>CM061533.1:66754256-68034156 GCA_030545055.2 Neoaliturus tenellus | reverse complement strand
CAATTAGAACGGGAAAACCAACTCGAGATATTAC
This sequence comes from Neoaliturus tenellus, assembly GCA_030545055.2. Classification (NCBI taxonomy): domain Eukaryota; kingdom Metazoa; phylum Arthropoda; class Insecta; order Hemiptera; family Cicadellidae; genus Neoaliturus; species Neoaliturus tenellus. Next base: position 68,034,122 of record CM061533.1, on the reverse strand, counting down.
GTTTCTTCAAACTTGTCAAATACGTCATCTGGGGACTCCGCCTTTACCTCATCCTCGTCGTCGGCGTTTGCTTTTACAACTCCGTATTTCATCACAAAAATTCAACCTGTATTGCACATTGATTGTATTTGTTTTTGCACATTGATTGTATCTGTTTTTACGAATAAAGTTCAAAACTTAAATCTACCTATCCCGCTATCACCGGGTAGTTCAACTCTCAGAACTATTTCCTGTGGTAGCGGGATAGGCTTTTTTAAAACTTACTCGGGATGACCTTGACATACTTTCCGTAACCCAATTATCAAGTTGAATTTCAGTTTTGAACTAACTTTTAATTTATGCATACCTCCCCTCATTTAATATACGACCGGAAGCTATGTGCCCCGGCACGTGGCTTCCGGGGCAGCTGACCTGTGCCAGAAGTGACCAAATCTAACTACTAATAAACATTTAACAGTCAAAGCTACCAAAAATGACAAAGGTAACCTACTAATTGCAATCCAGTTCCCTGTAAAAAATCCATGATTCAAACAAATATTAGATTGAAAGAAAGATAAAAACATTTTAACCCCTACACACTAAAAGTGAAAGAATGAAAATTCACTGTTTCAGAGTGACTTTTTAACTCGTTGAAAGTAGGAAAACCGAGCCACTCTGAAAGAATGAATATTCACTCTTTAAAATAGTGAACTGGGGTCATTCTTTGAAAGAGTGAATATTTCCACTCAACGAAAGAGTGATTTCCATTCAACGAAAGAATGATTTCCACTCAACGAAAGAGTGATTTCCACTCAACGAAAGAGTGATTTCCACTCAACGAAAGAGTGATTTCCACTCAACGAAAGAATGATTTTCACTCAATTAAAGAATGAGTCTAACCTAACCTAACCTATCAAATGAAGTCTTCTCACAATTACTCAAAATAGGTACACATACAAAATAAATTTAGCTAGTTTATATTGTGTTGTTCTTTGATAATGTTTTAGGCTACATTAACTTAGTTAAAATTTGTCCTTTATTTTGTTATTTATGTTAATATTATTCTATTAAAACCTACTGAACTGAACCTCGATGATAACCTACAAGACAAAGTGTAGAAAGGTAAGGTGGCTTTGCCTTCATTAAGCCTATAAGTGATTCTCAGTCTTGTATACTACACAATATCCTGTTAATAATAGAGTATGTTTGCATATAGAACTAAATTACTTAATCTAAACTTAAATAGGTGTGCTTGCTAACTATTGAGGAAGGAAAGCTTCTGGAAAGAGACGCCGTGACGTAACACCCACGCTAAAATATAAAGAATGAAAAAGTCATTCTTTGTTCAGAGTGAATGCGTGTTCATTCCAAAAGAATGAAAATTAACTCGTGAAAGAACAGAAAACCTCCACTCTTTCTAAAGAGTGAAAATATCCACTATTTAAATAAATGTATTTTCACCTTTTCAATAGACGGTTTCTCAGTCACTCTATCAAAGAGTGATTTCCTTACAGAATCAGAAGACCGCCATCTTTAACGGGTCCGGGACAATTTTATATGCGTTATTTATATTAAGTATTGGAAAACGTTTTGTGTGTTTGCATGGCTATGGTTAAAACTTCAAGTCAGCTCTGAAATCAATCATCGAAAGCATTCACCTCCAAAAAATCTTCCTCCTCGGCATCGGTGTCACGTCACGGCGTCTCTTTCCAGAAGCTTTCCTTCCTCAATAGTTAGCAAGCACAACTACTTAAGTTTAGATGAAGTAATTTAGTTCTATATGCAAACATACTCTATTATTAACAGGATATTGTGTAGTATATAAGACTGAGAATCACTTATAATGAAGGCAAAGCCACCTTACCTTTCTACACTTTGTCTTGTAGGTTATCATCGAGGCTCAGTTCAGTAGGTTTTAATAGAATAATATTAACATAAATAACAAAATAAAGGACAAATTTTAACTAAGTTAATGTAGCCTAAAACATTATCAAAGAACAACACAAAATAAACTAGCTAAGTTTATTGTGTATGTGTACCTTTTTTGAGTAATTGTGAGAAGACTTCATTTGATAGGTTAGGTTAGAGTGGAAATCATTCTTTCATTGAGTGAAAATCATTCTTTCGTCGAGTGGAAATCACTCTTTCGGTGAGTGGAAATCACTCTTTCGTTGAGTGGAAATATTCACTCTTTCAAAGAATGACCCCAGTTCACTATTTTAAAGAGTGAATATTCATTCTTTCAGAGTGGCTCGGTTTTCCTACTTTCAAAGAGTTAAAAAGTCACTCTGAAAGAGTGAATTTTCATTCTTTCACTTTTAGTGTGCCGATGCCGAGGAGGAAGATTTTTTTGGAGGTGAATGCTTTCGATGATTGATTTCAGAGCTGACTTGAAGTTTTAGCCATAGCCATGCAAACACACAAAACGTTTCCCAATACTTAATATAAATAACGCATATAAAATTGTCCCGGACCCGTTAAAGATGGCGGTCTTCTGATTCTGTAAGGAAATCACTCTTTGATAGAGTGACTGAGAAACCATCTATTGAAAAGGTGAAAATACATTTATTTAAATAGTGGATATTTTCACTCTTTAGAAAGAGTGGAGGTTTTCCGTTCTTTCACGAGTTACTTTTCATTCTTTTGGAATGAACACGCATTCACTCTGAACAAAGAGTGACTTTTTCATTCTTTCTATTTTAGCGTGTAAAATTAGTTTAATAGTATATAAAATCATTTGAATTTTATTAAAATATAAATTATTTGGTAGGTGCAAGAAGCAATTAAAATGACTTTTTAAGTCAAAATATGTTAGTGCAATAAAAATTCTAAACAATTTTGTTAATAATTACAGTGGCCCTTATCTAGGAATTCTATGCGATATTTTACAGAATTTCACTCTTTAGGGCTTCTGTCAAATTATAACAAGTAAAACCAGAGTACCCATTTTGTCATTCTTTGTTTTTACTAATACGTATTTCAGGTATGATTACAGTAATAAGTAAACATTTGAAGGTAAACAAATTGAATTAATTATTAATAACATTCACATGTTTACTTAATACTGTGATCATGGACTGAGAGCCGAAATGCGTATTAGTAAAAATAAAAATAAAAATAAAAATCAAAAAATACGTAGGTCCACTTACTTGCCACTTATTTTATTCGCAATGGCGAACAGTAGGACGCTAAATAATATGAGTTTCATTTTAGTGAATAATAAGAAGCTACCTAATGAGGAACACCTCTTACTAATGCAGCTTTCCGTTCTGCAGGCCTTTTATACTTGTGCTCGATCCATTTTAACAGTCACTTTTACAACAAACTAAATAAGCGTGACAGTTCGAAATATTTAAAATGTTTGTTTTATTTCATAGCGTATTATGTCATTTGCGATTACATTTCTGTGATGATTTAGAGTTATTTGAAAACCCGAGACACCTAAATCAATCTTAAAGAACATAAAATGTGTCATGTCTTGAAAGATAGTATAACATAAAAATCATAATGAAATATGCATTTAGTTGTATAAAAGTTGAATCTCTGATAGGCCAATTAGAAACTAAAATTACTCCTTTGTAATAAATATAATACAGTAATATGAAATATTGAGTATAAGTTTATACTGAAAGAGTATGCAGTAAAAGTACAGCAGTAGATAGTTTACTTAGTTCACATATAAGCTACGAAAATAATAATATTGAAATATATAATGTCCTCTATGGCTGTTGGAAATAATAATTATAATGCTACCTTATCAGTTACTTATTATTTAAACGAAACAATGCTCTTGTTTGTAAACTGATTTTGAAGACAACTAGTATAGTAAAACTAGGAAAAGCACTTTTTTGGCATAAAACACAAACCAAGTAATACATAAAAAATTAAAATTAACTTAAATCCATAATTTATCAGTACATTTTGATTAAATAACACTCTTGATGAACAGCAATGAGTTGATCAACATGAAAACATTTGATACAAGTACAAAACTTACGCGTATTAAATGCTTGTAAAAATTCAATAAATTTTTATAAATGAATTAATTTGTTATTTTATTATTTTTTTTTAAACAAGATTTAAATATTAATTATTACCACATAAATGTTTAGAATAATACAAATTATTTACAATTATTTTGATATAAATAATAAAGATGTGTTAAAAAACTTTAAATGTATCATACGGAAAATAAAAAGAATTGGAATGTTTACCTGCAGAAAGTCCAAAAGCATTTTATGTTGACGCATATTTTTAGTATAATAAAACCTTGTAGCCTGTTTAACCAGATTTGAAATAATCTGTTAGCGAGTTCCTTTAGCTAATGAAAGCAATGCAAGTTTGAGTGCTGTTACTTTGGTGCTTTTAAGCTGAAACATTTTACTGTGAAGCAGAATATTAAATTACATTTTTTATTCATTACAGGAACCTATACGCTAATGAATTTTTGTCTGGTTAAAATAAATTATTACTCAGTCATACTGTGTATTTTTGAAAATATTTAGGTTAAAATGTTGAGGCAAAAAGAAATACTAATTGATAGTATTTCATAGTGATTTGATAGCATACCACGTTCCGTATGAGTCAATAATTGTATATGATTCGTTATACAGAGTGATTGTGCCAGCTGTTTTATTTGAAAATCGTAGTTAATATTGACAAAAGTTAAGTTGTAACCCCAGTAGACTTTTGGTCCGGCATTTTATATTGATTTAAACTAGAGATCGGATCCTGATCGAAATTCGACCAAAATTTCAGTTGATCTGGATCCAAGAAGCTTAAAAACATTTTATAACTGAAACATCTGCTATTCCTCTTTTTCCAGCAGTTGTTTAGCTGTCTAATGAATCAATCAATTATCCTTCCTCCATCAGATTAACATTGGAACTTTGAAAGTCTGTGGGGCGTAGCCCTGGAGTCCGGTGTGAATCAGAATGTAATTCTGCTCATCTACAGCACTATACCTTTCTAACGGTATGCGCGGATTTCTCCTACGATGCACTTGAGCTGAGAAAAAAAGAAACAAAACATGCTTTCCTATTAATATATAGATATTTTTAAAAAGTCATCAATTTTTCCAATATGGCGGTCAACTCAAAAATATTAAACACGAATCCTCAATTTTATATAATTTTATGGAATGTACACATGTCTGTAAAACTTTTTTTATTCTTTAACATTTTCTCTAAACTTAACAGTTTGGGAACTACAGCCAGTTGAATTTTATTTTTAGTCCCATAGTAACAACATAGGGAAACACTTTAATTGCCTATATCTCCTAAACCATTCTGTCAAATAAAAAATACTCAAGAGTAAATATGTGTTAACATTTTGTTTTAAAAACATTTCACTTATAAAATTGTCAATTGGGCATTTTCCTATAAGGCAACCTATTTTCAATATGGCGGACAAATAAAAAAATTTATGCTATTGGTATTATGAAAAAATATCTTAAACATAATTTAAGGCGTTTTTTTACTTTTATTTTGACAGAATGGTTTAGGAGATATAGAAAATTAAAGTTTGCCCCATGTCTAAGAGACTAGAAATGAACTTCAATTGGCTGTAGCTTCCGTTTAGAGAAAAAAATAAATAAGAAAAAAAGTTTAAAATAAAAAATGACATAAAAATTGGGGGTTAGTAGTTAATTTTTTGGAGATTGTCACCATATTGGAAAAATGGCAAACTTTTTTGAAGATATTTACTATAAAATACAGGAAAAAGTCAACTGCGGTTACAATCCACCTTTTTCAGTATTACTTCCGGGTTTCAAGTAAAACAGCTGGCACACTTATATCAATCACCCTGTATATGATTCACAATAATTGTATGCCAAAGTAAACCTTTTATTATTTTTTGGGCAAAGCGCCTCTTACTTTCGCCTTTCAATATAAAAACTTTCAAATTCCGTTTATAAAAATGAAATGCTTAATTGAAATCAAGGAATTTAAAATTACAATCTTTTTGTTTTTTATAAGAGTGAGTGAAAAACTTATATTATTAGAATTATTACCAAGACTCTGTTAAACATCAAACGGTAAGTTTCAAACAGAAACTTTTGGCAGGGGAGGGAAACTTAGCACTTTTGTTGGTAACAAGTATCTAAACTCAGCAGTGTTTTTTACGAATACACAACTAATCTAAAAATTGTTTACTTCATGGACTTTTATTGCTTTACGTTCTCTTTAACTACTATACTATAAATGTTTATTGTACTTCACACTCAACGTTTTAAATATTAAGTATTGAAACATTAATATAACCTCAGTTATAAATACACATATATTTTTAAATAATGATGGAGTATCCTATCTATTGGTGTTGCATACTTCGTATATTTTTAGTAGTTCTGGAAAATAAATGTTATCTTAATGAACAATTTAGAAAAAGGTACCATGACAAACAAACCAGCAATATGGTTGTGTTAGTTCGTAAAGATGACATAAATAAAATAGCGATTATTTAAATGCTACCTACAATGAATTTTAAATGTAATTTAATCTATTTTAATTATATGTTAATTTAATCAAAGGTACTTGAATTATATAGCAACACACAAAGTGACATAGTAGGACACACTGCATTTTTAGAAGGTCGACTGTTAGCCTATTTGGATTTCTTTGCGTAGTTACGCAGATAATTGATCTTTTAAACTATGTTATTTGAATTGAAAGAGTTTTTTTTATTAACAGTCGTTTCTTGTTTTAAACATAAAGCTTAATAAAAGCTCTTTAACATAAAACATAAAAATAAAACATAAATAAGGAAGGAGCGACTAAAAAGCCATGACTGGTGCATGCTGGAGAGATCAGACACAAAAAAAAACATTGCTACTGCTGATTCCCGGCACGTACGGCGCCTTATGCGTACCGGTGCTGGGCGAAATGAAGGTTCGGTCACCGGAAAACTGTGCTAGGGGCTTCCTCCTCTACGGGAGCAGGACCTCCTAGGATATACCCGTTCTCGGCCAATGAAGGGCTGCCCTTTATCACACGATGCGCTGGTATCAAACAAGCATGGCAACTAAAACCCCAAAAACACAAAGGTGAAAAAAACATTGCTAACAAGGAACTGGTTAAAACCTATAGAATATTCCATGAGAAAATATTGCGAGGCCCAAAACGACGTTAACAAAGCAGTGAAAGACGGCATTGATGAGCAGACGGCTCTGTTTGAAAATCAAAGGCAAGTAAAAGCATGATGCGTAGGCTTGAGTTCGACGATTCGTGACAGACACTGAAGAGACCAGAATAATATACTGAAAGAGGTACCGGTTAAGGATACAATGACGTCACCTACGGAATGCCGGCCTTGCGACTGGTGATTCAGACAAGCGGAAGAGGAGGATGAGAGAGTTCTGCCTCCGTCGAATAGCCCAAACCGGGCAAAAGAATAAAAAAATAATCCACGAAAAGTTGTGGTAGAGTCCCCTCCAGTGATTAAGGTTACGGCACCTAACCAAGGGATCGTGCCCGGAAACTCGGAATCAAGATCTGGTACGACCTTCCTTTTATCGTGCGAGTGGCAGGTGGCCAAAAATAACTATGGAATCCTTAGGGAAGTTTGAGGACCATAGTTCTTACGTGCTTTAAGTGCTTGGACTATAGGCAGTAGTGAACGGAAATGGATCGGTCCGCTCTTTACTACAAAAGAGTGGAGGTACTGAATGAACATAAAACTAGTACTAGTAGAGTATTGAACATTATTTTTCATTACGATATAGAAAAACTTGTAAACAACATATGAATATTTTGGTTTGTTCAACTTAGTATCAAGAAAAAACCGAACTCATAACGCTGAGTTTCCGTGCTTATGTCGTGGTACACACGCACCGAAACTAAGCGTTGCGCAACAGCTGATCTGCCTAATGCAACAGCTGATCGGACTGCACCGCAAAATCCCATAACGGTTACTTTCCGTGCACCACATACGCCCGGAAAGTAAACGTTATGTAATTTTGCCGTGCAGTAGCGGGAATAACCTACTTTCTTAGCTCATTTTACGTTTAGAAAGTGTACTTTCGTGTGTAGAGTAATGAAAACTACTATTGCTTAATACCTCAGTCAAAGGTTCTTGTAGATTGAAAATAGTTTACACATACCGTCCGTTCAGAAGCACAAATTAGGTTGTTATACAATTTTGTGTATACTATTTTAGTCTTCAACAGCAGTTCAGGGGCTAATGCAATGTATTTTAACCCTTGAAGATGTCAAGTGTGACATAGGTTTCGATGCTTCTTGCATCATCATCATTTGATGAAATACACGATAAAATGTTCTTCAATCCACTGGGTGTCGTCAAGAGGTTACAAATTGGTTCGTCTTTGTCCATCATGTGTTCGTGTCTGTGTTAATTTATGTTTTTTTTTAACTGTGATATGCATTCAACCTCTTGATGACATGGTTGATAGAAGGACAACACGTAGTTCATCTCCTAATAAGCATCGAAACCTAGGTCATACTAATCCTCTACAAGCAAGAAACTGCGACTGAGGTATTTAACCTCTTATTTTTCAATTCCAGTTCCGAGGCAATTATCTCTATGAAGCCAAAACTATTACAAATATACCGTTTATCTGTGTGAATTTAACATAAATTATTTTATAAATACTTGATTAAGGAAATAGGCACTACATATATAATCGTGTACTCTTCTTGAAAGGATATAAATAATCCGAACAATGGGCGTCTTACGTTCCATGATAAAACAACCTCCACGATGTTTTTGAACTATTGTTATGAAAAAAATTTGTATAATCTGTAAGTACCTGTGGCCAATTCTTTGTAGTCTTAGTAATATCAGTCACAGACTTTACACTAAAACCAATATTTAGGAACCGCATGACATAGTGTTTATATGAAGTTAGTTCGTCACCGCTAGTCATAGTTAAATAGTTTGTAAAGTTACAAAATAATGTTACTCGGAGTGTGCTAGGTATCTTTCTGATTCGAATGACAGTTTTGAACATGCCGGTCAGTAGGGGTGATTGGGGCTGCATACGCCTGCTGCGAAGCCTGCGAAGCCCCCCCCCCCCCCGAGACCACCCAAGTTGCTGACCCCCCCCCCCCCCCCCCGAGACCACCCAAATTGCGGAGCCCCCCCCCGAGACCACCCAAGTTGCTGACCCCCCCCCCCCCCCGATACCACCCAAATTGCGGAGCCCCCCCCCCCCGAATTAGTAGAGGTATTTGAAAATCTTTTTTTTTCATTTTCATTTAATTTATTCATTTTTTTAGTTAATTTCCCATAGGGAATAAGCTATTACCGTAGGTCTCATGGAAAGACCTAAGCCCGGGACCATGTTACTTTTTCGTTTTGAGGTGCCCAGAGACCAAAAATAATAGTCATTAAAAATTATATATATATATATATGTATATATATATATATGTATATATATATATATATATATATATGTATATATATATATATATATATATATATATATATATATATATATATATGTATGTGTCCCTAGACACGATAACTCTCGTAAAAATGGTCTGATCGACACCAAATTTGGTAGAGATGTGTAATCCTACGTTTATTCGGATGAGTTCGAAAACCAGACATATCGACCTACCGGAAGGGGTAGTTTTGGGGGGTTTTGTACCCCAAAAATGGGTTTTTTGCATTTTTCATATGTAATTTAAAAAATTTTTTAATTTTTGTTTTGACCATTGGATTTAGCTCAAAAAAACACACAATTTAGTATTTTGAAGCTTTGCTCTATCTCCATTGGTTACCGAGATATTACAAAGTCTAAAGACAGTACATTGTCTTTTGGGGCTCCAATGTTAATCTTATGGAGAATAAGGATGTGTTAATATTTCACTTATTAACCAATATTTTTGGATGAAACTTAGTATTTAGCTTCATTTGGTTGAGATTCATCCATTTAAGGTAAAAATCTTGGTTTTTGTACTTATCATGGCAGCAAACCTGCATACTCTTTTCCCATGTTAGTCATATGGAGAATAGGCAAACTCTTTTATTTATGGGCAGATATTGATGAAACTTACTATATGGCTTTATATGGTCGAAATAAATTTTTTCTATGCTAAAAACCTACTTTTAGTGTCCCCCATGGCAGCATACCTGCATACTCTTTCCCTATATCTTAAGGAGAATAGACATTTATTTCCCTATTTATTTTGCACGTGATGAAATTTTGTTTACAAGTTTAGCTGGTCAAAATTAATATTACTAATTTGGAAATTCGCTGAGTACGCAGGTCTGCTGCGACGGGGGGTATTTTTTTTGTTTATTTTCGTTTATTTCGTTTATTTTCGTTTATTTTCGTTTATTTCGTTTATTTTCGTTTATTTCGTTTATTTCATTTTTCAATTTACATAATTTGCTTCCCGCCTAAACGCTACCCACGCCATCAACGTTAGTTACAAAACCGTCCGTCTGTCCTTGAAACCCGCGCGCTTTTTACAAAATGTCGTTCGACTCATACACTGTAAGTAAGCGATTCACTCAGTCTTACACAGTCACTCGTGCGGTACAGACATGAGCGCGTCCGGATTAATAGACGACTACTTGAATGCATTCATGGCCGACATCAACGACGCGAACGACAACGCTACAGTTGAACAGATCCCAGTTCCACCAACACCACCGAGACCCAAGAAGAGGATAAGACCTACGCCTAAGCCTAAAGTGGAAGAAACAGCAAAACCAGGATGGGTTCCAAAACCATCAGACGACTGTCCCATCGTGTCGTGGCTTGAAAATGGACAATTTTACGCGGTTCAGAATCCATCAAACAGCGGACCAGTACTATTTAAAATGGAAATGTATGACGGTTCGGATATGGTGTACAGATGTGGCTTATTTATAGACAAGAACAGTGAATTATATGAGAGTGTCAACCAGGTAGTGGACAAATCGGAGAATATGTGGATTGATAAAGTTACGGGAGTGCCGAAGATTAGCGGCTTGACACAAACAGTAACACGATACAGTAAGACAGTAGAGAAACCGAAAAAGCCAGTGGTAAAACCGAAAAAGCAAGCTGCGCGTAGAAGACCCACCAAGAAAACATTGTAGGAACAACGTCTAGACACTGTGGAATACGACCTCGCCGAACACCTGCGCTCATAAAATCCATGATGGCCGCCACCCTTCTCGACCACCTGCACAAACAAAAGAAGCGGGATGATCCTTCTCAGAATTCATCAACCAACTGCACAAACAAAAGAAGCGGAACGACCCTTCTCAGATTTCATCGACCACCTGCATCCGGCCACCTGCACAAACAAAAGATTGGACACCTGCGAGACGACCTTCTCAGTTTTCATCGACCACCTGCGCAAACAAAAGAAGATTTATGATGTCTAGACACTGTGGAATGTGCCAAACACCTGCGGGACGACTTCTCACGTTGCATCGACCACCTGCACTGAACACCTGCGCACATAAAAAATTCCAAGATGGCGTCGTGGGCAACAAAAACCGAACGAACGGACTGACCGAGCATCATTCTTCGCCTGGAGACCACTTCGACTAGTCGCATCATCCCCATACTCTCTCATCATTACCATGTCGAGCATCAGCAGCAGCATGACTTCAGAGTCCGCACCTGGTGTATCGATGGACCTGCGGACATCATTGAACACCTGCAAGTCCAGCTCTCCGGCCTACACCCGCCTGACTGATCTGCGAGAGGAGTGCAGCTATGCGATCAGCGGGATCGAGCTTGTGACCACTCCATTCGGCGAGACCGTCGTCGTCATTCTCGAGGGACAAGTCGGCGATGATTTTTTCCTACGAGTCTACCTGCCCAGGCGTTTCAACCAAGTCCTGAGCGATCACGACATCGAGCGGTACAACAGCGGCTTCGGAGATCGCCTACGTCTGATGAAGCGCAGCCCACTTCCAGGCAGTAAATTCACACCATTGGAATTTTTGTAAAGCAAGAAAAAGAAGACTCAAGATTTAATTATCCTTTATAAATTTTGATAGCTTTCGTAAGCAATAAAAATCCATGTACATTACAGCATAAACTAGTGTCTTTTATTTTAAGATGAAACCCCAAACCTTTATTATAAGAAAAGTGTATGGTATTTAGTTTTAGTGTCAGTAGCAGTCATGAGCTTGAAGTGGCAGCATCCATTCTCAGCCATTGTGGCGGGTCCATCGGGCAGTGGTAAATCACATTTTGTGTCCAAGTTTATTGAACACATAGATGAAATGTGTGATGTAAAATTTGCCAAAATCAACTGGCATTATGGTAGTGGTGGAGGAGGAGGTGATGTAAGTAATTCTAAAATAACCCACATTGAGGGTTTACCAGACTTGAGTGATTATGATGGTAAGGAACCAATACTGGTTATAATTGACGATATGATGCGTGAGGCAGACGATAGAGTGGTGGATCTATTCACGAAGGGATGTCATCACCGCAACATCAGTGTATTTTTCAATACTCAAAATCTTTTTCATCAGGGTCGTGGGCAGAGAGACATCTCACTAAATGCTCACTACATTATATTTTTTAAAAATCCCAGAGACAGAGTACAAATCAGATATTTAGCCAGGCAGATATATCCAGACAGCCCAAAGTTCATAGAGGAAGCTTACAGTGACGCCACGAAACAGGCACACGGTTATCTGCTTTTGGACTTGAAACAGTCGACATCTGAGGACATGCGAGTACGCACTTGCATATTCCCTGAGAATCAAGTAAACTATGTGTACTTGCCAAAGAAAAAATAAAAGTAAGTCAGTTGCAATCATGTCGTGCTTGAAGAAGGACGCACCGCTGCTCAGAGCGCTGATACACGCAACACCCAAGGAACGCAAGGCACTGCTAAAGGTTTGTGACAAGAGTCGCATTCGTTCAGTCTGCGAGTGCGCCTACAACGTGCTACGTGGGAACGTGCCTCTGTCGAGTAAGACTAAAAGCCAGTTGAACTAACATAAAGTGGCTCTGAGGCGCTTAGTAAGACAAGGAGAGTGTTGGGGGAAAGAAACGAAATTATCTAGTGCAGAAAGGAGGTGGAGTTTTTATTCCATTATTGTTGGGCACAGTCACAGGCAGCAGTCAGTAGTGCATTAGGAACGTGAAATGGATGTCCAGACAAAACCATTTTATTTGACTTTACTTAGCGGCACGCCCCGCTCAGCACATTATTATCCGAAAAATAACACGTCTGATTTTACTGTACAACTACGGAAGTACATTTGCTTGGACAGTAGAGATTGGGAAGTAGCGCTCGTAGAAGTGCATTACCCATGCTCGTTCCCAACAGTAGGGCCCGATGCTTTGCTACAAGTAGTTGGTATAAAAAAGGAAGAACCCAAGAAGTCTGTGGGAAAAGAAGGTAAATCAGTCAACAAAGAAGGTGATTCAACCATCAAAGAACCGACCAATAAGAAACCCAAAATATTCGCACACTTCGAAAGACCGAAACCCGGATACTACAATTCAGCTGAAGAATTGGTGGAACACATCAGTGGACTGAACTATGTAAAGAAAACTGGAAGTATATTCAGTCTTGACGAAGCAAAGCGTCTTAAAGTATCGTTAGGAACTGCGTTGGGACCTGTCACAAAAGTGATTTATTCCCAATCACTCGCACTTCAGTTGGGAACAACATCGACAGATGATATAATATTTGAACCAGGTTTACTTAAGAGTACTAGACCGACTAATTTAAATCTTGGTTTACCAGCACTTATGCTCGTGCATTGCGATCTGGTTGAAGAACAAATTTTAAGCGATGCCCGTATACCACTATTGAGGATTATCAATATATCCCACTCGTTAAATGATTATGGAATGTACAAGACGGCATACATAAGTGATCCGCACTACGTGCCAGTGAAAAAGAAGACATTCGAAAGTGTGAGAATTACCGTGTCGAACATCTTTGAACGAAAACTCTCATTCCGTCAAGGAGCGTTGACCGTTAAACTACACTTCCGACCGGCCGCCGCTGCACATCAATAATGGAGCACGCAAAGAAGATGGCCATCGTCCCGCAAGAGCTTATTGAGCGTTTGCAGGCTACATCATCGGAGAAGCCGTCAAACAATTTGTCCACTACGGAAGGACTGGATGTGGAGATGCAGAAAATAATGAATAACAAGAATATAGACGATAGTGAAAAATGGAAACTGTACAATCAGGCGTTACAACGTTTCTTACACTTTGCCTCTAATAATCGCCAGCCGATTAATATCCCAATCGTGGATGCGACATTTGGTGATGATACCCAACACCCGACACGGGGTGCAGCGGAAGGGCCAGTCGATGAGATTGTCGAAATGTTCTCAAAGACATACAGGAGTGACGCCCGCAATCTGTTTCGATTTATGAAAAAACCCGATAGTCGAATCAGTTGGGATATCAACTACTCGGTGTTTATCGATGGTCGAAAACTACCGAATGCGAATATAGTTGATATTTTGAATAACATAGTGAGAGTTCGAATGACCGAACGTATACCGCCAGGATGGATGGAAGTGATGACCGCTTTGAAAGAAATGAATGTACCTCTAGAATTTATAAATAAGACCAGAGCGTTACGGGAATTGAATGACACATTCAAATCATCATTGCGGATGACCAGTTCACCGAGTGCACCATCACCGCGCAGAACACCGATGCGAGAGCGGCTACGTTCGTGGGCGACAGTGAAACGAGGAGCTAAGGAGCGTCGCGGTGAGACATCATTACAGAGAACATTACGTGAGGTGGATAATTATCTAGCGAATACACCGATTGAAGAAGCGGCGACTGGCTATGCTACGTCAACTCCTGCAAAAAGAGACGAATACCAGTGGGATAGGGAGCCGTTGGGCTTTCTAGACAAGTGGGAAACGTATCCGGGCAAGTGAGCATGGACCGTCTCTATTACAACCCCTGCGAGCCCGGTGCGTTCGGCGGTGTCGCGCCGCTAGTGCGAGTTGCACGCAAGAGAGATATTTCAAAGTCGAAAGTAATCGAATGGTTACAATCACAGGACACTTATACATTACACAAGCCGGTCCGTAAACGCTTCCCACGTAATCAGTACTCTGTTTTAGGCCCGTACGAACTGTGGCAAGCAGACTTGAATGATATGCGAGGATTGAGTAAATACAACGATGGAGTCAATTACCTACTGACCGTGATAGACGTGTTCAGTAAACGTCTGTACGTGAGAGCGTTGAAGAGAAAGGAAGGTGCAGAAGTGGCGGTGGCATTCGAAGAAATATTCAAAGAAGCGACTAAAACTCCACGTTGCCTCCAGTCTGACAAAGGAACAGAGTTTACCGGCGCCAAGACCAGACAATTATTCAAAAAGTACGGAATAAAATATGTGACCACGCAGAATCCCGATGTTAAAGCAGCAGTAGTGGAACGCGTGAACCGCACGTTAAAGTCTCGCATGTGGCGTTACCTGACTTACAAAAACACTTATCGATATATCGATGTACTGAAAAAACTGGTGAAAGAATACAATGCCAGTGCACACAAGAGTCTCGGTGTTGGATTGCGTCCCATCGATGTGAAAAATGATCGGACGATAGCACAGGTGCTGCAACGCATGTACAGTAAAATTCCACGACGTGTTAAGCCTAAACTCAAGATTGGTGACACAGTGCGCATAGCAAAGGAGAAGGGCACATTCGCCAAAGGCTACGAGACCAATTGGAGTAACGAAGTGTTTACTATTCGTAAAGTGAACACTCTGATGCCGCTGCCCATGTACACGCTGGCGGACCTCAAAGGTGAAGTTTTGACCGTCCAGTTTTACGAACACGAATTACAGAAAGTAATCTATCGGAGTGATCAACTATTCAAGATTGACAAAATACTGGACACTCGTGGCAGAGGCACCAGTAAGCGTTATTACGTCAAGTGGCGAGGTTACGGAGACGAGTTTAACTCTTGGGTGAGAGCGCAAGACTTACAAAATGTCTAACTCACAATTCTTCCTGACGCTACCCAGCAACAGTTCTATGGAATATTTCCCCAACAATAAGGTGTCAAACTACACTACGCATCTTTCGAAACAGATACGATTGGAAGGTGCATGGGAGATGGCTCTGGTGGAATCTCACTATCCATGTTCATTTCCATTAGTGGGCAAGAACGAGATTATAATAATCGAACAGGATACTATTCTTTCCGCCATAGATTTGGGAGATACAGACAAGTACACGTTTACTCTGGACATGGGTTACTACAAGAATATAACCGAACTGCTGAATATGATCAATGATGCGAAGGACCTCATCGATTACGTAGAGTTCACCTATGACAAAGATGCGGACAGAGTGGAAATAAAAATACTGAAAGAAGATGTGGTTGCGATACATTTAGACTATAAACTGGCTTTACAATTGGGATTCGATCCGCAACAGAAGGACATTGTGAAAAACAATAAAGCGTCATGGCCGCCGAATCTGTCGATGGGGCTTCCAGCTAATATGTACGTGTACTGCGATCTGATTGAACCGCAGTTGATCGGAGACGCTTCGGCACCACTATTGAAGATTATCAACATTGACAGAGGTGACTACATGCACGGGGCGAATAAGACTGTGCTCTACACCAGCCCGCATTACGTACCGATCACTAAAGGAGCATTCGAGACTGTAGAAATCGACCTCAGGGATCACACTGGACAAAACCTGTCATTCCTGTTCGGGACGTCGTACGTGAAGCTGCATTTCAGAAGAGCTCTGCATAATTAACTGTAATAATGGCTTCGAACGATCCGTACATGGCGTACTACTATCGCCAGCATTCGCAGACGGGCGGATCGATAGAAAAAGTGTTTCGCGGTGCCGCCTATCAGAGAGGACATGGAGTCGGCAGCTTCTTGGGCGGCATGTTTCGCCCCGTATCTCCGATAATCAATCTCATATTCTGGAGACTCATACCGTAGACAGCATTGACCATCAATTTGAACATTTCTACTTCAAATTTGTTGGTGGCCTGCCGTCTCAGTTCGGTATTCAGCATCACGTACGGTTTTAACCACGGCGACTGTTTAAAACGCATAACCCGGTGAACGCGGCGAACACGCAGTCCATTCTCGATCGTTTGTTGTAAGTAACGATAGTGGATCACGTATTCATCCTTGTCCGTGAGAGTAGCCATTAGTTTGCTGGATTGTCCTGCTCCGCTATTAATGATGTCTTCTGATGAGTAGGGCAGCTGGTAAGCCGGCGACTTTCGTACTTCCGGACAGAACGGGAGATCGCGGTGTTTGTCGTGGAGTGCCTGGTCTCTTGGGTACTCCAGATCAACCTCCAAAACGTATCCATACTCACCGTCTGCCGGTATGTCCATGATGTTCAAGTCGTCGATTTCCTGCTGTGATAGCCACTCAAAATCTTTGTAGGGGAGTGGTTCTGACATGGCCCATCCGTAGAGGTTATTTGCGTCATAATACATTAAAAATGTATCATCGTCGTATTCTACGACACCTCCACTTGTCGATGCACCCTGGCCGTCTCGGTTGCCGCCATCTTCCGCTCTTGTGTATTTGTTGTTGGCGACAACGTGCCTAGTGACGCATTTTGTCAGTCCACCTCGGATTCCCTTCTCGAAGAACAAGTACATGTCGACATCTCGCAAGGTATCGAGCACCACTCCAGTCTTGAGAAGCATTACGTCCCACGCGTATGAAGGTAGTGTCAGATAATGTGCAGGATCCAAGTTGTAGTGTGTCATACACATGTCTCTGAATCCCTCGAACACGTCGGCGAGCAGTAGAACGTCTGTCATCAAATAAATCTCTGCGTACTGCCCGAGGGATATGCAGTTGAATTTGTTCCATACGCGTTGGGCGTGTGCGTAGTCCTCGTTGGTGACATTTTCTCCGAAGACATCTTTAGGTGGCAGGTGATCGTCATTTAGTACTTCCATAGACGTGACGTACTCGTAGGGGAAGATTCCCTTCCTTCGAAGCAAATCGAAGTCTTCTTGGTCTTGGTACCGGGCGCGTGTGATGTGCATTTTGTTGGCCGGCAGAAGCGACGCCAATGTACCTAAAGCCTTCGACATAAGGCGGTATGAATCGACGAACTGTAATTTAATACTGTTCCGCCGGCCCGCGCCCGGATATTTGAAGCGCTTCGAGAAAGTAATGTACTTTTCTTCGGTGTTGGCGAGTACCTCAACGTCTCCCTTGTCCACGCCTAACTCACGCACGATGAAGTGGGCGTCGTAGTTGGACAGGTTATGAAAATACATATTGACGGTCTCCTGTTCCCTGTAGCGGAGGTTGCATGAACGATGAGCAGCTCCTCTGTAATTGTACGGAGGCGAGTGTTGGTGATCCCTAACTTTCATCTTATCTTCACCATCGTTAGGGCCGAATTCCCGCTTGCAGATGTGACAGACAGTGGCACGTCGGAATTGGAGTTCTTCCTGCTCTGTCAACTGCGGTGGGTCTCCGGGCATACGCTGGCCGTAAAGGATGTCGCCAATCTTCCGTACGTCATCCCGTACAGCGTTGATGAAATGCGCAGCATCCTCGCCTCTGTACATTCGCAGCTTGGAGAAGATGTTGGAATCCTGGTCATCGTCGTCGCAGTCTCCCTCGTCGGCTGTTCTTAGGTCGTCGCGAATGTAATATGCATAAGCGTACGGTCTGTGGACATTCCTAACATTGTTGGGTAAACCACCCACACGCTGCTGGCCGATCGTTCGGTTAGTTGCTAGGTCCCAAGCAGGCGGTTGAACAGTTGGTGCGGGATGAATGGGCCTTTCAGCCTCAAAGGGTACGAGCATACTCTCGAAGTCGGCATAGATCGTAAACCGACTCCTCTTTGTATGCTCGGGCCGATTGAACATGATGTGCTCTTCTTCCGCAACATCGGTTCTCAATGGCGCGTTTTTGGAGCAGTAACGCTTGTGTTCTTCTAACCGCTGCTCTCCTGTGAGACCCAGTTTGTTTGGTCGGCTGTCAAAATGCGCAAAGCATCTCTTGCACATGAATAATCTTCGATGACCTAGTGTTATCTGCCTAACAACTAGTCTCTCAAAGACTGAGATGTAAGTGTAGTGGGTGGTTCGTTCATCAGTTAGGAATAGCAGATCGAAGTGGTTCGGTAGCTCTTGATCCACGACGCGAAGGGGGAAGACATAGTGCTCTTCTTTGTTTTGATGGTGTTTCTGCTTCTTTTTGTCCAAACCGTACACATTTATGCTTACGCCGGGGTTGTTGCGCTCAAACGTGCGGATTTTATCTAATCTTACTAGAAATTCCAGTCCATCGAAATTTAGATTTGACCGTGCTCTGACTTCTGCCGTGAAATGGTTAGCAGTAAGCCTGTCACGTCTAGCATTTTCAATTAATTTAGAAAGCATTGCGTATTCAAAACAACGCTCATCCGCAACGTTGAACACATTTACCACGGCTTTTTTCATGGCGATATCGCGAGGAAGGGGGATGAAGGAGCTACCTCTGATAGGGCTGTAAACATTGACTCTCACTTCCATATCTAAAACCCTAACAAAACTCCACCCCGAACCCTTCATCTCGCATGTCTCTTTCTCCAACAAGATTTTATTAATAAACGCTTGACAAATTTCATCAATGTCACTCGTATGGAGAATTTCGACATTCTTTGTCTTGAAGGCACGCCTACAAGTATCGCCATGGATATTTACAAATTCGCATTCGACCCAGATGTTGGCTTTGATGGCATGAGTGTGATTTAGTATTTGTCGCATGAGTGTGGTTACCTGAGTCCTGAGCGACAGAAGGAACTCCTGCAGGGTAATTGACTCGTCCGCGGGCTCTGCTAGGCTGTAGGTCTTGAGTCGCCCACGGAACGCCGTCTCAATCTCCACGAAACCCGCAGGAGCTAAGCCGCCAGGGATCTCAGGCGCCTCGTCGTCTTCACTTGATGTTGCCACTGATGCTGGCGACGAGGAGGCAGGCGAAGGTGGCTGGACTCCTCTGGGCTGTTGTTCCGCACGGCGGGCTTTGCAGTGTTTGCGGGCATGGATCAGCATATTCGACTTCCTCGTAAAGCTTTTGCCACACCCGTCACACGCATGGCCTGAAAAAATACAAAATACTGTAGTCTCGTGTGTAATTATAATGCTCAACCTGAAAAGATTCAGTTTTCAAACCAATATGAAAGTTTAAGTTCAACGTTATATAGTTATATAGTTATTCTGCATTGGGATTCATTAAAAGATATAATTGTCGAAAGTTAAATATTTTTTCTGAACGTCTATATTGTGAGTGAGATTCATTTAATATTAAGGTTGTTAAGTCTTTACAATAGAATCCTTTGACAGCATGAGCCATTTAGTGCGGACGAAATATCTGAATGAATATTTACATTTTTAGGCAAGTTTGTAAATGGATAGTTTAAAGTAATAGAACAAACCTGATGTGGGAACTCCAGCAGGCACTGGGGCTTGAACCAGTTCCGGAGCATTGGACGGACCCGGTCTCGGCTCGACGTCGGGAGCGGAGGAGGGGCCGGGCCTCGGCTCAAAGACAGGAGCGGAGGAGGGTCCGGGCCTCGGCTCAATGACAGGAGCAGAAGAGGGGCCGGGTTGTGGTTCCGCCGGACTCGGTGTGGGCACGAAGTCTGTAAAGAATAGCACATACATGATTAGAATATTTTATATTATTTGTATAAACATAGTAAAAGGTATAAATCTTTGATCACAAGTACATCAATAGTTCAAATGCTACAGAACTTTTAAGTGAGAATAATGATTAGCGTTAGATATGTTGGTTCACAACAAAGTGTTGAGCTAAATTGGAAACAAATAAGTGAGCTGAGTTACAGTGGATTAGATGCTAAATTGGATTTCTTTCTCATCATTATGAAAACTACGAAAGAGAGTAGAATTTCAGACACATGACTATTTAGTGAATATAAATAATGTTTAAAATACTGACCTGGTCTAAATGCTGGGTTCATTGCTGGCTGAGGTCGATGTTTGCTGGCGATGTGGCGGCGCAGAATGTCCTCCCTCGAGAACGTCTTGTCACACTCCGTGCACGGGAAGTTAGCTCCACGGTGTACTGCACGGACGTGACGTAAGACATTTCGCCTTTCGGTGAATGCTTGGCCGCACTGAACGCAGGTAAAACGACGGTCAATGTTGTTCATGATGATCTGCAAATAAATAACGTTGTGCATTAGAAATTTGTTGTAATTCTCAGAGTTAATCCAACAGTCACAAGAAATCCATTTATGTCTTTAATCTACTAAGTATACATGAAATAAATAGTAATAAAGGTTTAAGTTCTAATCTAAGTTTTAAACTGCTCTAATATCGAATAAACAGTTTTCTTGAATATAAAGTCTCATAATATGTTACTGTCGCACATTCGTACAGCTTACGTTACAGAAACTTAATATCTTTGTTAAAATTTACATGCGATATGAACAAATCAGGTAGATGTTTAAACTATTTGAGCTATGAAACATAGTCTATAAGTGACCAAACCTATCTACTATTTTACAGTTTTATAAAATTAAAAATATATATATTTTTTTCGCATATGTTAAGCATTTTGTGTATGATGCAGTGTAAACTATAATCAACCTACTCTTTCAGTTTATAAACAAAGATTAAATTATAAAAGAATAAAATAAAAAAAATAAATAAATAAATAAATTAAAAAAAAAAATAAATAAAATATGTTACAGAGACTCAATAATGGATTTATAATTTATGTTCAATATGATAGAATGTAACAAGATGTTTAAAGAGTTGCGCTACAATTCATAGTCTATGTTGGATAAAAGCTAACTACTATTTTGAATAGTTTAGTAAAATTAAAATATTTATTTGCATATGTTTAACATTTTGTGTTTGAAGCAGTGAAAACTATTATCATCGTACACTTTGAGTTTCTTGACAAAGTCAAAATTTACTGAAATGTAATAAAAAGTAAAAACTACATTTAATTATAACTAGTTATTGTAAATTAGAAATAATACTTACATTTGAAGTGAGAAGT
Source organism: Neoaliturus tenellus (assembly GCA_030545055.2). Lineage (NCBI taxonomy): Eukaryota > Metazoa > Arthropoda > Insecta > Hemiptera > Cicadellidae > Neoaliturus > Neoaliturus tenellus. Next base: position 68,012,195 of record CM061533.1, on the reverse strand, counting down.
ATCCAAAGAAGACACTGGCGTAGACAGAGGCGCAAGGAAGCAGCAAGTGGAGCGAAGTGCAGGAACGTCCGGTCACTACGGCAGCTAGGCAACTACTGATGCCGGGGAGTGTGGAAAATGGCCGACGACGCTCGGTTTGGTTATCCTTTGTAAGGTGACGGTTGGTGAAGTGACGCGCAGCTGCGTGGGTTGACGGGTAATATGAAACGCGCTATTGTGTAACGTGGCCGGGCGGACGCTCCCACGCAGGGGTGTTGTCGGCCTGTTGTGCCGGCTCCCCTATCTGTGGAATGTTGCACCTGGCCGAGGGTCGGTGGCAGGTGGCCTGCAGCTGCACACGCCGTGGGTGGTCTCGGGGGGGGGGGGGGCTCCGCAATTTGGGTGGTCTCGGGGGGGGGGGGGTCAGCAACTTGGGTGGTCTGGGGGGGGGGTCAGCAACTTGGGTGGTCTCGGGGGGGGGGGGCTCCGCAGGCTCCGCAGCAGGCGTATGCAGCCCCAATCACCCCTACTCCGGTCAAAGCATTTCAGACAACAAAGTCGTTCTATAGAGTCGCAGCCAACGAAGCAGGGGGGCAAAGCCGCTCGCAGCCAAGTACAGCCTTTAGACTCTTTAAAATAAAAATAAAATACATCTGTTGTTATAGAAAAAAGGTTTAACGAAACTTTTAAAGAGATATGAATGCTGTCAAATGTTAATAATTCAATATAGTTAGTAAGAACTACGATTTTAACGTACAAATACGAATTTATTTCTAACTGAACGAATATTTATTGCTCGGCACGCGTTTGTAAAATAAAATAAAAACTGAACTTTATAATAATGTTGAACTACTTTTGCTTAGTTAATTTATAATTAGTTAAATTTAAAATTACTAGAGATCAATTTTGAAATTCAACCAAACTTCAGTAAGTTGATCTGAAAACAATTAGTTAAAAAACATTTTATAACTTAAATAGCTTTCTGTCTCTTTTGCTAGAATTTGTGATTAAAATAGCTGTCTAAATATAAGCTTCAGTCAACTACCGGTATTGAACATTGAAATTTTCACACTCTTAAGTAATTAGACCCTAGTGGCCGATTTTCATAAGTTTTTGCGGAAACAACTACACACCAAATGCTATTCAACAACACTACAAAACTTGGAAATCGTTTTAAAATTTTAAGAGGACTTCAAATAACAAAAAAATCATTAGATTATTAAATAAGTATAGATTATATAATTATTATATTTTTTAAAGTTGTAACTATTTTTTAAAATATACTATAGTTTATCTGTATTACCTTAAAAATACATACTCTAAAATATATAATAATGATATAAGTTTGCATACAGCTAATGTTTTAGAGCACAATGTCCAAATAAATACAATACGTTCTTTTTGTAAGTTAAAAAGTTAAACCTTAATATTTATTCATGTAAAACGTAGAACCCCGATTGCCTCTACAATTATACCAAAAGTATTTATTTACTTATTTCACAAAAGTTTACCTTCATAGTAAGTTCAAGTTGCCCAATTATTACCCCTTTACTTTTATAAAAAAAATTCAAGAAAACTTATGGTCGAACGTCTTAACTCAGTCTTCATTTATTACATGGGAACTTATTCAGTTAACGCAAATTTTCATGTTCATGACGATGATTGTATATTGATATGCATTTCAATTATTGCAATCCTTTGTAAACTTCAGCAAAAAAGATGAATAAAAAATTAATACGTGGAGGTGTAAAAATAAAGTTTTGGTTTCTTGTAAAATATAGCCTATCTAACGTAAAAAAATCGTAAATCAACACTTATTAAAAAAAAAAAAAAAAAAAAAAAAATGAAAATATGTGGCGATTGGGTTTCGATTTTTAATGTACTAGGTTAAAATTAAAATCAATGAGAAACATGGAACTCATATATTTTAGAATAATGGATCCATGAAATTAAAACTGCGATTCGATTGTGTTATTTGTCACTTACTAATACGACATCAATTTTGGTAGACAAGCTTTTGTAGGGTCTACATATAAAACGCTGAGAAGATAGTTAATATTTTCATAATTAAACTAAAATTGTCAATTTGGAAAACACAAAATTTCGAAAATCGTTTTTTCATATCAGAGGTCTTATGAATTGCGTAAAATATTATACATATTAACCAAACAGATATGAGATTATAAAAAAAATTATTTAAAACTTAAATTAAATGACAAGTACCAAAAAAATTGAATCTTTTATTTTTAATCAACTTTAATGTTGAGATTTAACTTAGGCATACTTCTTGTTAGTTGCCTGTTAAAGTTACCTGTGTCGAGTATGAGGCAATCTGGATTCGTAAATAACCCTTGGGTCGGTAACTTTGGCAATCAAAGTGCAAATTGGATGATGGGTGCTACAAGTAAATTATTTTAGTGGGTGTAAGCTACAACACTGGCATGAAATAAAAAAAAATCATTGTTATCAATAAAAATAAACTTTATTTTTTACTAAAAATTAAAACTGATTAGAGAATCGAAACAGATTCTCTTTGATTCAGTTTGATTCTCTGTTTATGGCCTGATGATGATAGGAGTGTCTGATTGAAATCGATTGCCATTCTCCATCTTTTCATATAATTCAGAAAAACCTTCTGTTTTCTTTGCAATGTAAGTGTAAATATGAGTGTTGTAGACGTTTGTTTTTCGTATCTAAATAGAAATATAAAAGAACTGATTTACAAGAACAAAGAATCCTCTTTTACATATATGAGGATATAAAATTATCTTTGGAAAGACAAACAATTTAAATTGTGAATAAAGGGGACCTTTTTGATAGTCTTTTCATCTTTTGTTGGAAATACACTTGAGGAAAATATATTTTACATAATGTACACTTTTGACTTGTTTCTTAACCGTTTAAACTTTCCATTTTTATTTTCAAGTTCTCGCTTGTCTATGCAAAGAAAGCAAAGTTAAGATTACAATGGGAGAGTTTATAATTAATTAGAATCAGAACTTTATTGTCTTAAAGCTCATAGATACAAGCAATCGACATTGTCAACTTAATCTATATGATACATGCACTTCACATAGTCATTCGAAAAATAATTACTGTAACTTTGTAGTTTGACAAAGGCTTATGCTAATAAATAGTTTTAAAACACATCAAAATTCAAGACAAATAACAGATAAATATTAAAAAAAGAAACATGGCCAGAAGTAAGAAACAAACTTCCTACCATATAAAACTATTAATACTAAAAATAAAATGAGTTCTTAAGACTAAATGATACTTATTTTACAAATAAAGTGTTGCTAGGTAACTCTAAGAACTCTCTAATGGGGTAAAATGGGTTTTTTAAAAGCCAGTCATATAGCCTACTTCTAAATTCCTTAAGAGGTAGCAACTGAACATTTTCATGAAACATATTAAACATTTTAATCCCCATTAAAACGTAACTGTTTTGTAATTTACTTAGTCGTGAAAATAGAATATCTCGCTGGGAACTTTGCCTTGGTGGAATGGAATTAATTCCATTTCGTTACATGTAATTGTTCCGGTTATTAAAAGTATAAAGAAGGACATTAAAGATGTAAAGGTTGATTATTGTTAAAATTTTAAATTTTATGAACAAAAGCCTACAATGATCTTTAAAATTGGCTTTAACTAATATTCTAATTACCTTTTTTGTATTGGTAAAACCTCAGTTACTGTTGTGCTGTTTCCCCAAAAAAATTACTCCATAGTTAATTAAAGATTGAAAAAGGGCAAAGTATGCTGTTTTTGCATAATGAGATGAAACACAGTCAATAAGGCGTCTTAGCAAAAAGACTACCCTTGAGAGTCTGGCGTTGAGTTGTTCGTGCACTTACTGAAAGGAAAGAGATACATTTCCTTCAAACCTTTGACAAACAACGTACCACTTTCGGCCAGCAGGAGCTGGTCACCGTGCAGTCACAATAATCCAGTCTTTCTACAATACTAAAACAATATACCAGCGGTTTGAGAGTGGTTGAGGTGGGCACCATTACCCTCACTAATATTTATTTTATTATATGTGATTTCAGGTTAAAACTATTAGTATAAATACCAGTTGTTGCCGGTCGATGATTGGCGGATACATCTCCAGTCATCATGGTGAGAAGATAGTGGGAAAATGTATAAAATGTAGGCCTACATTTTAAAATTTCCCCTTAAAAATTCCCTTTAAGCGGATTATTATCAGCCGCTTTATATGAAGTAATTTTAAACAATTTACAATCAAAACTAATTTATTTTATAATCCACCAGCTATAAAATTGGGTAGTTTAAGTGGGATAAAACAGATTTTTTATTTCCATTTAAAGAATAATACATTATAGTTATGTAGGCCTATATTTTTAGGTGCAGGCCATAATAAACCAAATCCTTCTTGAGCGTTTGCTCTTCTACTGTAGTTACACAAATAAATCGTGTGTTTACTGATTGAAAGGTTGTAAAATACATTCATTGCAAGGGTTTTTAAATTTCAATTTTGGTAATTTAAAGAAATATGGTAACGTTAAAATAAATAAAACCTGCTAATATAGAAAAGTCTATCTTTAATTTGGTATAAACAGACAAACTGACCTTAGAATTGAAAAAATACTATTTCCCCATGATAAATCTCCATAAGAAACGTATCCATTCATTTTTGACCAATTTAAAGTAAATATTTTTGAAATACAAATATAACCTGCTAATATGAGACTAAAAAGTTTGTTTTTGCACAACCCCCATGTAAATCGGCTCAATAGAAGTCTCAGACGATATTTCTTAAGGTGTTTTTACCTTACTGTTTTAAATATACTGTATGGATATTTTTTAATATGCCTATCAGCAAACATGCATACACTAATAAAACATTCCGTTTATTGACCTAGTTATATTATGTGAGAACATGGTACTACTTAACAAAGCAATTTTCTTCAAAAAACAAAAAATATGTTTAATTATTTAGCAAAAAATAAATTATTAACCCCCAAAAATTAGCTCTGTTTGAAAAATATTTCAATCATTGTTGCCAAGCACCTTTAGCTTTAGCTTTAGCTTTACCCGGCCTTGGCTCTAGTGCCTTAGCCTACATTAGTGCTCTAACCGTCATAGTCAGTACTCCCAGGTTTACCCTTATGAACGCTTGGCAATTGTCATTTATGTCGTGTTTACTTGGTTATATGTCTTGGTTACTTGTTTACTTGGTCGTGGTTACCCAAAGTGCTTATAGACTCCTTATACCGGTGGGTCGTTTTTATTTGTGCAATTCCGGTACTCATGGTTCCTAGCCCATCTAGAACACAGCATCGTTCAGCCTCTTTACGATGTTTGGCACATCAGCTAAGTCCACGAGTGTCCCAATCCTGATACAGTCTCTCGCTGGACCTTAACCAAATCCTCATGACACAAGAACACTCCGCCACCCAGTGGATTTCAACTGCAGTGGCACCGTTTATAAGAAATAATTTCACGTGGGGGGGGAGGTGTCTGGGTATATTCCATACCCTCTGCCCCATCCACCCGGTAGGGGAGTCCGTGAGTACTCCCCCTCAAAAAAGTAAAATATAGTGTCTAAAACCACGTTTTAAACTATTCCAGCACTAAAAATCTAACAGAATAATTTCTTGATTTATTTCTCCTAGTTAAAGCATTTTAAATAAATTCTTAAATAAAATTCTACATTTTGCAAACAATTAATAAATGTGCGAGAAAAAAAGGTGACTCAAACACACTGCTACATTTTACGTGGTAGAGGCTAACGTGATATAGGATAGCCTATATCAAATTTATTTTTATATAGGCTATTGTAAACAAAAAAAGGACAATATTCTGAATACGGGTGCTGAGAAAACTTGCATAACCAGTATGCGTGTAAGAGAAAACATGCTGTTAATGTACAGCTAGCTGTAAGTGTAGTTTTTGGTAATTACTGATTTTCACAATATTAGATTGGTCGGATGTCATTGATTTAGATCTAAATGTAACTTTTGTATTATTAAATTAAACTACTTATAGATTAAACCTAACATTATTCTGACTTAACACCAAAAGCTAAATTTAACAAACTTTATTTTTATTAAGAATTAAAAATTAAATGTATTCTGAATAAAAGCAGAAAGTAAAAACAAAACAACACACGATGCTGGCTGTATTACTCGCACTATAGTGAGGTTCAGGAAAAATAGCCCAATGAGAAAGAGTGCTATAGAATCAGAAATAGCGTTATACAAGATTACAGTACAATGTAAAGAGCTGTTCCAGTATAGTTTCAAATTAGTTTTTAATAAAAAATATTTTATAAGTAATTGATAAATATAAGACTTTTGAACATCGAGATTTGTTGAAAATTTTAGAAAAAAATATGACTATAACTGGGTGATTGAAAATAACCTCAACATATAAAAAACAAAAATTTGAGTTTATCTTTGCGTGGAAATAAAAAGGTTGGTTGACTTAGAAGTTTTAGTAACAGTTAAGATTTACATTTGAGATAAATGACAACTGAAGAGCTCAAATAAATTGCATTCTCATTCTTTGTTGCAGTTTGTTTGTTTCTAAATCTTAATGTATACGAAATGCAAAACACATCCTCGTTTTGCAGTTATTAAAAAGCTGTTTGTGATTTTTTTTTCAATGTATAAAAACTAATTTAGATTTGTAAAGTTTAGAAAACAATAATGATAGTAATTATATGTACGGTTATTTTCAGTTTCCAGATTAGTTAAAAGAATCTAAATAAGATAATATCTACAGAAGTTAAAAAATTTCGCCAACTTCATACCAAGAGGTAGAAAAATTGGTTTTACAGGAATTTGGCACCACATCAGGTCAGTTTTTTCCTTTCTAGTTGAATATGTTACAATATAGCACTGAAGCTTAATCAACACCAGTCACACAGAGAATTCATTCATTTCTATAAGATAAAGTAAACTCTAAAATAAGTTTTCAATTAAAAAAATATATAGTTGCTTTAAATTTAAAGTTTTAAATACATGTGCAAATGTATGAAAACGTAAGAGGAAAAAAGGGATAAAATTGAAGTTCGATATTGTTTATACAGGATGTTTACAAACAACCTGGGCATTTTTTATGTATTTGTTCCTTATGTCGAGAAAAAAAAAAACGCCATACAAACAGGGGCTTAAAATTCTTCGTTAAGTTGCTAGCTGTTGTTTTGTTTTTTACTCTTACTAATTTTCATGTCCGTAACTGATGGTGATATTGAGTTAATATGTTTTATTAGCCTTTACCATACCAATGTCCATTTCCAGGAAAATCTTTTCCCCGATGTGGATTTTCAAAATGGCGGTCATTTTAATTATTTAAACTTAAATTTCTCATAAAAGGTAAATTTTATTAAACTTTTACAAGAGATAAAAAGTTGAACAATAAAATCATCTAACCAATGGTGTCAAGTTTGTAAGGATCTGATAACAAATAACGGAGTTATAGAGATTTTTGTGCATATAAACAATTAATTAGTTTACATTATAATGAAAGCAAATTAAGGTTGCAGTAGGCCTACAGACTCCGACCGGTTAAGTAATAATTAGTGCGATAGCAGTGTAAATAGATGTATCATTTGTGTATGTACTTTTAATTTTTGACAAACATTGAACAATGTGCGTTATGTGCTTAGCTTAGGACCTTTTAGCAGCTGAAGATGGGCAGTCATTTGCCCGAAACATGTCCTGCATAAACAAAAAGGTTTTTTGACACCTTCAGGCTGTTTTACGTAAGTAAAATCAATTTGAATTGTTTTACAATCGTAGGTGTCAAGGCTGATTAGAGATTAAATTAAGGTTATTTTAGAAGTGAAATCTCAACAACTAAGTAATTTTATGTAAGAAACTTACAAACTTAGTACTATTAGATCATTTAAATTATCAACTTTTTTGTCTCATGTTACATTTTGATGACATTTACCGGATTTGAGTTTACAAATTTATAATGACCACCAATTTAAAAATACATTTTGAAAATAATATTTGTCCTGAAATTTAACATTGTTGAAACATTGATAAAGAACACAGAGAACATTGATTTAAGTTCATACCGAATATGAACTTAATGTAACCATCCGTTACAGAAACAAACATTACTAAGCGTGAAAACAAAACGGCCGGCGGCTAGCGGTTAGATGAAGCATTTAAACCCTTTTTTGTATGATCCTTTTTACTGTCCTGACATAAGGATTCACAATATATTTCCAAGATATTAATAAACACCCTGCATATTGTTAGGCAATGAAGACTTTTTGAATTCTCATATGGTGAATGTATACAAACCCGTTATTGTAGGGTCACTTATGGAGCACTACAACAACTAAGCTCACAACTAAGTGTGTGGTGAGGCCTTTGTCCGTTGTGTCTCCTTCATGTCGATGGGCATGTTTGGATGATTAGATCAGTAGGTTGATAATTATCTAAAAAATCAAAGTTTTCTTTTAAAAAATGACGAGTCACTAAGAGAGATATAAAACTTGTTAAATAAAGTATTTGGAAAAGATGGACCTTCTGTAAAACACGATGAACGTTTGGAGCACATAGTTAAGCCTAAACACCTTTTAAAAATTAGTTTATCCTAAATATATTAAAATTAAAAAAAAAAATTATGAGCTGATAAACATATTAAAAATATTATTTAATGGTATACATAAATATTAAGACTTTTTGCCTGACGGAAGTGATAATAAACTTATAGTAGTACAATGTTTGAACGGTTATTATTATAAATATAGTAAAATAAACTACTTTGATATAGTAATAAATTGTTATAGGCCTATTCCTTTATTTTAATCAGCTCTACAACAGTGTAGAGAGTAAAACAAACCAAGTTAATGACATCAATACTGAGGAAATAGAAAATATATCTTCAAATTTCCACACATTTAAATATTTAATTATGTCAGATAAATATGCTTATAATTGACAAAACCCATTAACAAGAGAGAATTAATAAGTATGAGGTTGTTCGTTTTATTTTCAAACTCAATTGATGTAAAACAAAGAATAATTGCAGCTTAATTGTGCCTTCGTACTGGATTAATTTATCTTAAAATTGTATCCGAAGCAGGTGCGTCTTTATTTTAAGACCCAATAAAAGTAATTAATTAAATATGATTTAGTTAAATAATATTTAACTAAAGACTCCTACCAAGTTTTAATTAATAGCAAATGTGTAAAAATTTCCGATGGCGAATAGTATTAAAAATATTTGAAAAGTATAAGAGGTAGTGGTTGTTAAAAACTTAGGTTCATATTATAGATTACTGAACATATTTTTAAAGGCATCAATAGTATATTTCGTTACAAGGGCGGAAAATGGCGTTTTGTCGGCCTCGAGATCAAGTTCCTAGTTCAAGACGAAGTCGTGAAAAAATGTATAAGTAATTTTATATGGTCAAATCAATGCATAATTCTCTTTAGCTTATTGTCCCTTTTCCTAAGCGTTAATGATCTAAATGTAAATTACTTTGAGTAAATAAGTGTCAAATAATGAGAATTTGACATGTGAATATTGAAATTTATGTTTTAAATCAACTTTTATCTATCATGTTAAAAAAATTATTTTGAAAAAGCCTTCACATCATAAAAAATAGTTTTTATTATAAAATGTTTAAAAGTTGCAGTTTTTAACTTATGTCTTATAAGTTGTCAATTAGGTAGCAAAATAACAACAAAAGGTAAACAAAAATAAAAGAACACTAATTTTAAACATTTGTTTAGAAACGTAAAGAGGTATAGTTGGTCCTTGTAGTAAACATAATAGGCTGTTTTACCATGAAACTATAACAAAAGAGAGTAAAAACAACGTGAAAGACTAGGTAAACATAGTACTGTGTATATAAAAATGCATTTAGCAATATTGAGAAATGTAGTTTTACTAGAATGATGTCAACTTAATTTATGTAAAATTACGAAAATCGTAAAAACCAATTTTACTGCGTAAAATGTATCTATAATACTGAAAATCTCAACGTTACAAGGTAAATGCAGTGTAAAAGTAACTTAAAACAGAATGTAAAGCTCTCGTTAGAGATTTAACGAATCCATTTAAGAATACACTTTCCTGAACGACTAATCCAGGAAAGTCCTGTTTCTTTTTTACAAACAATTTACTTTACGTATAATATTTTTGAAACTATTAATAGTATCAAAATTATTAAGATAAATATAAAATACAAATATTTACACGTTTATAATTATATTTTGTTATATCATAACTTATTTGTTAATTATATCATAAGATTTTATAAATATGAAAATATGAGTGTTAGAAAAACTCTCATACAATCCCAAAAACATTTACCAAAACATAAAACATAATTTGATAATTTTTAGTCCACCAAAACAATACGTGAAGACACTGTAGTTTACTTAGTTTATAATATTAATAATTTATAGAACTCTTTCATATTAGCACACACTTAGCATACACTTATAGCCAATTTTATAATACTTAATTATTTATTTCATATTTAATATTAAAAAGTAATGAATGTATGTTTTGTAGTAGAATAAATTATAATTAAAAATATATTACAAAAAATTTAAAAACGCTCAGCATTGGACTGAGTAAAGTAAGCCATGAACCGGAAGATAATGAAGTCTTTTTCTCTATTTAAACGTAAGACCCTATTTGCATACCATAGAGCCACAGAATCGACTCGGCTCCTTTTATCTGTTTTTAACAGTAAAACGCTGCTTTGAAAATGATGTTGATTAAATAAAAAATGTAATTTTTACAAAATTTGTAAAAAAATGAAACTATAAAATTCATAAATAGCGTAAAAGCGAAATGTTTTATATATTTTTTTACATATTAAAAGTTTCACTTTTGCAATTGTTTGCAACCGTATGCTATACTCCTTGTAACAGATGCATTAAAATTACATGAAGGACAAATACGCAATCTGCCTTAAAAATTATGAAAAAAAATTACATTTAAACATAATTTTTAGTTATAGTTTGTTAACAAAAGGGGTAAAGGCTGGGCATAGAAGCAACAAACATTGCAACATAATACAATTTTACTATGTATTTACTATGCAATAAAATCAACGAAAAATCAAGCGATTTTCACTCTCAATCAATATACTTTTATGCCCATTTAATTTGTAAATTCAATTAGGTTAGTAAATTTAAATATTTGAATAATTTTTGGTTGTTTTGTAAGGACCCCTGAACTTTCATTTGCATTTAAATAATATCAATTTATTTGTTTTACTTAAAACCAGTAAAAATATACATCGAATTTTTATTTCTTTCGAATCATACCAATTTAACTATCGTTCTTTTAGACTAATTAAATTTAAATATATGTTAGTCCATGTTGATGTTAGTAATAAACATCTGAGATGACAGATAATATGATATTCCACTAACATAACAATGTGTATAATTATAATCAAACCCTCTAGGGTACTGGTTAGAAAAACATAATACCAAACCTTGCTTATATTTAAATGCTTATGTTACCATATAATTTAGAGAACTACTTTTTAATAGTTTCGATAAAAGATAAATTTTTATATCCAACAAAAAATTCTGAATAAAGCAATTACTTGCCTACATCCAAGTTGACCACCGTAACTCATATCGGATTCAACTTGGTTGATTAAATATGTATTTCAATATATATTTGATATATTTTAGTCGCAAATATTTTAAAGCTGACGAACGAGTTCCAGAAACGTAAGTTTAGAACATTTCTTAAACTATTAAGAAAGCATATTGAAATATAATTAACAAGAATAACATGAAAAAGTCCTTAAAAGATATATGAGGACATTAGTGCGTAGACAGCGGCTGACAGCTGTAGCTTCGATGACACTTTGTCGCTAGCATAAATATAAATAACAGCTGGACCGCTTACTGAGATGGCGGAATAGCCCTAGGAACAAACCGGCTTAGCCAACACTTTAAAAACACATAGAAACCTGGGCGCTTAACATTGCTTCATGCTACAATACTGGGTGTTTTGCATCACTACAAAAAATTATTACTTCTTTATTTTTAATAAAAACCCCACAAACTATACGTCATTTTAAAGAGGAAATCAAGACCTTAAGGAAAATATAATGTGTTATAGGGCAATACATTTTTAAATTTTTTTTATAAAAAGCAACATATATATATAAATTACAAAATAATTGCCACATATTTGGTGTTCATATAAAATAAACCGAATATTTGAATTTTTTTTAACCAAATATACTAATAGTGAAGCATTAAGGTATAGAAATTATTATATATTACCTAATATATACATATATATGTATATATACATATTTGTTTTATAAGAAATAATTGGAATACCTAGAATTGGATTTTAATTGAATTTGTTGCTTTGTTTATTATGCTTTGTTTATTTGTTATTTATTAACAACTAGTTAATAAATAATAAAAAATTGATAGTCATATATAGTATACATATATATATATATATATAGAGGCGTACATAAATATATACATATACATGTACAATACTTGTACATGATGTATATATTCATGTACATATACATACATAATCAGGTATATGTAAGTGTACATGTATATGTACAAACATAGATTTATGTACAACACATAATAAAAAAGAAATGACAAAATTGATGTTTGTGGATATTTTCATTGCCCGACCTATGCTTGGGCTTCGTTGGAAACGGCATTCACGGTACCCCGACCTATACTCGGGCATAGGGTTCAATGTGCAAAGGTGATACTTCCTACGCCGAGTAGAGCCTTATGTCGGTAAAGGCTCTTTTTCGCAGCATGGTGGTAGCGATCTAGTTGTTCAACGCCAAATCGACACTTGCCTCCGTGCTTTTACCGCGTGCATGGAGTGTACTAGGGTTGTGCTGACGACTATTAGTGAATGTACTCAAAGTTATTATGAATTAATTATTGTTTGCAAAATTGTTAAATCACTTACATTTTTGCCTTTACTGATTACACGCCGAGAGGTTGTGTTGTAGATAGTTTATATTAAACATTTTACCATATTCATGGTAAATATGTATCATTTGTTTTGTAATTAGTAGTAAATGAAAGTAAATTAAAAGGTCACAGATATTAATCAGTTTGTATTCTTTCATTTAAATCTAAATAAATTTCTAAAAGACGAATAGACATTGATCCTCACCTAGAATTTTCAAAACTTTAAATTATACACGCACACATACACAAACATTTTCACACACCTATGGAGATAACTTTGACCCATGACACATACAAATCACAAATGTGCCACGATAGTTTAATGGAATTTAATAATGTATAATTTTAACTGATCAACCTTGGCAAAGAACCCCCCTTGAAAGATATAATTTCTCAGAAGTCCCTATTCTAAAGGTTAAAATGCAGTAAGAGCCTCCTATTTTGGAACATTATCTCAAAGAAAACTAAAATCTATAAATTACTTACAAAGAACTCAAAGGGAATATTACATTTCCCGCCTAACGTGGGTCAGTCATTTCAAGTGTGCGTAAATAATTTCAATCTTCTCTTACGTTTATTTTTATGTTTATAATTTGTTTGCTTATTCCTCTTTCTATTTCTCTATGACTACTTCTGTACAGAAAATAGTATAGTAAAAATTATAAAATTTATTTTTACTTAACATAAAGTATATAAACTATTTATTATATTATCATTATTATATACTATAATTTAATCTATTTTGAAATAAGGATATATGGATAAAATCCACTTTTGTGAACGAATGGTACTATTGACTTATCTTATACATTAAAACAAGCTCCATTTGTACGTGCAAAGTTTTTTTTCGCTCTAAGGATTTTTGATTTTTTTTATTGAATATGGGGTTTTGGCCACCAGCAATCGATTGGAGCTGGTCCCATAGCTGGGGAAAATCCGGTTTTCGCGCTAGAGCCTTTCAAAGATCCCATGTTGTCCTTATGGAGATTTTTAAATTGAACAAAAATCAGCTTATAACTTTAGATAAAATAAACCAATGTGTTACATCTTTAACCTGTGGTTTTACTAAAATCATACCAACGTGCAGCAAACCTTCCGCCTGAGGAGTGAGCAGAGCGAACGAGCTTTGTGTGAGAAACGAAAGTAATAATTTTACCGAGCTTAAGCTCGGTCCCTCTGGTACTAGGCATAAAAATGAAAGTTAATAATGGTTCCAGACTAAGGTATTATTGTGCCCAGTCCCTTAATATTGTTACTCCTGAGAAGAAAATTTTATAACAATAGACAACAGAATGATTTAGTGAACTCTTTGCTGTTACAGTACATTTAGTTTTGTTATGATATCTATGATTTCCTGGGGGAGTTGAAAAGATTTTCATGCAATTGAATACTTAACATTCTGAAGTAAAGTTGATTACCCAGTTAAATATGGAATCAATCATGCCCCTTTTCGAAAAGCATAATTGATTATAAAATAATAAAAAATATCTTATTAGGTTAAGTATTTATGTTTCCCTACCAAAAAGCAAACCATAGCAGACAAATTAATTATTCTAAAGTTAATACATCAGAATTAATTAGCTCAAGTTTCAGTGTTATCTCTAAAACATTTTAGCTCTATACCTGAAGAGATTGGATATTCAGAGTTAATATCGCTCTCTCGACCTAATAAGAGGTGTTTTGTTTAATTTGCTTTAGAAAATATAAAAGGTGGCTCCGGTTCACTTATTAATTGCAGACATAGTTCTCTACAATTTTAAAGCTTTATTTTTTGCGTTTCGTAGCGAACAATGGACATTTTTAACAAGCAAATACTTGTATTTTGTCGAAGATGAAAGGTTAGAACATGTTACATTAGACTTCTTTATATTTATTAGAAACCCAGAATGGTTATGCTACAATGTGTTTTCGTTATTAATGTGGTACAGTGAGTACAAAATGATTAGAATGTTTAGCTTCATAATGTTGAAAACATTCTATTAAGACGCATATTTATAGTAAAATAAAGCCTTGCAGCTTTGTGTAACGAGCTTTAAAATAATCTGTTAGCGTGTTTCTTCAGCTAATGTAAGCTAATGTAAGTTTGAGTGCTGTTACCTTGGTGCTTTTAAGCTGAAACTTTTTACTGTGATGCAGAATAATAAACTAAAATTTTTATTCCTAAGAGAAACCTCTTACTATATAAGATAAATCTTGGTCCCGTACATTTATTGAAATAAATTATTAATGTAATATATTTTATAAAACATATTTAAAAAAATCATGGAACAAGACAAAATACTTATTTATTTATTCTTCCAAAGGACATAGCCATTAACAATAATTTATACAAACCACTATTAACACTAATACTAATACTATTAATGTAACTCATAATACTTAAAGCATGATCTCACAAAAAACAGGCAATCTATTCAAGATTCTACATAATCTACAATAAAAATAAGAGGAAAAATATACAAAAAATACATATAGGCCTACACATGAAAACTACTAATAATATGTGAACTTATATCCGTGCACACATCTAATCCTACATGCAGTTACTACCGAAATACTGTACATTCCTTAACAATGCAAGATGCGCAAATCGTATAAACCTAATCATTCCAGCATGGTGAACATGCAGCATGATCATAAAAAAATAATCAGAAACAAATATTACAGAAAAATAACAAGCTATACACGTACAACATAAAATTAAGGTACAATGCATCATGAAAATTATAGAGATAGCACCACGTTCCGTCTAATTAATATGTTATTATTAATAATTCTAGTTTAAAGTATGTATTTCATTATTGCAAGGGCAAGTGCCTATTAATTTCATCTTTCAATATGAAAAATCCTAATTTCCATTCAAAAATAATAAAATCTTAATAAAATAAATTATTTAAAATTATAATTTGTTTGTTTTTGGTAATAGTGAGTCTTGTCAAAAATGTTTTATTATAACATTTTTGACAAGAAACAAGATGTAAAACATCAAACAGTAAGTTTCAAACAGAAACTTTGGCCGGAGAGAAAAACTTTAAACTTTTGTTGATAACAAGTATCTAAACTGAGCAGGAATTTTTTTATGAGTACACAACTAATCTAAAACTTGTTTACTCCATGGAATTTTCCCTGTATGAATATTTAGTTCTGTTTGACAAACAGCGTTCTATTATATTGAATATTGTAACATTAATTCAAATAATTCATAAAAACCTACATTATCTTTTTAAATTGTACGTTATACTTTCATACGGTGTACAATTTGGCACTTTAATTTAAGCAATTTACTAATATATCAGTAAAAAAATTGAGATAAAAAAGTTTATAGCAAACAAAAGCATATGGGATATTAGTTTTGGAAAGATGGCACAATAATAAGAGCATTTTAATTACAACAATCAATAAAAATGTCATTTGAGACGATTTTTTGGCAAAACATCAAAGTTATTTAAATTATGGTAACAAAACAGAAGCATGGATAGTCTAGTGTCACCGTTTAAATGTCCGTGTGTGTTTTTTCTTTTTAATTTCAGGTTGAAATAATAAAACGTCTTCCAACACTACTCGATATATTTACACTTATACTGTAATTTTTTACAAGACGGTAAATAAAAGATCTTATAATGGCGATCGATTTCGACCAGTCACACCGATCATCATCAGGCCCAATCCGACAGTGTGACTAGTCGAAATAGATCGCCATTATAAGATCTTTTATATATATTTACAGTCTTGTAAACAATTACAGTATAAGTGTAAATATATCGAGTAGTGTTGAAAGACGTTTTATTATTTCAACCTGAATATCAGTACCAGCACGTATAATGCTAATCAAGAAGTTACTTTTTAATTTGACAAACCTGGAGAATCCGCTGCATCTCTACAAAACTTCGCCATAAACCTGAAGGTGGGTAGTGCATATAATAACATTTTGAAACAATTAAGTCGTTAATATATATATTCTGTAAAATACATTGCTTGCATGTTATTTGAGGTACGGTATTTACACGACATAAAGTAATAAAAATGACCAAATTCACTTTTTCAAGATTTTTAAAATTAAATTTCAAATTTTAAGAAAGTAAAGAGTAAAAAAACCCTTTCCTAGTTAAAACTTAGGAAGCAGGGTTAGCGTCCTGTGTATTAACCAACTTGACTTAGCGTCCTGCAGCGTCCTGTGTATTAATCAACAGGCTACGACAGGACAGACTTCCGGAGGTAAGGGAAAATTTTGCCGGCCTAGGCTGAGAAAACATGTGTTTCGTTGGTAGAAGTGAGGGTCGAAAACAGGTGATACGATGTAGTGTGATGAAAAACATAGTACCTATAAATAGGTAAGTAAACTGCAGTGGAATGAATGGAAACATTGTTTAAAAAATATGTTATTATTATCTTTGGTTAGAAAAATTCCCATTGTATATTTAGAAACCATATAAAAGAGTGAACAATTATTTATATCCTGTAACACTGTTCACGTTGCTAGAGAAATCACAAAATTTGAAATTTGAATTTTATGCTGACAGAGATTTAAAAAATTTTGTCTCCATTAGAACTTATAAATCATCACACCTCTTTAGAGCATAATTCATAAAAGTTCCCTATAGTTTTTTACGGGAAGTTAGCTACTTATAATTTAATTTGTGGAATTACAAAATACTGCTATTCGTATTAATTAAAGGTATCTTTTTATATTAGAATGGCTGATTTAAACATGCCGGTCAAAGCATTTCAGACGTGAAAACCTGCCTACTGGAATCGCAGACTACACAGCATGGGGGCAACGCTTTAGAGGTTTTAGGAAAAAATACAGTAGTTGATCTTATAAAGATACAAGGAAACTTTTTGTGACATGTAACTTAAAAGTGTATTACTAAATTGATCAATCCGGCATACATACTTTAGGGTAAGACAACATTTACATTTACTTAAAAAAATTGTAGTTAGAAATAAAATTATGATTTTTTTTAATTTTAAGGTTTTTTAGTTATGTAAGTCTTGTTACAAAGTTTGCAGGCAGGACTTCCGACACACCACGTCCTGATAAACAGGGGCGTCCTCAGAATAGTGTCTAGGTCACTTGCGAGGTCCTCCTGAGTTTAAATACATCACCGTCAAATTATTGAAATTGAAGTATTTTACACCAACTTTAATCGTAATATTTAAAGCAACGAAGTTGTTGAGTTTCGAAAAGTGGGTAAATACAAAACTCGTATCAATACGAACACCTATAGTAACAAAACCATTACTTCCCTCTCCCTGCCTATATACGATTAACCTATTTAAGTAAATGCAGTCGCTTGTAAAGTAAATGTATGTTGCAATTTCAATGCCAAATAAATACACTAGTACAGTTTATATTGTCTATAATAATTATGTAATTGATAACTTTTTGTGCTTATTTTTCGTACTTATGTTTTTAACCTTTGATTTAACTATGATTTAACTTTTTGAAATGTAATTACTGATTTTGTCAAATTTGGCCTTTTAGTGAGTTACTTAATAATAATAAAATTGATTTCAGCCAAAACAAAATATTTTGATGAACTGCAGATAATTTTAGTGACAAATTCTTTTAAATATGCCTTAAATATTCAATTCATGCTCGCTCATATCGGAACAAAATTGTTTTTTAGAATCAAGGGAGTAAATTATTATTGTAAAAAACATTATTTTAATGATAATAGAAAAACAACAACATTTTATGCCTTTTGACTATACAGCAAAAAAATGGCGATTTTAGCGAATTTTCCTACAGGGAATACGATTTTGATGGAATTTTATATAAAGTTGTAAGACCAGGTCTATTTTCAAGAGTTCGCGAACCAGCATTGTCTGGTTAGGGGAACAGGGTTTTATGGGGGTTTTAAAGGGGCCAAAGATGTGTTTTTGGCATTTTTGGGCCTCAATTTTCAATATTCAAGAATTTTTGAAATGGAAAATTGAAAAGTAAAGAATATTTATACAATTTTATATTTAACTTACAGAACCATTGCATTTATTAACAACTTACATGTTCTAACAACATTCCATGGCAGCAAACCAACATACTCTTTCCCATGGTGTTTATGGGGAAATACAAAATCTCAATTATCTTTGGAAATTCGCTAAGTATGCAGGTCTGTTGCGAAGTATATAACCGATTATGATTTTTCACAATCATTATCCTGTTGAATCATATCGGTGCATGTAGCATAGTTCTGGGAGAATGTTTTCTTCAAAATGTAATATTTCAATTGTGCATCCTTATGGCAGTATTTTAAAAAAAGTAAAAAATAATTAGCAGACATAGCACACCGATTTCAAAATCCATTCAATATACTGAAAAGTATTTACGTTAATAAATCAATAAACAAATTTGTTAAAAATTAACAAAGATGTTGATAAAAATCTTTAAAATGTTGAACATTTTTATGAAATAAATTGTTTTTTACAAATCTTCTTTAGGACCAGCTTGATATTTTCAGTTTTGATACTCCATTTTAAGAGATAATTCTAAAAATAGTTCAAAATTCTTATCTAATTTGCAACTAATTAATTACAACAACCCATCTTCCCCATTTAATTTATATGTTGGAGACTATACGTACTCATGGTATTACTAGAATTCCTCATGTGATCCTACAATAATTGTTCGTATAAATTGCATCTATGAAAATGTAGATGCATTTAATTGACGACAGAATATAACCATTAAAAACGTCAATTTGATCTGTATTAGATTATTATGTATTAGTGCATTTGCACTTACATTAAAAACGAAATACTCCATTCCAAAATAATATTACATTTTAATATTTTATTTTCTATTTGATCTTGTATATATTTTATCTTAGATCGTAAAAAGATCCTCTGTTTGGCTAACCACTATCGATCAATCAAGCTCTACTATTGAATTAAAAAGATCAATAAAAAACTCACCTAGGGTTAATCGAAATACCCGTAATACCAATGGTTTTTCTTATCCTTCCGCAGGTAGTTTGTTTCAGGTTTATACATCAATTCTGTAGCTATCTTCATTTCGATTATCTTAACTAATCTACCAACTGGAAGTAAGGGTACAAAAGGATTACAACAGTTTTTATTTTTTTTTTTTAAGTATTACGCAGTAAACTTATAAATCTAGAATACTTATCTTAAATTAATAAAATCCCAAAAAGCATTTTAAGAACTGCAAACTTATCCTAAGCATTTTGTTTAGGTTTAGACTTAGGCCTGTTACACATTCAAGTGGCGCATCTGCCACGAGGCGGCACGCTACACGCGACTGCTACGCCACGCGAAAACCAACCAATGCTTTTAAATGAGAGCTTACACACTACAGTAGCAAAGGAGTGGTGTGCATGGCGCGACTGTAGTGTGTAAGCTCTTATTAAAAGCATTGGTTGGTTTTCGCGTGGCGCAGCAGTTGCGTGCAGCGTGCCGCCGCGTAGCAGATGCGCCACTTCAATGTGTAACAGGCCTTAGAAAAAGTGTAACAAAGAGAAGCTTATTAGCTTACCATCTTGAATTACATGTGAGAATTTTTGTAACATAATGAACTGTTACAAAAACTTTCTATATCAACCCACCTTTTGTTGTTTTAAATTTTTTTGTTATTTTTACACTTAATAAGTTTTTGATTGTTCTTTTAAAGATGATGTTTTTAAAATTATTATTATAGACATAATATTTTATCTAAATTACTAACAAAGCTGTTTCTTCTAATTGTAAAATTTACTAGACATCATACATGCATGTATGTTTTTTTAACCGAGAACTATGTTTTCGATTAAAAGCTAATTTTAAATTCTAAATTGGAGTATTTATAAACCTTAGTTTTGTATTTATTTACTTGTGGTTCATAGTGTTAACGTTATTTCATTAATTTATATGGTAAAACTCACCGTTTCTAGCAATCCATAGTTGCTTACAAATAGTGCACAATTGTTTCGTCCTCATTTTCCAATAATTTATAACTTGACATAGATTTTTAGGGACTTATTTTATAAGGATTTGTTTTTGTTGTACACACTAACACTGAACTGGTGGGTAATTCGGGGAAACGATGAACCTATATGAGAAACCGTACAGACCGAACTCATAATGTCCGACCCGGTGGTTGTAGGCCTACTAGTAAACTCCTGTTCACGAGGACAAGTAGATACCGCTTTTTAACTCTTGCTGTTTTGAGTCTTCAACCTTCGAAACACTTATAAATACTTTATTATGTTACTCACTGGTTATGTAATCAGGAGTATCATATGTTATGGTTCGTTTTAGAACAAGGGTTTAAGTAAAATTAAATTAAAACATACATAGTATTTGGCAGTAGCACTATCAAGTGGAACAAGTGTGATAGCAAAGTACAACTACGAGTATATTTAGCTTTAAAACCATAGTCTTATCTCACAACAACCTATAATCACTAAATTTGGTCAACCTTTCAAAAGCTTTACTTAATATGTTTCAAATTGACTTGAAGTACATTTTACTCACTTTTATCCTACCTAATTACATTATTAACAGTTGGTTGATAGAAAAATACCCCCGTCTCAGCAGACCTGCGTACTCAGAGAATTTCACGAAAGGAATTTTGTCCTTTATTTTCCCCACACCATGCTGGCTGGCATTGTAAGCAAATAGACAATGACATTGTCTCATGATTTATGATGTATAATCATAATTTATGATCCTTCATAGTGCAGGTACATGCTAAATTGCATAAAATACTGGCATTTCTTATTTTCGCTTTAAATCCCATGAAGATTAGTATGTAGGTTTGCCGCTATATGGGTGTCGAAAGAAAGGATAAGCTGCACTCTACCTAGCAAATGTAAATACCAAACCTTATCAAGTTATTTCCTTAAAAGACATGTTTGAGTCGTGGTCAGGCGCTCGGCTCGGTTGAAGAAATCCAAAAACCCTTGATAACGGAAAACGTTTTTTATAGTTTTCCGAAACGTCGGGCTTAATTTGGCGTGTTTAGTAGTCTATTCGTGTTCTGTGTCCGTGTAAATGTCCGTGTTTTTTTTTTTTTTTTTTTTGTTTTTTTTTTTTTTTTGACAATGTTGAAGAATTCGCCGCATTTCTACAAAACTTTGCCATAAACCTGAAGGTGGGTAGTGCCCAATAATAACATTTTGAAACTTATCAAGTTATGTCAATAAATAAATGAGATAGAGGGGTTTTGTTGATTTCCCTTATGGACAACATTGAAAACATATTTTTGGGTTTTCTCCTTAATCTTTTGTCAGGTTCTAAATTCCTAATACTAAATTGTTTGTTTTTCAAGTTCTTTAGAATGGTTTCGGTATATATATACACACTACATGTATGTAGTACAAGTAGTAGGCCTACCTCAAATTTAAAAATGGGCATAGACCGGGGCTTATGTCTTACCGTGACTACTAGGCCTACTATAATTTTCTATAGGGAAATTCGCCAAAACACGCAAATGCTTTTGTTGTAAAGCATCAATTAAAACAAAAATATGTAGTCATCTTAAGTGAAATTAAAAAAAAAAATGATTAGTTATGAGTAACAAAAGTTCTCATTTACCTTTTTAAAAGAGACTCTTTGCTTTGACTGCTGTCTCACTTTAATTAACGTTCTGTCATAAATACTCGTGTTTTTATTTTAATTCAAGAAAACAATTATTATTTTCATTCAACACTTTTTTTATATTAAATTATATTTATATATTGGCCATAATATAAAAATCAATCTTCAACCTCTTATATCCAATTCTGTTTCAAAAACAAAATACTGAAGGAAAATACTACGATTAGGGCATTAAAATCTTATTACATTTGATCGATAACGTGGAATATAATGAATGAAAAGCACTTTTAAACTAAGACCACAAATTAGGCACATAGTTTAATTTCTAGTTATATATATATATATATATATATATATATATATATATATATATATATATATATATCTACATATATCTAATGTCGTATATCAAAATCCTTCAAACATTTTTTATTATTTTTGTACCTTGAAAGACAAATGAGGAATAGAAAAATCGTTGTAGCATAAAAAGGGGTTTTGAACTCTACAAACCAAGAAGATGGAATATCTCTTAGTTTTACCCGTTATTTTATTTAGATCATAGTTCTGTACTGCTCTCTTCATTTAACCCTCTTTGAAACCGTTTTGGTATGCAATGGTGAGCATAAACAAATTAATCCTATAATGTTTAACTGTTATGTGAGTACGTGTGTTGTATAGACAAAATGCATAAAATGTTGCTGTTTTGATACTATAATTTAAATAACATTTCTGCAATTCCTCCATTAATCCTCGATTCAACTACCATAATTTTATTGCATTAAAAAGGAGCAGGAATTTAATTAGTTAAACAAATTTGAAAAATAAATTATCTTATAATTTAAATGTAAACATTTATTATTATTTACTAACTTAAATTACAAATAAATTCTCCAGTCTTAAATTTTAAGGCTTCTTTCCAAAGGGAAGTGCTAAAAACTCTCACTTATTGGTAAAATACTAGAAGTTCAAAAAGTATGAGGATAGGTCGGGCTACACAGCACACAGATATTAATTTATTACAACGCATGAGCATTACAATTAAAGTTGACATATAATAGATCCATTAATTACTCATTATTCCACGATCAAACTTATGATCAACTTTGGAAAGGGAGCCAACCAGGTGCCAGTGCTGCAAACTTAGTACCATTGTTCATAGTCCATAGAGATTGTGGCTAGGGTTTCAAGATATCAAACTACAACTAAGAAGAATTCAATAAGTAAAGGGTTTATATTCCATGAAGAAATTACGAAATATTTTAAACGAAACGTAAGTGTAAAAAATAAACAGCTTGAATGGATAAAAAATGTCAATTCTTAAGTCTTGAACAAATTATGTAAGAAATAATTGGTAAACTGCAATAATTTTCGTACTTTATCTGAAAATTGTTAACTCACAAATGTTATAGATTTATTATTATTCCTAATCTATTATACTTCCCCTAACTCATTATTGTTTAAAACAACACTTTACTGTGAGCATGCAATACCCCTAATCGGTATATAAGGTATTGAATGAGTAGCTTAGTAAATAGAGATCTTGCCTTTAAGTTAGTCGGTTCGTGAAATCCTAGAAGATTTGTAAAAAATTGGAACGGAAAGTTCACAATTCAGTCATATACAGGGTGAGTTTCTTAAAGTGATCCAATAGATAACTTTATTTATTTGATATCTGACAGTAGGCCTATACCTCTTATGAGGGACCCCTTTACTTTTTTATTTTGCTTTTAGGTATGTATTCCACTTATCAAAATTTCCCGCCATTTTCCAATATGGTAGACATCTTAAAAATTTCTTATGGAACACCCTACATTTAATGGTGTTTTTGAAATTTCCATTCGATTTTAAGACTCTTTTTTTGACATTTTTCCCTAAACATAACGGTTAGGGAGCTAGAGGCAATTAAAGTTCAGTTTTAGTTCCATTATAATAACATGGGACGAACTTTATCTGCCCATAACTCCGAAACCAATGATTAAAATGAAAAATACTCAAGAATATAAATGTCTTAAATTGATGTTTTAAGAACATTTCTTCGTACTAAAAAATATTTAGAAAATTTTATATTTTGCACGCCATATTGGAAAGAAGTTAATTTAAGAATAAATGATAATTTTTTTGAGATAAATATATTTATGAGTTAGTAAAAATATTTCTCCCTAAGTATAACTTTTTTAATCTATGCAGGTCCACTGTTATATATTTTCAATTAACTAAATTAAAATTAATTGTCTTCGTTCATGGATAAAGAATGCAAAATAAAATGTATTTAAATAATAAACACAATGCGATAACTGATATTGTGGGTATTTTTGAATTGATGTTATTATCCTAAAACATTCAAAACTACAGAAGAAAAGTTCTTAATCCTAGAACAAGGTATTTATTTGAAAAAGGAAGTTTCAAAAAATATGCCTTATAAAGAATATTCCCAAAGGTGTTCGTTAAACATACATCGAAACTTAATAATAAAATCCTTTTATAAAATTTTTATGGTTATTACTCAGTTACTAGTCTGCACGAACAAGAAAAATCTCACTTTGATCAGGAGCGACTGCGTTTTCATTCACTCAGGAATACTTTTACTCTCTCATATAAATGACATACTTCGTTTACGTTGCAGTCCTCCCTCATTCCATTTTGGAAGACCCGAGTTTTGGTCTTTACTAGACCATATAATCATATCCTTTATATTGATCAGCCTTTTGGTCTTAAAATGTATTAAACATAACATTTTATTGGTGCTCAAAATCATAATGTCAAATTGACATAAAACCCAATACAAAACCCGCCACGAAATTTAAGAAACGTATTATACTCTACGACAACCAAAGGGTGAACGTGATCACCTAAATGAAATGTAAAAGTGACTTTAGAATGACAAGCTTTCGTTACAAATTTGACGAATAGATTTAAGAATATTCTTTGCTGAGTGTATCGACTAATCCTAGAAAGTCTTTTTTATTTTTAAAGGAAATTTGTAAATCTCTAAATAATGTATTTATCTTATCTTATAACATAAGACAAGCGAAATGTACCGGCAAAATGTTTTACAGTGTAGGATTTTAGATTCTTTTGTACTGTATTCCTAGGGGGTCTTTGACGTCGATGAATTGATTAGAGCTGGTCCAATGAGTGGGAAAATTCGATTTCCGTCATACAGCCTCCATGTTATCATTATGGACATTTTTGTGGAATACGAAATTTGAAAATGGAAAAAATAAGCTAATATTGGTAGAAATAAAACTGCATGATACATTTTCAAATTGTGGTTTATTTAAACCATAAATTTAACACATTGTTCGGACGAGTGTGCAAAGCAAACGAGCCCTTCTTACAAGTTTTTCAAGTTTAACGAGAAAATTCTCGGCCCCCGGTATTAGTTATAAAAATGATTGTGATATACAGTCAGAAATAATTGTATTTTATTGGAAAAATATTGTTTTGTAGTACAGTAAATTGTCAAATTGCAAAAATATTCAGATACATTGAAGTTTATTTAGTCTATAATATTCAAAACGTTTAGAACTTAATCCTAGTGATATATTTTTAGTAATACTATAGTAATTGTTTTTTATTACGTAGTTAACATAAAAAGCCATATAACATATGGTATAAAACTAACAAATCATATGAAAAATAGTAACAATTAAAAAAAAGTCACTATTGGACCTTGTAAAAATAAGCCGTGAAATGGAAGATAATGATAGCCTATTTCTCTTATTTAAACTTGAGACCCAATTTGCATATCAAAGAGCCGCAGAATTCACTTAGCTCATTTTATCTGTTTTCAATACAGTAAAATACTACCTAGAGAAGAAATTGATCAAATATATGTGTGTTATGTAGCTATATTTGTTAAACTAATAGTATATTAACTTAATGGACACCAACCGAATGATCAGAAAAATAAGTTCAATAATGATAATCTAACAAAACAAACATAAAGAATAAATGCTAGGCTATATATTTTCATATCTATTTTTTTCCATAATTGCATCTGGAAATGTATGTAAAAGATGTAATAAAGGTACATGAAAAATAAACACTTAATATGTTCAAAGCAGTACAGTATTTTTAATTTTAGGTTTGCGATTAAAGGTGCAGTGCATGAGTATGTTTAAGTACAAATTATGCAGTATAAAATAATTTAGTTATCCATCTGCTTTACTGACCACGTACATTTTGGTCTACAGGATCGAAACTTCTTGCTGATTGGAAAGAAAATACCCACTACACTTTTTAAGAAACTAAATTACATGAGTTAGTTAGGAACTGATTGTTGTTAGAAAGGACAACATTACAAACTTTAAATTGCCTTCTAAGATCTTATAGCATGGAACAAATAGTATGATTTCCAAACAATGTTCTTGGTAACATATTTTATGGAAAATACATATAATTCTGTATTGTTACTATAGTAAATTCTTACCATTACCTGTAACCAAGATAAATCTCAAAATGCTTTTAAAATGTGTCTACTTTGTCCGACATTTGTTTAATATTTCTTATGCAAGCGGCTGGTGAAGAAAAGAATATTCCATATTAGCAAAAGACATGTTGTATTTAGGCAGAATATAGTGAAAAATCTTTGAAAAATGATGGTTGATTCATTATATCATGACTAATGGCTCAATTTAGTTGCACCTTATTATATGAATCATAGTTAAAATTTATTTTGTTAATACAGTGTTCACTAAAAAGGTTTCTTCATAGAATCTGAAATGTAGTTGACGCTAAACCACATTGAAATCATATATTGGATAGACGAAGAATATTATATAATGGTGATTCCATAACAACAGCAACAAAGAGAAACAACATCATAAAATTAAAATTTACTTAGTGTTACTTTATTGTTATACACAATCATGTATATGTAGAATGTTGGGCAGGAGGGAAACGTAGATATTAAGAATAGGTTAGTTAGTTATTTAGGTGTGAACTTGTCTTTGATTTATTTTCATGTTGGTTGCACCAATCTCTGGCGTGGTTATCGGAGAGGCCCGGAGTTCAATGGGGAGCGTTCGAAACGTGAAGCCCTCCACAGCATGGCGGATCTTTTGTTCACAAAGATAACCGGACACAGTTTCCAAATTCTAAAGTTGTTCTCAACAGTGTATTAATTAGGCAAGATATCGGCTAAAAAGCTCTCTATGATTTTAACTCTCAGTTGGAACTGATGTGAGACAACTTTGGCGTCACATTCGTGTAAGCTAACTGTAGAGGACCTCGTCCGGGAGGTGTCCTTTATAACCACCGAGGAGTTTCTCCGTCTCGGGGTATTGTTCAAGGTCTATTGTGGTTAGCTCTGTGTTACGGTCACTGGAAGCTTCAAGGTTCTCTCTTCCTTGTAATTTGGGTGAAGCCAGTTCCTCTGTCCCTTTACCCACTTATGGCTTGGATCCTGGGGCTTTGGGTGCTGCTGATTGTGATTCAAGCCAAAATGGCACCAGTAGTTGCGTGGGTGCCATCGAGGCTTAGGGAAACTAGCTCTGAGGGGGGAAGGGGAGCAAAACCATCAGATTTGGACATCTGAACATGCGTTATCTTAATACCGGGTTCACAGAAATGTGTGCTCTGATGATTTTAATTTTAATGTCTTTGGAGTAACTGAGACATGGCTTCAACCTTGTCAGACAGCCACAACACACCATGCTTCAGCATGCTGCGCTGTGACCGCAAGGCTGGGTCTACAATTTTGACGAAGAATTATGTGGAGGGGTTGCCCTCTACATTAAGCAGGGGATAATGTACCAGCAGCACATTTTTCCTGTAGATGTGGAACATGATCTAGAAGATCTTAGTGTTGTTCTGAGGATGAAGGGACGAAAACTTGGTCTCTGTGTAGCTTACAGGCCGCCCAATGCCAGGTACACTGGCCTTGTTTTGTTGTTTCACTCCCTGTTTGTTGATCTGGTGGTCGAAGTTAACTTTGTTATATACATAGGTGACACAAACATCGATTTAACTTTTAGTAAAATATCTGCTGGATTAAAATATTTGCGCCGGCTCTTGCGAGAAACGAATACATCCAAATAATAAATGAACCAACGAGAGAGACAGTAAAATCGGCCACATTGTTAGACCACATCATAGTGGACAAGTCGGTTGAGGTCGAGGAATGGCGTTATTGATGCACCTAGTGTATTAGATCATAGAGGAAAAGTAATTACGGACAACAAGCTAGTTTACTGTGACTTTATCTTAGAAAGAGAAAAGATAGAACCAAGGATGGTCTGTTACAGAGATTTATCTAAATTTGATATTAACCAGGCAGTAAAAGAAATATCTGAAATAGACTGGAAAAGGAGGAGTAAAACATCCACATTACTTCCAAAGCAAAGAGGTGTTCCTCAAAGCAGCTGCCTGGAGCCGGTCATGTACACATCCTACACAGCTGACTTCCCTGATTGTGTTCAATTTTGCACCCTGCATTTGTATGCAAATGATTCTCAGTTGCACTTGTCCTACAAATCAGAGCACGTGGTTGAAGCAAATAATCAAATAAATGGTGATCTGAAAAGAATTTTAGTATGGTCAATTGCAAATGGCCTTAAGTTCAAGTACTGTCAAGTTTACTGTTCTGCATACCACTCAGATGGCACTCTGACCTCGTACAGGCTCTCAAAGTATCTGGGGAGAGCATTTCACTTGATGGCAAGAGTCTGGCTGTGTGTGACTGTACTGTGTCTCGGTGTCGTGTTTGACCAGGGTCTCACTGTCATAGACCACGCCACATATGCCTCCCAACGAGCCGTCGGAAGGCTGTGAAGTTTGTAGAGGATTAGAAATCTTCTTCCTGAGACCACCAAACTACAGCTCGTGCAGTCACTGATACTCTCAGTATCGTACTATTTCTTTCCTGCATTTGGTAACAGTGTATATAGGGAGAACCTTGGTCGGATTCAAAAGCTACAAAACTAAGTCCTTTGCTTTGTTTTCTGCTTGAAAAGGTTCGATCACGTCTCCCCCTTCCTTGAGAGGGCCTATTTATCGCCAATGGAAGCTGTATGCAGAATATTGACTTGCTGCATGATACATAGAGTTTTGATGTTACTTGAGCCCGACTATCTTAGCGAGAAGCTCTCTTTCCACGACAAGGTTCTAGATCATAGGACTCGCCATGCTCGAAGGCTTCACTTTCAGAGAGTTCTTTTAGAAATGGGAAGGAGGAGTTTTTTCTTTTCTAACATTTAAGACCAAATTACAAATAGTGAGGAAGAATACAATATATTTTAAAGTGCCCTTCGAACATAAAAGAAACCAATTATTTTCGTCATTGGGTGACTTTATAGTGCTTACTCAATATTTACAAAATAAGATAAATTATGACTATTTCTTGTTTTTAAAATCAAACTATGTTGGTACATATAAATATATTTCCACTTCAATAGTAATCATTGGATGGGAATTGAATTGAAAACTCGTTATACAAATAAACAAGTCAATCCAGTTTTGGCTAATTGTTTGAATTGCGAGTGAGTATTACTATCATTACGTAGTTTAAATATTCTCTGAGTTCAGGAATGTTATCAGAACATGAGAAAAATATTATAATATCCCTTCTTAAAATGAGTAAAGCATCAATAATAAAGCACTTTTTACCCGTGGCACCGTTATCAGCTTTGTCAAAACTTTTCTGAAAAATCGTTTTAAACATATATTTGTTTTAATTATTTTTAAGGTGAACATTTACAACCACAACTATATTTTTGCTCTAAGTCAGTCTGATTTCTAAACAGGGCATGTTACATGTTCCAAATTGCATAAAATTACTGATAAAATTAACCACGCCAATACTACTCAAAAAATGCAGATGAAAATATAAATGCCCAGACAGAAAGGTTTCTAAATAAAGATTGTATGTTACTAACTTAAATTTACATCTCTGCAGGGAAACATACCTGAGGGTCCTACAACTTATTCATGTTTTGGAACCCCAAAATGTTTACTGTTCATGTCCTAATTGCATGTGTTTTACCTATCAATTATCATGAAGCACAGAGAAAAATATGGGGTCAAAGAATACTTTCCAAGTTTTGAAATCTTGAATTCAATACTCATTGTAGTCATTTCACCAATTATGCTGCTCTTTGAAATAAATCCTCTTGCAATTGAAATAGCGGATTCCCTGTAGAAAAATTCGCTAAAACACCGTTTTGAGTTTTCAAATATAAATAACTTTTTTATTAATCGATCTTGACTTGCACAGGCAGTTAAGACAGTATGCATAGCTGAGTATAATCAGATGTTATCGATAGTGTACACAGATAAAACAGGCTGGAGCTCCACACTATTGACGAAGGGTAAGTTGAGGATTTTTTAAAGAGAAACTCCTCAATAACTGGATTGATCGATTTTCTGAAGATGTTTTATTTTACTCTCTTGAAAATGTTCCGAGCTGCAACATCGCTCAGATCTCAAATGTTCAATTTTCAGCAGTGCTAACAGGCAATGTACATTTCTCTACTTTAAGTCAACCTTTCCAGTAAAAAAAAAATCAATTATAGTATTTAGGTTGTATATTACAATACGACAACATTACTATTATTTGTTTAATAAATAAATAAAAATTATTTAATGACTAATTATTACTATTTATTACTATTGATTAAGGGTTATTATTATTATTGAATATTTCATGTCATGAACCCCTAATAGTAAAAAAATATAGGCAATCAAGATTTAAATCATTTGTAAATAATAAGTTATCAAGTTATCTAAAAGTTTTGGTTAAGATTTGATTCAACTGTGTGTATGAATAGACTCAAGTTGCCAATAAAGTAAAACAATATAATACCAGGAAGCCGCATACACCGCTTGAGTGGGCTTGACCATGGCCTAGTTTATCTTCCTACATAACTAGCCGAACCCCATGTTATAAATTTTTATACTTTTATTCATGTTATACTTTTATTTTATTGACATATGTACGGTTTTAGAAGAAGGTACATCTGAAAAACTTAATATTTTAATTATTGAATTTAAAAAATAATGATATACCATATTATAAAGTGTGTTTAATAGTCAGTGGCAAACAATTTAAAGGGTTATTATAGTTGTTAAATTCAACAAAAATACGCAATTTCGGCAGTTACATCTCACTTTACCTTCCAATAACAGTCATTTTTAAATTTTTTAAATTTTATAACATTCATCTTAAAAATCTCTTTTTCACCCTTCACCAAACGTATTCTCACTTTTAATGGCATTTCAGAAAGTACACAACTGTCTATTGTCTAAAGCCTCTTAAAATCTACTTAAAACAGAGTATTAGGAAAATTAAGAAAAAGGGTACTATAACTTGCTGAAGAAACATTTTATCCGTCAAGTTACAAACTGTCAAATATCACCAAAACTTCCCCACATTCTAAGCTTTAGAATGATATACTATAAGTAACCTTTACTATTTGCCTATGGGGTAAGAGTCGTCACTAACCATAATTAATTATTGACGGGTTTTACATGAAATAATTATTATTGTTAGAAATATCACTCACAATGCTGGGCAATAATTCAGTCTGAAACTCATTTAATAACTTAAACACCACAACAGATAAAAAACCAACTTTTACAAATCATTCCTGATAGTAACCTAATGACCTGTATAACAACTTACAGGATCGCCCTCTTGGGGATGGCCCATTAGGAGTCAATCTAAAATCTTTAACATAAGCATAGGTTGATATGCATATCAAATTAAAGGCCTTATTTGATAGAGTCTACACTCTACTAAACTGCACGTATCTAATGCACGTATCTGCTCTATTAAACTGAACTTCAAATGGTTGACCGAGGTGGAAATGACAGAAAATCAAACTTTGCATTAAAATAATATAATAACCTCATATAACCTGTTTTTCATTATCATTACCTAGAACCTGATAGATTCCTAAACACTTCCAAGGAGGGTCGTTCCCATGAAAGTTTTAAGGAAACTTGATTGGTTTTTCTCACATCAAATATCACATTTAAAGCCTTAAAGTAAAGAGCAGCACGTCACAAACCCCACCTCAAAAGGTAGAATATACTGCAAAATATTACATTATGTTTTTGTAATATGAATGGAAGGTTTGATTGCCTGTCATTTCCGCCTGGGTCAACCATTTGAAGTACAGTTTGTGGCATCAGACTCTACCAAGTAAGGCCTTTAATTTGATATGAATATCAACATATGTTTATGTATATTAAAGAATTTGGACTAGCTCCTAGTAGGCCCCCAAAGAGGGTCATTATGTAGGTTGTGACACAGCTAATTAGGTTCCTACTATCAGTGATGATTTGTGAAATCTGGCACATTTATCTGTTTTGTTGTAAAATTTATTAAATGTTGTGACGCAGATAATTAGATTACTACTATCAGTGATGATTTGTGAAATCTGGTACATTTATCTGCTTTGGTGTAAAATTTATAAAATGTTGTGACACAGATAATTAGGTTACTACTACTACTATCAGTGATGATTTGCGAAATCTGGTACATTTATCTGTTTTGGTGTAAAAGTTATTAAATGAGTTACAGACTAAATTGTCGCCCAGTATTGTGTGTAATAATTTCCAACAATGATAATTATTTCATGTAACACAGGAATACACAGTGAATATTTAAGTTTAACACTTGCCCTGATTATTCTTGCCCTTCAGGCAAATATTAAGCTGCAATGTAGTATATAGTATATCATTTATTTAAAAGCTTAGAATGTGGGGAAGGTTTGGTAATGTTTGACAGTTTGTGGCTTGACGAAAGAAAAAAAAAACTTTCTTCAGCAAATTAAAGAGCCTTTTTTGTAAATTTCCAAAACATTGTTTTAAAGTAGATTTTACAAGGCTTTACGAAGGCTAATTCGGGACAAACTGTACTTAATCTGATAGTCAAATAATTGCATTGTCTGACAATATAATTTAATAAAAAGAATGCATTTGATAAAAGGTGAGAAAAAAGAGATTTTGTGATGAATATAAAGAAATTTGAAAAAAGTTAAAAGTAACCGTTACTGGAGTTCGGAGCGAGATAAAACTGCCTAAATTGCGTATTTTTGTTGCATTTAACAAGCTCCCCTTTAATACCCCCTTAAATGTTTTGAATCTGACTACCGAACACCATGTATTTCAAAACGTGGTTCATTTAAAGTTAAAGTTTTGAACAACGTTTTTAGAAGATTGAAATGTAAAGAATATAAACTTTGGATAAAACGCCGGAGCGTCCACGTGTGGCCGGCATCACACGGACAATAGTAGTGTCTTTTGGTTACTCCTGGGCCAGGTCAAGGTCATCGGTTGGAAGTGGCAGGTGTGGGGTTGGAAGTGTGGGGTGGGGGTGACAGTGATGGATGGGTTTGGGAAGTGGGTCAAGGTCATCCGGAGGGGGTTTTAAAAAAGTGGGAGCCGCAGGGGCTCGGTGGAAATGGGGAGGGGTGGGGCGGCTTCGGGGTTGGAGGTTTTAGTTTATTTTTAAAATTAAATTAAAATAATAGTTGCATGATAGGAGAGCTCCTAGGTGTTTACAGTGCGAGTTGATACAGTAGAATGAGACATGTGTCCAAAGAAGAACGATCATATAAACCCGGTAATATAGTGAATAAGAATAATTGGATAGCATCGTCAATAGGTGTAACAAGATTGAAATGTTGATACTGCAGCATGTCAGTTAAGACAGCGTGCAAAACAGTATCAGTACAGTATGCAGTGTTGCACAGGCTAAGTTTTGCAAAGTACAACGGGTGAAAACTGTAGTATTTCTTAAGCTTAGCCAATGTAGTACGCGGTTTACAAACTTTGGAGTTAGATTGTTTCTGTAAAATATGTTTTGTGCGTAAAAGCTTTAGTTGTAAAGAGTGCGAAGCCATGATAATATACGAAGGGGAGAGGTGTACTCTCCGACAATTGGCGAGTATATGACCGGCGCCCGCGAGTGTGTCTGAATATATAGAGACTAATTAGCATAATAAGTGCAAACATATGTTAGAGTAAAAAAGCGTAAGTAAAAAAGTGTTAGACTAGGTGCTAGAGATTTGCGGATAGTTGTTTACTGTTGCCCTATCGCCACTATAATGACGCGCGCGCGGTACCGATGCCCGTTTTATGGGGGTTGTGTGCCCCCCCCCCCTTCCCCAACCCCTCCCCCTGAGAGGATGACATAAAAGAACAGAACTTCGGAGAGCTCAGTTATTTGTCGGGCGGCGCCGCGAAAGGTTGTAGCAGGGGGAAACATATAGGCGAAGAAAAGTATCGGTAGCCGCAGAAGTTAATTAATTATTCAGGTGCAGGATTGCAAGTAATGTTCCGTGCACGAATAAGTAGGAATACAATTGTTAATTGTACAGGTAAATCTTGTACTGTAGCAATAACTATAAAATTAGACGGTTGTAAAGTGTATGACCTGCTAATGTGCAAGAAATATCCCGTGCACGACTAAGTGGGATCACAATTGCCAATTGGACAGGTAAATCTTGTATTGTAGCAACAAGTATAATAGTAGACCGTTGTAAGGTGTATCACCTGCAGGTGTGCAGGAAATGTCCCGTGCATAAATATAGAGACTAATTAGCATATTAAGTGCAAACACATTTTAGAGTAACAAGCGTTAGTTGTAAAAGCGCCAGAGACTTACGGATAGTTCCTCACCCGACCGATTCCGCCACCGAAATGGCACGCGCGCGGCAGCAACCCCCCTTTTTATGCGATCGATGAGTCACGTGCGACGCCCCTCCAACCCCCTCCCCGAGAAAACCGCATAAAAGAGCGAGGTTCGGGAGAGCTCGGTTATTTGTCAGTCGGCTGCGGCTATGGTCACAAGAGTCAGAGGAAGAGACGGATAGTTTAAAAAAGTACTGGTGATCGCGGAAGTTAATTAATTATTCAGTTGTAGGATTGCAAGTATTGCTCTGTGGATAATCAAGTGGGGGGACCACAACTGTGATTGAACAGGTAACCATTGTAGTATAGCAATAATTTTAATATTAAACGGTTGTAAAGTGTATAAGCTGCAGGTGTGCAAGAAATGTCTCTCGTACTGTAGCAATAATTATAATAGTAGACGCTCAGTAAGTGTATTACCTGCAGGTGTGCAAGAAATGTCTTGTGTAATGTAGCAATAAGTATATGATTGTAAGGTGTATTACCTGCAGACGTGCAGGAAACATAGCGTGCACTATTGCACAGGTAAATCCCGTAGTGTACCACTAATTATATTAATATGACCGAGAAGTAGCGGTTAGAGTTTAAGTGTTGTTAAAGTAAGAGAGCAATTTGCATATTAAGGAGGAAACAGGTGTGTAAGAATGGAACCTGCAATTAATCAGTGTGAGTTTCCTGCACACGATGTTAATTAGCATATTTTAATTAAAAAAAAAAAAAAAAAAATGGAAACTCGACGCGAAAATAAAATTAAGATATATAAAATAACTGATGTAGTGTTAAGAAATAGTGTAAAAATAATAAAAATGTTAAAATAAATAGTGTGTTAAAGTACTATGTGGTATGAACTCACGGATTGGTTGTTTACCGTTGGGGTGTCAGCTCCCTATATGGGAGGCGCGCGAGCTTCCCGTCGTTTATATACATGCGGATGGTTACTCATGCATGACCCCCCCCCCCCCCACCGACCGGACCGGAAACCGGAAGCCCCCCCCCCCCCCCGCCGACGTCACAACGTCTTGGGTGTAGCGTGTAAGAAGTACCGACCAGGCCAAGGATTATGAGCATAAGTAATGCATTTCCAAACAATAGTCTATTGTATGTTAAAAACAAGTTGCGTGTTTTGGCGGCCTATTTCTGTTGGAAGTATAATTAAGCGGCGGAAGAGGGTGGATAACAATCGACAATAATTATGCTGCCACGCGATGGGGAAAGCTGTGGATGTACTTGTCAGCGGATGTAATTTGATGCTATCTAATGCAAATTGAGAGGTACAAGGCTCCACTTGCGTTTTAGGCGACCCACATGTAACAAAGCACATCCGTTTGGAATTTTCCACTGACATTTCTGGAAAGTTCCGCGCCCCTGAAACCCCTCCCGGCCCCCCACCACTCTGGGAGCCGAGAACTACCCCGACGACTATTGCCGCCACAGTCGGGCTCGGAATTTCGGACGCGACGCTCCGACCCGACTCAGAGGGCAACTCAAATGTATAAGCGGCCGATATATATTTGAGTTACTCTTGTTGTTAGGCTATTACTATTTAATATTTGTTGTGTGTGTGTGTGTGTCTATGGTTTTATGCAAAGTGTTATTTGGCTTCAGTCTTAAGATGTGTTAGTTTTTTAAGGTTTAACTTGCGCATTGCGATGTTAGCATTAAGGTGTTTTATGGTATTATTTATGTTTAAGAAATGTGTTTTTAATCTTAAGTATTGGTTTATGGTATTTGTGTGTATGTGTGTGTGTGTGTGTGTGTGTGTGTGTGTATCTATGTCTGTGTTTTGTTTATCTGTGTACTAATAATTTTTTTACATTCCACAGCTAGCTGTTAGGTTGGGTAGATTAAAATGTAAATGTAAATTTAAGAAGTTCGATTGAACTTCATTAAATATGGGTGGGACATGCGCGTTGTGCCGTAGGTAGCGCATATTTTTATTGTTTTTGATTTTTTTTTTTATTTTGGTCAGGCAAAAATATGATTGGGTGGGTTTTAGATTAAGGGTGGGAGGTTAGAGTTGCGTCTTGCACTAGCTGTTCTAGTGTCAGTAACTACCACATGGTCAAGCCCAGTGCCAAATGGCCCGAGACTGGCCGCCCGTATCACAGCTCACCAAACTGGATCGCCAAAGTGCGTGCGGGCAAAAAAAAATTGGGATCCCTTGCAAGACGTAACTTTTTGGGTTGGGATTGGGAGTGTTTGAGGAACACAGGGTGGTGGAGACGGTTACAGCCGCCTCCATCACCTTGGATCATTATTATTTTTTGGTGACCTTGACCTCAATCCATTCATGCATAACCCCCCCCCCCCGACGTCACAATGTCTTAAGTGTAGCGTCTTAAGTGTAACGTCTTAAGTGTAACGTCTTGACCTTGACCTTGAACTTGACGAGCCACCCCCCCCCCCCCCGACGTCACAATGTCTTAAGTGTAGCGTCTTAAGTGTAGCGTCTTAAGTGTAACGTCTTAAGTGTAACGTCTTGACCTTGAACTTGACGAGCCACCCCCCCCCCCCCGACGTCACAACGTCTTGACCTTGACCTTGACCTTGACCTTAAACTTGACGAGCCCCCCCCCCTCCCCCCGGCAGCAAAGTGCTAACAAATTTACTTATAACTTGAGAATGATTTGCCGGAATAGGGCAAGCGATACATCATTGGAAAGCTCTAATTAGGAGTAATATTGTGGTAAAGACAGAATTAAATTATTTTCTTTTAATAAAAATTTATTATTAAAAGAAACCCCCACTCATTGACTTGCCTATATAAGAGTGTCGTGGTTTGCGTTGGGACATTCATTGCCAATAATAGCTAGAGTGAACATGTCCCCCCGAGATGCTCCAATATTTTATAACAAATGTACAAAAGTTGAAGAAGTATTGGAGGTGGATGAAGAAATCAATGAAGAAAACGATGTAGAAAACGATGTACAAAACGATGAAGAAAACAATGAAGAAATTGAAGAGCCTTTGTTAAGTGAAAATGTTGTAACAACAATATTTGTGGATCCGAATTCTCCAATGGATATTATAGGAAGGTTTGTAATTGAAGTTATGACATGGATAGAAAATGAAAGATTAGTAAACATAGCATCTCCAATTTTAGTTGATGATAGACCCACCTTTGGTGTATATTGGTGTAACAGTGATCTGTTATGGCTATGGGCGGAGGCATATGTGGAGTATTTGCAATTGGAAGAAAATATAGGCTTTAATCATTACTTTTCAGCTTTAGTCTTAACCTACTATTTTTAACATCTTACTAAAAATCTTACCGTCCCCCCACTACAACTGGGAGGCTATAAAAAGGGAGCAGTAGAGAAGCATTTCATTTCGCTGCTAAATTTCAAAGAGTAAACATCAACAAGATGTATCAATGTGAAATTTGCTTAGACACTTTTCATGATAATATTCTACTAGAAATACACAAAGAGTTATTCCATAATAATAATAAAGATGTAACAGAAACCGAATATGAAGATTTAAAACTATATGGAGAAGAACAACAAGAAGAACAACAAGAAGAACAACAAGAAGAACAGCAAGAAGAACAACAAGAAGAACATGAAGAACCATTAGCAGGACCATCTAATGAAATACCGAGTTTAAGAGTATATGCTTTAGAAGGTAGAGTAGTAATGCATCACAAAATTCAAAATGAAAAATTGGAATTGGAGCAGTTTTTTAAAGAAGTAAGAAGAATTGTAAATAGAACACTGGAAAAAGAATTGAGAAGACTAAACTTTATTAAATTTGGCATATTATTAAATGCTATGTTTACTAATGTAGAAGGAGAAATGTCACCAAGAGGATTCATGACAAAAAACCAGACCATAATGGCAAGTTCAGATATTAATTCAATAGTTGAAGATTGTTTGGAAGAAATTTTAACAAAAATTCAAGAACATGAAGGAAGAGGATCTGGTTGGAGTTTGGTTAGTATTGAGGGTATGGATATCAGAGTTCATAAACACGGCTACGGATTAAGGGGTAGCAGTTATATTCCGCTCCCAAAGAAAATTTCAGACACCAAATCGTGCATAAATGTTCAAAATGAAGATATGGAATGTTTTAGATATGCAATGACGGCAAAATTTGTACCACCTGACCATGCAGTAAGACCCAGTGAAGAATATGAAGAACAAAGATATAGATATAATTTCCAAGGATTGACTTACCCAGTGGCTTTAAAGGACATCCCAAAATTCGAAAAACAAAACCCTGGAACATCTGTTAATGTTTTCGGTCTGGACAGTTCAAATAAAGTGTTTCCATTGCGTGTGGTAAAGAATGAACTACCGGATCATAGGGACTTGCTATTACTTACAAGAGGTGATGTTTCACACTATGTATGGATCAAAAAGTTTGAAACTCTTGTTAGTAATCAATTATCTAAAAATAGAAATAAGAAGGTAATTTGCAAAAGATGTTTCAATTTTCAACGAGAAGGAAGACTAGGAAGACAGTGGTTAGAAGAGCATAAACGATTGTGTAACAACAACTATGAAGCCAAAATAATGTTACCATCACCAGATAAGGCCGAACTAAAATTTGAGAAGATATCTCATCAGTACCGTATTCCCATTGTTGTATATGCGGATTTTGAATCTACACTTGTTCCTATTGAAAATAATGATGATGAAGCCAAGAAAAGTGTTAAGTATCAAATGCATGATCCAAACAGTTTTTGTTTATTAATTAAATCTACATTGTCAGAAGATCATTTAAATAAATATGATCTAACATCAAAACCTGTTATATATCGCGGTGAAAAT
This sequence comes from Neoaliturus tenellus, assembly GCA_030545055.2. Classification (NCBI taxonomy): domain Eukaryota; kingdom Metazoa; phylum Arthropoda; class Insecta; order Hemiptera; family Cicadellidae; genus Neoaliturus; species Neoaliturus tenellus. The sequence continues at coordinate 67,972,333 of CM061533.1, read as the reverse complement.
GCTTCTAAAATTTTCCTTGACCACTTATATTTGATAGCAGAAAATGTACAAAAAATGTATAGTGATATTGTACCAATGATACCGATGGATGAAGAAGAAGAGATTCAGTATGAAAATTCAACCCATTGTTATTTATGTAAAAATGAATATACTTTGGAAAACCACAAGGTACGTGATCATGACCATCTGACAGGTTATTATAGAGGTGCCGCGTGTAACAGATGTAATATTAACTATCAAATTCGCAACTTTATACCTGTAGTTTTGCATAACCTTAGCGGTTATGATGCACATTTTATCATACCGGAATTGGGACGAGATGATGGAAAAATCGATGTGATAGCGGAAACTAGTGAAAAGTTTATTAGTTTTAGTAAAACGGTTGGAAATATTAAGTTATGTTTTTACTTTCTCCCCCTATACCATAGTATATGGAGAAAGTATTGTATTCGTAAAAATTTTCCAATTCCTTTGATGATGTATATATCCATTTTGGAGCCCCCTTTCCCCCTATAAATGTATATATAAAGAAAGTATTGGTTTCGTCAAAATTTTAAAATTTGAGTTGTTGGTAAATTTATCCGTTTTGGTGCCCTCAGAGTCCAAAAAAGGGGTTTTCAGAGTGATGTCTGTGTGTCTGTGTGTGTGTGTGTGTGTGTCAGGATGTAAACAGAGCTAGAGAATGCCCCAATGGTCCGATTTTGGTGAAACTTGGTATGTAGGTTCAAACCCACGATAATTCCAGGCGTTTTTTTCATTTTTTTGAATTTTTGATTTTTAAGGGTAGTTTACCCCCAAAAACCCCCAAAAAACGTGAAAAATCCAAAGTTCTCAAAAACGGCTCTAACGATTTTGATTAAATTTTTGTGGTTTATTAAGATTAAAATGTTGAATAAAATGACACCACCCGCATCTCCAGGAAAATGCGCGTTCAAAAGTTATAGAGCAAAATGTGTTTAAAAAACTCAATTTTTGGATGCAAAAACTCGTGCTGCTCACCCGGTGGCTGTCCGACTGAGCCATCAAGACATTAATGTTTTGAGGCTTTTAACACCTTTTCATATTCTTGGGAGAAAGTATGTGTCAGTTATCTGATACCGTTTATTTAGACTCTTACCGTTTTATGCCATCTAGCTTAAGTAAACTCACTGAAAACTTAAAGAAAGAAAATTTAATAGAAACAATGAAGATTGTTAGTAAAGATAAATTGGATTTGGTTCTCCGCAAAGGTGTTTTTCCCTATGATTACATCGATTGTTTGGAAAAATTTGAAGAAACATCACTTCCGCCAAGAGAAGCCTTCAAGAGTAAGTTGTATGAAGAGGACATCAGTGAAGAGGATTATCAACACGCTTGTAAAGTATGGAACGAACTAGGAATGACAACATTGGGAGAATATTCCGACTTTTATGTTAAATTAGATGTGACTTTACTTTGTGATATAATGGAAGAATTTAGAGATACCTGTTTTGAAGCATATGGATTGGACCCACTTCATTCTTATACATCGCCTGGACTAGCATGGCAAGCTATGCTGAAAGAAACAAAGTGTAGGCTTGAACTTATTACAGATATTGATATGGTTTTGATGATAGAGTCAGGTGTTCGTGGAGGATTGACACAAAGTGTAACTAGACATGTAAAAGCTAACAACAAATATCTCCCAAACTTCGATGCGTCACAACCAACAACATTCTTAGGTTATTTTGACGCAAATAACCTATATGGATGGGGTATGTCAAATCCTCTTCCATATGGTAATTTTAAGTGGGCGAACCCAGATTCGATAGGCAATATAATGGACATACCCAAAGATGGAGACATTGGTTACATTTTGGATGTGGACTTTGAATATCCTGAACAACTGCATGACCACCACTACGATTTACCACTATTGGCCAAGACGGAAATATCTCCAACTGGTAGATGGCTCAAGTTAATGATGACGTTAACCAATAAGTCAAGATATGTAGCTCATTATTGGACAATACAGCAAGCAATAGAATTGGGATTAAAAATAACAAGAATCAATAGAGCAATACAATTTAATCAATGTTGTTGGTTAAAACCGTACATAGACAACAACACAAGAAGAAGGACTGCAGCAACATCCGCTTTTCAAAAGGACTTTTTCAAATTAATGAATAATTCAATATTTGGCAAAACGTTGGAAAACAAAAGAAAGCATAAAGATGTAAAATTAGTTAGCGATCCGGCGAAATTGCAAAAATTAGTACAAAAACCAAACTTTGGAACAAGTATAATTATTAACGAGAATCTTGTAGCTGTTACCATGAACAAAATCTCAATAACAATGGATCGTCCTCTATATGTGGGAATGTCTATTTTGGATATTTCTAAAACCCACATGTATGACTTTCATTACAACAAGATGGTGAAGTTTTATGGAAGAGAAAACATCGGGATAGCATATATGGATACAGATGCTTTCATTTATTGGATAAGAACAGAAGACATGTATGAAGATCTACGTACTTTTATATACACTACTGACTTTGACTTTTCAGATTATCCTAAAGATCATCCCAACTATGATTACGATAGAAATAAAAAGGTGTTGGGCAAGTTTAAAGACGAAACAAATGGTGTACCAATGGAAGAAATTGTCGCTTTAATGTCCAAACTGTACTCATTCCAACTGTACATCAGTGAAAAGGACGAACATCAAGTTGTGAAGAAAGCCAAAGGCATCAAGACGTCATATCTAAAGAAGAAAGTACAGTTTGACCATTATAAGAGATGTTTATTTGAAAATGTGGAAACAACCGCAACATTCAACACCATCAGAAGCTACAACCATATATTGTATAGTGTAAAGCAAACAAAGTGGGCATTAAGTTATAAGGATGATAAACGCCACATTCTTGAAAACAACATCAACACATTACCATTCGGCCACTATTCCCTAATCCCTATTGACCAGTAAACCTTTTCTTCGTCCTTTACCTTCTGTAAAGAAGAGGGGACATGACAAGCCCAATGTCATGTTCCCTCTTTGTTACACCAACGTAATATGGCCTTGACCTATATATCCTAACCGTATAAAAGAGGATAAACCATTCTAGAGATCAGTACCTTTACAAGCGGTGTGGAAGACACAACTGAAGATGGAAGACTTAAAAAATAAAATTGTAAATGAACTTCATAAGCCAGCAAGAAGAAAATTTCCTAGAAGAAGTACAGTTATAAAAGGAATGAATGATCTTTTCCAAGCCGATCTCATTGAAATGATACCACATGGTAAGTTGAATAAAGGATTCAAATACATTTTAGCGATTATAGACTGTTTTACTAAAGTGGCTGATGCCTTACCGCTAAAGGACAAGACTGGTAAAAGTGTTACAAAAGCTATGGAAACGGCTATACAAAGAAATAAATTCAACATCAAACATCTACAAACTGATGATGGGAAAGAGTATTTTAACAAATACTTTGCAGCTTTAATGAAGAAGTATAAAATAAATCATTATTCAACAAATTCTGAAGTTAAAGCTTCAATAATAGAAAGATTCAATAGAACATTAAAAGGAGCAATGTATAAAACATTTTCCAAACGAGGATCATATGTTTGGTATGATATCTTACCGAAACTTATAAAAGAATATAACAACAAGTATCATCGAACCATTGGTATGAACCCTAACCAAGTAAATAGCGGTAATGCTAAGATGGTATTAAAACGTATTAGGAATAATACAACTCCTAAACATGAAAAAATGCAGCCTAAAACATTTAAAGTTGATGATAAAGTTCGTATAAGTAAATACAAAGGAGTATTTAGTAAAAGGTATCTGCCAAACTGGACTAATGAAGTATTTACAATCTATAAAGTGCAACCAACAATACCTGAAACTTACATCTTAAAGGACAACAAGGGTGAATTACTCGAAGGTGGATTCTACGGACATGAGTTGTTAAAATCATCAGTCGGCGATGTATATCTTGTTGAAAAGATTTTACAAAGATAAAAGGATAAGGTTAAAGTACGTTGGTTGGGAATTGATAAAAGTGAAGACTCTTGGATCCCTACAAAAGACTTGGTGTAGCAATTTGTGAAGTCATTACGTGTTTAACCTTTACACAAGATGGAGATTGTGCAACAAAAGGATCGATTTTTTATTAATAATATTGATGAATTAACAGTTGACAACGACAAGTTAAATCATGGAAAACATGGTGAACTACTGCCAAACACAATAAGATGTTTAATAACTGGACCGTCAAATTGTGGAAAGACGAATGTGGTTTTTAACTTAATAACAAATCCTAAAGGATTACGTTTCAACAACATTTACATCTTTTCCAAATCTTTGCAACAACCCAAATACCAATTATTGGATAAGGTACTCGCAAGTGTGCCTGAAGTTAATTTCTACAAGTTTAATGCTAGTGAAACTATAATGGAGCCAAACGAGGCTAAACCATTTTCTATATTTATATTCGATGATGTATCTTGTGAAAATCATGACACTATTAGAAGCTATTTTGCCATGGGGAGACATTACAATATTGATAGCATTTATATTGGTCAAACTTACAGTAAAATTCCAAAACAACTAATAAGAGATAATGCAAATCTACTTATTATCTTCAAGCAGGATGAAACAAATTTAAAGCACATATATAATGATCATGTAAATGCAGACATGTCATTTGATAAATTTAAAGAAATGTGTGGCAAAGCATGGGCTGAAAAATAGGGATTTCTAGTTATTATGAAAGAAGAAGCTATAAAAAATGGAAGATATCGTATAGGGTTGGATAAATTTGTATTAATCCATTGAACGATTGATGATACGTTTAGTAATAGATTGGTCTTCGCAGCGTAAACATGGTGAACCAAGAAAAACTATTAAAAGAAATAAAATCACTGAGTGACTCGATTAGACTTAAAAATCGAGCATTAAGAATGGGTTTGAATGAAAGAGAAGAATTTCTGGAGACTACATTTAAGCCTATTACAGAACCTTTAAAACAGATAACAGAAACTATTGGTAAACCTCATTATGAAGGAGATGTTTTGCTACCTGTTTCTAAATTTGAAGTAAAAAGTTTAAAAAAGGAAGAAGATGATGATTCTTACACAAGTGATAGTGAAGTTTCTCAAAAAGAAGAAGAAACAAGACAAGAAGAACCAGAAATAAATATTGAAAAAGAAGAAGAACAAGAACAACATATACCTGAAGCAGAACAATCAATTCCAAATCTAACAAAATTAAGTAGTGATATATTGCAACAAGGACCTCTTGGAAGAAAGTATATCATGAAGATGTTACATGAAATAAAAGATAACCCAAAATTACACAAGTCACATGTATATGGTGCGAGAATTGATGGAAATGAATTGAAAATAGGAGATTCAAAAGTATATTTGACTGAAGATGATGATATTGTTATTGGTGAGCATAAATATAAAGGAATAAAAGGATTATTTGAACTGATTTTCAAAAATATACCTATAAGATATACGCTTCAAGATTTAAATACTTTTAAAGAAATTTTGCAAAATACTAATGCTCATAAGAAGAATTACTCCAAAGATTCAATGATAAATAGAACACGTGCAACTAAATATACGGTTGTAATAAAAAGATTGTTTCCCCTGAAAAAACTACCAACATTACGAACTGCACCAGCTGTGAAGAAACCGCTTAAGAGGAAGTCATTATCACTTATGGACTTATCACTTATTGATGAATATGGTAAAAAGAAAAAAGGAGAAACTTCGACATCTGGTAAAGGTTTAATGAAAAACCTATATAATACAAATGTGATTTACTATAATGATATAAACAAATTGGTTGATAGAATGAGACTATTACATGAAGCCATGGAAGCTGGTCATACAGGTTTAAATAATGAATGGGTGGCTTTAGTTGACGAACTTCGAAATCGTGGAATAGTTGTATAAATCATCACGGATATATAAGAGAGCTGTGAGCATACAGTGGATCAGTTCAATCATGAGCGTCGACAAGTTCGGACGGTACTCCGGGCTAGGAGTACAAGGAGGAGAAAACAGAAAAAGAAGTGGATTGCCGCAAACACCTGAAGGTGACTATGATATGAGTAACAAACGTTTAAAATTTGTTAAAGACCCAGAAGAAGATACTGATGGAGCAAATTTAAAGACAGTAAAAGAGGCTACTTCAACATCATTGAAATTAGACAAGAATACTTACGATGTTAAATCACATAGAATAATTAATGTTGGTAAACCAACTGACAGTTCTGATGCAATTACTAAAGAGTATTTATCATCTGAACTTTCAAATACTTTAAAATTACAATGGGGTAATAATTTAAAAGATGGACAGACCTATGATGCTGGAAATCATAGAATAACCAACGTGGCAAATCCAAAAAATGATAAAGATTCAGTTAATAAAGAATATTTACATTCTATAATACCGGAAAAGACTCAACGCGGATTTTCTTTTTATAAATTTATAATAAATGACATTGGATACCCAAAGGAAGATGGGGATGCTGTAAACCTGAAATACATCAAGGACAACTGTATTTTACAAGATGGTGATGAAATCGATTGTCATGGGAAAGTGTTGTCAAATGTAAAGTTCGCTTCTCAACCAAAAGACGCTGTTACTATGGAACAATTATCTAAAGAATTAAAAAGGGGAACATCGAATTTTGTAAAACATGAAGATGCCGTGCTAAAGCGAGGAGATACATTTATACATGGAAATGAAAAGTTTGATTTAATGCAAGGAAATAATGATGAATGGGATGCAGGACATAAAACAATAACAAATGGAAGATTTGGTATAAAAGATACAGATGTACCTCTAATGGTGCAAACATTAATTGCGAGTGGTGGTACATTAGGTACATACAATGGTCGTAATAGAAGAATAAAAGATATTTATCCTGGTTATGAAGATGATGATTGTGTTACATTGAGACAAACAATAACTTGGGATAAACACTTTGGGACCAAATATGATGCAAAGATGAAGAAAATAATTAATATTTTACCAAGAGAAGATTTAAATGATGCTGCTACTATTGGACAAGTCATAACAACGTCGAAAAGTGATTCGACTGCTTACACGTGTAATGATAAACGTATTATGCAGTTACACGATCCCCAACATCCAAAAGATGCTGTAACTTTAGACTGTTTAATAAGAATAGTGGGCAATTTACTTATCGATACCCACAATCATATAGCTAGTACAACGAGTCATGTGATGATTCAACCCGATGAACGAGAAGCTTGGATTAAAAATAGAATTATAAATCAGTATATAATTAATTTGAATAATTAAGTATTTAAATATAAAAATTGTGCATGTGTTATTCATTTATGTAAAGCAGCTCGTGGAGTAAACACGCTGGTTATATAAGACGACATAATGAAGACCACAACGCTCAGTCGTCGTCAAGACAGCGGAAAGAAAGGACGTGGTATAACATCAGCTGCGTTATCCCTGCTAAGACGGATTCCTGTTGGTGCTGTTCTAAATCGAGCAATAGACGCTTTACCATACGAATTTCATCTGCCCGGAGGCTATCAATATTGTGGACCCGGAACTAAGTTGGCAAAACGTTTAGCAAGAGGAGATCCTGGAATTAATAAATTAGATCAAGCTTGCAAAGAACACGATATAGCGTATTCCAAGTTTGCAGATTCAACAAATAGATCAATAGCGGATAGAGCGCTAGCGGAAAAAGCTTGGCAAAGGGTTAAATCAAGTGACGCCAGTATTGCGGAAAAAGCAGCAGCTTGGGCAGTGACAACAGCCATGAAGACGAAAGCTAAGTTTGGTGGTGGAAGACGACGCGGGAGAAAACCTAGTAAAAAAGAAGCTGCAAAAAGAGGCGGGAACATCAAAAGAAGACGTCGCACTAACCCTAAAAGGAAAGTCAAGAAAACATCCATATGGTCAATGGTAAAAAACGGATCGGGTCTTTACTTAAGACCGTACCGTGTGTATTAAATGATAAGAATAAATTGATAATTCCAAATGAAGCATTAACAAACTATCAACTGTCAAAATATGTGAAATGTTTAAGAATACCATTCTTCAGAGGAGTTTTTATGAAAGATACATTACCAAATAGAGTGTGGAAAAATGAAACTGGAATAGTAAACTTAGACTCTAATTATGGACCAGGTACTCATTGGGTATGTTATAAAAAACTTGGAGAAAATGTTTACTACTTTGATAGTTTTGGAAATTTACCGCCACCAAAAGAACTTCAACATTATTTTCGGGACTCCAAGAATATATTCTACAACTACAAAAGAGAGCAACCTAGCAATACAGAAATATGCGGACATTTATGTTTAGAGTTCCTAGCGAAGAGCGTCAGTCAGCTTTAAGATGTCATCGTATACAGTGTCGCTGAGCGGAAATTCGTCAACATTGAAAAGTACACTTTTCCCAGCGTTACGTTTATCTACGGACAAACTATGGGAAGCAGCATTATTGGATTTGACTACATACAATTCAATTCCCAATGTTACAGAAGGAAAAAATAATTTACTACATTATTATGAGAGTAAAGATGAAAAAGGAAATTATTCACAATTGAAAATAATTCCATTATCTACAGGAGCATATGAAATAGACGATATAAACCAAGTATTACAAAAAAAGCTTGGAGAAGAAAATATTTCTATAAAAGGTAATAATAATACATTAAAAGCAGAAATAACTTCAAAGTATTATATAGATTTTAGCTTAGACCACTCAATCGGCAATTTGCTCGGATTTTCAAAGAAGAAAGGAATTTTAGCTCCTGGAAATGATTATACTGGCGATACAACAGTAACAATATTAAAGGTGAACAGTATTGATGTAACGTGTAATATTATACACGGATCATATAGAGATGGAGTAAATCAACACATATTACATACATTTTACCCCACAGTAGCTCCTGGTTTTAAAATAGTTGAGAAGCCACAAAACCTGATATACCTACCGTTAAACACCAGTTTCATTTCATACATCGTACTGAACATATTGGATCAAGACGGCATTAGTGTTGACTTTAGAGGAGAAACAATAACTATACGGTTACATATCAGAGCAGCAACATAAAGTCAACATGGGATTATCATTTAAACGACAACGGAAGAGTCGGGAGCTCAGTAGCTCCTCAACATTCGACGAGTTAACACCGGACAACATACGCTTCCTACAAAAGATCGGACTAAAACTTGCCAACCATGGATATACTGGATATAGCGCAAGGACCGACATTCGACGAAACCCTATGGGAGAAGGAATATCACACTCACAACCCTTACACTTCATCAAAATTAAATAATAATGATGAAATAAGGATTCCCATTCAACAACAAGATATCTACACATTACCATGTGAAAGTTATTTATATATCGAAGGAAGAGTAACAACATTGGATGGAAAATCTGGTTCAACTGTTCCTTTTATAAATAACCCTATGGCATATCTGTTTGATGAAATTAGATATGAGATATCTGGAGTAACAGTTGATTCAACAAAAAAAGTTGGTATATCAACAACTTTGAAAGGATTGACTTCAATAACACCCCATGAAAAGAATTCTTTAATCTCGGCTGGATGGGTGACTCCTGATAAAGACACTATTACTCCTAATTCAAAAGGTTACTTTGATTTTAATGTGCCTTTACGATTGCTTTTGGGATTCGCAGAAGATTACAAGAGAATAATAATAAATGTAAAGCAAGAACTGGTACTGCTCAGATCTTCAACGAATAAGGATGTAATACAAGCGCCAAGTGGAACGAAAGATGCCGATTTGGAATGGCAACTTCAATTGGATAAAGTTGTATGGAGAGTACCACATGTCAGATTGGCGGATGAACATCGAGTAGTATTATTGAAAAAATTAAAATCTGACCGTGATATTGTAATACCATTTAGAAGTTGGGAATTTCATGAATACCCCATATTGCCTCAAACAGAAAGACAAACATGGACTGTTAAAACCTCTACTTATTTAGAACGAGCAAGGTACATAATAGTCGGTTTTCAGACTAAACGAAAAGATGTTATAACTGCGCACGCTGGTCAATTTGACCATTGCAAGATAAAGAATTGCAAAGTTTTTCTAAACTCTCAGTTCTTTCCATATGACAGTTTAAATGTTTCATTTGACAAGAAACGTTATTCCATTCTATATGACATGTATGCAAGATTTCAATCGTCATATTATGGTAAGACAAATACACCACTACTATCACCAGAACAATTTTATTCAAAAGCTCCAATTGTTGTAATCGATTGTTCAAAACAAAATGAATCTGTGAAATCTTCAAGTGTAGATATAAAAATTGAAATGGAATTTGAAGATAAAATACCAGATGGAACTTCAGCATACTGTTTAATTCTACATGACAAAATAGTTACTTACACACCACTGACAGGAATTGTGAAGAATGTACTTTAAAAAAGATTAATACAACATCTGCACGATTTGTAAGGTTTTTACAAAAGATCAACAATATCTAGGTCATCTGCGAGTATAAAAGCGAGAAAGAAGAGCTGGAAATTCATTTCATCTTTGATTGTCGTATGGGTAACATTGTCCGCAAGATGAGTTCTGCTACATCAAGTGCTAATGAAGAAACTACACCTCTTATGGCTGACAATAGTTTGGATATAGAAAGACAAGTTGAACAGGAAATGGAAGAGTTCCTCAAGTTTAAACATAAGAAGACAGACGAAGAGGAAGTTGAAAAAGAAACGAAGAAAAGGAAAATTGAAGATAACATTTCTACCAACATCTTAATGGAGGTATTTCTTAGAATATTTTATCCTATTTCTTCTTGTATGACAAAGACTGTGTCTGCTGGAGTAATGAAATCATTGGATTACTCTCCAACTGTTATTTTGAATCACGGATCTAAAATGGTAACCTTCACTGAATCTTCTTGGGAATCTTTTATGAAACATATACATCTTTTGGAATGCTATTTGAGTAACAATACGTTTGGAAGAAAAACAAAACTAGGTTTGTTCGAATCAAATATTGAAATCGATATTGTTAAACAACGTGGTCAACAACTAGTTCGATTTAGAGATTTAACTAAATATAATATAAAAATACATTTGACAAAAGAAGAGTTTTACGCTTTAACTTGTGCTACTGGTCCTATAACAAGATATTTAAAACAGCTAATATTCTCAAGTACAATTATCAAAGATTATTTAACTGATGCATTGGATAGACAACCATATGTTCCAATCCTATACGGTCCAGTAGATACTTCAATCTTCAATAGGATCCCGCATGAAGTAGAGATGTGGAGACAGTTACACCACAATCAAACCAACTTTAATTTAGATGAAGAAAAAAAGCAAGAAAACAAGGAAAACGAATCACGATTCAACAATCAACAATCAACAACAAATTAAACAGACAAAGAATATTTTAAGTAAGAAGAAGAAGAATGTTGGAGTATAAAAGGCTGTCAATCCGCATTGACATACCAGTTGTCTACTGAACGTCATCATGGATAAACGAGTTTCATTCTCTAAGAAGACGGAAATAATGGAAGTAAAGCGAGGTATCATAGAGTTTCAGGCATTCCGTGGTAATGATGGAAATTTTATAATTAAAGAGTTAGTGGTACTAGATATGATAACATCTGTTGTTTATCATTTTTTATTCATGCCTCCTTTGCCGTTCAACAGATTAACAACCAAAGCTAAAGTAACAAACAAATGGTTGATGAAACATTTTCATAATCTAACATGGGATGAAGGTTTTATAACCTACAATATGATGCCACACATTATGAATCATTTCTGCAAAGAGTTCAAAACTATTTTTACAAGAGGATTGGAAAAAGCAAATTGGATACAAGCATATACAAACCATGAAGTGATAAATGTGCAAATGGAGAAAGATTTTTATTGCTACTTTGCTAACATCTGTATTGCATCTAAAAACTTTAAACATCGGCAGTCTCAATGTGCTTTAAAGAACGCATATCGTTTGAATGTCTATCTCCAGCAAAGTGGTGGGGGAAGCGATGGGTATAAAAGCGAGAGCGGCACTATGACAATGCATGAGTATTACTCTAACCTCCGAGGAGTCAACACCTCTGACGCGCAAGCACAAGAAGAAGAAGACGAACAATAGTAAGAAAAAATAATGGCATCACAAACTTTTCTACAGTCGCTTGTTGATCAATTCAACAAACATTCTAAATCTACAATACTACCGACTAAGAAATGTTCAGAATTGAAAGAAGAAAAACATTACATTATTCACACTATTAAGAAGATGGAAACATCAGTTGGAGACGCCATCAATTGCACATTGAGTGAAGCACCCTACACACCTGGTGATGAACCGAAATTTCAAGTATTTCTTCCCAAACGCTTCGTTCAACTGCTGCAGAATGAAGATTTACGACTGATTCACCCCGGCGCACTCTATTTGGCATCCCACGGTCCTAGTGGAACCAACTCTACTGAACTTACACTTCATGTTATGCCTACTAGCAACTAGTCTGTAGTTTATATATACTGTTGTACATGTGTGTAACTGATTCTAAATAAATAAAAAATAAAAATGAAAATAAAAATAAGAAAAGGCAACATATCGATAGTGTTTCTGCACTTTCGATATGTTGCTTTTTTTAAAAACACGTTTGGATGACCTTGACCTAGTTTCGAGGGTATATAAAGGCCGTAATTTTCTTGAGGATCTCATCAGTCTACGACTACCTTTCGTGCTGTACACATCTCTGTTGGCTCTCCAGTTATTACGAATAACAACATGTCTCTTAAGGTTAAGTGTGCATCATATGATACCACCACCATTACAACTTTTGAAGAACTCGACGATTTTATTAATGAACTGCGAGTGTTACTTGCCGGTGGTTATCGTTTAAATATTGATGTTTACGCTAACAACATGAGGATGTTTCCTAAACAGAAGTTCTGCAACGAAGAAGTATTCGTTTCCACACAACCTTCAACTACAACACCATCTACTCAAAGTAATGTTAAGTTCCAGAAATATTACTAATGTTAAATAATATCAAGTGGTCGCTGTAGCATCTATAAAAGGACCGTGTAACCTAACAGAATCATCATTTGCTCTCCAACTGACGCAGCGAAAACAACTACTAATACCATGTTGTACAGAATGATGATTGAATTCAATGGAAAAATCTACGGAAAAGACTATCAAAGTGTAGAACAAATGACGTCCGATCTTCAAGTATTGACTAAAGAGGGATTCCAACCAAAATTAATTCTAAAATTTCCTGAAGTACATCCACTCTCCACTGAAGATCTCATCGCCATGGCTAAAGAAGAAAAAGAAAAATACAAACAAGATGTAAAGAAAGAAAAAGAAGATGAAAACTCAGTATCTTAAATAAATACATCTTACACTTGTAAGATGATCTTTTTTAAAACTCCATTTCGATGACCTTGAGATTACCCCCACCACTTTTCCTAGTCTATAAAACACGCTATCCTACACTATACAACTTCATTTCTTGCCAACACTTAGAAGCGCCAACATGGAAGAGAAGAAAAACAAGGACGCACCGCGCTACTGTTGTGAACAAAAATGCACCGATTTAGGAAGATGGATGGTAGACGGATTAGCTTGTACAAAGTGTGAATTCTTCGGATCCTGTTACTGCAAATGCAAGACAAAGCAACTACCACCACCGGAATTGCGAACCATCAAGATTTATAAATCACGATACTTCCACACTTGCTGTCCCCAGAGGTGTATCAAATTTCATCCAGAAAAACTTGTCAATTGTCGAGAGTGCAATGCATATTATAAAGACGACTTTTGTACATGTATCATAAGTGCGTGCAAGTACAGATCAGATTGGTCTACTGATCCTGTTGAAGCTTCAGATGTATAGCTGTAGTCACTGACTGCAGCCCTTTTTTAAAACTCCATTTGATTGACCTTGAGATTACCCCCACCACTTATTTTTTACAACATATATTCTACGGATCATTCGATACGCTTCTCATTCTTATTTCATTACTCGCACTGACAACAACATGGATGATAAATTCATTTCCTTTCAACATTTAATTACCGACAGAGAAGAGATGGAAACCCTATTCCAAAACTTACTTACACTTATTGACACCTATCCTTTAAGATGGATCAACATCACAGTGCAATACGTCAATCCTACCAAAATATTTTCATCCTCATCATCATCTTCTGCCACCTCCATGTCTTCATCGTCGCAAAGTGCAGAGGGAGAGGAACAGACAACTAATGGTGTTAAAATTGTTGAATTAAACGACGAGGAACAAGAAATGCAAGCTCTGGTTAAATATAAATTTAATATTTAATATTTAATTTACAAACATTATTAGTATTCCTAACTTAAAAATACAACTAATGGTTATCTTAGTACACCTCCTACTACCTACCCGAACGGCGTTTCGCTGCGAAATGCGCTGGCCAACGGTTCGCATGGGGGTATATCACCCTTCCCCCACCACGCCACCACCCCTCCACTTCCCCCTCCACTTCCCCCTCCACCGCCCTTGCCCTCATATAAGCGAGCCGCTGACTGACGCTCGCCATTTGTTTCCCAACTCCCGTACGATGAACAACGATCCGCTACCACATATGAAATCTACTTTTATAATTAGAACAAGACATGATTTAAAAGATTTAATGGAAACTTTACAAGATATTATAGACAAATTCCACTGCATCACTATGAATTTGGAACTTGTTTACGGTTGTCCAACATGCGATAGAGTTAAGAGTGAAGATGAAGATGGTTTGCTAGAACTCACTCCTGCATCATCCAAACATACACCAACAGCTGACGATGACGTTTGATCGGACACACAACTGTTTTTCTTAACCCCCCACCACTTTCCAGTAAATATGCCCTGTCCTCATCTTCGTTTCTCATTTCATCGCCAACTTTCCGACCGTCAACACCACTCCCGTTTCACCAACAGAAATTAAAACAAGCACACAAACATGATGGACGATTTTTCACTTAAAACACAATTGGAAGAGGACAGACTCAAACTAGAGATCGGCTGCAATTAGAAACGGAAAATCAACAAGGGATGGTTCGCCTGCTGCAACTGTTCAAATGCGTACTGTGCATGTTGTGCGTCTACCTTCTCTTCGCCACTACCTTCGGCGTCTACCACTCCCTCACAAGTGGACGTCACTCCAACACCTCTCTGCACAAGAACACGACTTTGATTTAATTTTAAAAATAAACTAAAACCTCCAACCCCGAAGCCGCCCCACCCCTCCCCATTTCCACCGAGCCCCTGCGGCTCCCACTTTTTTAAAACCCCCTCCGGATGACCTTGACCCACTTCCCAAACCCATCCATCACTGTCACCCCCACCCCACACTTCCAACCCCACACCTGCCACTTCCAACCGATGACCTTGACCTGGCCCAGGAGTAACCAAAAGACACTACTGACAATTCCACTAAAATAACAAAAGCTCTGGATAAAAGATTTAGGCCTATCTGTTTTTGACATAAGAGCTTGTTGCTTTTGATCATGTAAAATAAATGCAAGGTTTTTTGTAGTATTTATATATATATATATATATATATATATATATATATATATATATATATATATATACATATATTTATTACAATATAATATATATATATATATATATATATATATATATATTTAATATAAAATATATAAACCATCTACCGCATCTACCGCTTTTACAGTTAAAATGATGAAAGTCTTTAGTTAGATGCCCTCAAAGTTTTTTATCACAAATCTCATTCCTTAATGTTTTCTTTTACGGATCCCAAAATGATTTTTTATAAATATAAATGTTAGTTCATATCGTTCACCTAAAATACAATGAAAGATAATTTAAAATGGAATGCGTTTTTAGAGTTATAATAAACATTTAAATTACATGTATACATTTCTCGTCAATTAAGAATTCTTCCATTAATGGAAGCACATGGTTAGCACGCAAATTTTATTTAATCAGCTTGTATGCCATTTATGAATTTGTCACCAAATAGTCAAATGTAATATAACAATTTTATATGAAAACAAAGAGGTCAACCTGGGTGTATCTGTACTTTGTATAAAAAACTCAGTGACAAGTTGAAAACCCCTTCTTGTTTATTCACAAAAGCTAAGTGCTTTTTCTATATAAAATGCTGTCCTCTAAAATTTATGTACTTCTTGCAAAAAGGTGTCAGTCCAAGGCTTTTTGACATCCGAAGCACACACTAAAAATGACCGAAAAGAAAATCCATTTCTGTTTGACCTATTTCGTGAAGTGATATATGAATTGTTAAGTTAGCTCAGTTCTTATATGTTAAATGTTACAACATTTTCCTATAAACAAAGAAACTAATGAAAAATGGCTTGATGTTATTTAACTATGATTTTGAAGAATTGTAAACAGTTTCCATGCGTACGGGGCTTAAAAAAATGTCAATGGTCCAACATCTAATGCTGATGTTTACTGGAAGAATATGTTTACAGAAAGCCTATTTAATAGCATTTACTGATTTCACTCATGAAAAACATTTTGTCTTCAAAATGATTATAGTAACACATTAGTGTAAAAATCAGTGACAAAGGAAGATGTTGTAAAAATTAAGTGCACCCAAACCGTTACACATCGGTTGTACAAGTTTGAAAATAAATATTATTAGAGTTTATCACAAAAAATATTTTCAAAGAATATTGAAAATTTTAAATACAAACTTCATTTGCTCGACCATTTAGAACGTTCGCAAAAAATACAGATTAAAAATTTTATCGTGTTAATAAATTCCTTCGAATTTTTATATATTTAAAGTAATAGTTAGGAAAAAATACACCAAATAAATTAAAATTCTAGTTATTAATATAATTTGATCTTTATTAGATGAATTGGTTTCCAATTTATTTAACGAATACTTTCCAATTTCAATATTACCTGGGGATGAATGACGTTGTCACTAAACGAATGATGGAGTGCTTTGATTTCATTAAGACATTTTTTAATGCCTTGATCGTAGTAAAGAAAAACTTTTAATGTACCATTAAAAATTATTCTAAGATTTAAGAAATCACGATTATATTTTTTATTATGTAAGTATATTTCGTTTGCTAACAATTAAAAAAAATTAATATGGTATATTGTAGCCTCCCTGTTATGTTTAGGTGTCATCTGTAATTGCAATATATGTGATATTTTATGGAATAATGTTGAAAGACGTGTTTTTATTCCATACTAGAGATCGCCTCCTGATCGAAATTCGATCAAAACTTTAGTTGATCTCACAGTATCTAGAGATTTCTTGGTTGATCTGGACCCAAGAAGATTAAAAACATTTTATAACTGAAACATCTGATTTTCCTGGCTTTTAGCGAAGTTTTTACAACAGCTGTCTAATGATTCAACCATTTCTCCTTCCTCCATAAGATTAACATTGGAACTTTGAAAGTCTGTGGGGCGTATCCTTGGAGTCCAATGTTAATTAGAATGGGATTCTGCTCATCTACAGGACTATACCTTTCCAACGGTATGCGCGTATTTCTCCTACGATGCACATGGGCTGAGAAAAAAAGAGGAAACGAAACATGCTTGCCAATTAATAAATACTAGAGATTGCCTAATGGTTGAAATTCAACCAACATTTTTTTCAGTTCATATGGACTGTCTGGACCAAATTAGTTTAAACAATATGTTAAAACTGAAACATCTGTTCTTCCTGATATGCTACCATTTGTTATTACAACAGCTGTCTAATGATTCAACCATTTCTCCTTCCTCCATAAGATTAACATTGAAACTTAGAGTGCCTGTAGGGCGTAGCCCTGGTGGCCGGTGTGAATTAAAACGCGATTATGCTAATCTACAGCCTACCTTTCTACCTTTCTAACGGTAGCGCGGATCTCTCCTACGATGCACACAAGCTGAGAAAAAAAGGAGAAAATGAAACATGCTTGCCGATAAACAATTCCAGGTTAGAATCCTAAAGAGTAGAGAATATTGTTTTATTGGGTATACCCGTTTCTTAGGGGGTCCCACACTACAGGCGTAATGAATTTCCCCTTGTGTGCGTAATGAATTTTTCCTGCCTCTCCTTAAAAAAAGTTTCAGATATTTATCGGCAGAAGAGGTATTTTACTCAGAAGAAAATCAGATGAACCTTCCATAAACATGTAGGCTGTAAGTTATGTCGTTGTATTGTTCCAAATAAAAAATAAAATTTTCAAATATACGGTCAGGACATACATAAATATCTTAAAAACTTAAAACTTTTTCAAGACATAAGAAAGCTGCAAAATTTAATAATGAAAAATAATAAGATTGTAATAATTAAGCAAGGAACGACGCTACATCTAGGTTATTCTAGAGTTTTATGTATAAAATCATAAATATTTTCAAAAGTTCACTAGAGAAACCTGCGTTTGCACAAAGAAAGAATTACTTCTTTTATTATTCATTGTTCCTTATTAACTATCTTAGTTTTGTTAGTTATTTGCACATGTATATTTTATATTTTGCTTATTTTTTACATCTGAATAACAATAACCCTTATATTTTGTAATGGTTGAACCTCAACTACCGGTTTATGGCTTCGTTTATCGCAGAGTGTAATATCTGAGGAAGTGTACACTGTATATCAGAATCGAAAACAGGTTCCATTTAATAAATTATATAAATCTCATGATAAATATGGCCATTTAGAGAAAGCCGCGTAATATTCCATAATACCAAAAGTGATAAAGTTTGGAATTTATGGAGAAACAAGTTCAGATTTTTTGCGTTCATTAATTGTTGCACCAACTACTGTCCGCACACATTGTTCGCATACTTTTCAATTGTAACATAAATTTAAACCCTCATTTCTCATTCCAATTGCCAATATTGCACAAAACATATTGCTGTGTTAATTTTTGCCAAATAAATTAGGTATATGACTATAACCACTCTCAATATTAATTTCAATTCGAGGTCCTGGATAGTCAGTTTTAAGTAAAAAAATTCTGATTGTAAAATAGTTAGTGATTTTAGGGATAAAAAATTATTTTCATTTTCTCTAAATTATGCATTTATATTGTTACCTAAATTGATTATTTGACAGTTTAATTGAATTAATATTATCGTTTTCAATTGTGATAACGAACAGTAAAGCTACATCCAGGACACTAATCCTTAATAAATAAACACATAAAAAAATAATCCCAGTCCAGCTTCTTTTGAACTTTGCAGGTTGCCTAAACTTCAAATTAGGCACTTACTGTCACTCATTAATGACGAGAGCCATTGTTTAGGACTCATCCCGTAAGGCATATGACTGATCGTGTGTCCCTCCTCATTTGAGCTTCCAATAATTACATCTGCCGATTCCAGTACGATTGATAAAGTCCACAGGTTCCGAGGATTCATAGTACTCGTGCTGCAACAATCTAGGTGTAATAAAATGTTTTACCGACCAAGGAAAGAATCCCAGATGAATGTCAGTACTTCATATTAAAGGCAGTTTATTCCTCAAGTTAACCCTTACATTAAAGTATATTGAAATAGGCTATTAAATAAAATTTATAAATTTAAATCTAACAACTTTTGGTATATATGATCTTTTAAAGACGTGTTTGTGACATATTGCTATGAATTTAAAGAGTTTAAAAATTGTGTATGGCATGACGAAAAACAACGAAGTTTCGTCCTAGACTTCCGATAAGGAACGTCCCCTCGTGGAAGTACTATAAATAAAAAAACTTTTAATACTTAATATTTTTAATATAATTATTGTAACTGCATAAAACAAAGAAAAGAGTAATAGATACATTTATAAAACGGTTTGCTAGTCAGTGGGTTATTAAATTTGAGATATGGTTGTAAACATAGGTACAGTATTATTGTAGTTCCTGTATGATAAAATTAAAATAAAACTAATTTTATGTAATTTTTTTAAATCAGCACAGATAATTTAATACAAATGAAATGATAATTAATTTACAGCTTCCACTAACCGACTGGTTACTAGTGTAAATTAGTTTTGTATGTGGACTCTACGGAGTCTGGAGCTCGTTGACAATATTTGATACAAATAGGTTTACTGAATATCACGTCATATGTTTAACAAACAATTATTAACCATATTGATAAAGTGCAAGAAATTAAAAAGTCTCTTTCATACTATGTATAAGCAAGCAGTCTCGGTCGAAATAAGAGCATAAAACCCCCAATTTGCATAACTTATAGATATAAAACATGTGCCGGAATATTATTTTAAAAATTACATAATTAGAGAACAACATATGTAAATATTGTTTAGTCTCAGGCGCACGAACTGGAAATCTTGACTTCTCAAGCGGTAGTTAATTATGCCTTTAGTGAGTGGATGTCCAGAACTTGACTCTTATTTTAATACTGGATGATGTCCAGCTACTTGAGACCCGCCGCTCATTCATATTCTATAATTAGGCCTATGTTTGTTGCCTTCCAAAAACCCTCACATTTTTACGATAGTAAAACTGTATGATTAAACTGTTTGCATAAAACTATTTTGGCGATTTAATGCAAATAGTTGTTATTTCCTACTTATGAACGACGGCTAACAGAAAAAGTTTTAAATATAAGAAAATTATGATATTCACACCAAATTAAAGGTTTTTTTTTACAGAACAATCCCAAAAACAATACCTTGCCTGAAAAATCGATTAAAAAAGGGCGTTATCAAACTTTTATAACTTTGATAAGACATGGTGTAATTAAATTTTGTAAACGACTTCCACTAGGGTACATTCCTTGTAGGAAGTCTTAAGAGAAATGTCATTGCCTTTTGTCATACCATACACATTTTAAATTATAAATTTTAAATTTTATAATTAAATACACATTTTAAATTTTAAAATTCAGAGCATATGCTATAGACATTTCCGTAAAATATCATAACATATGACAAGAGTTATCGAATTTGAAATGTCGCCTATATAACTTTGATCACATTATATAATATTCGGCCATCATTTCAACGTTTAGTCTGCCGGTCATGTGCTCAACAAATTAAGACCTTAAATTTCACCTAAAATATTCAAGAATTTCTCATTGGACCATCTCCTATAGGTGTAGAAGGGCAGTTTTACCCTGAAAAAGTACTTATGCATGCAGTTCAATCACAAAATTTCAAAATCGTGAGTGACAAACGAAAAACAATATTTGACCCCACCCCGTATACTATGTACATCGTTGTGACGCTACGTTCTCAGAAACTACCAAACCGATCTTCATGATTTATGTGTCAAATTAAAGACAATAATGCATGAATTTGCAGAATCTCCTCAAATAATAGGCAAGCATGTTTCTTTTCCTCCTTTTTTCTCAGCATCGCAGAAGAAATACGCGCATACCGTTAGAAAGGTAGTGTCTTGTAAATGAGCAGGATCGTATTGTAATTCACATCGGCCATTAGAGCTTCGCTCTACTGGCTTCCAAAGCTGTAATATTAATGTTATAGGAGAAGGGTAATTGATGGAATCTAAACAGCTGTTTTAATAATAAAAAATGCTAGCAAAATAGGAAAAACAGATGTTTAAGTTATAAAATTTAACTGAATACTAGGGCTGGCTCACTGGTCGAAATTTGACCAAAAACTCAGTTCATCTTGAGTATATAAGATTTATTAAAATGTTTATAACTGTAACATCTGTGCTTCTTGATTTGCTAGTATTTGTTACTAGCTATCCAATGATTTAATCAATCATCTTTCTCAGATATGATTATCATTGAAACTTTAAAAGCCTGTAGGGCTTAGCCCTGGGAACCGATGTGAATTATAATGTGAGTCTGCTCATCTACATGACGATACCTTTCTAACGGTGTGCCCGGATATCTACTACGATGCATACAAGCTGAGAAAATAGGAGGAAACGAAACATTCTTGCCTATTAATATATAGATTTGGTAGAATTTGGACCAAGGAGCAATCCTTAAATCTACAATCGCCCTTATGTTTACACCCTCAAACCGTTTAAAGATTTGTGTCAACGTACATCTTATAGAATATATATATATATATATATATATATATATATATATATATATATATTCCATATAATATATATATTATATGAATTATTAAATCCATCCATCATCAATAAAAATTATTAGATGTCAATAATCAATGATTTTCCCAATTTTTTACAACATGATTCGACTACTGATTTTTCTATCTTTACACATTAATTTTCATTTATATATTTACTTGTTATGGGCGAGTAACGAAGTTGTGAAGATCGAGATATCACGAATTAATGGCGGTGTCAGTAATCGTATAGCATTATCTCTGATTATGTACAAACGTACAGTACAAGTGAATAGGGCTACACATGATAGGGCTCTAATGATGCTCGGAATGCACGGTGATGCTGTTGATATCATCGACGATACACGTGCTCAATCATATTGTATCTGATACCGATAATGTACATGATACATTTTGTACAGCTCGTCCTCTCGTGAATTCGAAGTACGGTATAACCACTCAAATGACTCAAATTACATTACATCTTAAACCAAAGAGATTTACTATTTTTATGTGTTTTTATTTATCTTTACCAATTTTTGAGCAATTAGAAAATCTTCAATGAAAACAATGTATGACCTAATGTGTAAGATTTTAGACATCCTCTATGATCATTAATAAGTAAATTATTACTTTTTCAGTTTTTTAATTAAAGTTAAGTATAATAATTTTAATTCTCTAGTAATTGAAGAGGTTAAGTTTTTTGATATCGCTTATATACATGAATATTTATGAATCAAGTAATAGCTGGGCATATTTAATGATAAAACAAATTATATTGCGCATTACAACAGCGATCAATCCCACTGTGTTGTAACATAAACTAGATCCAACTAGATAAAGTGGTCTAGTATGCTATGCACTATGTTATACCATATGCTCTACATGTGTAGTAAGAGAGAAAGGGTTTAGGATTTTATTATTTTGTTTTGCCATAATATTGAAGAAATCGAACTCTTGTTTATTCGTGATATTCTTTTCGGAAGACCTTATGGTGTTAAAAATTTGCAACAATGAGGCTATTTGAAATTAATGGGATATTCATATACTTTTATCCGACTTAGGTTGGAAAATTATAAGCCACCTTTAACACTATGTTGGAGACATGAATGGTTAGATGTTATAAATACCCCCGTCGCAGCAGACCTGCAGGAATTAGATATTTTGTATTTTACCCATAAACACAATAAAATTGAGTAAGTAGGTTTATTGCCATGAGATGTTGTTAGAAAATGTTAGTTGTTATAAAATGTAATGGTTAGGTAAGGTAAATATCAAATTGTATCAATATTCGTCACTTTTTAAGTTTACCCATAAAACCATAGGGGTGAGTGTGTAGGTTTGCGGCCATATGGGTGTTGTACGCAAATATCAGTTAAACTCTATCTAGTGAATGTACTAATTTTATCAAGTTATGCCAATAAATAAGCGAGATACAGGGTTTTGTGGATTTACTGTAAGATTAACATGGGTTATATCCATAGCAATATGTTATATCCATAGCAAATGAAGCTGGGTCTGCCCTACTGCACTTTACGCTTTGGTCTATGGGTTGAATCATGGACGTCCACTATAAAACGATTTTGCAAGTTTCCTTTGGAATTCGGCCCACGAAGCCTTTTGGTTGCCATAGATCCCAGGGAATATAAATTTAACGTGGATGTCCCGTTTTGCTAACAGGTGCATACAAAGAAATGGTTTTGTAAATACAGCTTTTGAAGTTCAAAAAAATTTAGCTCAATTTAACTGAGCTAAAATGGCTTAGCGCTCTGGTTTAAGTTTATAGTTTTTTTTTTTATTTTAGTTTTAAATGTAATGACGCAGGTATTATGCACTGCAGAGTATCTTTTATATTTCTCAGAAGTTGGTGGCTGTAGAAGTCAAACGATATCTAAATACGATATAAATCTGGTAGCTTTGATGACGCAGCCAATTACGGTCCCATAGCCATTTTGTCAACCCTGGCTGAAGTATTTGAGAGCCTTATTCTTGATAAAATTGGTAAAATTCGCCCTTTTCTGAAGAATATTATAAATCCTCAGCAACACGGATTCACCAGTAATAGATCTACTGTAGCAAATCTGGTCTTGTTCCAGCAATCAATTCTGGATGCATTTAATAAAGGTTCGCAGTTGGATGCCATTTACTTTGATTTCAAGAAAGCTTTCGACAAGATCGATCATTCCATCCTAATGCTGAAGCGTAAAAGTTTGGGTATTGGCGATCCCCTGTTGACATTTTTCTCTAGCTATCTAACCAATCGTCGGCTTATGGTGAGATATAATGGAGCACTTTCTGATGAATTCAAGGCAACTTCTGGTATACCTCAAGGTTCGCACTTGGGACCTCTTCTTTTCATCATATATATCAACGATATTGGAAAACATTTGAAAGTAAACTATTAATTGTTTTCTGATGACTTGAAGATATATGAACAGATTTCTTCACGTGATGATTGTATTTCTCTGCAGAATTCACTTGGTGTTATTCTTCAATGGTGTAGCAAGACTAGAATGTCTCTGAACCTTAAGAAATGTTTCTGTGTCTCTTTTACTAGATCTCAAAACCCCATACATTTTTCATATAAACTTGGGTGTGAAACTATTGACCGGAAACTCGAAGCACGAGATCTTGGCGTGTGGTTCACTTCCAGTCTAAGTCCTGAATTGCACATATCCAACATAAGCTCCAAAGCTAGCCGGCCCTCGTCTTCATCATCAGGTTCACACGGGGAAGCATTATTGAGTATTCTTCTGTAGTCTGGAACCCTTACCAACTTAATCATAACCATGCTCAAACTCTCCAAAGAATACAAGATGGATTCATCAGAGTTGTTGGCTGTCGAGTGGGCTTCAACTACAGAGACGTTCCAATGACTGAAATTTCGGATATGCTGCATCTCCAGACTCTGGCATCCCTCCGTAGTGTCGCCGATCTTGTATTTCTGTACAAGATTCTGAACGGACTTTTTGATTGTTCAGAACTCCTTTCGCAAGTTCATCTCAGGACTGGACATCGAACAAGATCAGAAGACCTCTTCGCCAGACTTCATTACCGAACGTCATATCTCCAAAATGGAACCATGGCCCGAATCCAGAGACAAGGAAACCAAGTAGCTCCCCAAGTCGACTTCTTCTCTGATAGTCTAGCACTATTTAGAAAGACAATCACCAACATAATTTCTTAGTATCTCGATCGAACAAAGAATGTAGCATTGTTTCATTATTTTTTTGTGTTTCAATAGCAAGTTTTAGATTGTGTAACTCTTGAAACCATTATTTATTTATTTATTTCCAACGGATACATCCATTTATAATCATTGTACAATATATTGAGGCAGTTTTTTTTTTTTTAAATAGTCTCTTACAAGGCACAAAAACTATATCAAAAGCAGGATTCCACATGCAAAATTTAAATATTTGACATACAGTAAAATACGGACTACAAGCATTATGAATAATCCAAACAGGTATACTCAGGTAATACATCACATGCAAAACCATATCAATAACAATACAATCAAAAATAAATTAATACGAGAGTGTATACAAATAAATACAGGATATAATGCTTAAAACTACATAACAATAATAAACATCAGAGAAGATAATTGAATCTTTAACAACAATGACTAATTTACTGACTAGCATTTGATAAATGAGAAAGAAGGTTAAGTGAACAGTTGAATGAGTATTGGGTAAAATGGACACAATGATTTATAATGAAGAATTGAAGAATATTACGAACAACGGTTAGTAACAAATGGATTGACTGAATCTTTGAAAAATGAGTGAGTCATAATCTAATTTGCTAAAAATATACGATAAGAGCATTTTTTCACCGGATTGGCAATTCATTAGTGCTGCCAGTCTTAGATGGAGGATAGAACACTTTTCTTGAAGACAGTCACAGAGGAAGCTATAAAGTCCACATCTGCTGTGACTTTATTTCCTTGTCTGAGGATGCGAGGAATACAGCTGTTGTACCCATAGGCAGTTGATAGAAGACTTTTTCCGAACAGGTTGGTGTATCTTGTTCGTCTAGGAACCCTGAAGTCTATGAGTGCCAACAGTTCAGGGCAGTCAATCCCATTGTTGACGATCTTGTGAAGAAAGATTAGGTCGTTTAAGGTTCGCCTGAGCTGAGGTGGTTGAAGACCAAGGAGCGCCTGGAGTTCAGCAACAGGGACTTTTCTGTATCTGTGCCCAATTCGTACTCCAATTAGTCTTATGAGTCGTGTTTGCACATTTTCAATGGAGTTTATATGGCCTAATTGGTAAGGTGTCCATACCACAGAGGCATACTCAAGGATAGGTCGTACTAGAGTTTTAAATAGGAAAGCCAACGTGGAAGGAGATTTAAAACCTCTTGAGACCCTCATGATGTAGCCCAGGACAGAATTTGCTCTGGAGGTTATGTTGGAGATGTGATCCAATGGACTTAGATTAGAGGACATGATAACTCCAAAGTCCTTGAATTTGGAGACTATCGCCAGGACAGTTCCTCCAAGGGTGTAATTGTAGTTGGTGGTGTTTTGAAGACGACTGTAGGACAAAACGGCACACTTCTTGACATTTAGGGTCATGTAATTTTTATTGCACCAATCTTGAATGGAATCTAAAGATCTTTGCAGAGTCACACAATCATCCTGTGACTTTATTTCAAGAAATATTTTTATGTCGTCTGCGAACATTAATGATCTTGATTCTATACATGAAACAATGTCATTTAAGAAGAAACAGAATGGAAAGGTGCTAAATGTGACCCTTGGGGCACTCCTGACGGTGTATAAAAGGGCCTAGATAGGGCGTTGAGATGACGTACAGCGACCATACGTTGAGATAGGTAACTTCTAAACCACATTAACAAGGCTCCAGTAATGCCAGGAGCCCTCAAGTTTGGAGAGTAGTAATTGGTGGTGGACACGGTCGAACGCCTTTGAAAAGTCAAGTAGTATGCAGTCAACCTGATGATTTCTTGAAAAAGAAGAGGTAATATAATTTTCTAACAAGACCAAGTTGGTGACTGTAGATTTCCCAGTTCTGAACCCGTGTTGCTCTTGAACAATAATATGTTTAAAGGCAAACATGAGTTTATCGAGTGCAAGACTTTCAAAGATCTTTGCTAGTGCAGATTGTATTGTAATAGGTCTGTAATTGCTAGCTTCATCACGACATCCTGATTTAAAAATTGGGATGATGTAACTCAATTTCAAATTTGAAGGAAAGATGCCTTTTTCTAACATGGCATTGAAAAAAGTGTCAAACGAGGGGCTAGCTCAAAACAACATTTTTTCAGGACAACCGGTGGGATGTTGTCAGGACCTGTTCCTTTTCGAGCATCTAGACTCCGAAGTTTCCATTCAACGTCAGTTGCAGTAAAAGTAATGGACGAGAGATATAAGTTTGTTTGGAAATCATAAGCAGGTGGCTGCTGCATAATCTGCTGGCTATAAACAGAGCCAAAACATTTAGCAAATATATCGGTAGCCGGACGGAAGGTCCGGGCTACAGAAATGACCTGGAAATTTGTTACCTGTTTTGACGGGGCGGACACAAGGTCAAACCTCTAATGGCAGAACGTACCCGGACCTAACGTCCGCCCCTGCATTCGCCGTTTGAGACTGTTTGACGAGGGTTGACAGGGACATAGGTGTCTTCATTTGTTAAATATTGTACGCCTACTATGAAAGACTGTACATTAATTTTGAAGTGAAAATGCAATACAAACTTGTTATACCCATTACATCTCCTGAACAGAGTCTTAAATCGTAAACTATGAATGATTTCTGATTATCACCATGTTCAAAATCCCGAGTGTAGGAAAATAACATGTGATTAACAATAGTGTATTGATGTAGTGTGTTGAAAAAACAGTGGCGGTCCTTACACGCTTAATACGGATAGGCCTAATGTTATTCTGTATCGTGATAAATATTGACAGTATTGTTAAATATTGTTTTATAAATATTGACCTTACACACTCAATATAGATCAAACATCAATATTCGACTTAAAACACTCAATCCGTATCGTGATCCATGATCACGATCGAAATGTATTGGCGGATCTTACACGGTCAATACGGATCGCGATATTTTGATCGTGATCCTGGATCACGATATGGATTGAGCATTATGTAAAGTCAAATATTTGATTCATGGATCACACGCCAATATTCGACTTTACACGCTCAATCCGTATCGTGATCCAGGATCACGATCCAAAAATCGCGATCCGTATTGACCGTGTAAGATCCGACATTGCGATCCGTATTGAGCGTTAAAGTCCGCCGGTAAACTTACAATAATTAACCACTTTGAATAAAATACGTACCTAGTTGGTACACAAATATCGTTCATTGATATACAATCAAAGCTCTATACAATATTGTTACTCTTTCAGTTTCACAGTATTGTAATACTAGTCAGAAATAAAAATCCTATAACTTTGTGACGATGGAAATCCAAAACACGGAACACTTTATGTGAACCATGGAGAGAAGTTGCGTGCCACGGTGACCAGTGTTAAATCCGCCTACCTGCTTTTCACAGGGCGGACGTTAGGTCCGCTTACTAATTAGGTTCCGGGGTTTGACCTTCCGTCCGCCCCTGTCATTTTTTTGTACAATCGACGATTGAAGGGATTACCCTCGGACCTTCCGTCCTACAATCAATATATCACATTGCTCAGAGGGGGCGCCTGCTGTTTCACCATTGAGGGTAAGACGGGATGTATTGTTGTTTTCTTTGAGTCTTTTGACATGTGCCCAGAATACTTTTATATTACCAGGTATTGAGGACTCAATGTTGCTCATGTATTGGGTGTAACACACATGGGTAAGATGTTTACATCTTTCCCGTACTCCACGAAATTGTTCATATATGTTTAGGTTATGAGTTTGCTTATATCTACGGTGAGCAAAAAATGGGTTTAAAACTGTTTTAAAATAAGTTTCAGACTCGTATTAAAACTGTTATCAATATAAGTACAGTTAACAACGTTTTCGTATTAATACGAGTTAAAAATTGTTCAAAACTCTATTAAAACAATATAAAAACTGTTATCAAAACATTTTAAAACTGTTATCAAAACTATTTAAAGCTGCTATCAAAACAATTTAAAAACTGTTATAAAAACATTTTAAAACTGTTATCAAAACAATTTTAAGCAGCAAAAAGTTCTTGCCGCTGGCAGGATTTGAACCCATGACCTCTAGGTTCCCAAGCCGCGACCCTACCAACTACGCCTCGCTGCTCTCTGCTTCACACGATAATTGTTACACTACTTGGCCAGTTGATACCCAAGTTTCTTTGTGTTGATCAAATTAAACGCATTTCCCGTGGCCTATATATTTTTATGTCTTCCCAAATAGGTCTTAAACTAGAGTTCCCTTACATGTTAGTTTCATGTGTAAATGTTTAACAAATTGCAGTTATCTCAATTGATGTAAAACTTTTGACTGTGTGATCAAATATTTTACATAATTTTTACATCAAAATTATGTCAAGTTTTTAACGAGTTCAATTGTTTTAAACAAATAACAATGTTCTCTTGTTGTAAAAGACTTAAAGAAATTTTTTCTTCATTTATTACATTACCTTTTAAATTTGAGAATGCAAAATGTTTACATCATTTTGACGTCAATACTTGATCTACTTGACAATACTTGATCTATTACTTGATCTATTACTTAATCTAATACTTGATCTATTTGTCAATACTTGATTTTACTTTGACATCAATTTGACGACTTTGATCACTTTTTGACGTCAAATTGACAACGTGTGCTATGTGGGTACGTACTCAACAATTTTTATGCTCATATGAAAACTTATATTAAAACAAGTTTTTTTATAACTGATATCAAAATTATTTTAAAACAATTTTAAAAGTGTTTAAACTGTTAATAAAACTTGTATTGATATAAGTTTATAAACTTGTATTAAAACAATTTCAAAAGTGTTTAAACTGTTATTAAAACTTGTATTAATATGAGTTTATAAACTTGTATTAAAACAATTTTAAAACATTTTTAAAAGTGTTTAAACTGTTATTAAAACTTGTATTGATATCAGTTTATAAACTTGTATTAAAACAATTTTAAAACAATTTTAAAAGTGTTTAAACTGTTATTAAAACTTGTATTGATATGAGTTTATAAACTTGTATTAAAACAACTTTAAAAGTGTTTAAACTGTCATTAAAACTTGTATTGATATGAGTTTATAAAACTTGTTTTAAAACAATTTTAAAATGATTTAAAACTTGTATTAAAGTTGTTTTAATACCAAACTTATATCAAAATATTTTGAAATTGTATTAAAACAATTTTAAAACAGTTTCCAACAATTTTTATGCTCATTAGGGGGCTAAACCATTTTGGAAATTTTGAGTGACCAATCTTTTTGAATGGAGTATTCCTGATTACTTCTCTTTCAAGTTCTTTGCAGAAAGAAGTAAATGTCTCTTTGAAGGTGCTGAGAAGACTCACTCAGAACAGAAGAGTTTGCAACATCCCATTGAGTTTTGGGATGATTAAAATCTCCTAAGATTATAATATCAGAAGTGCTAGAAATAGCCGTAACACTCTCTATTGCTGTTTCACAGAATGATTCATATTTGGCACAAGGCTCCTGTGGAGGTATGTAGGCTGCCCCAATCACAAGTGTTGAACGTTGACAAGTCAGTGCAGCAAATACACACTCAACATTACCAGCGGGGCTTGTAATGGGATAAGAAGGGATATCAGATTTGACTGCTACCAATACACCACCGCCATCGGATTTGCTACTTGTGTGCGAGGAGCGATCACATCTGTACACAGAAAAATCCTTCATCCCCAATTCAGCTTCTGAGATGTCGGGTATAAGATTAGTCTCGGTCAAGACAATCACGTCATAAATGGTGGTAGATATGGCTTGTGTAAGTTGGTTGAGTTTAGATCGAAGACCATTTACATTTTAAAAGTAAACAGATATTTTTTTGGAGTATCCGTTGGAGTTAGTTAGTTTTTTTTCCTAACAATGGCTAGGGTTCCATTCCTATATTTGATTGTCAGATCACTTTCGCCAGAAGCTAATCTTTTACTAAGCTCTTTCTCTTAAGTCGTTCATATGTTTCAATTCTTGGGGGGTACGATCTCTTGAAAGCGACACATTATGGAAAATGTTATCCATCTGGTTGACAATTTCACTCAATGGTTGTTTTAACAACTCAGTTACTTCACTTTCTGATTTCAGTATAACTTTAATAGGCCGAGGTTTTTCAGCATTTCTTGTTCCCACACGGAAATGAACAATATCAGATGTCGAAAAACTTGGACAAAGGGCATAAAACAATATTTTAATATAAGTTGCTCATATGAAAACTTATATTAAAACAAGTTTTTTATAACTAATATCGAAATTATTTTAAAACAATTTTAAAAGTGTTTAAACTGTTAATAAAACTTGTATTGATATAAGTTTATAAACTTGTATTAAAACAATTTCAAAAGTGTTTAAACTGCTATTAAAACTTGTATTGATATGAGTTTATAAACTTGTATTAAAACAATTTTAAAACATTTTAAAAGTGTTTAAACTGTTATTAAAACTTGTATTGATATCAGTTTATAAACTTGTATTAAAACAATTTTAAAAGTGTTTAAACTGTTATTAAAACTTGTATTGATATGAGTTTATAAACTTGTATTAAGACAACTTTAAAAGTGTTTAAACTGTCATTAAAACTTGTATTGATATGAGTTTATAAAACTTGTTTTAAAACAATTTTAAAATGATTTAAAACTTGTATTAAAGTTGTTTTAATACCAAACGTATATCAAAATATTTTGAAATTGTATTAAAACAATTTTAAAACAGTTTCCAACAATTTTTATGCTCATTGGGGGGCTAAACCATTTTGGAAATTTTGAGTGACCAATCTTTTTGAATGGAGTATTCGTGATTACTTCTCTTTCAAGTTCTTTGCAGAAAGAAGTAAATGTCTCTTCAACATTAGTATGAAGCCCTAAGATTGGGTAGTTTGTTTGATATAGCCACCGAGTTAATTCAGCAGTATCACATGTTTGGAAATCAGGCACTTCACATCTGACACCGCAGGAAAATGGAGACACGAATCTGTAGTGAAGATCAAGAGGAGGATGATTGACGTCCGGTGGTAATAATACATCCAACGCAGGAAAAACTTCAACTTGGGGAGAGCTAGTAAAGATCAGGTCCAGTATGACATGACGATGATTTCTTATGAAGTTCCTTTGGTGTAGCTGAAGAATATGAGACATGTTTTGAAGGTGCTGAGAAGACTCACTCAGAACAGAAGAGTTTGCAACATCCCATTGAGTTTGGGGCTGATTAAAATCTCCTAAGATTATAATATCAGAAGTGCTAGAAATAGCCGTAACACTCTCTATTGCTGTTTCACAGAATGATTCATATTTGGCACAAGGCTCCTGTGGAGGCATGTAGGCTACCCCAATCACAAGTGTTGAACGTTGACAAGTCAGTGCAGCAAATACACACTCAACATTACCAGCGGGGCTTGTAATGGGATAAGAAGGGATATCAGATTTGACTGCTACCAATACACCACCGCCATCGGATTTGCTAGAGGTAAAGGTGGTATTATGAGCCCCTATTTTGTTTTTTTGTAATAATTTTGTTACAAACATATTTACACCCATTCTTTTTATAGTGTAATATAGAGTAAGGAGTTACAAAATCAGTTTTGTTATTATTTGTTCGATAAAATTAAAGTTTCTGGACAAAAAATATAAATTTTTGAGTCAATACACTTTTTACAAAATTTCATTTGTGCTGGTAATATGAGCCCTTTATTTTAATAAGACAAACTTAAATGTAGGACGTTAAAAAATAGATAGTAAATATATTTAAAGTGAAAAAACTAGTTTTATATGAATATAAGCGCAAATGCTTTTAATAGCGGTCATTTACAAAAATCACATGCGTATAGTCTCTTTCACACCCTGCGCACTCATTATGCGCCCACATTTCACACACTTTGCACTGCATCCAAAGCTCTCCTCTTTTATCTTCGGAGAACAGTGTTTCGCAGAAAGGGCAGACAGCGTCATCTTTTCCAGGGGTATCATTTAGGGGGCTTTTCAGGGGAATTTAGGGGGCTCATATACCAAGCACACATAGGGGCTCATAATACAACCCTCGCCATATTTGTAAAGAAATAGTCAAATGGCAACCTTGCATACTCTAAACTTAAACTTAATTTATGGTTTTGTAATCCTTAAACCTTGTTTGACAACGGGCATTTATTATAGAATATCTTTGTGAACTAGAATACAGGTTAATATGGAAATATGTACATCCCTTACAAAGTTGTTATCAACACTAGAAACGAAAAACACTTGTTGCCACTGACAGCCACATTGGAACAGAGCCAGACCACTCTAGTGGTGCTTCCTCTAACTATAACTATAGTTTTCGGTGGATCCCGCTAGATTGCAGACTATACTTAAGCTAATATGACGGGGGCTCATAATAAATACAGGGCCCATATTACCACCTTTACCTCTACTTGTGTGCGAGGAGCGATCACATCTGTACACAGAAAAATCCTTCATCCCCAATTCAGCTTCTGAGATGTCGGGTATAAGATTAGTCTCGGTCAAGACAATCACGTCATAAATGGTGGTAGATATGGCTTGTGTAAGTTGGTTGAGTTTAGATCGAAGACCATTTACATTTTGATAGTAAACAGATATTTTTTTGGAGTATCCGTTGGAGTTAGTTAGTTTTTTTTTCCAACAATGGCTAGGGTTCCATTCCTATATTTGATTGTCAGATCACTTTCGCCAGAAGCTAATCTTTTACTAAGCTCTTCTCTTAAGTCGTTCATATGTTTCAATTCTTGGGGGGTACGATCTCTTGAAAGCGACACATTATGAAAAATGTTATCCATCTGGTTGACAATTTCACTCAATGGTTGTTTAACAACTCAGTTACTTCACTTTCTGATTTCAGTATAACTTTAATAGGCCGAGGTTTTCAGCATTTTTTGTTCCCACACGGAAATGAACAATATCAGATGTCGAAAAACTTGGACAAAGGGCATGAAACAAAGTTGTCAAAGATCGACGATCATGCTCTTTCTTTTTATTTACATCAGAAAGAGTAGATTCGGGTAATTTGTAAACCATGACATTTCGGGCTCGACGGGAGTGATCATTAATTTCACTAATAACACCATCGACTGATAATCCCTGGCTATTACGTGGTTGGTTTTCTAGAGCATCTAGTCCACATTCGTGATTCTCCCCAAGTAGCAAAACAAACATTTTGAAAAGTTGATAAAATTTTTTTTAAATAAGTCTTAAAAACATTTTAAAAAGTAGATAGTTCCCCGAATGAATATTTTAAAAAATTTTCAAATAGTTTTCAATAATGTTTCAACACAAAATTAAAAACATTTCAAAATATTTAATTTAAACATTTTAAAAAGTATTTAAATTATTTTCAACAAATTGTCAATAACAACTTAAAATTGTATTAAAATAATTTTTTATCCACAATGAAAACTTTTGAAACGTTTTCAAAAGTTTTTAAAAACTTGTTTATCACAATTAGAAATATTATTTCAAAGGTTTTACAATCTTGAGAACAATAAAAGAAAAACGATTTATCTTTTTTACAGTTTATATATATATATATAATAGCTTCATATTTTGTGGATTATCAAGAAGTACTGTATTGGTAGTCTTCGTGCTGTTAGGGAAAAAAGAAATAAATAGGAATCAATTACATGATTTACTTACTTGTGATATAGATGAGCAGAATGTAACTACCCATTTCAATATTCTTCTATTTTGCATGGAGACAGGAAAGAAGTTAAAACCATAATAATTTTAAAGAAAAAAATATACTTTGGTGAAATATTTTAAAAATAAGTTTTTCTGGCCTTTTTAAAGCATACAGTGCCCATGAGGCTTCAGGTTTTATAATTGTTTTCCTCTACATAGAAACACAGAAAGTAGAAAACTTGGTTCAATCTGCAATAAAAAAATAATTAAAATTGTGTTCTTACAAGTTTCAAGTATATAATTCATTTTACTTCATTAATTACTTTGTTCCAGAACACTTATTAACTAACACTACAAAATTTTGTAAAAAGTTTTTAAAATTAATTTCTTGAGTTAAAAGAACAATTAATTGCAATAAAAATTGCTTAAGCACCAAGCCTAAATATAAACGTTTTAATGGATGTAACGTGTTTTAAAATAGCAATGGCTCTACTAAAAAAAGCTCACCAAACAAGTGCACAAATTAAAAAATATTTCTGCTTTCTGATATAAATTTAAATGCACAATAACATGATCTTAGTAACATTGCAAAGCAGACGATGCTAATTTTTAAACAATAAATTTAATCCTTGAAAGAAAACTAAATAAAGACAGTTCTTAAAAACATTCTACAATATTCATAGTTCATGATTTCGCGTGTCAAAAGATGGCTGGAGCATCTAAAATAATATGATATCTAATTTTTATAGGATTTGTAGAATGTTTGATAAACTTAAGTACGTATGGTCATAGAATGTAGCCTACTCCATGTTAAATCGTTTCTCGTTATTATACACCAGGGTGAAATAAAACAAACTAATTTGTTTTGAAAAAATGTTGTATTACCTATGCTGAAAAATATTAGGTTCAGCCATCACAAAACATATAAAATATATAGGACTATATATATAACATTTTAAACATCTCATATACATAACATTTTATAACATAACATTTTTAATATCTCATATTAAATTTGACAACAAAAAATTTATAAATGAAAAAGCTTAAAAAATCTTAGAAAGCTTAGAAGCTTAGAAAAGGAAAAATGTAAAATTTTTATGGTAACTTTTACTTTCATTTTTATGTGACCTAAAATAAAACTAAAACTAAAATAAAATTACAACCATCCAATGTTTAAATCCTTTGATAATTTTCCGTTGAGCAGGCACCATGTTCAGTCCATATCCAGCGTGTTTTCTCTAAAAAAGACAAAAAAAAAAAAACATGTACTGGTACTTATTATAAAAAGATGCTGGATTTATGATATATTCTTGTTACCCCACAATGTGTCTCACTGTGGGGTAATAAGAGAATAGGCCGATGAACTCTTTTCATATGTAAATCTTTTGCTACAGGTACCGTAGTTTTTCTGCTCAGTTGCCTAATTTATTTCACATCAAAAATAACAAAGAACATGTTGAAAAACATTTACCGTATCTAGTTAGTTATTTTTAACAGAGCATATAAGTTAACTAGTGGTTTCATTTTGAGTTAAGGTCCTTACCGCATCATATCGTGGTTGAGCTGCGAACATTTTTTTTAATACACAAAAAGCTTTTTAATAATGTTTTGATAAATTATCAAGTGTTACAGTCTCATTTAAGTGGATAGGCCTATGCTAGTGAAAAATATTAAAAACTATTATAATGAGAATAAATAAGGTGACCATTAAGTTGAATTTATAGTTTACTAAGTTAAATGTTCGTTTTTGTTTTAAAGGAAGCTTATATAATAATACGGTAAATTGAGGTGATATATTTTCCGTTTCCACTTATCCTCTATTGTGCATGTCTTAATATAAAAAAACTGACATTAGGGTACTCTAGCTTATTTGGCACTCAGTAAATCTTTATTTGTGTAATTTTCCACACCAATTTCGACGGTTTAATATTTTATCTCAAAAACTAATTATTTTTAAATAATAATATTTTACCCCTAAGCTTGTCTCAATACTAATACCACATAAACTTCTGAATACATTCAACTAAGGAAATAACACCTTCATCTCTTATTACTCCACTTGGGGTAATATAGGAGAAATCAGTGGGGTAATTAGAGAATTATTTTTTAATTTTGCTTACATTAATTACACAGCTTCCAAATTTATTTTTCAGATTCACAATTTGGACCTGTTTTTACATGATTTTTTTCATTCCTGTATCTATAATTGATTAAGAGCTACAAATTAGTGGTTCTCTTCTCTTATTACCCCGCAGCTTCCCCTATATGAAAGTAGATAGGCTTAACATGGACTATTTAACAATCCAAAAATTGTTACCATTGCATTTTGTTACCAAAATTAGGCTATAGGCTAAAAATAAAAAAGTACCAAAAAAATATTTTATATAACTTTGCGCTCCCCTAAAATAATTTTAGGGCAAAACTTCGTTATCCTACTCCACCGTTATTATCGATGTTAAAATTTTGATTTTGCAATAATAACTTGCTAGGCCTATGCTATACAATTAATTACACAATACGATTACGATTTTATCACCTGATTTGGTTTTGTTCTAAGATAATTAAACATACCTTATGACAATAAAGCAAATATATTGCAAACAATTAACTAAAAATAACAAAAACAACTACAAGTTTTTAAAAATTTTTGCTATTGTGCGTTTTAAATGTTTCCAAACACCATTGATTTGGTTGTTATAAACGTAGCTGTTAATAAAAGTTACCGGTACGCAGGTTTGCGGTTAGATAGTTAGGCTAGATAATTATGTGCGTTTTAAATGTTTCCAAACACCATTGATTTGGTTGTTATAAACGTAGCTGTCAATAAAAGTTACGCAGGTTTGCGGTTAGATTGTTAGGCTAGATAATTATTATGATACATTTATTATCTCAATATCGTTGCTGATTCAATTGTTTTCATCGCATAGTTGTAGGCCTAATACCAAATCAAAATTTTAACATCGATAATGAAGGTGGAGTAGGATAACGAAGTTTCGCCAGTTTTTGATGCACATAATCTAAATTCCAAGATGGGCTATACATTTTGTTTAGACTTTTATGGAGAACAAGAATTAAATATAAGTTAATTAGGCCTAATATAGCCAAGAAGCATTTGAAAAAAAATATATGACGATTCAATCAAAAAATGTTTTACGGTACTCACCCTAATCTCTTAAGAACACATGTAAAATCAAGCTAGGAACACTACGCTAATTCCTACTCAAACTATGGTTAAAAACTCGTTGAAACATATTAATTTATTCAAATACGCCCTAGGCTACTGTAAATTAACAGTATAAATAAAAATTTTAATCATTCATAACCTTAAAACAATTGGTAAAATACGTATTTGGCTGCCCTTCAGCAGACGCCCGGTGGAACTATCAAATGAAAATTATCGAGATGTACAATCGAATTTATCCATAATTCATGTAAAAAATATCGGTTCCACCTGAAGAGATCGAATAACATCTGCCATAACTCAAACCATAGATTTGTCATTGAGGGCCAAAAAAAAGAAAGAAAACAGGACTCAAATCATCTAATATCTAGCCGAACGCATCTAGGCCTAGCTGAATACCTCTTTAACAGAAACGTTTAAATGTCAGCAGCTGATCTATTTATGCATTTTTTTAATGCCACAAAAAGTTTATATTCCAGTATCGGTAATTGAAAAAGAGGGCCATGTTTCATTCATAATAACTTATAAGATGATTTTTAAAGGTTGAATATTTTGTTATTTAGTTTTTTGCCAAAATATTGACTGTAAGTTAGGTTATGTTGAACCTAATCAAGTTTGGTGTTTATAACTTTTTATCGACTTAGTTAAAATGAAATATTTGCTAAAATCTTTTAGGCCTACTTTATTTATAAACTACCATATGATACCTATATTGAGTTACGAATAACCTATATTCATAAAAGATACAATAATTTACCGTTTGAATACAACTAATATATCGATTGACTCGTTCGATAATTTTCATTCGATAGTGTCACCGGGCGTCTGCGGATGTGCAGCCAATAACTAGTCACTTTCCGCCATTTGAAATGGGTGTTTTCAGATATGGTAGGCCTAGCTTAGAACCTCCCAGTAACAGTGGTAGCGTTCATGGCTGAGTTTCTGATATTCACAATTAAGTTACACCACGTTTACTATTTAATCATTGAAAAATCAACGCTAACTTAACGCTTGAAGGTCAAAAAGTTTGGGCTGAAAATCTACGTTTAATGCTCGGAGGGTTTATGATAGGCCTACTTTCTAACAAATGGTCGATATTAGAGGGTAACAAGACTGGGCTTTAAAACATAAAAAATGCCAGTAAATAGACACAAGATTTACATCGTTAACTTATACACCGGTACCTACTTAAAATTGGCTCTAGGGCCTACGTGTTTTCCACAATATACGCATGAAATGTTATCAAAGCTTATTAGGCCTACCGTACTTAAAAACAAGTTATAATTTTGTACATTACGACTAATGTATATTTTTCTTATGCATGAGGTAAGTTATTTAAGGAATGGGGAGGGTGGAACCCAGTGTGTGGGGAGTGTCAATTGTGTCACATTAGTGTGTTAAAATTTTCACTTTTTATAATTTACATTGGTTTCTAAGCAACAAATAATAGGCTAAAATTACTAGAGATTGCCTCCTGATCGAAATTCGACCAAATTTCAGTTGATCTGGACCCAAGATGTTAAAAAACATTTTATAACTTAAACATATGTTTTTGCTGTTTATTTTTATAAGTTGTTTTACAACAGCTGTTTAATGATTCAATCAATAATTATTTTTCCATAAGATTAACATTGGAACTTTGAAAGCCTGTAGGGCGTAGCCCTGGAGTCCGATATGAATTAGAATGTGATTCTGCTCATCTACAGGACTGTACCTTTCTAACGGTATGCACGGATTTCTCCTACGATGCACACAAGCTGAGAAAAAAGGAGGAAATGAATCATGCTTGCATAGGCCTATTAATATATAGATTTTGAGATTTATGGGCCAACAATTTTTTTAGCCTATCTTTTGTAAAAAATATGCCTATTTTCAGATAAAAAGTAGGCCTATCCTGTGTTACTTGAGATTTCTCCAAGAATAAGTCGTGTACGTTTCATGATAGTACGTTGAGTAGCCTAGTTTTCGCTTGAAAGCCTAAACGGACATTCACATTTAGTAGGGATTTTGCCATTCTGTCAAACCAGCTGATAACCCTCAAAAGCAAGTAGGCGATGGGTCAAACAATGCACTGTGTAGGTAACTCTAGCCTATTTTTATATAATGGATAAAAAATAGGGTAAGCTCTTTATTTTAAAGGCGGTTTATCTTAGCTCTAAAATTTGTTGCCTCAATTTCGGGATAAGTTAGGCGCTCTCAAGTGACCCGGAACTCATAAGTTAGTTCTTGTTTGCTATGTTATTTACCACGTCCAGAGTGTCAGCTAGGCTATCTCAAAGTTACCACGATCAAGTTTAGCCTAGTTCAATACGGTAATAGTTTTAAAGAGGGACTTACCTGCTGCTGCTAGACACGCTCCTGGATACACCCAGCAAATTAAATATGCTGAAGTCCTGGACGAACACTCAGACTTTTAGAAAACACCGAACGACTTAACTTAACCACTCAAGTTCAAATTTAGCGTCGTTAGCGAAAGAGAAAGGCTACAAAATGGCGACGGCAGCGGTGAGCGGTGAAGAGAAGAAGTGAGGGAACCAACGAACGAACTCAAGGCCAACAACAACCGAATTCAAAAGACCAACTTTCAAGAGATAAACTTAGGCCACAGAGGCTGGAATAAATAATAAAACAATATTAGGATGCACGAAAAATACGCAAATTTTGTATTACAAAATTACAAATAAAGAGATTTATAATATTTGTGTTCATATATTTGACCATCATTCCAGACATCAATAGTGTCAAAATAGACACTGTGTTAGGAAAGTAAATAAAATAATTAATTATATTATTACATCTCATGATCTCAACGGATCTCAAAAAGTTTTCACAGACGAGTATTGAGTAAGTCAAATCTCTATTACTTTTCAATTCGCCTCTGATGTTTAATTCCTTATTCATAAAATTCAAAGGAATTTCAACAGATGATGGTCAACCAGTACTTATATATTTTTCAACATGTTTTTGAAAAGATTTTAAAACGTTCACCTACGTGTTCTATCAAGTGATTTCAAAAAGTTTACAAAATATTTTTAAAAACATAGTCGAGTTTAGATTTAAGCAGAAATTTAAGCAAAAAATGTCATTAAAAATTTTTTAAACACAAAAAAATTATTAGAAATAATAAATTATTATTAATAACACAAAAATGTTTTTAAAAATTTCTTCAAAAGTTTTCATTGTCAAAATGTTTTAATATTTAAAATATTTTCAAATAGTTTTTAAAAAGATTTTAACAGCATTGTTTTAACTGTTTGATCGGAAGAAATTATTGAACACTTTTCAAAAGGTTTTCTGAATGTTTTTAAATACTACTTAGTTTAAAAAGTTTTTAAAAGCTTTGTCAATATTTTTAAAAAGTTTTCCTTGCTACTTGGGTCTGATCAAAAGCAGCCAATTGTACTTTGAGATCATCTAGTTTTGTTGGAATATCTTTCAAAGCATTAACGTTAGTAGATAAGTTATTTACTAAATCAGTTAGTGTTCCAATTTTAGTTAATATTATGTTTAATGGAGATTCTTCATCTTTTCGGCAAATGGCCCGGAGACAATTCCACTGCAAGTTTTCATCAGCGGTAAGACGATCATATTCTTTTGATGAAATCTTGGCACAATCCTTGTGGAACCAGCGACTACACTGCCCATCGCATTTAATTCCATGTTGACGGCTTGATACTTCTTTTAAGCAATGCCCACAGGGGTTTAATATACTCGATCCCATTGGGTAATCCAGGTACAAATTTCATTCATATAAATTAATAATGAAGAAAGACAATCTGATTTCATATAGTATTATAATAACATTAAAGAGTGATATCATAAAGGCCGTGGATTTCGTGAGTCGCAGCGTGACAGGATTAAGACTGTTTTGTTTTTGTGAAAACAAACTGGCGGTTATAATCTTGTTCAAAAATCCAATTTCTAAATGAGGTTATGCAAGGTATTTATAACATATTTATGAAATTTAAATTTAGAGGATATAGTTTATATTATTGTTACCCTGAAATCATGTTGATTGCTATTACATTTTTCAAATGTATCTATAGTTATTGATTGGTTGTTTTTTTATTTATTGTTGTTGTCATGTACATATTGTTATAAATAATCATTGAATGTTACGTAATTGTTATATTTATTATTGTCGTTATATCTAAAGTATAATTTTTGCATTATCATCCTACTTTGATAGTATTTAATTTAATTTTGCTTGTCTATTCTTACTGTTATTTCATGAAAATGGTTGTACCGTTGAAATAAATAAATAAATAAATAGATATGTGTACTATTTCGCCACAGTAACGGTCGCCCTAGCAACGTTCATGATAGCAACGGTTACCATAGCAATGGTCACCACAGCAACTGTCGCCATAGCAACGGTCACCATAGAAACGATTACCATAGCAACAGTCGCCATGGCAACGGTCACCATAAATACTAACACCATAGCAACGGTTGCCATAGCAACGGTTGCCACAGCAACGGTTACCACAGCAACTGTCGCCATAGCAACGATCGCCATAGAAATGGTTACCATAGCAACAGCTGCCATGGCAACGGACAGCATAGTAACTTACACCATAGCAACGGTTGCCATAGCAACGGTTACCACAGCAACTGTCGCCATAGCAACGGTCGCCATATAAACGGTTACCATAATTACTTACACCATAACGACGGTTGCCATAACAGCGGATAGCAACGGTCACCAAAGTATGGGTCACCATAGCAACGGTGATCATAGCAACGGTCGCCATAGCAATGGTTACCATAGCAACGGTCGCCATAGCAATGGTTACCATAGCAACGGTCGCCATAGCATAGGTCGCCATAGCAACGGTTGCCATAGTAATGGTTACCATAGTAACGGCAAAATATACAGCAACAACCAGGAAATAGTGCAGGGGATTTTTCAAATTTTACTAAATTAATTGTTTGTGCATTGTTTATTTTATTTATTTATTTATTTATTACTGCTTTGACAGAGTATTGTTTGAGCTTTTTCAATTTATTAGTCCTTATTTAATTTTTGTTACTGCCTATTCTGTTTTTAGGTGTTTCTATGGACTTCTCCAGGTTCACCTGGCGTATTTTTACTTAACTTATTAACTTTGTTATGTTCTAGGTACTTTTTCCACCTGAAGACTGGTTCAGATTGCAGATCTCGAAACGTCGTGAATTTTCTTTACTAATCAATGATGCAAAATGTCCGCAACAATTTACTAAACAATAACATTAAATCACTATCACCAACAATGAACTTTAAACAAAGAAAAAAATAGGTAGCTCATTTTATTAATTATAAAATTAATAAGTACATTAGAAAGTTTTCCTTAGTGTAATCTGTCAATGTCTTCATCTTGAAGTTAGAAGGCGATAAATCATGATGGAGTCTGGAATGAGTTGCTGCTATCATGCCAACTGTTGTAAGGTCAAAAAGTTTGCTACATGAGTTTGAAAAAGGTTATTACCATATAAATATAACGCTACATAAACCAATGGCCGATTCAGAATATTAGTATTAATTTTAATCTCTGGTCTTTCTTAAGCCACTTTAAAGTATTCAATGAGATTTAAACTTTCCTTTTTATCATTAGTTACCTCCCAACTACTAACCAAACTATCCAAATTCAATTTAAAAATTCCTCTTTAAATTTTAAGTTAAACAGTAAAGAGTTAAGATTTTACAGTATAGCTCGTCTAAAATATGGTTTTGATCGTGTTGGTGAATTGATTGATTATCTTATTAAAAAACAATATACAAAAAACAAAGTCTTAAAATAAACCTGCTTGATCACCATAACAAAATGAATATATTCCAAAAATATAATCAAATATTACTGAAAACAACTGTTAAAGCAAGAACCACGTTCTGTGTTTAAAGTTCATCGTTGGTAATGGTGAGTTAATGTTATTGTTTAGTAAATTGTTGTGGATCCCGAAACGTCGTGAATTTTATTTATTTTCGTTCCAACGGCTTAGCCAATATTTACACAACAAGAGTTTCACAAATGAATAAATTTCTTGACAATTAATTAACAATATAGTTAACAATAGTGCATCAATAACCTTATAAAAATTCAAAGGCAATAAAAAACACCCAAATATTAGTAACAGTTATAACAAAAAACAATAAATAGTAATAATAAATAATAGAGAGCACAATAATAACAGCAATGATTTTGCATAAAAAATGACAAGAATAAGTTAAGAT
This sequence comes from Neoaliturus tenellus, assembly GCA_030545055.2. NCBI lineage: Eukaryota > Metazoa > Arthropoda > Insecta > Hemiptera > Cicadellidae > Neoaliturus > Neoaliturus tenellus. Next base: position 67,928,104 of record CM061533.1, on the reverse strand, counting down.
GATAACAATAAATAAACTATAATATCAAAAACAACAGTAAAGAAATACATGAAAGATCAACTCCACATTAACATTCACTATGGACTTGAGTTGTCCGGTTGGCACACTCGAATGCAGGGAAATCAGTGTTTGCCATATCACGATGACAAACGCGGCCCTCTAAAGGCACCACCAAATGAATGTAACGTGTTTGTGTGTTGACTGTGTTTGTTTGTGCGTGCATGTGGTTGTGTTAAACTAAAAATAAACAACACAAATTGGGTGTGGCCCTTTAGAGGCACCACCAAACACTGTAACACCAGTATCCACCACTAAGTTAGCAGGCTCTGAAGTGCAGTCTTGAGAGAAGTAGTAATCAGTGATGGAAAATGGCCGCAACAATTTACTAAACAATAACAAGAATCACGTGCTTTAACATAATAAACATACGTTTTTTCCATTGTAGCCAGGAACTAAATTACTGAATAAGACTCATAAGACACTCTACCAAACTTTACTGTCATCATTCCTGGACCAAAAACAAACAATTATTCAATATAAATTATTCAACATTATTTTCTCCTGCAATGAAAATATTTACTAAAAATGGTACCTAAAACAGTTGTGCAAGTGAAGTTTATTTCTCAGGCCTAACCTAAATACTAGTTTACTGAGGTAGATAAAAATTGTTTTTATGCTGCGTTGCATGAATGTTAATCTAAAATATATGTGTTAAAAATGCATTAAAATACACAAGAGAATATTACAATGGACTAAAGATGATATAAAATAGTGTGGGGAATTTATTTAGGGAACAATTATTACTTTAACATGTGATGTGTGGATTACTTTAAATTTCACAGATTAATCCCATTACATAACCCATGAGCAACATGCGTACTAAATAAGGTGACGAACCTAATGTAATAGGAAAGAAAATTTCAATAGTTCAAAGTAAAAGTCATGTTATAATTTAGTGTACATCGTTTTGGGGAGATTATGTTCAATGAAATGTATTAATCAATAGTTTACAAAGAGTAAAGACTACTTAAAATTATTACTTTGTAAGAAATTGTAGAAGTTTATTTTGATTTAAAATTATTGTAAACTTTAATATGAGTTGATGATTATAAAAAATTGAACTTTGAATAAAAAATAAAAAAATAAATAAAAAACTGAGAGAAAACTGCTCAAATGAAATTTTAATTTCATTAAAACTATAATAAACATTTTTGCTTGATTGGTCCATTTCTAACAGTGGTAAAATCATATTTTTTTGTGTAGTTGGGGTGGTTACATCTCCTACTAGTTTCATCCGCTGCTGAAACTGTCCAAATCGTTTTCCTTTGTATCATAATCAAATGAAAGTCTTAAATCTATTTGAAACGAATACAAATTGTTGTTATTGATTTAACTAGATCAATTACACTGTGCTCTATAACCCATTTACGACTATTTTTATGTAGTACATTAATAGGCTATATACATATACTATCACTATATATGAATTGTGTGCGTGTGTGTGTGTGCGAGAGAGATAGAGCGTGTGCATTGAATGGATGCGTCTGTCCGTCCGTTTGGGGGGAGGGAGAAGGGGGGTCAGAAGTTAGTCCGTCTGTCTGGGGGGAGGGGGGCAAGTCACTCCGTCTATCATAAAGTTATCTCTAGTTTAGTAATTCCTTAGATTTCCTATGATTCTTCTCATAACTGCAATAGATAAACTCTTTCAAATTCCTTCTTTTTATTTCCATTATTTTCTAAATTGGTTTAACAGTTAAATTAAAATTTATTTTTTATTATTATAATTATTAGACTTACGACTCTATCCCACGCACAGGCGTAAGCCTATGTGGGATAAAATTTCATATTGTTGATGGTCAGGTAGGTTAAGTTAGGCTAAGTTTACTTTTTTTATGTTAAGCTGACCAGTGGAATATTGTGAATATGTATATTTATATTGAAATAAAACTGTTTTTGATTGATTGATTGATTGATTGAATGTATCAATATATTTATTTATTTCCCAACGGATTACACCATTTTACAAAAATTTACATTATAAGATGGCTATAATATCAGTAAACACATGAATAACAAAATGCATCTATCTTGAATTACAAAGTAATATGGTTACGAACTAAGGCAATAATTAGATATCAAAAATGAGGTAATACTATGGTGACTAGATGTGATGCAAGGTATATACAATAATGAAGTTACAACATGATAATAATCCACAAATAAATCTAATAATAAGAGCAAAAACTAGCAGAAAGACACAACATCAGGTACACGTGCAGCGAAAAAAAAAAAAAAAACAACTCAAACAATGACAAAACAAGTTGGACAATTTTCAATAAATAGATTATAAACAACAAACAAAGGCTGATCTGCAGGCACAAAACATGATGATAACATTTACAAAATTACTATATCTAACATAATAAATAAATGTATATCAATAAAATATGTAAATAAAACTGAGCGTAACTAATCCAAACAAATTCCATAGGTTTGATTTCTTACTGACTCAAAAAGATTCACTGTATAAAACCGTATTATCAGTGAAGTAAGTGGTCTCTCATAGAAAAAACTTATTTGAATGAACAACTCTTTCCTCTCTCCGAGAGTTTGTAGAGCTCTGCATTTGACTGTATTATAACTCAAGATTACTTTTCTGTGGGGCTTTGATATTAAACGTGTGGATCACTTTGTGTACATTAGATACGTTTATCCCCAGAAAGTATATTTTATTGTATTTTTTTTTTTTACTATAACTCAAATAATCGGTGTTTCTATTTATTTGCAATATTTAAATAACCAAGCTAGAATTTCTTGGAAATTAAGTCACACACAAATATACTATGTTGCATCTACGACGAATATTCAATGCAAAAACAGGATAAAAACAGGATATTGGAATTTACATAATTCGGTTTATCCGCATAACTCTTACATTTTCCTATATGTCTACAGTGTCTTACCCCGTATGGGCCATAAGTGAACGTAACATTTTTATTGTCTTCTGCAGGATGCAGTTTATAGTGTATAAGAAACATTGGATATAAATATAGGTTTACGAGACAACCGCTACTCAAATACATTTATGGCAATTCATACAACGTTTAACATGGATACCTTGAGAAATATCTGTTCCAATTAAAACAGTCAATTCAATTTAAACACCTTTGTTGTTATTTTTATGTGGTGTTTTGTTTGTTTGTTTATATTTTATGTAACAGTTTAAAATATGGAAATTATTCATTCCAGAAAAAAATATTTGTTAACTAACAGAATAATATGGAGTGAAAATACGCCATACCTTAATATGTTTTGGTCAAATATGATGTGATATATAAAAAGCAAGAGATATATTAATCATAAACTCTAGAAACTATACTTGAATAAAAAAATTATCCATATTTTTAAACTTATTTTGACCAACCACACCAAACACCAAACCAAATAACATCAAATAAAACATAGTTATTTGTGTTAGAAAAAAATATGAGACATATTAATTGATCAAAATGTAAACAATGGTGAGCAATTAGTTTAACCTTATTCAAATGTAACTCACAGACAAGACTACTACAATGTATGCCTTTGTGTTTATATTAAATTATTTTCATAGTATAATGTTATGAAGAAAGTTGTAACATTAATGTCGATGGTGAAAGGTTCCGACAGGTGGGCTTTCACTGTAGTTCTCGAGGTGATAGTCAGAGACACACAAACAGGTGTCTGTTGAGATGAGAGATCTCGATTCGCTCACTGAGATCTTAGACAACGTATTCAGTGGCCCCAGAGAGACACGCAGTCTCTGTTAGCTAACTCAATAAGCAGCAATTGATGATGACGGTCCCCGATCTTTCTGGATAAGAGTCCAGCAGGCTTCTCCGAATGGGAATTCCCATTTACACGGTGAGTTTGAGAACCAAAGTCCTTGGTTACTTCAAGTGCCTGGACTATAAGCCACGTCATAGCGAGTTACTGTATATTTATGCACGGGAAATTATCGGTCATCTCTTTGTTACAAATGCGAGGAGGAAGGACAAAACTTGTGCCAAACAAAATCTCTGCTTTCTTTAAAGTGAGTTGAAGTCGGAAGAAGCAGCAGCAGCAATTGATTGATTCGCTTGTTCCATGTTTTAGACTCACCATTGAAAAGGTAAACAAGCCTAGCTGCAACCTCCGAAAAAGCGATGGCTAAAAAGCAGGAGAATAGGAAATTTCCAAGTCTTCCTAGTATTGGATGGGCTCAACCCCTCTGAACTGAAACAAGTTGCTCGCCTCACCCCTCCAAGTAATGAGACAAACTGTTCCCGGGGTAACTGTCCCGCCATGAAAATGTGTGGCTTTAGTTAGCTTGACTAAGGCAAGTCCTACACAAAGACAGCAAAAAGGATTTTCACCTCCTTCTAAAAAAATACACAATTAAAACATATATAATCATGATATAGATATCCCACCATTCCTTGTTTATTTTATTCAACATAAATACAATCACAATAATAATAGATTTTTTAACTTTTTTTCGACGTATATGTTACACGTAGAATTCAGATAAAGTGGGTTGGGCATCCTTAAATGTATGTGTCTTTTAAATTAAGGACTATTTATTTTCGTATGATAAAAATATATTTTCAAAATATTTTGTATTGGTCAGCTACGCATCTTAAGTTTTCTTAAGAGACTATTTAGTTGATTTTGAATGTTAACATAAAATAAGACACTTGATAGTTGTTAAAAAGAAATCAGTCGATTTCATTGTAACGTCGTTTGGATTCTTATCAAAACGAAGATTGGAAAACGTTCGGAACATTTCAAACAGAGATGTTTTAAATGGTGGATCAGAAAGATCTACAACACTTGAAGGCGCTATAAAACGAATTATCAATGATATTACGTCGTTAGCTCTTAGTATTTGCTCCGCGAACTCCGAGCATGAAAACAGAGAATGTTATTACTTTAAGTCAGATTATATTTAATGAACTTTCTCATTGTTCTATTTGTACAATGTGTTTTAAAATGCCATTAAAGAAAAAACCACTGATAATTTTTTTTTTTTTTTTTTTTTTTTTTTTTTTTTTTTTTTTTTTTTTTTGAGGGAGAGGCGGAAAAATGCATTACGCCCACAGGTGGCCAGCCTGTAGTGTGGGGCTCCCCTAAAAAACGGGTTTACCCACTAAAAAACCTCCTCTACTCTTTAGGAATCTAACCTGGAATTGTTTATCACATTACGTCAGGCTAGGCCTAAATTTGGCTTACGCCCGTCGGGCTCGCTCCTTATCCAGCCGCTCTATCAAGGGATCTGGGCCACTTCGCGGTCCAGATCGGTTTTCTTTTCCAGGAGGATGCCCCGGACGAACTGTGACAAACAATCCCAGTTGCCCTCATCCTCCAAAATCTTTTGGCAGACCGAGTCCACCGAAAATGCACCAAATATTTGTGTGGCCTCCAGGCGGGGCCCTTCCCAACGGGGACAGCGGAAGAATGTGTGTTCCGCATCGTCGGGAACACCCGGGCAATGAATGCAGTCCGGTGAACCGGTCTTTCCCATCCGGTTCAGGTACGATCGAAAATAGCCGTGACCTGTCAAAAATTGGGTCAGGTAGTAGTCCACCTCCCCATGCCGCCGTTCCACCCATGGTTGGACCTGCTTGATAAGTCGCGCAGTCCATCGTCCTCGGGTGTCGTGCTCCCAGCTGTGTTGCCATTGCTGGAAGGTTCGGGAGCGCTCTTCTGTTCTTGCCGTGTCCTTGCCGATCTCGCCACGTCTCTGATGAATCGCTTTCCTCTTCCCTGCCAAGAGCTTGACAGGGATGACTCCGGCGACCACCAGGACGGCAGGCTCGGACACTGTCCGGTAGGCGGAACACACCCGGAGCGCAGCTTGACGCTGAACCCGGGCGAGTCGCAACCTGTAGCACTCCTTATCTAGAGCGCCTGCCCACACCTCTGCCCCGTAAAGGAGCACGGACTGGACCGCGGACATCAACAGACGTCTTCTGCTGGATCGGGGACCCCCGACATTGGCCATCAGCCTACTAAGGTGAGTAACTACCTTAGCGGCCTTGTCCGCCGTACGGAAGATCTGATCCCTCCAGCTTAACTTGGTGTCCACCATAACCCCAAGGTATTTGGCGGCACGAGTTGATGTGACCACCTCCCTTCCCACTCGAAACGGGACGACGGTGTCGATCCTCTTCTTCGTGAGAATCACGATCTCCGTCTTACTAAGAGCAAGCGAGAGACCGTGATCGGACATCCAGTTGTTGACAACCCGCATAACTCGGTTCAACTTTAGTTGGGCCAGCTCAACGTTGCGTGCAGCAATGAGAGCTGCGACGTCATCGGCGTACCCAACCAAAGTGGTTTCCTCAGGCATCTCGGACCTCAGGAGGCTGTCAAACCACTGATAATAGAACACCGCAAGTATGGAACAATAAATTTATTGTATTCTATTGAGGTGTTAGAGGCTGAGTAACACAATTTACAATAAATCGCCAACTGTAATACGCTATAAAAATCCTTAAGATACAAAGTTATTCGACTTTAATAATTTGTAAATTTTTCTAATTTATTGGTGCATTTATTCATAGTTTGACTGATTCCCTTCTTATTTGAATGATACCTTCTTAAAAGGGGGCTAAACGGCCGCTATCAGAACGACATGCTGGGTTCAACTGCCCCATTTTTGCTTTTATTTTAAGTCCAATAGAGGTAGGAGGGGTTTTAAATTAAACATAAAAACTTGGGCTACTTGATAAGCTATTTGATTTATTTATATTTTCAATCCATGTCTAGCTATAGTGATTCAAAGTTGATCAACTTTAAATCAACCTTATACCATCATAAATTAATATGGATTCAAAATATAATAGAAACTCAAAAAGCGAAGAAAATAGCACAATGTTTTTATATTTAATTAAAAACCCCTCCCAATTTTATATGACTTGAAAGCGCAAAATGGTATCAGTACCCCCGATACGGACAGCCCTTATTGGCAGCCCCTCAAACTGCTGGGTGCGCATGCTATGAAAGAAGCCAATGAATAGTATGTTTTTATTAAATGGCCCACTTTATGCAGCCAAATCTTCTCCCTCAACATCATCTACCAGAGTCTTGAGTCTCTCAGGTGCTGAAGTGTAGCAGCGTTTCTTTTGCATTGTGTTTTACACAGAATACTGAATATTGTTTTGTGTGGTTGTGAACAATGCGAAACTTATTCAGGTAGTTTCAGCAGTAGCCACTTGGCTGCACAGGAAAAATTACCACTCTATCCCTTTAGTCTCTTGGAATAGAGCCTGAGCAGTCTAGTGGCCGTTGCGGTAACTAACGGAAACGCTTCACGATGACCATTCTGAGGGCTCGCGGGTCCAAAATTCATCGTGCAGTGCTTCACCTTGCTCCCATTTTTTCACCTTTGATTAAGGTGACAGGATTTAAATCTAAACATATAAAAGGGAAAGCCCTCAAACACTCACTGACTCACTCATTCATCACTAATTCTCCAACTTCCCGACTAGCTAGATTGCTGATATTCGTTAGGCTTAAAAAAGTAAAGTCTGACTTATTATATTTTTTAAAATATTAATATTCACAAAGGGCTATGTCCTAGACGTCCTCAAAGTTACCATGTTATTCTTATGGAAGCAACATTTTTTTATACTAACATATGATTACTTAAAGTATCATTAATTTTACAAACAGCTGTTGTCATTTAAATTATTGAGTGAAGGTTGATAGTAAAAGGTATAAAAACAACTAGACGATATTATATATTTGCGGCAAGTGAGCGTAGCCAACGAGGTCACCTGAAGGGAAATAAATTGTCAAGTCGGCATTGCGAAGCATGTCGGGTAAGCTAGTAAAAGATAAAAATGGGCTATTTGATTTTATTTTGGTTTTTTTTATTATGAATCTATATTAACCCATGACAGTTTAAAGTTGATCAAATTTGAAACATTATAACAAAGCATGAATTCAAAATTAAAATCCAAAAGCAAACTAAATACTCCAAGAAGTATTTTTTTTATTTAAAAAAAATCCCTTACTTTTATTAGACTGTAAATAAAGGCATAAAATGGGAGCAGGCTAAGCACTGCACTGCATGACGTTCTGAGAGATCTTTCATCCCCTCTTAAGTAGTATCATTGAATAAACCACCTAAGATTTTTGTATAAATGGTAAAATAAAATATACATATAAATAGTTTCGCTATAATTTAAGTCAAAATATACACAGTGTGCCGAGACTCTATTTCCATAACCATAACATTATAATTCTGTTTTTAGCTCTTTTTGTTTTTCTAAATCCAACTGTTTTAAAAACACACCTCAACAAGTTAAAAATAGTCATTAAAATAGTTTATAAATATTGATAGAAAATTATATTGTTTAATATCCATGAAGATCGTGGAAATACTTTTATACAATATCATAAAATACTTTCACCGTAAAAATGTACATAATAATACCTTTTCTATACCACGGAGGCCACTGCGGAATATTTGCAAGAGAGATAACAGAATGTTAGTTTTCATATGTTATAGAAATAGAGTCCTATGCTAATTATTATTGAAATAAAGTCGCAGTTATGTGCAGTTTTTAAAATTATTATTATTATTATTATTATTGATTGTTTTACATTAAAGGCATTAAAGGTAGATAAAAAATAATACCGATAAACACACGTGGCATGGAAAAATGCGCTTTATTAGTATCAAACAATAATTGAATAAACCACCTAAGATTTTTGTGGTTTAATGCGGTTTATTCTACCGCCTTATTCTCATTTCACCGCATTATTGCGGTTTATTCGTTGTGTTCAATTATTAAGGTTATGCAAGAAAGATAGGCTAGTGATTACCCAGAATGATTTTTTTAAATAAACATTTTATTAGAAATATTTACATATCCCATTTTAGATGGTCAATATAAATACACTTATTTCTAAATTAATATCTGTAATACATGAGTCTAGTAATTATAACTTGGTTTTGTAAATTGTATCTTTGATAGATTTTTGGAAAATATATTATTTTATATATTTGTTTGTATTAAAACTATTATTGTTGTTAAATTACTTGATTAGAGGATACAAAATCAAATTAGTACTTAATACTTGATAAGGGAATTATAAAGTGGATAGAAAATATATTGTTATATCAATAATGAAATTAAAACAAGTAATATAAAATTGATTTCATCTTATGTGTCACATTTCTAAATTTATATCCATAAACCTTTGAATAATTATCCTATAGAATATAAAATCAATACAAAATTATTGGTTGCATTGTTCAAATTTGGTTTATTCTATTTTGTATTTTGGTTCTTTTGTGAACGAACCGTACGATTATAACTAAACAAACAATACAGGAAAAACAAGTAGGCCCATGATCAATATATTCTTAATAAAGTTGATTTAAAGGGATATTTGTTTTGTTCACCTTCTATAATTTACAATGCTTATGACACACTGAAAACTTTGGTGTACAGAACTAATCAAGAGGATTCCGTGATTAAATTTGAAATCCTCTTGGTGAAGCTTTGATAGATTGATCTCTACGTTCGACCCGGCTTTGAAGGATTTTAGCGATGGTAAAAACAAATTGTAATTAATTTTAAGTTTTTAACAACGATGTCGTCTTTATTAATGGGAAATGGAATGATAGGATATGTCGGTCTAATAAAATACGTTTTGGCTATTACATTCCTTAGATGCATTTATGGTCACAGAACACATTATTTCTTATAGCAAACTTACTAAGCCACGAGAAAAAGTAATATGTTGTAAAATAAAACTATTAGTTTTGGTTTTTTAGCTTACCAAAACTTTTGAATTTTAATACTATGAATTTTTATATTACCTTGGCAATCTTTGTCAGTGCAAGAAAGGATGTTTTTATGTTAATAATTGACCATTCAATGAAGATAAAAGGATTAATAAGTATTTTTCTGGACGTTGTTATATAACGTAAATAGTAATAAGCCCCAATGTCTCGACCCCTAACCCTCTTACTTCCTCACGACCTCCTCCCAAACCTTTAAGAGCAGCACTATAGTTAAATGCTTGTAGATCAGGAACGAGAACTTAAAAAAGTTTTCATTCTTATAATTATAATCCTTTCAGTAGTGAAAATGCATTTTCATCACTCCGTATACGAAAGTGACAACTTGCCGTACAGCTAAGACCTTGGAAAGTAGTCATTTCCCAAACTGTCACCGTCAGCTGATTTTACTGACCTGTACGGAAAGTAATGTTTGTAAACATTACTTTCCGTCCAAGGTAAACAAACTTTTCCGTACAGCAACAATCAGCTGGGTTTAAAACAAATTAAATTTTGAATTCCAGCTTTGTTTACTTTGTCCAATGGCGAAGAATTTACAAAAATAATCCTCCTTTAAAACTTCCACATTTATTAATAATTGCGTCGTGATGAGAAGTATCGTTCACAACTCGTCCGGAAAGCCCATTTCCAGGCTCGATAGTGTTTTACACGCTCGGCTTCGCCTCGCGCGTAAGACACTATCTCGCCCAGAAATGGGTCACTTTCCGGACTAGTGGTGAAATATACTATTTCATCACACTACATCGATATCGCCTGTTTTCGACCCTCACTTCTATCAACGAAACACCTGTTTTGCCGGCCTAGGGCGGTAATGGAAACGGTAGCTGAGAAATCTAGACTACCGTATAAGAAGGTTGGTGACAACAACAACAACAAATAACAAATCAGTGACATAGTTGGTAGTTCACCTGATAGCAACTGTCAAATATATATTACGTACATGGGAGAAATGGTGCTTTTCCCTTGAAATCAGCTGTAGTTGTCATCTACCGTTAGAGTCTTCTACTTTCAGTGGCCTTAGTTGATGTGAAGTGGTTGTCTAGCAACCAGAAATACAAGCAATACATATCGCTAGGTAGTTGAGGTTATGTTTATTTTGTTATGAACTAAAACAATTTTTTCACTTGTTTATAATTTATTGAATTGTGTGGTGTGATGATAAATATCGTTCGTAACTCGGCAAAAAAGGTTTTGCCTGCTCTCGATCGTTTCAAGTTCTCGAGTTCTTCTCGAACTTAAAACACGATCTCGAGGCCGGCAAAGCCCCATTTTCGGCCCTTGTAACAAAATATACTATTTAATGACGGCCGTTTAGTGAGTTACCAAAAAAGGAGGTGGATTTATAATGTCTTTAGTAATTAGGATAAGGAATACTAGGTTTAGGCAGGTTTAAGGTTAACTGGAAGGTAAAATTTGGGACTTCTTCAACTAAGGAAGATTAGGTTAGTAAACCTTACTACAGTAAGGTGGAGTTTTCACAAACAGATAAAAATATATATCAAAATGCTCAATATTCTCACAGTCCCCTTGATACATATGAATAAAAATTTACCATAGCTGATAATTATGTTTAAATCAACAATAACTGTTGTGCTGTTTTTTATATTTTACTTTTTATTTTTTATATTTCCATTTATGAATGTCTTGGTGAATTCTTTGGAGGCAAAGTTATACACATCACGTAATATAGAATTCAATAGACCTTTATACAGACAGAAATGGGTTAATAAAAACTTTGGTTGAACATTATTCTTAAGCAGCGCACGTCTACGATTTGGGAAACTTTGCACGGAACGATTCTTTACAGGTTGTTATATTTAGGCTCTGAACAACCAAGGAACTCTGAGATCCAATACAGAGGAATTGCATATTTAAATTGCAGCTTTTATGAGTGTTTTACATCACATAGAGATTATTTATTTTTCTGCGAAATAAATTTCACAATTATGTCATAGAAAATTATTATAACATTATAATTTGCCGGATAAAATAGTAACCGTATGAAGAATTAGAATTAGTGTATTTCTCAATATTTCATTAGGAGTTTTGATACAAACTTGGCTTATGGAATCTTCGCTAAAATATGCATAGCTTTGAATAAACACCTTCTGAAGGTAAACGTAACGATTTTATGGGATTGACGGTGTGTGTACAGTAAAAAATATAAATGGTTTTATTTATCAATAAAATACCATACAAATATTGCATCAGATAAATTATGAAATCATTTTTAAACTAAAACATATTATTATCTACTTTTTGTTTGCTAAAATAAATCTAAAGAAATCACTGACCAAGCAAGTTAGTATAATTCATGATAATATGATTTTAACATTTATATATCTAAATACTATACAACCCGATGTGAAACTGACTCACTCACTGATCACGTATACAAAGTATTTTGGATTTCCGGATGAGCTAGAAACTTGAAATTTGGTACACACGTAGTTTGTATGGTCAATAATAAGGGAAAATCCCAAAACATTGTATTTTCAAATTGTAACCCCCTCAAAAAAATTAAAAGGGATGACATCGGTAATCTGAATATGTGAGGGTTTTTTATTTTCGCTGTAACTTTTGAACGAGGAGTCCTACCTCAAATCTGAGGAAAAATCGTTAGTTGGGAATTAGACGCTCTACAAGATTGGTCCTATGCAATTTTGCCGTATCTCACCCCCTTCACCCTTAAAAAGGGGCGTACTTTCAAAATTTCTAATTATTTTCAAAAAATTGCACTATTTTTATATTTTTATTTACTTTTATGTAATATATATGCATGAATTTCTATTTATATTATGACCTGAGCAGGTTCTTTCTATAGTAGTAGCTTTTTGCCATTTTCATTCAGAGTTTATTGCAAAAAAAACTTTTAAAACACAAAATTCTTAACGTTTTTCCATGTGAAATGTTTGCAATTCATTTCAACCTCGTAAATACACTGCTATATCGATATATATTTGGCCATTGCTATATTCTATTATAGAGGCTCTACAAGTTTGGTCCCCTGACATTTTAGCGTATCTCACCCCCTTCACCCTTAAAAAGGGGCGTACTTTAAAAATTTAAAAATTCGTCAACCAAAATTGCACTAATTTAATATTTTTTATTTACTATTATGGCACATCGATGAGTGAAATTTTGTACACATTATGCCCTAATAAAGGTCTAACTATAGTAGCATTCATTGGTCAATTTCAACCAAAGCTTAGTCCAAAAAAATAGTAAACAAACGAAATCCTTAACATTTTTCATATATAGTGTTTGTAATTTACTTTTACCTGGTAAATATACTCCTATATCGATACATGTTTTACCAGTATTATATTCTATTTACGATGCTCTACAAGTTTGGTCCTGTGACATTTTACTGTATTTCACCCCCTTCACCCTTAAAAAGGGGCGTACTTTCACAATGTTTTAAATTAAAAAATTGCATTATTTTGATATTTTTATTTACTATTATGGGACATGGATGCATCAAATTTTGTACATATTATGCCCTAATATAGGTCTAACTATATTAGCATTCATTGGCCGATTTCAATTTAAGTCAAAAATAATCGTAAAAACACGAAATTCTTAAAAGCATTTCTTGTATACTGTTTGTAAATTGATATAATCTGGCAATTGTACTGCAAAACTGATATATTGTTTTGCCAGTATTATATTGTATTTTAGACGCTCTAAAAGTTCGGTCCTATGCAATTTAGCAATTTAGGGGTGTACTATCAAAATTAATAAAATTTGTCTCAAAAATTGCGCCATTTTGATATTTTTTATTTACTATTATGTAATATGTATGCATGAATTTCTATTTATATTATGACCTCAACAGGTTCTATCTATAGTAGTAGCTTTTTGCCAATTTCAATCAAATTTCAGTCCAAAAGAAATTGTAAAAACACAAAATTCTTAACATTTTTTCATGTAAAGTGTTCGTAATTCACTTTAACTTGGTAAATATACTGCTCTAATGATATATGTTTTGCCATTACTATATTCTATTATAGGCGACTATTATTGACATTTTGGCGTATCTCACCCCTTTCATCCTTAAAAAGGGGCGTAATTTCAAATTTATACATTCTTCCACAAACAATTCGCTATTTTAATAATTTTTATTTACTATTATGGCGCACAGATGCCTCAAACTTAGTAAATATTATAGACCAAATAGTTCTTACTATTTTAACAGCCATTGGTCAATTTCAATCAATGTTAAAACAAAAACAATAAAAAATAAAAAAAACACGAAATGATTGATATTTTTCATGTAAAGTGTTCGTAAATTACTTTATACTGAAAAATTTACTCCCATATTGATTTATATTTCGTCAGTAATTTGTTCTATTTTAGACGGTCTACTAGTTTGGTCCTTTGCGATTTGGCAGTATACCACCCCCTTCACCCTTGAAAAGGAGCGTACTTTCACGATACAGTATTGAAATTCTTTTACAACAATTGCTCCATTTCAACATTTGTTAATTGACTATTCGTTGTTTCCACGTATTTTTTTAACTTGATCTAAATTTCGGGGGAACCATTATAGGGGGCATGGGGGCGGAGCCCCCATCGAGCCGTAGGCGAGTCTAGTAATATATATTTCAATTGTCACCAAGCGTGAAAATTTATCGAAAATAATTCTTATGAAGTATCGATTGTCAGATGAACATAAAACCAAACCTTATAACGTAAGGCTAATTGAACTCTAAAGGTTTACGGCGAACTTCCGTTTAGTTACCGAGGTTCCCGATGGGGAAGTAAAACTCGTAAATCACACCCCTGTCTGGCAGTCGTCAAGTTATGACCATATTACCGCAGACCATCTGCGGTGTTGGGGAAGGTGGCTCGGGACTCGTGGATGAACGTCAAAAATAAAGTTGGTTATACTTTTTATTTTAATTGTAAAATTTATATTGGTAAAGGTTAAATTTTTGGACCACAAATGCCGATCAACAAAAGACATAGATGCTAATATAACAATTTAGAAATTTATATTTAACAATTGTATGGAATCTTTATAACTGCGTTATATATTTAATGAATCAAATTTAAGTTGTTTTATTTTCATACAAATAATATAACTTTATGTAGATGAAAAAACCAATGAAGCTTAAATTTAACCCTACTTAAAAATATAACTATAATAACATTAAAAAAAAAAAAAAAAAAAAAAAAAAAAAAACTACTTCTAAAAATTACACAAATTGCCGTGACCATTACATACAATCTTTCAACACAATATTTCTTTTGTAAATTTTTCCTTAATATATTATGTTTTAGAATATGAAGGAGATATGTATACCTTTAGTGATTCTTCTGACCAACATCTGACAGAGAGGGAGTTGCCGATAATTATTATTTATTGTGTAGTTTTTTTTTAATGATAAAATTTAAAATGTTCAAATATGGTATTGAGAAAAACATTTTTATAAAATACTTAACAGGGCCGGGGTGAGCCGTGTAGAGCGAAGGGAGCTAAATTGTCTTAATTATCTTTACACCAATTTATTTTTATGAGAAATCAACCAAAGCCTCGATACCAAGAGCTGTGTATTTGGCTAGGAGACATTTGATTGGTTAGTTGACTGCTCCGATACTAAAGTCTAAAGTTGTAAAACTCGATTGGTAAATTATGCATTGTACTCGTATGGTTGTTATTTTAACATTTAATTAGTTAGTAGTAGTCTATGCTACGATTGAATTATGAAGGACCCTAAATAAAATAATTAACCACAATTATAAAAAAAAATAAAAAAAAAACTGATAACCACATAGGTAAAATCTATGTGTTGCAGTTTCACGAAACTTATACCATTGAAGTACCCTTAGGCCTACATTAAACACCCTGAAAGGCAAGTGAGCGTAGCGAAGGAGCTCGTCTTGAAAGAAAAGTCAATTGAACTTGGCATTTTAGCGTAAAATCTGTGGTTGTAACTATGACTTCAAAGAATGGATCAAGTTTACCGAGAAAATGATCGGCACCTAGGTAATGGTATCTCTCTTAATTAAAACATCTGATTTATCAGGTGAACACTTGAGTTGCTTCAAATGTGTGGAGTTAAAATGATATAAATTACTAAAAACAATAGTACCAAAATACAGTGTATAAATTAAGTATGGAAACAATATAATACCTTTAAAAGTACTTAAGTAACAAAACTTTAAGTTTGGAAATTTATTTTGAGTGACAAAGTCTACTTTATAAAGTACTTACAGTCCTTAGACCTAAAAGGGGGGACGGTCTGTGAGGAGTCAGAAGAAAATCTTAAACGTAAGCATAGGTCAACATGTACCTCAAATTAAAGGTCTCTAAGAAAGGAGAACAATGCTGCAAACCCGACCCCAAAAGGATGCTTGGGGGGAAAATGGCAGGCCATCAAACTTTTCATTAAAATAGCCTAATATTTCAATTTATAATATATAACATAATAATATATAATATATTATTATATAATATATAATATATAATATATTATAATATATAATATATTTATAATATATAAATTGCTCAGAATCCAAGGCCCTTTAAATAATGTATCATATGACGTAGGCAAATGCAGTTTCAATTATGACTTCCACTATGGATGTCACTAAAGAAAGTCTTGGGGAAAACTTCATTGGCCTACGTCATACCATACATAATTTTAAATGGATGTGGATTAAGAGCAATTTGACACAAACCTAAACTCAAATGGTCGAGTATATCGGGAGTTGTTACATTTTTTGTTTTCAGCAATATTATTTCAATGCAAAGTTTGATCGCTTGCCACTTTTCACTAAAATATTCTTTTCAGGTCGGGTATGCAGCATTGTTCTGTATTCTTAGAGACCTTTTTTATTGGTTTCTACACCGGTGGTTTTTAACGTTTTGACAGGGAACGGTCCAAACCCCAGTCTTGTTACTATCTAACATCGACCAGTTGCTAGAAAACATCATTAGCCCAATGACAAATGGCAACTGGGTCCAGAATCAAACCTTTAAGCTCCTAACTTAAAGCTACTAAATTTTCTCAGGATCGAACCGGGAACCTTTGAATTCAAAGACGAGCACTATAACCACTTAGCTATCCAGCCAGTTAATTTGATATACATATTAACTTATGCTTACATTTAAGATTTCGACTTACTTCTTGTAGACCGCCCCCCTTGATTCTGTTCCGTAAAAAGTAAAACTTTGTATTGATGTATTTATGTTTTAAAGAGTGTTCTATGACTTGTTTTAGTAAAAATAAAGAATTTCGATTGGTTAAATTTAATTTAGGATTAATTAATTGAGAAAAAATCCCAGAAGACCTGCAAAGATAGACTCAAGTATTCGGGTGAACGAAAAGGTTGAGGAGCTATTAATTAAGCAAAGCAGATTCCCCTGTAATCTTCCATTCAGTGGTCAACAAATTGTTCGTCTTACGACAAAACCTCCTGTCTTAGAGCAGTACAAAGTAAAAACAATATTTTATAATACTTTTATAACATTTTATATATAGTTTTTTATTTACAAATAAATGAAAGAAATTTTAGTTCGGAAAAAATAATTGAAAATGATTCTGTTTAAATAAACAGATAAAAATGAAAATATTTGATTACATTTAACCCATATTATTAAGTTTTAATGATATTTTTCAGTTTATAATAAAGTTAATTTCTGTTAATGACCCAGAATGTCAAAGTAGTAGGCAATAAACTATGACAATACCACAATAAATTTTAAACTTTATCTCAAAGACCTTTACGTATTTCCCTGTTACCATAGAAAAACTACTCACCTTCATAATAGCGTTAGTACATAATCAGAAATATTTTAGTAGTAAAGGTAAATGTTTATTTTTGTATAAAATCATTCGGTCTACCACTAGACATAGTACAAGAATTTATATTGATATAGGATACTGGAATATTTAGACATTAATTAAAAAAAAATACATTTTAGGCCAATCCTCTTTTAAAATAGGCCTACTCGTATAACACAAAACCGATTAACTCACGTGAAATATTTTAAAAAATAAAGGAAAATCTTTGTATGGATAAAATCAAAATAAATTCTTTGTAAGGACAGTTTTCGAATGATGAACGTAAAACCATACGAAATCTAATACATAATGCTCTCCTTATTGTATCAGTTATATGAGTTAACTTTATGTAAATAATAAAAATAATCTTTATGTATAACCTGATAAAATATATTGCAAATATATGTACTCGTAACTATATTTTTATTATTTTGAAATACTTTAATATGTAGAAAAAATGTGTTTTCCGATTAAACATCGCCAAAATTTTTTAACATATCATAGGCTATCTGGAAAATACCATAGTTATGAAACTTAAGAATGTAACATGAAGATCATGAAAGAATTCAAAATTTAATGTTGATACTAATTATGTAAACAGTACAAAATAGCGATACTATGATATGTACTGAATATTACGAATATAAAATTAATTTTTTTATACAAGTTTGGCAGATGGAACTTTATAGGTGCTATAAAAAATGACCAATGGGATGGTTTTTACTAATGTTATTCTTTAATGTAGTTCATTATTTTTATTTTCTCGGTTTTTTTATAGTAAATGTTTAGTTAAATTTGAAATGAACGATTCGTCATCTCTAAATATACACACTTGTCACAAAGAACGTTAAAACTTTTCTAAATTGTAATCACGCAACATACAAAATCAATCGCCGTAATTGAACCTTCAGCAAATCTTTTGCCTGTCTTACAATTAATTGTAGTTAGTTTCTTGTGTTACTCAAAGACGTGATTTGCTTTTGAAAACATTAACATTTGAACTTAAAATAACTACCGTAATCAATATACAAATTTTAAAGTTAATACACTGCTATAATCATAAATCTAAGTTTTCAAATAAAATCTTTTACTATCTTGGTTACTCGTTCTAAACTGTGTTCTTATTAAAATTATGTACATTTGGAGTATGCAAATCAATAGTAAAATAAAACTAAATGTTAGGAAATTTGCTAAATGAAAGTTGTAAAATTCTCAATGGAGTTAAATTTTTATAATTCCCATTTATATGGAGGCAAAAATGAAATAAAAACCCAGACGGTCAGTAAACTGGGAATAACTGATGTGTAAGATAAGGAATCAGATAACGCGATAAGGCAGCCGCTGTCTCCGCTCCCGAAGTGGTGTCCGTCTCCGACGCGACTCATCTACCGGTCAGCTGTTATACACACAGCTTCAAGGGGCAGCTGGCCAGTCTGTGCTTGAGCAGTGAGTCATCAGTGGCTTTCTCAAGTAAATACAACATCATAGTCAGTGCTGAGCAAGGCAAATAGAATCCTACCTTAATAATTTTGGTGTACTGTACTAACAATGCGTTTTAAATAGTTGTTGGGCAACATGCTGAAGTTTCAGCATGAATAAAACTACAGTGTTAGACCGAAATTTGGTTGTATTTCGGCGGACGTTAAGCCGTAGGGTATTAGGTAGGGTTCTAATTGCCTTGGTGCTGAATACTTAATTATCGGTCAGGTGTTGTGCCGTGTGTGCATTGTTATGTGTCTCGCATTATTTTGACGGATTTGAAATATAACATACGTAAGTTTCTCGACGACCGTGGGTCATTACAGTTAAAAAAATTTTCATAATGAAATTGTGATTAATGGTTATGGGACTTAAACAGAACCATAAACTTCTGTGCAATAGAAGAATAACTGCGGCAAGCAGTTAAAAAGGAAAATGTGTCTCAACATAAAGGGTAAGATAAGGTAAAATTATTATGATTTATTTGATTCTTTCAATAGTGTACTGAAATATCCTTTTGCACACTCAATAACTATTATATCTATAATACAAAACACAATTTTAAACGAATAACCAAGATAGTAAC
The DNA here is from genome assembly GCA_030545055.2 of Neoaliturus tenellus. Classification (NCBI taxonomy): domain Eukaryota; kingdom Metazoa; phylum Arthropoda; class Insecta; order Hemiptera; family Cicadellidae; genus Neoaliturus; species Neoaliturus tenellus. The sequence continues at coordinate 67,908,408 of CM061533.1, read as the reverse complement.
AAGTTGGAGGCTGGCGACGCTTAACCAAATTATTACCTCGGTCTCTCACATTTGAAAGCCACTTACAAAAGACGGCAACGAAGACGAGAACCAGGACTAACATCGACCATCACCTTAATGGCTCCACATGGGGATTTAATGCACGAGTCCTGCGAAGAAATGCTTAGCCCATGGTTTAATCAACTGCTAAGTACTGTGCTCCCGTGTGGTTATACAGTATTGCATGTTACAGAGATTTATGTCAAGCTAAACAGGTGCACGAGAGCCATTGGTAGTACACTTATGGTAATCCCTTTATGATGGCTCCTGGTTCTGAGTAATTTCGCTCCGTCGGAAATAAGACGAAGGGATGAAATTGAGTATCCATGATTACCTACCCCAGTAGACGGGTCTTAATAGTGCAAACTAAACTGTTCTGCAATAGTTTAGTGCTATGCATTTGCCTCTATAAAGAGAGGAATGGATTTTATTTTATCGTTTATTTTTACACACTTGACGCAGGTGCTCTAGACATTAAATTTTCTTTTATTGATTGTAAAACTGTGCAACTTAATTACCTATAAAGGAGACTTATTTAGGTTTTATTATGATTAGCTCAACACACAACAAATGCTATTTAGGTATATTTGACCAAAAATATTTAATAATCAGGATTAAAACACATTTGAAATGTGTTTAGGAGATTTTCTAAAGATTTTTTTGCAATAAATTTCACTAACATCTATACATATTACCATTATATTGTGAGAATAACTAAAGTGGCTTTAATTCTAAATAGTGATTAGGGTTAGTCTTTTAGTAACCACGCAAACGTTGATACATATATTGAATGGGAGACCGAGTAAACTCTGGTAATTATTGTTAAAAGGTAGATTTGGCAACCGAGTCCATTACAGGAACACAGGTGGTCTCCGGTCTTCCAAGTCCCGCAACTTTATTGCAAACAACATTTTTTTTTCCTCGCTATAACATCACTTGGGTTTTATGTAAAATTAATTATTGAGCCTTACGCTTACATAGTTACTAAAAAGTATCAATCAACAATGTTGTTTTGTATGTAAATTTAAGGTTCAGGAATTTTATAATATATTAGTTAATATAAAATTTTTTTATCAACAATCTGGCTAATAAGTAATTCCAAACATACATTTTAAATAACATACTTCTAAATACTGGTATCAAATTTGATTGAATAAAAATAGACCATATCCTTTCCTACAATACCCTCTTTTATAATTTGATTCTATAGTATCATTTTCAATAAGTTTTGTTGATTAGTTCAAAATAATTTATAGATTTTGATTTTTTTCATTAAAAGGCCATTGAAGGGGTTTTAATTTTACTATATCAAATATTGTTTCCCAATAAACAGAAACCCCTATGTAAAATTAGCTAGTAACAAAAAGAATAATCCCTTACTATTCTTTTTTATCATACAATAACTATGTTTGATTTAAATACTTTGAATATAATCAGCATGAATTTAAGTGTTGAAAAAGAATTTAATAAAAAATGAGTCTGTTCGATAGAAGGTAATGTGCTAGCTATACAATACAGCCACTCAGTCGAGAATTATGATTTATGAGGTCTATTTACCTGAAATCTCGGTCGCAAAACGGATGTTCGCCGTTAACCTCGGATGTGGGGATGAACTTCCCAAACTTAAATATTCTAAGCCTCGTAACCGTTTAAGGAACTTTTTATTCATAACGTAAATAAAATTTATATTAACAACGTATGTAACGATGTGGATCAAAAGTTGAGAAAGTAGTTGGAACTTGATGCGTTGTTTTACTATTTATTGTATTGGTATATGTATATTGGATTGAACAATTATTGCATGTATGAAGAAAGAACGAAATTAAAATATTGATTGGTCTAAACGTACAGTGTAAAGCAAATGAAATCTATAGTTATTTAATATGCAAAGGGGTTTTTTTTGTGTTGAGAACTCCTCCTACAATTTTCAGCCTATTTTCAAGTTTTTGGTGTCGTTGAATAGGGCTTGGTCTGTAGTTGTTTCCGCCAAAAAATGATAAGAATCAGACTGATAATAAAGGCGCTATCCACCATTGAAATCTCAAAATTTCCCATTTAAATAACATTGTGATTGAATAAAGTGTTTTAAACATCTGTTAATAATCAGCTGTAAATGTCAGCATATATGTGTGTGTGTCTGTTAACACGATAACCCTCGATTGGAACCTCCGATTTTTATGAAATTTGGTACAGAGTGTAGGGCAGCATTCATCAGGTTACGTTGGAAAACCAGTTTAATCTGACCATGGGAACGGGTTTTTTGTGTTCCAAAAGGGTCAAAAATAAATTTTACGAACTTTATTACGAACTTGTTCACCTTATTCGTGATTAGAAATTCAACCAAAGTTAATTTCGTGATTTAATTTAATCCAATTTAATCCAATTTAATAATCCTGTCTAACAACTCATGTGACTTTTAGGTTAAGCAATTCATTAAAGTACCCCTCATCCATCACTGTTGACAAATATCTCAGCTTCTCTCATTTACTTACTTTGCCATTAACATTAATTTGTATTGTTACGATTTTTTCTGTCTTCTTTCCGTAATTGTTATACCGTTGGAGAATAAGAATAAATAAAGAATGAATAAAGGTACTATCATTGTTACACATAATCTATGTAACATAGAAAATATATATAACTGTAACGAATGCATAAGCCTTATTACATTATGAAAAAAATATAGGTCTTTGTACACAAATACTTAAATAACAAATGTTGTAAATAACATGAATTAAACGGTGTACAGTACTAAAGAGGGCACTAAAGCCACCCCAACACTATTACACACTATGACATTTGGAAATGTGGGTTTTTAAACGTGATTTGTAATGAACATGGAAATAACTGAAACCAAATAATAAAAACGATTTATACCTTCAAAACAATTAAATAGTCATTATTATTTCCCCATATTTTTAGATAAGTTTAGATAGGCCTGGATTAAATAGTTATAGGAAAGGCTTGTGAGATGTTCAAACTGTATGACAGTAGGCTAAGACTGTTAAAATACTAAATTTGTATTGAAATTATAGTGTAATAAATATTAGTTTTAACTAAAAACCAGACATACTTGTCTTTTTTTAGATACTTATGGATAAATGTTTGTAAGATGTGTATGAAGTAGAAATTCGCAATTTACGTCATAGAACCCATATACGTCAAGGAATTTAATTAATTATTATTAACATTATTTATACGATTAGTGAAAACCACACACTTTCTAATATCTAGCCGGAAATGGAAGTTTAAATGTTGCATAAACAGAGCGTAGAATATTCAGTAAAGTTTGGAACTACTGATTAGTTTAATTGTTCTATGCTTATAGATGAACATCCGGGCTCTACGAAACTAAAGTATTAAGAAATTTGTTTCGGAAAAAAAGAGTATGAGTTGTACCTTCAATATATATTTCGTAACTATAAATTTCCACTGTAAAACTTATTGCTTTTAAAAATTTGGAAAACACAATGTAGGTTTACTGAATATGTGGAAGAATTAAGGATGTTGTAGATTATGAACTATTACAAAGTTGAGAGGTATAAAATTTCAAATTAAATTTATACCATAGGTGTCAAAATGTTTGTCCTTTTCTCAGCTCTCCTTTTCTTCGATAAATCTATGTTTTTTTTTTGTTTTTTTTTTATTAAAATCATGTATTGGGTATACAATGCAATTTACTGTCATGCAATAAATTTGTATTATTATAGGTGGAGTTAATCATGATAAACTATTCACTAAATTAAAATATCATGATTAACATCTAATAGTTAATTAATTGTATAAATTAATATTGTAATTAATTTTATAAGTGAAGGCTCTAAGTATATTAAGGAGATTTGCTTATAACTGGGGTATTTTTTACTATTGAAAAATTTTGAGTAGTATTTATTTATGATGCTGGACATGCTATAAAAATAGAAAAAAGAAAAAAAATACAATAATTTTAAGTATTAACATGGTGAACAGAATTAAAATCTACGTTTTTTAGTGAATTTTCAGTCATTTTCTAAGTGATATCACTCTAAGCTTTTTTGCAGGATATCAATGGTTTTTTACATTACGTGAAAGGGCATATAATCTACTAAATATTTAGGTAGAATCAAGTTGATTTAGTTTTTGAAACAACTTTTATAAACAAGTTAAAAAAACTTTTTTTTTTATATTTATATCTTTTACCTAGCAGTTAAAGTCATAAATCTACCTAACATTTCAGCTACATATGTCAACAGTAGGCTAAGTGGTGAAAATTCCAACAAAATCCAACAAGAAGGCCAACTTACTGAGATATATTAATTGTAATAAAAAAATCCAACTTTCGGCAAACAATATTTGTACGTTTTTCTAAAAAAAAATGGATAAATTTCTGGCTTTTGTAAACTGACTATCTAGTTTGATTATACATGTATTTACACAGCTTTACAGCATTAAACTATTTGCTTTGCAACGGTAACTGAAAATCAAATTTAGAAGTATGTCAGTCTGCATTAAAAAATATTTTAAAAATGTTTCGGACACTTATAAGGTAAAAAAATACTTTCTGCTAATATTTCTAATGTAAGAAGACCCAAAAGAAAATTAGAAGAAAATTAAATTTGGCCATTTTTGGTCTTAGTTTTATAGCACATCCATATATCATACTTATAGCAAAAAATATTTTTATGGCATATTTTATAGCAAATAATTGTGTTTTTAACAAATCTCCTTAACAAACCGATTTGCCTTGAATGGTTAGTAAGTATAAATGGGCACGAATCAACAGTTTTAAACAATATTTTTTAATACTACACACATTTTGAAAAAATTTATAGGTTCAGTGACGGCTAATGATTTAACACAATTATCCATTCCAAATTATTAGAGGTTACCTAATTGTTAACTGTTTTTTATCCTCTTGTCTTATAAGTTATATCTTGTTGTCTCTCCACTTTATAAAGTTTTTGTTACTTTTTTGTTAGGCTATTTTCAGTATCCAGATAGTAATTGAATAAAAATGACATTAACAGGAAGTTTTTTATCTAGTTCTTTTATTTATTTATTCAGTCTTTTTTTTAACTAGGAAGTAGAATAGTAAAATTCCAAACAAAGGCTTTTGTATTCCTAAATTCTTTCACAATTACAAAGGGCTCTTTGTTTTAATTGAAGCATAAAAATATAATAACTAAGGTATTTAATCAAGAAACAACAGGACCCAGCTTCTATTGTAAACTTGGCCCGCATATTTCCGTGTCATCAGCTTTGTGGCTTTGTCATCACCTGCCTACTAGAGGCACTTTCACTAAGAAATGAATATTATTAAATGTAATTTTATTTTATCTGAATCTGAGAGTAATTGGGGTGAAGGTATTGGAGACACCTTGTTTGAAGGTTATCGAGAATTTCGACTTATAGGTCAACACACAAGACATGCAACCAACACAAACAAATCCCACAAATTATTGTGAAATCGAGCCAGGTTAAATAATACTTTTTTTATGAATTGCCATAAATCTGTATACAATCCACTTGCTCCTTGTATGAGTTTGGATCTATAACGGGTTTTGATTATCAACAAAGAAAAATATCATTGAGGAAAATCAAAGTTAAATAAACTGTTAAAGATGATGGGGTCCGTGCGCCGAAGTCACATAATCGATGAGATGTATGGTCCGTCGGGCGACACTTTTTTGGAGAGACCAAACGGTGTCTCTCCAAAAAAGTGTCGCCCGACGGACCATACATCTCATCGATTATGTGACTTCGGCGCACGGACCCCATCATCTTTAACAGTTTATGATACCACTAGTCAAGTGAAAATCACCTCGACGACGAGAACATCTCCGAACCCGAACTTCGCTGAAGACTCAACCTACAGCATGAATTCATCCGATACACTTCTTCATCGACAGAACAACCACCCATCCGGACCCATACCATCACTCTCCAGCCCTTCGTCCACCGCTACGACCATCAAACCATTAGCAGTTTATTCGATTGACGACGCGGCCTCCGCCGAATACTCTTCGACCGAGATCCCTCGAATCAACACAGAACACCATGGAAAACGCAATAAAAACACTACATCACTTCAGCCAACCATCAAGAAAATAAAGCCCCTACAGAAGACACCGTTTCACACCAGTAAAGGAGTCTCTCCAAAAAAGTGTCGCCCGACGGACCATACATCTCATCGATAAAGTTAAATAAGTTCTTCTTATGGATTCCAAGTATTACTTGCACATCATATTTTCAGGAATAGTGTAGCAAAGTTAAGCCAAATTGTGGCTGGAAAATGAAACAATTTTTGGACAGCCAATTTTTGCTGAAATGTGTTCTATGTCATCCCCTGACCTCTCTTAGAATTGTACCCCGAAATCCCCAGTGGGCAACATGCCTAAAAGTTATGTAATGGCCCACGTGGAGTCAGGAATAAATCTTTCTTTGACCAATAGGTTAATGTATATCGAATTAAAGCTCGTGAGTAGTAGTATTTAATTTCGCAAACCCATTCCAAAAGGTTGCCTGAGTCAAATGTGGTGGCCAGTCAGTAGTGGGGTTTGGTTACTTTCAAAACGGAAGTCGTGCCAATTGCCAGCCGCTGCCGGCCAGCTGCCATCGGCCAGCTGCCAAATCAGTCGCTGCCGCCATATGCCATGCCATATAGCTTCCGGTGGGGTAGGAGATGTTATTTGAAATTTGAAATTCAACTTGACAATTGGGTTATGGAAAGTATGTCAAGGTCATCCAGAGTAAGTTTTAAAAAACCCTATCCCGCTACCACCGGAGTAATAGTTCGGAGAGTGGAACTAACTCCGGTGATAGCGGGATAGGTATAGAATTAGGTTTGTGAATTTTATTTGTGAAAAACATACAATCAATGTGTGACAGCAGTGTTTAAACAAGTTGAAGTTTTGTTATGAACTACAGAGTTGTAAACACAAACACCGACGACGATGAGAAGGTAAACGCAGAGTCCCCAGATGATGTATTTAAAAAGTTTGAACAAATGTAACATCTCGAGTTGGTTTTCCCGTTCCATTTCCAATCGTTTGATTTCCAATTTCAATTTATCCTCTTCCATCCTTGTTACAAATGGAACTTCATCCATCATATCCATCATGTTTGTGTTTTTTTTTGAAATTTTGAAAGAAGCGATGTTGATAGTTGAAGAGGCGAGGATGGAATGATAGTTAAAAGAGGGAAATGTCGGTTAAATAAAGAAGTGGTGGGGGGAAAGAGCGTTGTTACATAGAAGCGGTGGGGGAAAGATGTTGCTCATCATTTGCTTCAGAAGTTGTGTCCGACTGTAGAGGGGTAAGAGGAGTAGTATTTAGTAAACTGTCTTCATCAGAACTTTCAACCTTATTACAAATAGGACAAGCGTAAGTTATTTCCAAATTCATTGTAATAGCGTTAAATTTATCTATAATTTCATTTAAAGCATTAAATATTTCTTGTAAATCATCTTTTGAGTTTATTTCAAAACTAGCATTCATTCGTGCCAATGGAGAAGTGTTCATCGTTAGAGAGTTGGCAATCGAATGAGGATTAGCGCCTAGGGAAGGGGGCTTATATAATGGCGACCTTGAGCAGGTGTTTAGGGAGGGGGGCTTTTTAGGGAGGGGGCTTCTATATTGGGGACCTTGAGCTTATGATTGAATAAAACGTTTAGTTCTTCTTCTTCGTCTTTTAATTCAATTATTTGAACCGAAGTAGTTGTTTCGTCCTCTTCACTCGATGAAGAAAACAATTCTCCAGGATTTAAATATTGAACTACAATTCTGAACCATCTTATAGGATATTCGTCAATGACAGAAAGTAAGTTTTGAAACAATTCTTCCATCTCCTCCCTGTCAGTTATTATATGTTCAAACTTGATAAATTTTCCTTCCATGTTGTTAGTTAGAGTGTTGGAAGTGGAATGATTTAATATTATATAAAAATTAGAACTAATGGTGGGGGAAATCTCAAGGTCATCCAATTGAAGTTTTAAAAAAGAGTGTAAAACTGAAATTATACATTTGATGGTTCTACAGGATCGGAATACCAATCTGATCTGTATTTACATCTTTTTATCATATGTGTACAAAAATCATCTTGATGAGACTTGGTGCGTTGACAATGAGCAAGATCTAGAGGGTGAAATTTGAAACATCTTTGAGGACAACATGTATGAAAATATCTTGATTTGTAAAATTTGAAAGTTCGCAATTCCGGTGGCGGTAGTTGTTTTGTTTTACATTTGCAATAACAAGATCCGAAGAATTCACATTTAGTACAAGCTAACCCATCCACCATCATTGGTCCTAAATCTGTACACTGTTGTTCACAACAGTAACGAGGTTTGTACTTGTATTTTTGCTCTTCCATGTTGACGCTGCGGAGTCTAGTGAAAGAATAAGATTGTATAGTGATGAATAGCGAGTTTTATGTACTATGAAAAGTGGTAGGGGTAATTTCAAGGTCATTCAAATGGAGTTTTAAAAATTTATACCTTACAAGTGTAAGGATTATTGAAATTTAGGAAGTTTGTTTCTGTTTGTTTTCTTCAGACTTTTTTTCTCTCTCCGCCTTAGCCATAGCAATAAGTTCTTCTGTTGATAGTGGATGTACTTCAGGAAATTTTAAAATTAATTTAGCTTGATATCCTTCTTTAGTTAATACATCTAAATCTTGAGTCATTTGTTCAACAGTGTTATAATCCTTTCCATAGATTTTCCCATCAAGTTCAATCATCATTCTGTATAACATTTTGTAGAATAGATCTTGTTGTGGCGAGAGCTGAGAAGCGAATGATTATTTATTAAACTGTTACATCCTTTTTATGAACTTGATATTGATCACGTGATTCCTTAGTTGTAATTTTATTTATTAAAAGTTATTCAACATTGGTAATACTTCTGGAACTTGACGTTATGTTGACCAGCTGGCGATGAAGAAGTTGTAGGTTGTGTAGAAAAAAATATTTCATCATCGCAATATTTTGTTTTAGTGAACATCCTTGTATTAGTAGCACTAACATCAACAGTTAAGTGATAACCACCGGTAAGTAAAACTCGCATTTCGTTAGTTAAATCTTCAAGTTGTTCAAAAGTAGTTATGGTGTTGGTATCATAAGATGCACACTTAACCTTTAGGGACATGTTGAAGTTTTGTATTTAGTGATAGAGAGTGAGATGTGTACGGTACGAAAGGTAGTCGTAGACTGATGAATTTAACAAGTTGATTTTCACTTTTATTATCACACAAAATTGGGTCAAGGTCATCCCATGGAATTTTTAAAAAAAAGCAACATATTGTAATGTACAAACACATTACAATATGTTGCTTTTTTTATTTTTTTTTTTTTTTAGGTTTATATCATATTTATTGAGAAACAAATACAAAGAAATATTTACAATCTTATGTACAAACTAATCAGTAGTAGGTGTTACATGAATTGTAAGTTCAGTAGAATTGTTTCCACTTGGTCCATGTGATACCAAATAGAGTGCGCCGGGTTGAATTATACGAAGATCTTCATTTTGTAGTAGTTGTACGAAGCGCTTTGGTAGGAAGATTTGAAATTTTGCTTCATCACCAATTGTATAAGGTGCCTCGCTTAATGTGCAATTTATAGCATCACCTACTGAAGTTTCCATCTTCTTTATTGTATGAATGATGTAGTGTTTTTCTTCTTTCAGCTCGGAACATTTTTTTGTAGGTAGGATTGTTGATTTTGAATGAGCGTTGAATTGTTCAACTAAATTTTGAAGTAAGTTGTTTGATGCCATCTTAATGTTTTTGCTGATGCTAATCTTCTTGTTAATAAGAATATCCGTTGGAGATGTTGTCTCTTCGGAGGTTCGAGTAATACTCATGCTGTGTCATGGTAGCGCTCTCACTTTTATTATCGAGAATACCCCCACCACTGACACTACCCCCACCACTGATGCTACCCCCACCACTTTGTTGAAGGAAATTATTCAAGCGGTAGGCATTCTTCAAAGCACACTGTGACCTTCGATGTTTAAAACTTTTTGATGAAATACAAAGTTCATTAAAGTAGCATTGGAAATCTCTATCTATTATTGCATTTATCACTTCATTGCTTGTAAATGATTGTATCCAATTTGCTTTTTCCAATCCTCTTGTGTAGATAGTTTTAAACTCTTTACAATAATGATTCATAATATGCGGCATCATGTTATAATGAATAAAACCTTCATCCCATTTTAAGTTATGAAAATGTTTGTTTAACCATTTGTTTGTAACTTTCGCTTTAGTTGTTAGTTTATTGAATGGAAATGGAGGTTTGAACAAGTAATGATAAATTACAGATGTGTTCATATCCAAAATTACTAATTCTTTAATAATGAAATTTCCATCATTCCCTCGAAAAGCTTGAAATTCAATTATACCTCTTTTAACTTCCATTAACTGTGATGCAGTAGAAAACGAAACCCGTTTGTTCATGATGAAGTCTCATCCACAACTGACTGTTATTACAAACACGATTGTTCTTCTTTTATTTCTTGCGCTTCTTCGTTTATATTAAAATTGGTGTGATAGTTGTTTAATTGTCTCCACATATCCACTTCTTGAGGTATTCGATTAAAAATTGAAGTATCCACAGGACCATATAAAATTGGAATGAATGGTTGTCTGTCCAATGTATCGATTAGATAATCTTTAATTATTGTACTTGAAAATACTAGTTGTTTTAAGTATCTAGTGACAGGACCGGTAGTACAACTTAAAGTGTAAAATTCTTCTTTAGTGAAATGTAATTTTACATCATGTCTAGTTAAATCTTTGAAGCGAACAACTTGTCCCCCACGATGTTTGATTATATCAACTTCAATATTTGATTCTAATAAACTTAATCTTGTTCTTTTTCCAAATGTGTTGTTAGTTAAATAACATTCCAAAAGATGTAAATGTTTCATTAGAGAATCCCAAGAAGTTTCAGTAAAGATAACCATTTTACTTCCTTGATTTAACATAACAATTGGTGAATAATCCAATGATTTTACAATTCCAACAGATATACTTTTTGTCATGCATGAAGAAATAGGGTAGAAAATTCGAAGAAATACTTCTGTTAAAATATTTGTTGTAATGTTAACTTCAACCTTTTTTCTTTTTACTTCTTTTTCATCTTCTCCTTCTTCTTCTTTCTTCTTATGTTTGTTAAACTTGAGGAATTCATCCATTTCTTGTTCAACTTGCTTTTCTATATCAGAACTATTTTCATCCATTAGAGGTGTATTTTCTTCTCCGTTAGTAGAATTCATCTTGCGAACGATGTTTCCCAAACGACGGTTGAAGATAGAATGAAGTTTCTACTAGTTAATTTCCTGCTTTTATATTTTTTGTAAAATTTTTGAAATTTATACAATTACATAATTGTTTATTTTCAACTTGTGTTTTATAAACAAAATTCTAACCTTAAAAATTGAGGAAGATAATTCTAACCTCAATATTTTGCAGTAGTTGTACTAATTATTTTTAAAGTACATTCTTCACTATTCCGGTCAGTGGTGTGTAAGTAACTATTTTATCATGTAGAATTAGACAGTATGCCGAAGTTCCATCCGCTACTGGTTCTTCAAATTCCATTTCAATTTTTATATCCACACTTGATGATTTTACTGATTCATTTTGTTTTGAACAATCGATTACAATTATTGGAGCTTTGGAATAATACTGATCAGGTGATAATAGTGGTGTATTAGTCTTTCCATAATATGATGATTGAAATCTTGCATACATATCATATAAAATGGAAAAACGTTTTTTGCTAAACATGACATTTAAATTGTCATATGGAAAGAATTGAGAGTTTAAGAAAACTTTACAATTCTTTATTTTACAGTGATCAAATTGACCAGCATTTGCAGTAATAACATCTTTTCGCTTAGTTTGAAAACCGAGTATTATGTACCTTGCACGTTCCAAGTAAGTTGATGTTTTGACGGTCCATGTTTGTCGTTCTGTTTGAGGTAATGTAGGGTATTCATGAAATTCCCAACTTCGGAATGGCATTACAATGTCACGGTCAGATTTTAACTTTCTTAATAATACGATTCTATGTTCATCAGCCAATCTTACATGAGGTACTCTCCAAACAACTTTATCCAATTGTAGTTGCCATTCCAGTTTATCTTCCGTAGTTGCAGGGTCTGCAAGTATTAAGTCCTTATTAGTTGAAGATCTGAGTAATACTAATTCTTGTTTAACATTTATTATAACCCTTTTGTAATCTTCAGCAAATCCTAAAAGCAATCGTAAAGGTACATGAAAATCAAAATGACCGTTGGAAGCAGGTGTTATAGTGTCTTTATCAGGAGCAACCCATCCGGCAGTGACTATTGAATTCTTCTCATGTGGTGTTAATGATGTTAATCCTTTTAATGTAGTTGTTATACCAACCTTTTTTGTTGAATCAACTGTCACCCCTGATATCTCATATCTTATTTCATCAAAAAGATATGCCATTGGGTTATTTATAAAAGGAACTGTTGAAGCAGTTTTTCCATCCAATTTTAATACCCTTCCTTCGATGTACAAATAACTTTCACATGGTAATGTGTAAATATCTTGTTGTTGAATGGGAATTCTTATTTCATCATTATTGTTTAATTTTGATGAAGTGTAAGGGTTGTGTGTGTGATATTCCTTCTCCCATAGTGTTTCGTCGAATGTCGGTCCTTGAGATATATCCAGGATATCCATCGTTGTTAAGTTTCAATCCAATCTTTTGTAGAAAACGAATGTTGTCTGATGTTAACTCTTCCAATGTCGAGGAGCTACTGAGCTCCCGACTCTTCCGTTGTGGTTTAAATGATAATCCCATGTTGATTTTTATGTCGCCGCTCTGATGTGTATTCGTATAGTAATTGTTTCTCCTCTAAAGTCAACACTATGACCGTCTTGATCCAATATGTTCAGTACGATGTCTGAAATGAAACTGGTGTTTAACGGTAGGTATATCAAGTTTTGTGGCTTCTCAACAATTTTAAAACCTGGAGCAACTGTTGGATAAAATGTATGTAAAATATGCTGATTTACTCCTTCTCTATATGATCCATGTATAATATTACATGTTACATCAATACTATTTACTTTTAATATTGTAACAGTTGTATTACCTGAATGAGTAGTTTCAGGAGTTAAGATTTTCTTTTTTGTATCTGTAAATCCAAGTAAACTGCCAATAGAGTTTTTCATTCCGACATCTATATAATATTTTGAAGTTATTTCTGCTTTTAAAGTATTATTATTTCCTTTGATTGTGATATTATCTTCTCCGAGTTTTTTCTGCAATAATTGGTTTATATCATCAATTTCATAAGCTCCAGTAGGAAATGTAATTATTTTCAATTCTGAGTATTTTCCTGCAGCATCCTTAGTTTCATAATAATGTAGTAAATTGTTTTTTCCTTCTGTAACATTAGGAATTGAATTGTAGGTAGTCAAATCAAGTAATGCCGCTTCCCATAATCTTTCCTTGGATAAACGCAATGCTGGGAATAGAGTACTTTTTAATGTGGATGAATTTCCACTCAGTGACACTGTATACGATGACATCTTAAAGGTGACTGACACTTTTTGCTAGAAACTCCAAACATAAATGTCCACATATTTCAGTATTGTTAGGTTGTTCTCTTTTGTAATTGTAAAAAATGTTTTTGGAGTTTTGAAAATAATGTTGAAGTTCTTTAGGCGGTGGTAGATTGCCAAAACTGTCAAAGTAGTAAATGGTTTGTCCGAGCTTTTTATAGCATACCCAATGAGTGCCTGGACCATAGGTGGAATCCAAATTTACTATTCCAGTTTCATTTTTCCATATTTTAGTTGGTAATGCATCTTTCATAAAAACTCCTCGAAAGAATGGTATTTTCAAACATTTTACATAATCATTTAACTGATGATTAGTTAAGGCTTTATTTGGAATTATCAATTGATTTTTTTTATTTAGTACACACGGTACGGTCTTAGGTATAAACCTGCTCCGTTTTTTACCATTGACCAAACAGAAGCCTTTTTTACTTTTGCTTTACGAGTTCTACGACGTCTCTTTCTAATATTTCCACCTTTTTTGGGAGCTCTTCTTTTTGCAGGTCTTCCTCTGCGACGTCGTCTTCCACCACCAAACTTAGCTTTTGTCTTCATGGCTGTTGTTACTGCCCAAGCCGCTGCTTTTTCTGCAATACTTGCGTCACTTGATTTTACTCTTTGCCAAGCTTTTTCTGCTAGAATTTTATCTGCTATTGATCTATTTGTTGAATCTTTAAACTTTGAATATGCTATATCGTGTTGTTTGCAAGCTTGATCTAATTTATTAATTCCAGGATCTCCTCTTGCTAAACGTTTTGCCAACTTAGTTCCAGGTCCACAATATTGATAACCTCCAGGAATATGTAATTCGTATGGTAAAGCGTCTATTGCTCGATTTACAACAGCACCAATAGGTATCCGTCTAAGCAGGGATAACGCAGTTGAAGTTATACCACGTCCTCTCTTGTTGCTGTCTTGATGATGACTGAGTGATACGGCCTTCATTATGTAGTCTTATATAAACTGGTGTGTTTACTCCACAAGATACATTACATAAATGAATAAGTTATGTATAATTTTTTATATTTAAACACTTAGTTATTCAAATTAATTATATATTGATTTATAATTCTATTTTTAATCCAAGCTTCCCGTTCATCGGGTTGAATTATCACATGACTCGTTGTACTAGCTATATGATTATGGGTATCAATAAGTAAATTGCCCACTATTCTTATTAAACAATCTAAATTTACAGCATCTTTTGGATGTTGAGGATCATGTAATTGCATAATACGTTTATCATTACATGTGTAAGCTGTTGAATCACTTTTTGATGTTTTTATGACTTGTCCAATAGTAGCAGCATCATTTGAATCTTCGCCTGGTAAAATATTAATTATTTTCTTCATCTTTGCATCATATTTGGTCCCAAAGTGTTTATCCCAAGTTATTGTTTGTTTCATTGTAACACAATCATTTGCTTCGTAACCAGGATAAATATCTTTTATTCTTCTATTACGACCATTGTATGTACCTAATGTACCACCAGTAGCAATTAATGTTTGCACCATTAGAGGTACATCTGTATCTTTTATACCAAATCTTCCATTTGTTATTGTTTTACGTCCTGCATCCCATTCATCATTATTTCCTTGCATTAAATTAAACTTTTCATTTCCATGTATAAATTTATCTCCCCGCTTTAACACGGCATCTTCATGTTTTACAAAATTGGATGTTTCCTTTTTTAATTCTTTAGATAATTGTTCTATAGTAACAGCATCTTTTGGTTGAGAACCAAACTTTACATTTGTCAATGTTTTACCATGACAATCGATTTCATTAACATCTTGTAAAATACAGTTGTCCTTGATGTATTTTAGGTTTACAGCATCACCGTCTTCCTTTGGGTATCCAATGTCATTTATAATAAATTTATAAAAAGAATATCCATGTTCAGTTTTTTCCGGTATTATAGAATGTAAATATTCTTTATTAACTGAATCTTTATCATTTTTGGGATTTCCCACGTTGGTTATTCTATAATTTCCAGCATCATATGTTTGTCCATCTTTTAAGTTGTTACCCCATTGCAATTTTAAAGTATTTGAAAGTTCAGATGATAAGTACTCTTTAGTAATTGCATCAGAACCTTCAGTTGGTTTACCAACATTAATTAATCTATGTGATTCAACATCATAAGTATTCTTATGTAATTTCAATGATGTTGAAGTAGCTTCTTTTACTGTCTTTAAATTTGCTCCATCAGTATCTTCTTCTGGATCTTTAACTAATTTTAAACGTTTATTACTTATGTTATAGTCACCTTCAGGTGTTTGCGGTAATCCGCTTCTTTTTCTGTCTTCTCCAACTTGCACTCCTAATGCGGAGTAGCGTCCGAACTTGTCGACGCTCATGTTAGAACTGATACATCTTATACTTGTAACTTCTTTATATTTGCGGACAATTATACAATTATACCACGATTTTTAAGTTCATCAACTAGAGCCACCCATTCATTATTTAAACCAGTATGACCGGCTTCCATAGCTTCATGCAATAGTCTCATTCTGTCAACTAATTTATTGATGTCGTTGTAATAGATAACATTTGTATTGTATAGATTTTTCATTAATCCTTTACCAGATGTTGAAGTATCTCCTTTACTCTTTTTACCATGTTGTTCAAGAAGTGATAAATCCATAAGTGATAAAGATTTTCTTTTTAAAGGTTGTCTCACAGCCGGTGTGGTACGTAATGTTGGTAATTTTCGTGGGGGAAACAATTTTTTTATAACAATACTATATTTTGTTGCACGTGAACGATTAATCATTCCATCCTTTGAGTAGTTTCTTTTATGAGCGTTAGTATTTTGTAAAATTTCTTTAAAAGTATTTAAATCTTTTGCTGAATATTTTATTGGTATATTTTTAAAAATTAATTCATATAATCCTTTTGTTCCTTTATATCTATGGTCACCAATAATGATATAATCGTCTTGAGTTACTTCAAGCTTAGAGTTACCAATTTTCAATTCATTTCCATCAATTCTTGCTCCATATACATGTGATTTACTTAAATTTGGATTTGATTTCATGTCATGTAGCATTTTCATTATATATTTTCGTCCAAGAGGTCCATGTTGTAATATATCACTACTCAATTGAGTTAAATTTGGAATAGATTGTTCTGCTTCAGGTATTGGCTGTTCTTCCTTTTCAACAATTGATTCTTCTTCATTTTTTGTTTCTTCTTGTTCACTAGCACTTGTATATGAATCATCATCATCATCTTCTTTTTTTAATGCTTGTACTTCTTGTTTAGAAACTGGTAGTAAAACATCTCCTTCATAACGAGGTTTACCAATAGTTTCTGATATCTGTTTTAAAGGTTCCGTGATAGGTTTAAATGTATTCTCTAAAAATTCTTCTCTTTCACTTAAACCCATCCTTAATGCACGATTCTTTATCCTAATAGAATCACTGAGTGATTTTATTTCTTTTAATAGTTTTTCTTGATTCACCATGTTTACACTGTGAAGTTCAACGTGTTACTAGATGTAGCATAGGTAGTTCAACGTATTAATACAAATTTATCCAATCCTATACGATATCTACCATTTTTAATATCTTCTTCTTTCATAATAACGAGAAATCCATATTTTTCATTCCATGCTTTACCACACATTTCTTTAAATTTATCAAATGGCATATCCGCATTAACATGATCATTATATATATGCT
This sequence comes from Neoaliturus tenellus, assembly GCA_030545055.2. NCBI lineage: Eukaryota > Metazoa > Arthropoda > Insecta > Hemiptera > Cicadellidae > Neoaliturus > Neoaliturus tenellus. The sequence continues at coordinate 67,891,102 of CM061533.1, read as the reverse complement.
TTAAATTTGTCTCATCTTGCTTAAAGATGATCAACATATTTGCATTGTCTCTTATAAGTTGTTTTGGAATTTTACTGTATGTTTGACCAATATAAATGCTATCAATATTATTATGTCTTCCCATAGCAAAATAATTTCTTATAGTATCATGATTTTCACAAGAAACATCGTCAAATATAAAAATGGAAAATGGTTTTGCTTCACCTGGTTGCATTATTGTTTCACTAGCATTAAACTTGTAGAAATTCACTTCAGGTACACTTGCAAGTATTTTATCTAATAATTGATATTTTGGTTGTTGCAATGATTTTGAAAAAATATATATATTGTTAAAGCGTAAACCTTTAGGGTTAGTTATAAGGTTAAAGACAACATTAGTTTTTCCACAATTTGAAGGACCAGTTATTAAACATCTTATAGTATTTGGTAGTAATTCACCATGTTTACCATGATTTAACTTATTATTGTCAACTGTCAATTCATCAATATTATTAACATTAAATCGATCTTTTTGTTGTACAATCTCCATCTTGTTTAAAGGTTAAACACATAATGAGCTATTTAATAACTATACCAAGTCTTTTGAAGGAATCCAAGAGTCTTCACTTTTATCAAATCCTAACCACCTAACTTTAACCATATCCTTTTTCCTTTGTAAAACCTTTTCAACAAGATATACATCACCAACTGTTGATTTTAACAACTCATGTCCATAGAATCCACCTTGAAGTAATTCACCCTTATTATCCTTTAAAATGTAAGTTTCAGGTATAGTTGGTTGCACTTTATAAATTGTAAATACTTCATTAGTCCAATTTGGCAGATATCTTTTACTAAATACACCTTTGTATTTGCTTATACGAACTTTATCATTAACCTTAAACTTTTTTGGTTGTAACTTTTCTATTTTTGGTGTTGTATTATTTTTGATGCGTTGTAATACAATTTTAGCATTAGCACTGTTTACTTGGATAGGTTTCATTCCAATGGTGCGATGATATTTGTTGTTATACTCTTTTATAAGTTGTGGTAATATGTCATACCACACATATGATCCTCGTTTTGAAAATTGTTTATACATAGCTCCTTTTAATGTTCTATTAAATCTTTCAATTATTGAAGATTTAACTTCAGAATTTGTAGAATAATGATTTATTTTATATTTTTTCATCAAAGCTCCAAAATCTTTATTAAAATATTCTTTTCCATCATCCGTTTGTAAATGTTTAATTTTAAATTTATTTCTTTGTATTGTTGTCTCCATAGCTTTGGTAACACTTTTACCAGTCTTGTCCTTCAAGGGTAAAGCATCAGCTATTTTAGTAAAACAGTCTATAATTGTTAAAATATATTTAAATCCTTTGTTTAATTTACTGTGTGGTATCATTTCAATAAGATCAGCTTGGTAAAGATCATTCATTCCTTTAATGATTGTACTTCTTCTTGGAAATCTTCTTCTTGCTGGTTTATGTAGTTCATTTACAATCTTATCCTTTACACTTTCCATCTTAAAGTGTTGCTTGCACACTGTTTGTAGAAATACTGATCCATACAATGGTTTATTCTCTTATATATAGTTGAAATATAGGTCAAGGTCATTTAATATTAGTGTAAAAAAGAGGGAACATGGCATTGGGCTTGCCATGTCCCCTCTTTTTTACGGAAAGGAAAAAGGAAGAAGGTAAAGGACGAAGAATAGGTTTACTGGTCGATAGGGTTTAAGGAATAGTGGCCAAATGGTAGAGTATTAATTTTATCTTCTAAAATATGTCACTTGTCGTCTTTGTAGCTTAATGCCCACTTTGTTTGTTTGACACTAAAAAGTTGGTGGTTATAACTTCTAATAGTGTTAAATGTTGCAGTTGTTTCAACATTTTGAAACAAACATCTTTTATAATGTTGAAACTGTACGTTCTTCTTTAGGAAAGATGTCTTTATTCCTTTAGCTTTTTTTGTGACTTGATATTCGTTCCTTTCATTTATGTACAGTTGAAATGAATAGAGTTTAGACATTAATGCTACAATTTCCATCATCGGCACACCATTTGTTTCATCTTTAAATTTTCCCAATACTTTTTTGTTTTTGTCATAGTCGTAATTTGGATGGTCCTTAGGATAATCGGAAAAATCAAAATCATCTTTATGTACAAAGGTCCGTAAATCCTCATACATGTCATTTGTTTTAATCCAGTAAATAAGTGCATCCGTATCCATATATGCAATACCAATGTTATCTCTTCCATAATAATTAACCATCTTCTTATAATGAAACTCGTACATGTGTGTTTTAGAAATATCCAATATTGACATTCCAAGATATAAAGGACGATCCAATAGAACTGATTTTTTGTTCATAGAAATGACGACAAGATTTTCATTTATAATTACGGATGAACCAAAGTTTGGTTGTTGCACTAGTTTCTGTAATTTTACTGGATCAGTTACTAATTTGATATTCTTATGTTTCCTTTTGTTTTCTAAAGTCTTGCCAAATATTGCATTGTTCATCAGTTTGAAGAAATCTTTTTGAAAACTTGATGTAGCAGCAGCTCTTCTTCTTGTGTTGTTGTCGATGTACGGTTTCAGCCAACAAGATTGAGAGAATTGTAGTATTCGATTAATTTTTGTAATTTTTAATCCCAAGTCTAAAGCCTGTTGTATCATCCAATAATGTCCAACATACCTAGACTTATTGTTTAAAGTCATTAATAATTTTGGCCATCTTCCAGTAGGGGAAATTTCAGTCTTTGGAAGAAGTGGTAAATCGTAATGATGATCATGAAGATGTTCAGGGTATTCAAAATCGACGTCAAAAATGTAACCAGTTTCACCATGCTTTGGTATATCCATTATGTTTCCAATTGATTCTGGATCTATCCATTTAAAATTATCATATGGAAGGGGATTTGACATTGCCCATCCGTATAAGTTATTTGCATCGAAATAACCTAGAAATGTTGTTGGTTTTGATGCATCATAATCGGGCAGATACTTATTATTAGCCTTAACATGTCTGGTTACACTTTGTGTCAATCCCCCTCGAACTCCTGATTCTAACATTAAAACCATATCTATATCAGTAAGAAGTTGTAATTTACAATTTGTTTCTTTCAACATGGCTTGCCATGCTAGTCCAGGTGAAGTGTATGAATGAAGAGGGTCCAATCCATATGCTGCAAAACACGTATTTCTAAATTCTTCCATTATATCACATAATAAAGTTACATCTAATTTAACATAAAAATCTGAATATTCTCCCAATGTTGTAAATCCTAATTCATTCCATACTTTACATGCATGATCATAATCCTCTTGAGATATGTCCATGTCGTATAGTTTACTTTTAAATTCTTCTTTTGGCGGAAGTGATGTTTCATTAAACTTTTCTAAACTGTCTATATAATCATATGGGAAAACACCTTTCCGAAGTACAAGATCCAGTTTGTCGTTACTTACAATCTTCTTTGTTTCAATAAAATCTTGTTTCCTTAAATTTTCAGAAAGTTTAGACAAACTCGACGGCATAAATCGGTAGGAGTCTAAGAATCTTAATTTGACATTTCCAACTGTTTTAGAGAAACTTATAAATTTTTCTGAAGTTTCAGCCAATACATCTATCGAACCATCGTCTCTTCCTAATTCAGGTATTATAAAATGAGCATCATACCCACTGAGGTTATGCAGAACCACAGGAATAAATAGTGGTAAACGATAGCTCAAATTACATTTATTACAAGCAGCACCCCTGTAATAACCTGTAAGGTGGTCATGATCTTTAACTTTATAATTGTCAATGGTAAATTCATTTTTACATAAGAAACAATGAGTTGCATTTTCATGTTGAATTTCCTCTTCTTCCTCCATCGGTTTCATTGGTATGATATTTGTATATAATCTTTGTACATTTTCAGCTATTAAATATAAATGGTCAAGAAATATTGTTTCCACATTTTCACCACGATATACTACAGGTTCTGAAGTTAATCCATATTGGTTTAAATGTTCTTCTGATAATGTTGATTTAACCATTAAACAAAAACTATTTGGTTTATGCATTTGATATTTGACACTTTTTCTAGCTTCACAATTTTCATCTTCTATAGGAATTAGTGTTGATTCAAAATCAGCATATACAACTATAGGGATACGATATTGATGATGAACTTTTTGAAATGTAACAAATGCTCTGCTTTCTGAAGGTAAAATAATTTTTGCTTCATAATTATTGTTACATAATCTTTTGTGCTCTTGTAACCATTCCATTCCTTGTCTTCCTTCTCGTTGGAAATTAAAACATCTTTTGCAGATCAGCTTTTTGTTTCGATTTTTTGAAAGTTGTTTATTAACAAGAGAGTCAAATTTCTTTATATACACATAATGAGATACATCTCCTTGTGTTAGTAGTAGTAAATCTGTATGATCTGCTAGTTCTTCTTTAGCAATACGTAAAGGATAAACTTTATTTGAACTATCTAATCCAAAAACATTAATAGATGTGCCGGGATTTTTCTTCTCAAATTTTGATATATCTTTTAGTGATACAGGATAACTAATTCCTTGAAAGTTATATCTATATCTTTGATTTTCATAGTGCTGGTTTGGTTCATTACAATGATTTGGTACAAATTTACATGTCATCGCATATCTAAAACATTCATTATCTTGATTTTTCACATTAACACATGATCTTGTATCCTCAATTATTTTTGGTAAACGAATATAACTAGATCCCATTAGTCCATATCCATGTTTATGAACTCTTATATTTAATCCTTCAATACTTATAAGACTCCACCCTGATCCTCGTCCTTCATGTTCCTGAATTTTAGTTAATATTTCTTCTATACATTTTTCAACTATTGAATCAATGTCTGAACTTCCTATGATAGTTTAATTTTTAGTTATAAATCCTCTTGGTGATAATTCTTCTTGTACATTTATAAACATAGCTTCTAGTAGTAATCCAAATTTGAGAAAATTCAATCTTTTTAATTCTTCTTTTAAAGTTCTACTGATGATTGGTTTTGCTTCTCTAATAAATTCTTCTAAGTTTAAATCTTCATTTTGAATCTTATGATGCATTACTACCTTTCCGGGTAAAGCTGATACTTGTAAATTTGGTAAAGTTGTTGTAGGTCTTGCTGTTATTTCATTTTGTTCTTCTTGTTCTTCTTGTTCTTCTATGTTGTTGTGAATTAGTTCCTTATGTATTTCTAACAGAATATCATCATTAAACGATTCCAAACATTTATCGCAATGATACATGTTTGGTGGTGTTCACTCTTCAAAATTTCGCCAATAAATGAAATGAGCTCTCCCTTTCCTTCTTTTATAATAGTTCCCCCACTACTATTTCATCTTCTTCTTCTTCACTTTCAGAAGAAAACAAACGTCTTGGACAAAATATTAATCTTCTACTAACAGATTCTTCATTAATATTCTCTATATGAATTGGAGTTTCAATATGTATTTCTTCATATTCAAATGATGACGAAGACTCTGATATTACTACATCCATATCCAAATTTTCATTCTCCACATCATTGGCATTTTCTTCTTCTGATGTTGTTACATCCACATCCATATCATTTATAGTTTCTACTTCTGAAGTTTCGCTATTATTTTCATCTTCTTCCATATTTAAATCCTCTAATTGAATTTTATACAATATTTCAATCATAGACTTCCTTGGATAATCGGTGTTGTCTACAGGAGCCATTTCCAGTAAATGAGGAATAACTGTTTTTGATCCGGCTTATATGATATTTTGCTAAGTATGTCAAGGTCATTTTTAATTAAGCGAGAACTGGGAATAGATCACTAAGCAGCATGATGATTCATTACTACAAAGTGATCTATTCCCCATTCTCTAAGAAGTGTCCAATCAATAACCAAAGTCCAAGTTCATTTTTTTGTTTAATTTAAGTCTTTTACATCTTCTTCTTTTATTACACAATTTATAGGTTCATTGTTCGATGTTTCAATATGTTGTTTTATCTTGTGCTCCAGCTCTTCTATTCTTGCTTCCTTTATCATTAATTCCGATTGTAAGTAACTGATGTAATCAGCCGCCATGTCTACCGTTCTTGATCTTATTTCTCCTAACTTAACACCAGGAATCAATCTCTGTAGTTTGTAAAATCTCAACCTTATTCTTGACTCTCTTACTTTAGCCATTTCTCGAAATCTTTGTTTTCTATCTTCTTCTTTGCTTGTCGTCAAGTCCATACTTCTGACAAGTTTACTTTCAGAGTGATTCCTCTACAGTAGGCTTCTCCTTTATACACTTTCCCCCACCATTTTCAATTTCCCCCACCCTACTAATGTAGGTCAAGGTCATCCAATATAACGCGAGAACGAGGAATAGAGCACTAAGTGGCATGTTAGTCCATTACCACAAAGTGATCTATTCCTCGCTCTCTATTCTACATCTACTTTTTTTTTCATTTTACTATTTTATTATTTTTTTTTTGTTTTTCTTGGGGGGAATGAGTGTTTACTTTTTACAATGTTCATTCTTCTTCTCCAACTTTTCAATTTTTTCTAACAATTCCAACAAATATGCATTGGTTGCTTGCAAAGTTTGTATTCTAGTACATCCCACTTTAATAGAGGGAACTGTTAACTGTAATTTTGTAAATTCTATCCTTTCTTTCTTGCACCTTTCTCTCATGTATGTGTTTTTCCTGATTCTTCCTGATTGAGCTGATATTAACTTATTACAATCCAAATGGGGTTTTGATACTTTAAATACTGATGTACAAAAATTAGTTGATGTTGTCGGCTGTTGATTTTCATAGAAATTTTGTGTTGAAGTAATAGTTTGCTGATTTCCATAACAATTTATACTTGAAGTGGCCGGTTGCTGATTTTCATACCAAATTGAACTTGAAGTACTAGGCAGCTGATTTTCATACCAATTTGAATTTGAAGTGCTAGGCTGATGATTTTCATAACAATTTGAACTTGAAGTATTTGGTTGATAATTTTGATGCCAATCCACAGATGCCAATACAGGTGTTGTGGAAGGATGCTCCATCATTGTATAGAGTGAATTCTGTTCTACAATTTTGCTGGTTTTATCTCATTTCCCCCACCAATAACTTCTACATTTCCCCCACCACAATAATTTAAATTAGATACCAAACTTCTAGGGTCACATCCAAATCTTCTTCTTTTAAATATTTTATAAATGCAGAGCTTTCTGATGTTACATTAGGTGTGTTTAAATATGCCATTATTTTGTCATGACTTTCTTCATTGTGAATATAGCAATGTACATTTAGCAACTTTTGATTATCTTCTTTAGACTTGACAAATCCTGCAACAGAGCTCCAATCTTCATATTTAATTTTAAAATGGCAAACTTCGAACTGCATGTTGTTTCAACAAATGCTGCAACAATATTAAAAGTCTCTTCAAACAGCCTACATTTATACAAGTTCTCCCACCACTTTATAATCCCCACTCTTTTTCTTCCCCACCTTCTTCATATGTAGAAGGGATATCATGATTTTAATGCACTATACTTAATAAATTCAAACAAGTTTTGTGCACAAATGTTACATTTTTTCTTGACTGTTTCAAATTTCATCACTTGGCCTTTTACAAGGTGAACTAATTTACCTCCATCATCTTCAAATTGTTCAAAGTCTAAAACAGATGCTTTTCCACAATCATGACACATTTTTGTTCCATCTTCAAAAATAAAAGCAAGATAAATACCAAATCCACTATTGTCCTTCTTAAATTTCATGACCATTTCACGAATTGGTTGAGGTATTTCACATTTATTTGATGTTATTATATAACGGTAAAGAAACCCATTATTGATAATTTGTTGTAAACACAAAACTAACAAGCTGTCCATAGTGTTAGACTTGTACTGAAAGTTATATCCATAACTATCTCTTTATATGCTCTTACCCCCACCACTTTTATGTAGGTCAAGGTCATCGGATATTAAGCGAGAACTGGGAATAGATCACTAAGCGGCATGTTATTACATTACCACAAAGTGATCTATTCCCTATTCTCTAAAAGGGGTGCTGATAATTTAGATTCCTAAAATTTCTTTTCCTTCTTCTTCACCTTCTTGAACAGTTGTATTACCAGACATGTGTGATATTAATTTCTTCAATTCTCGATTTTCCATTTCTAATCTTTTCAATTTTAGATCTCTTGCTTCAACTTGTACTTTCAAAAATTTGATATAACTTCCAGCCCAGTGGAGAGTTTTCAATCTTGGTGCTCCAAGTTCAATTCCTGGTATTTGAAATTGTAGTCTATTGAATTCCATCTTCATATCTTCTCGGTCTTGTCTTTCTTTTTCTAGTCGTTTTAATCTTTGTTTTTCCCTGAAGGAAGAAGTCGGTACATGATGAAACATTTTGATCAACAATTTCTTGAAGAGTGAGCTTCTACACAGATAGTCAACACATTTATCCATCAAATTTAAGTCAGTAGTGGGGAGATGCCAATGGTGGGGAGACGTCAATGGTAGGGAGAGTTATACTAATGTAATGGTTATTTCTACAGTTACACTCGCTCCATTCTCGAAAAGATATTTGTAATATGGTTCGGGATACTGTTCTCTTTCAGATCCCGCATGTTCTTGAATAAAGTTGAAAGCCAATTTTTTTGAATAATCATTGTGAAATACTTCCCTGACACAAACAAGAATTTTTTCTTCCAAAAATTTGACTTGAACTAATGGTATTTTGCTTACATCGTCCTTGTCCATGATAGGTAGCTTGTAGGTAAAAGTATTAGGTGGTAGTTTTTGTGGTTTATCCAGTAGAGAACAAAATTTCTTGTACAATTTCTCCTCAATGTCTGGAAAACGATGTATATCAAACAGATTGTAGTATGAAGGATCAAAAGGTATTTTACGAAACATCTTCGGTCACTAGTCTCTTTAAGACTGATCTCCTGCACAAATATTTAACACATTTATAAACATTCCCCCACCAACTTTTAACTTGTGGTGGGGATATTTTCCCTCCACTACTTCTTCAAAATAGTGGGGGTACCTTAGTCCAATTCAGATTCAGATTCAGAAGACAGTAAAGGTGATATGGGTGATTCCAATGATGAATCTAATATAAATATTTCAATAGCTTCCTTAATTATATCTTCATCACTATCATTTATCATTTCTTCAAATAGTTCTTGTTCAATCTGTACCATTTCTTCCTCTTCCATCATAGAATCATTATCAGTTTCGTCATAATTTTCCTCTATGTTTTCTTCCTGTATTTCATTTGTGCTTTCAAAAACATCTTTAACTTGAGAATAATTAATAAATGGAGTATCTCTAGACAACATGTTTCCTTACTACTTCTTTTACTTCAAATAACAAACTATGCATTGCTTACTTAGTCTTATATATACTCCTACCCCCACTATTTTTGCAAAACCAAGTAATAGGAGGGGGTTTATATCTATTCTTCTCTATCTAGGTTATATTTCATTGCTGTCACATCTACTATAATTTTCTGCTCTTCAACTTTATTGCGAATAAAAATTGTCCAAGGAAATAGTTCATTAATATTGTTAATTGTTACTTTTATACTATACAAAATTTCAAAATGTTCTACTAATGAAACAAAAACTATAACTCCTAGCTCATTGTTTGCCATAATTTTTTCTTCAATTTTCATCCGTAAGTTTGTTATCAAACTCCATATATTAATATCATTGGCTATAAAACCATCAATTCTAGTAAGCATCTTCATGCAGCAAAGTGTAGGTACAGACTAGAAACTTGGAGGTTCATAGCCCGCCTTTTTATTAAATTTAAAAATGGGGAGGGGGAAGGAATAAGGATTGGGAAGGGATAGGGTGTATGGTGGGGGAAAGGTAATTTTTGTTATTACACTACTTGTGCAAGAAAATAGCCACCAGTGTCTACACCTTGTTCATAGCACTCCATCATAGATTGTGCCCACTGCAACATGCGGTCTCTGTCATTTGGTGTGACAAGTAAAGAATGACTATCACCATACAATATAAAAGAGTCAATTCGTATATAACATCCTAAATTTAACCATTTATTAGCTTCAACCATAAACTTTTCTATTGTATCAAATGGAAATTGTGGATCAATTGCTATAACTTTACGTTCTTCACTAAGTTCAACACTATAATCATCATCGTCTTCACTCTCACTCTCACTACCATTATTTAAAATGTCTTCAGGTTGTACAAAAACATCGGAAATTTCGGAAGAATTAAAATGGTAATTCGCATTAGGAGGCATTTTTTCAAACAAATAATATTTTAAAAGGTGGAGAAAAAAATACAAGAGATGTACTTCACGGCACAAAGTGCGAGTACAGACTAGAAACCTGAAGGTTCATAGCCCCACTTTTATAAATTTTAAATATGGGGAGGGGGAAGGAATAAGGATTGGGAAGGGATAGGGTGGAGGTGGGGGAAGGGTAATGTGGTTATTAAGCCACTCTTGCAACAAAGTACCCAACACCAATGTTCAGTTCGTATGATCTCATCACATCATCCTGCCAAGTAAGAATTTGTTCTCGATCATTTGGAGTTAGAAGGAAGAAGTTACTGTTATTGTAGACAATAGGTGAACCAATTATAATGTTGAATCCTAAATTTAGCCATCTATGTGCTTCAAAAATAAATCTTTCAACTACATCAAAAGGAAATTGTGTTTCTATAAAATATACTTTGAATTGTTCATTAATTTCAATTTCATCTTCACTGTCATCTTCACTTTCATCTTCACTGCTATTATCCATGTCTTCTATCACATCTTCTTCATGTTCTTGGAAAGCATCTTCTTCATGATGTTGGAAACCATCTTCAGGTGGTTGAAAAACATCTGCATTTTCTGAAGGATTAAAATTTTCATTAAAGTAAGGAAGCATTTTAAAAATAAAGATATTAAAACTGGCAGGAACAAAGCAACAAGAGCGGCGAAGCAACAAGAGTGGTGGAAGAAACCAGAATGAAACACTAGCCATAGCCGGCGCGTCTTTTATAACGGTATGCAAATGAGAGGGGTTAGCAGCCGGCCATGACCGGTCATTGGCCCGGGAGGTGGGGGAAGGAGTGGGGGAAGGAGTGGGGGAGAGGGGGGGGGGGCTCCATTTTTTCGGGGGGGGGGGGGGGCTCTCCATTTTTTCGGGGGGGGGGGGGGTCATTGACCTTTCAGGTCCGGTCATTGACCCTAAGGAGTGGGGATGGACACAGAACCCTCCTTTGCTTACTACTACACGGATCAAACTAGCCATGTACCAGAACTTATTTCTGCTAAGTCGCATGTAAGCTAAATAGCTTACATCCCTAAATTTAAGTCTTAGGTGGCCCTGAAAAGGGCCGTTTGGCTGGGTTTGGTGGACTGCTATGGAGCTTAAGGCATAAAAAAATAAGGGACTTCAATGTTGTTTTCCAAATGGATTTCAGCAGGATCGGCTTGTATAAACTTGTACAAATTAAGTGCACAAATATCGCATTTTTCTTCTTCTGGGATGATAAACTTGTATGACAAGTAAGATTTGTATTCATAAACTCCACCATCTATTATGAAATCCAATCTTCCATTTCCTATTGCAGCCGAACCGCATTCTGGACACATATTTGTTCCATCCATAAATTTATACTTAAGGTAATGAAAAACTCCAAAATTTTCCCTATAAAAAGAATACACTTCTTGACGTAGTGTTAGTGGAAGGTTTGCATCTTGAAATGCAAGTTCCACCAACACTATATTTGAAACTATCTGTCGCAAACATAATTCTAATAGAGTAGGCATGTTGCGGCAGTGGCCTCACGGATTAGAATGAAGACTCTGGAGTAGCTAGTATAACGGTTAAATGAAAGTAGACAACCGGTCATGACCGGCCATTCACCCAGAGGAGTGGTAGGGGAAGGACTGGTAGGGGAAGGAGTAGTGGGGGAAGGGGGGGGGGGCTCCATTTTTTCGGGGGGGGGGGCTCCATTTTTTCGGGGGGGGGGGGAAGGGTCATTGACCTTTCAGGTCCGGTCATTGACCCGAAGGAATGCAGACAAACACAGAACCATCCTTTACTCACTACTCACATGAAAGTAGGTCACGAGACTTAGAGTGTTAAAAAATAATGGGGGAGAAACACAACGCTATAACGCGTTGTGTTTCTCCCCCATTATTTTTTTTTAGCAACAATTTGGAAAAAAACTAAGTGAATTTACTGTTTACGCCCCCACCTTGTAATACGATCCTTTTTATCCCTGAGGAGAAAGTCTTGAGAATCTAAAGTGTTAAATCTCTTCTCTTTACACAAATTCTCACAAACTCTAATTTTATATTTTAAGCCGTTACATTTTGCCAAAATGTGTTGGTGGTCAACAACACTTAGAAAAAAATATTTCAAACCTTTCTTAAGCCTCTCTCCTCTGACGGATATTATTTTAGGATTGTCTTCAACGGTGGGGGTTTCTGTCAGTTGTGGTTCAGAAATATGTTTCACGATATGTACACGGCAAAAACTTTCATTTTTAACACATTTCCTCCCACAAGCTGATCCTTTCTTAATTCCCTTAATAAGCATTTCAGGGCAAGTAGTGGGACGGCTAAATGCCCTACGACGCTCTTCTTGTAATGATCGAAATTGCTCTGAAGGAGCAGGTTTAGGAGCAGGTTTAGGGGCAGGTTTAGGAGCTGGTTTAGAGGAATTAGTTTTGTGATAGGTATGGTCTTCAACTGTAGCAAGTGGTGGGGTAGGAGGCAATGGTGATAGTGGGATAATGGGTGTACTAAGGTGATGAACAATAGTTTCAATGGAAGGGGTATTAAGACGGGGAACTGGCTTCTGCGGTGGCGGCATCATAGTTGATGGTGGTGCGGAGTCGTTTGAAGGCGAAGGTGAAGGTGGTGAAAAAATACTGCGAAGTCTAGAAGAGTTGGTTGGCGGAAGAATAGCTCCAGAAGTTGAAGGTTCAGATGAAAGCTTCTTCTTATACCAATCCGGACAGTTTTTCAAGCGAAGAGTTTTGTTTGATGCAGTAACAGCCGTAGAAGTCGTAGTCGAAGTCGAAGTCGAAGTAAAAGTTGAAGTGGTAGAAGTAGTAGAAGTAGTAGTAGGCACAGAAGACATCGTTATAACTCCAAGTTCACAGCCTAACGTCTGGAATCGGAATGAAACACTAGCCCCGGCCAACGCGTCTTTTATAACGGTATGCAAATGAGAGGGGTTAGCAGCCGGCCATAACCGGTCATTGGCCCGGGAGGTGGGGGAAGGACTGGTGGGGGAAGGAGTGGTGGGGGAAGGGGGGGGGGGGCTCCATTTTTTCGGGGGGGGGGGGCTCCATTTTTTCGGGGGGGGGGCTCCATTTTTTCGGGGGGGGGGGGGTCATTGACCCTTCCAAAAGTGGGTCAAGGTCATTCAAGATTTATAATGATCCAAGGTGATGGGAACAGTAATACTGTTCCCACCACCCTGTTTGCCTAACGGTTCCCACTCCCAACCCACTAGTTACGTTCTGCAAGGGACATCGACGCAATTTTGTTTGGACCGTCCGGGTCTACCGTAACGGTCCGGTCCGGGTCTACCGTAACCGTGAATTCCAAGGGAAACTGGAACACCTAATGCAGAAACGCAACTCTAACCCCACCCAAACTAATCCCACCCATCATATTCCTAAACAAAATGCAAAAAAAAGTCCGACTTGCGGATGTCCCACCCATTTTAAATGAAGTTCAACTGAACTTCTGAATTTACAGTTAATCTACCCCCTAACATCTAGCTGTAAGGCAAAACAAATGCACAAAACAAACATAAATTAGTAGTACCAACACATCATTATTAAAAACCAAGTAATTCAACACAACCAAATACCATCATTATTCTTAAAATTAATACACCTTAATGCTAAATACCATCATTATTCTTAAAAATTAATACACCTTAATGCTAAACCCAACTTATAACTAACATCGCAATGCGCAAATTATTTCTTAAATTAAATACACCTTACAACTAAACACACACACACACACATACCACATTGCATTAAAAAAACGCAACATAGTAGAAGAAGTTCAAATATATATAGGCCTACTATATATTTGAAACTTCTTGCTGAGTCGCCAACAACCTTTCGCTATGAAAGTTTGTTGGCAACTAAAGCAAAGGTATAGCTCCTATCGCTCCTCGGGTTTTCAAGGAGTGGGGGAAGTTGTTTCACTCCAATACAGTGTTCAATCCAGTCCAGTTCACAGCAGTATAAAAGAAAGGTAAAGAAGTGGGGAGCAGCGCATGGCGCAACAACACAAAACCAAGGTTTGAGGTTAGAATTATCCATGTGCAGTAGCGCTAAAGTGAGTAATACAAGACTAGGCGCATGCGCATAGCATAGACTCATTCCGATCCAGAGAAATTGTTGCATGCGCAGCAGGTTTGAGGTTAGAATTATCCATGGCAGCTGCCATATTTAGTCTGGTTTCACCACATAAAGTCAACAACCGGTGGTGACCGGCCATTGACCTGGAGGAGTGGGGGAAGGAGTGGGGGAAAGAGTAGGGGAAGGGGGGGGGCTCCATTTTTTCGGGGGGGGGGGGGAGGTCATTGACCTTTCCGGTCGGTCATTGACCCCAAGGAGTAGGGATAGACACAGAACCCTACTTCTCTTACTACTCAAGTGAAAGTCGGTCAACCAGTCATTTGCTTGCCATCTGCCGCCATCTGGCTGGAGTTATTGCCTCTATAAAGGTGGGTAGTTTATCTCGCTACAAACATTCATTGCCTCGCATCCGCTCGGTCATCATCTCTCGTTAGTTTTATGTTATAACTACTTCACTTACTAGGTTTGAGGTTAGAATTATCCATGAAATAGCCTTTGTAAATTCTAACCTATAAAATTACTACTCTGGCTTTCTGTTTCAATTTCTTTTACACTTCATTTTATATCTCAGTCTTCTTTTAACTTCTGAACTTAACACATCGATTATAATGACTGCACAATGTTTAAAATTAAAGCTTTTGCGAACACAACACATATTACGAAGTACTTCTAAACCTTCAATTTCAAAGTGTAAAACTAATTTAAATAGAGTTAGGAAGAAGTACAGTTTTAACCCATTATACTGTTCAACAACTTCTCAGGTTAATGTTGATGATAGTGTTATTTACGACATTTTACGTTCTATGTTACACTTAAATAACTTAGAACTTGTTACACCTATCGACTGTGTTCAACAAGTTTTTTTATTTTACCCCCACCATTCCCTATATAAGGGCCCCGACAATAATTCCTACTTCATTATCTTCTATGCTCTTCAGCTAACAACATCTCCACTCTAATTCACACTACAATAATAATGGAAACCAACCAAGAAAATGTTCAAGTTCATGAAGTATCATCAACAACTCATCCAAGGGAAAATCCTTCTAGAAATTCAACTTCAACAACTCCTCAGAACCCTGTACAAGTTCCAGATGTATCTTCTACAACAATAAATGATGTAGAAGCTATTCTTCAATCCCTTGTCGGTTTCGACTGACCTGTATGATGATCACCGATAAACTGAACTCTTAGAGTTCAGTCTTTTTTAAAACCCCCTCCATATGACCTTGAAGCAATTATCCCCTCTCCTTTATACACTAACTCTACTTCAAAAATTAACACCATCTCCTCACCCCCTTCTCCACCCCTTCATTTGATTTAGCCTCTCCCCACCTAAAGCTATATGCCATAGCATATGACGGCAGCGACTGATTTGGCAGCTGGCCGATGGCAGCTGGCCGGCAGCGGCTGGCAATTGGCACGACTTCCGTTTTGAAAGTAACCAAACCCCACTACTCCAGTCCAACTTAGAATAAAAGTCAAATTAAAAAAAAAAAAAAAAAAAAAAAAAAAAAAAAAAAAAAAAAAAAACACTTAAAAATGTAATAATATTCGAAATACTTCTTTTGAGGTGTGGTTTTGCGCAAACTTTTGCTTTTACCTCTAGAACGTTCCCCTTTGGAAATAGGATAGCTCGACATATGCCCATCATATTACCCTTCAACATGGACGTCATAAAGCGGAAGTTACGAAAAATATTTATTAGTCTATAGGCATGCTATACACAATTTTAAAGGTCTTAGTAAGGAAAGTACATAGCCGAAAATCAGACATTCAAAGGTCAAACATGTCGGAATCATTGCATTTCAAAGTTTTGACAGTATTATTTTATTCAAAATTTTGAACGTCTGCCATTTATCTCCCAACCGTTATATTGATTTTGGATTTACAGCACTATATTCTACATTTTAAGACCATTAATTTAATAACTATAAATCTCCTGTAATGTATTTAAATTTAGAATGCTTAAAATAAAACTTTATTGTAACTCCTTATGGGCCAACCCCTCATTTTTGAGCGTGATCCCTTTATGGGATCTCATGAGACTTTTCGGAGGAAGGTCAGGATATGCCATAGAACAAATTTTAAAAGAAATTGGCTGTCCGAAAATTATTTAATTTTTTCCGACTAATTTTAGTAGCCTACACTGAAATAAGTGTGGACTGGATATATTTTTGTTGAAAACGCCAGTGTAATACCTGTGTTATTACCTTGTGTCATGACCCTGGGTGACAGGTTATGAGGCTGAACACCTCATATGATTAGGCTGAACAAGGGTTAATTAGTCCTTCAGAAAATATCACATTTTAAGTAAGAAATATTAAAATTATAGTTGAAAGTTATTACTTCTTGATTAACTTGGTTTTGAGGCAATTATTATCCAACTATTCAACTTAAAATATGGTTTTCGCCAGCATAAGTACTGTACTGTTAGTCATACTTGAACTTGTAAGATCACAAGTACAAACACCAACACGGCTAAGCATCGCACATAGCCGTGGCTGATATTTATATGTGGTCTTCTATCACATTTCTCGTATCCTAACATTTCATTCTACTTGATCCTTGCACTTCATTTCAGTAAATATCTTTTCCTACCACTGCATGGAAATAATTGCATTGCCCACACCTGTAACCCCTTTGCAAAAGCAGTTCATTTCCGGTTTCCGTTTCTTTCCCGCTCTAAAGCGGCAATGATTCTTTACCGCACGCTAGATCAAACAGCAATGTTAATCAGCTGTTATTACTAACCATGCTACAGCTGTTATTCATTGTTGTCATTTAGTAATTGCTTCTTTTTTAGTTTGAGGTTATGTTTGGTAGTTAACAATATGTTCCAACAGATCAAATAAAAAATAATCTAAATGACATTTTGTATGCAATAAAACATGTAATACGTAACAATTATGTTGGTAGGAAAAATCTTGCGTGTATTACGAGCGCAAATAGTCATTACCGCTCTCGAATTGTTTGGCCGCACTCAGCTGACGCTTCGTGCGGCCATCTACAATTCTCTAGTGGCAATGACGTACTTTATGCTCTTATTACACAAATAGCTATTCTACTACATTAGTGCATTTTTGGACTGTTTGTGTAATTGTTATTTATTATATTGTCTGCATATTCATTGCTATACAGTTATTATATATAGTTTGTTATTGTGGTCTTTCTATTGTATTGTTTCTGTTTAATAGTACAATAACAGATTTTTACTTCTAAAGTATAAGATTAGATTGTTGTTGTATACAATAATAAAAGCCATTTACAGTATTTTCATGTATTTTATTTGGTTTTACACTATTGTTTGGTGTTTTTAAACGTTTTCTTTTATGTTTTAATCACATTTTAAGCCGTTATATATTTTTTATATATTTTTATACAATACACAAATTCATATAAAAGAAGAAAATAAGGAATAACATAACAAATAAAGCACCAATAAATCTAGTGATTTCACATCCAAAGGTCAATAAAGCATGAATTTCTAAGATGCACGTTTATGCGATTGTCAATAAAGTCGAAGTGTTTATGTATTTGAACCCAATCCACTAAAAATTGGTCATACAGCCAATATCTGCTGAACAAACTTTGGCTCTCGCCCTTGACCGGTTTCGACAACTCGTGATTTGTAATGTGGATTATTGTAAAACATACTATCATTCTAGTACTTATTTCATTTATACCTATATACAATTACATTATCATTTATTGTTATTTCTAAAATACAATTTTGGCCTTATATTAATGAATGACTAAAATACACCTATAAATAAATTGTACCGTTAAAGTTAAATTTATAGATTTTAATGATATTAAAATCCATAAAAATTTAAATAAAAAACACATTTTAACAATCAATTGCCAGTGTACAGCGTGTCCCAAAACTATGTCAAATCAATCTCTACGAGTTATTCCTGGTTTCGAAATAAGCAAAAGTCTTAGTTTGCTTGTACAGAAACACACACAAGACCAAGCAAAGCATGGCTATATTACACTATTACTTAGAACACGTACAGAACAGACAAAACCGTGTTCTAATTTACATTTTTAATCCATTGTGTGAGTTTTGATATCGACCTGAAACATTTCAAAACATAATTTGGAAATAAACCTTTCATTTTCCACAGGATGTTTATGTAAATCCAACTCATTACTATGTATCTTTCTAATTTCTCAATTAATTTTTTTTCCAAACAGAAAATGATTTATAAATTATAAAAATACAAAAAATAGTGTTTGGTTATATAAACAGCAACACCAAGATTAGAAGTAGGAAATAAGAAATTACAAACTAGTTAAGATTTTTGCAGAAAAAGGTATTATCTACTTCATTATTTTGATTCATCAAAAACTAACTCAACCTTGAAAATGGCTAATACTGATTTCGAAAACACATTTTAAATAATAAATTATTATTATAAACATCGAGTAATAGGTAAAAATAAATTAAAAAAGAAACATAAATTTGTCTTCTAGTATTATTTTCACATCTGTTTACAAACAAGTGTGAAATCTAGACATACTATACAATGTCAGAGTATCTTAGGCAAAGTATAAAATGACGTCAATTTATAGATCGTGAAAAATTTGAGAAAAAAATGTAAATAAAATTCTTTTAATCATTGTAAAATATCAACATCTATTTATTAGTTTTCCTTCTTTTTACCAATATTAGGTAAATAATAAAACTTAAAATATAAAACTTAAAAAAAAACATGTTTAATATTTTGCCTTCTCAAGGGAACGGCCTTAAACGGCAAATCTAAAATGTAAGAATAAAGTGATATGAAAGGCATAATTAAGGCTTAAATAGTTAACAGGACTTAATTATTCAGTAACCTGCCTATTTAATAAAAGCGGCACTTAAGTAAGATTACGATACCAAAAACCAGAATTTAAAATGAATAACAAGTAAAAGATTTCTGGCAATAAAACCTTTGGCCTAATCGTATAAAAGTTCGTGAAGTAATTATCCTTCCAAATTTTGGTTTGCTACAAATTGCTAGTAATACAAAGAATATATCATATTGCCCTATGGACAAGACCTACGAAAGGACGACCAAGAAAGGAGGGTCCCATAAAAATTGGTTAGGCCTATGGAAATTTCACATCATGTTAAAAACTAAGGATAGTGAGGGCAGGCGACATAAGGTGAGAGGGCAGTGATAATCATTTGAAGTGGACGAGGCGTTGAGGTTGTATTGTGAATGCCGGACATCCATGGACAACGTAACGTCCATCATCAATTAAAGGCTAATGCATAACGTCGTTATCCTGCGTTATGCTCTAGCCACCTCTGGGTGGATCCAGAGGTTGGCCCACCCTGGCCCGGGCTCACCAATTGGTTTTTATTATCATCATCATCTTTTTAATGCTGTTCTGGGAAAGAACACAATTCATATTATTTTATTTGATTTTTGTCTAGCTTGTTGATGTAAAAAATGCCGATATTATGAATGAATTAAAAAAATAGACTTAAATAACAGGTATTATTAAACCGGGTAAACACAACATGTTGAACATATAATGAATAATAAAATGATGGGGTGAAATCAGAGGGATGCATGGAAACCCTTATTCGACATGACAAAACGGCAATTCGTCACAGCGCGTCTTGGCACAGGGACTGATGGCGTTGATTACTTTGTGAATTTGAATCCAAGAGAAGAGTCAGAAGTGAGGTGGCGACATCGTTTTCAGTTTGATACGTTTTACTAATTGTGTTTATATGTGTTATTTGCTTTATAGTTACTCATGAACACTGTGTTATATAAACAAATGTAAGGCGAATAAAGTTCAGGAAATTTTACATTGCACTTCGGGACTCAATTTTTTAATCGAGTAAGTAACTTCTCACCACATTTTAAGGACCTTCTTTACATAGTAAAATAGAAGTTTGTGTAGCTTCCGTTTTCAACTGTCTAAATAACAAACAACATTAAAAATGAATGTTATTAGTTAAAAGATTGTAAATTACTGGTATTTTATATTTATAACATTATGACAATATCATTTAATTTAAAATGTTTTATCATGCAATAATTATTAGATGAACATAAATTTTAGGGTAACAAAAGTAAACATAACCTAATCGACCTAAAATAAGGAATTTTGTTATTGAAAATATAATAATTCCAATTGAGATCGAGAAGAAGAAGAAGAACCTAACTTGACTGTCCATGTTCATAAAACCACTCACCACCCTTTGTTAGTTGTGTAAACAAGTGTGCTATTGAGATTCATTCATTTTATCCATATGTGCAATAGTGGTTAAAGTAAATACCACTGAAAGTACTGAAGAAAATACATTATAAATGGATACATATGGTTATAAAAACATCATTACGTTACGAAACATGATTACGTTCTTAACTTCACCTTTTGGTCACCCCATCCAAGGTGATCCAGTGGCTTGAGATTCGCATTTAACATATTTAAAATAAACTACTGCACGGTGCCATCAGATTAGTCAAACCAATGCTGTGTACTTCGAGGAAAACAATAATTTTAGTATGGCAGCGGTAAACTAATAAGAAAATGTAGTGAAGTGTAAATAGATGAAAGGAATAACACAAAGGACCTAATGTGGCAGATGTGAGATCCGTCATAGAGATATTGGATTTGGATTGGATTTGCCTCCTCCGGTCCAGTACTGATTTTACACCCAATGTAGGGTGTGACATCGCACTTGTCTGGTACACTAAGGCAGAATAGTGTAGGCCTGATCACCCTACATTATTATTAGTATTTTCCCAGTGTCGAAGCGCGCCGGCACTGTGCCAATACCGCTAGCGCTACCCCAATGTCACAATTGCCTAACCTACCGATGCAGGCACTGGATTAATTCCAGTAGACCATTTAAAGCCCCGTCTCTACTGCCGCCGCGGCATGCCGGCCAGCCCTAGCCTGTTACTGATAACGGCCGAAGATAAGAGGCATTGGAGGACGAGCGGCCACACCGTCGACTTGATTTCATCGCCGTTGCCGTTTCCTGAAGCCCTTCAGCATCGCTGGATATTTGGAAGACTAATTGCATAATTAGCCAAGGTAACCATGCTACCATACTTGAATATATTTAATTGCTCATGAGATACCAAATAAAAGTTAGCTTCGTAACTTAATTAGTTTTGCTTCACGAATTTATTAAACCATGCCTTTGGTTACCTGAGCCTGTTGGGTTTTGAATGATCTGTTCTGCATTTTTAAAACATGATCAATGATTTTGCAATATAATTTTAAGTATAAAACTGGCTCTGACAAAATAGGAAATTAATGTATGTTTGAAAAAAAACCTTAATTCGTGACAAGTAACTTACATTATTTCACATAAAATCCTTGTAATGGTCATCATAGTTATTTTCAAACTGTGATATGAATTTCCTGGTGAATCATTGTTCGGGGTACCTTATGTAATTTCTCATTGACATTGCCACCTTTTTCTGTAAATTATTTATGTGTAAATAAATAAGTGTTAATCATGAAGAATAATTAAATTTTGACTAGCTTGTACAATTTTATTCAGAAGTAGCATTTGAGTAAGCAAATATCGTGGCTTTAGATGTTTTGGATTAAATCAAACATAATTGTCCCATGATAAAAATCATAAATTCTTAAATTTAGTTAATCTTTGAAGGCTCAGGTGCTGTTTGTATTGTGATGTATATTTAATTTAGAGTGCAATATATTCAATTTATTTTAGACCTAATATCTCATTTCTATAAACAATTATTAGCACTTTAAATTGTTTTACTTTACATGGAATTGCCGATAATGTTAATTAATGGGAAAATAGTAAAAATTAATTAATTGATTTTCATGTATCACAGTTGTTCATTTTTTAAAACATCATTGTGGGGTCGTAGGTTTGAAGTAAAATATTATTTTCTTTTCAAATATGTAATTAAAAATTAGCCTAATGTTATAATTAAATAAAGGAAAAGTTTTCTCTTGAGAGCTCAATTTAAGGAAATGTTATCCCGACTGGCTGTGTAGGTAGATAAAGGTCCAACTTTGTCATTGTAGATTATTAATAATGTAGATAAGATGTCTGAGATATAGATATTGAGTTGAATCTTTGATTAACAATGTTTAATATTATTTGTTTGGTAAGTCTTTTGTGTGGTCAATTCTTTTGGATTGGAAATTGAATATTTTGGACAAAGAAATAATCAAGAAATTATGTCCACATGATTATCTGCTAAATAATATGTGTTTAGAGAATTCATCATCAAAAGCAAATGTTTGTCTTATTGTTATGAAGTAAAAATCAGTCGTTCTGAAAATTAAATGTTATTTTTAATGTCGAATTGCAGTTAAATAAATTTAGTGATTATGTTAGTGATTAGCCTATTGTGTTCTGCTGGGACCTCGGACTATTTTGAGTGTAAATGTTTAAGGGCTTTTTGGACTACCTGTGGACCTGGTGGGTTGTCTAGCGAGTTGTCGCCTACCTGTGGGACTCTCGGCTCCGCTGTGCTCAGCCTGGTGGCCCGCTGCTGAGCCTCGCGCTGCTTCGCCACCCTACTGCGCGGGTGACTCGGACACTTATCGCTCGACGATTTCCGGACGCGCCATTGTGTCACATTCCGTTCGGTCCGGACCGGTGTCGCACCCCGTGTGTATTGGCGTCACTCATCTTTGGTGAGTAGAAACATTTCATTCATTGTTCGCCCTGTTCCGGTGGGGATTTGTGAGCCCGGAAATTGTGACTCTGCCTCCAGGAAGTGTCCCGGCGACACAAAGTTCCTACAGACTCTCATCTTGTGTAAATTTTGAGAGAGACTTATACGGCTAAGGATCGTCTCCGACTCCAGATTAGACTGCTTTGCGGTTATTTAATTTACGTTGATATGTCTATGTTCTATTTCTCTTATGTGTATAATGTTTATAGTTTAGTAAATTTATGAGCTTTGGTATATTAAATTAGGAGCGCTCCAAAGGTATTACAATGATTTAGAATTTTCAATCATTAAATGGTAGTTCTGACCCAAAACGTTATATCTGATTGGTGTGGTAAATCAAGAGAATAAATGTTCTATTGTAAACAGTTTAAAGTAGTTGTCTTTGGATCCTTTTGAGCCAGTCAAGTCAAGGTAATTATAAAGGTCAAGTAAATTCCCTGTTGTGAAATAAAATATCAGAACCAGATTCTATTAAATTCTAAAGCATTTCACTATTGTTTTGTAAACTAAAGGCCTGGTTTGTGTTAGCTCTTTAAGTGTGGTAGTAGGGTACCGGTGGAAACCATACCAGGGAACAGGGTAAATATTTCCTTGTTGGAGCCCTATTCAACCCCATACCCGCAACAAGGTGGCGCCCACAACACTACAAATAAACAATCTGAGGTTCATCTTCGCTGGTACATCTTCATATTACACCTATAGGAGTCTTGCTGCCCCAGTACTAAACCCTCCCTTCTCCACTGAGCACAGCCGGAAGCAGATATCTCAAAGGGGGCGGTGGCAAGGGTAATTTGAAAAACTTCATACCCTTGATATTGAACAGTTTATGTTAAAATTCTATTCGATAGGAAAATATTAAAAACTGACACATGTGTGAAAAAACAATTTTATGGTAAATAATATTTTTTTGTAATTTAAGTTAGATTTTTCATGGAGTAGGGTATATAGAAAATTATGATTTTCAAAGATTGATGTAATTTCATTTTTCTCATTGTTTTAAAAACTTCATTCAAATTTTTTTTTTTACTTTTCTATATTAAGCTGGACGTTATATTATAATCAATAGTTAAGTAATGAAAAATCTGAAGGTGATGAATAATAATTTTTTTTGACATATTTAAGTCATGGTATATATATATATATATATATATATATATATATATATAATAAAGCCAAATATAACAAAAATTGTTTTATAAGCAGTCTTGTAAAAATTTCACTATTATTTCAGAGTTAATGCAAATCATTGTTTTCTTATAGCAATGATGAAAAATTAACCTACAAACAAAATGACACTACTTAATAGGTCTTATTAAAAATAACATTATAAGTACATACAAACATTTAATGTTTTTTTTTATTCAACCATCGAATATAAATTATTTATTTTATTATTATAATTATTTATTATACAAAGAATGTAACTCCGTTCATGTGATAAATAAGCTTATTCCCTTTAGAGTTACGTCGCTAGAGGCAAGCTTAATTAGCCGGATGTCAGCCATACTTCAAGGGAACTTATGTCAAAACAAATTAGTTCATACGTTTAAGCTGACCTAGCACACATCTATTATATTTATTAGCTTTCTTTGTATTCTTTCATCTGATTCAACTATTCATAACAGGACATGGTGTACAATACAGGTTAAAAATATAATTAACTTATTAATATTTAAGTTCCTAATATATTAAGGTTTTTAATTTAGTTATTCATTTTTACGATTGTTAATAAACGATTCATAAACGATGTTTATAAACGATTGTTATGTTTTTTTTTCAGTCAAATACCGGTGTTCAGTAAACATCTCGACAGAGGTGACATTTCATTAATCGAGGCTTTAAAATGATTCCAACCAAATTATTTTGCTCACAAAACATAATTTTAAATGAACAAGTTCATTAGAAGAAATACAATTTTAAAAAAAACACTTAATAACACCTTATTTATTTATGGCCCTTTTAAAATTATTAGAATAATAAAATAATTAAATATAAATGTGTTTAAAAAAATTTAGTTCAAAATGTCAGATTATGTTATAAGTATATTACTTTAGTTCCATCTAACCACAATAACAATCTTCATTGAATATGATAAAACACTATAACATATTATATCTTTTTTATTTATTTGAAAGCAACTAATAATAGTGTTCTTGTTTGTTGGTGACCCGAATACATAAATTTGGTCAATACCTCAGATGCAATAAATAGCACTTATAAATCTTCTTATTTTTTGGTATTTATTTTAATAGTCTCATTTAACCGCAATATTAGATTTTGTTTAACTTTTACTAGGAATAACAGCATTGTGTTCTACACGATGAAATACCAAATGTGATTGATATTCCAACCATTTGAGTTTGGTTAAGTGGTGGTTGATATTTATGGCATGATTTCTATAAATACACTAAGTTACTTTTTGCCAATCTAATTGTCTTCTGGACCTGTAATTATAAATAACAACACTAAATGTGAGTAAAATTTTAGATTTTCCAGAACTATTTTTGAAGTGGTATAACAATATTAAGTAAATACAAAATAACCACATTTGTAATGTAGAACAATAATTTAGGTAGTGCAGCAGATAGTTTTATGTTTAGAAATGGGTTGCATAAGTTATTAAAATTATAATAAATATATAAAAAGCTTTATATTAAAATTAAATATGATAATTGGAAAAATCATTCTAATTTACACATTCATGTGTAACAATCAGAAGTCACTCAACAATTCATTCATTATAATAATTGTGCCACATTTGTGTGAACATAATATGTGTGATGATGAGCCCACTGATCACTTTCATAGGACTGTTCCAGTCATGAGTAGCTTTGTAGCTTTATTGACAGTCCCGATCACCACACGACCCAGTGAAGCAGCATTCTGAAGCGCGCATCACTTGTCACAAGCTTTTATTGTAGTTCCGAATGTAATATGTTTATATTTACAAATCTTTTATTTTACTTTTATTTGACACTAAAAAAAAGTTAAATTGCCTATGTGTATTTATGAAAACTAGAGATTGCCTCCTGATCGAAAATTCGATCAGAGTGACAAAACTAAGTGACAAAATTCCGACAAGATTATTCTTTGTCTCTTCCCTGTTCCGTCGCTCGTCTTCCCTCTCTCTCTCTCTCTCTCTCTCTCTCTCCTCTCTCTCTCTCTCTCTCTCTCTCTCTCTCTCTCTCTCTCCTCTCTCTCTCTCTCCTCTCTCTCTCTCTCTCTCTCTCTCTCTCTCTCTCTCTCTCTCTCTCTCTCTCTCCTCTCTCTCTCTCTCTCTCTCTCTCTCTCTTCTCTCTCCTCTCCTCTCTCATCTCCTCTCTCTCTCTCTCTCTCTCTCTCTCTCATCTCTCTCTCTCTCTCTCTCTCTCTCTCCCCACCATGGATGATTGATGGCTCCTCATTGGTTGATGACCGATAGGGGTGTGTGGCTTAAAGGTTGTTCGCACAATTCTTGGAAGCATACCCTACCGGGACTGTCTTTGCTCTCGTCAGCTGGGAAAGGGACAGATGAAAGACGATCTAACGGGAAACTTCACTTCGTTCACACCAACGGAATGACACAGTGTAATGTGAACGAAAGAATTAAGTTATCCGAGATCGGTGGGATAGACAGACGGATACAGGCAGAGCCAAAGAATAATCTGACGGACTTTTGTCACATAGTTACATAATATTTACAAAACGTTTATTTGATTTATTATTTATTAAAACGTTTATTATTGGATGACCCAAACGGAAATGGCCTACCATTTCGATGTTTCCATTAAAATTATATGGGTATAACTTAAAAATGCAATAATTTCAAATAGGTAGATGCAAATCCATGTTTAATTATACAGGAAAATAGTACCAGTCGCAAGAAAATAATTACAAGCATTGAAAATGCTGTTGGGGCCAAAGGTACGGTGCCAACATGTGTAATTTAAACCCCAACCCTTGTAATTAACTATTCTTCTTATTACCATTCTTGTTTGTGAAAGTTTGCCTAATGTGAGAGACTACATAATGAGAAACCCTCATTAACACAATGCTATTGAACACATCACAAGTTACTGTATCTACTAATTTGTAATTAAAATTGGGTTGAATCTCGTTGAAGGAAATAAAAACGAAACTACTGTGTAATATCCGTTACTACAATTTTAAGATATTAAATTATATTTTTACCCTTTTAACAGAACAAGCTGATACCGGTTTAAATATGTAATTCACGCATAAATAAACTAAAACCAACTTTGTAGCAATTTATTGAACACTTTAGGTCTATACAAAATTTTGTTGAAACATTGCTTAACTACTTTTGGTATTCTAAAAACAGTTTAGAAAATTTTCTATGTGCAAAACTTAAACTTAAAATGTATCTTAAAGCATTACTTATGTGAGGTAATGTTTTTATAAATTCACTGGGAAGATCTCTTCTTCATCTGTTGCATATAGGCCTACAAATATTGAATCTAAACTGATTGGGTTCATAGGTTACTCTATTAAGTTGGATGATTGGTGATCGAAATCTTTTTGTTAAATGAGAGACTCAACTATGAATTAATTGGTCAACGGTTCAGTTGTGATAATGTTACCTATAGCGTTCTAAGTTGTTATGTAATATAAACAAATAAAATAAAAACGGAAGTTTTAACGTGTTTAACGACTTGCTGTCTATTATTATAAATTTATCAGATTGATTAATTTTTGTTTAGGCTAAAGGACAAAAGTAGTCGTATTTGAAAAAATAGATTTACATTAAATGTAAAGAATTAAAATATCTAATATTTAATAAGTTTTGAATAGTATCTATAAAGTTTTGAATAGTATTCCCATCACAAATTTTTAATTATTTAGATACGAAAAAAGACACTAGTACCAGTAGTACTAGTATGACAATCTATTGCAAACTAGCCACAGACGGGTTATTTTATATGTTTACAGATAAAACTATTACAGAATCCATTCAAACTCACACCTCTTATGAATGTAGATTCATACATAACATCTTGGATTTAAATGTTTTACATACGCATAAGTTTACTGTATTTCTTATTTCTCACCATGAACATGTTTTGTTTTCTGTCTGATTATGTTTGATATAGCTTTGATCCAATACTCGTTTCTTTTGTTCAAATTTCATATCATTAAGTTCTCACAACAGTTCAAAACGACCCTACAATGTCTTAAGACTATTAATATGAATAATTTTATTACCGTTGTGAGTAAAAATACAAAACATTAAATATTATATATTATAAATTTATAACATTATCAGAAATAAAAATTAATTTAGATAGTTAATTATCATAAATATATTTACGATATTGCAGATATTCTTACAATGCTTAGAATTCTTTATTTTTAACGTATGTTTTAAGGCTCAAATCTCTTTTGTAAAAGTACATCGTAATTTGTTTTTGCCATCTAAAGCCCTTAAAAGTTTGTTTTAGGAAATCGAGATGAATGTTGTAAGTAAACAAAGGTACCGCCACCATCAGCGTGGGGATTGTAGTTTTACTAAATGATAACAATGAAAACACAACTATGATCACAACTACAGCAGCGTACTCTGGGGAAATCAGAAAACGGTGGCTCAGTGGTGTTTTCAGACCCCGACTGGGCGTCTCTTTCATATCATAACATTTACATTTGAAAATAATGTAAAAGGATTTAGGATAATTCGAAATAATAGATAAACTACAATCATTTTAGCTAAAACATAAAAATAAAATCGTTTTGATAATACCTTATTATAATAATACTAAATGAAACTTGATTGATGGAAATTATTCATTAGCAATGTTGGCAAAAAATGTCGCATCGTCTTATAGGTAGTAATATCTACTTTTAGATTTGGATTTAACACTATGCTTTTCATTCGTGTTATTATCTGTAATTCTTTTTTGTAATTAGGTGCCACCACTAGCCATTCCTTCGTTAGCAGGCCTGGAACAACGTCATCAGATCCACTTCAATGTGACTCCACGTAATTAATAACTTTTAATTAATTTAAAATATTTGTTTCAGTGTTAATAGAGTCATAAAGTGTTTTTTAACAGTGTTTAATCAGTTTGAACAATATAAATTAAATTAGCAAGTCCATTTTAACAACAAAAACGGTAACAAACAGTCAGCTCCATCTCAGATGCCGGCCATTTCCTGAAAGTCACATTGTCCCAAAAACCTTTTCAATCTTTACCGGCCCCTTTTTATCCGATCATCCATTTTTAAATCACGTCTTCTTAATCCATATCTCCTCCAATTAACTCCAAACACTTCTGCCAACCCCAAACTTTTCCAAATACTCTAATACACAGGTAGGCCTAACTTAACCTTCTCAATCTTCCTAGGCTTAGAGGCAATAGCTATCAACCTACCTTTCTCGTAGTACAACCAAAGTTATTTTTACACTTAAGATGCCTGATCTAAATAGTACTTGTTCAGTAAAATGTAACCATTGTATCTTGTCATAGTAGACACGGAGAGCGACTCAGTAAATTGCGATGTCTGTGGGATTTAAAGCTATTAAAGCACGCTTGGAAGGAGTGTAGTAGGCTTAAAAAAGTATGTTCAAATTGTTGAGAAAAAATGACTATTGGGTGTGTCCTAGTTGTATCATTGTGGGCAAAGAAAAAATAGATATTTCTAGAAAGATGAAAGAGGAAATACTGGAAGTTAGAGATCTTAACTATTTCCTTTTTGAAGAGAACATATCTTTGAAATCCAAAACAAGTAGCCAAGAATTAGAATTAAGTAATTTCAGATCTCTGAAAGAGGAAAATGTAGAGTTAAAAAAGAAAAATGATGCTTTACTATCTGATGCTTTACTATCGAAAATAGATGAGCTTTCTGCAGAATTAAATAGACGTGAGTCTCAAATTAATGTATTTAAGTCCACGTCGAAGGACCTACCCCATAGCCATGTATTGTTGACGCCTGCACCCCTAACCGAGAGTGTATCCCGTACTGTAGATGTCGCTCACTCACGAATTAAACAAAGCGAGTCTACATCTCTCCTAAATGACTATATGCCGCAGCCAAATTGCGGTTTGGCTGAAAACTCTTTAACAACCAATATAAATCTAGCTGGAGATAGCCATATTCGTTGTCTAAGATCTTAAAAAAAAAGAAGTATCATTAATAAGTGAATCCAAGGTAACTGCACAATTTTATCCGAATGCCCCTATGTACATCTGTGTGGAAAAAGGTTTGTCCAGTCAGAAACATTCTTGTTGTGATAAAGCTACCCAAACCGCAAACACTGTTGTGTTAGGGGGTGTCAATGATACCTCTACTGAAGCTGTGAGTAGGACAGTTGATTTTCTTGATAAGAACTCTCATTTTTCCCCCGAATGATTTGGTGATAGTAGAAACTCCATATAGATTTGACGATGTTAGTTTTAATAGATCAATCAAAGAACAGAACGACAGATTGAAACAACTCTGCTTAACCAACGGCTGGACCTATGTGCCAATTAATTTTTCACTACTTCGGATACAATATAGTAGACACGGCCTCCATTTGAACAACGAAGGCAAGTCAGTAATCAGCAAACTTATTTCTATTTCACTAGGTAAACTTTCTACTAGGCCTAGCGATATTGATAATACTCATGTTTTTTTAGACATCTAGACTCAATAATTGTTTGTTCACCGAAATCTCAGGGTTTTTCAGAAGGCTTCAGAGGTCTATTATTGTCCCTAATTCTTTATCTGTTGGAAATTCTTTTTACTTCAAAGTTACTCATCTGAATGTTCAGCGCGGAATTCATAATAAAAAGGAGCAAATTGAGGTTTTCTTGAGAGATGAACAACCAGATGTCCTTATGGTATCTGAACATGGCTTGTGCGAAAACTACCTCAATAGCTTCTCTCTTGATGATTTTGAACTGCAGTCCTCTTTTTGTAGAGTAGCATCCATCGGTGGAGGAGTAGCAATTTTTTCTAAAAGGTTCTTTCAACATAAAGATGGTACATGAACAATCTTTGAATCGTAACTTTTCCGTTGAATCTAATTTGAGGTTACTGATTTTAAAGTCTTAATAGATTCAGTTTTTACAATTTTTGCTACAATTTATAGGCCACCTTATAATAATAACTTCCCCACCTTCTTTCTTAAATTGAAGAATATCTTCAATATATTTTTGGGAGTTCTCGTAACATAATTATTGGGGGAGATTTCAATATCGACCCTATCTCTCACCAAGAGAATATGTGACTTTCAGTCATATTCTAAATAGTTTCGGCCTCAAAGAAATGATCCATATTCCAACCAGAATATCTGAGCATTCAGAGAGTCGTTTGGACAATTTTTTAACTAACATTGTGAACTCTACAGCCTCAGTAGCAGATCCAACAATTTCTGATCATAGTGCAATTATTCTTGAGATTCCGGTAATTCATAGTCAAAAACAAAACAATTCTGTAGAACTTAGGGATTGCAGTGAACCAACTGTACAAGAACTTAACTTTAGACTATCGAAGAACGATTGGAAAGACTTGTATGGTGAAGAATCAGTAGACATTAAGTATAGTATTCTTATCGACACTTTTGTTTTTTACTTAGACATATCTTGTCCCTTTAAAAAGTTTCAATGTAAAAAGAGTAAAAAAAGTAAATGGATTACTGATGGAATAATTATTTTTAAATCTAAGCTCTTGGATAGGTTTGCTGGAAGGAGAACAAATCTCCTAGTACTAAGTCAGAATACAACAAGCTCAAGAAAGACTACAGGAAGAAAATACTCTCCGCGAAATCCGACTTTGTTGCCAAGGAAATTGAGTCTTCTAAAAATCCATCGAAAACAACTCGGACATTTATAAATGACACTAGAAATAAGAACATATCTTCATCAAATAAGAATAAGAACACATCTTTGCAGTTTGAAGGCCAACTCCACACAAATCCAACCACAGTCTCAAATATTTTTAATGAACACTTTTCCCAAACCACCAATCAAAATATAATTTTAACTCAAAATAAAGACAAAACCATTATCGATTCAACTGAAATTTTTTCAAATTTTACTGCAATCAACAGGACTCAACTCAAGAATGCCATAAACGACATGCCCAATAAGAAATACTGCGGGTGGGATGGCATCTCCATGAATTTGCCTGAAAAGATGTTATACATCCTTGGAATTACCACTCCTTCATCTCATCAACTGCTCTCTTGAATCTGGTACATTCCCTGACAAGGGATAACTGGCCATCATTAAGCCACTCTACAAAAAGGATGATCCTCACTCCCCCGGTAACTACCGTCCCATCGCGTTGCTCCCTTCTGTTGCAAAGGTTCTGGAAAAGATTGTTTGTAATCAATTACTCAAATTCCTTGAATCAAAAAAAATTTTCTTTCCATACCAGTTTGGGTACCAGAAGGAAAATCCACAAAATTGGCACTCATTAATTTGATCAACAAGTGCATTGATGCCATGGAGGGTGGTGAGGTAGCCATTGGGTGCTTCATCGACCTCTCAAAAGCTTTTGAGTGTGTCAATCACTCTGTTTTGTTCTAAAAGCTCTTCGCTTTAGGCATAACTGGTACTGTTTTTAAATGGATTAAGTCCTATCTTTCTAATAGAAATCAAAAGACAGTTGTAAACTTCAGTGACAGCAATAACAGTAATAAAACAGTCTTTTCAAATATAGCAGCCAATCATGTAGGGGTTCCCCAAGGATCCATTTTGGGACCAATCCTTTTTATTATCTACATCAATGACATAGCTATCCATATTCCAAGCAATTCACTAACAATTTTTGCTGATGATACTTCTCTTTTCACCAAAAATAAGAATCTCCAGCACCTTGAACAGGAAACATTTCTTTTGCTAAATAGTCTCTCCCAATATGTCTCAGAAAGAAGTCTCAACATAAATCCCTGCAAAACAAACTTCA
The DNA here is from genome assembly GCA_030545055.2 of Neoaliturus tenellus. NCBI lineage: Eukaryota > Metazoa > Arthropoda > Insecta > Hemiptera > Cicadellidae > Neoaliturus > Neoaliturus tenellus. The sequence goes on along the minus strand of CM061533.1, from coordinate 67,858,181 downwards.
TTATTTTTTCCACGGAACAAAAACGTAGAGTGATTGAGCATTCCGGTGCCCAACTTCCATCAGTCTTTATCGGAGATGAATTAATCGAACAGTCAGAAACCGCTGATTATCTAGGCGCGCGATTGGACGGCGGCCTCCAGTGGATGAGCATGTCAACAAACTAGCCATAGTATTATCCAAAAACAATTTTGTACTTAGAAATATAGCTCTTCTCAACAACATAAGACAGTCTAAAATAGTATATCTATATATATAATTCCGTAAGCGAATCGGTCCCCACGAAATATCTTGAGTTAGAAGAAAGACTAGGGTAATGTGTGATGGCTCATTTTAAAGCTTGAGGGCCAAGGACGCAAGGAAAAATACCAGAATCGTCAAAGTTACCTGGGCTTCGCCCTATTGGACCTTGAAGTTCTCATGTTAATCTAATGGGAAGAAGATTTTTAGATCTACACGTGTGATTAAGCAGATGATCGAGTGAATAATTTTTATCGTAAAATCAGCTGGTTATTGAATAGATATTTTGTGTTAAGATAACCATATTTAATTATAACTTTTTAAAATTTGCAATGCACTATAAAAAAAGGAAAACACCAATAGTGATGGAAAAATTACGGATCCCCGTAGATTTCTCTCTTCAAAATCTATGTCATTATGATTTTGTGTGCTGAATATACCGCTGTAAAAAGGGACTTAGCCGTGGTATGGTTGATATAAAAGTAAATGAATTGGCTTTACTCAGTGCATGTCATTAAGATATTACGTTACTGCTTTATATATATTGGCTATTTAGTGTTTTTTTTTTTTTTTTTTTAGTAGGTAATTGTTTATTTTTGACTAAATCATTTTATGTAAACTACTAACATTGGATAACCTCCGTATGAGGAATATTTTGTTTTATATTTGTATTATGTTTTCTCTGCTTCTTTCCTTACATAGGTCGCAAGGAATCAATAATTGAGCATTAATACATAATTACGGGAGCTTTTCATGTATGCAGTGTGCAAAAACGAACAATATGTCAAACAATGTTCTACTTCATTGAACGAATAGACAAAATAGACTACAATCATAGCACAAGGAACGTTGTTAGACTCGAGTGACTGGTGGTGGTTGGGGGGGGGAGGGGCACGAGGGGTGTCAGTGGCAGAGGGGTAGGGGGCATGGGGGCATCGGTGGGGGCATGGGTATACTTGCTAAACACGGGGAGGAACGACAGGTAAGGGGCATGGGGATATGGGAGCCACGGGGAGCATGGTGCCACAAGGGCACTAAAGACGTCGGTGGCACAGAGGATAGTTGGGCAGGGGTTACGGGGGAGGAATGGGGGACATTGAGAGCACGGGCCTCGAGGAAGAACGGTGAGCTTGGGAGGTACTCAGGCAGCGAGGCATAGGGGTACAGGATTTACGGGACACAAGAGGGGGGCACGGGTGAGGCTTGGGAGGACATAGGGGGAACGGGGAAGAACGGCAAGAATCGAGGAACGGGGATATGGGAGGCACGGGGAGGATTGGTGGAATCAAAGAAGGTACAGGAAGCACGGGTCATGATATGAGGGCGTGGAGGGACTCGTGGGGGGGCATAGGGGGCACGGGGGAGGAATGGGGGACATAGAGAGCACGGGGGCGTCAAGGTAGAACGGTGGAAATATGAGTCAGGTGAATGGGGGTCACAGAGACATAGGGGGTATGGGGACATGGGGGGGGGGGGGTACTCGAGCCGCAAGGCATGGGGGTACAGGAAGCATTGGTCACGAGATGGGCACATGGCAGGCTTTGGGGGGACATAAGGGGCACGGGGAGGAACGGCAGGCATCGGGGAACGGGGATATGGGAGGCACGGGGTGGAATGGCAGTCATGGAGGCACAAGGATATGGGAGACACGGGGTATGGGCATGTCGGCACGAGGTGCACTAGAGATGTCAGTGGCAATGGGGGTAGCTGGGTATGGGGGACGGGGAAGGAATGGGAGACATAGGGAGCACCGGGGACTCGAGGGAAAACAGTGGGCATGTGAACTTGGGAGAAAGGGGTCGCAGATGTATGAGAGAATATAGGAACGGTGGTACGGGGTATGGGTTTACTCGGGCCACGGGGCATAGGGGTACAGGGAGCACGGGTCACGAGAGGGGAACGGGGGAACGGGGGAGGCTTTAGTTGTCTTATAGGAAGCACATCGAGGAGCAGTGGGCATGGGAGCACGTAGGTATGGGCGACATGGCGGCATTGGCATTGGGCACAATTGGCACGAGAGACGTCGGAGGCACTTTGCTTAGTTGGACATGGGATACACAGACGAGGAATGGGGGACATAAATGGCACGGGGGCCTCGGGAAGAACGGCAGTCATGTGTGCACAGGAAATGGGGTCTTACTGACATGGGGGCACAGGGGTTCGGGAGCATGGGGGGTACTCGGGCCATGGGGGCATATGGGGTACAGGAAGCACGGATCACGAAAGAGGTCGAATAACATGGCAGGTGTGGGGGAGTGGGGGCACAGGGGTCCTAGATGCAGTACAGTAGTGTATAGTATTAATAGGATAGTAACCATTTTGTCATGTTGTATTAAACTTCTGTATTCACTGAATTACGAACTCATTATGAGTACATGTTTAAGTTAAAAACTAATTTTATTGCGTCCTGCAGTGTATCGTGCAAAAAATATTTTTTCCACAAAATAGACAACCTACTGTATTGTTTAATGCATGGGAGAATATTGGCGAATTATTGTTTTGTTACCATTAAAAATATTTTCGTCAAGATTAAGTAATATTTATAAGAAAATCAATCCGTGTAAATTCACAGTACAGCTTGAGAAGAAATATAACAATTGTGCAACTAGGTGATGAATTGAAACTTAATTTTTGAGATAACATCATCATTTGGATCTTTAGGGCCTTTGCCCCTACAATCCCCTAGTTTTAGTTTAATTGAGAGTCACATTAGATACTCCATAGTACTCTGGGGTCTGTCCAGTAAGAAAAATATAAACAAAATATTTTTAATTCAGAAAAGATCTATACGTAGCATATTAAGATTAAAAACCAACCGATTCTTGCTTTGAACACTTTTTGAATTTAAATATTTTAACTGTTCCATCTCTGTACATGTATGAAACTCTTTCATACATTGTAGACCTTAGGTTACTCCCGGCATATACTCATAATTATGAAAACTAGGAACAGGCATCTCAATCCCTCTGTTCAACATAGACTAAAAGCTTATGAACAGAAACCAGAATATGTTGGCTTAAAATTTTTTTCTAAATTACCAGAAAACTTGAAACTTCTTAAAGATTCTTAGAGATTCCTGATTTTCTTTCATGAAAAAACCCTTTTTTATCCTACTCACTTCCTACAATCCTTAATTGGCTGGCCACCAACATTACACTTCAAGAATAGAAGAGAAAGAATAGTTTTAAGTCGAAGACGGATCCCATGCCCTGTGAAGAGGGTCTACGAGACGACAACATAGGTAAAAGGTAAAAAAAGGTAAAAGGTTTAGTTCTACAAACATTTTACAGCTCGATCCAAACTCACACCTCTTGTAAATGTAGATTTTATACATAACATGTACCTTTTGATTTGTATTTAAAATTATGTTTTCCATACGGATTAGTTGAATCTTTTTTTTTATTTTATTTATTATTTTTTTTGAAGAGGATTTTCAATATCAAAATCTTCAGCATTACACAGTAATAGATTATTTACCAATAATCTCCAATTTGATTTGAGGACTATAAATAGACAGGAAACATATAAATTAATTGCGACCACAGAATTTTCCATTCAACGTTTTATCACCGTATATTATCAACCGTTAACAAGTCGCACATGCTCCCAACGGTAAATACTCGAATGTCCACTTTCATTAACATTATTGGTGCAACACAATTAGTTAATAGACCAATACATTAAGTCACTTGGATAAGGTTAGATTTTAGCGAATTTCCCATAGGGAATAAGCTATTACCGTAGGTCTCATGGTAAGACCTAAGCCCAGAACCATGTTACTTTTTCGTTTTTAGGTGCCCAGAGACGAAAAATAATAGTCATTAAAATAAATAAATATTTATTTATTTATGAATATATATATGTATATATGTATGTATGTATGTGTCCATAGACACGATAACTCTCGTAAAAACGGTCCGATCGAGACCAAATTTGGTAAAGATGTGTAATCCTACCTTTGTTTGGATAAGTTCGTAAACCAGATATATCGACCTACTGGATGGGGTAGTTTTGGGGGGTTTAGTACACCAAGAATGGGAATTTTCATTTTTCATATGTAATTTTTTTTAGCATTTTGAATTTTAATTTTCACCACTAGTAGTGGCAAAGTGGGGCTGCTGGCTCATGACGTCATCACGATGACGTCAGCAGTGATGACGTCATCAATGACGTCACGAATGACGTCACTAATGATGTCACTTGACGTCACACCTATGACGTCATGGTGACGTCATTACCGCTGACGTCATCATGATGACGTCACTGACGTTAATTAGGTCAAGGTCACGCAAGAATACAAAAAAAATTTTTTTTGCACTTTTGCGATTCCTCAAATTTTGGTGAGAAATTGAAATTTCTCGTGGAATCACAAAAGTGCAAAAAAATATTTTTTTTTATTCCCTAGCGATTAGACTGTAGACCTAATATATCCGTCAGGGGTCATTGACCCGTCCCAGCAACCCCACTTGAAAAAAAAATAATTTTTATATTTTACTTACCCACCACAAGACTGAGAGCCGAAGAATAATTTCTTCAAACACCCCGACAGTGCGACAAACGACACGCGATCCGAACAGCACCGCGTCCGAAGACGTACTGACTTGTACACAGACGGTATCCCAGGTACCCGGCTCAGTGGTGGGGATAAGAAGATGGTGGGGGTAAAGTGGTTAGAAGGAGGAAAAAATTAAAATTTTTGCAACAACTCATCCGAGTCTGTCCTTTACCGTAACTCGGATTGGAAATATTTCCAGGTGATGTTGGAACTTGGTCGGGAATTGGAGTCACCAATGTAACCTTACTGGCAAAAGTTAGCTCGTCTAAAAGTTTCTGAAACATTTTATCATCCATAGTGATATTTGTGTCCCTTGAGTAAAATTTTGGATTATTTTTGAAGCAACGTTTCATTTTTGTTAAAGTGGAAGTCTTGGACACCTTAACAGAATTATTTTGCTTGGCCAGCAAAAATTTTACTCTTAATAATTTTTCTCGCAAAGTTTCAGCCATAGCTGTGTCTCACAGTAAGGTTTGGATAAAACTGAAACACTTAGTCCAGTGTTGTACCTTAGCTGGAAGTAGTGGGGGAACAGGGCTATAGTGGGGGAATAAGTAGTGGAGGGGGTAATGTGGACTGTTGTTGACAAGTGTAGAAACAGTTTGCTGGGAACTGTCCAAGGAGTAACACGTACTATGCAGAAAAATTAACGAGAGACTTGTGTAAAATTTAACTACAAGAAATATTGAATGTAAGACTAAAAGAGGTAGAGCCAAATGAAAAATAATTTTGTAGGAGATGGGTATGGATCAGTTTTGTAGTAAAGTTCAAAATCCACTTGTGTGGAATAAAATTAAATTGTGAGCGAAAAATATTTAGCCACACCTGCAAAATACAAGTGTAGGAAAATATTAGGAGACCTGTATAGCTAAATAAAAATTAATTTTGTATCAAACAGTCTTCCAATATTTCAGTTTTTAAGTCTTAACAAGTAAGGAATAAAATATTAAATAATGAGTGGAAAATAATTTGTTAAGTAAACATAATTGTAGCAGTGTAACAAAAATTAATTTTGTGCAAAACAGGCTAGGTTCTGTTTTGCTAAGTTTAATAAGAAGGAAAAATAAAAATTTACTCACAGAAAAGTCCCGCGGCGGCGAGGTGTGGTGTGTTTGTTGGCTTGCAATAAACTGACTTACCTTCTGTTGAGCTACAGTTGGCAAGCTGACCAAGAAACCAGTCTGTTATATAAGCATTACGTAACCGTCTCTGCCGGCTGTGCTGAATCCGGCAAGCTAAAATATTATTCTATAGTACACCTGACTTGGACTGAAAATATTCTAAGTCCCAAGACCCCTACCCCTCCCCCCCCCCCGGCTCCGGACGAGAAGTGAGCCCCCCCGGAGGGAGGAGGAGGTGGCATAGCCCGAGGCGTTGCCATACCTTGACACGTGTTGTATAATGAGATCCGGTTAGTAATGTATTCAGGTGTGGCTCTTGGAGATTGTCCAATGCCGCAAACAAGTACGTGTCGAGGTCTGGCTGTTTACGTAACCAGATCCGGTTCCACCACTCCTGACCGGCCCAGCTTCGATTCTCTGAGGCTTAGCTTCTTCGCAGTTGCTTTCAAACACTTCAGCTGAGTGGTTGAAGCTCTGCCCTACAGGATTCGCAATGTAATGTTGGCGCCGCATTATATTGGGAATTCTTTTAGTCTAAGGCATGGCATGTGAAGTTTTAAGAAATATTTTATTTTGCGCTTGCTGCTTCTGCTAGGTCTTGGTGTTGGATTTATTTAGTCTAAGTGTTGTGTGTTGAAAAATATTATTTTGTACTAATCTTCACAGGTTGTCCCCAAGTTGAAATTTTTCAAAATTCGTATCTTGGAGGTACTCCTCCGTAAATTGGCAGTTAAAGTGTTAGGCTTTTTGAGACCTTACAGTTTCTGTAAAATAAAAATTTTATTTGACAAAATTGAAAACTGCGCCCCCTCCCCCCCCCCGAATTTTTTTTTTGGATTTTGACCTTGACCAAAAATTTTTTGCTCCGGACGAAAACTGCGCCCCGGGGGAGGGGAGGGGGAGGGGGAGGGGGAGGGGGAAGGGGGAGGGGGGAGGGGGAGGGGGAGGGGGAGGTGCCAAGCCAGTAGTGTGAAATTGTAACTTCCAGTACAAGTTAAAATAGTAGTGGTAAATTGTTACCACAAACACAAATTTGTGTCTTTAAACTTCTAATGTAACTTAACCCATTTAAATGTAGGTGCCAAGCCAGTAGTGTGAAATTGTTACTCCCCAGTACAAGTTAAAATAGTAGTGGTAAATTGTTACCACAAACACAAATTTGTGTCTTCAAACTTCTAATTTAACTTAACCCATTTAAATGTAGGTGTCAAGCCAGTAGTGTGAAACTGTTACTCCCAGTACAAGTTAAAATAGTAGTGGTAAATTGTTACCACAAATTTGTGTCTTCATACTTCTAATTTAACTTAACCCATTTAAATGTTGCTACTTAAAGGTAGCACCGTTTTGGTGCTACCTTTCATGTACTATTTTCTACATGTCCAATTTTGCTTTATGTTTTTAAACAACACTTTTAATTACCGGTTTAATGTAAAACTATAAAATATGTTTATATATGAACTATTAACAAAACCTTAGTTTTAACAATAAATGTCATTAGGAAACTTCTAATTGAGATAAGCCATTTAAATGTTGCTACTTTTAGGTAGCACCGTTTTGGTGCTACCTATGGTGTACTATTTTTACATGTCCAATTTTTGCTTTAGGCTTTTAAACAACACTTTTAACTACTGCTACCAGTCTACCACTGAGGTACCTATGAAGCGAGTTTGGTTCATCTTTTTTTTCTCTCTAGTTGCTAAGGTGTTTAGGAATGAAAGGTTAGAATTACTTTTAAGGTTGAAAAAAAGCACATGGTGCGAACAGAAAGTTCACTATTGTTTTAACATTAATGGTCATTAGAAAACTTCTAATTGAGCTTAACCCATTTAAATGTTGCTACTTTAAGGTAGCACCGTTTTGGTGCTACCTATGGTGTACTATTTTTACATGTCACAAAATATATACCCATCATTAAGTGTACTGAGACTTTAGGTTTTTAAACAACACTTTTAACTACTGGTTTAATGTAAAACTACGAAATATGTTTATATACATGAAATCTTAACAAAACCTTAGTTTTAATATTAAAGGTAATTTGGAAACTTCTAATTGAGCTTAAACCATTTAAATGTTGCGAATTAAAGGTAGTACCGTTTTGGTGCTACCTTTGGTGTACTATTTTTACATGTCCAATTTTGCTTTAGGTTTTTAAACATCACTTTTAACTACCGGTTTAATATAAAACTACAAAATATGTTTATATATATATATGAATTCTTAACCAAACCTTAGTTTTAACATTAAACCGTATTTGGAAACTTCTAATTGCTCACTCAGAGACAAGTACTTGGCCCCGTTACTGTCCATCATTAAGTGTACTTAGGCTTTACGTTTTTAAACAAGACTTTTAACTACTGGTTTAATGTAAAACTACAAAATATGTTTATATACATGATAACTTAACAAAACCTTAGTTTTTAACATTAAAGGTAATTTGGGAACTTCCAATTGGGCTTAACCTATTTAAATGTTGCTTAACCTATTTAAATGTTGCTAATTAAAGGTAGCACCGTTTTGGTGCTACCTTTGGTGTACTATTTATTCATTGTCAATTTTGTTTAAAGTTTTTAAACAACACTTTTAACTAAGTGTTTAATGTTAAAGTACGAAATATGTTTATATATGAGCCTCTGCTGACTTGGAGACAAGTACTTGGCCCCCGTTCCTGTCCATCATTAAGTGTACTGAGGCTTTACGTTTTTAAACAAGACTTTTAACTACTAGTTTAATGTAAAACTACAAAATATGTTTATATATATACATGATAACTTAACAAAACCTTAGTTTTTACATTGAAGGTAATTTGGGAACTTTTAATTGAGCTTAAAACATTTAAATGTTGCTAATTAAAGGTAGCACCGTTTTGGTGCTACCTTTGGTCCTTGGTACCTTTTCTTCCTTGTCAATTTTGCTTAAAGTTTTTAAACAACACTTTTAACTACGGGTTTAATGTTAAAGTACAAAACAACACTTTTAACTACAGGTTTAATGTTAAAGTAAAAATATGTTTACATATGAGCCTCTGCTGACTCAGAGACAAGTACTTGGCACCGTTCCTGTCCATCATTAAGTGTATTGAGGCTTTACGTTTTTAAACAAGACTTTTAACTACTGGTTTAATGTAAAACTATGAAATATGTTTATATATGAGCCTACGCCTGACGCAGAGACAGGTATTTGGTCTTGTTCCTGTCCCTAATTAAGTGTACTGAGGCTGTAGGTTTTTAAAAAACACTTTTAACTTCTGGTTTAATGTAAAAAACTACGAAATATGTTTATATATACATGATAACTTAACAAAACCTTAGTTTTAACATTAAAGGTAATTTGGAAACCTCCAATTGAGCTTAATCCATTTAAATGTTGCTACTTTTTAATGTAGCAACCGGTAGCACCGTTTTGGTGCTATCTTTGGTGTACTATTTTTTTTTACATGTAAAATTTTGCTTTAGGGTTTTAAACAAAAATTTAAGTATTACGTTAAGGCCAAACTACCAAACATGTTTGTTATCTACATGAATTATTAACAAACTTTTAGTTTTAACTTTAATGATGATATAGGAATTTCTATTTATGTGTAAAGTTTAACATAATTAGTTTTGTATTCGATTTTATTATTGTTTGGAACACTTGTTATGTGTTGTAGTCAAGCAAGTCTTATTTTGGTATAAAAAATAATAATCTTTAGCACATGTATGTAAAGCTAATTTTTTAAGTTCAATTTATTAAATGAAAATGAATGTGGCATTAATGTAAAATATATTAAAAATCAGTTTTAAAAAATCTACAGGAAATTGTCAACAAATTTAAAATGTATGATATTACTGTTAAATGTGCAGTATTTCCCTTCATTTTGCATGCCCAGTTGTGCTTCATCATTTATGAAAGTGGTTTGTTGAGTGTGCCCTTATTATTGACATCCGTAAAAAAAATTGTTTAAATTTAACATACAATTGTGTATGCGCAGTAGTACTTGTCTACTGCGCATGCGCAGAAGGTTTCCACCACTCTTTGTCGGGTATATAAGCAGGTGGGTTAACCATGCATTTCATTGTTTGGCGAACTTTTGCCAAGTGAACATCTTATTGACAACTTCAGTTATTCCGGATATTTAAAAGGTGTATGCTATTTTTGTTACATTTGACTTCAATATGTCTGAACTGCAGTGTTACATGTTTGATAGTAAACCTGTAGCTGTATTATTTGATCGTGAAAACAATCCATGGTTTAAGGCTAATGATGTATCAGAAATTCTAGAATATAAAAGACCGCGAAAAGCAATAAATGATCTAGTTAAGGAAAAATATAAAAAGTTATGTAAAGATATTGATGGAAACAGTTTAGTGCTACCCTCTAACTTTCAAAAAAGTACCGTATTCATCAATGAACCAGGTTTATATTCCTTAATTTTATCGTCCAAGATGAAATTAGCTAAGCGCTTTCAAGATTGGGTGTTTGAAGAAATACTACCATCAATTCGCAAGTATGGAGAGTATAAACTAAAAAGAGAAAACCTTAAGTTGACTCACTCCTTACGTAAAGCGTTGTCAAATAATCAAAAACTAATTGAAACGTTAATTGATCAAATACCTAGAGTTGCTGTTATACCTGATGATATGGATTTAAAACATATCTTTTGTGTATTGGAAAAGGACACATACTATGAAAAGTATGGAGTAATGGAGTACAAGTGCATTCGTACAGAGAGGAGACGATATAAAAGAGCACTGAAAAGAGCAAAGGAAGATGGTTTTGTACCAAGTTTTACAAGATATCCTGTACCAAACAGTATAAATATCTTTAATAAAGCTAAGGAGGATATGAATACTTATGGTATGCATTACGAATGTTCTTTGAATAACATACTGACCCCCCATAATTTTGTAAATATTGTAAAAATTATTCTTAATGAATAAACTGTATGAATGTATGTATAAATGTGGGACTTATTAGATTGAGAAGTTAAGGTATTAACTTTAGCTACTCATTTGAAAAGTCTGGTGTGAATGAAGGTCACTGGCGCGGTTGACTAAAAGACCCGTAAACCGTGTGTGTGTGTATGTGTGTGAATGTGTGTGTGAATGTGTGGAAAACGACGTACACCCACCTCCTCGCGGTGTTTTCTGGGTAACGCTAAGAGGTGTACAGCAAATGTCTTGTAAACCACATGAATTAATCTTTTTTTTTTTAATATACATTCATAGGTATATACAATAATAACATTTATTTAAATTAAACAAATTTAAAAGCATTTTAAATGCATACAATTTATAATTGTTGTCACAAAGACACCTCGTGCTTTACTAATAATAGATGAAAACGATATAATGTATGTATAAAATATGAGTTTTTTAATTAATGGAGCTAGAAAAAATAAAGATAGCATTAAATTAGTGTTACCATAAAATTTGTTTATAGAACAATAAGTTTTTCTTCATAATTATAGGTTAATATATAAAAAAATGTCGAACCTGATTCCCTTATACAAATAATGAATAACAATCGCAATAAACACTTATCTTTAAGATACAAATGTGGTTAGCACTGAATCAGTGGTACCTTTAAATAATGTGAAAAGCCTTATATTTGGAAAAAAATTATACATTTGCCTAAATAATACAATTTACATGTTTTCCTTCAAACTAACTTTTTAACACACCGATTTTGAACCATAAAAATGTTTTATATACTGGTTTTAAGATCTATATTTAGGTAGCACTAAATTAGAGCTACCATTAAGTTAATAAAATAGCTACATACATTTATAATTATATTTTATTATTTAATTATTAAATATATTTAATTTATTCATTATTTATTTCACTGACTTTTTACAGCACAAATAAGTATAAAAACACAAAATCTGAAACAAGTCAGTCATTTTAATTTTAATGTAAAATAATAAAAGCTCAAAACTTAATACTTTTTTTCAAAATTAAACAAAAGTAGCAACAAAATATCGGTGTTATCTTGAAATATTTATAGAAATTATAATATAGTATGGTTTTATTAATTTAAACTAAATTGAATTCATCCTTATTCTACACAAAGGTAAAACCATTCATTCTGAACCTTAATGCTTAGAACTCTGACATATTGTCTTAGAACTCTGACATATTGTCTTTATTTCAAGATACAGCTCAACCTTTCATTATAAATTTTGTTAATTTTTTAAATCTATCTTCTTATTTCTATAAGGGTTTTGTCTGTTACGTCCCTTTTTCTCTCGACCTGGTGAACCGATTTTTAAGATTGAGGTGTCATTTTAAAGCTTAGGATATACCGCAGTGACGAATTGTAACTAAAAAGGTCATATTGTTTAGGGCCTCGACCCTCCTGGCCTTTGATTTATTTCTAGAGGGCACTTTAAATGTTGACCAACTTTTATTGCAAGTTCTTTAATGTGAATTGTAATTTAACAGCTGATTACCTTCAGATGAATTTTAAAAGCCGGATAGTAAACAAAAATAGATCTCCGTCACCTCATAATCAACATTTACGTACTGTAGGTGAGATTCACTCATACATAATCATAAAACGCGCAATTTGCGCACGGGCCACTTTGTAATATAATAAAAATATAAAACACATGAACTTTTAACTAATTTACCAATAGGGAATACGCTATTACGGTATTAGTCATGATAAGACCTAAGCCCGGGACCATGATACTTTTTCATTTTGAGATCTCTAAAAAAAGCCAAAAACACCCGTTTGTTCAATTTGATATATATATATATATATATATATATATATATATATATATATATATATATGTATGTATGTGTCCATAAACATGATAACTTTTGAATGGAACCTCTGATTTTGATGAAATTTGGTACAGGGGTGTAAGCCAGTATCTACTTAATTGAGTTTGCGAACCATAATGATCAGATTATGGGAATGAGGTTTATGGGGTTTCTAAAGGGTTAAAATTGGGTTTTTGGCATTTTTTGAACCTCAATTTTTAAAATTCATGACTTTTAACTAAAACCATTCAAAAGAGCTTAAAACAACAAACAATTTAGTATTTTGAATTTTTACTTAACTTAAATGGTTGTTCAGAAAATCCAAACACTATGTTTTACATGTTATTCTTATGGGAAATGAACAAAACCTTCTATTTTGCTTATTTATTGAAATATCTTGATAAACTTGGTATGTACATTAATTAGAAAGCGTTTAACTTATATCTGCTTATAAATCGCATATGGCGGCAAACCTACGTACTCACCTCTATGGGTTTTATGAAAAGATTAAAAAACACCATAACCTGATAAAATATGGTATGTACATTCACTAGGTAGGATTTAACTTATATTTATCATTATTTTGATGCCACCTTTACATAAAATATATTAATTCAATTATCTTATTGTTTTATTGTGTATTTACATTAAATTTAGTCTACATGTGGGAATTGAGACACCAATTTTTGGAAAATGAATGCATATAATAGGATTTAACTTATATTTATCAACGAAACCCATATTGCGGCAAACCTACATACTTTAAACCCCCATGAATTTTATGAGAAAATAGAAAATATACCAAAATTCCATTGGAAACTTGCTGAGTAAGCAGGTCTGCTGCGATGGGGGTATTATATTTATAGTTACATTAAGGTAGCATTATTTTGATGCCACCTTTACATAAAATATATTAATTCAATTATCTTATTGTTTTATTGTGTATTTACATTAAATTTAGTCTACATGTGGGAATTGAGACACCAATTTTTGGAAAATGAATGCATATAATCATGGGATATAGTCTTTATTCTGTAAACCCGGCTTACTCCTTAATTGTTTCCCCTTTAAATTTTCATTTTAAATTTAAAGTGGAAACACTTCTTTTTACAAACAAATTTGTGCTATTATCATTCACTTTTCTTTGTTTAAATTAAATGTAGTCCTTTTTACTCTACTTATAAAGCAGAAAATATAATATTTCTGGAACTTAAATCATATAGTTTTGGAACTTGAATCATTATTCCGAACATACAATTTAACTCTCCAATTGTAAATATAAGATGAGAAAAGCTAAAATTTCTATATTTATTGTTATAGTTATAGGCATTTAGTCAAATGCCTATAACTCAATAATGGATTGACGGATTAGGACAAGCGATACATCATTGAAAAGGTCTATGTAAGACTAACATTTTAGTAAAAGAAGAATTTGGTTATCTTATTTTAGTCAAAAGTTATGCGAATTATTTAAAATAAATACCCCCTCTCCTTCCTTTCCCCCACCTCCCAGGTCAATAATCGGTCACGGCTAGCTGTTACCCTCTCATTAGCATACCGTTATAAAAGCGGAGCGAGCGTTGTTCCCTCCTTCATTCCGCTTCTACAAGCCACTCTTGTTGTTTCGTCTCTGCTGTTTACAATATTACTTGCTTCAAAATGCCTCCTCGTCTCAATGAAAATTTCAATTCCTCCGAAATTTCTGATATTTTTGAACAACCTGAAGACACTTTAAATAGCGACAGTGACAGTGAAGATGATGATGATGAAGATGATGATTATACCGTTCAAATTAATGAAGAACTGAAAGTTATAGCAATTGATCCACAATCCCCATTCGATACAATAGATAAATTCATGTCTGAAGCTCATAAATGGTTGGACTCAGGATCTTACGTACGAATCGGCTCCTTTATATTGTATGATGATTGTAATTCTTTTCTTGTAACACCAAATGATAGAGACCGCATGCGGCAGTGGGCACAAACAATAAAGGAGTGCTACGAACAAGGTGTGGATGTTGGCGGCTATTTTACAGCGCAAGTCGTTTAATAACCAAACTACCCTTCCCCCACCCTACCCCTTCCCAATCCTTATTCCTTCCCCCTCCCCATTTTTAAAACTCATAAATGGCAGGCTATGAACCTCTAGGTTTCTAGTCTGTACTTGCACCTTGTGCCGTCAAGATGCTTACCACTTTGTCTTTTATTTAAACAGGATCTTATAAGCAGGTCTTATAAGTTGTGAATTTGTCATTAATAAGCTTGCATTTGTAGGAGCTACATATACGGTTAAGAATGTCTCTTAGAGATACTTCTTTTGCGCAATTAATTAAAATTGTGAGACAACAAAACGTTACGTTAGTGCAAAAAAAAGTTGAAATAACTGATAAATTTCATGTTAAGACTAACGCAGCTCGAGAGAAAGTGAAATCAACCAAACTTGCTTCGTAGGTACCTCAGTGGTAGACTGGTATATATATATATATATATATATATATATATATATATATATATATATATATATATATATATGAAATTGAACAAATGGTGTTTTTGGGGTATTTATTTGAAATAATTCGCATAACTTTTGACAAAAATAAGATAACCAAATTCTTCTTTTACTAAAATGTTAGTCTTACATAGACCTTTTCAATGATGTATCGCTTGTCCTAATCCGTCAATCCATTATTGAGTTATAGGCATTTGACTAAATGCCTATAACTATAACAATAAATATAGAAATTTTAGCTTTTCTCATCTTATATTTACAATTGGAGAGTTAAATTGTATGTTCGGAATAATGATTCAAGTTCCAAAACTATATGATTTAAGTTCCAGAAATATTATATTTTCTGCTTTATAAGTAGAGTAAAAAGGACTACATTTAATTTAAACAAAGAAAAGTGAATGATAATAGCACAAATTTGTTTGTAAAAAGAAGTGTTTCCACTTTAAATTTAAAATGAAAATTTAAAGGGGAAACAATTAAGGAGTAAGCCGGGTTTACAGAATAAAGACTATATCCCATGATTATATGCATTCATTTTCCAAAAATTGGTGTCTCAATTCCCACATGTAGACTAAATTTAATGTAAATACACAATAAAACAATAAGATAATTGAATTAATATATTTTATGTAAAGGTGGCATCAAAATAATGCTACCTTAATGTAACTATAAATATAATACCCCCATCGCAGCAGACCTGCTTACTCAGCAAGTTTCCAATGGAATTTTGGTATATTTTCTATTTTCTCATAAAATCCATGGGGGTTTAAAGTATGTAGGTTTGCCGCAATATGGGTTTCGTTGATAAATATAAGTTAAATCCTATTATATGCATTCATTTTCCAAAAATTGGTGTCTCAATTCCCACATGTAGACTAAATTTAATGTAAATACACAATAAAACAATAAGATAATTGAATTAATATATTTTATGTAAAGGTGGCATCAAAATAATGATAAATATAAGTTAAATCCTACCTAGTGAATGTACATACCATATTTTATCAGGTTATGGTGTTTTTTAATCTTTTCATAAAACCCATAGAGGTGAGTACGTAGGTTTGCCGCCATATGCGATTTATAAGCAGATATAAGTTAAACGCTTTCTAATTAATGTACATACCAAGTTTATCAAGATATTTCAATAAATAAGCAAAATAGAAGGTTTTGTTCATTTCCCATAAGAATAACATGTAAAACATAGTGTTTGGATTTTCTGAATAACCATTTAAGTTAAGTAAAAATTCAAAATACTAAATTGTTTGTTGTTTTAAGCTCTTTTGAATGGTTTTAGTTAAAAGTCATGAATTTTAAAAATTGAGGTTCAAAAAATGCCAAAAACCCAATTTTAACCCTTTAGAAACCCCATAAACCTCATTCCCATAATCCGATCATTATGGTTCGCAAACTCAATTAAGTAGATACTGGCTTACACCCCTGTACCAAATTTCATCAAAATCAGAGGTTCCATTCAAAAGTTATCATGTTTATGGACACATACATACATATATATATATATATATATCAAATTGAACAAACGGGTGTTTTTGGCTTTTTTTAGAGATCTCAAAATGAAAAAGTATCATGGTCCCGGGCTTAGGTCTTATCATGACTAATACCGTAATAGCGTATTCCCTATTGGTAAATTAGTTAAAAGTTAGCGTATTCCCTATTGGTAAATTAGTTAAAAGTTCATGTGTTTTATATTTTTATTATATTACAAAGTGGCCCGTGCGCAAATTGCGCGTTTTATGATTATGTATGAGTGAATCTCACCTACAGTACGTAAATGTTGATTATGAGGTGACGGAGATCTATTTTTGTTTACTATCCGGCTTTTAAAATTCATCTGAAGGTAATCAGCTGTTAAATTACAATTCACATTAAAGAACTTGCAATAAAAGTTGGTCAACATTTAAAGTGCCCTCTAGAAATAAATCAAAGGCCAGGAGGGTCGAGGCCCTAAACAATATGACCTTTTTAGTTACAATTCGTCACTGCGGTATATCCTAAGCTTTAAAATGACACCTCAATCTTAAAAATCGGTTCACCAGGTCGAGAGAAAAAGGGACGTAACAGACAAAACCCTTATAGAAATAAGAAGATAGATTTAAAAAATTAACAAAATTTATAATGAAAGGTTGAGCTGTATCTTGAAATAAAGACAATATGTCAGAGTTCTAAGACAATATGTCAGAGTTCTAAGCATTAAGGTTCAGAATGAATGGTTTTACCTTTGTGTAGAATAAGGATGAATTCAATTTAGTTTAAATTAATAAAACCATACTATATTATAATTTCTATAAATATTTCAAGATAACACCGATATTTTGTTGCTACTTTTGTTTAATTTTGAAAAAAAGTATTAAGTTTTGAGCTTTTATTATTTTACATTAAAATTAAAATGACTGACTTGTTTCAGATTTTGTGTTTTTATACTTATTTGTGCTGTAAAAAGTCAGTGAAATAAATAATGAATAAATTAAATATATTTAATAATTAAATAATAAAACATAATTATAAATGTATGTAGCTATTTTATTAACTTAATGGTAGCTCTAATTTAGTGCTACCTAAATATAGATCTTAAAACCAGTATATAAAACATTTTTATGGTTCAAAATCGGTGTGTTAAAAAGTTAGTTTGAAGGAAAACATGTAAATTGTATTATTTAGGCAAATGTATAATTTTTTTCCAAATATAAGGCTTTTCACATTATTTAAAGGTACCACTGATTCAGTGCTAACCACATTTGTATCTTAAAGATAAGTGTTTATTGCAATTGTTATTCATTATTTGTATAAGGGAATCAGGTTCGACATTTTTTTATATATTAACCTATAATTATGAAGAAAAACTTATTGTTCTATAAACAAATTTTATGGTAACACTAATTTAATGCTATCTTTATTTTTTCTAGCTCCATTAATTAAAAAACTCATATTTTATACATACATTATATCGTTTTCATCTATTATTAGTAAAGCACGAGGTGTCTTTGTGACAACAATTATAAATTGTATGCATTTAAAATGCTTTTAAATTTGTTTAATTTAAATAAATGTTATTATTGTATATACCTATGAATGTATATTAAAAAAATAGATTAATTCATGTGGTTTACAAGACATTTGCTGTACAACTCTTAGCGTTACCCAGAAAACACCGCGAGGAGGTGGGTGTACGTCGTTTTCCACACATTCACACACACATTCACACACATACACACACACACGGTTTACAGGTCTTTTAGTCAACCGCGCCAGTGACCTTCATTCACACCAGACTTTTCAAATGAGTAGCTAAAGTTAATACCTTAACTTCTCAATCTAATAAGTCCCACATTCATACATACATTCATACAGTTTATTCATTAAGAATAATTTTTACAATATTTACAAAATTATGGGGGGTCAGTATGTTATTCAAAGAACATTCGTAATGCATACCATAAGTATTCATAACCTCCTTAGCTTTATTAAAGATATTTATACTGTTTGGTACAGGATATCTTGTAAAACTTGGTACAAAACCATCTTCCTTTGCTCTTTTCAGTGCTCTTTTATATCGTCTCCTCTCTGTACGAATGCACTTGTACTCCATTACTCCATACTTTTCATAGTATGTGTCCTTTTCCAATACACAAAAGATATGTTTTAAATCCATATCATCAGGTATAAGAGCAACTTTAGGTATTTGATCAATTAACGTTTCAATTAGTTTTTGATTATTTGACAACGCTTTACGTAAGGAGTGAGTCAACTTAAGGTTTTCTCTTTTTAGTTTATACTCTCCATACTTGCGAATTGATGGTAGTATTTCTTCAAACACCCAATCTTGAAAGCGCTTAGCTAATTTCATCTTGGACGATAAAATTAAGGAATATAAACCTGGTTCATTGATGAATACGGTACTTTTTTGAAAGTTAGAGGGTAGCACTAAACTGTTTCCATCAATATCTTTACATAACTTTTTATATTTTTCCTTAACTAGATCATTTATTGCTTTTCGCGGTCTTTTATATTCTAGAATTTCTGATACATCATTAGCCTTAAACCATGGATTGTTTTCACGATCAAATAATACAGCTACAGGTTTACTATCAAACATGTAACACTGCAGTTCAGACATATTGAAGTCAAATGTAACAAAAATAGCATACACCTTTTAAATATCCGGAATAACTGAAGTTGTCAATAAGATGTTCACTTGGCAAAAGTTCGCCAAACAATGAAATGCATGGTTAACCCACCTGCTTATATACCCGACAAAGAGTGGTGGAAACCTTCTGCGCATGCGCAGTAGACAAGTACTACTGCGCATACACAATTGTATGTTAAATTTAAACAATTTTTTTTACGGATGTCAATAATAAGGGCACACTCAACAAACCACTTTCATAAATGATGAAGCACAACTGGGCATGCAAAATGAAGGGAAATACTGCACATTTAACAGTAATATCATACATTTTAAATTTGTTGACAATTTCCTGTAGATTTTTTAAAACTGATTTTTAATATATTTTACATTAATGCCACATTCATTTTCATTTAATAAATTGAACTTAAAAAATTAGCTTTACATACATGTGCTAAAGGTTATTATTTTTTATACCAAAATAAGACTTGCTTGACTACAACACATAACAAGTGTTCCAAACAATAATAAAATCAAATACAAAACTAATTATGTTAAACTTTACACATAAATAGAAATTCCTATATCATCATTAAAGTTAAAACTAAAAGTTTGTTAATAATTCATGTAGATAACAAACATGTTTGGTAGTTTGGCCTTAACGTAATACTTAAATTTTTGTTTAAAAACCTAAAGCAAAATTTTACATGTAAAAAAAATAGTACACCAAAGATAGCACCAAAACGGTGCTACCGGTTGCTACATTAAAAAGTAGCAACATTTAAATGGATTAAGCTCAATTGGAGGTTTCCAAATTACCTTTAATGTTAAAACTAAGGTTTTGTTAAGTTATCATGTATATATAAACATATTTCGTAGTTTTTTACATTAAACCAGAAGTTAAAAGTGTTTTTTAAAAACCTACAGCCTCAGTACACTTAATTAGGGACAGGAACAAGACCAAATACCTGTCTCTGCGTCAGGCGTAGGCTCATATATAAACATATTTCATAGTTTTACATTAAACCAGTAGTTAAAAGTCTTGTTTAAAAACGTAAAGCCTCAATACACTTAATGATGGACAGGAACGGTGCCAAGTACTTGTCTCTGAGTCAGCAGAGGCTCATATGTAAACATATTTTTTACTTTAACATTAAACCTGTAGTTAAAAGTGTTGTTTTGTACTTTAACATTAAACCCGTAGTTAAACGTGTTGTTTAAAAACTTTAAGCAAAATTGACAAGGAAGAAAAGGTACCAAGGACCAAAGGTAGCACCAAAACGGTGCTACCTTTAATTAGCAACATTTAAATGTTTTAAGCTCAATTAAAAGTTCCCAAATTACCTTCAATGTAAAAACTAAGGTTTTGTTAAGTTATCATGTATATATATATAAACATATTTTGTAGTTTTACATTAAACTAGTAGTTAAAAGTCTTGTTTAAAAACGTAAAGCCTCAGTACACTTAATGATGGACAGGAACGGGGGCCAAGTACTTGTCTCCAAGTCAGCAGAGGCTCATATATAAACATATTTCGTACTTTAACATTAAACACTTAGTTAAAAGTGTTGTTTAAAAACTTTAAACAAAATTGACAAGGAATAAATAGTACACCAAAGGTAGCACCAAAACGGTGCTACCTTTAATAAAGCAACATTTAAATAGGTTAAGCAACATTTAAATAGGTTAAGCCCCATTGGAAGTTCCCAAATTACCTTTAATGTTAAAAACTAAGGTTTTGTTAAGTTATCATGTATATAAACATATTTTGTAGTTTTACATTAAACCAGTAGTTAAAAGTCTTGTTTAAAAACGTAAAGCCTAAGTACACTTAATGATGGACAGTAACGGGGCCAAGTACTTGTCTCTGAGTGAGCAATTAGAAGTTTCCAAATACGGTTTAATGTTAAAACTAAGGTTTGGTTAAGAATTCATATATATATATAAACATATTTTGTAGTTTTACATTAAACCGGTAGTTAAAAGTGATGTTTAAAAACCTAAAGCAAAATTGGACATGTAAAAATAGTACACCAAAGGTAGCACCAAAACGGTGCTACCTTTAATTCGCAACATTTAAATGGTTTAAGCTCAATTAGAAGTTTCCAAATTACCTTTAATATTAAAACTAAGGTTTTGTTAAGATTTCATGTATATAAACATATTTCGTAGTTTTACATTAAACCAGTAGTTAAAAGTGTTGTTTAAAAACCTAAAGTCTCAGTACACTTAATGATGGGTAGAAACGGGGCCAAGTACCTGTCTCTGCGTCAAGCAGAGGCCCATATATTTTGTGACATGTAAAAATAGTACACCATAGGTAGCACCAAAACGGTGCTACCTTAAAGTAGCAACATTTAAATGGGTTAAGCTCAATTAGAAGTTTTCTAATGACCATTAATGTTAAAACAATAGTGAACTTTCTGTTCGCACCATGTGCTTTTTTCAACCTTAAAAGTAATTCTAACCTTTCATTCCTAAACACCTTAGTAACTAGAGAGAGAAAAAAGATGAACCAAACTCGCTTCATAGGTACCTCAGTGGTAGACTGGTAGCAGTAGTTAAAAGTGTTGTTTAAAAGCCTAAAGCAAAAATTGGACATGTAAAAATAGTACACCATAGGTAGCATCAAAACAGTGCTACCTAAAAGTAGCAACATTTAAATGGCTTATCTCAATTAGAAGTTTCCTAATGACATTTATTGTTAAAACTAAGGTTTTGTTAATAATTCATATATAAACATATTTTATAGTTTTACATTAAACCGGTAATTAAAAGTGTTGTTTAAAAACATAAAGCAAAATTGGACATGTAGAAAATAGTACATGAAAGGTAGCACCAAAACGGTGCTACCTTTAAGTAGCAACATTTAAATGGGTTAAGTTAAATTAGAAGTTTGAAGACACAAATTTGTGGTAACAATTTACCACTACTATTTTAACTAGTACTGGGAGTAACAGTTTCACACTACTGGCTTGACACCTACATATAAATGGGTTAAGTTAAATTAGAAGTTTGAAGACACAAATTTGTGTTTGTGGTAACAATTTACCACTACTATTTTAACTTGTACTGGGAGTAACAATTTTACACTACTGGCTTGGCACCTACATTTAAATGGGTTAAGATACATTAGAAGTTTAAAGACACAAATTTGTGTTTGTGGTAACAATTTACCACTACTATTTTAACTTGTACTGGAAGTTACAATTTCACACTACTGGCTTGGCACCTCCCCCTCCCCCTCCCCCTCCCCCTCCCCCTCCCCCCCCCCGGGGCGCAGTTTTCGTCCGGAGCAAAACATTTTTGGTCAAGGTCAAAATCCAAAAAAAAAAATTCGGGGGGGGGAGGGGGCGCAGTTTTCGTCCGGAGCAAAAAATTTTTGGTCAAGGTCAAAAAAATTTTCAAAAAAAAATTTTTGGGGGGGGGGCGCAGTTTTCGTCCGGAGCAAAAAATTTTTGGTCAAGGTCAAAAAGTTTTAAAAAAAAAAATTCGGGGGGGGGTCACCTACCCTTAGGACTTTAACTCTAGGATACCTGCTACCCTTACTCATGTGTGAAGATAAAATAAAATTTGGTTGAACCACAGTTTGGACAGCCAACACTTAGCCGCATCTCGCTCTAAGTCCTGAGCAGTCCCAGAACTCAGGCAAAAATCCGCCTAGTCATGACTGACCTACATAACATGTGGAACAAAAATATTTTATTTTATTCACACATGAATATGGGTCAAGGTCGTTCAAGAATTAAAAAAGAAATCCCCCCGATGCCTAAGACCGCCGGCGGCCAGAGGCATCGGGGGGATCTCAACATTTAAGGGGAGGTGATTAAATAAAAAATTATTTATTTAATTTTGAGTCTCCTTAAGGGAAACATGATACTATAATTTTGAAGAGGCCATGCTAACCATGACCAAGGAGCTATCATGACCAAGCCTGCTGGTTCAATTGCGCCTAACCGACTGGTCAAAAATAGCTCCGGTGCCTCGTGCTGAAGGATGCCATAACACCGTATAAGACCCCAATATGAGGCTCAGTGACAAGTGATGAGGTCCAGCAGCGCCGTTGGCCGATGGCCTAACGGTGGCTCCCCAAGGGCCTACCCCCAGGCTCGTTAGACACCATACTATTGTTGGTAACAAATAATTCTTGAGGTTCTAAACCTCGAAAAATGTTTATTTTACAGAAACTGCCTAACACTTTAACTGCCAATTTACGGAGGAGTACCTCCAAGATACGAATTTTGAAAAATTTCAACTTGGGGACAACCTGTGAAGATTAGTACAAAATAATATTTTTCAACACACAACACTTAGACTAAATAAATCCAACACCAAGACCTAGCAGAAGCAGCAAGCGCAAAATAAAATATTTCTTAAAACTACACATGCCATGCCTTAGACTAAAAGAATTCCCAATATAATGCGGCGCCAACATTACATTGCGAATCCTGTAGGGCAGAGCTTCAACCACTCAGCTGAAGTGTTTGAAAGCAACTGCGAAGAAGCTAAGCCTCAGAGAATCAATCGAAGCTGGGCCGGTCAGGAGTGGTGGAACCGGACCTGGTTACGTAAACAGCCAGACCTCGACACGTACTTGTTTGCGGCATTGGACAATCTCCAAGAGCCACACCTGAATACATTACTAACCGTATCTCATTATACAACACGTGTCAAGGTATGGCAACGCCTCGGGCTATGCCACCTCCTCCTCCCCCGGGGGGGTTCTCACTTCTCGTCCGGAGCCGGGGGGGGAGGGGGAGGGGTCTTGGGACTTAGAATATTTTCAGTCCAAGTCAGGTGTACTATAGAATAATATTTTAGCTTGCCGGATTCAGCACAGCCGGCAGAGACGGTTACGTAATGCTTATATAACAGACTGGTTTCTTGGTCAGCTTGCCAACTGTAGCTCAACAGAAGGTAAGTCAGTTTATTGCAAGCCAACAAACACGCCACACCTCGCCGCCGCGGGACTTTTCTGTGAGTAAATTTTTATTTTTCCTTCTTATTAAACTTAGCAAAACAGAACCTAGCCTGTTTTGCACAAAATTAATTTTTGTTACACTGCTACAATTACGTTTACTTAACAAATTATTTTCCACTCATTATTTAATATTTTATTCCTTACTTGTTAAGACTTAAAAACTGAAATATTGGAAGACTGTTTGATACAAAATTAATTTTTATTTAGCTATACAGGTCTCCTAATATTTTCCTACACTTGTATTTTGCAGGTGTGGCTAAATATTTTTCGCTCACAATTTAATTTTATTCCACACAAGTGGATTTTGAACTTTACTACAAAACTGATCCATACCCATCTCCTACAAAATTATTTTTCATTTGGCTCTACCTCTTTTACATTCAATATTTCTTGGAGTTAAATTTTACACAAGTCTCTCGGTTAATTTTTCTGCACAGTACGTGTTACTCCTTGGACAGTTCCCAGCAAACTGTTTCTACACTTGTCAACAACAGTCCACATTACCCCCTCCACTACTTATTCCCCCACTATAGCCCTGTTCCCCCACTACTTCCAGCTAAGGTACAACACTGGACTAAGTGTTTCAGTTTTATCCAAACCTTACTGTGAGACACAGCTATGGCTGAAACTTTGCGAGAAAAATTATTAAGAGTAAAATTTTTGCTGGCCAAGCAAAATAATTCTGTTAAGGTGTCCAAGACTTCCACTTTAACAAAAATGAAACGTTGCTTCAAAAATAATCCAAAATTTTACTCAAGGGACACAAATATCACTATGGATGATAAAATGTTTCAGAAACTTTTAGACGAGCTAACTTTTGCCAGTAAGGTTACATTGGTGACTCCAATTCCCGACCAAGTTCCAACATCACCTGGAAATATTTCCAATCCGAGTTACGGTAAAGGACAGACTCGGATGAGTTGTTGCAAAAATTTTAATTTTTTCCTCCTTCTAACCACTTTACCCCCACCATCTTCTTATCCCCACCACTGAGCCGGGTACCTGGGATACCGTCTGTGTACAAGTCAGTACGTCTTCGGACGCGGTGCTGTTCGGATCGTGTGTCGTTTGTCGCACTGTCGGGGTGTTTGAAGAAATTATTCTTCGGCTCTCAGTCTTGTGGTGGGTAAGTAAAATATAAAAATTATTTTTTTTTTTTTAAGTGGGGTTGCTGGGACGGGTCAATGACCCCTGACGGATATATTAGGTCTACAGTCTAATCGCTAGGGAATAAAAAAAAATATTTTTTGCACTTTTGTGATTCCACGAGAAATTTCAATTTCTCACCAAAATTTGAGGAATCGCAAAAGTGCAAAAAAAAATTTTTTTGTATTCTTGCGTGACCTTGACCTAATTAACGTCAGTGACGTCATCATGATGACGTCAGCGGTAATGACGTCACCATGACGTCATAGGTGTGACGTCATGTGACGTCAAGTGACATCATTAGTGACGTCATTCGTGACGTCATTGATGACGTCATCACTGCTGACGTCATCGTGATGACGTCATGAGCCAGCAGCCCCACTTTGCCACTACTACCACTGGATTTAGCTAAAAATAACTCACAATTTAGTACCGTAAAGCTTTGCCCTATCTCCATTGGTTACCGAGATATTAAAAAATCTAAGGATAGTAAATTGTACTTTGGGGCTCCAATTTTAATCTTATGGGGAGTAAGGATGTGTTAGTATTTCACTTATTAACCAATATTTTTGGATAAAACGTTGGATTTAGCTTCATTTAGTTCAGATTCAACCATTTATGTAAAAAATCTTGGTTTTTTTGTACTTATCATGCGGCTGCATACCTGCATACTCTTTCCCTATATTTATCATAAGGAGAATATACATTTATTTCCTTATTTATGAGCAAGTAATGAAATTTTGTTTACAGGTTCTTCTGGTCAAAACTAAGATTACTAATTTGTAAATTCGCAGAGTGCAGGTCGGCTGCGACGGGGGGTATTAGAGTAGTTCGGTAGTCTATTAGTTTAGACAACATAATGTTAACGTAAAACAACATGACAAAGTCTGGCACAAAAAAGCCAATGCAGGAACGGCCAGACCAGGTAACGCGGTGACTTGAGATAAGATAACGGCTGATAAGTTAAGACCCGTTCACCGAGTCTGATATTCCAAGGGAATATATCTACGGCTCCCTCTTTACAAGAACCCCATTTCTAGACAATTATTTAGTGTATGACAAAAGTAGCTCAAACCCGTTTAAGTTTGAGAGTTGGGTTTACTACTTTTGAAATCGACACAAAAATAAATCTTAAAATAATATTTTAAGCCGTAAAACATCTCAAATGTAACAAAACTACTTGTGAACAAAAGTATTGGCTTAATTTTCAGTATATAATATTTAGCTCTGTAATCTTTTTTAAAAGGCTAAGTAAAATAAACTGTAAATGAAATAAGTAAATAAATACTGGGTGTTAAGAGAGGTCAATTAATTTATTTGGCTGGTCTACATGTTAAATAATTTAATGTTTTAATGAGTAAAGTGCTCCTTATATATCCATATAAACCATCATTTTATTTGAAACCACCATGTGCCGCCATTTTCTTTTGCTGGGGTTGACGCCTTTACGTGTCTGTCATTGCTGGCGTGTGGTTATCTCCAATTGATTGATGCAGTATATTTTTTCATTTTATTTTTAATTTTTTTTACTGCTGTCACAGTTTTCTGTTTAAGCTTTGTGCATTTATTAGTGTTTTATTTAATTTTTTGACTGCCTTTTCTGATTTCAGGTTTGGTCATAGGCTTCTTCTGGTGTGTTTTTATTAACCTTGTTATGTTCTATAAATATATTTCACCTGAAGACGGAATGAGATTCCAGATTTCAAAACGTCGTTCCGTAGTAAATTAGTTTTTTTACTAATCATTGATGGAAAATGTCCACAATAATGTACCAAACAGCATTATTTATTGTATTAAATTTTCTGTTTTTTTTCACTTTATTATGGAGTACCCTTGAACCATTTCACATACCACAGATTCGTGAAGACTTAGCAAAGCAATATTGCTTGTTCGTGGTTTGCAGTACAATACATATTTCGTATTAAAGGCATTGTTTAGTTTATCTTAGGCACTTTATCCCAGTAATAGTAACACAAGGCAAATGAGTGACATAAGACCTTAATTGGTCATTTTGTACATTTACATGCATTGACAAGTCAGTGGAAATAACACATCAGTATATTGTCTTTCAAAATACCACAATTAACAAAGACAAAGATTGCAGGGGCAAGAAAAGTAAATAAGTTAAGCTAATTAGCAATGTACAGTACAGTGGCGATGTTCCATGCTGTGCTGACAATACATCGACAACATTGTCCACGGTTACAATTGCTCATTGTTAGTATTGTCTGCAAACATGATACTGATCATAACTTCAACTTCAACATGTATACACACATCTTTATTTGCAATCAGAATACAGATTCATGTCGGAGTGGACGTTTGAATCAGGTTTGTTCAGTGTGGTCCGTAATTCTGCCTCACTATATTTTTACACCGTTTAAGAACATTTATCATTCAAGAAATTTACAATCACATAATAGTACAAAATACATTCCACAAGGCAAACAAAATGATTAAAAACAAATAATAAATAAAAAACCACAATAATGGATCAAAATTTAACTATGTTAGTCTATAAATGAAAAAATTAGACATGATTTCACAAAAATAACTATTAAATTAATTATAAGTCATAAACCAACATTACTAGATCAAATATATAAACAACCACCACCACAAGGTCTTGGATTTTCTTTACATTTTTTACTTAATTAAACCCCAACGCTATGTTGTTTGTAATGAAACAACTATAGCTTATTGATAAACAAACGTAAAAGAGGACTTTTGTTTTCTATTCTTTCCCACGAATTTAAAACTGAATATATAAACTAAAACAATTTTAAAGATAGTTTTAAGAAAAAGCAATCCCCGATAAAGAAGTATTGCATTTCCACTTTAAGTCAGCAGTTTTAGAGTCAGGTTCTCAATTGATGTTCCGCGAAACGATTCGTCAACAAAATATTAAGATATAATAATACAAAGTCCTTCTAAGATCCTTAATTTACCATTGTTTTTCTTATTCAAGCATTTCTTGAATCCTTAACAACCTAAATATTAGAGAAGTGTTTAATGTATGATATTATTTCCATAGCGAGTGTAAATACCACAAAAGGTAACTAACCCCTGCTATTTATTTAGTTAATTTGTTATTTCATTTCTTTTGTGACTGTGGTTATTTAATTTAAATGTAAGTACTATTAATCTGAAAGATAGACGACTTTAAGTCGTCCATGTTCTTTCAAAAAATTTTTAAACCAAAGTTAAGAAATTTTAAGATGATTGTTACCCAAACACCTGCCTAATTTTGTTAGTAAAATACATGCATAAATTCATTATATACATGTATATTTATTTCAAGGAGACAATACATTCTCACAACAACATATATAATCCAAGCAACCTAAAAAATTATCTAAGTTAATATTACCACATTTGATAAATAACTATAAAATATTTGTCACAAAAATGAATAAAATTGGTTTTGAGAGAGCGCAGCCTTGGCCAGACAAATGCAAGCTTTGAATAATTCATTGGTGCACAAGTAAACTTATACATCTGCAGTGCTGTTCTGGACATCTTTTATCAAATTTCAAAATAAAATAGTTTAATTTGAATCAATGTGTTAATAACATGTTGTATATAAATTTATAGAGATTACAATCACTGTGGTCAAAATGTAACCATTAACAAAAGTAAGGTTCACGAAAATAGTCTGACAGAAATTTAAACATCTGGGTCCCCCCTCATGTGTAGTGCATTATACAAATGTGTTTATGTGATTTGGCAACAATTCATTAACTCTCATCGGACTACATTCATAAACCTAACTATAGAAAAACTAAATCCTAACAAAACACAGAACCATCTAGATAAGTTACGTTGTGATGTATGAATTGAATATCATTCAATATAATGTATAGGATATCATCTTGGCTGTGTTTTTAATTTTATTGCCAGTGCTGTATTATTATATTTTTATCTCTTAACATATTATATTTATTCCTGGTTCAAGATTTTTAAATATCTTACAGGTCTTTTAGCAGCCAATGATTTATTTACAAACAGTTGTAATAATATATTAACATTTTATAAAAAAATCGCTTTTTCATTTATAATTTTTTATGAATTTTTAATAAATAATGCAACCATATGGCAGGATTATCGTATGGTCACATTCCAGAATTACAATAATAAGATTATACAAACCAAAACATGTAAAAAATGTTAAATAAACTCTTACGACACATTACCTATTCCTTACTACTATAAATATTACACATTCAACTCCAGAACGATAGAATCATTTTGACAAATTATACTATTATGATAACATAATAACATAAAAGGACAATTATAATAGTTCTCCAGGCAATAACAATGGAATTGCTGAAATATGCAATTTATTTTATTAATGCCAAATATGTATTGATCCGATACCATCAACGGGTTTTAGTGGTTTCAACGTTTCAACATCAATGGTTTGGTAGTTAATATTGCATTGTTTTCTTTGTATCGCCACCAAAATCAAAACTGAAGATTGAGTGAGAAATAGTTCGCTGATATGTGCGGTATCAAAGTTTCCTTTAACGTCACAACTTGTTATAAACTCATCCGTTCAACCGTTAAGCTTGCATGGTTTATATGTTTGAGATAATTTCGAATAATAAGAAATTATCATGGATGATTTTGGTTGGTTCCTTATTTTTAATTGTCTTTTTCTTTTTGTATGACTTTTAATGAGTCATTTTAATTTGGAATATTATGAATAATTATTTTTCTTACCATAATAATATGAATAATAAAAAATGATTGCAAAGTACATCAAAACTAATTACATTAGTGAATGGTTTAATTAATTAATTATTTATTTATTTCCACAACTACAGTTCTACATGCCAGTTCTTAACCCTCATAATTAGGCCCTAATGGTGTTGGGGCGACTTTGGCATAATTGCACTTTCTATATATTTCATAATTAATATTATTTTGCTTTATTTTTATTACCTCTCAGTACACCCCCATCCAAGGTGAACCAGTGGCTCGAGATTCCCAATTAACATCTTTAAAATAAACTACTGCACGGTGCCATGGATTAGTCAAAACAATGCTGTGTACCTTGAGGAAAACTATAATAATTTTAGTATGCAACGGTAAACTAATAAGAAAATGTAGTAAAGTGTAAATAGATGAAAGGGAATAACACAAAGGACCGAATGTGGCAGATGTGAGATCCGTCATAGAGATATTGGATTTGGATTGGATTTGCCTCCTCCGGTCCAGTACTGATTTTACACCCAATGTAGGGTAATTTGAAAACTTCATACCTTTCATGTTGCAGTTTATGTTCCAATTCTAATCATTCGGAAAATATTAAAAACTGAACATCTGTGTGGAAAATAATGTTGTTATTAAAAGTAATATATTTGTTGTAATTGAAGTTAGGTAATTAAAGAAGTTATATTTTTTACAATGTAAAATTTTGTTTTTCAATTTTATTTTTCTCATAGTTTTTAAAACTTCATTTTTAAATGTGTTTTTTGTTGTACTTTTTATATTAAGCTGAAAGTTATATTATAATAAATATTTAAGTAATGAAAAAATCTGTAGGTAATTAATAATAGATTTATTTGTTGATATTTTAACCAAAAATAAAGGTGAACATAAAAAATTGTTTTATAAGCAGTTTATTAAATAAACGGTATCAGTTAACTGACACATACTTTCTCCCAACAATATAAAAAAAGGTGTTAAAAGCCTCAAAACATTAATGTCTTGATGGCTCAATCAGATAGCTAACAGCTGAGCAGCACGAGGTTGACCCTACGCGCGTATGTGACTTTTAACAACGTACTGCGTTTACCGCTAAACGAAAAATTGAATTTTCTCCGCAACCACTTGACATAGAGCAATAATTTAAAGTACTGGATTATTTAGTTTTTTGAGCTTGATTTAATGGTCATAAGTAAAATTTATTTTAAAATAACAACTTTTTTGAAAATCCAAAAAATGGATTTTTGAAACACTTTTTACTCTATAACTTTTGAACGCGCATTTTCTCGGAAAATGTGTCATTTTATTCAGCATTTTATTCTTAATAAACCACAAAAGTTTAATCAAAATCGTTATAGCCGTTTTTGAAAATTTTGGATTTTTCACGTTTTTTGAGGGTTTTTTGGGGTAAACTACCCTTAAAAATCAAAATTTCAAAAAAATGAAAAAAAAGTCAATATTTCATAGTGTTAATGCAAATCATTGTTCTCCAATACCAAAAGAAAAATTAACCTAAGAACATGATAACACTATTTAATTTGTCTTTTTACAATTAACATTATAAATATCTACAAAAATTTAATGTTTATAATCCAACCATCAAATATAATTTATTTCAAAAACTATTGGATAAGCTATACAAATTTATTAATTTACTAATTACAAAGAATGTAGAAACTACGTTCATTTGTTAAATAAGCGTATTCCCTTTAGTGTTACTTCACAAGAGGCAAGCCTAATTAGCTGGTTGTGAGCCATAATTCAAGAGAACTTATGTCAAAACAATTTATCTTCATACCTTTAAGCTGTCATAGCACATATTTATTACATTTATTAGTTTTCTTTGTATTCATTATATCTGATTCAACTATTCTAAACAGGACATGGTGTACAATACTTAAATTATTAATATTTATGTTCCTAATATATTAATGTTTTTAATTTAGTTGTCCATTTTTGGAAAAGATTGTTATGTTTTTTTTTCTGTCAAATACTGGTGTTCAGTAAACATATTTTAATTTATTTAAACCAACAATCTCGACAAAGGAGACATTTAATTAATCGTGGCTTAAAATTATTCCAAAAACATTATTTTGCTCACAAATCATCATTTTAAATGAACGAGTTCATTAGAAGAAATATAATTAAAAAAAACTTAATAAGCCTAATTTTTGGCCCTATAAAATTATTAGAATAATTGAATAATTGAAATATAAATGTGTTAAAAAAAATTAATACAAAATGTCAGATTATGTTATAATTATATTACTTTAAGTTCTATTTAACAACAATAACAATCTTAATTGAATATTTCAAAATATATAATCATAATTCTTGCTTTATAACAATTTCAAGACCTTTCCTACAATAGAAAATGAGGCTTAAAATCCTCAATGATAATATTGAAAAATATCCAAACGAACAAATTGTGATGGTAAATGATGATGCAGTACAAGATATTAAATC
Source organism: Neoaliturus tenellus (assembly GCA_030545055.2). Lineage (NCBI taxonomy): Eukaryota > Metazoa > Arthropoda > Insecta > Hemiptera > Cicadellidae > Neoaliturus > Neoaliturus tenellus. The sequence continues at coordinate 67,825,560 of CM061533.1, read as the reverse complement.
TTTATAACGAAAGGAAGCTGCACGTTTGCTCGGAATACGTAACGAGCGGATGTTATTTTATTCAATAAAGCAGCTCGCCACGTATGCGAGGACGTGCCGAGCGCTACCGCATCACAGTGGGCTGGCTCGATCGGTAGACTATTTTTGTCACTGAAGCTGACAAAGAGGCGTAACTATATTTAATATGCTTTTAGAATTTGATTCATGCACTGTTATAATAATGACAGTTGCACGTCATGATGTTTAAATAAGATTTCAAGTTATTTTTATGAATAAAGAGTTATGAATAAAGAGTTGTAATAAAGACAGTTGGGGAAAAATAATTGTTTTACAAGTTATTAGAATCTAAGCTGCTTAGGTAAAGCTTAATTGTAGAAAAGGAGCAGCTTTAATTTTAGTGATACAAAAGCTTTTTATAAGATTATGAAATAATAACCAAAACATAATAGTTTTCTGTAACGGCCGTGAAGTTTAAGTAAGTTGCAAGTTCAATCAATATGAGAGTGGACACTTCATAATTAATACCTTAATAGGAAATGCCTCGTATCTCCAAGGTTTACAGCTTATAAGCTTTTAATTACTATTTCGTTTAACTGGGACAAAAAAATCTCAAGTTTTACAAATTTATTTAAATTTAGAGAAAACAATTATAAATGCAAACTAAAGTAAATTATTGAGTAAAATTAGCGAGCTAGGTAAAAGTGTGAAAGAGTGAACGCTGAATTCAAAATTAATTTTATGTACTTGAAAGATGTGTTAGAGGTACAAGGGGTGCATAAGATTAGTTTTAGAATTGTTTTATTACTAAATTACCTACCACATTATTTTTACAAAATTATTGCTTCCTTGATGATAGAAAATATGAAGAATCATACACAATAAAATCCATAATGTATAATAACTTTAAAGTAAAATGATTTAACCCTACTTTAAAACATCATAAAGCAGTAAAGGTTAAACAAATCTTGTATTGCTATATATCATTCTTATCCTCCAAAAAATTTAAAATATTATCCAAATCAAATTGATGTATCTCAGTTTATACGATAATTTGTTAGAAAGCTTAATACAGTCTTTTGACTCAATAGGAAGCTTTGCTCTAAAGGAAGTTTTTTGAAAACGTAATATATTTTTAATAAATAATTAAAAGAGTTTTTTATTTATTTTAAAGCAAATAATAATAGAGTTCTTTTTTCTTGGTGAATTGAATACATAAACCTCAAGCTTTGCATTTGTTGGTCACTACCTCAGCCACAATAAATAGCATTTAAAAATCTTCTTTTTTTATAAATTTTTTAAATTTTATTTTAACAGTCTCATTTAACCGCAATAATAGATTTCGTTTAATTTTTACTGTTTATAACAGCATTGTATACGATGAAATACCAAATGAGATCAATATTCCAACTATTTGTGTTTGTTAAGTGGTGGTTGTTATTTATGATATTTATGGTTGCTGTTTTTTTTTTTTTTTTTTTTTTTTTTTTTTTTTTTTTTTTTTTTTTTTTTTTTGTCATGATTTCTGTAAATACACAATAATTTTTTGTCAATCTAATTGTCTTCTGGAGCTATAATTCTAAATAACACCACTAAATGTGAGTAAAGTTTACATTTTGCAGAACTATTTTTTAAAGTGTATAATAATAAAAAAAAGTATATACAAAATAATCACATTTTGTAATGCAGAACAATAATTTTGGTAGGGCAGCAGTTAGTTTTATGTTTTGAACTAAGTGGCATAAGGTATTGAAATAATATTAAATATATAAAAACGCTTTATATTAAGTTTAAATATGATAATTGGGAAAATCATTCTAATTACACATTCATGTGTAACAATCAGAAGTCACTCAACAATTCATTGATTATAATAATTGTGCCACATTTGTGTGAACATAATATGTGTGATGATGAGCCCCACTGATCACTTTCACAGACTGTTCCAGTCATGAGTAGCTTTGTAGCTTTATTGACAATCCCGATCACCACACGACCCAGCGAAGCAGCATTCTGAAGCACGCATCACTTGTCACAAGCTTTTATTGTCGTTCCGAATGTAATATGTATATACAGGGTTAGGCAAAAGTCTGGATACCCCCAGTTAACTTTTTAACGCGTTGCAGTAGGAAAACCAAACTCGGCACATGTTTACAAAATCAAAAACGGCACTTTTTCATCAACTACACAATTTTGCCCCTGCCCCCAAAATGGGGTATTTTGGGGGCAGCCCCAAATTTTCAAATGTAAACCCCTATCGAGTGACCCCTCATTTTAAACGGTTTATCAAGAGAAATTAAATGGCGCAAACCGGAGGTCGATATCTCACCCCTAACCAAAATGGCAGCCATTTCAAAATTTGACATGGGCAAGCAAGTATAAGTATGGACACCCCCAATTAATTTTTTAACACGTTGCAGTAGGAAAACCAAACTCGGCACATGTTTACAACATCAAAAACTGCACTTTTTCATCAACTACACAACTTTGCCCCTGCCCCCAAAATGGGGTATTTTGGGGGCAGCCCCAAATTTTCAAATGTAAACCCCTATCGAGTGACCCCTCATTTTAAACGGTTTATCAAGAGAAATTGAATGACACAAATCGGATGTCGATATCTCATCTCTAACCAAAATGGCAGCCAATGTAAAGTCAATTTACCCTTCTCGAATTTTAAAATGGCTGCCATTTTGGTTAGAGATGAGATATCGACATCCGATTTGTGCCAATCAATTTCTCTTGATAAACCGTTTAAAATGAGGGGTCACTCGATAGGGGTTTACATTTGAAAATTTGGGGCTGCCCCCAAAATACCCCATTTTGGGGGCAGGGGCAATGTTGTGTAGTTGATGAAAAAGTGCAGTTTTTGATGTTGTAAACATGTGCCGAGTTTGGTTTTACTACTGCAACGTGTTAAAAAATTAATTGGGGGTGTCCATACTTATACTTGCTTGCCCATGTCAAATTTTGAAATGGCTGCCATTTTGGTTAGGGGTGAGATATCGACCTCCGGTTTGCGCCATTTAATTTCTCTTGATAAACCGTTTAAAATGAGGGGTCACTCGATAGGGGTTTACATTTGAAAATTTGGGGCTGCCCCCAAAATACCCCATTTTGGGGGCAGGGGCAAAGTTGTGTAGTTGATGAAAAAGTGCAGTTTTTGATGTTGTAAACATGTGCCGAGTTTGGTTTTCCTACTGCAACGCGTTAAAAAGTTAACTGGGGGTATCCAGACTTTTGCCTAACCCTGTATTTATAAAACGTTTATTTTATTTTACACTAAAAAAGTTAAATGACCTAAGTGTATTTTAAGTTAAATGTAAGGAGGCATTATTAAATACCTTTCCTTTTTAAACTAGATATAATTATAAGCAGTTATAATTTTCTGTTTTAACCACGATTAGTTCTAAATTATGTTGTTTTATAATGCAATTTAATTCTGTTCTGTTTTTTTTTTTTTTTTTTTTTTTTTTTTTTTTTTTTTTTTTAGCGAATTTCCCTATAGGGAACATGCTATTACGGTAGTAGCCATGGTAAGACCTAAGCCCGGGACCATGTTATTTTTTTCATTTTGAGGTCCCCAGAAGCCAAAAACACTGATCGTTCATTTTCATATGTATATATATATATATGAAGGTATAAGACCAGGTCTATTTTCACGAGTTTGCGACCACTTTACTTTTTCATTTTGAGGTTTCCAAAAGCCAAAAGCACCATTCGTTTATTTTCATATATATATATATATATATATATATATATATATATATATGTGTGTGTGTGTGTGTGTGTGTGTGTGTGTGTGTGTGTGTGTGTGTGTGTGTGTGTGTGTGTGTGTGTGTGTGTCCGTGGTATTGATAACTTGTAAAGGGGACCTCCGATTTTTATGAAATTTGGTATGAAGGTTTAAGACCAGGTCTATTTACATGAGTTTGCAAACCAGCATGATCGGGTAATGGGAATGGGGTTTTATGGGGTTTCAAAGGGGTCAAAAATGGGTATTTAGCATTTTTGGAGCATAATTTTCAAAATTCAACAATTTTAACTAAAACCATTTAAAAGAGCTTAAAAAAACAAACAATTTAGCATTTTTAATTTTTAACTTGGTTAAACAGGTTACGGAGAAAAGCCAAAAATAGGTTTTCCATGTTAATCTTATGGGAAATCAACAAAACCCTGTATCTCGCTTATTTATTGTAATAACTTGATAAAATTTGGTATGTTCATTCAGTTGGTAGGGCTTAACTGATATTTGCTTACAAAACCCACATGGCGGCAAACCTACGTACTCACCCCCATGGGGTTTATGGGGAAAATTAAAAAGTGCTGAATATTTATACAGTTTGATATTTACCTTAAGTAACTATTACATTTCCTAACAAAACTAACATTTTCTAACAACATCCCATGGCAGCAAACCTACATACCCATTTTTATGGTGTTTATGGGGAAAATACGATATCTCAAGATCGTTTGGAAATTCACTGAGTGTGCAGGTCTGCTGCGACGGGGGTATTATTTTACACATACCGGGTGTAAAAAAAGTTCGTCCCCCCTCTTTATTTTTTTCAATTTTCCAGCAAAAAAAAAATATCGTTTGGGGGGTGATAGAAACTTAACACAAAGTACCTTTTGACAATATGAAACATTTATAGTAATGTTAGGGGGACTGCCCACCAGGAGTTAGAAGAAAATCTTAAATGTAAGCATAGGTTGATATGTACATCAAATTAAAGGTCTTACTTGACAGAGTACAATGCTGCAAACTATACTTAAAATGGATGACCCAAACGGAAATGGTAGGCTTTCAAAGTTTCCATTAAAATCATATGGGTAAAACTTCAAAATGCAATAATTTTCTTAATACTCAACCTTTTGACGTCGGGTTTGTGGCTAATTACTCCAAATACAAAGACGTTTAAAATGGTGTATGATGTGACAGAGGCTAGTTAAGTTCCGATTTAAATATCCTCTATGGGACGTCCCCTATTGAAGTATTTCAGAGATATGCTTCGGCTTTTGTCACAACATACATAATTTTAAACGTCTTTCACCCCCCAAACGATATTTGTTTATCTGAACAAATAAACAAATTAAACATGCTTTTTTACACCCTGTATAGAAAAATTCAATTATAATTTGATTTCAGTAATTATTTCATAAAAATTCTTGCTATTTTTAAGTTAAATAAATGAATAAAATCTATTAGCCAACAAATTAAATTACATTTCAAATAGGTAGATGCAAATCCATGTTTAATCATGCAGGAAAATAGTACCAGTCACAAGAAAATAATTATAAGCATTGAAAATGCTGTTGGGGCCAAAGGTACGGTTAAAACATGTGTAATTTAAACCCAACCCTTTTAATTAACTATTCTTCTTATTACCATTCTTGTTTGTGAAAGTTTACCTAATGTGAGAGACTACATAGGCCTAATGAGAACCCTCATTAATACAATGCCTATTAAACACATTACAAGTTACTGTCTCTACTAATTTGTAATTAAAATTGGGTTGAATCTCGTGAGGAAATAAAAATGAAACTACTGTGTAATTTCTGTTATTACAATCTTAACATATTAAATTATATTTTTACCCTTTTAACAGAGCAGGCTGAATCAGTTAAATATATAATTCACGCATAAAAATAAATCAAAACCCATTTTGTAGCAATTTATTGAACACTTTCATGCCTATAAAAAATATTGTTGAAAACAGTTCTTAAGCACTTTTGGTATTATAAAAACAGTTAAGAAAATTTTCCATCTGCAAAACTAAAAACTTAAAATGTATCTTAAAATATTACTTATATGAGTTTATTTTTTTATAAATTCATCTGGGAAGACCTCTTCTTCATCTGTTGCATATAGGCCTACAAATATTGAATCTAAACTGATTGGGTTCATAGGTTACTGTATTAAGTGGATGATTTGTGATCGAAATCTTTTTGTTAAATGAGAGACTCGACTATGAATTAATTGTTTCACGGCACAGTTGTGATAATGTTTCCTATAGCATTCTAGGTTGTTATGTAATATAAAAAATAAAATAAAAACGGAAGAGTTTATCGCCCTCCTGTCTATTATTATGAATTTATCAGATCGATTAATTTTGTTTGAAGGACAAAAGTAGTCATCTGTAAAGAAATTAGATTTACATTAAATGTAAAGAATTAAAATATCTATATTTATAGTCGTTTTGAATAGTATTCCCATCACACATTTTAATTAGTTAAATAGAAAAAAATACACTAGTACCAGTGTGGCAATCCATTGCAAATTAGCCATAGACGGGATATTTAATCTGTTTACAGATAAATTTATAACATTATTAAAAATAAAATTTAATTTAGATAGTTAATCAAATATATTTAAGGTAATGCAGATATTCTTACAATGTGTGGAATTCTTTATTTTAAGTGTATGTTTTAAGGCCCAACTCTCTTTTTTTTAAAGTACATCGAAATTTGTTTTTGCCATCTAAAGCCCTTAAAAGTTTGTTTTAGGAAATCGAGATGAATGTTGTAAGTAAACAAAGGTACCGCCACCATCAGCGTGGGGATTGTAGTTTTACTAAATGATAACAATGAAAACACAACTATGATCACAACTACAGCAGCGTACTCTGGGGAAATCAGAAAACGGTGGCTCAGTGGTGTTTTCAGACCCCGACTGGGCGTCTCTTTCATATCATAACATTTACATTTGAAAATAATGTAAAAGGATTTAGGATAATTCGAAATAATAGATAAACTACAATCATTTTAGCTAAACATAAAAATAAAATCGTTTTGATAATACCTTATTCTAATAATACTAAATGAAACTTGATTGATTGATTGGTATGTGTATTCATTAGCAATGTTGGCCAGTCTTCTTATAGGTATTAATATCTACTTTTATATTTGGATTTAACACTATGCTTTTCATTCGTGTTATTATGTGTAATTCTTTTTTTTGTAATTAGGTTCCACCACTAGCCATTCCTTCGTTTAGTTCTACAAACATTTTACAGCTCGATCCAAACTCACACCTCTTATGAATGTAGATTTTATACATGACATGTACCTTTTGATTTGGATTTAAAATTATGTTTTCCATACGGATTAGTTGGATCTTTTTTTGCAGAGGGTCTTCAATATTAAGATCTTCCGTATTAAACAGTAATAGCTTATTTACCAATAGGTTTTTTTTGGATTGGAGGGCTATAAATAGACAGAAAACATATAAATCAATTGTGACAACAGAATTTTCCATTCAACGTTTTAACACTGTGTATTATCAACCATTAACAAGTCGCACATGCTCCCAACGGTAAATATGTCCACTTTCATTAACTTTCATTATTGGTGCAACACAATTCGTTAATAGACCATTACATTAAGTCACTTGCATAAGGTTACATTTTAGTGAATTTTCCATAGGGAATAAGCTATTACCGTAGGTCTGATGGTAGGACCGAGTCCCCGGGACCATGTTACTTTCTCGTTTTGAGGTTCCCAGAGACCAAAAATAATAGTCACTAAAATTTATATATATATATATATATATATATATATATATATATATATATATATGTAGTATAACAAACATATTTAACAAGAGCACCCTTTCAGAATCAATCTTTTTATTTTTGACAACATGTTTCGGGACTTAGCCCATCTTCATGGTCATTGTACAAATATCTTTTAAAACCTACTGACTATTAGTAAATAAATAAACAATTAAAAATATTTTTATAAAATTATCATCTGTTTCACATTACTGGTTGAACTTCTCATTTTTATAGATGAATTATTATTTTGTCAAAGATTGGGTTATTTGATGGAATTTGCTGGTTAATTAGCTTTTGAGGATTTTCTTTGTGTGCCATGAATATTTTTAATTAATCTGTAACGTTCATTTTGTCACCCTTTGGCATGTAGTATAAGACTTCTAAGTTGTCATTTATGCTTGTGTAGGTGTGTTTATTAGACAGGAGGTGTTCGGCATAGTTAGATTTCATGGTCGTTTTATTATCGCTTCTTAGTGCTTGAATATGTTCTCTGAAGCGTGATTGAAACGACCTCCCTGTCTGACCGATGTAATATCTGTCGCAATCTGAGCATTTGATCTTATACAGTCCTGATTGTGAATAATCATTAGCTTTTCTTGCTTCAGGTTTGGATATTTTACTAATCAGGTTGAAGGCATTGTTTCGGGTTTCATGGCTTAATTTATAATCTGTGCTTTCAAAAGTCTTCCGTATTGCCTTGTTTATCATTGTATTTCATTGTATTAAAAAAAGATTGATTCTGAAAGGGTGCTCTTGTTAAATATGTTTGTTATACTAATTATATTAGCAGCCCTACAACTTGAATGTAAAATAGACATATATATATATATATATATATATATATATATATATATATATATATATGTGTGTGTGTGTGTGTGTGTGTGTGTGTATGTATGTATGTGTCCATAGACACGATAACTCTCGCAAAACGGTCCGATGAGCACGTAATGAAATTTCGTTTACAGGTTCGTCCGGTCAAAATAAAGATTACTAATTTGGAAATTCGCTGAGTATGCAGGTCTGCTGCGACAGGGGGTATTAGAATAGTTCGGTAGTCTAGTAGTTTAGAGAACATAATGTTAACATAAAACAACATGACAAAGTTCTCGGAAGTCTGACACAAAAAAACCAATGCAGGGAAGGCCAGAACAGGTAAGATGACTTGAGATAAGATAACGGCTCATAAGAAACGTCCACTTAGTCAGATATTCCAAGGGGATATATCTACCTCTTAGTCTTTACAAGAAACCCACTTGTACACAATTATTTCGTGTATGACAAAAGTAGCTCAAACCCGTTAAAGTGTAAGGGTTAATATTGGTATTGTGAGGGTTAATAGGTTTACCATTTTAAAGCAGCATAAACTATTTTTAGCCATGAAACATCAGAAATTTAACAAAAAAAAACTTGTGAACAAAAGTATTGATTGATTTTCAGTATAAGATTTTTAGCTCTGTAATCTCTTTTAAAAGGTTGTTAGTGAAATAAAATAGGAGGTGTAAAGAGGGGTCAATTACATTATTTGGCTGGTCTACGTATTAAATAATTTAATGTTTTTCAATGAGTAAAGTGCTCCTTATATATCCATATAAACCATTATTTTATTTAAAAACACCATGTGCTGCCATTTTCTTTTGCTGGGGTTGACGCCTTTACGTGTCTGCTGGCGTGTGGTTATCTCCAATTGATTGATGCAGTATATTTTTTTTCATTTTATTTTTTATTTTTTGACTGCTGTAACAGTTTTCTGTTTAAACTTTGTGCATTTATTAGTGTTTTATTTAATTTTTGTGACTGCCTTTTCTGATTTCAGGTTTGGTCATAGGCTTCTCCTGGTGTGTTTTTATTAACCTTGTTATGTTCTATAAATATATTCCACCTGAAGACGGAATGAGATTCCAGATTCCAAAACGTCGTGCCGTAGTAAATTAGTTTTTTTACTAATCATTGATGGAAAATGTCCACAATAATGTACCAAACAGCATTATTTATTGTATTAAATTTTCTGTTTTTTTTTCACTTTATTATGGAGTACCCTTGAACCATTTCACATACCACAGATTCGTGAAGACTTAGCAAAGTAATATTGCTTGTTCGTGGTTTGCAGTACAATACATATTTCGTATTAAAGGCATTGTTTAGTTTATCTTAGGCACTTTATCCCAGTAATAGTAACACAAGGCAAATGAGTGACATAAGACCTTAATTGGTCATTTTGTACATTCACATGCATTGACAAGTCAGTGGAAATAACACATCAGTATATTGTCTTTCAAAATACCACAATTAACAAAGACAAAGATTACAGGGGCGAGAAGAGTAAATGAGTGAAGCTAACTAGCAATATACACAACTAGCAATATATTTGGGATTACAGTACAGTAACGATGTTCCTTGCTGTGCTGACAATACGTCGACAATATTGCACACGGTTACAGGTGCTCATTGTTTGTATTGTCTGCAAACACGATACTGATCATAACTTCAGCTTCAACATGTATACACACTTCGTTATTTGCAATCAGAATACAGATTCATTTCCGAGTGGACGTTTGATTCAGGTTTGTTCAGTGTGGTCCGTAATTCTGCCTCATTATATTTTTATACCGTTTAAGAACATTTATAATTCAAGAAATTTATAATCACGTAATGGTACAAAATACATTCCACAAAGCAAACAAAATGATTAAAAAGAAAGAATAAACAAAAAACCAAAAATAATGGATTAAAATTTAACAATGTTAGTCTATAAATGAAAAAATGATACATGATTTCGCAAAAATAACTATTAAATTTATTATAAGTCATAATCCAACATTACTAGGTCAATATAAACAACAACCACAAGGTCTTGCATTTTCTTTACTTTTTTTACATGTAAACAAACAACTATGGCTTATTGATAAACAAACGGAAAAGAGGACTTTTGTTTCCTATTATTTCCCAAGAATCGAAAACTGAAAATATAAACTAAACCAATTTTAAAGATAGTTTTAAGAAAAAGCAATCCCCGATAAAGAAGTATTGCATTTCCACTTTAAGTCAGCAGTTTTAGAGTCATGTTCTCAATTGACGTTCCGCGAAACGATTCTTCTATAAATGTTAAGTTTCAATAACACGGCCCTTCTAATATCCTTCTTTTACCATTGTTTTTCTTAACTAAGTATTTCTTTAATCCTTAAGAACTTAAATATTAGAGAAGTGTTTAATGTATGACATTCTTTCCATAAAAGGGAGTAAATACTACAAAAAGTAACTAACACCTGCTCAGTCAATATGTTATTTCAGGTCTTTGGGACCGTGATTTACATATTTATAGTACTTACATATAATAGTGGATTACCAATTTTATGAATTTTTATGGTAAATACTTTCATAGCTAAGTATAAAAGTATTTACCATAAAAATTCATAAAATGGGTTTTGAAAGAGGACAGCCTTCGCCAGACAAATGCAAGATTCATTGGTGCACAAGAAATTATTTTATAGATCTCCAGTGCTGTTCTGAACATCTTTTAACAATCCTCAAAATAAAATATTTTAATTTGAATCATTTTCCTGTAAATAAATTTCTAGAGATTACAATCACTGTAGTAAAAATGTAACCATTAACAATAGTAAGGTTCACGAAAATAGCCCGATGGAAATTTAAGCAAATGTTTTCCCCCTCACCCCCTCTCGCCCTGCAATATTGTCATTTATGTTTGTCATGGGTACAGTATACCAATGTGTTTATGAATTGATTTGGCAACAATTCATCAACTCTCCTCGAGTATATATTCGATAGAAAAACGAAATCTTAACAAAACACAGAACCATATTAATACGTTGTAATTTATTAACTGAATATCATTCAATATATTGTATAGGAAATCATCTTGGTTGTGTGTTATTTATTCTATTGCCAGTGCTGTGTTGTTATTTTTTTATCTCTTGGTATTATATTTATTCCTAGCTTAAGATTGTTAAATATCTTACAGGTTTTTTTAGCAGCCAATGATTTATCTATGAACAGTTGCAATAATATATTAACATTTTATTAAACAATAATTTTTAATTCAAAATGCTTTATAAATTTATAATAAATAATGCAACTATATGGCAGGATTACCGTATGGTCATACCCCAGACTTACAATAATAAGATGATACAGGCCAAAACATGTAAAAAATGTTAAATAAACTCTTAAATGATATCGACAACACATTACTTATTCCTTGATATCATAAATATTACACATTCAACTCCAAAACGCTAGGATCATTTTACAAATTATTCTTAGAAAGATAACATAATAATATAAAAAGACACTTATAATAGTTCTCAAGGCAATAACAATAGAATTGCTGAAATATACAATTGATTTTTTAATGACACATGTATTGTTTCGATACCATAAGCGAATGTTACTGGTTTCAACTTTAAGGCCTTAGTAGGTAATATTGCATTGTTTTGTTTGTTTCGCCACCAAAATCAAAACTGACGATTGAGTGAGAAATAGTTTGGTGATATGTGCGGTATCAAAGTTTCCTTTAACGTAACAACTTCTTAAAAACTGATCAGTTCAACTGTTCAGCTTGCATGGTTCATATGTTTGAGATAATTTCGAATAATACGAAGTTATCATATATATTTTTGGTTAGTTCCTTAATTTTAATTATCTTGTTCTTTTTGTTCGACTTTTAATGATTCATTTTAAGTTCGAATGCTATAATAATTATTTTGTTTTCCATAATAATATGAATAATAAAAAAAGAATTGCGAATATTATGAATAATTATTTAGTTTTTGATAATAATATGAATAATTAAAAAAGAATTGCAAAATACATCAAAATTAATTACATGGTTTTGTTTATCATAAATTTTCCCTTTAGGTTTGAGTTATCCTTTAAAAATAATACCTCGCACATTTAACTATATGGCAATATACACACACTAAAACGTTTGAAATGAAAACTTCTTGAGATTAAATGGATATGTTCATATTTTTTATCTCTATGAATTGTGTAGACTCTTCTGACGAAAAGTGATCGGCTTGGTTAAAGAAGCTCAATGCAAAATTAAAAATAAACTTAAGAAATTGGCTATTCATTCCACATGCTAAAAATCTCCCTAATTATATATTCAACTAGGGGCTTGTAGGGGCAAAGGCCCCTAAAAATCCAAATAATGATGTTATCTCAAAAATTAAGTTTCAATTCATCACCTAGTTGCACAATTATTATATTTCTTCTCAAGCTGTACTGTGAATTTACACTTTTGGATTTTCTTATGAATATTACTTAATCTTGACGATTATTTTTTGGTGGTAACAAAGCGGTAATTTGCCAATATTCTCCCTTGCATTAAAAAATACAGTATGTTCTCTATGTGAAAAAAATATTTTTTGGACTATTAGACTGACGGACGCAATACAATTAGTTTCGACATTAAAACACGTACACCTAATGAGTTCGTAACTCAAGTGAATACAGTAGTTACATAAAACATGACAAAATGGTTATTATCCCATTAATACTGTACACTACTGCATCTATGACCCCAGTGCCCCCACTCCCCCCACACTTGCTATGTCCCTCGTCCCCTTTCGTGATCCATGCTTCCTGTACCCCATATGCCCCCATGGCCCGAGTACCCCCCCATGCCCCGTACCCCCGATCCTGTACTCTCCCATGCCTCTGTGCCCCCTTCCTCCCAAGCTCACATGACCACTGTTCTTCCTCGAGGCCCCGGTGCTCTCTATGTCTCCCATTCATCCCCCGTACCCCCATACCCAGCTACACCCCAGTACCACAGACGTCTCTAGTGCAAATCCCCCATACCCATCTCATGGCCTCATCTCATGACCCATGCTTCCTGTACCTAATATGATGCCCGCCTTTCCTCCCCGTGCCCTCTATGTCGTCCCAAGCCTCCCCAGTGCCCCCCTCTTGTGTCCCGTACTTCCTGTACCCCCTAAGCTTCTGTGCCCCCCATTCTCCTGTGCTCACATGTCCCCCGTTATTTCTCGATGCCCCCATGCTCTCTATGTCCCCCGAGTCTTCCCCATGCCCCCCTATCGTGACCCATGCTTCCTGTACCTCCTATGATGCCCGTCATTCCTCCCCGCGCCGTTCCCCTATGTCACCTAAGCCTCCCTTGCCCCCCTCTCGTGACCCGTGCTTCCTGTACCTCCTGTGCCTCGCGGCCCGAGTACCCCCCCATGCCCCCATACCCATTTTACCTCTGTAACCCCCATTCTCCTTTGCTCACATGTCCGCCGTTCTTCCTTGATGCCAACGTGCTCTCTATGTCCCCTATCCCTCTCCCGTGCCCCCTATGTCCCCCCAAGTCCCCCCAAATCTCCCCCATGCCCTCATCTCATAACCCGTGCTTCCTGTACCCCCTATGCCCCCGTGGCTCGAGTACCCCCATGCCCCGTACCCCCGTGCCTCCGTGACTTTGTGCCCCCCATTCTCCCAAGCTCACATGCCCGCTGTTCTTCCTCGATTCCCCGTGCTCTCAATGTCCCCCATTCCTCCCCTGTAACCCCCTGCTCAACTACCTCCTGTGCCACCGACGTCTCTAGTGCCCCCCGTGGCCCCCATACCTTCATGTACGACCTATGTAAGGAAAGAAGCAAGGAATGTATAAAATAAAGTATTCCTCATACGGAAGTTATCCAATGTTAGTAGTTTACATAGTATGATTTAGTCAAAAATAATAATTACTAAAAAACCGATTCAACTCTAACAAGGAAATAGCTAATATATAAAGCATTAACGTAATATCTTAACGATAGGCACTGAGTAAAGCCATTTTATTAACTATTATATCAACCATCCCACGGCTAAGTCACTTTTTACAGCGGTATAGGCCTATTCAGCACACAAAATCATAATGACTTAGATTTTAAAGAGAGAAATCTACCGTGGATCCATTATTTTTCTATCACTATTAGTGTTTTCCTTTTTTATAGTGTATTGCCAATTTTTAAAAGTTATAATTGTATGTTATCTTAACTCAAAATATCTGTTCAATAACCAGCTGAGTTTATGATAAAAATTATTCACTGGATCATCTGCTTAATCACACGTTTAGATCTAAAAATCTACCTCCCTTTAGATTAACATTAGAACTTCAAGGTCCAATGGGGTGAAGCCCAGGTAACTTGGTAATTCTGGTATTTTTCCTTGCGTCCTTGGCCCTCAAGCTTTAAAATGAGCCATCGTGCGTTACTCTACCTTTCTTCTAACTCGAGATATTTCGTGGGGACCGATTCGCTTACGGAATTATATACAAAGATATATTATTTATGATAATTTTGTCACTAAAAATAACAACGTGGAATAAAGTGAAATATAGTAATAATGTGTAATCCAACGTTATAAACATTTCTCATAATTAATTGCAGATTTTGTTTTAAAATACAAAAAATTTCAATATTTATAAAAATTGTTTTATGTCAGCAAAATTATCCATATACATCCTTGACTTTACAGATTCTTCATTAATAGTAACCGAAAGTTAAGGATAAGTATTTGTTGACTGATGCGGCAGCCAATCAACCCAGTATTAGGACGACCAATCCTCTTATGGTGGGTTGAAACAAGCTTCAGTTCAATCAGTAACTTTTGGAGGAAGTGTGTAATAGGGAGAAGATCATAAGTTAAATAAATGAAATTGTTTTTAAAAATACAAGCTTATGGCAGAAACTCTAACGGTATTATTTTGCCATTAGGTTTAATTGTAAAATAAAAAGAAATCGATATAATTGAAATTCAATTCAATCTAATCTTTTATTGCGCATGACAAATAACTAACATTTCAAAGAGTGCCAATCTGTGTATGCGATAAGCCCATTTTGATCGACGCCTACTGTTGTAAGGATTCCCATTGCCGGCTCCGAGATAGAATAGGCCTGCAGTATCAGCTGCTTGAATTAAGAGCCGAATAATCGGCTCTAAAAGGGAATAATCGGCACATTCTAGAGGGTCCTGGGAGTGTCCCTGTCGTGTTGCAGAGGCTGATGTGTGCCTCGCACTCCCGATTGTCTCTTAAAGTATGTTGTCAGAAACTAGCCACTTCGGTCCTTGGTCAGGAAGTGCGGCATTTATGCAGAGATCGGCCTCGGGTGACCCCCAACACGTACGTCCCTTTGTGTATCGTTTGGTGCTGGTTAAACGGAGGTTTGGGCTACGGGGAATTTAGTTTAAGGCCTTAGGGGCGTTTAGGTCTCCTACGATAGGAGGACCTACGAGTTGGAGGCAATTTTCTTGATGTAAGTTCAGCCTCGAGCTAGTGTATGTAATTCGAAGATTCGAATAATTAAATAAAGATTCGAAAGAGTGTAATTGATTAAATTAAGTATCGTCTACCAAAAGTAAAGGACAGATTAGCTCATGTTTTCCAATGCCACCAGCTTCGGACTAAGAATAAAAGCAGTAACGAGAAGATATATATATTTTTTTTCTATTCTACTTCTAAGGAAAGTGCCCTCTCGTATAAAAGAAGACGTATAAAAAGGTCTTCCCCTTCCGACACATCACGGTGAAAGTGGAATCCAACCCACGCCAACGAGATGAAATCCATCCACGAGGAAACTCCAGCATTATCCGGACACTGACGGTTCCTAAACTGTTTACTTCATAGTAAAATTAGCCTAAAAGTAGCTGAAAATAAAAAAAACAAAAATGTGAGAGAGACAGATGTTCAGAATGGAGAGGAAAAAGTTGAAGCATGCAGCTGCTAAACAGTATCCTACTTCAACAAACTAAGCCTTTGGTTCTGGCTCAGTCAAAACCATAAATTCAAAGAAGAAAGGCCCTTCTTGGTCAAAAAGCCCCAGATTGAGGAAATCTTATACAGAGGCAATACTAGTCAAACCCTTGGTAGGGTGTTCATTCAACGAAGTCCTTTGTAATCTTAGAACTAAAGCAAATCCAGAAGAAACACACAACGTAGTAAAGTAAATCAGACGTATCAAAAAGGCGATGTCCTCCTTGAACAAGGGTAGTCTGAGAATAAGGCTAGTTGTTCACATAAGATAAAGCATGTTTTTGTAGACAAAGGCTTCATGCGAGACTAAGAGCCGAAAACCTCAATGGAGATGTGGAATCTGGGCACACTTTTAACTGGATAGAAGTTAGGGAGCCATCTTAAATCAAACGAGTGAAAATGCTGTGCCATTCAACCATAAATCTGTAGTTCATTATTCAAAATCATCAATAATAATCAATTAACAATATCAGTGTATAATTTTTTACAACTTATTTAATTTACAATTCTCTAAAGTAAACTAAAAATAAATTTTTACTCGACTCTATTTATTTATTTTTTATACCTTGAGTCTATCTACGCTAGTTGCATTTTTCAATTTTTGACGGAAATGTTTGATTTATTAATCTGCATATATATAAATGTAATTTGGGTTTTGAATGAAGGATGTAACACAAGTTGTTTAATCATTCCCATAAGTCAAACCCCCTACAACCATAAACTTGATTGAAAGTTCTTGAAGTAAAAACTCCAGAAAAATAATATATCCTCCATAATTCTCCAACGCAGACGTCTTCAAAGTTACCATGTTATTATTATGGAAGTAATAAAAAGTATTCTTATGGAAGCAGCATTTTAGTGATGAATACATGATTACAATAAAAATATCAATTTGTAAACAGCTGTTCTAATTTAGAGTATTAAGGGAAGATTAGAAATATAAAACTAAAGAATGATATAAGTGAGGCGAGTGAGAGCAGCAAACGAACTAACCCTGACTGCAAGTGAGCGTAGGAAATTCCTCGGGTTGGCATTGAAATTTGAGTATCATTGCGAAGCACGGGTAAGTCAGCTACTTGGTTATAAGCATAAAATAGCTTATATCAAAAATGTTTTCTTAACATTTGCAGATTATCTCTGTTGCTTATTGGTTGCAGACTTTAACTTGCTGACATTGGTTATTCTTTTCTAAAACGATAGTGTTACCACTGGTGTCAACCCTGATGTAATATTTTACACCCTGTTCGTGCCAACATAACAACACGCAACATTTAAGATGGCATTTTCATCTAGAGACAAGGAAATGTACTGTTTTCTCTTAACTTTACAATTAACGTTGATGATAGTTTATTAACTTCCATAGTTTTATTTAGGGGTTATTTTATAATTAATATTATATACATTTTTTAAAATGTTTTGTATTCACCTATTAAAGCGAACGATCCTCAGAGTTTTAATAATGATAAAAATCATTTATGATTTTAACTTATATTTAGTATAGGCGTACTTAAAACTTTACTGCTGTATATTTATACATAAAAATATGTTATAAAACATTACAAATTTTTCTTAAATGTATCTAAACCTATATTATTATGAAGGCGAAAGTTCCGTTATAAAATTATATTATAAATAAAAAGTATATTTTGTAAACTTTTAGGTTCAACCCCATTAAATGTCGAGGACCAAATACATTTCCACAGTCACATTTCTACTTGTCAGTGGTTAACCCTCATAATTAGACCCTAATGGTGTTGAGGTGACTTTGGCGTCCTTGCACTTTCTGTATATTTCATAATGAATATTATTAATAGGCAAGCATATTTCATTTCCTCCTTTTTTCTCAGCTTGCGTAGATCGTAGAGGAAATCCGTGCATACCGTTAGAAAGGTATTGTGCTGTAGATGAACAGAATCGCGTTTTAATTCACACTGGCCCCCAGGGCTACGCCCTACAGGCTGTCAAAGTTTCAATGTTAATCTTATGGGAGAAGATAATTAACTGAATCATTAGACAGCTTTTGTAATAACAAATGTTAGCAAATCAGGAAGAACAGATGTTTTAGTTATAACATATTGTTTTAACTAATTTGGTCAAGACAGTCTAGATGAACTTAAAAAATGTTGGTTGAATTTCAACCAGGAGGCGATCTCTAGTGAATATTATTTACTTTATTTGTAAAATTCAGTTATCATTAACAAATTAAGTAAATACTATTTAAAAATATATCTATCAAAGCATTTCCACAACAACAAAAAAGCTTCTTTTACTGGATAACACCATTCAAATGAAGAAAAAACTAAAAAATGTTAAAAGATAAAATAAAAAATTTTATATGGGAAATGTTTGTAAATTTCTAGATTTTTTCATACAAAAAAGGTTTGTTACATTATTAAATATAATTTTTTCATCGCATTGTACGGAACATATGTTTTTTACCTTCAGTTGCTTGTTTTGACATAGTTATTTGTGTATTAAGAGAGCAAAGTAGGCCTACCACATTGCCACTCGAGAATCTTAGATGGCTGCACGAAGGTCAGCTGAGTGCAGCCAAACATTTCGAGAGAATTTGTGCCCGTGATACACAAGATTTTTCCTACCAACATAATTTCAACGGCTTGAATGTTTTATTGTGTACAAATGGCATTTAGGTTTTGTTTGATTTTATTCTGTTGGAACACACTGTTAACTACAAAAAAATATATCGAACTAAAAAAGCAGCAATTATTAAACTTCAACAATGACCAATAGCTGTGGCATGGTTTGTAACAACAGCTGACCTTAAACTGCTATTTGCTCTAACGTGCAGGAATGAACATTGTCGCTGTAGAGTGGGAATGAAACGGAAACCGGAAATGAACTGTTTTGCGTACAGTTTACAGTGTGGCTTTCCATGCAGTGTTAGGAAAATAAAAAGTTTTCCTGATCTGAGATGGGTAAGTAGCGATTAAGCGACAATAGCGCTAACATGTATTATCAATCTATTATGAATCTATATTAATCACAAAAACCAGCTGATCTGATTGTTTAACGATAAGGTGTGTAAGGTGTTATATTATTGGTATGATAATTGCGTCATTAAACTGAAGAAATCAATCGAGCAACCGATAGTATATTTTCTAACCTATATTATTTTGCTTAATATTATTGATTCATAGCAGTGTTATGACAAATATCATTCATAATTCGGATGACCAGTGGTTCTTTGTGCCTAATCATAAATGTAAATGAGTTTAAGATTATTTAATTTGTTTTAAATAGTACAATAGCTTCTTAAATTTTATTTTATTCTTACTTTGTACAAACAACATATAACTAGCTTTAGAAGCAATATACAGATATCAGTATAGTGGTTAATAAACAAAAATTGAATTCTAGCCGCTCTCCAAACTTCAAAGCGCCTGAGTTACATACATTGATCGTGTTTTTTCATGTTTTAAATAAATATCCCTATACCATACCGCGTCTTAAAATATTTAAGTCCAATGATTTCAACTCCACATCCGAGGTTGAGGGCGAACTTCCGTTGTGACCGAGATTCTCGGGAAATAGACCCCATAAATAATAATTCTCAACTGAATGTCTGTGTTGTATATCTAATTTAAAACTCTTACCGCGGAGCAAATACTTTGTATGAAGTTAAATTCAAATACTTGAACTAAAAGTATTTAAATTAAAAATAATTACATTCTAACTACCCTTCCTCAAAAAAAGTAAAATATCGTAACTAGTGTTTGCTTAATGTTACTAGTGTATTTACAAAAGAACTTTCCGTTACGTTGTAAAACTAATAAATAATAATTATTGAAAATAATTGATTATTTTTCTGGCAGTCCTATAATATTTTACACAAATACTGTATAAGATATACACAGTTTAATGTACTTTATAACTTATATTATCTAAACATATTAAATTGTTTATTTGGAACTTACCTTAAAAACTGAAGGGTGTTATATGGCATAAACTTTTGATAATTGATTTGTCTGAAAACACAAGTGGTGTCATATCAATAAAAAAAGTAAAACATTGTTTGTAATAAAGTTGCGGTAGTTCTTAGACTATGAGACCACCTGTGTCCCTCTGTAATGAACACTGTAGCCATATCGAAATTTGAACAACAATAAACAGAGGTAAATAATTTAACCCTTTAATGTAAGTCGGCACTTTATCACGTTTATTAAAAGTAGTGCTAGAAAATATTTTATTTTGAATGCATTTTTGTAATTTTACAAACACTTTTCTTATACAAACACGTAGGAGCATGCGTTGTTTAAAGATAAAACACACGGCATTAAAAACTTCCTTAAAAATAAACTTATCTCCCATATAGTTTCCTATTTTTTCTTAGATTTTATATTTTAAACATTGACAGTAAATTTTTTGGAATATGTAATTAATAGTTCAAAAGTAGTGTATACATTTTTAGAGGAATTTAATTGCCGAGCAGAAATGAAAATATCTTTAACTCTGTATTTAAATATTTTAAATTAATTTGTGTGTCTTTATCAGCTTGATACGGCTCACAACAAATTTTATTGTTTAAACTTTACTGCCAGATAACTTGGGAAAGCAGAAATAATAATGCACCCTCAATGAATCGAATCATCTCTAAAAAGGTTTTTAGAATCTATTTATCTTTTGATTGTTTTCTTAAACTTAAATTTCTAGACATTCGGGAACCTCATGATACTTTTTCTTTTCTTAACAGAATTTTTTTATTTCATGAAGTAGCGAGCATTTTAAAAACTGAACTGTCTAAAGATTAATTGTGCCTATAATACTACTATACGTAAGCTATACACTTTAAATTAGATTATAAAAAATATCGGTACCTATTTATGTTTCATTAAGCAACGTATTGTGGTATGTTTAGAAAAGTGTTGGTTGTTTCACACGTGGCTTTATAAAAAAATTCATTTACCTGGAACATGGCAAAATTGAACATAAACAATAAATAAACGTTTGTTGTTAAACATTAGAGAATTCGTAATTTTCAATCTATACAAGATGATTTTACTGATACTTCACATCTCAACATTATTTATTACATATTCTTTTATGTTTTTTTTAAGAATTACCTGAGCTGCACGGAGCGGCTTGGTCAGTAGCTGCTCGACTCTTGTAGTGTGTACATCACACTTTCACACTCAATTACTTAACTTGAGTCCAAAATTAAATATGTAGCCAAGATTTACACATTTCATAAGTTTTTGGCTAAGTTGAAAATATTTTTTTACATTTCGGTATGGTTGAAATTTCACAAGTTCCAAGGTAAACTGGAAATGAACAAAAATAAATATTTCACACAGAATATTTCTACTCCGAGGGATGGAGGTCAATTAAAGGACAAACTCGGAAGAGTTGTTGACAAAAATAAAAATTTTTCTTCGATCTGACCACTTTATCCCCGCCACCTCTTTATCCCCACCACACAAACGGGTGTCTGGGATACGCGGTGTATCCAAGTTAGTATTTGCCCGGACGCGGTACAGTTCGCATCGCGTATTATCCGTTTTATATAGTGTGTTTGCAGTAAATATTTTTCTGATTTCTCGGTGGGTGTGTGAAAGAATATTAATATTATAATTTTTTTTTGGCGGGGTTGGGTTAGGTCAATGACCTCTGAAGTACGTATTAGGTCAAGAATCTGGTCGACAGAGTATAAAAAGAATGTTTTTTTTCACTTTTGTGATTCTTCGAGAAATTTAATTTTCTGAGCAAAATTCGAAAAATCGCAAAAGTGCAAATTTTTTTGTCTTTCCGCATGACCTTGACCTAATTAACATCAGTGACGTCATAATGATGACGTCAGTAATGATGACGTTATCATGACGCCATTTGCATGAATTAAACATATGTTTATCGATAACGTCATAATTTCTGACGTTATCGTGATGACGTCACTTTACAGGACCGCCAAAAAGACCACTACTATAAAAATTTGTGAATATTTACACATACAGGGTTCCTGCGTTTCCCGGCCTCTCTGTGAGTTAACTGGATACGCCTGCTTGCAACTCTAAGAGCTGGCTAGCTAAAGGGAAACATTTGTTTCTATAACTTCTAATATTAACTATAATAACCATAACAACAATATTTACCAGAATTCCAACAACTATAACAACAACCTCTACTATAAATCTTTGAATTAATTGAAACTTCTTTTCATTTAACACAGTAACTTAAATACAATCATCTTAACGTAAATTATATATTATTTAACAAAAAAAAAAAAAAAAATTGTTTGCCTTCATGTTTTGTAGTTTTGTCAATCGATATTTTTTTTCCCACCTTTATTATTTCTGGAATACACCAATTACTTATCCAAAATTTGAACAACCAAGATTGAGCGTAATACATAAAATATTTATGTAGTTAATTATTACGAGGTGGCCCGTGCTCAAATTGCGCATTATATGATTCTGTAAGAGAGAAACTTACCTAAAGTTGTATGTTGGTTATAAAGTGACGGAGATCAATTTTTGTTTCCTATCTGGATTTATAATTCATCTGAAGGTAAGTTTAATCAGCTGTTAAATTACAAATCACATTAAAGATCTTGTAATAAGAGTTGGTCAACATTTTAAAGCGCCCTCTAGTAGTAAATCAATGGCCAGGGGGGCGAAGACGAAACGATATCACCTTTTTAATAACGATTCGCCCACGCACTATATACTAAGCTTTAAAATGACACATCAATCTTATAAATGGGTTCAGTAGGTCGAGAGAAAAAGGGACGTAACAAATGAAACAATTATAGAAATAAGACGATAGATTTGAAAGTTCTCAATTTGATTATTTTGACAAATTGAGGGTAATGATTAAGGGGATTTTAAAAGCTTTCTACTATTCTTGATTGTGAGTAGTGTGTACTAGCCGGTATTAATACTGTCTTGCCTGTCCAGTTCTTCGGTGGAACTAAACTGTTTAATACTTGACTTTTTATTAATTTTATGACTTAGGGGCATTACCGTAGGGGGCATGATGATCTTAAATAATTTGGACTTGGTAAACTACAAACTAATTCAGCGAACACAACAAGGGGGTATTGGGGCGGAGCAACAAGCCTGTTCAGTGCATGAGATTTTTACAGTAATTAACAAATTGAGGCAACCAATTAAGAGGTGCACTCCATTCAGCATAATAACTATAATATTTACATATATAATTATTATTTCACACTTATAAACTTTTAACGAATCTTAACAGCTAAATTACTCTTTGTTTGATATTCAAAGGGACTGGAATGCAAATAATAATAAAAAAAGTTTAATAAAAAAGAAAAATATATTTAAAACAAGACATTTTTTTAAATACTGTAATTACTAACATAACTAAAATTTAACAATCTTTGGAACAAATTCTTGCAAATAGAAAAGATCTTACTTAGTATGGATTTAGCCGATCGTATAATAAGTTTATTAAGGAAATGCAAGCAATCGTTCTTTATACTAAATTTAAATTGCTGAGTCTTTCGAATGTAGAACAGCATGCCACAAGTCTGTTTTGTAAGATCACATGGGTGAGAAGTTATTGCAATCTGAAATTTCTATTACCTTGTTTGAAAGTTTTATCTTCTCCGATTTGCAACTTGGTTATCTATTTGAGTTTGCATTTACTGTAACAAGTTTTAACTAAGTTGACCTTTAATTTTTATAAATCTAGAAATATGTTTACATTTACTTCTGTATGTTAAATTATAATTCCTTTAGGAACTTTAACAAAAAATAATCTACACAATATAACATATATTGCTTTTTAGCAATATATGACATTTTATATATGACAATCAATGGCATTTTAATTCAAGTAGAAATGTACTAATTTTTTTTTCTGTTTGTAGTTGTTTTATTAAAAATTTTTATGAAATGTACTGTCAAATGATCTTTATTTTTTATTACATTTTGATACTGTAATAGTATTTAGTCTTATTTTTTCACCGGAGTAGTTAGATTTGGTTACTTCTGGCACAGGTCAGCTGCCCCGGAAGCCACGTGCCGGGGCACACAGCTTCCGGTCGGTTAGGCGAGTCACGCAACGAGGGGAGCGGGCAAGGTCGAGAGTTATTAAATGAGGAAGTGGAGGCCCTCGCTAATTGGCCCATAAATTAACCAGACGCAGCTGGCGAGGGGAAGGTGACGGGGAAGGTTGGAGGGGTTAGAGTTTAAGATCAAAATTTATCACAGGCGAGGGTAGGATTCGAACCCGGCCCGCTGGCGTGTGAGGCCAGTGCGTTACCCCTGAACCACCGAAGTACTTGGAGTAGAGTAGTGTAAATGTGTCTAATAATATTGTGCCTGTGGTTCGCTTCTTGTCCACAAGAGTGCAGCACGTACTACGACTGCGGCAAGTTTAAAATTCCTCCACCAGAGTTCAGCATGTACTAGGGCTGCAGCTAGTTCACTATTTCTCCAACAGATAGTAGCACGTGTTATGGCTGCACCTAGTTTACCCCAAAATATCCCCACGAATTACCCAAATTACCCTGAAATTCCCCAAAATTCCCTGCAATTTCCCAAATTTCCTCGCAGTCGTACCAACTTATGTCATTCACTATAAAACAAGAACAAATGAAATGCTGGGGTATATACTATAAAAAGTGAATAAAACCCAAAAATGTAGGCAATACAGTACATAAAATCAACCAACTTACGTCATTTACTATAAAACAAGAACACCTGGATCGCCCGGAACAAGAATATATGAAATGCTGGGAGCTATACTATAAAAAGTGAATAAAACCCAAAGATGGCTGCAATACACTATATAAAATGCATTCGCCGCTCATTGGTGTATATTAAATAATATAGTAGGGTTTTCATTTTATATAGTGTAACCGTTGATTATGTACATTTGACATTATAGCCATTGATGCAGAGAACTAGTCACAGGTACATTTCATATAGTATAAGCGTTGATCATGGTGTAAAAATGGCGTTAAAATTGTGTAACCATTGGAAGAATTAATAAATAAATAAATCATGTTTATTTAACATTATATTCATTAATATTTTGTATAGTATAGCGGCGAATGCATTTCATATAGTATAAGCATTGATCGCGTATATTTAACGTAAAGTCATCAATGCATAATATATAGTATAGCCTTGGGCACATTTCATATAGTATAACTAGATTTAACATTATAGTCATTGGTGTATATTAAACAATATTGTAGAGTTTTCATTTTATATAGTGTAACCGTTGATTATGTACATTTGACGTTATAGCCATTGACGGTGAGAACTAGCCACAGGTACATTTCATATAGTATAACTGTTGATTAGTGAATGACATAAGTTGGTTGATTTTATATAGTGTATTGCAGCCATCTTTGGGTTTTATTCACTTTTTATAGTATAGCTCCCAGCATTTCATATATTCTTGTTCCGGGCGATCCAGGTGTTCTTGTTTTATAGTAAATGACGTAAGTTGGTTGATTTTATGTACTGTATTGCCTACATTTTTGGGTTTTATTCACTTTTTATAGTATATACCCCAGCATTTCATTTGTTCTTGTTTTATAGTGAATGACATAAGTTGGTACGACTGCGAGGAAATTTGGGAAATTGCAGGGAATTTTGGGGAATTTCAGGGTAATTTGGGTAATTCGTGGGGATATTTTGGGGTAAACTAGGTGCAGCCATAACACGTGCTACTATCTGTTGGAGAAATAGTGAACTAGCTGCAGCCCTAGTACATGCTGAACTCTGGTGGAGGAATTTTAAACTTGCCGCAGTCGTAGTACGTGCTGCACTCTTGTGGACAAGAAGCGAACCACAGGCACAATATTATTAGACACATTTACACTACTCTACTCCAAGTACTTCGGTGGTTCAGGGGTAACGCACTGGCCTCACACGCCAGCGGGCCGGGTTCGAATCCTACCCTCGCCTGTGATAAATTTTGATCTTAAACTCTAACCCCTCCAACCTTCCCCGTCACCTTCCCCTCGCCAGCTGCGTCTGGTTAATTTATGGGCCAATTAGCGAGGGCCTCCACTTCCTCATTTAATAACTCTCGACCTTGCCCGCTCCCCTCGTTGCGTGACTCGCCTAACCGACCGGAAGCTGTGTGCCCCGGCACGTGGCTTCCGGGGCAGCTGACCTGTGCCAGAAGTAACCAAATCTAACTACTCACCGGGTACTGGTTTAATAGAATATTTATTTAAGATTTTAATTTGTGGGAAAGTATTAACTTGGGGATAAAAATGAAACCCTTTTATTTAACTAGTTTTAATATATAGGAAGTTAAAAGAATTTTTTTTCAAGTGTTACTGAGAATGCAGGTGTTAATGTTTTCGAAAGCATGTCACGTCTTAAACAGTAAAGCAAGCAACAAAAGTTGTAAGATCATTGGAAAGTTTTCTGAAGGCACAATCAAATATACCAATGATTGTGTTAGTTACGTGAAACAAATTTATAAATTCTTTCGTGGTTTTTATTACATGCACGTGGATAATGTTTTATTCTATTAAATTTACTTGTAATCAAAATATTAATAACTAAATTATTATTACAAAATAGTACTAATATATGGTTTGAATTATGAAGCTATAATGCTAGTATTAACATGCACAATAATATTAGATTTTATACAAAGGTATGAAACATGAAATCCAGATGCAATAATTTCCTTAATTAAAGCTTTGCATTTAAATGATAAACATTATAAAGCTACATTCTTTCCTATAGTGAAAATATATGTTGGAAAATTAAATAATATTTACTCGGTTTTACGAGAGGGGTTTACTCGAAAATAAATAGTGTGAGAAATTTACAATAAAAAAATCATGAATAAATATTTTTAATGACACTTTTGCATGTAGCTATAGACAATCTATGATAAGCGTAGAAATAATATGTTCTTCTTAGCTTTAGGAATTAAAAGCTTAGCCTTTTCTATTGTAAAAGGATGTAGAAAATCAATGTAAAGGAGAAAACACGACATCGTTTCTACATTTCAATGTCAGTTAAATAAAAAAAATAAAAAAATAGATAATTTCATATAAAATTTTATCATTGACACCATGTACTATTTGATGGTAGCTCTTGTAATTTACTTTATATGGAGCGGGTCCAGAATAAGTCCGACACGAGCTCAATATTTTAAGAAAAATTTTAGATAAATTTAACAATTTACCAGAAACCGGGTTCTTGCCTTTTGGTATCACTAAATGCACTACACAGTGGCACCGGTTTCGGACCTATGACAGTCCATCATCAGTCACTCTCTCATTATTTACGTGTTACTTGCTGCACACATTTCTGTGGATGTCGAATTAAAAAAATCTAAACTTATCCATAAAAAAACCACACAACACATTATGAAAACTTCCGGGAAGTACATAAAGACCACGCACTGTTCATACTACCGTGTACGGCGAAGGTCGGAGCGCTTCTACAGCAATTAGTGAAACCAAAAGCCAAGAACCCGGTTTAGGGTGTTTTAAAATATTTTAGGTGTCAAGGCTCTTGATACATTCAATAATACATATAAACCATTAAACCTAGGTATATAATTTTAAATATAAAATTTTACCTTTTGAGTACATTTTATCAATTTTCTGTTGTGTCAGTGCATCTTGCAGTTAGAAAAAAATCATAAGTCTAAGCATAGGTTGATCTGTGTATCAGACGAAGTCCATACTGATCACATACAATGCCGCAAAGTCAGACAATAAATTTATATCGGAGACGGAAATAGAAGCTAACCAAGCGTTATTAGTTAATATAATTTTTAATTTAAAACAATAACACTACATAGATAGCATTATTATAGATTTTGTAATTTTTTACATTTAAAACAACTAAACCCTACTGCACCTTAAAAATAAGTTATTAAGTAAAAAAATACTATGGAATAAAATTTTGGAGCAAATATTTGTACTTCTATAATTAAAAATTAAAACAATAGTATGTTTTGTTCGATTTTTCGATTTAAAACATTTGCCGAAAACTTATTACATTTATATAAAATCCTAAGTATAAAGTTAAATGATATAATAATTTAAATAGTAATTATTTATACCCCAGAGGAGTTATCAGTGTTTGTAACGTTTAATTGTTTTGTTTGCCGTCAACGAAATGTTGTCAAGTCTATTAGCTTCAATGGAAAATTAACTCCTTGATCACATGCGGAGGAGGATGAGAGCGATCAGTTAAATCATGTGAAATTTAACTAATTTTCGATCTATATAAAAACATAGTAAATTAATTAAAAATTAAACCCAATGTTTGTCTTTGACATACAATTGTATTTTTGCAGGTCTTTTAAGATGGCCTTTTAGCTTTATAAAAATATTAACGGATATATAAGGTTGTTATGCTTGTATAAAAATTTTATTAGTGATTATATTTCATGGGATGATTTACAGTTAAATACAGTATATTTATATGGAAGCAGTACATCTCCCTTCTCTACATTTTGTAAATAGCTACTATAATATGTACAGTTTTTAATAAGTTTATTCGTTAAAATAATTTATTAAATCAGTAAATTATCATTACCAAATTCTTATCCTACAATTGGTCATCACACAGTTTAAAATACAAGGTTTGAATATTTCAATTTATATATTTGTAGAAGAATGATGGTTATGATAAATTAAATTAATTCTCATAGATTAATACCTTACACAAATATCGAAATGCCTAAAAACAATGCAGCTACCAATGTAAATAAACGTTTGGGATTAAGTCACATTAATATGACTTAAAAGAATAAAATAAGTTCATTGTTTTATTCAATACTGTTCTATTCGTGAAAAAAAATTAATGATTGCACTTACTTTAATTTACATTGTTGGGACCATTTTTTACATACGTAATAATTATTATGGCTCAACAAATCAAATGTTTTATCCATGTAATTAGTCATTTTCGTAAATTGCTACTAGAATTGTGCTGAAACATGTTTCAATGCAATTAACTGCTTTGAGTGCTTTTAAAAACAATAACACTGGAATGTTTGACCAGTCATCTGCATTCCATGCACGTCCACAGCAGGCCCAGATATGAAATATCACCAGAAGAAAAACAAGGTCCAGTGTTTTGTATAATAGTTTAACCATATTTTACAAGTGAGCAGTTTATCTCGTAATAGGTCTTTGTATGAGTTTTCAGTTTTAAATATTTCAATTTCATAAAGGGGTTACCAATTCCTTTTTAAAAATGTAAAAATACATTTACCTTAGTAAAAGTTTATTTTAAAAGTTTTTAATTATATATATATATATTTTAATTATTTGACACCAGGAAACGTTAACAATAGTTTTATGGTTGGATTAGATTTTCATAAATCATCGTTTTGTATTTAGAGTCAAATGACATTTCTACTGTTAGTAAGACAATAAAAGTTACTGTATATATCAAATTTTTCTCAACTTGTGTGAACTAGGAGATGGATTTATGAGTTAGATTTGGTTAAGTGGTCTATTTTTAAACACAAAACGATACTTTTAATAAAATAACGGTAACATGTTATGTTGCGACGATAAAAAAGAAATGTCTAATGGGTTTTAGTGGAGAGGGATCAGCAATTGACTGACAGTTCTCCAGGCCTGTAAAGCGTGCACTTTTTGTTTTTATACAAGTGGAACACTGACTTAACAGGTCTTCCGTACCCCGACACTGCCAAAAGGTATTTCGTTCCTGATTTGGGAGTTGAAACCGGGACGCTGGGTGACAACTCATAGCTATAAAGGGAGGGTATAAAACTGGTTAACATCTATAATCAAACATGTTTTAATTTTATACACTACTAGAAATATATTGTAGGCCTACTTATTGGTTAGTCTATATTCTATATTTAACTGCCTTCCATTTTTTTAAAGATGGATTAGCAGTCGATTAAATCCTTATTTAAGTATGAAAGAACCTTTGCTTTTCATTTGCACTGTTCCAATATTCCTAAGAATATTAATTTGTTGACCACTGAATGGAAGATAATGAGGGAATCTGATTTGCCTAATTAATAGATACTCAACCATTTCGTTCAACTGCATCCTTTCGTCTAGCTTTGCTGGCCTTATTGGACTTTTCTTTCTTAATTAAACGTAAATTAATCCCACCTAACCTCCAATTCTACTATATTTCGTATGAACAAAACTGTACAAAGTACACAAATTAAAAATACAAATTAATTTTTAAGGTAAACAAATGTTTTTTAACTGTTAGCTAGAAAAGTTAACATTTTACAAAAATACATTGATATATTATGATTATAGCCTACTTTTAAATTTTTGTAAAAGGAAAAATTTTATTCTTAAAAACTTTAATATTATCTTAATTATATAATTTATAAAAGTATGTATTTTTAACAAAATAAAAACGCATTGTGCACTCTTGTATATTTATTATTTAATTAGACATGTTTCGTAGGATACCCATAATAGTAACAGAACATATGAAGAGGTTTTTACGACTTTGCTATCCTAATGAAAGATTGGGATATTTTTTTATTTAGTTGATTAGTGCCTCAAATTCAACAAAATATAGTGACAATAGAGTGAGAAGGGTGGAAATGTGTTATATCCCTTTGGAAGCGTGGTCATGAAGAGGCGCGGAGCATGGAGCTAACCAATCAAGTGTCTCTTGATAAAATTCGGAATCCCTCGGGACCGAGGCTTTGGTTGATATCACATTTGAATTACATTAGTGTGGATTGAAGACTCCCTCCACTCTACACGGTTCACACCGGCTTTGTCACATAGTAGATATTTGTTTCTTTTGTATATTTATTTTATAAATACAATTTATTTTTTAGTTTATATCAATGTAAATGAGCTAATGGTTTTTTTAAACGTATGTATCTATTTGATAAATTATAATTATTATATGTTATTCTATTATTACCAAATATGGCTTTCGTCCGGGGCATCCTCCTGGAAAAGAAAACCGATCTGGACCGCGAAGTGGCCCAGATCCCTTGATCGAGCGGCTGGATAAGGAGCGAGCCCCACGGGTGTAAGCCAAATTTAGGCCTAGCCTGACGTAATGTGATAAACAATTCCAGGTTAGATTCCTAAAGAGTAGAGGAGGTTTTTTAGTGGGTAAACCCGTTTTTTAGGGGAGCCCCACACTACAGGCTGGCCACCTGTGTGCGTAATGCATTTTTCCGCCTCTCCATCAAAAAAAAAAAAAAAAAAAAAAAAAAAAAAAAAAAAATACCAAATATGGCTAATCATAAAAAAAATATTACTAAAACTTACTCTCTTTGCATATATTTAAGAAAATACTACTTACCTATTTAGAAAGGAATACTTTACCTAAAGCGGTGTTGAACAAATTCTGTTCGAAAGTTATCGTGTTAACAGACACATAGATATGGATATATAGATATATTTATATACATATAATTTTAATTAATGAACATGAGTACCCTTTTATTAAAATCATTTTATTTCACTGACAGGTGTTTCGGACTTTTAAGCCATGGTCACAGTGTTAAAATGGCTTAAAAGTCCGAAACACGTGTCAGTGAAATAAAATGATTTTAATAAAAGGGTACTCATGTTCATTAATTAAAATTATATTAATAATAGTATTTCTTAACCATGAATTTCATCATTAAATTTATATACATATATATCAATTTGAACGAACTGTGTTTTTGGCTTATGGACCCCAAAACGAAAAAGTAGCATGTTTCCGGGCTTATATTAGGTCTTACCCTGACTACTACCGTAATAGCGTATTCCCTATAAGGAAATTCGCTAGAACCAACTTTCGGAAAATCGGCTGATTGTCAAAACTGTTGTAGCCAACTTATTGGCTGTGTGTTTTATACAGACTATTAAACTACTATTACAGACTACAACTATTAAAGTTGTATAGATGAATGTATTATATACTATAAAACATAACATGAACCTATTTATTTATTTATTATGGATAGTAATATGAAATGAAATATAAACAATAATCCTATGTATATATGATAAAACTGCAAATTTGCTGTTTTTGACCACTTGTAGTGTTGTAAAATAAAATTTTTTGAACATTAATGAAGTGAAAAATTAATTTCTGATGCATTTTCCTTATATAATAAGACATAAAGGACAAAAATATATATTAAAAAAATGTAAAACTAGACTAATTTTGGCATTAGTTAGTAGTAAATCCCTGAACAAAACATTTTAGGACATATATTTATATGATTTTTTTATTTTCTTGACCTAAGGAACAAAAACTAATAATATTTCCAGGTTGTTCGGGAACACTCTGTATATATATATATATATATATATATATATATATATATATAAAACTTTATTTTATTACTAATATAACCCAGAATCATGAACATTCTTCTATTAGACACCTACGAATTTGAACGATGATTCTTTTGCCATTGAACAATTTGCAGTATTTTTATTAGTAAATTTCTCTTTTATGACATTTTTAAACAAAATTTTTTAACATTACAACTAGTTTTAATTACTGTGCAATTTTCTTTTAAGTTAAAAATATATAAAAATAAAAGGCAAACTATGGTAAAATATAATTATAATAGAAGGAATGATTTTCACTATTGAATGCCCAGTGTTGCGGATCAAATACTAAGAGCAAAGGACTAAAGATCTGGGAATATTCGTTTTATAGCATCTTCAAGTGTTGTAGTCATTCTGAGCAGCCATTTCAAATATCTCTATTTGAAATGTCCCGAACGTTTTACAATGTTACGTCTTTGTTTTGATATCATTATAAACTCTAAATTAATCAAAAATACTGATTTAAATAGAAATAAACATCAAAAGTGTAAAATTTTTGTCGAGTTTTCAAATATTTATGTGCACAACTTTGTAATGGAAACATATGATTTATGCTTAATTATTCTGGGAAAAATGTGTTGAATACAAAATATATTTAATTAGATATATGAATAAAATAAAATTTGAGTAAATGCTAAGATAAAAAATTATATGTTATGAAATAGGTGTTTGAGATTTACATCATGAAAATCACTACAGAAAATTTAAATTATATATCTGAAAGAGATAAAATTTTTTAAACTTTTCCGTTACAAATAATAAATTACGGTATTCCTTACGGTACAAGTTTTAATGTTTTTTATTCTTAAATATTGAAGAAAACCCCATAAGAGGACCACTCCATTGATTTGAGCGTAATGTATTAAATGAATAGTTGAGGAAACGCTTATGGAAAATCTTTTACAAATATTAAGATTGAAGTTCTAGGTTAGGAAAACAAATGAGGAGTTGGCATGCAGTGGAAAATCTAAATCGTATTTAAAAATCGTCATGATAATAAATTAAAAGTTCTGACCTTTGCTTAGTTAATGCACTCGTAAATTGTACGGGTTCATAGGTATGGTTCTAAGATATGCAATATTTTCTGCATTAAAAATATTTTATTATAAATCTAAACGTTTGTTTCGGATTGTCCTTATTTTGTGTGTGATTTTTGTTATTGAAAACCTCAAATAACTGGAACAAGCTGAAATTTAAATAGACAAAATTTAATAATTTAAAGTTAAAATGCCGATAATTGTTACACGGAAAAGTATATTTTTAATAGTAAGATACAATAATTGATTGTTCAAATATAGTAAAGAACCATTACTTTTATTTTCTAATACTAAACTGAAATCTTAGAGCTTAGGATTAAGATTATGTTGCATCGAGTTTTAAATATAAAAGAACATATATTTTTGTTTTTTTTTTCAAAAAATGTTTTATTACTTATCAAATTTCCTTTTGCTGAGAAATAATTTATAGCAATACTTGTTTTTATACAAAAATACCGCAAAATATAAAATTTATTTCATTTAACTGACCGTATACTAACAAAATTTATCAGAAAATATACATTAAACGTTGTATGGTACAGTTCATGATCATATATGTATTGGAGTGACGTCTGTCACATAAACCTATATTTATATCCAATGTTTCGAATACACAATAAAGTGCATCCTGCAGAAGTCAATAAACCTTTTACGTTCAATTATGAGGTAAGACACAGTAGACCTATAACACAGCTGATTTAAATAAACTGCAATAAATGTCATAAAAATGTTAAGTTTAGCCAACTGCTTCGTCATCTACTTAGTAACACGCATGAATGGATTAATAAGATTATTTCTGTCCCTCTCTACTATCCAGCGAATAATAAACTTTAATAAAAAAAATGAAAATTTTAAAGATATATAAAAATGCGGGTTTATATATATAAACAGATTTTTGCCTTTTTATTTGCTAACCCTAAATAAACGTAAAGAGTTTTCAAAAATGTATGTGGTTAACTACCAGCAGTGTCTCATTAAAAAGTTTCCTATATATTCTAATTACTAATGAAAGCACCATACAATGTTGAAGATTGCCTATCTAAAGATTTTTGGACAACATAGTTAAAATTAAAAATTATAATTAAGTTGAATCAATTATTATTGCTATGTATCTTATTGATAAATGTCAATAAAGCATTATTATTATTATTATTATTATTACGAGTACAATTATAATGACTCACGATAAATGACTAGTTTTATGACCAATAACATCACAGAAAAAATTGCTGTCTTGCGTTCAATACAATGGAAGTAACTATTCTTCGTAATACAGTTTAACCATGCTTTATGGAAATAATACATTTAACCATGCTCTAAATGATTTGATTTAACTAACTCTGAATAGTCAGTGATCAGAACTTACGAGCTACTTTGAAACTTCACCATGCAAAAACTGATTGGAAATATTAACCAAGTTCTACACTCAGCATTCTGATGCCAAAAGTTTTCAAACTCTACCTCCTACTCTTTTAACGATTGAAAATGTATGCCGTTTATGACCTCCTAAAGTTCATCCTATATAAATCTCATAAACACCATTGGAATTACGAGGGTTCAATTTCTAATATCATTCGCAGCCAAACAAATTGCTGACGAGTGAAACCCTAGATCTTCCCTGGATGCACCCAGAGCATCACATTACAAATCCAGCTTTGTCTTTGAAATGGAGCTATTAAACATACAACCCAATATTGTCCGTTACCACCGAATTATAACCCCGCACGTCTTCTTAGGGAATGATGAAATGACGCACACACATTTTAACAAACACAAAACTAATTTATTAATTTAATTCAGGTTAGCCTAAAGTGTAATATTACAAAACTTTACGATTATTAACTGATTAAATACAAATTAAACAACACCGCTCACTAGCAAATTATCGATACATAAGGGACAGAGGACAAACACCCGATAAGCCGAAACTCGGGCCACCGCCATTAACGCGGCGCGGCGGTGGCGCCGCGGCGGCGCAACGCCAGACGCAGGCGCTTAACTCAACGACTCAGAACCGACTGGGGCGAGCTGACGATTGTTCGTCAGCACGCTGAAGCAGTGTCAACCAATCAGAGCACTGCTGCTTCACGCTGGTGCCTTGATTAGTGGAGCGCTCTTTGGATCACAACGGACATTAATGAAACTAAAACTGAACATTGTCGACAACTCAACGCACCGCTTGGTGATGACAGACACCACGTCAGCACATTCCATAACCCGTACGCCGCCTGAGCCGGGAACGGTGGGATTATCCAAGAGGATACTGTCATACTGCTGTCTTGCCAAGATGGGCTAGACTACAAATAAAGCACCATGCCCTAAAATATGATATTTAGTGACGGTAAAATTGTTATGATTAGGGTGGTGCAAACTGAGAATATTATTTATGGGTCTAGGGATTTTTGGGCCGTCACACTCCCCTCACCCTTAGACCTTGCTGTCCCCAGCAAGAGATCACAGCAAATAAACTGGAACAGACAGTCTGTTGACCAGAGATCTTCAGCCTCAGAAAACTTTCGCTTGAACCCACCGAACCTCAACTCATGGCAGCCTCAGGTCTCTAAATGGTCCAAAAAAAAAAAGAATGAATGTTTGCTCATTACTGATTTACTACATAAGATCAAATTGACAATGATTTCTAATTTGGAAGATACGGCAGCGAATGTCCTCTGTCTTGTTAGAAATCCCCTCTTAACATTTTTTTTTTTTTTTTTTTGTTAAACAAAAGAGCAAAATAACACGCTAAATAAGTCAATCAACCCCAACTTATCACGTAACACACGATCAACAATAATCACCCTCATGTACAAAAATTCAATAATTACAATAAAATCGAACAATACAATTATTACATAAATCTAAACGTTTATACAACCAAATCAATGCAAAAGCTAAACTTCATAAACAATTCAAGATTTGTACAAAATCAGTTGAAAATCTCATCAACAAAATATGCTCCACGGGGAGGCTCACCTACAACGGCCTTGGCAAACGTTTGAACCGTTAAAAAAAATACACAAGCAAATTTAACCCAACTCAAGTTTACATAATACACAATCTACAATACTTGTTCTACAGTAAGTTGACACGAATGACAAAATTGAACAACAAATAAACGACCTAATCGTAAAGTTTTACGACTCAAAATCCAACGTCATAAATAACCAATTATGACAACTCACAAAGAGTATCTCAGCCTTTGCATAATTGAACCAAAAATCTCATCAATAACGGATGCTCCACAGGGGAGGCTCTCTTGCAACAGGCTCCATCAAGTGTTTCTTACAGACAAAATACTAATTAAAATGAATAAAACAAACTTAATAAACTAAAACTTTCAAGCACTTAGGCTACTCAGCTTTGTGTGTGTTTTTAGCTGGAAAACACGCACAAGCTATCAATTTACAAAATACACTCGAGTAAGCAAACAGCCAGTCAATCAATAGGCACCAACAAAATGCTTCTAAACATTACCCGACAGAACTCTGTTATAACTGTTCAACAAAGACTCTTGAAGCAATCCATGCCTGACCTGTAGAGGTTCTGCGCAGAGTCCCCCTGACTCATCCCGTATATATCTTACTGTGAGACCTGCTCACACTTCTAGGAAGGGCCGGAACACATACTGGGCACCGTTCCATGAAAAAAATCGAAAAAGCAAAACAATAACGACATAACAAATAACCTCGTCACTACTGGAGACTCTGGTTGTACCCCATTCTACAGGTGGCCGACCAGGCTGTGGTAGCCTCAGTTTTCTTGTACAGTAAATTTATACTATATACTTAAGTAACAAACAAAAATAATTAAATTATTTCAAAGTAGTCAATGCAAACTCAACTAAGCTAGTGTGCTGATTGAATGACTGCGCGTTCTGACCCACAAATACACAACATATACAACCAACAA
Organism: Neoaliturus tenellus; assembly: GCA_030545055.2. Lineage (NCBI taxonomy): Eukaryota > Metazoa > Arthropoda > Insecta > Hemiptera > Cicadellidae > Neoaliturus > Neoaliturus tenellus. The sequence goes on along the minus strand of CM061533.1, from coordinate 67,788,027 downwards.
AAATCGCAACTCATGAAAATACTTATTTTACACCAAATCAAAATTACAACAACTAATTAACATCATAACACGTTTTGAAGGCCTGGTAATGTGTTAACGCTTTGTCTTGCTAGAAGGGTCCGGAACACCCTCCAGCAAGGCATGTTCCAAAGCGGTATCATAGTCATGTCACTCAAATAAAATGATAAAAAGTTTTATATTGGGTTGAGCCTAAGTGTTCACAGTCCAGCTTAAGAAGAAAGGGAGGGATAATGGTTTGGGAGTAAAGGATCGCGCGCATACCTTCCTGTGGACACAAGACTCGTCCCTACTTGCCTTCAATAAAACCAATTCATACTGTCAAAGCAATAAGCAGAAAATAAAGCAAATTGTTGTATTACCAGCCTTCAATCATACTCAAATGGAATAGATTCCACTAAACAACAACGACAAAAACATTAAACAATTTACGGAAACAATTTACAAATTAGTTACCCTTAACCTCAATCCTTGCCACTTTCAGTTCAGTTAACAAAGTTCCCAACACAGTCCATCAAGGTCGGAGATTTGACTAAAACATCACTGGTTTCCGTTGTCTAGACTCGTTCTACCAAATCATGATTAACGCACTACTAGTTCATCCACACCGAATTCCCTCTTTCGCAGTTCAGGTTAGTATGTCCATACAGCGCAACGAGGCTGCTGCATACGCGGGAGCTCGGTATTGCTCCTTCAATACATCTCTTCTTCACTTAACCTCAAGGAAGATTAGTACTAATAATCTGATAATATCAGAAGTCCGAAAATCATTACTGTACAAGTTGGCCAACTATCGAAGCATGCACTTAAGCAATGTCCAAATCTGGATTATTCCACTCTACCGGTATACTGCACAGCCGGGGATCCCCTATAAATCTCGATAAATCGATTACACGTGACGACTCCTCAGGGTCAACAGCAGCTTCTGGAGAAGGCTACTGGACACAATCTCGTCCTGGACGTCCAAACATCTCCGACAGCTCGTCACTCTCCACGCAGATCTGCTCATCATGCATGTCCGGGTAGCACCTCTGCATTGTCTGCGACCCAGGCACTGGCACGGAGCAGCACGGCATTCCCTCCTCAGGTGCACCTGGACAGAAAAACCACACACAGGAAACATTCTCCACCAGGAACAACAATCACGAACAACACACTCACCATCTTGTTGTTCCACGAGCAATGTCTGGGGCTTAGAGAAGCTAAGCGCGCAGAGCAGCTCAAAGCAGGGGCTCCAGTCACCACATCCGCCCTAACAACCACCATGCCGCTCATGCAGGCAGGGGTACTCAACACCGAGGGACTCCAAAACTCAACCCAATCGCCAGGGGAGACCAAGACTCAAGTCTTAACACCAGGAACAACGAACACTAACAACACTCACTATCTCGTTGTTCCACGAGCAATGTCTGGGGCTTAGAGAAGCTAAGCGTGCAGAGCAGCTCAAACCAGGGGCTCTACTCTAACCATCACATCCGCCCCAACCACCACCATGCCGCTCTTGCGGGCAAGGGTGAATAACACCAGGGGACACAGAAACTCAACCCTATCGCAGGGGAGACCAAAACTCAACCACAACTTGACCGTGTCCCCAACAACTCGACTGGAGCTGCCGACAAGTCGGGCAGGCATCCTGAATTCAGTTAAACATCCAGACAATTGCCTCTATCTCACTTTCTGGCAATGTCAATTCACACCCATCTCAACTGCTGCCAAACATTTTTTTTTTCATGAAATTTTGGGCAGGCAGGAGGCAAAAAAAAAACACCTTTTACTCTCTTCCCCTCTTACTACACACAAAAATCAAACAAGTGGTCGAAGTTGGCAATCTCCAAGCCATTCGAGCCAGCCAGTTTTTAGCCTCATATAAAAAAAAAACAACACTCAACACTAAACACAATCTCCAAATTTTTTTTTTTTTCAAACTCCCTCCCAATAGTACTTTCTAACTAGGTATTTCATTCAGTACAATATTGACTTCATTCAGGGGTGGCAACTCAACTGGTTAGCTTACTGTAAAAGATGTTTATGTATGAAATAAAAATTATGGAAACCGAAACAACCAACTTCCCATATACCAATCCTATCCCAACTTAAAACATCCTACCACTTGCTGCTAGGCAGAGGGCCTGATCATTGCAGGGCGCGCTCTCCTACTATGAGCACTAGCTTCACGTTTGTCAGGTCCCCAAGACCATCTGACATATAACCTACCAGAAACACTCTTACCCTCTCGACTCTAGTTCACCGTGCTGTCAGCTGCAGAAAGCAGGCACGACACTCGGATTTTTTTGCAACTATAAATACAAAGTAACCTTCCACTTTCGGTTTCCAGCTCAACTTAATAACAACTAATTGGAAAATAATAAAGATATTTGTCTGTCGCAAAAAGATTAAAATTGTCTGCTATACTTGTTATTATTTATTTCTATTAATTGTATAAAATAAACAAAGTTCTTACTAACAACGCGTAACCAGTCAAGCCACACTCCCCTTCCTTTTTCAGAATCGTCTGCGGTCTACTATTAACTCCAATGAAATAAAAATAAAATGAACACATGATTGATACTTGAATTTTATACTTAGGCCTCATTCTTGAGCATCCCAGTGACGTCCATCGTGGATTCCCATCGGCATTCGATCAGCGTGGGCAATCCTCAGGAACTTCTGTCCGAGGGCGACTACAAGTGCAACCTAATTCTAACCTATTACTGTCAAACAGAAAAAAATGTTATTGACTGTCCAGTACAATTTGGACTATTTCCTAGGCTATCACCGTAACCCAAAAGAAAGGAACCAAACTAAAAAATTTCATAAATTTAAGATTTAACTTCTGACCCAGAAATCACTCATTAACCTCCATTAATAAAAGTAACCTAGTTATATCGTTACTAAGTCCATTCTATTTTCAGTTTAAATTTCCTCAATTTAACCCAATTTTTTTGTACAAAGCCCCAACTCCTCTACGATTTTCAAAAACAACAAGCATACGCGGTTGGTCGCCTCTGGGAGGTTCACCTCTCGAACGCTGTACCATTGGTGAGAGCAATGCGTGTATCACTTTCTCCAACTCATCCTGAGTTCCACGGGAGATACCACAACAAAATCACAATGATATTCTCTCAAAATCACACGGTCAACGAGTAATTAATTCTATCCCCGTCCTCTGTCCCCCCCCAAAAAAAAAATAAAATAAATTTTATCCATTCTAATATTACCCCAGTCGGCCACCGCTCAAAAATTATAAATCTCGATTTAATTTTAAAATACTAAGCATTTATAATTTCATATCAACTCAGAGGGGTCGGCTATGTTCACAAGTCCCAAGCACCTCCGAGTACGTAATAATAAATCTTCCCAATAGTAATTTAAGTCAACAATGCTCCAACATCAATAATTAATTGAATATCCCTCTTCACGAAAAAGATGTGCTATGTTTCCCATATAGCCACTACTATTTTTTCTCAATAAAATTTCAAACACCTGACGTCTATATGAAAATCATTCTCAATTATTCACCTGTTAGTCATATTTGTAAAAATATTTAATTCCTAAAAATTTTGCAAGTCAACTCATGAACTTCAGAAATTCGGCTAAGTCCTGAGCTGAAAATCCGCAATAAATTTCAAAATCGATAACACATCAGCATTCGCTTGCTATCAAAGTCAGCCCGCGTGACTTCGTACTAAGTCCGGATCGATATTATTCCAATGGCCCAGGACCTCCCTTTCTCCACTACTGTTCTCTTCAGAATATAAATATAAAAAAAAATAATAAAATTTATATCTTAATTTCTAGTGTGAACCAAGTGTGTTGGTGTCCTTTGACCTGACAAAGAAAATTGGCCAGAAGCTTTTCTCACGAAATAATCACTTTAACTAAAAAGAAAAATTCAAAGAAAAATTGAAAACCAAATTTTTAGTCAGTCATCTATCTATTTACCTTTTAAAAATAACTTTTTAAATGTATTGGCCTATTTTCAATGACGCCCAGACATCTTCCAACTCACCCATGGATTCACAATAATCTAGGGTTAGCCCAATGTTAATACAACATGCAAGTAAATTTAGGTTAATTCAAAAGCCTATTGTTAGTTTATTAATAAAGCTCTATGAGTACCAGTTTTTGTCAACACAAAATTTCAATAGACAAACAACAATCACAAATCGGTCTAAAAGTCTCAACGTATTCAGCTGTATGGAGCATCAATTCAATTCACAACGCAAGCCTTCTTGATCACGGCAACAGCAGAAAAATTAATTTTGATAAGTCTTGCTCCTACAATTAAATCAACAATTTATTACAATATTCCAAAATGTTATAATAGTTACTCAATAAATTGGCAATCTCCCCTCTCCCTCAAACCACGGTCGGCTCAATTAAAAATCAAAGTCAGATTTGGCTAATAGTGTCGTCTGCAGTCACGATCTTTCTCAAATTATTCAGTTGCGGCCATATTGTCTTCATGCTTTACACAAAGACAGGAGTGGGGGAACCCACGCTATGCATTGTGTGCAAAGCCCCATTGACAATGGCGGCCCGACACGTTTCCAAAAATTATTTAAATTACTTCAAAATTCTGTAATAAATCAGGAAATTGTTATTTCTTTACGGGAGTTTCGCAAAACTTTTTTAATTTATTTTCCTAGTTAATTAAGTGATTAAGTTCTGCTTTTTCTGAGCTTTAGAAAAATGTTTAACATCAAACAATAAATCACATGATGTACTTACCAAAAACCATCTTGGCCCGCGAGTTCCTCTTTATCAGCGTAATTCTTGCAACACACCCCACACCTGACACCACTTTATAACCCCGCACGTCTTCTTAGGGAATGATGAAATGACGCACACACATTTTAACAAACACAAAACTAATTTATTAATTTAATTCAGGTTAGCCTAAAGTGTAATATTACAAAACTTTACGATTATTAACTGATTAAATACAAATTAAACAACACCGCTCACTAGCAAATTATCGATACATAAGGGACAGAGGACAAACACCCGATAAGCCGAAACTCGGGCCACCGCCATTAACGCGGCGCGGCGGTGGCGCCGCGGCGGCGCAACGCCAGACGCAGGCGCTTAACTCAACGACTCAGAACCGACTGGGGCGAGCTGACGATTGTTCGTCAGCACGCTGAAGCAGTGTCAACCAATCAGAGCACTGCTGCTTCACGCTGGTGCCTTGATTAGTGGAGCGCTCTTTGGATCACAACGGACATTAATGAAACTAAAACTGAACATTGTCGACAACTCAACGCACCGCTTAGTGATGACAGACACCACGTCAGCACATTCCATAACCCGTACGCCGCCTGAGCCGGGAACGGTGGGATTATCCAAGAGGATACTGTCATACTGCTGTCTTGCCAAGATGGGCTAGACTACAAATAAAGCACCATGCCCTAAAATATGATATTTAGTGACGGTAAAATTGTTATGATTAGGGTGGTGCAAACTGAGAATATTATTTATGGGTCTAGGGATTTTTGGGCCGTCACACTGTACCACCAAAAGACAAGAGCCGTCAGGTACTCAAGTGATAATGTATATTTAAAGAAAAATATTAAACGAATACCGAAGCAGCTTAATTATTTTAAGATTAAGAATCCATCTCAACATTTAAAGTAAAACTCTATTCGTATAATGGAAGATGTTATCATCTTTATTGAAAATTTTACACATCGAGGTTGACAACAGTTTGTTTGGAAATTTTCTTTTAAAGTAAATTCAACAATATGAAAACACATGTAAAAGTAAATCTAGTTAATTTATTTGTTGTTATAACTTTAATCATTAGGTGAAATTATCGTAGTTCATTATGAAACATACATGGTAGGAAATGGGTTGCATAGTGTATCATGTACATTATCGGTATCAGACACAATATGATTGAGCACGTGTATCGCCGATGATATCGACGGCATCACCATGCATTCCGAGCATCATTAGAGAGAGCACTTACACCGGGGTATTGGGCTATACATATACAAACAGAGATAATGCTACAATTAGTGACACCGGCAGTAAGTCATAACTAGCACTGAAACAACGGGAATGCGCCTGAGTGAAAATAAGATTAAATGTTTTGAGATGATGAACATCAAATAATGCAAAGCACGAATCTTCAATAAACATCGTCACTTTAACGACAAAATTATATGTTTTTAAATATAGGAGGTGGCCCGTGCGCAAATTGCGCATTTTAAGATTCTGTATGAGTGAATCTCACCTACAGTATGGAATGTTGATTATGAAGTGACAGAGATCTATTTTTGTTTACTATCTGGCTTTTAAAATAAATCTGAAGGTAATCAGCTGTTAAATTACAATTCACATTAAAGAACTTGCAATAAAAGTTGATCAACATTTTAAAGCGCCCTCTAGAAATAAATTAAAGGTGAGGGGGCGAAGACCGAAACAATATGACCTTTTTAATTACTATTCGTCACTGCGGTATATCCTAAGCTTTAAAATGACACCTCAATCTTAAAAATCGATTCAGTAGTTCGAGAGAAAAAGGGACGTAACAGACGAAACCCTTATAGAAATAAGAAGATAGATACTTTCTTTTTTGAATGAAATTCAAGTGCTAAGGTTAAATTATTATTATCATCTTATACTCTAAAACAAGCAATGTTTGCACGGACAAAAACTTTTTTTATCTCCAAGGATTTAGATTTTTTGTTGAATAAGGGGCTTTTGGAAACCAGGAATCGATTGCAACTGGTCCCAATGCTGGGATAATCTGGTTTTCGTACTAGAGTCCTTTAAAGTTTCCATGTCATCCTTATGGAAATTTTAAAATTGAAAAAAAGAATCAGCTGATAACTGTAAATATAAAACAATGTGTTACATCTTTAACCTGTGGTTTAGGAAAATTATACCAAAGTGCAGCACCCTTCGGTCTGGTGAGTAAGCGAAGCGAACGAGCTTTTTGTGAGAAACGAAAGTAATAATTTTACCGAGCATGAACTCGGTAAAATTCCCCTGATACTAAATTATATTTTAAAACAAGCAATGTTTGCACGGGCAAAGTTTTTCTCTCCAAGGATTTTAGATTTTTGTTGAATAAGAGGGTTTTGGCCACCAGGAATGGATTGGAACTGGTCCCATGTCTATGAAATATCCGGTTTTCGTCCAATATCCTTTCAAAGTTTCCATGTTATAATTATGGAGATTTTTAAATTGAAACAAAATTAGATGATAACTGTAAAAATTAACCAATGTGTTACATCTTTAACCTGTGGTTTAGGACAATTTTACCAAAGTGCAGCACCCCTCGGCCTGGTGAGTGAGCGAAGCGAACGATTTCGTCTTAAAAAGGAAGAAGGCGAGTGAGCGGAGTGAACGAACTTTTATGCGAGAACGAAAGTAATACTTTTACCGAGCTTATCTCGGTCCTCCTGGTACTATTAAATGAACAAGAAAAATGTTTCATGTATGGGTGTCCCAGACCACCCGTACACCCCTTTTAAAATCTACAATTTTTTTTTCTAAAAAACAAACTGTGTCATTATTGGTAAACCAGTAGCGCTCTATCCATTGAAGATAATTTAAATGTACAGGGTGTACGAGAAGTAACATATCTATACAAGAAGTAATTTATTTTAAATAGAAACCCACACTTTTATGGTACTTTGAATTCTACATATAATTTTAAGGCAACTTTACAATTCAATGTGTACCAATTATCCAAATGGTTTGGGATATAATGGACGTAGAAGTTTTCTTTTTCCCGTAAGAATAACATGGAGCAAATTTTCACATCCATTATCTCTGTGAATTTTCTATTAAACAAAAAAAGGCCTAGCATGAATATGTTTTGCACACTTCATTGCGTTCATGGCCGAGGTTATTTAAAGCGTGTGGAAAACAAAAATTAGTTACGAGATAATCAGTATTTTGTGATATAATATTATTTAAAATGATCTTGTAAGATATTTTCATGCTTGGACAGTTAAAGGTAAAGGTTTCAGTAACAATTAATGGGAAAATTTGTCCCATGTTATTCTTATAGGAAAAACAAAACTTCCACCGCCATTATATCCCAAGCCATTTGGATAACGGGTACACATTAAATAGTAAAATTATCTTAAAATTATGTGTAGAATCCAAAAATGACATTACAATTGGGCAATTCTTTTTGAAAATTAATGACTTTCAGTCTAGTTAGGTTACTTCTGGCACACCATGTAAATTGAAATTATTTTAAATGGATAGAGCGCAACTGATATACATATAATGACACAGTTTGTTTTTGTGAAAAATAAATTCTGTAGATTTTAAACCCTGTATGTCCTTTCCTCAATGGATACAGTACCTATTAAAATAATTAAATAATTTTTATAGATACAGCTGAAGTAAAGTTATTTGGTTCTTTTGTTTCTGAAGCTAATTAAAACAATTCTTCCCATAATAAATGTTCGTTGCTGATAAGTTTGTATATGTTCAATTATTATAACAAAAGAAACTGTTAGACAGACAATAATATTTAGCTATCATTCTACTTCCTTCACATTTTTTTACATAATAAATATTTATCTGCGTAACCGCTTCCAATTTACACACAGACCTTCATTTATTCAACCTTGAATGAAGCAAACTATAACATTTTCGTTGTAAGGGAAAGGTGAGTCGGGAAAGAGTTGGTGATGGCATTGCTGCAACAAACATCCCGCACATGAGCTAGAGAACCACTCACTGAGGGCATAATTAACTGCAGCTCGAGTGGTCAAGATTACCAGTTGCTATGTCTGTAATTCAATAGCCTTACCCGCTAAATTTTGTATAGGATACTTATTTTCGCATTAAACAAAAATACATGTTTTCAAGCAAACTCATATCTCAATCAAGCTCATTCATAATTAATCATTCTTGTGCAATTTTACTCGGCAGATATTATAAGTCATTTCAATGGTTATTAAACATAACTAAAAGCTATTTTTGACGCGTAACCATGATATAATAAAATAACAATAGTAGCAAAAGTTTTGTTTTGCTTAAAATGTTGTTACCTTGTTTAATGAATATTACAGTAAATATTATGATATTTTAGTTAAGCTATTCAAAATATTAAATTACAAATATTATCGTTCAACTTATTAAAATCGTTTTAGTATATTAAGAAGATGAATCGGAATATTTAAGTCTTTTTTCGTTTGGAGTTGGACGTAAACACATGGGTTTACATACGTATCTTGACTGTATGAAATCATCATTTTTTATTTATAACTGATGACATAAAATAAACTAATAATGTGTAGCCAAAATTTTGAAATATTTGTTTAATATATGTGCCATTAAAGTACTTTATTGTTAAACAGTATACAAAATAATTCACATATTAAATGCATTAATAATAGTTTATCTATTGAAAGTATTAAATTATCTTTCCATTGGATCGTTATGAGTAATTTCTTTTAAGCTCTTTGCGGAGATTTTATAACTAATTGTTACTATAAATAGTATTCAATTTGTTAATTATTTCAGATGTATAAATTTAAAATTATAAAGGTTATTTTTTTAATTTATAGCTATTTAAACACCCTGCTAATTAAGTTTTTAGAGTTTAGTTTGTTGTATTTTTAGTACCAGTGAGACCGAGCTTAATCTCGATGAAATAGAAGCATAATTTGTTTTTTAGACAAAGCTCGATAGCTCAAACAACTTAATGTTCATGTCAATATTCATGTTTTTTCATGTCCTGTCAATATGCATATCAAACGAAAATAAATAATTTTAATAGGCAATACATTCTTATCGGGTTTTGACGGTACGAATCCAATCAATAAACTTGCAAATGAACAACTAAAAAAATCTTGCACATGTTATACGTTTATCTTTTATCTCATATATCTATCCTGACAAACTTGAACTTTCAAAAATTAAACCTCTATTTAGAGACAAAGAACTTAATATTTAATGACTAATTTTATTATTGCCGTCCTTTTCAGAGATTTTTGAACCAGCAATAATTCTTCAGGTGACAGTTTTTAGAAAGAAAAAAACTTCTAGGTAACGACCAACGTGGTTTTCGTTTTGGCAGGTCCATTATAAATGCCACCACAGAATTAGCTGAATGCGTCATCGATTCAGTGGACTCTGGTGAAAATGTTATAGGCGTTTTCATGGATATAAACAAAGCTTTTGATAGCGTATCTCATCCCAAATTCCTTAACTTATTTAAGTCCATATTAATTGGAAAAATAGCTTACCCTTTATTTGAGACATATCTTTAAAATAGAATACAATATGTAGAATTGAGCCATTCCAGTAATTTTAATCACAAAATTAATGTTTCCCTTAATGTTTCCTTCAGGACCCTTACTATTTATCTACTATAAGGGTTTGCCAAGCATGATAAACTCTGGGAAAACTTTTTTTTATGCTGATGATATAAATCTCAAAATTCCATGCAGATCACCTTTTGAAATTGGACGGTTAGCATTTAATAAACTTTCAACAACAGCCAGAATTTCAATAATCTAAATGTAATAGCGAATCCAATTAAAACTAAATGTATGTCTTGTAGTACTGCACAGTAGTGTGTTTTGGTTACTTCTGCGCCAGCTGCCATGCCATATAGCTTCCGGTGGGGGTTAGAGGGTATATATCAGATGCTGTCGCCATATGCCATGCCATATAGCTTCCGGCTGGGCAGATGGTGAAATAATCAGATGGCGAGAGCACAGGCCCTCGGTAATTGGCCCATAAATTAACCAGGTGCAGCTGGCGAGGGTAAGGTGACGGGGAAGGTTGGAGGGGTTAGAATTTAAGAATAAAATTTATCATAGGTGAGGGTAGGATTCGAACCCGGCCCGCTGGCATGTAAGGCCGGCGCTCTACCATTTAGCTACCGAGGTACTTGGTGAAAGGGAGTGTAAATGTGTCTGATAATATTGTGCCTGTGGTTCGCTTCTTGTCCACCAGAGAGCAGCACGTACTACGACTGTGGCAAGTTTCAAATTCCGCCACCAGAGTTCAGCATGTACTAGGGCTGCAGCTAGTTCACTATTTCTCCAACAGATAGCAGCACGTGTTATGGCTGCACCCAGTTTACCCCAAAATATCCCCACAAATTACCCAAATTACCCTGGAATTCCCCAAAATACCCTGCAATTTCCCAAATTTCCTCGCAGTCTTACCAACTTATGTCATTCACTATAAAACAAGAACATATGAAATGCTGGGGTATATACTATAAAAAGTGGATAAAACCCAAAACTGTTGGCAATACAGTATATAAAATCAACCAACTTACGTCATTCACTATAAAACAAGATCACCTGGATCGCCCGGAACAAGAACATATAAAATGCTGGGGGCTATACTATAAAAAGTGAATAAAACCCAAAGATGGCTGCAGGCTGCAATACAGTATATAAAATCAACCAACTTATGTCATTCGCTAATCAACAGTTATACTATATGAAATGTACCTGTGGCTAGTTCTCAGCGTCAATGGCTATAACGTCAAATGTACATAATCAACGGTTATACTATATAAAATGAAAACTCTACTATATTATTTAATATACACCAATGACTATAATGTTAAATCTAGTTATACTATATGAAATGTGCCCAAGGCTATACTATATATTATGCATTGATGACTTTACGTTAAATATGCGCGATCAATGCTTATACTATATGAAATGCATTCTCCGCTATACTATACAAAACATCAATGAATATAATGTTAAATAAACATGATCAACGCTTATACTATATGAAATGTACCTGTGACTAGTTCTCTGCATCAATGGCTATAATGTAAAATGTATATAATCAAAGGTTACACTGTATAAAATGAAAATGCTACTTTACTATATAATATACATCAATGACTATAATGTTAAATATTTCTAATCTAGTTATACTATATGAAATGTGTCCAAGGCTGTACTATAAAAAGTGAATAAAACCCAAAAATGTTGGCTATACAGTACACAAAATCAATGGCTAGAAGCTGTTAAGCAACCAACAACGTTATCATACTATATACGACGCATACAGTACTATATAAAGTGAATAACATGCAAACTTCAGCTTAAAAAACATAAAAATGGCTAATATCTCGAAAACGGTGCGTCCTAGAGGTCCGGGGACCCAAAAAAACTACCTACTACGTAATAGAGGTACCCCCCCAGGGGGTGGATACCCATAATTAAAAAATTAACCAAAATGTTGCTGATTGCATCTAAAAAATGAAGGGACAATGAAGGGGCAAAACTTTGATATTCCATATCTTAGGAATGGCTCTATGTATTAACTTCATAGTTGGTATGTATGTACACTTACTTGCTGTCTACAAATGCATGGCAAAAAGTATCCAAAAAATGAAGGCGCAAAAAAGTTTTTATTTTATATCTTTTGAATGGCAATATGTATTTATTTCAAACTTGGTATGTGTATACATGTAATGTTAACATGTAATAAAATGCTAAAAATAACTTTCCAGATCTAAGGTCAAACAGTCAAAAATAAAAAAATCCTAAAATTAACATTATTATTGTCCTTCGCTAGCGTAGAGCTTTACCTTTGAGTCACTAGGCATTTGAAATTATTAGTATGTGTGTACACTTATTTGGTGTCTACAAATGCATGGCACGAGGTATCCAAAAAATGAAGGCGCAAAACAGTTTTATTTTATATGTTTTAAATGGCATTATGGATTAACTTCTTACTTGGTATGTAGGTTGGTATAAGTAAACATTAATTGTTTACCATTGCGTGGTGGGGTGCATCCAAAAAAAAATGAAGGGGCAAAACTCAAATATTGTATAACTCAGGATTGGCTGGACCAATTAACTTCTTACTTGGTATTTAGGTTGGTATGAGTAAACATTAAATGTTTACCATTGCGTGGCGAAGTGCATCCAAAAAATGAAGGGGCAAAACTTAAATATTGTATATCTCAGGATTGGGTGGACCAATTAACTTCTTACTTGGTATGTAGGTTGGTATAAGTAAACATTAAATGTTAACCATTGCGTGGCGGGGTGCATTCAAAAAATGAAGGGGCAAAACTTAAATACTGTATATCTCAGGATTGGCTGGACCAATTAACTTCTTACTTGGTATGTAGGTTGGTATGAGTAAACATTAAATGTTTACCATTGCGTGGCGAAGTGCATCCAAAAAATGAAGGGGCAAAACTTAAATATTGTATATCTCAGGATTGGGTGGACCGATTAACTTCTTACTTGGTATGTAGGTTGGTATGAGTAAACATTTAATGTTTACCATTGCGTGGCGGGGTGCATCCAAAAAATGAAGGGGCAAAACCTAAATATTGTATATCTCAGGAGTGGCTGGACCGATTAACTTCTTACTTCGTATATAGGTAGGTATGGGTAAACATTAAATGTTTACCATTGCGTGGCGGGGTGCATCCAAAAAATGAAGGGGCAAAACTTAAATATTGTATATCTCAGGATTGGGTGGACCGATTAACTTCTTACTTGGTATGTAGGTTGGTATAAGTAAACATTAAATGTTTACCATTGCGTGGCGAAGTGCATCCAAAAAATGAAGGGGCAAAACTTAAATATTGTATATCTCAGGATTGGGTGGACCGATTAACTTCTTACTTGGTATGTAGGTTGGTATAAGTAAACATTAAATGTTAACCATTGCGTGGCGGGGTGCATTCAAAAAATGAAGGGGCAAAACTTAAATGCTGTATATCTCAGGATTGGCTGGACCAATTAACTTCTTACTTGGTATGTAGGTTGGTATGAGTAAACATTTAATGTTTACTATTGCGTGGCGGGGTGCATCCAAAAAATGAAGGGGCAAAACCTAAATATTGTATATCTCAGGAGTGGCTGGACCGATTAACTTCTTACTTCGTATATAGGTAGGTATGGGTAAACATTAAATGTTTACCATTGCGTGGCGGGGTGCATCCAAAAAATGAAGGGGAAAAACTTAAATATTGTATATCTTAGGAGTGGCTGGTCCGATTAAATTCTTACTTTGTATGTAGGTTAGTATGAGTAAACATTAAATGTTTATAATTGCGTGGCGGGGTGCATCCAAAAAATGAAGGGGCAAAACTTAAATACTGTATATATCAGGATTGGCTGGACCGATAAACTTCTTACTTGGAATGTAGGTTGGTATGAGTAAACATTAATATTTGACATTGCATGGCGGGGTGCATCAAAAAAATGAAGGGGCAAAACTGAAATATTGTATATCTCAGGAGTGGCTGTTCCAATTAAATTCTTACTTGGTATGTAGGTTGCTATGAGTAAACATTAATTGTTTACCATTGCGTGGCAGGATGCATCCAAAAAATGAAGGAGCAAAACCGAAATATTGTATATCTCCGGAGTGGCAAGACCGATTAACTTCTTACATGTCATGTAGGTTAGTATGAATAAATATTAAATGTTTATAATTGCTTGGTGGGTCGCATCAAAAAAATGAAGGGGCAAAACTTAAATATTGTATATCTCAGGAGTGGATGGTCCGATTAAATTCTTACTTAGTATGTAGGTGTATATGAGTAAACATTAATTGTTTACCATTGCGTGGCAGGGTGCATCCAAAAAATGAAGGGGTAATACTGTAATATTTTATATCTCAGGATTGGCTGGACCGATAAACTTGTTAGTTTGTATGGAGGTGTGTATAAATAAACATTAATGGTTTACAATTGCATGGCGGGGTGCATCCAAAAAATAAAGGGGCCAAATTTAAATATTGTATATCTCAGGAGTAGCTGGACCGATTAACTTCTTACTTGGTATGTAGGTTGGTATGAGTAAACATTAAATGTTTACCATTGCATGGCGGGGTGCATCCAAAAAATGAAGGTGCCAAATTTAAATATTGTATATCTCAGGAGTAACTGGACCGATTAACTTCTTACTTGGTATGTAGGTTGGTATGAGTAAACATTAAATGTTTACCATTGCGTGGCGGGATGCATCCAAAAAATGAAGGGGCAAAACTTAAATTTTGTATATCTCAGGATTGGCTGGACCAATAAACTTCTTACTTGGCATGTAGGTGTATATGAGTAAACATTAAATGTTTAAAATTGCGTGGCGGGGTGCATCCAAAAAATGAAGGGGCAAAACTTAAATACTGTATATCTCAGGATTGGCTGGACCGATAAACTTCTTACTTGGAATGTAGGTTGGTACGAGTAAACATTAATTTTTGACATTGCATGGCGGGGTGCATCCAAAAAATGAAGGGGCAAAACTGAAATATTGTATATCTTAGGAGTGGCTGGACCGATTAACTTCTTACTTGGTATATAGGTTGCTATGAGTAAACATTAATTGTTTACCATTGCGTGGCAGGGTGCATCCAAAAAATGAAGGGGCAAAACCGAAATATTGTATATCTCCGGAGTGGCAAGACCGATTAACTTCTTACTTGGTATGTATGTTGGTATGAATAAATATTAAATGTTTATAATTGTGTGGCGGGTTGCATCCAAAAAATGAAGGGGCAAAACTTAAATATTGTATACCTCAGGAGTGGCTGGTCCGATTAAATTCTTACTTGGTATGTAGGTGTATATGAGTAAACATTAATTGTTTACCATTGCGTGGCAGGGTGCATCCAAAAAATGAAGGGGTTAAACTGTAATATTTTATATCTCAGGATTGGCTGGACCGATAAACTTGTTAGTTGGTATGTAGGTGTGTATAAATAAACATTAATTGGTTACAATTGCATGGCGGGGTGCATCCAAAAAATTAAGGGGCAAAACTTAAATATCGTACATCTCAGAAGTGGTTGATCCAATTATCGTCAGACATGGTATGTGTGTACATGTAGCCATAATTATAGGTAGCACCGTTTTGGTGCTACCTTCTATTTACTATTTTTATAGAATGGTGTATGGAAAAAGTCTTTAGGTTTTCAAGGAACACTATTAATTATTGGTTTAAGGACAGACTACTGTTTTTTTTTCAATTTTTTCTTTTTTTTCTATTGTTTTTTCTATTGTTTCTTTGTTTTTTAATTTTTTCTTTTGTTTTCTTTTACTTTTTTCTAGCTTGTGTTTTCTGTGGATCAGAGTAAATAAACCAAAAGCAACCTCTGTCAACCTAAAACCCGTTTCGCTGTAAAATATCTTGTTTGAAAATACAGGTTTCGCTTACAATTATAAGCAGATTCACCGCAAAATTTACTTTTCCAGATTTTTTTTCTATTTTTCTTTTCATTTTTCAAATTTTTTTTTTCTATTGTTTTTCTATTTTTTCTTTGTTTTTTAATTTTTTCTTTTGATTTCTTTTCCTTTTTTCTATTTTTCTATATTTTTAGCTTGTGTTTTCTGTGGATCAGAGTAAAATAAACCAAAAGCAGCCTCTTTCAACCTAAAACCCCGTTTCGCTGTAAAATATCTTGTTTGAAAATACAGGTTTCGCTTACAACTATAAGCAGCTTCAACAAAACTCAATTAACTCCCTTTATCAGTCAAGTTTTTACTGTAAAAATGAAAAATACGATCAAATTGAGAAACAGCTATATCTACGAAGTAAAGACAATATGTCAGGGTTCTAAGCATTAATGTTCAGAATTAGTTTTGTACGGATATGTGTAAAAAAAAATAAATATTTTAATTAAATAAAACCATAATATATTTCAATTCTTATAACTATTTCAAGGTAGCACCGATTTTTTCGTTGATACCTTTATTTTATCTTGAAAATAAGTAGTAAGTTTTGAGTTTTTACTATCTTATATCAAAATCAAAATGAATGAGCATATGATGGATGAGTTGTATCTATAAAGTGTCATGGGATTATATATGGACAAGTTTCAGATTTAGTGGTTTTAGCATTATCTGTAGAGTAAAAATCGATAAAATTAAAGTTTGAATAAATAAAACCAATTTTATAGTTAAATGTAAGTAGCGATTTTATTAACTTAATGGTAGCTCTGATTTAATACTATATAAATAAAGGTCTTAAAACCCAGTATATATTGTATGTTTTAACTTCATTATTATATTTTTTATGGTTCAAATTCGGTTTTTTAACACCTTAGTTTGAAGTAAAAAAAAAAATTAAATATAATATTTAGGCAAATATTTTTTCCATTTTTTGCATATATAAGGCTTTTACTCTATTTAAAGATAGCATTGATTCGGTGACACCAGCATTTGTATCTTAAACACAAGTGTTTATTGGATTTTTCTTCATTATTTGTAAACAAAAACAAATAGGTTTGACATTTTCTATATTAACTTATAACTATAAAGTATAAACAGGTTAATTGTAGTATACAGATAAAAATCCTTTTCACTTTGACATATATGAAGCTAATTAGGTGCTACCTAAATATAGGTCTTAAAACCAGTGTTTATTGTATTTTTAGTTGAAAGCCTTTTCCCTTTATATCTATTTACACTGATTGGATGCTACCTTCAAATTGTGCATAATCTAAGAGTTTATTGCATTTTTGGTTTTACTATTTTGTAAAGTAACACTTATTTGATGCTATCTTTATTTCTTTTTTCTAGCTTCATTAATTACAAGACTTATATTTTTATATATTATTTATATATACATTCTATCGATTTCATCTATAATTATTATTAGTAAAGCATGAAATGTTTTGCTACAACATTTATAAATTGTATGTATTTAAAATGCTTTAAATTTGTTTAATTTAAACTGTTACAAATTTCTTTTAAATAAATTTATTTCTATAAAGAGCTATGAATACATTAAAAAATAAATAAATAACAAATCCATGTGGTTTACAAGATATTAGTTGTACACCTCTTAGCGTTACCCAGAAAACACCACGAGGAGGTGGGTGTACGTCGTTTTCCACACTTGCACACACATACATATGGTTTACGGGTCTTTTAGTCAACCGCGCCAGTGACCTTCACTCAAACCAGACTTTTCAAAGGAGTAGCCAAAGTAAATACCTTAACTTCTCAATCTGATAAGTCTCACATTCACACATACATTCATACAGTTTATTCATTAAGAACAATTTTAACAATATTTACAAAATTATGGGGTGTCAATATGTTATTTAAAGAAGATTCATAATGCATACCATAATCATGCATAACCTCCTTAGCTTTATTCAGTATATTTATACTGTTTGGTACAGAATATCTTGTAAAACTTGGTACAAAACCATCTTTCTTAGCTTTCTTCAATGCTCTTTTAAATCGTCTTCTTTCTGTACGAATACACTTGTACTCAATTACTCCATACTTTTCGTAGTATGTGTTTTTTTCCAGTACACAAAAGATATGTTTTAAGTCCATATCATCAGGCATAACAGCAACCTTAGGCATTTGATCAACTAACGTTTCAATTAGTTTTTGATTATTTGCCAACACTTTATGTAAGGAGTGAGTCAACTTAAGGTTTTCTCTTTTAATTTTATACTCTCCATACTTGCGAATTGATGGTAGGATTTCTTCAAACACCCAATCTTGAAAGCGTTTAGCTATTTTCATCTTAGACGATATAATTAAGGAATATAAACCTGGTTCATTTATGAATACGGTTCTTTCTTGAAAATTATATGGTAAAACCGAACTAGTTTCATTTATATCCTTACGCAACTTTTTATATTTTTCCTTAACTAGATCATTTATTGCTTTTCGCGGTCTTTTGTATTCTAGAATCTCTGATATATCATTAGCCTTAAACCATGGATTGTTTTCACGATCAAATAATACAGCTACGGGCTTATTATCAAACATGTAACACTGCAGTGCAGACATAGTGAAGTCGTTTATTTTTCTATTTACTTTCAATATTAATTGAATATTACAAAATAGCATACAGATTTAAATATCCGGAAAAACCGAAATTGTGAATAAGCTGTTCACTCGGCAAAAGTTCACCAAACAATGAAGTACGTGGTTAACCGAGCTGCTTATATACCCGATGAAGAGTGGTGGAAAACCTGCGCGTACACAATTCTATGTTTTATTTTAAACATTTCTTGTGAAGATTCATCAATAATAAGGGGCACGCTCAACAAACCACTTTTATAAATGCTGAAGTGCAACTGCGCGTGCAAAAATAAGGGAAAGTGCTGCACATACACAGTAATATGATAAATTAGAATTTTTAACAATTTTCTGAATAATGTATCTAAACTGATTATTAACACATCTTACATTAATGTCACATTTATATTCATTTAATAGATTGAATTTAAAAATATTAGTTTTACATATATGTGCTACAAATGATTTTTTTAAACATCAAAACGACGTTTGCTTGACTAAAAGACAAATGTTCAAAACAATAATAAAATTAAATACAGAACTAATTAGGTTAAAATTTACACATAAAAGACACTATTAAAATAGTACATTAAAGGTAGCAACAAAACGGTGGTCCAATATCTGGCTAAAAATAGAAATTCCTATATCACCATTCAATTAGTAACAAAAGTTTTGTTAAGAATTCACATAGATAAAAAATATATTTATTGGTTTGGCCTTAAAACATTACTTAAAAGTGTTGTTTGAAAACCTATAGCAAAATTTTACATATAGAAATAGAACATCAAAGGTAGCACCAAAATGGTGCTATCTTTAAGTAGCAACATTTAAATGGGTTGAACCCAATTAGAAGTTTCCAAATCACGTTTAAGGTTAAAACTAACGATTTCTTAGAAATTCACGTAGATAAAAAACATATTTGATCGTTTGACTTTAAAGCAATACTTAAACGTGTTGTTTTAAAAAACCTGAAGCAAAATTTTGCATATAAAAATACTACATCAAAGATAGCACTAAAACAGTGTTACCTTTAAGTAGCAACATTTAATAAATGGGTTAAGCTCAATTAGAAGTTTTCCAAATCAACTTTAATGGTGAAACTAAAGTTTTGTTAAGAATTTATACATACATAAACATATCTAGTAGTTTCACATTAAACAAAAACTTAAAAGTGTTGCTTAAAAACCTAAAGAAAGTTTATCATATAAAATTGAATAAAAAATAATACATCAAAGGAACCACAAAAACGATGCTACCTTTAACTATGGGTTTAATCCAGTTAGAAGTCTCCAAATTACCTTAATCGTTAAAACTAAGGTTTTGCTAAGAATTTACATATATACACACATCTATAGTAGTCTGTCCTTAAACCAATAATTAATAGTGTTCCTTGAAAACCTAAAGACTTTTTCCATACACCATTCTATAAAAATAGTAAATAGAAGGTAGCACCAAAACGGTGCTACCTATAATTATGGCTACATGTACACACATACCATGTCTGACGATAATTGGATCAACCACTTCTGAGATGTACGATATTTAAGTTTTGCCCCTTAATTTTTTTGGATGCACCATGCCACGCAATGGTAAACAATTAATGTTTACACATACCACCCTACATACCAAGTAAGAAGTTAATCGGTCCAGCTACTCCTGAGATATACAATATTTAAATTTTGCCCCTTCATTTTTTGGATGCACCCCGCCATGCAATTGTAACCAATTAATGTTTATTTATACACACCTACATACCAACTAACAAGTTTATCGGTCCAGCCAATCCTGAGATATAAAATATTACAGTTTAACCCCTTCATTTTTTGGATGCACCCTGCCACGCAATGGTAAACAATTAATGTTTACTCATATACACCTACATACCAAGTAAGAATTTAATCGGACCAGCCACTCCTGAGGTATACAATATTTAAGTTTTGCCCCTTCATTTTTTGGATGCAACCCGCCACACAACTATAAACATTTAATATTTATTCATACCAACATACATACCAAGTAAGAAGTTAATCGGTCTTGCCACTCCGGAGATATACAATATTTCGGTTTTGCCCCTTCATTTTTTGGATGCACCCTGCCACGCAATGGTAAACAATTAATGTTTACTCATAGCAACCTATATACCAAGTAAGAAGTTAATCGGTCCAGCCACTCCTAAGATATACAATATTTCAGTTTTGCCCCTTCATTTTTTGGATGCACCCCGCCATGCAATGTCAAAAATTAATGTTTACTCGTACCAACCTACATTCCAAGTAAGAAGTTTATCGGTCCAGCCAATCCTGAGATATACAGTATTTAAGTTTTGCCCCTTCATTTTTTGGATGCACCCCGCCACGCAATTTTAAACATTTAATGTTTACTCATATACACCTACATGCCAAGTAAGAAGTTTATTGGTCCAGCCAATCCTGAGATATACAATATTTAAGTTTTGCCCCTTCATTTTTTGGAAGCATCCCGCCACGCAATGGTAAACATTTAATGTTTACTCATACCAACCTACATACCAAGTAAGAAGTTAATCGGTCCAGTTACTCCTGAGATATACAATATTTAAATTTGGCCCCTTCATTTTTTGGATGCACCCCGCCATGCAATGGTAAACATTTAATGTTTACTCATACCAACCTACATACCAAGTAAGAAGTTAATCGGTCCAGCTACTCCTGAGATATACAATATTTAAATTTGGCCCCTTTATTTTTTGGATGCACCCCGCCATGCAATTGTAAACCATTAATGTTTATTTATACACACCTACATACAAACTAACAAGTTTATCGGTCCAGCCAATCCTGAGATATAAAATTTTACAGTATTACCCCTTCATTTTTTGGATGCACCCTGCCACGCAATGGTAAACAATTAATGTTTACTCATATACACCTACATACTAAGTAAGAATTTAATCGGACCATCCACTCCTGAGATATACAATATTTAAGTTTTGCCCCTTCATTTTTTGGATGCGACCCACCAAGCAATTATAAACATTTAATATTTATTCATACTAACCTACATGACATGTAAGAAGTTAATCGGTCTTGCCACTCCGGAGATATACAATATTTCGGTTTTGCTCCTTCATTTTTTGGATGCATCCTGCCACGCAATGGTAAACAATTAATGTTTACTCATAGCAACCTATATACCAAGTAAGAAGTTAATCGGTCCAGCCACTCCTGAGATATACAATATTTCAGTTTTGCCCCTTCATTTTTTGGATGCACCCCGCCATGCAATGTCAAAAATTAATGTTTACTCATACCAATCTACATTCCAAGTAAGAAGTTAATCAGTCTTGCCACTCCGGAGATATACAATATTTCGGTTTTGCTCCTTCATTTTTTGGATGCACCCTGTCACGCAATTATAAACATTTAATGTTTACTCATACCAACCTACATACCAAGTAAGAAGTTAATCGGTCCAGCCACTCCTGAGATATACAATATTTCGGTTTTGCCCCTTCATTTTTTGGATGCATCCCGCCACGCAATGGTAAACATTTAATGTTTACTCATATACACCAACATACCAAGTAAGAAGTTAATCGGTCCAGCTACTCCTGAAATATACAATATTTAAATTTTGCCCCTTCATTTTTTGGATGCACCCCGCCATGCAATTCTAAACCATTAATGTTTATTTATACACACCTACATATCAATTACAAATTTATCGGTCCAGCCAATCCTGAGATATAAAATATTACAGTTTTACCCCTTCATTTTTTGGATGCACCCTGCCACGCAATGGTAAACAATTAATGTTTACTCATATACACCTACATACCAAGTAAGAATTTAATTGGAACAGCCACTCCTGAGATATACAATATTTCAGTTTTGCCCCTTCATTTTTTTGATGCACCCCGCCATGCAATGTCAAATATTAATGTTTACTCATACCAACCTACATTCCAAGTAAGAAGTTTATCGGTCCAGCCAATCCTGATATATACAGTATTTAAGTTTTGCCCCTTCATTTTTTTGATGCACCCCGCCACGCAATTATAAACATTTAATGTTTACTCATACTAACCTACATACAAAGTAAGAATTTAATCGGACCAGCCACTCCTAAGATATACAATATTTAAGTTTTGCCCCTTCATTTTTTGGATGCACCCCGCCACGCAATGGTAAACATTTAATGTTTACCCATACCTACCTATATACGAAGTAAGAAGTTAATCGGTCCAGCCACTCCTGAGATATACAATATTTAGGTTTTGCCCCTTCATTTTTTGGATGCACCCCGCCACGCAATAGTAAACATTAAATGTTTACTCATACCAACCTACATACCAAGTAAGAAGTTAATCGGTCCAGCCAATCCTGAGATATACAATATTTAAGTTTTGCCCCTTCATTTTTTGGATGCACTTCGCCACGCAATGGTAAACATTTAATGTTTACTCATACCAACCTACATATCAAGTAAGAAGTTAATTGGTCCAGCCAATCCTGAGATATACAGCATTTAAGTTTTGCCCCTTCGTTTTTTGAATGCACCCCGCCACGCAATGGTTAACATTTAATGTTTACTTATACCAACCTACATACCAAGTAAGAAGTTAATCGGTCCACCCAATCCTGAGATATACAATATTTAAGTTTTGCCCCTTCATTTTTTGGATGCACTTCGCCACGCAATGGTAAACATTTAATGTTTACCCATACCTACCTATATACGAAGTAAGAAGTTAATCGGTCCAGCCACTCCTGAGATATACAATATTTAGGTTTTGCCCCTTCATTTTTTGGATGCACCCCGCCACGCAATGGTAAACATTAAATGTTTACTCATACCAACCTACATACCAAGTAAGAAGTTATTCGGTCCAGCCAATCCTGAGATATACAATATTTAAGTTTTGCCCCTTCAATTTTTGGATGCACTTCGCCACGCAATGGTAAACATTTAATGTTTACTCATACCAACCTACATACCAAGTAAGAAGTTAATTGGTCCAGCCAATCCTGAGATATACAGTATTTAAGTTTTGCCCCTTCATTTTTTGAATGCACCCCGCCACGCAATGGTTAACATTTAATGTTTACTTATACCAACCTACATACCAAGTAAGAAGTTAATTGGTCCACCCAATCCTGAGATATACAATATTTAAGTTTTGCCCCTTCATTTTTTGGATGCACTTCGCCACGCAATGGTAAACATTTAATGTTTACTCATACCAACCTAAATACCAAGTAAGAAGTTAATTGGTCCAGCCAATCCTGAGTTATACAATATTTGAGTTTTGCCCCTTCATTTTTTTTTGGATGCACCCCACCACGCAATGGTAAACAATTAATGTTTACTTATACCAACCTACATACCAAGTAAGAAGTTAATCCATAATGCCATTTAAAACATATAAAATAAAACTGTTTTGCGCCTTCATTTTTTGGATACCTCGTGCCATGCATTTGTAGACACCAAATAAGTGTACACACATACTAATAATTTCAAATGCCTAGTGACTCAAAGGTAAAGCTCTACGCTAGCGAAGGACAATAATAATGTTAATTTTAGGATTTTTTATTTTTG
The DNA here is from genome assembly GCA_030545055.2 of Neoaliturus tenellus. Taxonomy (NCBI): domain Eukaryota; kingdom Metazoa; phylum Arthropoda; class Insecta; order Hemiptera; family Cicadellidae; genus Neoaliturus; species Neoaliturus tenellus. The sequence goes on along the minus strand of CM061533.1, from coordinate 67,763,681 downwards.
ACTGTTTGACCTTAGATCTGGAAAGTTATTTTTAGCATTTTATTACATGTTAACATTACATGTATACACATACCAAGTTTGAAATAAATACATATTGCCATTCAAAAGATATAAAATAAAAACTTTTTTGCGCCTTCATTTTTTGGATACTTTTTGCCATGCATTTGTAGACAGCAAGTAAGTGTACATACATACCAATTATGAAGTTAATACATAAAGCCATTCCTAAGATATGGAATATCAAAGTTTTGCCCCTTCATTGTCCCTTCATTTTTTAGATGCAATCAGCAACATTTTGGTTAATTTTTTAATTATGGGTATCCACCCCCTGGGGGGGGTACCTCTATTACGTAGTAGGTAGTTTTTTTGGGTCCCCGGACCTCTAGGACGCACCGTTTTCGAGATATTAGCCATTTTTATGTTTTTTAAGCTGAAGTTTGCATGTTATTCACTTTATATAGTACTGTATGCGTCGTATATAGTATGATAACGTTGTTGGTTGCTTAACAGCTTCTAGCCATTGATTTTGTGTACTGTATAGCCAACATTTTTGGGTTTTATTCACTTTTTATAGTACAGCCTTGGACACATTTCATATAGTATAACTAGATTAGAAATATTTAACATTATAGTCATTGATGTATATTATATAGTAAAGTAGCATTTTCATTTTATACAGTGTAACATTTGATTATATACATTTTACATTATAGCCATTGATGCAGAGAACTAGTCACAGGTACATTTCATATAGTATAAGCGTTGATCATGTTTATTTAACATTATATTCATTGATGTTTTGTATAGTATAGCGGCGAATGCATTTCATATAGTATAAGCATTGATCGCGCATATTTAACGTAAAGTCATCAATGCATAATATATAGTATAGCCTTGGGCACATTTCATATAGTATAACTAGATTTAACATTATAGTCATTGGTGTATATTAAATAATATAGTAGAGTTTTCATTTTATATAGTATAACCGTTGATTATGTACATTTGACGTTATAGCCATTGACGCTGAGAACTAGCCACAGGTACATTTCATATAGTATAACTGTTGATTAGCGAATGACATAAGTTGGTTGATTTTATATACTGTATTGCAGCCTGCAGCCATCTTTGGGTTTTATTCTCTTTTTATAGTATAGCCCCCAGCATTTTATATGTTCTTGTTCCGGGCGATCCAGGTGATCTTGTTTTATAGTGAATGACGTAAGTTGGTTGATTTTATATACTGTATTGCCAACAGTTTTGGGTTTTATCCACTTTTTATAGTATATACCCCAGCATTTCATATGTTCTTGTTTTATAGTGAATGACATAAGTTGGTAAGACTGCGAGGAAATTTGGGAAATTGCAGGGTATTTTGGGGAATTCCAGGGTAATTTGGGTAATTTGTGGGGATATTTTGGGGTAAACTGGGTGCAGCCATAACACGTGCTGCTATCTGTTGGAGAAATAGTGAACTAGCTGCAGCCCTAGTACATGCTGAACTCTGGTGGCGGAATTTGAAACTTGCCACAGTCGTAGTACGTGCTGCTCTCTGGTGGACAAGAAGCGAACCACAGGCACAATATTATCAGACACATTTACACTCCCTTTCACCAAGTACCTCGGTAGCTAAATGGTAGAGCGCCGGCCTTACATGCCAGCGGGCCGGGTTCGAATCCTACCCTCACCTACGATAAATTTTATTCTTAAATTCTAACCCCTCCAACCTTCCCCGTCACCTTACCCTCGCCAGCTGCACCTGGTTAATTTATGGGCCAATTACCGATGGCCTGTGCTCTCGCCATCTGATTATTTCACCATCTGCCCAGCCGGAAGCTATATGGCATGGCATATGGCGACAGCATCTGATATATACCCTCTAACCCCCACCGGAAGCTATATGGCATGGCAGCTGGCGCCAGCTGCCCGGGCAACTGCTCCCGGGCAGCTGCTACTTCCGGTCCAGAAGTAACCAAAACACACTACTCTGCACAAAATAAAGAGTATTCATTTAGTATAAATTTGATCAATTTTTAGTTCTCAAAGTTGATTAAATTTAAATTGAGATATGCACATAAATGATATCTGTAAAAAAATCATTTGGTTTGTACGATTTAAGAAAAATGCCAAAAGTTTGCCCAGAAGAAACCTTAAGAAAAATCTATTTTGCATTCATTCACACATGTCTTTTCGAATTGTTTAATATGGCGCAACCACTTTGTCAATCCTAAACAAAATATAGGTACTAAAAACAAGCTGTTCAAATAATACCATTTTGTAGATGATCAGATTCAGTAATAAATAATTTCCGAAATTGGGTATCTTACAATTTATTCCGTATACATTTTGGAAGTAAGCTTATATGTAAGGAAATGATTGGCAGAACTGCCTAGTTTGTGTTTAACCCATAATTAGCTCACCAGAAACAGGGTAAAAATATTATATCCTGCCCATAAACTAAAATTTCTTGAAAATAAACCATCATACCCGAAGGAGAAATATTATAATAAACTACCTGCTAATATAACGGAAATAAAAGATAATGCCAAGTTTAAAAATGATTTGAAGTGTTACTTGCATTTAAAAACCCTTTATTCTCTTGCAGAATGTTTATTTTATGAGATAATAATAAATATTATTAAAATCCATAAATTATCAAATCTTATAACTACAACATGATACTTTTATTTAGGTTAAGAAATGACGCCATTCATTTACACTTGAGGTATATACTTTGAATAAGTGAATAAAGAGTATTCAAGTATTTAAAGAGTATTTAAAATTCTAATTTGTTTGCAACTATAATTAGAAGTTCCGATGCATTTTTCTTAGGAAAATGTTTTTATGTTAGGTTTCAGATAATGCTATGAACTACATTAAAATCTCTATTCCCATGTATTTCGCAAAAATTTCTATTCCATACAAATCAATTACATTGTATGTAGTATAGGCTACTATTTTCGGCTTACATCAGACGCCTAACTAACTTAGTAAAGAAAAAAATACCTATGAAAGATAAACTTACTTACTTACTTACTTACTTGATACATGTAGTCTTAATCATTGACCGACTTAGATTGCGCTATTTTTGATTATTCATTAAAGTACATTAACGTATGCAAGCAATTCATAATTTTCACCTTCTTTGTCACATATAATTTGGTTAAGCTACAAATATTCAAAATATTAACTCATTTAGGCTTTTAAATATGTGGATTGCATTTAAAACAATATGAAGAATAAATTATAATATGCAAAATCTATAAATAAAAATCTCCAAATTCCAGTACCTTACGAACTTCAGTAAAAAGTTTCCGTATAAAGTTGTATACAGAAACGTTTTTTCTGAGGAAATAGCAAAAGGCTAGAAACAAAGACTATAACGAGAGAAAATAACTAAAAGCCATGACACAATTGCCGTTTATGGCAGGAGACCGCCCACTAGTAAATATCACGCTACTCCAAAATCCACTTGTGGTCTCCGTGTTTCACTCGTATTTCGATGTTCTGTTTGTGAGCTAAATCATACGAGTCGTTGCGCTTCGATATTCGACGGATACAGCTCCATCCTTTGTTATTGAGTGGAAAGCTAGGCAGATGGTGCGAAACGGGCAGAGTCGAGATGCTATTTAGAGAGAAGGTTTATTTTTAGCTTGTGATTATTTTGCTGTCAGAAAAACGTCATTTTGTAACAAAATGCTATTTTGTAAATGTACAGAGTAAATATTTAAATTTAATATAAAGCAAAGAGGTCAACCTGGATATCTTCAAGCATTCCTTTGTACCAAAAGAACTCTGTAACAAGGGGAAAGAGCCTGTTTGTTACTTAAGTCTATTCACAAAAGGAAAGTGCTTTTTACTTGTAAAATCCTTTATATGCGATTTATATAGATGTTTCAAAAGGTGTAAATCTTGAATAAGCAAACGACTTTAATAAAAAAATATATATATCAAAACTAAGTGTGGCTATATACATTTTACCAATGTCATAATTAGTAATTGTTAGTATCAATATGTCTATGCCTGAATAACAGTTTGTATGTTAGATTTGTGATATTTGTTGGTTATTATAAACACAGTATTATTTTCTTCTGTGATATAGATACTGGGATGAGTTAATTTAAACAGTCTTACTAAAAATACCATCCAATTCATAATGCAGAAAACCAATGTATTTTCTAACGGAATAAAATTAATAGCCCCTTGATTAGCATCATACCTACTACTAGTGTTTACATGCAGGTCGGAATGGAAAAAGTCATACATTAAGATTTACTACTACTTGATATATAAAACGTTAAATATCTGTATATAAGTTACACTGACAATGTAAAGCTAATCAAATTTTTTAACATTTAAATATTTTAAGAGTTTATCTTGTATAATAAAAGAGTGCATTTAAGGGTCTAAAGAGAGAGACCTACTGAATGTATCATGGCCGTTTTGGTATCAATGGATTTCTTATGGTCCCTATATGATAAAGAAAATATGGTATCCCATGGAAAATTCTTTATAACGCCACAGAATGAAAAATAGACCTTATTTAGACCAATCTAAGACGTGATTTTGTCGATTTGTTTACTGATTCAGGTGATCCATATCCTACACTGAAATTTGACATTACTGCTGATTTACGAAGTGTTTTTGTAAACAAAACAGTGTTTTTGTAGACAAATTCAATTCTATGATCATTGACAGATACAAATAAAATCAAGGACACTTAAATGTTGCAGTCGTTTTTAAAGCAGTAAAATAAATATTTAACAGCTGATGTTTCAATAAAATGGTGGTTGCTATACTATAAAGAGAATTAATGTATACTAGAGATCGCCTCCTGATCGAAATTCGATCAAAATTTCAGTTGATCTGGACCCAAGAAGCTAAAAGCATTTTAGAACTAAAACATCTGTTTTCTTCCTAATTTTCTAGCAGTTGTTTTTACAACAGCTGTCTAATGATTCATTCAATTCTCCTTTCTCCATAAGATTAACATTGGAACTTTGAAAGCCTGTGGGGCGTAGCCATGTAGTCCGATGTGAATTAGAATGCGATTCTGCTCATCTACAGGACCATACCTTTCTAACGGTATGCGCGGATTTATCCTACGATGCCCACGAGCTGAGAAAAAAGGAGGAAATGAAACATGCTTGCGTATTAATATATAGATATGATTGAGTTTATGTATTTAAACTTCCGAGTTAAATATTAATATTTGTTTACACATACTTTTTCTTAACCATCAACTAACGAGCTTTACGTTTTGTAAAATGATCATAATCTTTTGATTGTAAAATAGTACTCCCCACCATATTTTAATTTATTTATTTTTGTTATAACTAAGCCATTTAATGTCCTTATATGCTTAAGTTTTATCCTTTTGTCATGTAGGATTATGCTTCTACATGTTTCAAAATGTTGCTTAATTGTTCTCACTAATATAACAAATGGAGTAGAAGAATGTGAAGAAGTAGAACTATGAACTATTAGAAAATAAGTTTGAAATATACAAAAAGAAATACCGAGAAAAAGAAAAGGAGATGGAAATAAAGAGAACACAAAGACAAGGATAAACGTTCTGATTAGTATTTTAAGGATGGTGAAAACCCCTACTATAAGATTGACTTAGAGGACAATGCACGCGTCCAGTTTTTTTTTTTTTTTTTTTTTTTTTTTTTTTTTTTTTTTTTTTTTTTTTTTTTGAGGGAGAGGCGGAAAAATGCATTACGCACACAGGTGGCCAGCCTGTAGTGTGGGGCTCCCCTAAAAAACGGGTTTACCCACTAAAAAACCTCCTCTACTCTTTAGGAATCTAACCTGGAATTGTTTATCACATTACGTCAGGCTGGGCCTAAATTTGGCTTACGCCCGTCGGGCTCGCTCCTTATCCAGCCGCTCTATCAAGGGATCTGGGCCACTTCGCGGTCCAGATCGGTTTTCTTTTCCAGGAGGATGCCCCGGACGAACTGTGACAAACAATCCCAGTTGCCCTCATCCTCCAAAATCTTTTGGCAGACCGAGTCCACCGAAAATGCACCAAATATTTGTGTGGCCTCCAGGCGGTGCCCTTCCCAACGGGGACAGCGGAAGAATGTGTGTTCCGCATCGTCGGGAACACCCGGGCAATAAATGCAGTCCGGTGAACCGGTCTTTCCCATCCGGTTCAGGTACGACCGAAAATAGCCGTGACCTGTCAAAAATTGGGTCAGGTAGTAGTCCACCTCCCCATGCCACCGTTCCACCCATGGTTGGACCTGCTTGATAAGTCGCGCAGTCCATCGTCCTCGGGTGTCGTGCTCCCAGCTGTGTTGCCACTGCTGGAAGGTTCGGGAGCGCTCTTCTGTTCTTGCCGTGTCCTTGCCGATGCACGCGTCCAGTAGCACTTAGCCCAGTAGCACTTAGTACACTCAGGAATGTATTTCTTCCTACAGTCAAGTCAAGTCAGAACTTGAAAGCAAGGTTAAATTAGACATTATAAGTCCTGAGGAAGATCCAAAGACCTGATGCTCATTGTTGATGGTAATACCAAAAACTAATGGGAACATAGATTCCTCTTGGATCCAACAAACTTAACAAGAATAAGGAACCAAAAATTCTTATTGCCAGAGGTTTAAGAAACATTGGTCAGAATATTAATTCTCGGGTGCAAAGCAAATTAGATAGAAATTCCAAATTCTTTCAAAGTAAATTGAACTCTGAGTCAACAAAATTATATGCTACCATTAATTGGCATGATAACTTGAATGAATTAAATGGTAATAGAGTTTAAAAAAACCTTTTATTATTAACGTTGGTTTTTGTTAATTTCCCATATTTTATGCCTACCATTTACTGCAAAACCATAAGATAGTAAGTATTATAAACCTTATAAACTTATACAATAATATATTTATATGTTTTTCACATTGTCAACGAAATATAAAGATTTAAGTTTTAATATTATGTCGTAAGGATTTTCATGGATTTTGCTACCATTCAAACTTAAAAACATAACATTCCTGAATAATCGTTGTAAAGAGTACCCGTCATTTTTGACGGGCTGTTAGCTAGTATACATATAAATGGAAGGATGCAACAATGTATGGATGGAAGGATGATTTTAAATGTAGGATGCAACAAAAGTATTTCAGCATTAAAATAAGTCAAACCCTTCCTACCATATACTCGTTGAAAATTCTTGACATGAAAATTTCAGACAGTAAATCACCCTCTTCAACGACTTAACAAATACATTTAAAAATTTCTGTGACGGTTGCCAAGTTCAATCCGATCAGAAATCTTAATGAAAATCGTTATTTGGGATTGAATTATCTAAAGATTTTGTATTCTAGGTGTGGCTTGGAAAAGTTTGGATTCTACATGATTTGTAATTGTCAATTTGATTTTTTTTTAATTCTCTGTACTTATACAAAGCTTGAAAATAATTATGTACCTGAGACTAACAGCGCCTTTTTTTAATCTTAGCATTCCATCTATTACTGATTTTACTACGAGGAATTGTTTAAGTATACCGAGCAAATGCTCAGCACCCAGTTATTATTACTAATAATAGCACAGAAAATATATGTAAAAAAACAAAATTTTAAATAAAAAACTTAACTAGGAAAACGAACACCTGGTTTAGTGAAATACTGTAATCTGTAATCAGAAATCTGTAATCAACTAAATCCTTACAAAAATTGAATTCCAAAACTGACTTAAGTTTTTACAAATATTTTATTTTAATCAGTAATTGGAAACACGCCAATACACAAATTACAATTAATTTTATATCATCTAAAATTTACGGAACAAATTACTTCAAAGCTTTTGAAGACCACAGAACCGAGGATTTATTAGTGAGATTTCTGATAAAACACGTGTTTCGTACAGCAAACTAAAGACTTGAACAGTTGAGCTTCCTATACGTAGATGTTGATTTAAATACTTGTATGTATATAGCTGAGTAATAAGATACCAAAAATAAATAATAATAATAATTATAAATAATAAAACTGTTATCTAATAAAAGGGTCTGAAATGAGGTAATAAATTTTTGGTGGTCAGATGCATCTAAATTTATAAGATCACTTGATTTTTTTCCCACGTCTTCGCTCGCGTTACTTGCCGTCAGGCTTAGCTCGTTCGCTACGCTCACTCGCTGCCCCGCTCTCCCGATTTTTAAGTAATTGATGGAATACCTAAAATTTGAATTTCTCATCGAATCTGTTTTTAGCAATAAATAAATATATAATCAAAATTGAACTAATACATTATTGATTATTGTCTTGTGTTGACATTTTGTGGCTTAGGTATTTTAATTGTTAATGTGTTTCTTGTTTTTTTTTTCTCTCGTTAAAAGGACTCATTGTATAAATAATCGTTTATAGTAAGTGATAGGTTCCTTGTCTGGAATTTATAAGGTGCAAGTTTGCCTATTTTCTTAATGTAAATTTCATTTAGAGTGATTGGTTTACACTAAACAGATCAGCAATAAATGGTTATATGTATTTGAATTTTTTTGAACAGTACCATGATTGGAATTTTACACTGTCAATAAATATGTACTATTTTATACATCAAGGAAACACACATTTTTATCAAGAGCTTTTTATGTTTTAATGGAGTTGTTCAGTCGATGTTGGCCACATGTGGACTCTGTGGCGTTCATATTTCAAATATTTTATTTAAAATTCTTTACATTCTAATGTCCTGAACTTGATGGAATGTTTAATTTGGATTAAATACTATTTTAAACAAACATTGTTAATTATAATATTTTAGCAGCAAAATATAATTAAAAAAATTAACATATAAGTTACTGTTTGTCAATAACAAAACAAGGTAATAATATGTAGCTTATGGTTCATTTGGTTGTGTGGGAAGATAAACTGTAATGGCCAAGTCCACTTAAGCGGTGTATGTGGCTCATTAATATTGCAGTCTTTTGCTATACTGGGAAATTAATTTTATATATACTCACTGTAAAAACATTTATTTGTAATACCTCGAAGAATCATATAAAATTGTTACTGTACTTATTAATTTTTGAAATCTTGACTTTCTTTACTGTAATGTAATGATTAATTTGAATTACATTATTTAAGATAAAATCACTTTGTAACGTACTGAACACCTAGACCCTGGGTTTGGTAGATAGAGCATTAAAAATATCCCCCATCGAGCAAACTTCTACTTGCCAGCAAGGATTCTGAACAACTAGAAGTTGCCTCATACATAGCTCTTATTATATGGCTATCCAATACGACATACCAATCTGACTAAGGCTACGGCCACACATGGCGACTTAGTCGCCGCGACACAAACGCCGCGACAAAGAAACAAATGTGATACATTGCATGTCGCGGGTCGCCTTGTGTGGCCGCCTTCATTTGATTAAATGTATTACACTTTTTCGGCGTTTGTGTCGCGGCGACTAAGTCGCCATGTGTGGCCGTGGCCTTAGTAGTAAATGAAAACAAGACAAAACGGTTAGCACTTAGGATAAATAGAGAAGTCACCGGAAGAGTTCTTGACCTAGAAGAGACAAACTCAACTAATGTGCAAACTAAGGACCTTGGCATAACAGTTGATGATGACGTAAACTGGACACCCCATATCGACTCCTTATGCAGCCAGCTCAGCTCAGGACTGTATGTAAGAAGAGGCATTAAGAGCATAAGTGATGTGGCAACAGCCAAGATCGCATATTATGCTTTTTAGAGATACATATTCGTTATAGAATCGTAGTATAATGTAGAGAGGGGCACCAATGCTGGGAACCTACAGACAATTTTGCTTCTCCAAAATAGAGCCATAAAACTTCTTTCAAGGGACACTTGCAGACAATTAAAAATTCAAGCCCGTACTTCACGTCATATCGAAGCACCTGAAAAAAATGAGGAAAAGCGCACTATAGCATGACGATAACACACGTCATGCAGCCAACTACTGTCTTGCTGAGGACGGCATGAGTGTAACTAATAAAAGTTCGAGCTACATGGGGGCCGAAATTTGGAACACCTTGCGAAAAGAACTGAAAAGAACCGACAAACGTTAGTTTTTCAGACGACTGAAAATTCATTAAAGTAATGGCCTTTAAGGACGGCCATTCTACACGATAGCAGAATTGTTTCCTGGAAGGGACATCATGACTAAAGAAAGAAAAGAAAATTGTATTTAGATTAAATTTATGTGACACTATTTGTAATATTGAAGATTGTAAATAAAGATGATCCTGATTTTTATTCTAATCTTTTTACACCTAATCTATGTTTTCAAGCCCAAATGTAATCATTCAGATTATAGGTCAAGCATGAGATGTGAACATGTTTTAAGAATAAAAATCCGAATAATGCCTTAAACATTACTGGTTAAGTTAAATTAGTATTAAAAGGTAAAGAAACTTTTCCTTAAAACCCGAACTCGTTCAAAAAAGACTAGAGCGGCCCTTTTTCTGGGCTTAGCGACGAGATTGATGATAACCTCTTCTTATCGATACTGACGTGACGTGATGTCAGACAAGACAGATGACGATGTGGACTACCGTACATTGTTCGTCCTCTTTTCTTTTGTACATAATAAAACAAAATCTAAAATAGATACAAGTAAATGAATCTATCATAAAAAATGTCACGTCTAATAATTTCGTACGTAGCTAGAATAAGTATAGTAATAGATAATTTTTTTTATTTTATTTTATATTTTTTTATATACATTAAATTTAATGTCAAGTGGAGTAAAGGTATGCTTAGTTGCTTTTACACCAACAGTGGCATGATATAATTTTATGAAATTAGTTAAACTTAAAATATACAAATGTTACATCAACGATTTCGTTTGTTTATGATAGATGTACTGATAAAATAAGAAACACCTGTAGTAAAATATCAAACAAATAAATTATATGTATACATTATTTACCGTTTTCATCTCTCTTTGCCTATGAAAATAATATGTGTGTCAAATTTTTCACTAAGGAAAGTATAAAACGTATGGTAAATATAAGTTAAACCCTACCTAGTGATTGTACATACCAAATTTTGTAAGGCTATGGTGTTCTTTTTATGTAGCCCATAAACCCTATAGGGGCGAGTACGTAGGTTTGCCGCCATATGGGTTTTCTAAGCAAATATAAGTTAAACGCTTCCTAATGAATGTACTTACCAAATTTTATCGAGATATGTCAATAAATAAGCAAGATAGAAGGTTTTGTTTATTTCCCATAAGAATAACATGAAAAACATACTTTTTGGATTTTCTCCATAACCAATTAAGTTAGGTAAAAAATTCAAAATACAGTACTAGATTGTTTGTTTTTTTACGCTCTTTTAAATGGTTTAAGTTAAAATTGTTGAATTTTCTAAATAAAAGTAAAAAAGCCAAAAACCCACTTTTAACCCTTTTGGAACTCCATAAAACCCCGTTCCCAAGGTCCGATCATTCTGGTTCGCGAACTCAACCTAGTAGACGCTGGCTTACACCCCTGTACCAAATTTCATCAAAATTCGAGGTTCCGTTCAAAAGTTATCGTGTTCACGGACACACACACACACACACACACACACACACACACACACGCATACACTCATTTATATATATATATATATATTTAGTATAATAAACATATTTAACAAGAGCACCCTTTCAGAATCAGGTGCTCTTGTTAAATATGTTTATTATACTAATTATATTAGCAGCCCTACAATTTGAATGTAAAATAGACACACATATATATATATGATGTATGTTAATACATTTTTAGAAAGGTGGAACGTCTTTTGTTGACTAAATTTAAATGGTATGCATCTTATTTACTTTAAAATATTTAACACAATATATAAGTAGATAGTACTATGAAGTTCCTAGGACACTTGGAGACAATCAAAAATCAAACAAATTTCACAGTTTTTTTATACACTTATGCAATATTTTTGCCACTTGTTGGCCAATTTTCAGCTTTTGTCAAATTGTCATAAAAAATATGCAATTTTAATGAAATTTTTAACAAATATGTCTAAATTTTCTACAAAATAAAAATTTTTTTAAAAACAAGTAAAATTATCACATTTTATAAGTATTTTTTCAATAGTCGACTTTTCATAAGTCAATTTAAGTTTTCTAGAGTATTTTTTCAATAAAATTTGAATTTTTTTTAAAACAAGTAAAATTAAGGATTATTATCAATAATATTGTAGTAATTATTTAAATTTAACTAAAGCAGTTTCTTTATCATCAAAAGTCTTAATATCAGTGACAATTAAATGTAAATCTTTTTATTTAATTCTTTAATTGATTTATCATCAATTACATTAGTAAATCTTTTTGGTAAATGTACTTTACATTTTTCTAATTCAACAATAATAGTATATCCATATTTATCTTTAATTCTTTCAAATTTTTCAATTTTATATTTTTCATTTAAATTTAAACTTTTTAATGGTTTATATTCTTTGAATCTTAATTCTCCAATATTATTAATTTCTTCTAGCAGATCCATTTATATAGGAAAAAATATCACAAACTTGTTTGTGATAGATATGTTAAAAAGTCATTATCATAATTAGGTTTTATACAAAAATCCATATTTAAGTATTTAAAAATCATAGGTAATAATTTTTTGTATGATATATTACTTTTCTTAAAACATAAATATTTATTTAAAAAATAGTGTAATTTTTTCTTTATCTTCATTATTCAATTCAAAATCAATATTGTATATTTTGTTTAAAAATTGATAGTAAAATATCCAATTTGTACAAATCCTTTGTTTTAAAAATAACTTTATATTCTTAGGTGTTATTTCAAAATGATTGGAAATACATAAAATATATAATTCATTAATTAATTGTTGTGTTTTATATGGTTGAAAATGGTTAAATTCTCTTTAAATATGTTTAAGATGTTTATTCTTATTATTTCTTCTCTTAATCTTTTTTTCATAAATAATTCTTTTACATATATTACATCCTACACAATTTCCAATAATAGTAAAATTAGTTTGATTATGAAATCTATAACACATATCCATTTATTTAAAAAAAATTATACATAAATGAATGAACCAATTCATTGTCACAAATGTAAGAAAAAAACTAAAAATATTAATCCACAAATTGTTGAAATGAAAAATGGATTATATAGAATTGCTACTAAATGTTCAATTTGTAAAACAAATAAAAGTAAAATTTTAAAAAAAGATGTTAAACCTATAATTAAAAAAGAATTAACTAAAAATGAACAAATAATTGAAGAAAATGAAATTCATGCTCCAATTAGAAAGAAATTTCTAAAAAGAAAAATAATTACATTAGGTATTGATGATTTATGGGCAGCAGATTTAATTATAATGAAAAATTATGAAAAAGAAAATGATGGTTATAAATATATGTTAAATGTTATAGATACTTTCTCAAAATATGTTTGGTCAAAACCATTAAAGAAAAAAGATGGAAAAACAGTTTCTAGAGCATTTGAAGAAATAATTAAGGATGCAATTAAAATTAATCATAAATCACCTAATCTTTCACATACAGATAAAGGATTAGAATTTATCAATAAAGAATTTAAAGAAATATTAAATAAATATGATATTAAACTGTATCATACAGAAAATGAAGAAAAATCAAGTATAATAGAAAGGTATAATAGAACACAAAATGAAAAAATGAAAATACAATTTGAAATTAATAAAAATTATAGATGGATAAATATTTTACCAAAAATTGTTAAAGAATATAACCATTCATATCATTCAACAATTAAAATGAAACCAATTGAAGTAAATAAAAACAATGAAAAGGATTTATTAGATACTGTTTTTAAATATAAACCACCAAAAATAATAACCAAATCAAAATTTAAAATAAATGATAGAGTTAGAATTGGAAATAAAAAACCAACATTTTCTAATAAATATAAAAATAATTGGTCTAGAGAAATATTTATAATTTCTAAAATTAATAATACAAATCCAGTTACTTATAGTATAAAAGATCAAAATAATGAAGATATTATTGGAAATTTTTATGAATACGAATTGAAAAAACCAATTTGTAAATTTTATTTTATATAAATGGAAAAGATATGTTTAAGGTGTAAACTATATAAAGATATATCTAAATTTTATAAAGACAAAAATACTAAAGATGGGTTATATTATTATTGTAAAGAATGTAAGGATGTGTATTATAAAAAATTATATTATAGTATTAAAGTTATTGAATTAAATGAAAAACAATGTCATAAATGTAAAGAAATTAAAGATATTTCAAATTTTAATAATTATCATTATAGTAAAGATAGAAAAAAATACAATTTGTATACAATGTATTAGAGAAATATTTTTAAAACCACAATTTTGTGAATGTGGTAGAATTATTAAATGGACTAATAATTATTTAAGACATTTAGAAACTAAAATTCATGACAAAAATATAACAAAACTAGAAAAATTAAAAATATAATAAAAATAATAATTTTACTTGTTTTAAAAAAGTTTAAATTTTATTGAAAAAATACTATAGAAAACTTAAATTAACTTGTGAAAAGTTGACTATTGATTGAAAAAATATAATTTAAACTATAAATTACCTAGAAAAAGTGGAAAAACTTCTCATATTTTTAAGAGTTTTATTTCTATGTAAAAATTATTTCTAATAAATGGAACGAACAAAAAAAATATTAATTGTCCTTATTGTAATAAAAATATATTATATAAAAATTATGATAGACATTATAACTCAACTAAACATTTATTAAATAAACAAAAATATGATAATAAAATATTTGAATTAAAACATTGGTGTAAAAATAATAATATATATAATTATAAAAATAAAACTTTAGATGAATTAACAAATATGAAAGGAACATTTGATCTTACAAATTATTCATTATTTAATATAGAAAAATTAAATGAAATTGCAAAAAAAATTATCTGTCAGAAGTTATGAAAATTTATCTAGAGATGAACTAATTAAAAGATTAAACAAAATTAAAGAAAATCCAAATAATTTAGAATATAGATCATTAAAATATATTCAAAATTTAGCAATTAAAAATAGTATTAAAACTGTTAATAAAACTAGAAAAGAATTGATTGGATTATTAAATGATTATTTTAAAAATAAACCAATTCCAAAAGAAAATATAATAAATATTCAAGAAGCTTCTTCATTAAAAGGATATTTTCAAGATTATATTTTAACAAATTCAAATGATGATTTAGATATTAATGATTATTTAGAAACTCAAAGAAATTAAATAAAAAAATTGATAGAAAAAAAAATTCAAAAATATTAAAGGACAGATGGCTTTAGAATGTGAATATGAAAGAAAATTAATAAATGGTGAAATTCAAAATAGTAATATGTATTTTTGTATAAAAAGTTCAGATATTTTAAATATAGATGATTTTATTGATGATCAATGTAAGAAATTAATAGTTAGAGAACAACTAAATCAACCATCAAAAGACTCTGGTTGGTCATTAAAAAGATGTGTTGAATTAAATCTAAAATTATCTAAAAATAATTCATTAAATGCTGGATCATATATAGAATTACCAAATGAAATTAAGAATAAAAAATGTTGTGTAAATTTTAAAAATAAAGATGAATATTGTTTTATTTATGCAATTAGATTTGCTATTGATAAACCAAACAAACATGCTGAAAGAGTTAAACAATATCAAAAATATATAAATGATGATATTTTTAAAGGTTTTGATTATCCAATAACATTGAAAGATATTAAATTATTTGAAAAAAGATCATTTGATTCTAAATATAACTATCCATCAATGTCAATAAATATTTATAGAATTGATGAAGATGAAAATATAGTGCCATTACAAATATCTGAATATTATAATGTAAAATTAGAAATTGATTTATTATATTATAAAATTGGTAATAATTGTCATTATATATTAATAACAGATTTAATTAAATTGGTATATTCTCAATTATCAAAACATAAAACAAAAAAATATATTTGTAGAAGATGTTTGACTCATTTCTACAAAAATAAAGACTTGAATAATCATTTAGAAATATGTAAATCATTAGAACCTTGTAGACCTATAATGCCATTTCCTGGTCAAAAAGTAAGTTTTAAAAACTATTACAAAAAGTTTGAACATCCATATGTAATTTATATGGATTTTGAAAGTATATTAGAAAAGATTGATGATTGTAAAAATAATCCAAATTGCTCGTATACAAATAAAATTCAAAAACATATACCATATGGATTTACAATCTATTTAGTATCTAGAGTAACTAATAAAATGTATAAACCTATTTGTTATATAGCAAAAAATGAAGAAGAATTAATAAATGTACCAAATAAATTATTTGAATATTTAGATTAAATTTCAAGATATATAGCTAAAAAATATAATTCAAAAAATAAAAAGCCTATGAATTTAACTAATGAAGAAGAAATTAACTATCAAAAAACTAATATTTGTCATATTTGTGAAAAAAGTGGTTTTGATGATGATAAAAGAATAAAAGTAAGAGATCATTGCCATTTAACAGGAAAATTTAGGGGTGCTGCACATTTAAATTGTAATTTAAATATAAAATTCCCTCAAAGTATTCCTATATTCTGTCATAATAGTTCAAATTATGATACACATTTGTTTATAAAATAATTAGCTAAAAATATGGTAAAATTGATTTGTTAGCTAATACAGATGAAAAATATATAAACTATTCAGTAAATTCTGGTTATGGTTATGAATTTGAAGGTGATAAACCTAGAAAATTTATAAAATTCTCATTTGTAGATACATTTAGATTTATGGCTACATCAATTGAAAAATTAGCTAAAAATCTTAAAGAATTTAAGCATATAAATAAATTTATAAAAGAAAATGATATAATTGAATATGATAATGAAACTTTAAAAATATTAACTTCTAAAGGTGTATTTCCATATGAATTTATTGATAATGTCGAAATATTAAACTATGATAAAATGTTAGAAAGAAATCAATTTTATAGTTGTTTAACTAATGAAAATATAAGTGATGATGATTATAAACATTATATAAAAGTTTGGGATAAATTAAAAATAAAAACATTAGGTAATTATTCAGATTTGTATAATATTCAGGATGTATTATTATTAGCTGATATATTTGAAAATTTTAGATCTGTTTGTTTGAAAAATTATCAATTAGATCCAGCACATTATCTAACATCACCATCATTAGCTTGGGATTCTATGTTAAAATTAACAAAAATTAAACTAGAATTAATAAGTGATTATAATATGTATTTAATGATTGAAAAAGGTATTAGAGGTGGTATTTCACAATGTATAACTAGATATTGTAAAGCAAACAATAAATATACAAAAAATTATGGTAAAACAAAACCTGAAAATTATATGTTATATATAGATGCAAAAAATCTATATGGATGGGCTTTAAGTCAAAAATTACCTTATAAAGATATAACATGGATGAATCCTAATACATATACATTAAATGAATGGGAAGAAACAATATTAGAATTAGATGAAAATGCTGATTATGGATATATATTAGATGTTGATTTAGAATATCCTATTGAATTACATGATAATCATAAAGATTTACCATTAGCACCTGAACATTATAATAATAAGCTTTGTACAACATTATTTGATAAGAAAGATTATGTTATTCATTCAAGAAACTTAAAATATTATCTACAAAAAGGATTAAAATTAAAGAAAGTTAATAGAGTTATAGCATTTGATCAAGATGATTATATGAAAAAATATATTGAATTAAATACTAAATTAAGATCCAAATCAACATCAGATTTTGAAAAAGACTTTTTTAAATTGATGAATAATAGTGTTTTTTGGAAAAACTATGGAAAATGTTAGAAATAGAAGTGATATTAAATTAGGTGATGAAAAGTTTTCATTAAAACAAGCAAAAACCCTAATTTTAAAACATTTAGTATATTTGATAAAGACTGTATTGCTTCACATATGATAAAAGAAAAGGTTAAGTTTGATAAACCAATCTATATAGGATTTTCAGTACTTGATTTATCAAAATTACATATGTATCAATTTTATAATGAAAAATTAAAGAAGTTTGATCCAAATATAAGGTTATTATATATGGATACAGACAGTTATTTTATAGAATTTAAAAAGGATCCATATAAAATTATTAAAGAAAATATTAATGAATTTGATACAAGTGATTATAAGAAAGAACATGAATGCTATAATGAAAAGAATAAAAAAATAATTGGTAAATTTAAAGATGAGTTAAATGGTGAAATATTAGAAGAATATTGTGGTTTAAGATCAAAATTATATAGTTATGAATTTAATAATAAAAATCCTGTAAAATGTAAAGGAATCAAGAAAAGTGTTGTTGATAAAACATTACATATGGATGATTTAAAAAAATGTTTATTTGATGATCAAGAACAATATAGGGAAATGACTTGTATTAGAAGTTTTAAACATGAACTATATACAATTACAATAAATAAATTAGCTTTAAGTAATAGAGATAAAAGATTTATTTGTGATAATAAAATTGATACATTACCTTGGGGATATAAAAATAATTATTAATAAATGGAAATTGTAATTATTCCAAAAAAATTAATAAATAATGATTTTGATATAAAATTATATTTATTTAAAACTAAAATATCAAATAAATTCTTAATATATCTTTTTAAATATAAAAATTATTTTGTATATCATTATAAGTTTAATTTTATAATAGAACCATTTATAAATATAATAAAAAATTATGTTAAAGAAAGTTTTAAAGAAAATGATCAAAATTATATTAATAATTTATAACCATATGATATTGAATTTATACTATAATTTATGTATATTTTAAAATATTTTCTTTAATAAATTTAAATATATTCAATAGTTTATTATTAAATTTTTATGTTTAATTATTTGTTTTGATTTTTTTATTTTAAATATTCATTAATCTATTTTTAATTTTTTTTATTCTTTTTTGATTTTAAAATTAATAAATATAAACAAAAATTTTTTAATAAAAATAGTATGTTTTTCATTATAGGGCAGACCCGTCTTTAAGACGGGTCTCAAATTTGTATATAATTTATTACCTTTATAAATATTTTTTGAATGTTTAAGGAGGGTAACATTTTGTTACCCTTAGGTTTTTATTTTATAATAAGGTTACCTTCTTTAAACATTTTTAAAATAAATATTATAATTTATATGGGACCCATTTTGGGTCCTACCTAATTTTAATAAGTTTTGTATGTTTTTCATTATATGATAGGAGGGACAAATTGTCCCCTCTAAAAATATCTATAAATTTTAATTTATCATCATCTATCCTTATTGTTTATCTACCTTTTTTGATTTTAAAATTAATGAATATAAACCAGATTCATTAATAAATATTGTTTTATTATCTATTTTATTGACGCCCTGTTTTAGGGCGTCTGAAAACATGTTTGTACATCAATTTCCAGGGTGTCATAATTTGTGACACCTATAATTTTTATGTAAATTAATTTATCATCATTATGTAAGTGTAACTGTTGGTTACACTTGATATTTTTTAAGTTTTATATATTTTTCTTTTACATTATCAATTAAAACTTTTCTAGAATTTTTATATTTTAAAATATTACAAATATCTTTTCCTTTAAACCAAGGATTATTTTGTTTATTAAATACAATTAATTAATTAATTTTTTTTTGTGGGAAGGAGGTCAAAATGCATTTACGCACACTGAGAGGCTCATTTGTCCTCTCAGTAGTGCCGGACTCCCGTAGGCTCGTTGTCCTACGAACTACCGGCTAAAATACCCCCTTATCTCCTAGGACACTAACCTGGAACTGTTTTGCACATTACTTCGGGCTAGGCCTTGATGTTACGCCACTAGGGCTTTCCTCGTTGGGGTAATCAAAATATTAAGGCCGATCGAGGTCGACCTTTTTAACCCGCAGTAGCGCTTCAACGAAACGCTGCACACAGTTCCAGGTGCCCTCTCCCTGGAGCATAGCTCCGACGATGTTGTCCGGAGAGATCTGCAGCCCGAGATCGGTGGAAAGAGCTGCTCGGCGCACCTGCCACCTGCCGCACTCGAAGAACGTATGTTCGGCCGTGTCTGCAATGCCGGGACAATACAGACACTCCGAACTTGCGGCCTTCCCCATCTTATGGAGGTAAGATCTAAAATACCCGTGGCCCGAAAAAAGCTGGGTCACGAAGTAATCAACCTCGCCGTGCTGTCGTTCAACCCAAGGGCGTATCTGTGGGATTAGTCTGGCGGTCCAGCGTCCTCTGGACTCGGCATCCCACTCGCGCTGCCAACAATCGAAACTGCGGTCCCGCTCTTCGATGGCAGTGGTTTCTCTGCCATCTTCGTGTCTCCTGCGGTAAATCGCCTGTCGCTCCCTAGCGAGGTGGTGGATAGGGATGACACCAGCGATTACCATGACTGCAGGCTCGGAGACCGTCCGGTAGGCAGAGCATACCCGCAGAGCACCGCGGCGCTGGACGCGGGAGAGCCGATTCCTATGGACGCGTTTCTCCAGAACGTGACCCCAGACCTCCGCTCCGTACAGGAGAACGGACTGGACCGCAGACATCAAGAGTCTACGCTTGCAGGCACGAGGACCACCAATGTTGGGCATGAGCCGAGCAAGGGCAGCAACTCCCTTGGCGGCTTTATCGGTGGTACCCCGTACCTGCTCACCGAAAGACAGTTTAGTGTCGACAATCACCCCGAGGTATTTAGCAGCAGGCTTGGTCTCGACTTCAATATCACCCAGATGGACTGGAAAGATAGTGGGGATCCTCTTTTTGGTGAGGACCACGATCTCGGTCTTGGCGAGTGCCAACGACAAGCCGTGTTCGCGCATCCACGCACTGATGCTTAGCATTGCGACCTCGAGCTTCCTCTTTACCTGTTCGACGTTTCTCGCTGCTAGTAAAAGAGCGACGTCGTCGGCATAGCCAACGAGGCGAGACTCATCAGGCATTTCGAGTCTCAACAAGCTGTCGTAGGACACGTTCCAAAGATCGGGTCCGAGAATCGACCCCTGTGCAGCACCCGATGTCACCGGGATGCGACGCTGACCCTCCGTGGTGTCGTAGAGCAGCACGCGATCCCGCAAATAAGCCTCGATCATCCGCAGGAGATAGACAGGGATGTGGAACGTATGCTCAAGCGCCCACAGCATATCGCTCCACCTGGCGGAATTGAAAGC
Organism: Neoaliturus tenellus; assembly: GCA_030545055.2. Lineage (NCBI taxonomy): Eukaryota > Metazoa > Arthropoda > Insecta > Hemiptera > Cicadellidae > Neoaliturus > Neoaliturus tenellus. Next base: position 67,742,465 of record CM061533.1, on the reverse strand, counting down.
GTTCTTCACGTCTAACGTGACTAGAAGGACCACGCGGCGCGACCAGTGGTTGTGGTCCTCCGCCCTCCGCACTGCCTGAACTACCTCCTGGATAGCGTCGATGGTGGAATGACCGGAGCGAAATCCGTGCTGCTGCGGAGACAGACCACCTGCAGACGTGATGGCCTCGGTCAGACGTACTCGAAGAAGTTTCTCCAGCACTTTCCCGGTGGTGTCGAGCATGCACAAGGGACGGAAAGAAGAGGGAGTCCCCGCTTGGCTCTTCGCCTTCGGGATCAAAACAAGGCGGGCAACCTTCCATGAGGAAAAGAACACGCCTTCTGCCAAACAGGCATTGAACATGTCCAAGAGAAGCCTTGGATTTATCTCGACGACGAGCTTGAGAACTTCCGCAGGGATGCCATCAGGGCCGGGCGCTCTTCGATTTCGGAGGGATCGGACAACGGCGATGAGTTCCTCTTCCCGAAAGGCTGGGAAGGCGCCGATGTCTCCGAACTCACGAACTGGTCGCACTGGGTGTGTCGGAAAAAGCGAGTCGACGACAGCGGACATGGCAAGTGGCTCCATGACCGCAGGTGGTGATCGAGCCCCCAGCTTCTGGGTTACAATCTTGTAGCCCGTCCCCCAGGGGTCGTTGTCGACGTCCTGACATAACTTTTTCCAGCACCTGACCTTGCTGCGGTTGATGGCACCACGAAGCTCCCGCCTAGCCGCCCTATGCTCAGCCGATCTGGCGTTCGCTTCGGGTCGGTTTCTGGCTCGCTGAGCTGCTCGTCGGAGACCAAGACATCTCCTCCGGAGTTCCGCAATTTCGGGAGTCCACCAATAGGTTGGTTTTTTCCCGTGACGAGGAGAGACTCCGGGCATGGACTGATCACACGCCGCAGACAAAAGGCGCATCGTAGAAGCCGCCAAGTCCTCGGCACCAGCAGGATGGTCGATGACCTGGTTGCCAACGAGGCCCTCAAAAATATTGCGATCAAGACGGCTGAAATTCCACCGTCTGGGTAATGGATCGTTGCGCGCGTTTGCACTCACGCGACTGGGAAGGACCGAAAAGGTGATGGCCTGGTGGTCACTTGCAGCGTAATCCTCTGAGACTTGCCAATCGGAGATCCGATGCGCAATACTTTCGGAAGCGAAAGACACATCCGGATGCGACTCCCCATATCCTGGACGACGGAAGGTGGAAACGCCGCCCGAGTTCAGGATATGGAGGTCCAGCCTGGCTGCCATCTGTAGAAGATATCGACCCCGAGTATTGGTCTGGGGAGAACCCCATTCCACTGCTCTGGCGTTGAAATCACCGCAGACGATGACTCCACCAAGGACGTTTCGAAGCTCGTCTTCGATGGAGTCGACCATCCGACGATAATCCGCCATGGGCTGGTTGGGAGTGAGGTAGCAGGAAAAGAAAGAAATTTCTCTGCTCCTCACCCACACGAAACCGTTTCCGCTGCTAGTGCCCAGAATCGGCACCTTCCCGGGATCCAAAATCCAGACGGCCGCAGTGTTGGAAGGGTCGGAAAACCACTTCGGAGAACGCCGATCACGGTACTGCTCGCTAAGCATCAATTTATTATTATTTATCAATTTATCACAATTAATTTATTATTAAACATAAAATTATTGTTAATTAAATCAATTGTTGTTTTTATTATTTATGTAGACAAATTTTATATTACAAATTTTGTTTTAATCTTAAATATACAATACTTTTAATATTTTCATTATTTATTAGATTTCCATCACTATCTTGAATAGATATTATAATATTTTGAATTTTATTTATATTTTTTTAAAGGAATATAATCAATTTCATTTGGTTTTTCACTAATTTTTGATCCATATTCAACATTTGGATAAAATGAATATAGAATTTCTGATTCTTTATGTAAATGTGAAAGATCTTTATGATTTTCAAAACTAGGATCAACTAAATTACAATGAATTTCAATAACATCAAAAGGTCTATTTTTTGGTAGTTTTATTCCTTTTGTTAATACATTTGGTTCAATCATTTTATCATCTAACCCTAATAAATCAATTATAATTGTTGTTACTATAATTTTAACGGGAGATTTTATTATAATATATGGTCCATCATTTTTCAATAAAAAATCATTTTCATCAAACTTATTAATTTTCTTTTTAAGTTCTTTTAAACTATTAATAAAAATATTTTTTATTTCTTCAATTATATAATTTCCTTTATTTATATCAAAATATTGATCTATAATTTTATTATCTTCATCTTTAATAGAATATCCATAACAGTTCTTATAATCATTTGGTATATTTGATATAAAATTATCTGAATAAAATCCACTTAAACCAATACTATATTTTCCATCTAAATGTATTGGATGTTCTAATCTTAATTCTAGTTTGGATGAATGACCAATTATTTTAAATAATTTCATCTTATTTAAATGGAGAAATTTTTAGAAAAAAAAAGATAATATAAAATTAGAATCATAAGAAAAAAATAATAAAAATGATCAACCTATTAGATTATTAATTATAGGAACAAGTGGATCTGGTAAAACTACATTATTATTACATTTTATTTATAAAAGATTAATTCCATATTCAAATTTATATATTTTTAGTAAATCATTAGAACAACCATTTTATAAATTATTACAAAAAAGATTTAAAAATATAGAATCAAATATTAATAAACAAATTTCTTATTTTTTATGTAATGATATGATTCCACTAAATTAATGTAAACCAAATTCATTAGTAGTTTTTGATGATTGTATTTTAGAAAAACAAGATAAAATTAAAGAATATTTTATAATGGGTAGACATAAAAATATATCATGTATTTATTTATCACAATGTTATTCAAAAGTTGATATGCAATTAATTAGAAATAATTTAAATATGTTATGCATCTTTAAACAAAATGAACATTATATGAAAAAATATATAATAATTTTGTTGGATCAGATATGAAATTTATATGATAAATTTAAAACTATTTGTAATGATTGTTGGAAAGAAGACTATGGATTTTTAACTATTAATTTATTAAAAAAAACAAATGATGGAAAATATATGAAAAATTTTTCTGATATTAAATAATGATAATGGCTTGTTGTATGTTTCATTCAATAATTGATAGAATATTTATTTTATTAGTATTATTTATTTCATTAGTATTTATATATTTAATGAAAATTACAGAAATAAAGTAAAATAAATTGTGTTTAACATTATTTATATATGTGTTAACATGATTTATGTTTATGTTTATGTTAACATGATTTGTGTTTGTGTTAACATGATTTGTGTTTGTGTTAATATGATTTATGTTTTTGTTAACATGATTTGGTTTTGTGTTAACATGATTTATGTTTTGTCTTAATATGATTTGTGTTTATGTTAACATGATTTGTGTTGAACATAAATTTTTCTTTGTAATAAATGGATAAAATATCTGTTAATGAAGCTAAAAAATTAGATGATATTGAGAAAAAATTAATAAAAGAATTTAAAAATCAAATTAAAATTGAAGATAATTATGAAAAAATTAAACAAAAAGCATATGAACCTATAACATCAGCAATTGGCAAAGTTGAAAATAAAATTGGTGAAGTCTTAAATGAAAGTAAAAACCTAATGGAATTGGTACCTGTTGTTAATAATTTTGCCAATATATCAATACCAGAAACTGAAGAATTAAATTTACCTTCAAAGTACTCCATTTAGACCAATCAGACAACCAATAATTCAAAAAGAATCGACATTTATTGACCCAAATTTAATTTCACCTCAAACATTAGATAAAAGTATTGGTCCATTAGCACAAAAATATTTACCAAGAACAAAAGATGATAAATTTGGTTTATATAGGAATAAACATAAAAAATCATTTATGATTGGTGATAAAATAACTGTAATTGATAATGATGATTTAATAATTGATGATAAAAAATATAATGGAACACATGGATTATGAAGATTGTTAACTTATGAAAAGAAACCAGATAATAATTTATATACACAAGATGATTTAAATAATTATTCAAAGATTTTATGGGAAACTAATTCAATTTATAAAAATAATGATCCAAATAGTAAGAAACCAAAATCTAGTAAAGGTGATAAATATATTAATTTAATTAAACATATTTGGGAATTAAAAGGTGAAATTGAAGGTTCAGGAATCAGAAAATATACAGAAAATAAAATTGAATATAGATTTATAGATGATTTAAATAAATTAGATAATATTATTAATTATATATATGCACAAGAAAAAGCTGGTAATAATAATTTTTTAAATGAAAAGAGAGCAATTAAAGACTTTATATCAAATAAATTAGATGAATTAATTGAAAAACCTGAAAGAAATAAGTATTTAAAAAGAATTTTGGCAAATATTTCATCACCATTATTAAAAGATGGATCAGGTATTTTAAATGATGTTATAAATAATTTACCTTTTGAATTACATGTACCTGGTTATCAATATCTAGGGCCTGGAACTAAATTAAATAAAAGAATAAAAAGAAGTGATCCTGGAATAAATGATTTAGATAAAGCTGCTAAAGAACATGATTTATTTTATAGAGATTATAAAGATACAAAATCTAGAAATGAAATATCTAAAAAAATTTTACAAGATAAAGCATGGGATATAGTAACATCAAATGATCATGGAATTGGTGAAAGATTAATTGCATTACCAACATCAGGTGCTATGTGGATGAAAAGAAAATTTGGTATGGGTTTAGAAGTAGGATTAAAATTTTAATAAAATTTTTTATTAATTATGTTAATCTATATTATAAAAAAACTATAATTTTTTTCTTAATAAATGGAAAAAATAAATATAAACTTGACAGATAATCAAAAATCAAAAATAAAATTAGCATTTAAAAATAAAAGATCAGTTATAATTAAATTTAATATTGATCAATTTAATGAAAATGGAAAAGATATTATATTATTATCTAAAAGACAAATTAATAAACTAAATAAACATAAAAAATTAAATAAAGGATTAAGATTTGAATTTTCATATAATCAATTAAAAGAAATAAAAAAAAATGGTAGATTACTAAAAGAAATTTTAGATTTTGCTGATAATATACCTATAGTTAAAAATTATACACCAAATGTTAGAAAAGGAGCAAAAGTAGTAAAAGAATCTATAATTCCTAAATTTAGAAATTTTGTTGATTGGTTAGATCATGAATTAAAAAAATGTAGAAAGATCTGGTTTAGATAAAAAAACATTAAAATATATGAAACAAAATTATAAAAAAATTTTGAGCCACTAACATTAGGTGAATTAGAAAAATTGTGTAAAAATATAAAATATTTTAGAGGTGTATTTATGAGAGATATATTACCTAATAAAGTTAATAAATTTGAATGTGGAATTATAAATTTATAATTATTTGATGGAAATGGAACTCATTGGGTTTGTTATTATAAAAAAGATAAAATTAAATATTATTTTGATTCATATGGAAATATAGTTAATAAACCACCAATAGAATTAGTTAAATATCTAGGAAAAGATAATATATTTAATAATGATAATCAAATTCGAAATTATAATGATCCACCAATTTGAGGTCATTTATGTATTTTTATATTAAATGAATTAAATAATAATAAAAAAATTTGATAATATAATAAATAAATTAATCCTTAATAAATATGGATTCACAAAATATATTTGATCTGTTTGGAAGACAGAAAAAGCATCCAATTAATATTAAAGAAGATTATATAAATTCTAAATTAAATATATTTTTTAATAATTTTAGTAAAAGTTTTAAAAGTCATGTAAAAAAGACTGAAAATCTAGTAAATGCTATTGGTTTATCAAAAAATTATATAAGTATTAATGGTAAAAGAATTGTTAATGTTAAACCAAGTATAAATAAATATGATGTTGTAATAAAATCAGAATTAGATGAAGTTTTAGATTCAATTATTAAAATTGGTAATAATCATTCAGAAACTAAAAAAGATTTAAATAAAATTACAGACTTTTTAATTAATATTGGAAAATATGTTGAAAATGCAGAAAAAAAATTAGAAAAAGAACTAAAATTTTTATTTGATGGAGTCAATGAATCCATAAAAGAATTAAATGGTGAAATAATACTAATTAAAGATGATATAGATAAATTACAATAATTATTTTATATAAATGGAGTTGATTTACTGTCTTAAATGTAAACAAAAAACTAATTCTAAAGATATTCAGATAATAAAATTGAAAAATATAAATGTAATTAAATCAAAATGTTGTATTTGTAATTCAAAGAAAAGTTGTTTTACAAAATTTTCTCCCTAATAAATGGCTCTATACAGTTCATTTGATTTATTCATTATCAGAAACAAAATCAATTAAACAAAGATGATTGGGATGATATTTCTGAAAAATATGAATTGAGTATTAATATGATGAGATTGTTTCAAAATAAATTAAATTGGCAAAAAATTGCTCAATATCAAAATTTAACTGTAGATTTTATTACTGAATTCATAAATTATCAATTAAAAGATTATATTGATCTGATTTGTAAATATCAAGATTTAACTGAATATTTCATTCATGATTATGCATTTACATTAAATTGGGAATTAATTTTAGAACATAAAAAAATATCAGCGAAATTTATACTTGATCATGCTACTGAAATTGAATATTTTAAAAGTAAAAATGAAATTAATACATAAAAATTATAAAATTTGACATCATAAAATTATAAAAATTTTACTTGTTTTAAAAAAGCTTTTGATTTAAAAAAATTATCCTTAATAAATGGCTGATTACAAAAAATATATAAATGATATTGAAAGAGCTGAATACAAAAATTTCTATCCATTATCTAAATTACATTTAAATGAACCTAATAAAAAAACTGAGTTTAATATAGATTTTGGAGATGTATTTTGTACTTCTAAATTTCAACTTTATATAACTGGTAAATTGACTAAATCTGATGGAAATGCATATGATAATGGTGCTAATATAAAATTAATTGATAATTTTGTTCCATTTTTATTTTCAAAAATTGAAGTTAGAAAACATAATAAATTGATTGATGAAATTGAATATCCTGGACTATTAAGTACAATTAAAGGTACTGTAACTTATTCAAAATCAGAAATAAATCAAATAAATAATGGTTTTGAATCAAATTTTAAAAATAAATTTGAAGCAATTGGTAATTTATCTCATTTTGGATTAGGATTTTTTGAAAATGTAAATATTCCAATATACAAAGGAGGTTTTAATATAACATTTATTAGATTAGAAGATAATGATGCAATATTCAGATGGAAAACTAAAAAGGCTGATGGAACTTATGATAATGCTACATTACCAACTGAAGGTAAAATAACAATTGATGAATTTTTTATTAGAGTTCCTATAATTGAATACAAAACAACAAGTAAAATTCAATTAATTAATGAACTAAGCAAATTTGAAAAAGTAAATTTTCATTTTAATTATTGGCAATGCATTGAACAAAAAAATATTACAGGAAAGAATTTAAATTTGGATATAACAAATATCTATAGAAATATTAATAATCCAAAATTTATTATAATTGGATTTAAAAAATCAAGAACAAATGATCAGTTATATGATACTTCTAAATTTGATAGTATGTATGTAAAAATATAAGAGTAAAACTAAATGGTCATTATTACCCTGATGAATTGGAAAACTTTGATATATACAATGAAAAATTTAGAATCATGTATGAAATGTATCAAGATTATAAAATAGTTTATTATATTAGTAGTAAAATGTATTATAGTCCAACAGAATTTCTAGAAAATAGACCAATTTATGTAATTGATACTACAAAAAATCCAACAAATATTTCAATTTCAAAAAATGATATTATTATTAATGCAGATTTTGATTATGATATAGTAGCTACTAGTAAAACAAATTGTTATATTATTATTGTATCTGAAAAATTACTTGAATATAATATAATTAAAAATGATATTACTGAAATTAATCAGAATATATTATTACTATTTTAGTCAAATTTATTGAAAAAATACTACTAAAATTTCAAATTACCTTATGAAAAGTCAACTATTAATTTTATTGAAAAAATACTCTAGAAAAATTAAATTGACTTATGTAAAGTCGACTATTGATTTTATTAAAAAATACTTATAAAATGTGATAATTTTACTTGTTTTAAAAAAAAATTTTATTTTGTAGAAAATTTTAGGCATATTTGTTAAAAATTTTATTAAAATTGCATATTTTATAAGACAATTCGACAAAAGCTGAAAATTGGCCAAAAAGTGGCAAAAATATTGCATAATTGTATTAAAAGATTGTGAAATTTGTTTGATTTTTGATTGTCTCCAAAAGTGTCCTAGGAACCCCATAGTACTATCTACTTATATATATATATGTGACCGTGACCACGATAACTTTTGAACGGAACCTCCGATTTTGATGAAATTTGGTACAGGGGTGTAAGCCAGTGTCTACTAGGTTGAGTTTGCGAACCAGAATGATCGGACCATGGGAACAGGGTTTTATGGGGTTTCAAAAGGGTTAAAAATGGGTTTTTGGATTTTTTACTTTTATTTAGAAAATTCAACAATTTTAACTTAAACCATTTAAAAGGGCTTAAAAAACAAACAATCTAGTATTTTGAATTTTTTACCTAGCTTAAATGGTTATGGAGAAAATCCAAAAAGTATGTTTTTCATGTTATTCTTAAGGGAAATCAACAAAACCTTCAATTTTGCTCATTTATTGACATATCTTGATAAAATTTGGTATGTACATTCATTAGGAAGCGTTTAACTTATATGTGTGTATATGTTATAACTTGAGTGTGTGTGTATATGTTGTTAAATATTTTAAAGTAAATTAGATGCATACCATTTAAATTTAGTCAACAAAAAACGTTATACCTTTCTTAAAATGTATTAACATGCACTATTATTAAAGCTCTATCCTATAAATTAATTATTAAAACATTATTGATGGTTTTCAATTATCCAAAGTTGTTTTAGCGAATTTCCCATAGGGAATAAGCTATTACCGTAGGTCTCATGGTAAGACCTAAGCCCGGGACCATGTTACTTTTTCGTTTTGAGGTGCCCAGAGACCAAAAATAATAGTCATTAAAATTTATATATATATATATATATATGTGTGTGTGTCCCTAGACACGATAACTCTCGTAAAAATGGTCCGATCGACACCAAATTTGGTAGAGATGTGTAATCCTACATTTATTCGGATGAGTTCGTAAACCAGACATATCGACCCACTGGAAGGGGTAGTTTTGGGGGGTTTTGTACCCCAAAAATGGTTTTTTTTTTGCATTTTTCATATGTAAATTTTAAAAATTTAAAATTTTTATTTTGACCATTGGATTTAGCTCAAAAAACACACAATTTAGTATTTTGAAGCTTTGCTCTATCTCCATTGGTTACCGAGATATTACAAAGTCTAAAGACAGTACATTGTCTTTTGGGGCTCCAATGTTAATCTTATGGAGAATAAGGATGTGTTAATATTTCACTTATTAACCAATATTTTTGGATGAAACTTGGTATTTAGCTTCATTTGGATGAGATTCAACCATTTATGTAAAAAAACTCTTGGTTTTTTGTTCTTATCATGACAGCAAACCTGCATACTCTTTTCCCATGTTAATCATATGGAGAATAGTCAAACTCCTTTATTTATGGACAGATATTGATGAAACTTAGGAAATGGCTTCATATGGTCAAAATAAATTTTGTTATGATAAAAACCTACTTTTAGTGTTCCCCATGGCAGCATACCTGCATACTCTCCCTATATTTATCATAAGGAGAATAGCCATTTATGTCCCCATTTATGAGCATGTGATTTTATTTGGTTTACAGTTTTATGTGGTCAAAATTAATATTACTAATTTGGAAATTCGCTGAGTACGCAGGTCTGCTGCGACGGGGAGTATTTCTAATGTCTAAAGAATTCCGTTAGTAGTATCGGCCATCAGCAACAACAGATGTGAATTGAGCAGAGGTAAAGCCCAATACATCGCAACTCAGATTAATCTGTGTTAATTGTGATTGGTCACCCTCAAGGAAACTGAGGATTCTATTGAATAATTGAATAATTTATTCTATTGAATAATTAGTTTGCATCTAGAGTCCTTACTTATATTCCAATAAAAAATGTATAAAAGAGCCTTTTGAACCCCTCTTTCCCTCTACCCACAACCGACTGCCAAGTTAGCGAGGGCGTTTATCCTTACAAGGGCCGAATCCCCACCAAGCTTATTGACTTGATTGTTTATTGAATTTTTAATATTTTCATTTTATATTATTCCTCTGGTTTCAATCTAAAAAGTACCATGCTTACAACGACATTTATAAGAATAGTTCTAAAAAATATTTTTTATTTAAAATGGTTGTTTATTTTAGTGATAAATATTATTTATGAATGGCCCAAATGATAAACAAATTGAATGAAGATATTTGAAAACTTAAAACTTCTGAAGGTAAAGAACTTCATTTTGTTTATAAAATTCAATACATCTTTGAGAAGATTTCCTTAATGACATTAAGTCTTCTAAGAAACCGCCGTGCTGCGCATTTTCTTGATCATAACATCAAAGTTTAAAGTATAATCTTCTTTCATAATCATGTTTTAATTAATCAATCCAACTTCAATTTCTGTAGCTCCACTTCAGTTTCCTAATTTTATATAACCTTCAATGGTTATTAATTAATAATGTATGACGGATAATCAATACTGAATGTTGTTTTCCATTTGAGCCTTACCTATCAAAATCCTTGGTTATCAATCATCAGTTGAACTTTGCATAGTAAGTTTAACTTTGGTTTACACTCCATTTATGGTTACAAACCTCATTTTCATTATCATACTTCATTTGTGTCCACAGGGAGATTAAAAAGTCACTGACGAATTGATTTGTGTTATTCGATAGAAATAAGTATTATAAAAGTAACCAGGAAAGGAAATTAAAAGTTGTACATTGCCATGATTGCCTATTTTGTTTTGTTTAAATTCCAGCTTATACAGGAATTGATAGATCAATGGTATCCTACAACTGTAAAACTAGATACTTGCGTGTGACAACAAATTGCTCCATTTTCTGAAGTTCGGAAGTATTTTGAAGCTTCAATAATGAAGTAGGACATAAAAGGAATCATTACTATCATTTTGTGATTTTCTTTAACACAGTACGGTATTAGAATTGCTGAAATATTATTTACCTGAAATCTAATTACACCGGGATGGAAATAACAGACTCGGTTTTTAACGCCTGTCACATATTATACCCAAACCCAACAATGCCAACGGACCTCCATCAATTATAGTAAAATGTGTGAGAAGGATGGATGTTAAAAACATGCTAGCGAAGAGGAGAAGTATGAAACAATTGTCGACCAAGCACTTGGGGCTGTGCGGTGATCGACCTGTATTTATTAAGCGTCATCTTCACCTTTGGGCCAGTAGCCCATTGTTGCGCAGTTGGCAATGTTACCTATACGGCTTTTAATGCCAAACATGGTATTTGATTCCCCTGTTTTGGACCCCGTTTTCAACCGATTTTCTTTAAAATTGGCGTGTGTTTAGTTGAATAGTTATATTAGGTCCTTCATACCTCGAAATTTTGAAATTCTACTAAATTTTGAAATATTACTAAGGAAAATCGAGTTACTTTGTGACGTCAGAGAGAGTAATATTTGTTAAATTTTTAAAATTTCGAGGTATGAGGGGCCTAATATAACTATTCAACTAAGCACTTACCAAGTTAAAGGAAAATCGATCGATGGAGAAACGGCGTCCTAAACAGGGAAATAAAATACCATGTTTTGCATTAAAAGCCGTATAGTTAACATTGCGGACTGCGCAAATATGGGCTGCCAGGCCGAAGGTGAAGATGACTCTTAAAAATTAGTTTTAAGCTACAAGACTTAATTTTTTTTGTTTATGCTCTATAAAGGCTTCATTAACCAAAAGAAGTTTTTTTAACGAGTTTAAACAGCTGGTAGCTGATCAGGATATAAAAATATCTAAGAAATATTTACAATGGGTGATGTAAATTTAAATTTGCTTGAAGATACGAATTTAATTTATGAATATAACATTACCTCTTATGCTCACAGATTTGAATCCTTTATAAATGAACCGACTCGAATTACAGAAACTTCTGAAACTAACATTGACCATGCACTAGTAAAAATTATAAATAAAAACAAAGTAGAGGTTGATGCGCGGCGGTCATACACAGTTGCGTACTGGTCACTGCGTGGTGCCAGTGTGTCATTGTTGCCCCGTCTGGCCGCGGCGCGGCGGCGGCGGCGGTGCTGGTTGCAGTGCGTCTGTCACTGGTGCTGCGGCCGGTTCCGGACGGTCCGGACAGACGAGGGTATACTGTGGACTCCTCAACCGGCTCTTGATAATACTGACTGGACTGAAGTTAACCATCAAGGTAAAGCGTCGGAATCATTTAACATATAACATTTCCTCTAACAAATTGGGAGAATTGATAATAAAATCAAAACGGGAATTTAATGCTTCGGGAATTGTAAAGCTTAAACCATGGATTGAGACAGGTATACGTAAGAGAATAAAAACAAAAGAATACTAAAAAAACTAAAATGTATATAAATAATATATATTTAAATAAAACGTTTAAACAATTTAGAAATAAATTGCAAAATTATACTAGGGCATTAAAAAAATAATAATTATATGTATTTTTGAAATATAAAGGAAGTTCTAAGAAAACGTAGAATGTTGTGGAAAAAATATCAGGCCAAACAAATCGTTCAAGTTTTCAAATATCTCTTGAAGTAAACAATGAAACCATTAGCAATCCATAAAACTATTAAATTAATTCAACCGTTATTTTTTATTGGTTGCTGAGAGTTTGCCTGTTGGTGATATTAAGCCAAATAACGATTATGATTGCGATATAAGAAATAATTTCAAGGAATTAAAATCAATAAGTCAATTTCCATGGCCCCTGTGAATGAAAATGAACTTGTGACTGTGGTACAGTCCTCGAAAAATAGAACTTCCAAGGTCTTCATGGCTTTGGTACAGACTTAATAAAGGAAATACATAATAAAATCTAATAAACTATACAGCCCTATGTGTAACTGACTCACTGATTCACTTATATGGGATACGAACTTCTGACGTAACGATTTAACCTAGGGACTTGAAATTTGGCATACGTCTAGCCTGAATGATCAATGCTAAGTATAAAATCTTAAACTTGGAAAATTTTTATTTTTACCTACTAAAAAAAATCAAAATGGCGGATTTCTGAAAACGTAATTTTAGTATTTTGGCTCTAGCGGCCAAACGCTTCGTCCTATCTAAAATCTGAGAACAATCAACGATAGGGAATTTAATTTTCTACAATTTCAGTCCTTTGATGTTTTATCGTATCTCGCACCGTTAAGCCTCCAGAGCGTTTTTAATGAAAAGCCGTTTTCGGTTTTTGGGCTCTAGTGACTAAACGGATGGTCGTAAAAACCTTTTTAAGGTTTAATTTGATAGATCTTTTAAATATCTACAATTGTGCTTCTTATATATTTTGCCGTATCTCTACTCGTTTACTCACAAAATTCATTTTTCACTTTTTCCGGATTTTGTGAAAATAAGTAGTGGGAAACTACCGGTTCTGGGACACTAGAGAAATCGTAATTTTAGTCCGGATGAGATAGAAAACTTGAAATTTAGTACACATGTAGATTGTATGGTCAATACATAGGGAAAATCCCCTAATATTGAATTTTCAAATATTAACCCCCTCAAAAAAACGTTTTTTTAATGGTAAAATCTACACTATGTAAGGCTTTTCTAAATACGCTGTAACTTTTGAACGAGAGGTCCTATTTCGAATCTGAGGGAAAATTCATAGTCAGGAATCAGACGCTCTACAAGTTTAGTCCTGTGAAATTTTGCCGTATCTCACTCCCTTCACCCTTAAAAAAGGGCTTACTTTCAAAATTTCCAAATTTTTTCACAAAAATCTCACAATTTTAAAGATTTTTATTTACTAATATGGCACACGGATGCTTGAACTTTAGTACACATTATGGTATCAACTAGATCTTACCTTTGTGGCATCCATTAACCAATTTCAATTATAATTAAGTCAAAACAAATTGAAAAAAACACATTTTTTAAACATTTTTTCGTGTAAAGTGTTTGTAAATTACTTTATTCTGCCAAATATACATATTGGTATTTGTTTTGCTAGTATTACATTCTATTGTAAACGTTCTACAAGTCCAGTGAAATGCAGTTTTTCCGTATCTCACCCCCTTCACCCGTAAAGATTGGCGTACTTTCACAATATCGAAATTCTTTCACCAAAATTGCTCTATTTCAATATTTATCGTTTACTTTTATGACAAATACATGCCTCAAATTTGGTATAAACTATGAATATATCTAGTTCTTACTATAGAAGTAGCCATTGGCCGATTTCAATCCAAGATTAGTAAAGAAAACTGTGAAAATACTAAATTATTAACCTTTTTTATGTACAGCTTTTGGTGATTTTGTTAAACCCGATAAAGATACTGCCATACCGATATATGTTTTAGCAGCCTTATATTTTTTAGATGCTTTTTAAGCTCAGCCCTTAAGATTTTGTAGCATTTCACTCTCTTCCCCCCAAAACGGGGCGTATTTTTAATATTATTTCACAAAATTTGAGTTATTTTGATATTTTTATTTACTGTTATGACACTTGGATGACTGAAATTTAGCTCCACAAACATACCCTGAGCATTTTTATATAAAATATAAAACAAAAGTATAAATTTAAGATTTCCTGAACTATTAAAAAAGTCAGAGAAGATAAGTATAGAGTTGGGGTGGAGGCCTCAACTAGAATGTTCAGTTCTTAAGACTTAGAACAATTAACGAATTTGGGGCAACCCCCAGAGGGGGCATGGGGGCGGAGCCCCCATCGAGCCGTAGGCGAGTCTAATAAACTATACAGCCCTATGTGTCTATAATATATACAGCCCCATGTGGAACTCACTCACTCACTCACTCATCTATACGAATTCTAAACCACTTCCCGGCCAGCTGGAAACGTGATTTTTGGCATGCGGGTGGCTTAAGATCTGATACCCCTGGGAAAAGTCTTAAATCCGACAATTTTTTATTTCAACCCCTCCAAAAAAATAACGAAGTGTGGAAACCGGTAACCCCGAAATGTAAGGTTTTACTATTTTCATTGTAACTTTTGAACGAGAGGTCCTACCTCAAATCTGACGGAAAATCGTTAGTTGGCAATTAGACGCTCTACAAGATTGGCCCTGTGAAAGTTTGCCCTATCTCACCCCCTTCACCCTTAAAAAGGGGCTTACTTTCAAAATTTCTAAAACTGTTCGGAAAAATTACGCTATTTTGATATCTTTATTTGCTATTATGTAACACACATGCATGAATTTCTGTTTATATTATGACCCCAACAGTATCTTTCTATATTAGTAGCTATTTGCCTATTTTAATCGAAGATTAGTCCAAAAAAGTGGTAAAATCACAAAATTATTTACATTTTCATGTATAATATGTTAGTATTTCACTTTAACTTGGCAAATATATTGCTATTTCAATATATATTTTGCCATTACTATATACTATTATAGACGCTCTACAAGTTTGGTCCTACGACATTTTGGCGTATCTCACCCCCTTCACCCTTAAAAAGGGGGGTACTTTCAATATTTCTAAAATTTTTCGAAAAAATTGCGCTATTTTGATATTTTTTATCTACTATTATGTAACATATATCCATGAATTTCTATTTATATTGTGACCTCAACAGGTTCGTCCTATATTAATAGCTATTTGCCAATTTCAATTTAAGTTTAGTGTCAAAAAAATGTAAATACCCAAACTTGTTAACATTTTTTCACGTAATGTGTTAGTAATTCACTTCAACCTGGTAAATATATTGCTATTTTGATATATAATTTGCAATTAATATATACTATTATAGACGCTCTACAAGTTTGATCCTTAGGCATTTTGGCGTATCTCACACCCTTCACCCTTAAAAGGGGGCGTACTTTCAAAATTAAGAAATCTTTAGGCAACAATTGCGCTATTTTGTTATTTTTATTTACTATTATGTAACATATATGCATGAATTTCTATTTCTATTATGAACTCAACAGGTTCTTTCTATAGTAGTAGCTTTTTGCCAATATTAGTCGAGGTTTATCCCAAAAAAGCTATAAAAACACAAAATTCTTAACAGTTTTTCATGTAAAGTGTTTGTAATTCACTTTAACCTGGTAAATGTACTGAAATATTGATATATATTTTGTCATTAATATATTCTACCATAGACGCTCTACAAGTTTGGTCATTCCATATTTTGGCGTATCTCACCCCTTTCCCCCTAAAAAAGTACTTTCACAATTTCTACATTTTTTCATAAAAATGTGTTTATCTAAAAATTTTTATTTTCCATTATGAAACACAGATGCCTGAAACTTTGTACATATTATAGACCCAACTATTTTTACTATGATATCAGCAGTTGGTCAATTTAAATCATAGTTAATTCCCAAAAAAATGAAAGATCATTAATTATTAACAGTTTTCATTATAAGTGTTTGTAAATTACTGTATTCTGCCAAATATACAGAAAAATTTATGTATTTTTGGCATGCGGATGGCTGAAGGTCTGATACCTCCGGGAAAAGTCTGAAAACTGACAATTTTTCATTTCAACCCCCTCAAAAAAATAGCGAAGGGTGGAAACCGGTAACCCCGCAATGTAAGGTTTTGAATGTATTTTCGCTGTAACTTTTGAACAAGAGGTCCTACCTCAAATCTGAGGAAAAATCGTTAGTTGGGAATTAGATGCTCTACAAGTTTGGTCCTATGATATTTTGCCGTATCTCACCCCCCTCACCCTTAAAAAGGGGCGTACTTACAAAATTTCATAAAAAATTGTCAATAATATATACAGCCCCATGTGTAACTCACTCACTGACTGACTCATCTATACAAATTCTAGACCGCTTCTGGGTGAGCTAGAAACGCGATTTTTGGCATGCGGGTGGCTTTTGAACTTGTTGTGATATTTTTATTCACTATAATGTCACATGGATGCCTAAAATTCTGTTTATATACTGACCTCAACCATTCCTTTCTGTAGTAGTCGATATTCGCGAATTTCAATCAAAGTTTAGTCCAAGAAAATTGTAAAAACACTTATTTCTTAACATTTTTTCATGTAATGTGTTTTTAATTCACTTTAATGTTTTGCCTTAATTATATTCTGTTATAGACACTCTACAAGTTTGGTCCTGTGAAATTTTGCTGTATCTCACCCACTTCGCCCTTAAAAAGCGGCGTACTTTCAAAATTTCTAAAGTTTTTCAAAAAAATTGCGCTACTTTGATATTTTTATTTAATATTATGTAACATATTTGCATGAATTTCTTTTTATATTATGAGCTAAACAGGTTCTTTCTATAGTAGTAGCTTTTTTCAAATTTCAATCAAAGTTTAGTCTAAAAAAATTGAAAAACATTTAATTCTTAAAAGTTTTTTGTGTAAAGTGTTTGTGAATTACTTTATTCTGACAAATGCACTGCAAAATTCATATATGTTTTGCCAGTATTATATTTCATTTTAGACGCTCTACAAGTTTGGTCCTATGCGATTTTGCCGTATCTCACCCCCTTCAACCGTAAAGAGCTGCGTACTTTCAAAATATCAAAATTCTTTCGCAAAAATGCGTTATTTAAAGAAATTTAATTTACTTTGATGGCACGTAGATGCCTGAAATTTAGTACATATTGTAACCTCAGCTAGGTTTTACTATGGCATTAGCCATTGATCAATTTCAATTTTAAGTTTAGTCCATAAAAATTGTGGAAACACGGAATTTCTAACATTTTTATGAGTAGTTTTTGTAATAGGTCAAACCTGGTGAACATTAGTGGTATATCGATCTATGTTTGGCCAGTATTTAAGACGCTCTACAAGTTCGGTCATATGCAACTTTGCCGTATCTCACCCTCTTCACCCTTAAAATCGGCGGACTTTCACAATATCAAAATTATTTTACGAAAATTACTCTATTTCAATATTTTCTCTTTACTGTTATGACACATAAACGCCACACATTTAGTATAAATTATGACTATATCTAGGTGTCACTATATGAACAGCCATTGGCCAAGTTCAATCTAAGATTAGTGAAAAAAACTGTTAAAACACGAAATTACTAACATTTTTTCTTATATAGTATTTACAATTTATTTTAATGTGGTAAATGCATAATTATATCAATATATTTTTACTGGTATTACATTCTATTTTTGACGCTCCACAATTTCGGTCATATTACGTTTTGCCATCTCACCATCTTCTATCTTTAAAGGGTGTACTTTGAACATTTTGTTTTCATTTAAAAAATGGCACTATTAACAATTTTATTCATATGACATTTTGCCATATCTCACCCCTTTCTCCCTTTGAAAAGTGTACTTTGAAAATTTTGATTTCATAAAAAAATTGCACTGTTTTTAAATATATTATATTCTATATTCTGTTTCTTTTACGAAATTTTTAAGACTCCGCCCACCGCATCAACGACTCTTGCATATGTTAGGAATTTCTTAAGGAGGGGGGTCTGCCCCGTTACAAAGTTTTTTATTTAGTTTTGAATGGAATTTTCTAATTGCATTCGTGGATTGAATTATTCTATTCTCTTTTATTGCTCTACTCTTAGCTTCAATTTTCAAATGGGCAGTAACACGGAAGACACCATATATTTAAAGAAATATATTTTTAATATAAAGATAATTTTATGTAAAACATTAAAAATTTTAGGGATCTATAGCCGCCAGGCCATAAGGCCAATTTAGAGCTTTGGTATTTTTTATGAAATCGGGGCAACCCCTAGGTGGGCAGAGAAACTTCTTAAATTATTATCGAATTAAAGGAACCCAAACAGGGGGCATGGGGGCGGAGCCCCCATCGAGCCGTAGGCGAGTCTATAATATATACAGCCCCATGTGTAACTCACTCACTCACTTATATGGGATACGAATTTCTGACATAACTATTTAAGATGAAGACTTGAAATTTGGCATACGTCTACCCTGAATGGTCAATGCTAAGGATAAAATCTTAAACTTGCAAATTTGTAGTTTTAACCTACTAAGAAAAATTCAAAATGACGGACTTTGTAATAAAAAAATTGTAATATTAGTTTTTTGGCTCTAGCGGTCAAACGCTTCGTCCTATCTAAAATCTGAGAACAATACTACGATAGGGAATTTAATTTTCTACAATTTCAGTCCTTTGACTTTTTATCGTATCTCGAACCGTTAAGCCTCCAGAGGGTTTTTAATGAAATGCCGTTTTCGGTTTTCGGGCTCTAGTGACTAAACGGATGGTTGTAAAAAATTTAAGGTTTAATTTGGTAGATCTTTTAAATATCTACAATTTTGCCTCTTATATATTTTGCCGTATCTCTACTCCTTTACTCACAAAACTCATTTTTCACTCTTTCCGGATTTTGTGAAAATAGTGGTGGGAAGATACCGGTTCTGGTCGGGGCCTACGATAACTAACGGGCCTGCATACATTTTTCTTCACGTGACCAGATGCGGCCGAATTTCAGCTGTCATCTCCATTTGAAAGCATTGCAATAGCCTGACTTGGCATTTGTTTTTACGTGGATTTTTAAATACACGTAAATGAAAGTAGTGGGGAATGGCCACTTTTAAAACCGACCACGTGCCCACCGAGCCATGTGACTTGGCAGCTGGCGCCAGCTGCCATGTCACATAGCTTCCGGTGGGGGTTAGAGGGTATATATGAGATGCTGTAGTTATATGTTATGGCATATAGGTTGGGGTGGAGATGGCGATAGTGTTGGCGTTAGGGTGAAGTGAATTTGCGCATAAAATTAAAAGTTAGTTCAAAATTGAAATTCGTCGGTGTTGACGAAACTCTAACAGTTGAAGAAAAATTAAGAGTTAGTTTAAAATTGAAATTCAAACTTATAACTGGGATGTGGAAAATATGTCAAGGTCATCCAGAGTAAGTTTTTAAAAATTCTATCCAACTATCACCAGAAATAGTTTTAAGTTGAAGTAGTTGGTGATAGCGGGATAATTGATTCGTGCCATGGGAGAGGTGTTTATCGTGTGAAAGTTGGCGATCGAATGAGAAGCGCCGCCTAGGGAGAGGGCTTATAAAATGGCAACCTTCCCCTACCACCCCTTCCCCCACTCCTTTAGATCAATAACCGGTCGCCGACTCTATGTGGTAAAACTGAACCAGACATGGCGGCCGCCATGGATAATTCTAACCTCAAACCTTAGTTTTGCATTGGTGAGCATGCGCCACCCCCACTCCTTTACCTTTCTTTTATATTTTTAAAACCGAACAGATGTCCGGGCAGCTGCCCCTACGGGTAGATGTTCGGGCAAGTGTTGGGGGCAGAGATGTTGAAATATTGGGGTGGAGATGGCGATAGCGTTGGTGGTCGGTTGAACTGAATTTGCGAATAAAGTAACTAGGGTTGAACTAAAAGTGCATATAAATTAAAAGTTAGTTGAAAACTGAAATTTGACGGTGTTAACAAAACTCTTAATAGTTGAACAAAATTAAAAGTTAGTTTAAAACTGAAATTCAAATTTATAAATGGGATCTGGAAAGTATGTCAAGGTCATCCAGAGTAAGTTTTAAAAAAGCCTACCCAACTACCACCAGAAATAGTTCTAAGTTGAACTAGTTGGTGATAGTAGGATAGGTTGAAGTAACTTTTGAATTTTATTAGTGAACATAGAATTAATGTGCAACAGCAGAGTTTAAACAAGTTGAACTTTTGTGATGAATTACAGAGTTGTAAATGCAAACACCGACGACGATGAGAAGGTAAATGCAGAGTCCCCAGATGATGTATTTGAAAAGCTTGAACAAATGTAACATTTCGAGTTGGTTTTCCTGTTCCATTTCCAATCGTTTAATTTCTAATTTCAATTTATCCTCTTCCATTCTAGTTACGAAGGGAACTTCATCCATCATATCCATCATGATTGTGTTAGTGTTTGAAATTTTAAAACAAGTGATGTTGATAGTTCAGAAGTCGAAGACGGAATGAGAAGTAAAAGGGAGAAATGTTAGTTAAATAAAGAAGTGGTGGGGGGAAAGGATGAATTACAAAGAAGTGGTGGGGGAAAGACGTTGCTCTTCATTATTACCATCAGTAGTGTTAGATGGTGCAGGAGTTAGATTTAGTAAACTGTCTTTGTCTAAACTTTCAACCTTATCACAAATAGGACAATCGTATGTTATTTCCAAATTCATTTTGATGGTTGTACAATTATCTACAAGTTCTTGTAAAATATTAAAAATGTCTTGTAACTCTTCTTTAGAGTTTATTTCAAAACTAGAATTCATTCGGGCCAATGGAGAGTTGTTCATTGTTGGAGAGTCGGTGATAGAATGAGGATCGGCACATAGGGAGGGGGCTTATATAATGGTGACCTTGAGCAGGCGTCTAGGGAAGGGGGCTGTCTAGGGAGGGGGGCTTTTATATGGGGAACCTTGAGCTTATGATTGAATAAAATGTTTAGTTCTTTTTCTTCGTCTTTTAATTCAATTATTTGAACCGAAGTAGTTGTTTCATCTTCTTCACTTGATGAAGAAAACAATTCACCAGGATTTAAATATTGAACTACAATTCTGAACCATCTTATAGGATATTCGTCAATGATAGAAAGTAAGTTTTGAAACAATTCTTCCATCTCCTCCCTGTCAGTTATTATATGTTCAAACTTGATAAATTTGTTTTCCATGTTGTTAGTTAGAGTGTTGGAAGTGGAATGATTTAATATTATATAAAAATTAGAACTAGTGGTGGGGGAAATCTCAAGGTCATCCAAATGAAGTTTTAAAAAAGAGTGTAAAACTGAAATTACACATTTGATGGTTCTACAGGATCGGAATACCAATCTGATCTGTATTTACATCTTTTTATCATATGTGTACAAAAATCATCTTGATGAGAATTGGTGCGTTGACAATGAGCAAGATCTAGAGGGTGAAATTTGAAACATCTTTGAGGACAACATGTATGAAAATATCTTGATTTGTAAAATTTGAAAGTTCGCAATTCCGGTGGTGGTAGTTGTTTTGTTTTGCATTTGCAATAACAAGATCCGAAGAATTCACATTTAGTACAAGCTAACCCATCCACCATCATTGGTCCTAAATCTGTACACTGTTGTTCACAACAGTAACGAGGTTTGTACTTGTATTTTTGCTCTTCCATGTTGATGCTGCGGAGTCCAGTGAAAGAATAAGAGTGTATAGTGTTGAATAGCGAGTTTTATGTACTATGAAAAGTGGTGGGGGTAATTTCAAGGTCATCCAAACGGAGTTTTAAAAAATTATACCTTACTAATGTAAGGAATGTTGATACTTAAGAAGTTTGTTTCTCTTTGTTTTCTTCAGACTTTTTATCTTTCTCAGCTTTAGCCATAGCAACTAGTTCTTCTATTAATAGCGGATGTACTTCAGGAAATTTCAAAATTAATTTAGCTTGGTATCCTTCTTTAGCTAATACATCTATATCTTTAGTCATTTGTTCAACAGTGTTGTAATCTTTTCCATAGATTTTTCCATCAAGTTGAATCATCATTCTGTACAACATTTTCTTAAATAGGTCTTGTCGTGGTGAGAGCTGAGAAGCAAATGATTATTTATTCAAGTATCACATCCTTTTTATTAACTCACATTCAACACGTGATTCTTTAGTTGTAGTTTTGTTTGTCAAAAGTTATTCAACATTGGTAATATTTTTGGAACTTGATGTTATGTTGACCAGTAGGCGATGAAGAAGTTGTAGGTTGTGTAGAAATAAATATTTCATCATCGCAATATTTTGTTTTAGTAAACATCCTTGTATTAGTAGCACTAACATCAACAGTTAAGTGATAACCACCGGTAAGTAAAACTCGCATTTCGTTGGTTAAATCTTCGAGTTGTTCAAAAGTTGTAATGGTGTTGGTATCGTAAGATGCACACTTGACTTTGAGAGACATATTTAGTTTTTTATATTAAGCAATAGAGTGAGCGAGATGTGTATGGTATGAAAGGTAGTCGTAGACTGATGAACTTCACAAGTAGATTTCTGCTTTTATCATCACACAAAATTGGGTCAAGGTCATTCCGTGGAATTTTTAAAAAAGCAACATATTGTAATGTACAAAGACATTACAATATGTTGCTTTTTATTTTTTTGTTTTATATCATATTTATTGAGAAACAATTACAAACAAATATTTACAATGTTATGTACAAACTAATCAATAGTAGGTGTTACATGAATTGTAAGTTCAGTAGAGTTATTTCCACTTGGTCCGTGCGAAACCAAATAGAGTGCGCCGGGTTGAACTACACGAAGATCTTCATTTTGAAGAAGTTGTACAAAACGTGTAGGTAGGAAGATTTGAAACTTCGGTTCGTCACCAACTGTATACGGTGCCTCGCTCAATGTGCAATTAATAGCATCACCTACTGAAGTTTCCATTTTCTTGATTGTATGAATGATGTAATGTTTTTCTTCTTTTAGTTCAGAACATTTCTTCGTAGGTAGAATTGATGATTTAGAATGAGCGTTGAACTGATCGACCAAATTTTGAAGTAAGTTCTGCGATGCCATCTTGATGTTATTGTTAATTTTCTTGTAAATAAGAATGTCCGTTGGAGATGTTGTCTCTTCGGAGGTTCGAGTAATACTCATGCTGCGTCATGGTAGCGCTCTCACTTTTATAATCGACACTACCCCCACCACTTTTTTGAAGGAAACTATTCAAGCGGTAGGCATTCTTTAAAGCGCACTGCGACCTTCGATGTTTAAAACTTTTTGATGAAATACAAAGTTCGTTGAAGTAGCATTGGAAATCTTTATCAATTATTGCATTAATCACTTCGTTGCTTGTAAATGATTGTATCCAATTTGCTTTTTCCAATCCTCTTGTGTAGATAATTTTAAACTCTTTGCAATAATGATTCATAATGTGCGGCATCATGTTATAATTAATGAAACCTTCATCCCATCTTAAGTTGTGAAAATGTTTGTTCAACCATTTGTTTGTAACTTTCGCTTTAGTTGTTAGTCTATTAAATGGTACTGGAGGTTTGAACAAATAATGATAAACTACTGATGTGTTCATGTCCAAGATTACTAATTCTTTAATAATAAAATTACCATCATTTCCTCGGAAAGCTTGAAATTCAATTATACCTCTTTTAACTTCCATTATGTGTGGTGCATTAGAAAACGAAACCCGTTTATTCATGATGAAGTCTTATTAACAACTGACTTAAAAATTGAATGAGCCGACGTTTATAACAGACAGGATTGTTCTTCTTCTTTCACTTCTTGTGCCATTTCATCGATATTAAAATTGGTGTGATAGTTGTTTAATTGTCTCCACATTTCAACTTCTTGAGGTATTCTATTAAAGATTGAAGTATCCACGGGACCGTATAAAATTGGAACAAAAGGTTGTTTGTCCAATGTATCGATTAGATAGTCTTTAATTATTGCACTTGAAAATATTAGTTGTTTCAAATATCTGGTGACGGGACCGGTAGTACAACTTAAAGTGTAAAATTCTTCTTTGGTAAAATATAATTTAACATTGTGGGTAGTTAAATCTCTGAAGCGAACAATTTGTCCTCCACGATGTTTTACTATATCAACTTCAATATTTGATTCCAATAAACTTAATCTTGTTCTTCTTCCAAATGTGTTGTTACTTAAATAGCACTCCAAAAGATGTAAATGTTTCATGAGAGATTCCCAAGTAGTTTCACTGAAAGTAACCATTTTGTTTCCATGATTTAAAATAACAATTGGTGAATAATCCATTGATTTTAAAATTCCAACTGATATACTTTTTGTCATACATGAAGAAATTGGGTAGATAATCCGAAGAAATACTTCTGTTAAAATATTGGT
The DNA here is from genome assembly GCA_030545055.2 of Neoaliturus tenellus. Taxonomy (NCBI): domain Eukaryota; kingdom Metazoa; phylum Arthropoda; class Insecta; order Hemiptera; family Cicadellidae; genus Neoaliturus; species Neoaliturus tenellus. The sequence goes on along the minus strand of CM061533.1, from coordinate 67,717,428 downwards.
TGTAATGTTAACTTCAACCTTCTTCCTTTTTACTTCTTTTTCAGCTTCTTCTTCTTCTCTCTTCTTATGTTTGTTAAACTTTAGGAACTCGTCCATTTCTCGTTCAACTTGTTTTTCTATATCTGAACTATTATCATCCATTAGAGGTGTATTTTCTTCTCCGTTAGTAGAATTCATCTTGCGAATGATGTTTCCCATACGACGGTTGAAGATAGAATGAAGTTTCCACTAATTATTTTCTCGCTTTTATATTTTTCGTAAAATCCTTGAAATTTATACAATTACATAATTGTTTGTTTTCAACTTGTCTTTCACAAATGAAATTCTAACCTCAAAAATTGAAGCAGATAATTCTAACCTCAAAAATTTGCAGTCGTTGTACAATTCTTCTTAAAGTACATTCTTCACAATTCCGGTCAGCGGTGTGTAAGTAACTATTTTATCATGTAGAATTAGACAGTATGCCGAAGTTCCATCCGCTACTGGTTCTTCAAATTCCATTTCAATTTTTATATCCACACTTGATGATTTTACCGATTCATTTTGTTTTGAACAATCGATTACAATTATTGGAGCCTTGGAATAATACTGGTCAGGTGATAATAGTGGTGTATTAGTTTTTCCATAATATGACGATTGAAATCTTGCATACATATCGTATAAAATGGAAAAACGTTTTTTGCTGAACATGACATTTAAATTGTCATAGGGAAAGAATTGAGAGTTTAAGAAAACTTTACAATTCTTTATTTTACAGTGATCAAATTGACCAGCATTTGCAGTGATAACATCTTTTCGCTTAGTTTGAAAACCGAGTATTATGTACCTTGCTCGTTCCAAGTAAGTTGATGTCTTGACGGTCCATGTTTGTCGTTCTGTCTGAGGTAGTGTAGGGTATTCATGAAATTCCCAACTTCGGAATGGCATCACAATATCACGGTCAGATTTCAACTTTCTCAATAATAGGATTCTATGTTCATCAGCCAATCTTACATGAGGTACTCTCCAAACAACTTTATCCAACTGTAGTTGCCATTCCAGTTTATCTTCCGTAGTTGCAGGGTCTGCAAGTATCAAGTCCTTATTAGTTGAAGATCTGAGTAATACTAATTCTTGTTTGACATTTATTATTACCCGTTTGTAATCTTCTGCGAATCCCAAAAGCAATCGTAAAGGTACATGAAAATCAAAGTGACCGTTGGAAGCTGGTGTTATAGTGTCTTTATCGGGGGCAACCCATCCGGCGGTGACTATTGAATTCTTCTCATGCGGTGTTAATGATGTTAATCCTTTCAATGTCGTTGTTAAACCAACCTTTTTTGTTGAATCAACTGTCACCCCTGATATTTCATATCTTATTTCATCAAAAAGATATGCCATCGGGTTATTTATAAAAGGAACTGTTGAAGCAGTTTTTCCATCCAATTTTAATACCCGTCCTTCGATGTACAAGTAACTTTCACACGGTAAAGTGTAAATATCTTGTTGTTGAATGGGGATCCTTATTTCATCGTTATTGTTTAATTTTGATGAAGTGTAAGGGTTGTGCGTGTGATATTCCTTCTCCCATAGTGTTTCGTCGAACGTTGGTCCTTGAGATATATCCAGGATATCCATCGCTGTTAAGTTTCAATCCAATCTTCTGTAGAAAACGAATGTTGTCCGATGTTAACTCTTCCAATGTTGAGGAGCTACTGAGCTCCCGACTCTTCCGTTGCGGTTTAAATGATAATCCCATGTTGACTTTTATGTTGCTGCTCTGATGTGTATCCGTATAGTAATTGTTTCTCCTCTAAAGTCAACACTATGACCGTCTTGATCCAATATGTTCAGTACGATGTCTGAAATGAAACTGGTGTTTAACGGTAGGTATATCAAGTTTTGTGGCTTCTCAACAATTTTAAAACCGGGAGCCACTGTTGGATAAAATGTATGTAAAATATGTTGATTAACTCCATCTCTATACGATCCGTGTATAATGTTGCACGTGACATCGATACTATTTACTTTCAATATTGTTACAGTTGAATCACCTGAATGAGTAGTTCCAGGAGTTAAGATTTTCTTTTTTGTATCTGTAAATCCAAGTAAACTGCCAATCGACTGTTCCAAGCTGACATCAATATAATATTTTGAAGTTATTTCTGCTTTTAAAGTATTGTTTCCTTTAACGGTGATATTGTCTTCTCCGAGTTGTTTCTGTAATAATTGGTTTATATCATCAATTTCATAAGCTCCAGTAGGAAATGTAATTATTTTCAATTCTGAGTATTTTCCTGCAGCATCCTTAGTTTCATAATAATGTAGTAAATTATTCTTCCCTTCCGTAACATTGGGAATTGAGTTGTAGGTAGTCAAATCAAGTAATGCCGCTTCCCATAATCGTTCCTTGGATAGACGCAATGCTGGGAACAGCGTACTTTTTAATGTGGATGAATTTCCACTCAATGACACTGTATACGATGACATCTTAAAGCTGACTGACACTTTTCGCTAGAAACTCCAAACATAAATGCCCACATATTTCAGTATTGTTAGGTTGTTCTCTTTTGTAATTGTAAAAAATGTTTTTTGAGTTTCGAAAATAATGTTGAAGTTCTTTTGGCGGTGGTAGATTGCCAAAACTGTCAAAGTAGTAAACGGTTTGTCCGAGCTTTTTATAGCATACCCAATGAGTACCTGGACCATAGGTGGAATCCAAATTTACTATTCCAGTTTCATTTTTCCATATTTTAGTTGGTAATGCATCTTTCATAAAAACTCCTCGAAAGAATGGTATTTTCAAACATTTTACATAATCATTTAACTGATGATTTGTTAAGGCTTTATTTGGAATTATTAATTGATTCTTCTTATTTAGTACACACGGTATGGTCTTAGGTATAAACCTGCTCCGTTTTTTACCATTTGCCAAACAGAAGTCTTCTTTATACTTGCTTTATGAGTTCTACGACGTCCTTTTTTAATGTTTCCACCTCTTTTGGGAGTGCCTCTCTTTGCAGGTCTTCCTCTGCGACGTTTTCCACCACCTAACTTTGCTTTCGCCTTCATGGCTGTAGTTACTGCCCAAGCCGATGCTTTTTCGGCAATACTTGCGTCACTTGATTTTACTCTTTGCTAAGCTTTTTCCGCTAGAATTTTATCTGCTATTGATCTATTTGTTGAATCTTTATACTTTGAATATGCTATATCGTGTTCTTTGCAAGCTTGATCTAATTTATTAATTCCAGGATCTCCTCTTGCTAAACGTTTTGCCAACTTAGTTCCAGGTCCACAATATTGATAACCTCCGGGCAGATGTAATTCGTATGGAAAGCGTCTATCGCTCGATTCACAACAGCACCAATTGGAATCCGTCTGAGCAGGGATAATGCAGCTGATGTTAAACCACGTCCTCTCTTGCCGCTGTCTTGACGACGACTGAGCGATACGGTCTTCATTATGCTGTTTTATGTAACCAACGTCTTCACTCTATGAAATACTTTATGATAATGAATCCTTTTTTGTATATTCCATACTTAAATATTCATAAGTTTTACTAGTATCTATCAATGATTTCATCTTTAATCCATTGGTTTCTCTGAGAATCTTCGATTTTATTGTGTTTCATCGATGCATTAATCAAATGATTATGCATATCAATAACTACATTACCTACAAGATTCATTACATACTCTACATTAGTAGCATCTTTGTTACGTGTAGGATTATCAAGGTATGTGATACGTTTACCATTACATGTATACGCAGATGGATCGTTATTAGAGGTTGCAATAACTTGATTAATAGTAGCAACATCATTCGGAGCTATTCCTGCTGATATGTTAGATATTCTTCTATTTTTTCCATCATATACGTTATTTATTTTATCTAAAACTATAGTTTGTTTTACAACAACACAATCCTGATCATCTTTACCAGATTTAACTTGGGTTAATCGTCTACCTTTACATATAAAATTAACACCAGTAGCTGATAGTTGTGGTACTTGTGTTAAAATAACAGCATCATGTTCTTCCGTGCCTAAACTTATATTTGACAATCTTTTATTTTTTCCATCCCACTTGTCATTTTTTAGTTGTAGTAAGGTAAACTTTTCACTTCCTTGCATAAACTCATCACCTTTCTTTGACACCACCTGATTCTGTTTAACAAAAGCGGATGTTCCTTTTTTCAAGCTTTCATTCATTTGTCTCACGGTAGCAGCATCAGATGGAGTTGAACCATCTTCCAGATTGGACAACACTTTTCCATGACAATCAATAACAGCACTATTATATAAAATACAATTATCTTTAATGTATTTTATATTAACACCATCACTTTCTTCTTTAGGATATCCAATATCGTTTATAGTATATTTATAGAAGGAAAATCCATCTTTTTTCTTTTCTGGTATTACAGAGTGCAAATAACGCTTATTAATTGTATCTGTATCCTCGGTTGGATCTGCCACATTAGTTATTTTGTAATTTAAAGCATTGTACTTTTTTCCACTTTTAGTCTTTTCCAACAGTAAAGCGTATTCCATCGCAGATAGAAAATAGCCTTTATTAACAACATCTCCATTGTTGACTGGTTTTGCAACGTTAATAACCCTGTGAGATTTTGCATCATACAGTTGGTTGTTGTCGAGTTTTAAACTTGTAGATGTTTCCTCCTTTACTGTCTTTAAATTTGTTGCATCTCCATCTTCTTCTGGATCTTTAACAAACTTTAAACGTTTATTATTTATGTTATAGTCACCTTCGGGTGTTTGCGGTAATCCACTTCTTTTTCTGTTTTCTCCAACTTGCACTCCTAACGCGGAGTAGCGTCCGAACTTGTCGACGCTCATGTTAGAACTGACACATTATACACCTGCAACTCTTATATATCCGCGGACAATTATACAATTATGCCGCGATTCCTGAGTTCGTCAATCAGAGCTACCCATTCATTATTTAAACCTGTATGACCAGCTTCCATGGCTTCATGCAATAGTCTCATTCTATCAACCAATTTATTGATGTCATTGTAGTAAATTACATTTGTATTGTATAGATTTTTCATCAATCCTTTACCAGATGTTGAAGTATCTCCTTTACTCTTTTTACCATGTTGTTCAAGAAGTGATAAATCCATAAGTGATAAAGATTTTCTTTTCAGTGGTTGTCTCACCGCTGGTGCAGTACGTAATGTTGGCAATTTTCGTGGAGGAAACAACTTTTTTATAACGATGTTATATTTTGTTGCACGTGAACGATTAATCATTCCATCCTTTAAGTAGTTTCTTTTATGAGCGTTAGTATTTTGTAGAATCTCCTTAAAAACACTTAAATCTTTGGATGAATATCTTAGTGGTATGTTTTTAAAAATTAATTCATATAATCCTTTTGTTCCTTTATATCTATGCTCACCAATAATGATGTAATCGTCTTGTGTTATTTCAAGCTTTGAATCGCCAATCTTCAATTCATTCCCATCAATTCTTGCTCCGTATACGTGTGATCTACTCAAATTCGGGTTTGATTTCATGTCATGTAGCATTTTCATTATATATTTTCTTCCAAGAGGTCCATGTTGTAATATATCGCTACTCAATTGAGTTAAATTTGGAATAGATTGTTCAGCTTCAGGTATTGGCTGTTCTTCTTCCTTTTCAACAATTGGTTCTTCTTCTTCTTTTGTTTCTTCTTGCTCACTAGCACTTGTATATGAATCATCATCTTCTTCTTTTTTTAATGCTTGTACTTCTTGTTTAGAAACTGGTAGTAAAACATCTCCTTCATAACGAGGTTTACCAATAGTTTCTGATATCTGTTTTAAAGGTTCCGTAATAGGTTTAAATGTAGTCTCTAGAAATTCTTCTCTTTCACTTAAACCCATCCTCAATGCACGATTCTTCATCCTAATAGAATCACTGAGTGATTTTATTTCTTTCAATAGTTTTTCTTGATTCATCATGTTTACACTGTGAAGTTCAACGTGTAACTAGATGTAGCATCGGTAGTTCAACGCATAAATACAAATTTATCCAACCCTATACGATATCTACCATTTTTAATATCTTCTTCCTTCATAATAACGAGAAAGCTATATTTCTCATTCCATGCTTTGCCACACATCTCTTTAAATTTTTCAAATGGCATATCAGCATTTACATGATCATTATATATATGCTTTAAATTTGTTTCATCTTGCTTGAAGATGATCAACATATTTGCATTGTCTCTTATAAGTTGTTTTGGAATTTTACTGTATGTTTGACCAATATAAATGCTATCAATATTATGATGTCTTCCCATAGCAAAATAATTCCTTATTGTGTCATGATTTTCACAAGAAACATCGTCAAATATAAAAATAGAAAATGGTTTTGCTTCATTTGGTTGCATAATTGTTTCACTGGCATTAAACTTGTAAAAATTCACTTCAGGTACACTTGCAAGTACTTTATCCAATAATTGATATTTTGGTTGTTGCAATGATTTTGAAAAAATGTATATATTATTAAAACGCAATCCTTTAGGATTAGTTATAAGGTTAAAAACAACATTAGTTTTTCCACAATTTGAAGGACCAGTTATTAGACATCTTATCGTATTTGGTAGTAATTCACCATGTTTTCCATGATTTAACTTATCATTGTCAACTGTCAATTCATCAATGTTATTGATATTAAATCGGTCTTTTTGTTGTACAATCTCCATCTTGTATAAAGGTTAAACACACAATGAGCTATTAAACAACTATACTAAGTCTTTTGAAGGAATCCAAGAGTCTTCACTTTTATCAAACCCTAACCACCGGACTTTAACCATATCCTTTTTCCTTTGTAAAATCTTCTCGACAAGATATACATCACCAACTGTTGATTTCAACAATTCGTGTCCGTAGAATCCACCTTGAAGTAATTCACGCTTGTTATCCTTTAATAAATAGGTTTCAGGTATAGTTGGTTGCACTTTATAAATTGTAAATACTTCATTAGTCCAATTTGGTAGATATCTTTTACTAAACACACCTTTGTATTTGCTTATACGAACTTTATCGTTGGCCTTGAACTTCTTTGGTTGCAATTTTTCCAATTTCGGTGTTGTATTATTTTTAATGCGTTGTAATACAATTTTCGCATTAGCACTGTTTACCTGGATAGGTTTCATTCCAATGGTACGATGATATTTGTTGTTATACTGTTTTATAAGTTGTGGTAATATGTCATACCACACGTATGATCCTCGTTTTGAAAATTGTTTATACATCGCACCTTTCAATGTTCTATTGAATCTTTCAATTATTGAAGCTTTAACTTCAGAATTTGTAGAATAATGATTTATTTGATATTTCTTCATCAAAGCTCTAAAGTCTTTATTAAAATATTCTTTTCCATCATCGGTCTGTAGATGTTTAATTTTAAATTTATTTCTTTGTATTGTGGTTTCCATAGCTTTTGTAACACTTTTACCAGTCTTATCCTTCAATGGTAAAGCGTCAGCTATTTTAGTAAAACAGTCTATAATTGTTAAAATATATTTAAATCCTTTGTTTAATTTACTGTGCGGTATCATTTCAATGAGATCAGCTTGATAAAGATCATTCATTCCTTTAATGATTGTACTTCTTCTTGGAAATCTTCTTCTTGCTGGTTTATGTAGTTCATTTACAATCTTGTCCTTCACACTTTCCATCTTCAGATGTTGCTTGTACACCGCATGTAAAAATACTGATCCATAGAATAGTTTATTCTCATTTATATAGTTTGAATATAGGTCAAGGCCATTTCATATTAGTGTAAAAAAGAGGGAACATGGCATTGGGCTTGCCATGTCCCCTCTTCTTTACGGAAAGGAAAAAGGAAGAAGGTAGAGGACGAAGAATAGGTTTACTGGTCGATAGGGTTTAGAGAGTAGTGGCCGAATGGTAAAGTATTAATTTTATCTTCTAAAATATGGCGCTTGTCATCTTTGTAGCTTAATGCCCACTTTGTTTGTTTGACACTAAATAGTTGATGATTATAACTTCTAATAGTGTTGAACGTTGCAGTTGTTTCAACATTTTCAAACAAACATCTTTTATAATGTTCAAACTGTACGTTCTTCTTAAAAAAAGAAGTTTTTATTCCTTTGGCCTTCTTCGTGATTTGATGTTCGTTCCTCTCATTTATGTACAGTTGAAACGAATACAGTTTGGACATTAATGCTACAATTTCCATCATTGGCACACCATTCGTTTCATCTTTAAATTTTCCCAATACTTTCTTGTTTCTGTCATAGTCGTAATTTGGATGATCCTTAGGATAATCGGAAAAGTCGAAATCATCTTTATATATAAAGGTGCGTAGATCTTCATACATGTCATTTGTTTTAATCCAGTAAATTAGTGCATCCGTATCCATATATGCAATACCAATGTTCTCTCTTCCATAATAGTTAACCATCTTCTTATAATGAAACTCGTACATATGTGTTTTTGAAATATCCAAGATTGACATTCCAAGATACAAAGGACGATCCATTTCAACTGACTTCTTGTTCATGGAAATAACAACTAGATTTTCATTAATAATTACAGATGAACCAAAGTTTGGTTGTTGCACCAATTTCTGCAATTTTACTGGATCAGTTACCAATTTGATATCCTTATGTTTCCTTTTGTTTTCCATAGTCTTGCCAAATATTGCGTTATTCATTAATTTGAAAAAAATCTTTTTGCAAACTTGATGTAGCGGTGGCTCTTCTTCTTGTGTTGTTGTCGATGTAAGGTTTTAACCAACAAGATTGAGAAAATTGTAGTACTCGATTAATTTTTGTAATTCTCAATCCTAAGTCTAAAGCTTGTTGTATCATCCAGTAGTGTCCAACATATCGAGACTTGTCGGTTAAAGTCATCATTAATTTCGGCCATCTTCCAGTAGGGGAAATTTCAGTCTTTGGAAGAAGTGGTAAATCGTAATGATGATCGTGAAGACGTTCAGGATATTCAAAATCAACATCAAAAATGTAACCAGTTTCACCATGCTTTGGTAAATCCATAATGTTTCCAATCGATTCTGGATCTATCCATTTAAAATTATCATATGGAAGGGGATTTGACATTGCCCATCCGTATAAGTTATTTGCATCAAAATAACCTAGGAATGTTGTTGGTTTTGATGCATCATAATCGGGCAGATACTTGTTATTCGCCTTAACATGTCTGGTTACACTTTGTGTCAATCCCCCTCGAACTCCTGATTCTAACATCAAAACCATATCTACATCAGTAAGAAGTTGTAATTTACAATTTGTTTCTTTCAACATGGCTTGCCATGCTAGTCCAGGTGAAGTGTATGAATGAAGAGGGTCTAATCCATATGCTGCAAAACACGTATTTCTAAATTCTTCCATTATATCACATAATAAAGTGACATCTAATTTAACATAAAAATCTGAATATTCTCCCAATGTTGTAAATCCTAATTCATTCCATACTTTACATGCATGATCATAATCCTCTTGAGATATGTCCATGTTGTATAATTTACTTTTGAATTCTTCTTTTGGCGGAAGTGACGTTTCATTAAATTTTTCTAAACTGTATATATAATCATATGGGAAAACACCTTTCCGAAGTACGAGATCCAGTTTGTCGTTACTTACAATCTTCTTTGTTTCAATAAAATCTTTCTTCCTTAAATTTTCAGAAAGTTTAGACAAACTCGATGGCATAAATCGGTAGGAGTCTAAGAATCTTAATTTGACATTTCCAACTGTTTTAGAGAAACTTATAAATTTTTCTGAAGTTTCAGCCAACACATCTATTGAACCATTGTCTCTTCCTAATTCAGGTATTATAAAATGAGCATCATACCCACTGAGGTTATGCAGAACCACAGGAATAAATAGTGGTAAACGATAGCTCAAATTGCATTTATTACAAGCAGCACCCCTGTAATAACCTGTAAGGTGGTCATGATCTTTAACTTTATAATTGTCAATGGTAAATTCATTTTTACATAAGAAACAATGAGTTGCATTTTCATGTTGAATTTCCTCTTCTTCCTCCATCGGTTTCATTGGTACAATATTCGTATATAATCTTTGTACATTTTCAGCTATTAAATATAAATGGTCAAGAAATATTGTTTCCACATTTTCACCACGATATACTAAAGGTTCTGAAGTTAATCCATATTGGTTTAAATGTTCTTCTGATAATGTTGATTTAACCATTAAACAAAAACTATTTGGTTTGTGCATTTGATATTTGACACTTTTTCTAGCTTCACAATTTTCATCTTCTATAGGAATTAGTGTTGATTCAAAGTCCGCATATACAACTATAGGGATACTATAGGTTTGATCATGAACCTTTTGAAATGTAACAAATGCTCTGTTTTCCAAAGGTAAATTAATCTTTGCTTCATAATTATTGTTACATAGCCTTTTGTGCTCTTGTAACCATTCTCTTCCTTGTCTTCCTTCTCGTTGAAAATTAAAACATCTCTTGCAAATTATCTTTCTGTGTCGATCTTTAGAAAGCTGCTTGTTAACAAGAGAGTCAAATTTCTTTATGTACACATAGTGAGACACATCTCCTCGCGTTAGTAGTAGTAAATCCGTATGATCTGGTAGCTCTTCTTTTACAACACGTAAAGGAAACACTTTGTTTGAACTATCTAATGCAAAAACATTGATAGATGTACCAGGATTTTTATTCTCAAATTTTGATATATCTTTCAGTGATACAGGGTAAGTAATTCCTTGAAAATTGTACCTATGTCTTTGATTTTCATAGTGTTGGTTAGGTTTATCGAAATGATTTGGTACAAACTTAGATGTCATCGCATATCTAAAACATTCATTATCTTGATTTTTCACATTAATACATGATCTTGTATCCTTAATTCTTTTAGGCAAAGGAATGTAACTAGATCCCATTAGTCCATATCCATGTTTATGAACTCTTATATCTAATACTTCAATACTTGTAAGACTCCATCCGAATCCTCTTCCTTCGTGTTCCTGTATTTTTGTTAATATTTCTTCTATACAGTTTTCTACTATTGAATCAATGTTTGAACTTTTCATAATGGTTCCGTTTTTTGTTATGAATCCTCTTGGTGATAATTCTTCTTGTACATTTATAAACATAGCTTCTAGTAGTAAACCAAATTTAAGAAAGTTCAATCTTTTCAATTCTTCTTTTAAAGTTTTACTTATGACTGGTTTTGCTTCTCTAATAAATTCTTCTAGCTTCAAGTTTTCATTTTGAATCTTATGATGCATTACTACTTTACCAGGTAATGCAAATACTTGTAGATTCGGTAAAGTAGTTGAAGATGTTGCTGTTATTTCATCTTGTTCATCTTGTTCATCTTGTTCATCTTGTTCTTCTTGTTCTTCTTGTTGTTCTTGTTCTTGTTCTTGTTCTTGTTCTTGTTGTTCTTGTTTTTCTTCTGGGTTGTTGTGAATTAGTTCTTTATGACAGTCTAATAGAATTTCATCGTGAAACGATTCCGAACATTTATCGCAACTATACATGTTGAGATGTTTACTCTTCGAAATTTCGCCAAGAAATGAAATGGGCTCTCATGTTCCTCCTTTTATAACGGTTCCCCCACCACTATTTCATCTTCTTCACTATCCAAGGAAATCAAACGTTTTGAACAAAAATATTAACCTTCTACAAACTAATTGTTCATTCGTGTTCTTTATTCCCATTGGAGTTTTAGTATATACTTCTTTATATTCGAGCTTTAACGAACTTTCCCCCACCCAACTAATTCTAGTTAATTTTAGGTAGAAATGGCTAGAGCACAGACACTTGGTTAAACTAAATTTGTGCATAAATTAACTAGAGTTGAACTAAAAATTCGCATAAATTAAAAGTTAGTTCAAAACTAAAATTCGACAGTATTAAAAAAAATTTCTAACAGCTGAACAAAAATAAACATTAGTTCAAAACTGAAATTCAACAGTGTTAACCAAATTCTAACAGTCGAACAAATAGGTCAAGGTAATCCAATTTAACGCGAGAACGAGGAATAGAGCACTAAGGGGCATGTTAGTCCATTACCACAAAGTGATCTATTCCTCGCTCTATATTCTACATCTACTTTTTTGGGTTTACTTATTTATATTAAAATGTTCAAATTTTACTATGTAGAATGTCCATTCTTGCTCTTCAACTCTTTGATTGTTTTTAGCAATTGTAACAAATATTCGTTAGTTTTCACCAAAGTTTTTATTTTGCTACATCCAATTTCAATAGAAGGTATTATAAGTTGTAATTTTATAAGTTCGATCTTTTCTTTCTTGCGAATTTCTCTCTTTATTATGTTGTTCCTTATTTTTGCTGAAGATTTAAAGTCCATGTTGTTTCTGCTAAAGCCACAATAATAAAAGTCTCTTCAAACAACCTACATTTATACACATTCCCCCACCATTTTATAATCCCCACTCCTTTCCCCCTTCTTTATAGGATTTGAAAGGGATAGGGTGTAGGGTGGGGGAAGGGTAATTTTGTTATTACACTAGTTGTGCAAGAAAATAGCCGCCAGTGTCCACACCTTGTTCATAGCACTCCATCATAGATTGTGCCCACTGCAACATGCGGTCTCTGTCATTTGGTGTGACAAGGAAAGAATGACTATCACCATACAATATAAAAGAATCAATTCGTACATAACATCCTGAGTCAAACCATTTATTAGCTTCAGCCATAAACTTTTCTATTGTATCAAATGGAAATTGTGGATCAATTGCTATGACTTTACGTTCTTCACTAAGTTCAACAGTATAATCATCATCGTCCTCATCATCTTCACTTTCACTGTTGTTACTTAAAGTGTCTTCAGATTGTTCAAAAACATTAGAAATTTCGGAAGAATTGAAATTTTCATTCAGATGAGGAGGCATTTTGAAGCAAGAAATATTGTAAACAGGAGAGACGAAACGACAAGAGCGGCGTGTAGAAGAAAAATGAAGGAGTGACCAACGCTTGCTCCGCTTTTATAATAGTATGCAAATGAGGGGTAGGAGCTGACCGTGACCAGTCATCGACCCAAAGGAGTGGGGGAAAGTACTTTTCTTACTACTCGGATGGAAGTAGGTTAGTAGGTCACAAGACTTAGAGTGTTAAAAAATAATGGGGGAGAAACACAACGCTATAACGCATTGTGTTTCTCCCCCATTATTTTTTATAGCAAAATTTGGAAAAAACTAAGTGAATTTACTGTTTACGCCCCCACCTTGTAATACGATCCTTTTTATCCCTGAGGAGAAAGTCTTGAGAATCTAAATTGTTAAATCTCTTCTCTTTACACAAATTCTCACAAACTCTAATTTTATATTTTAAGCCGTTACATTTTGCCAAAATGTGTTGGTGGTCAACAACACTTAGAAAAAAATATTTCAAACCTTTCTTAAGCCTCTCTCCTCTAACGGATATTATTTCAGGATCGTCTTCAACGGTGGGGGTTTCTGTCAGTTGTGGTCCAGAAAGATGTTTCACGACATGTACACGGCAAAAACTTTCGTTTTTAACACATTTCCTCCCACAAGCTGATCCTTTCTTAATTCCCCTAGTAAGCACTTCAGGGCAAGTAGTGGGACGGCTAAATGCCCTACGACGCTCTTCTTGTAATAATTGAAATTGCTCTGAAGGAGCAGGCTTAGGAGCAGGTTTGGGAGTAGGCTTAGTGGATTTAGTTTTATAATAGGTGTGGTCTTCAGGCATAGTAAGTGGTGGGGTAGGAGGCAATGGTGACAGTGGAATGACAGGTGCACTAAGACGATGAAGCAAAGTTTCAAATGAAGGGGTATTAGGACGGGGAGCTGGCTTCTGTGGAGGCGGCATGATGGTTGATGGCGGTGTAGAGTCGTTTGAAAGCGAAGTAGAAGGCGAAGGCGGTGAAAAAATGCTTCGAAGTTTAGAAGTCTTGGTAGGTGGAAGAATAGTGCCAGAAGTTGAAGGTTGGGATCCAAGTTGCTTCTTGTACCAGTCAGGAGGATTTTTCAGACGAAGAGTTTTCTTAGGTGCAGTAACAGCCGTAGTAGAAGTTAAAGTAGAAGTAGAAGTTGAAGTAGAAGTTGTAGTTGGCAGAGATGACATGGTTGTGGCTCCAAGTTCGCAGCGTAACGTCTGGAATCAGAATGAAATGTTAGCCGCAGTCGGTGCGTCTTTTATAACAATATGCAAATGAGAAGGGTAGCACCTGGCCGAGACTGATTATTGACCTGGGAGGTGGGAGAAAAGGGGAAAGAGAAGGTATTTATTTTAAATAATTCGCATAACTTTTGACTAAAATAAGATAATCACATTCTTCTTTTACTAAAATGTTTGTCTTACATAGACCTTTTCAATGATGTATCGCTTGTCCAAATCCGTCAATCCGTTATCAAGTTATAGCCATTTTAATTTTTCAGGTCATGACCGGTCATTCACCCGGAGTAGTGGGGGAAGGAGTGGGGGTAGGAGTGGGAGAAAGGAGGGGGGGCTCCATTTTTCGGGGGGGGGCTCCATTTTTCGGGGGGGGCTCCATTTTTTCGGGGGGGGGGGTCATTGACCCTTCCGAAAGTGGGTCAAGGTCATTCAAGATTTATAATGATCCAAGGTGATGGGAACAGTAATACTGTTCCCACCACCCTGTTTGCCTAACGGTTCCCACTCCCAACCCACTAGTTACATTCTGCGAGGGACATCGACGCAATTTTGTTTGGACCGTCCGGGTCTACCGTAACGGTCCGGTCCGGGTCTACCGTAACCGTGAATTCCAAGGGAAACTGGAACAGCTAATGCAGAAATGCAACTCTAACACCCACCCAACTAATCCCACCCAATCATATTCCTAAACAAAATGCAAAAACCTAGTCCGCAATTTGCGGATGTCCCACCCCTTCTAAGTGAAGTTCAACGGAACTTCTGAATTTACAATTAATCTACCCCCTAACATCTAGCTGTAAGGCAAAACAACATTAATTAGTAATACCAACACTTAAAACTAACAACACATCATTATTAAAAACCAAATAATTCAACACAATCAAATACCATTATTATTCTTAAAATTAATACACCTTAATGCTAAAAACCTCTTAAAATTATACCATCATTATTCTTAAAATTAATACACCTTAATCCTAAACCCAACTTATAACTAACATCGCAATGCGCAAATAATTTCTTAAATTAAAAACAACTTAAAACTAAACACACACACACACACACGCACATACCACATTGCATTAAAAAACGCAACGTAGTAGAAGAAGTTCAAATATATATAGGCCTACTATATATTTGAAACCTCTTGCTGAGTCGCCAACAACCTTTCGCTATGAAAGTTTGTTGACGACTGACGCTAAGATCAGGCTCGTATTGCTCCTCGGATTCTCGAGTAGTGGGGGAAGTTGTTTCACTCCAGTACAGTGTTCAATCCAGTCCAGTTCGCAGCAGTGTAAAAGGAAGGCAAAGGAGTGGGGAGCGGCGCATGCGCAACAACACAAAACCAAGGTTTGAGGTTAGAATTATCCATGTGCAGTAGCGCTAAAGTGAGTAATACAGGACTAGGCGCATGCGCATAGCATAGACTGATTCCGATCCGGAGAACTCGTTGCATGCGCAGCAGGTTTGAGGTTAGAATTATCCATGGCAGCTGCCATGTTTAGTCTGGTTTCACCACATAGAGTCAGCAACCGGTGGTGACCGGTCATTGGCCTAGAAGGAGTAGGGAAAGGTGGTGACCGGCCATTGACCCGGAGGAGTAGGGGAAGGAGTGGGGGAAGGGGGGGGCTCCATTTTTTCGGGGGGGGGCTCCATTTTTTCGGGGGGGGAGGGGGGGGGTTATTGACCTTTCCGGTCATTGCCCCAAAACCCCCTACTACTCAGGTGAAAGTCGGTCATCAGCGGCAGCTGCCCGGAGTAATTGCTAAAGCTATAAAAACCAGGTAGTTGGCTCGGGCATCTGCCTGGGGAAGTGGGCCGCTGCTGGGCTATAAAACTAGACTGCTTATTTGCGCCGCGACCATTAACTTACTGGCTTTCATGTTGATTGCATCCTTATAGCTACTACATTATTTACGTTCATTTACTTCTAACCTTACCACATAGTGTTTCATTACTACATAATGTTTAGTTAATTCTAACCTATAACTCTATTTTGTTAGTACATGACATTCTGTTTCATTTATCTCTTTATAACATATTTTATTTCTCAGTCTTCTTTTGACTTCAACATATAACACACCTCCTGTAATGGTTGCGCAAAGTTTAAAATTGAAACTATTGCGAACACAACACATATTACAAAATAATTCTAAACTTTCACTTTCAAAGTCTAAAACTAATTTAAGTAAAGTAAGAAAGCGGTACAGTTTTAACCCATTATACTCTTCAACAACCTCGCGGGTTAATGTTGATGATAGTATTATTCATGACATCTTGCGTTATATGTTACACTTCAACAATTTTGAACTTGTTACACCTATCGACTGTGTTCAACAAGTTTTTTTATTTTACCCCCACTATTCCTTATATAAGTGCTCTAACCACAATTCCTACTTCATCCTTCTCTATTCTGTTCAGCTGAGCTAAGGTTTGAGGTTAGAATTATCCATGGCGGCCGCCATGTCTGGTTCAGTTTTACCACATAGAGTCGGCGACCGGTTATTGATCTAAAGGAGTGGGGGAAGGGGTGGTAGGGGAAGGTTGCCATTTTATAAGCCCTCTCCCTAGGCGGCGCTTCTCATTCGATCGCCAACTTTTAAACGATAAACACCTCTCCCATGGCACGAATCAATTATCCCGCTATCACCAACTACTTCAACTTAAAACTATTTCTGGTAATAGTTGGATAGAATTTTTAAAAACTTACTCTGGATGACCTTGACATATTTTCCACATCCCAGTTATAAGTTTGAATTTCAATTTTAAACTAATTCTTAATTTTTCTTCAACTGTTAGAGTTTCGTCAACACCGACGAATTTCAATTTTGAACTAACTTTTAATTTTATGCGCAAATTCACTTCACCCTAACGCCAACACTATCGCCATCTCCACCCCAACCTATATGCCATAACATATAACTACAGCATCTCATATATACCCTCTAACCCCCACCGGAAGCTATGTGACATGGCAGCTGGCGCCAGCTGCCAAGTCACGTGGCTCGGTGGGCACGTGGTCGGTTTTAAAAGTGGCCATTCCCCACTACTAATGAAGTCATAAGTGTTGCATATCCTTCTAATCCTCATTAAATTACAAATTGAATGTTACTAATAACGTTCCGCTTTGCAAAACTTAAAACTCACTTTTTGGATAAAAGAAAAACTTGAATTTCTCACACTGTAGGATGCATTGACTTTTTTGTAAACAGATTTCTTCCAATGCTTTTGAAGATATTTCTAGTAATAAGACATGAAATGAACGTCTTAAATCAGTATTTTGCCTGTTATAATTTTTATTTTCGATAAAACAAGTTAAAATGTACCTTTTCGGTTAAAACTTTGTTATTTGCAACGAAATATACTTTTATGTAAACAGCTGATGAAAAGTGTAAACAAAACTATAAACTAAATTAAGTTTTGACTTTATCTCGCAATAAAAATATCAGGAAAAATGTTAACTTTACAGTAATGGTATCATTTTGTTCCTTATTTAATCTAGATTAAAATATATAAGTTTTGTCTAGTATCCTACTATCTAATTCCTAAGAGGTGGGAAATAAGTGAAGGATGTCACGTTTTCACAATGTTATCTTATTAAAACTTGTGCTGCAGATCGGCCGCAAATAGTCACGTGACTTTGGTGGTGGGGGTAAATATGCAGGCCCGTTAGTTTTCGTAGGCCCCGTTCTGGTCCGGTTTTAGTATTTCAGCTCTAGCGGCCTAACGGTTAGTCTTATCTAAAATCTGAGAGCAATATTACGATAGGGAATTGGATGATCTACAATTTTGGTCCTTTGACTTTTTGTCGTACATCGCACCGTTATTCCTCCAAACTGATTTTTGTGAAATTTATATTTAGATTTAGGGCTCTAGCGACTAAATGGTTTGTCCTACAAAAATGTTTAAATGACAACTTTTATAGGTCTTTTTAATATCTACAATTTTGATTCTAACATACTTTGCAGTATCTCTTTCCATTTACTCTCAAAATACATTTTTCACTTTTTCCCAGTTTTGTGATAAATAAGTAGTGGCTTTTGGCCAACTAGAGAAATCGTAATTTTAGTATTTCAGCTCTAGCGGCTAAACGGTTAGGCCTTTTATAGATTTGAGACTACTACGGTACTGAATTGGATGAACTATGATTTTGGTCCAGTGACTTTTTGTCGTACATCGCACCAATTGCGTAAATCTCCAGACTAATTTTTGTGCAATAGCGTTTTCAGTTTTTCCACTCTACTGACAAAACGATTGGTCTTATCGAAAAATGTTGCTGAATATGACTGAAATATTTTATTAATGGCTTACAGTTTTCAGAACATTTTGCCGTATCTCTACACATTAGCTCTCAAAACAGATTTATTACAGGATGATAAACTCAAGAGACCTTTAGTATCTCGTAAACCAGAATAGTTACCGAAAACTTGAAATTGGGGACCTTACCTCCTTTTAAGAGACTATTAAAATATGAAATCAGCTATTTTCGGGGCTGGTGTTACTAATTTACATATTTTAAGTAAGTTCCTCCTCGGATTTTAGGGAATCTTTTTAAAACTTTGGAGTCTTTTGTGATTTCTATCTCGTTTATCAGATTTTATATTATTTCGTTTTAATGTTATTTTATTGTTTTCACTGGTTTATTGCAACAATTTTTGACGAACTTAAAAACTTTAATTATTATTGATTGTGAGAAGTGTGCATTAGCCTTTTGTTATTGTCTTGGCTGGGCACTTCTTTGGTAAAGCTAACCTGTTTAATACTCAGCTTTTTTATTTACAAACTAATTCAGCGAGCACAATGGAGTTGAACCCTCAACAAGCCCGTTCACTTTTTTTACAGAAATTACGGAATTGGGGCAACAAACTAGGGAGTGAATTCTCCATTCAGCATAACACCCAGAATAAATAATCATTATATCACACTCAAAATATTTTAACAAATTTTAACTACGAAGAGTTACTAAAACCGATTCATTAGAGATTTTCAAAGCTTTTTTAATTATCGGTTGTGAATTGTGTGTATTAGACGGTTTTGTTACTGTCTTGGCAGTAGTGGGGTTTGGTTACTTTCAAAACGGAAGTCGTGCCATTTGCCAGCAGCCGCCGGCCAGCTGCCATCGGCTAGCTGCCAAATCAGTTGCTGCCGCCATATGCCATGCCATATAGCTTCCGGTGGGGAGAGGCTGTATTAAATGATGGGGTGGAGAAGGGGTGAGCAGATGGTGTTAATGTTTGAAGTAAGAGTTAGTTTATAAAGGAGAGGGGATAATTGTTTCAAGGTCATATGGAGGGGGTTTTAAAAAAGACTGAACTATTAAGAGTTCAGTTTATCGGTGATCGTAATACAGGTCAGTCGAAACCGACAAGGGACCGAAGAATAGCTTCTACATCATTTATTGCTGTAGAAGATACATCTTGAACTTGTACAGGGTTCTGAGGAGTTGTTGAAGTTGAAATTCTAGGAGGATTTTCCCTTGGATGAGTTGTTGATGATATTTCTTGAACTTGAACATTTTCTTGGTTGGTCTCCATTATTATTGTAAGTTTAGAAACAGTAAATAATAAGTTTAGAAACAGCCTCAACCCCAGGAAAAATCGAATTTGGTCTAAAATTAAGTTTTAAAATTGTAATTTTTAACATTAGTCTTATGGGTTGCTATTTTGGTAACGAAATAACAACGAAATGTAAACAAAAAGAAAGAAACTGAAAAGAATGAAAATGTTAAGCAGACTTTTTGAAACAGCTGTTAACTGTGAAGAGGTATAGTTGGTTGTTGGTGGAAATTTAATTGCTTTTTTAGCTTGACATTACAACAAAAGTGAATAAAAACCAACGAGCAAGCTCGGTTAACCTGGTACTAAAAGTCAATATAAGGGCTACGCCCTACAGGCTTTTAATGTTTCAATGTCAATCTTATATGGAAGAAAGACAATTGATAAAAATTATTAGATAGCTGAGTTAGTGTTGTAACACACATGCTAGAATAAAAATGTTTCAGCTATAAAATATTTTTCCGGAATTACTTGGGTCCAGATTAACTGACATCGAGGTCGAATTTCGATCAGGCGACGATTTCTAGTAAAGATAAATATAGTGTGGTTTTAAATTACCTTATCGTCTCCAGTTCAACTCCGTGTTATCTACAACCTGGTTTCGGCACTGCTTTGTGCCATGTTCACGTAGTTCTCAAAGTTAAAACATCAAGCTTGTGAGAAAATCGGTCTTGACGACGTCGTTAATGGTTTAAAAAGTTTAAATAAATAACACATTTTTACGAACATGAACAGTCACAAAAAACACATAGACGCGCGTACGCACGGACGTGGACAGTCACGGATGTGTTTTTTGTGACTGTTCGTGTTCGTAAAAATGTGTTATTTATTTAAACTTTTTAAACCATTAACGACGTTGTCAAGACCGATTTTCTCACAAGCTTGATGTTTTAACTTTGAGAACTACGTGAACATGGCACAAAGCAGTGCCGAAACCAGGTTGTAGATAACAACGGAGTTGAACTGGAGACGATAAGGTAATTTAAAACCACACTATATAGTCATACCAGTTCGGGGCAATAACAAAAATGAAAAAAAAAGATAAATAGTCGAAATAAATTTATACAAAGTATTTATGTTATACCATATGTATTAAGTTTTATTAAGGTAAAAAAAAGTTACACAACAAAATTATATAACCAGTTTAATACTGCATAAAGTAATAAACAAATGAATCAGAGTAATGTTGCCTGAAAAAAAATCTTTTGTACAAACAAGCACAGGAGTCATCAATATATAAACTGTCAGTAAAGCAATGACACAAACAGTTTAACAGCTATAAACGGAAGTTTTCCAATTACTGCTGAGCTGTTGTAAGTATTGATGGCTCTTGAAACGAGTACAGAAACGATTAGATGGGCCTTAGCTCGAAAATGTTTTGGTAATTGTTACAAAACAAGGGGAGGGTTATTAATGGTTTCATTTTACTTATTTTCCAGCCCCTTAATATAAAAATATCTACCAGTAGGCCTACATTGAATTCTTGTTTGTGAAACTGTGTAGACCCCAGCAAAAATAAAACCTGAACAATTTGTTAGCTCAGATTAAAACACACTTTATACCTACTTAAATGTTCTAGTAGGTCTATTGAAATTCTGAAAGTGAATAACTTACATTTTACAGTGTGTCATAAATTCATTTTACAATACCTAATAAACATAAGGGAACTGTGCCGATTTATCTTAAGTACTACCAAACAAAAATTTTAATAAATTTATAGCTCAGCAAAAATAAATAAGGCAAATAATTAGGAAATTTCCCTATAGGGAATAAGCTATTACAGTCGTAGTCATGGTCAGACTTAAGCCCAGGACCATGTTACTTTTTGTTGTGAGGTCCCCAGAGGCCAAAAACACCGTTCGTTCAAATTCATATATAGTCTATCTATGTAACCGTGAAGGAAACCTCCGATTTTGATGAAATTTTGTACAGAGGTGTAGGGCAGCATTTATCAGGTTAAGTTCGAAAACCAGGTTAATCCGACCATGGGATTGGGGTTTCATGGGTTCCATGGGGTTCCATAAGGCTAAAAAATGGGTTTTGAAATTTTTGCAATCAATTTTTAATATTTGACAATTAACTTAAACCGTTTAAAGAACTTTAAAAAACAACAAATTGAGTATTTTGAATCATTGAAATAGCTAAATTGGTTATAGAGAAAATTCAAATCAAGTTTCCTATGTTATTCTTATAGGAAAATCTTTAAAAAGGTATATATGTGTAAACATATTTTACTAAACATTTTTATGAATCTTCACTAGGTTGGGAGTAACTAATATTTGACCAAAAACCCGCATGGCAGCAAACCTACATGATAAATCCCACTTAATTGAATTCAAAACTGTATTAGGTTTGAACCCTGTACTCTAATACAAGTAAGGTATATTTGTATGTATGTATATGTACACAGATACAGATCTGAATAACGGCTCATAAAATGTTCTCCCAAATTTGCTAATATCTTAGAAATGGTATAAAAATAATATATACAAACTAATGTGTAATGTAATATATGTGATGCAAATAGGGAAAAGGAACCCAAAGTAAAAAAATTCACTTTTTGAGTTTTTTACTTATTTTTATAGAGGTCAGTTTTCTGAGAATTTTAAGATTAAAATCACTCAAATATCTTAAAAATGTTAAGGATACAGCTTTCCAAAGTTGTAGAACTGAAAAATGGGATTTTGAGAAAAAACTATTTTAATTCTTGATACTATTCCTTTGGAAATTCGCTGAGTATGCATGTCTGCTGCGACGGGGGTGTTAATAATTCATTGCAGAGCCAGACTTTTTTAGTGTTTCAACCAAGTTCAGTAACTGTTCAAATCAAACTTGTCGCTAACTTGGCTGAGCAATCATCCGTGTCATTAATTCAGCCACAATGCCACCAAGTTTCCGCCGCCAACTCACACTGTTGATAGGAAACCAGTTGAAGTATCAATTCCATAATGTTAGACTAAAACAAAAAATTACTGAAAAAAGTTCTGAAATATCCAACGACATGCGCCTATCAATGATGATCATACTGTGGAAAGCAGTCGCAGACATAATAGTGTTTATGTGTTATGCCATCACAAGATTATCTGTGATAAGGAAATGGAGTGAATGAGCTCTAGCTCATTGACAGTTAATGAAGGACGTCAACGGATGTTAAGCCACAGTTGCTGGCAAAACTAAAGAAGAACAGTCTGTAATACGGATCTTGAAAACCATGAACCAAAAGCAAACAAACTTGTTTAAAGGTACAATAATGAGAAAGAAAAATGAGCTCAAGATGCTTTGATCCTTATCACTCAAAATTCAATAACGTTCAAGGAGAGCTGAACAAAAAAGATTTTTGATGAAAATTTGTTTAATATTTTAGATTCTCTGTTTTATTCTGAACAAGAAAAAATATATGATTTAATGTCCAACAATTTCCCAATCCTAATCCTAATTTCCCCCCCAAAAAAAACTTTTCTGAAGGGAAACAAATCATTTATAGTACTTTTTCAATCAAATACCATTCTTATGTAGTAATGCTCATATGCCCATTCTCGTTTAAAGTCGCGTCCGCATTGGCCAATCATGTTCGCCAAAAAAAGTTCTTCCAAACTTTTGTTTGTTCGTTGCTATCCTTTTTTAATGTAAATCATATGGTTAATAATTATTCATTAGGAATTTTTGTTGATTTTTGTGTTCGCCGAACAAATTTGCCACGAAAGTTCGGCCAGTGTGGACACAGCTTTTCCAAACTGTTTATATCATGGAAAATAATTGAATTGTAGCAGAGGACAGCTGTTGTTATTATTTGTTAGTTGTCTTGGTTTCTTGTATATATGGAAACCAACAGCATTTGTTTTGTGGTTGGTACATTTTTTTGATCCTAGTTTTTCTTTACTAGTATTCCCCTAATCTACCTAAGGCCCCTTTTATACATTGCGTCGAGCAACAAGCGTCGGTTGCTCGTCGGTAGCTCGCCCGTTGCGTGTCACTAGAATCCCAGTAAAAGAAATCTCGGATGACGCGCGGCAGATGACCATCGGGCGCCTGGTATAAATGCTCCTATCTAGTGCAATGTATTTATCTTTCACAAGTCTTATGACACGCGTCGAAAGACGCAATGTATAAAAGGAACCTAATTAATTAATCAAATTTAATTATCAATTACTTTGAATTAAACACCAATTAATTTGAATCAATTACCAATCAATTAGCATAAGAAAGTAACAATAAAAATTACTGTTCTGGAGGGTTTTAATGAAGAATCTATTAGAACTGAGTAGAAAATATAAACAAAAGAAGAACTGTTTCATTCCTTTGATGCTGGAAAATGCCGCTTTTGATTCAGGCCGGTGACGTAATCCATCTGATGTACTTAAGAGTAACATGCATCAACTGTTTTTTTTTTTTTTTTTTTTTTTTACTAGGCTAGTGACGTTTTGGATACTATTTTTACAGTTTTACCCGCTCATGAAACAGGCCTTGTCCATTACATTACAGCAGTTTTCCCCAGTCCTTAGAATCTACATAAGTCAAACCTTAATTATTGTCTTTCCACACAATTTTCCAAAAGTATACTTTTTTAACATAAAAATACACTTTTCTCAGGAAGTAGTCAAGATATCTTGTTGAAATTTTTACCTAGCTGTATCATTGCAGGTATGTGGAACTAGGATTTTTAAATTCATACCAATACAAAAAATATTTTTAAAATAGTTTTTATCTTAAAAATGGATAACCAAAGAGATAAGTTTTTGTTCCATATACTCTTTAAACGCATAAATTGACTGTGTGAAAATTTAAATACTGAAGGTTAAAAGATGTCCGAGAAAAATTGACCTAACCTTGACAAATTTAGCATGGGCTCTTAGGGACAGTTCAGCTCCCTTTAAGATTGTGAATGATGTAATAAAGGTTAGTTTGATTTCAAACATCCTCCAAGTCCCCGTCTATTCTTTTTTTCAAGTAACTTATTTGGCCTTTGCTCCATTATAAATAACTTTACATTTTCCTCCACCGACTATCTAAAGTCGTATTTTACTCCTTGGAATAGAGTACTAAAGTACTATTTTTTATCCCATGTGACTTGAATACTTAATTTTTCTACCTAGGGAAAACTCAACTTTTTTTGTACCACGGGGCTAAAGTTAGTTACATAAGAATAACATTAAAAGAGAGATTAAAAAGAACATGAGCTACGTCAGCTGTTACATATCTGTTTCGTTACTCATTTAGTAATAGCAGCTGTAGCTGCTGCTCAGTGTACGTGTTTGTTTACATTTCGCTTGGGTAGGCTATTAACCTAAGAAGTCCAAAACATACGGGTAAAACTTTTGACTAGGCTTAAATTCTATTTTGTTTTTTTGTGTTTTTTAAAAATGATATAGCCTACCTTGTGTTTTTTTTATGTTGATGTGACTGATCCAGCTTGACGGAGCAAGGGATCATATGAAGGTAAAGTTAAATTATGTACGGTAGGCCCATTAGGCCTAAATGTTATTCGTGTAGGTGGAGGAAAAATGTTGTGTGCATCAAGGGACTAAAGTACTTTTCTCCCTCAGGGAAATTGTCGCCCTCGGCTTTGCCTTTGGGCGACAACAGTTTCCCTTCAGGGAGAAAAAACTGTACTTTAGTCCCTAGAAGCACAAATAACTTTTTATTTATTTAGAGTAATATGCCACAAGCCCTCCTTAAAAAGTTGATTGTTACGAAAGTTATTGCACTTTTAAATTTTTTCCAAGTGATTTTAATGAAAAGTTTTAAGTGCCTGCCATTTCTGTCTCAGTCATCCATTTGAGGCCCAATTTACTCCACTCTGTTCAAAAATTTTAATAAATATTGTCCTATTTGTTATCTTTATTGGGAAATATGTTGATACAGTTGACTCTCGCTTCCACTCTATTCAAAAATTTTAATAAATATTAGAGGTGTGCGGATATCCGGAAAACCGGATCGGATTCGGATCGGATTCGGATATCCGATCCGATCCGAATGTACAACAGGCGTCGGATAGGATCCGAAAATATCCGATTTTTTTCGGATAGATAGTGTATATGAGAATATAAACCTTTAAACCCCCCAAAAACTACATTTAATTTGGAATCATACTGACGATCGCGTTCGTTCTAGGTATGAATACAATGTTGGATTAAAACACGACCCAATGAATAAATTATTATCATCTCTCTCGAAAACTTGAAAATTGAAGACAGTCAGTCAACACTAGTATTGACACTCCAGGCATTATGGTGTCCCCAAGATATAGCGCACTCAAGGCAATGGTTGTCAAAACAAATCTGATAATTAGCGACTCAAGCGGATGGAGTAAACAACCCATTCTAACAGTGGTCGTGATTGGCTGTAGAGTTAGGTTCCGATTCCAACCACAACGAGCGCTAGTGAACCCTCGCTAGCACTCCACAGCCACCGATTTGGAATTAACTGGTATGGGGAACACCCAGAATGCCAGAATTGAGCGAGTGTCACGATTTTAGTCTGTGGTTATTTGAGTCTGTTGTCCTGCGCAGTAGACGACAGTGTTTCCAAGTACACGATAATAATTTGTTATTGTACTCATTCTCCGACGTCACACTGATTTTCCTCCCAAAGATTTGTCGTAATTTGTCAAGATAATTAATGATAGTTTTGGAAAATGATTGATTTTGCGTGCCTAAAATATTACAAAATCAAATAATTCCCGACATCAATCACTAATTACATTGATAGACACGACATTTTTGTGGCGTGCAATAACAATTTATTATCGTGTGGTACGATGTTTTGAAGTCTGGGAATACTGCTACAGCCGACAGCGTACGAGATAAAATTTGAATTGAAGTTACGAACTTTTAATGTGATCAACTTAATTTTCTAGAATCGGATAGGCTAGTTGTTAACTACTCAGTTATGGAGCCAAGAAGGAAAAAGAGTTTGATTCGGAAATCTTTTGAGAAAAACCAAGAACAGGCGGAATGCTAACTTAATTGTGCAAGCTGGTTCTAAAGGTAGGCCTAAGGGTAGGGTAACTAAGACATAATAAAATGTTCTTTGTAGAAAAATAAAATAATGTAGTTTTATTATTACTGAAATTGAGACTTGTGGCTAGCTTCCACTTCATAAATTCTTTGAGATAGGAAAGTTTTTATTTTAACTAAGCTTAAATAAATAAATAAATAAATAAATAAATTCTTTATTGCAGTCGACAATTTACATTGCATTGCAAAGGTCAATAATTATACAAAGAAATATAAAATTTTCATTGGTCTTGATGCTAAGTACACCAGTGCCAAATTTTTTTCGCGTAAACTCCTAGAATTTAAGTATCCCAGCGGCTCATCATGAACTCATCAACAGAGTACAGAACTTTAGACACCAAGAGGCGTTTCAGTCGAGTTTTAAATTGATTTTGATTTTGAGATTGCTTGATACCCTCAGGGAGCTTATTTAGAAATCTGACTCCAGCCTGTGACGGTAAATGCTCAAACGCCACAGTTCTGTGGTGGCTGAGTCGATAATTGTCCCTGCCCCTAGTATTGTACTGGTGCAACTGACTGCCCTGTACAAGTGAGCATTTATACCTGCAGTACAGTGTTACCTCCAGGACATAGAGGCTGGGCAATGTAAGCAGTCCAAGCTCCCTGAAGGCGTTCCTGCAAGATTCTCTTGGTTGCAATTTGCATATGATTCTAATTGCCTTTTTTTGCAATCTGAAGACTCTATCTAGCCTCAATTTAGCACAACTACCCCAGAGCCTTATTCCATAGGAAAAGTGGGGGTAGATTAGGCCAAAATAGGCCATTAATAGCACGTCCTTGGAACAAAATTTTGCAAGGTTACGTAAGGCATAAATACCTGTAGTAACCCTGGCACAAATATGGTCGACGTGCTGTTCCCACGTCAGCCCTCTATCCAGGTGCATTCCTAGGAACTTAGCGGAATCAGTTTCCTCTAGGAGGTCATCATCCACCATGACAGCAGGCGGCAGGTCTTGTTCCTGCTGTCGGAGGCAAAATGAAATGACGTTTGATTTAGAATTGTTTGCTTTCAGATTGATTTCCAAAAAATTTTGAATGCATGAATTGACATCAATGAACGATTTTACTTCCAGTTCTTGTTTTGTTGGGGCTTTTACGCAGATGGTCGTGTCATCTGCGTACTGGATCACGTCTCCATTCTGGATCGATGAACCAACGTTATTAACATAAAGCAAAAACAGAACTGGTCCCAAAATAGATCCTTGCGGAACTCCGTGGGCCATCTTTACTTTTTGAGACGTTTTATTTTCAACTTGGACACATTGGACTCTGTTATCCAAGTAAGAAGTGATCCACTTGAGTGGCACTCCTCGAATGCCGTAATTCTCCAACTGGTGCAACAGTGTCTCATGGTGCACGCAGTCAAAAGCTTTCGAAAGGTCGAGAAATATGCTGAGCACATGTTCTCGCCTTTCGAGGCCATCGACAATCTTTTCAATGAGATTTGTGATTGCATCAATCGTGGAGTAGTTTTTCCTAAATCCAAATTGATGTGATGAGAGAATTTGAAAACGATCGAGGTATTTCATAAGCCTTTCGAGGAAAAGCTTTTCAAACACCTTACTGAAAACTGGCAAAATTGAAATCGGGCGATAGTTGTTGGAGAGATGAGGGTTGTCCTTTTTGAAAAGTGGAATCACCTTCGCCAATTTGAGTTGGCAAGGAAAAACTCCAGTTTGAAATGACAAGTTTACTAATCTTGTGAGTGGTGCCAAAATGTGCCTGTAGCAACGTTTGATCAACCACACAGACCTGCCTTCGATGTCACATGATTTTTTTGGTTTGAGTTCCTCAATAACGCGAGCCACGTCAGCCTCACACACAGGAGATAAGGCCATTGATGAAACGGGGCCTCCAATCATTTTGGAATCAACACGAGTTCCTTTAAATGAATTATTTGGTAATGCGACAGATGCAAAATATTTATTCAATTCGTCGGCAACTTCTTGAGGGTTGTCGACGATTCTACTATTGATTTCGAGTTGAATTGGTTTGGAGGCCTTTGTTGACTTTGAAGAGTTATTAATTATTTTCCAGGCTGATTTTGAAAAGTTCTCAGAATTTTTTAACGTGTGAGTAACATCATAAGCTTTAGAAGCTCTGATTACCTTCCTGTAAATTTTTTTGTAATTTCTATAAAAATTCTTAAAATTTTCATTCTGACTTGAAATATAAATGGAATGCAAGAATTTAAGTCTTTCACGTGATTTTAAAATACCTGGGGTAATCCAGGCATTTCTCTCAAATGTGGATTTGATTTTTGATTTTTTAAAAGGGCAGCAATTATTTAGATGAAAGTTAAAACAAGATTCAAAGGCCTGAAACTTTTCATCTACTGTTCTAAATTCATCCAAACACTGCCAAGTTTCATTGAAAAGCGCGTAATTTAGAAGAGTGACATTTCTGGGCTGTGTGGCCCTTTTGGTTAAAAAAACGGGAGAAATCTTCTCTGGAGGGTGGTTCATGACAATCACCTCCTGTGCGAAGTGGTCAGAAATGGCCGCATTGATCACGGAAACTTCTGAATTTTGGATGTTTGTAATGACATTGTCGATGGCCGTACTCGAAGTTGCTGTAACTCTAGTTGGCGTGTTCACGGACCAGATTAGGTTAAAAGATCTGAGGACATCGCGAAACCGCTGGGTTTTAGGGTGAGTGTGGTCTAGAACATCAATATTAAAATCCCCCATTATGATAAATTTACTTTTCTTTGAAAATAAAAAGTTTAAAAGATGTTCTAGTTTTTTGAAAAAAGAGTCGTTGCAGCCATTGGGTGATTTGTAGACGCCAATGACAAATATTTTGTCAAGGTCGTCCAAATTTATTTTTATTCCACTGACTTCAAAATCAAGTTCTGCACTTTGCTCGATTTCGAATGTCTCGTAATTTGCTGAATTCTTTACAAAAATTGCCACACCACCCCCCTTAAAGTTTTTTCGGTGAAAGTTATTTGCCAATTCATAGTTCTTAATTTTGAAAAGAGGGATATCTTCTTTTTGGAAACTGTGCTCTGACACAATAAATATTTCAGGCTGAGTCTCTTCACTAAGGATCGCGAGTTCATCAGTTTTGTTTGTTGCTGACTGAGCGTTAATGTGCAAAGCAGTAAATTTGGAAGAATGGTTTTGAATTTTTTTAATGGCCCTTAGCTCATTGTAATAGGCTTAAAACAAATTGGGATGTAAGTTTAAAATCTAAATTGTTAAAAGTATTACATGTTACTGCATTATTGAACCTAAGTAAGCTTAGCAATCTACTTTTAAACATCAAACAAGACTGTAGCCTACATGAAGGTGTAGGCCTAGGCTAAACTTACTGTTAAGCAGTAATGTCATCACAGTGACTCAAAGATATCAAAACTTGCATATAGCCTAGGCCTAATGAATGAAATAGACCTTATTTGGTCATAACTCTAAGTTATTACTCAAAATATTACTATTAATGTATTCAAACAAAAAATGAGCCTGAAAATGACCTAATTCTGAGAGAGAAAATTTTATCTAGGTTATATAAGCAAATTTGTAAATAAATATCGAAAAAGATTTTCTCACCATAAACAAATAGTTACAAATGTAGCCTATTGATTGACCGACTTTAGAGCTAAACAATAGGCCTACCTTAAAAATGTTGAAACTTAGTTTGATACTGATAGCCTTGTAGTGAATTTATTTTGGATGAGACCTACTGTAGTTAGTAGAATATATTAAACTATATTATACAGGCCAAAATATATTATAATAGGCCTATAATACATAAAATCATACACATATGAAATGGGATCATACTTAACATAATAACTCAAGGACAACATCAAACATGCACATTAAAAACACACTAAAATTCTTTATTCATCATTGTAAAGTATTTGTCCAAAATGTAAATTATAATTCTAGTTTTGAACAAATACTTAACAAAAAATCAATATATGTTTACATTTCTATATTAAACAAATATAAAATTAACATTTTTCATGCATTCCTAGGAATAAAGTGCTAAAATTTTACTGTTTATTAATTTGTTAT
The DNA here is from genome assembly GCA_030545055.2 of Neoaliturus tenellus. NCBI lineage: Eukaryota > Metazoa > Arthropoda > Insecta > Hemiptera > Cicadellidae > Neoaliturus > Neoaliturus tenellus. The sequence goes on along the minus strand of CM061533.1, from coordinate 67,686,708 downwards.
TTAATTCTATAACAGTTCACTCTGTCCGCGCGAGTATCCGAATCCGAATAAAATCCGATCCGAACCCCCTACTATCCGATCCAAATCCGATCCGAAACTAGACTATCCGATCCGAATCCGATCCGAAGTCAAATTTCACTATCTGCACACCTCTAATAAATATTGTCCTATTTGTTATCTTTATTGGGAAATATGTTGATACAGTTGACTCTCGCTAACTCAAATGACTTATGATTTTCTTCGAGTTACAAATAGTTTGATTTAGGAATGGCTTTAGTATCATAGGTAATTTATTAAATTCAACTTACACAGGTAAAGTACAGTGACAGAAGAGAGACTCTAGCCTGGATGTGCCCCCAACTTGTTCTAACCTCTGAGAAGGACCCTTCGTTGATCTTCGTGTCTGGGAGCCTTTTTGGACGTTGGCAAAACTGGGTAATAATTCAAATGAAAGCGCTGTGTGGTTCTTTGTTATTATTTGCATGATGAATAAACAGATTACAGTATTATCCTTCACTGCCCTTTGTGTTATTTGGTCTTGGGCAGAAAAGACAACATTGACCTCGGACATTACTGCTGTTTTCAAGGGGCTAACTGCCTCGCTCCCACCCCTCCTCTCGTACTACCTCCCCTCCATCCCCACCACTATCCAAAAAGGCTCCCGTGCACAAAGCACAAGAGGGTCTCTAGACGCCAGTCTGAGTAAGTGTTTCGAATCACACAGGTTTAGAGAAAAATTCGAGATATAGAGGTCAACTTTGACTTGTAGATGTAAAATGCAAATTTAATTTGACTATGTACAAAAATTTGAGTTAAAGAGATTTTCTATCTTCACTTTATGGAGGTAAATTATAACCAAAGGTTTATTTGAGTTATTTATGGTTTTTTATCAGACATAGGCATATTTTTCCAAGGGTATTAAAAATATTCAAGACGAGGATTTTGAGATATTCAGGTTCGAGTTAGCGACAGTCGACTAGCTTGGCCGACTCCTCTTTATCTCATTTCCCAAAATCTATACTGGTATCCGACAGTGGGCCACATTATCTCAGATTATAAAGAGTCTTTTTGAGGATTTTCAACTGATTTAAGGAGAGGTAAAAACTACAATTGATTGACACTTTGTACTTTTATTTGTTCGTAAAAACATAAATGCTGTACAAGAAATGATTAATGATAAATTTTATCATTAAAGATTAACAATAACAACTAAAACAATATATTATTTTCCTACTTAAGTAAGCTAGCCTACAGCAACTTATTTGTTCATTTCATGTAGTTTTTATTATTTTTACAACAGTACTTGACAAATGGTTACATTGAAATGTAAAAAGTAGAACATAAAAATAAATTAAGTCATGGTGTTTTTCGTTGGGTAGTGTTGCCATGTAGCGTGATGCAGTTAGTATTAAGCCTAAAACTAAGCAATAATTGATTGAGCAAAACACACTGATAAACATGCTAGTTTTGAGATTTATAAAAGTAATCACATGGTTAAGATCTCTCCAACAATGATAACAAAATTAGTTATAAAATAACAGTCTTTTAATGGAGAAGGATATTATTTGAGTAAAATACACACTAATTGATTTGTATTAAGTTACAAGCATCGCTAAAAATATTATTATGCATGAGTAAAAAAATAATTCCAAAAGTTTATGGGTCCATAGTTTTCATTAAACATTCTTACGCCGTTATATGTTAATATTTTTAACTTACAACATTAAAGAACATTCTGCAGACTTTCCACCTTTAAAGTAGTGTAATAAATAAAATAAATTTTAGTTTAAAGTAATCTCATGTAATCTGATCTAAAAAGTTTTAAATACTTCTGATTGTTAAAAAGAGGTTTTTTAACAATGTATAGGAAGTAACTATGTAACTGGGGCTAAATATTGGCTGTGTATTTTATTTCATTAACTTCTATCTTGAAAGATGGTTGAAATAAAAAATATCAAACAAGAAATAAAATTTATATTTATTTATAAAACAAACCATAGCTGGAAAAAAACATTACCAATTTTTTTTGGTGTAAGACTTGATTGATTGAATTTAGGCTCTGAAGATTCTAAGGAAAATGCTCAAAAGAACATTGAGAAAATATATCTTCTGAAAAAATGCTTCTCAAACTACGGTACTTCATTGTTGAAATTGTTAATTACATTTGTAGAATAATGCAAATAAACTTTCGTTTATGTTTATGAACCCATTTAAATTTTAAGACTACATTATTGATATAAACAGGAGATTGTAACAAGCACACTGAAAGTACTATTTAAGGAACCAAAATGTTATACATGTAAAGAAAAACTTATAAACGTCCACCGGTCAAGTTTGCTTCATTTTGAGGCACTTAAGGTTTGGATTGAAAAATACTAGAACATTTTCAAGAAATCAGTTTCAAAACTTCGACTACTTGATAAACCTTTTAATAGTTTTGTAACATAGGGAAATATGACTTTGGAATAAAATATCAGAATAAAACTTAGTGTAAGGCTAAAATAATATTTTAAATTTCAAGTTTTTATAAAGCCAGTTTAAAACTAGTCAAGTTTACCAGCTTCTAAAAATCAAGGAGAGAGTAGTTTTAGTTTGATTGCTCACAAACTCCCTCCTAAAATAAACTTTTTAAAATACTCAGGTTTGATGAACTTTTGAAAATTTTTAAACTTTCATTAGTGGAAAATTTTAATGTTAATATATATGTAATACTATTAATAAATTCAGTTTTACACTTGATATAACTACCAAATGAATCTTACATTAATGAGACAAAACTACAATTCACAAGAGAGATTGCTTTACTATAAATATTCTAAAACTATAAAATCATTATGATTTTAATCAGGTACTAAATAAAACTAAATAAATTACCTCAGGACAAGCAGACTCGCAGGATTTTTCAACCTGATTGTTTAAAACTTCACATCATATAAGAGATTAACACGGATCAATACTTATGTTCGAGGTAGAATAATTTGTTTGATACTTTATACGGCTATAATGTTTGATCGTAAATGGTCACTATCTACAAATACAATTATTTTCCTCAGAACTAACCTAATACTGACTATTGACCTGATAAGCAATCACATATTACTGACATTGTTAGAAATTATATTTTAAATGATTCTAAAAATCATTTTTATCTAATTTTATAGAAATGCTTTTCATGAATTATAAAAAAAATAGGGCATTCCAGAAAGATTAAAACTAAAATAAAACATTTTATTATGTGAACTCTTGTAGAAAACTGTAGTATATAAGAAGAATAAAAGAAGACAGAGGGCTTCCTCATTTTGTTGATGGAAGGTGTTGTTCAGTTGCAGTTCAAACTTACTATTACTTGAAATATATATTTACAAAATAAATTATAATCTATACAAAATTAAAGAGCAACAAAATATCAAATAATATAAACAAACAAAAAAAATTATGTTTCACTTAAAGTCTGACAGTTATACTAAAGGTGCATTTAAGTGTAAAAAATAAAAAATATTAAAAACAAATATACATTAAGCTTTGGTTACGTGATGCAAAAACAAAAGTTACTAGTGGGATTTAGTATATTTAAAATCTAGTCGCGTGTAAAAATATACAGTGATGTAGAAAACATGAAGTCATCATAAGGGAGTTTAAAAGTATAATAAGATCATGAACTCCAATTAGGTTTATCTGACAATGTTACGACTGAATCTTAAAACTATCCTCAGCTAAAGCTAAGTGATTTGCAAATGTAATTTGCATGAATGCAATTGTCATGGGAGTAAAGGTCCATAACAGTTGCATATTAACCGGTATAGCATTGATTCCTTTAGGAACTTTAAGGAATGGTCTTTAAAAAGTGCAAAGACTGTTTACTATTGATTGTTCAAATATTCTCAAAATAAAATAAGAGCTTTCAATGAGCTTTTGGAAACGAAAAATTAAGATTCTAATCAGAAATCAATTAAAAAGAAAGTCAAATTTTTCACTAAATTTTTCATTGTAACTTTTGAGCCACCTAAAAATTTTAAATCTAAAATTACATAATGACAATAAGCTGACTGAATGCTTAAAAATAATTTTTCCTCCACCTACAATCTAAAGCCGTATTTTACTCCTTGGAATAGAGTAGTAAAGTACTAATTTCTATCCCATGTGACTTGAAAACTTAATCTTTCTACCTAGGGAAAACTCGAGTTTTTTCGTACCACGGGGCTAAAGTTAGTTACATAAGAATAACATTAAAAGAGAGATTAAAAAGAACATAAGCCACAGTCAGCTGTTACTTGTATTTGTTTCGTTACTCATTGTTGACTAATAGCAGCTGTAGCTGCTGCTCACAGTGAGCAGCATCTCTAGCATTAGAGATGGCCGTGGCAGTGTAGGTGTTTGTTTACATTTTGCTTGGGTAGGCTATTAACCTAAGAAGTCCAAAACATAAGTGTAAAACTTTTGACTAGGCTTAAATTATATTTTGTTTTTTCGTGTTCTTCAAAATTGATATAGCCTACCTTGTGTGTTTTTATGTTGATGTGACAGATCCAGCTTGACGGAGCAAGGGATCATATGAAGGTAAAGTTAAATTATCTATGGTAGGCCTATTAGGCCTAGATTTTATTCGTATAGGTGGAGGAAAAATGTTGTGTGCATCAAGGGACTAAAGTTCTTTTCTCCCTTAGGGAAATTGTCGCCCTCGGCTTCGCCTTCGGGCGACAACACTTTCCCTTCAGGGAGAAAACATTGTACTTTAGTCCCTAGAAGCACAAATAACTATTTCACCAATATCTACTGGTTAAATCAAAACGTTGAAGCAACACTTTATTTAACCAGTGGTCCAACTCATCTCTAACTAATTTGAATGGAAGTAATATTAAACAGTGAGTTGAGTGCCACGACTTTCCAGACCATTCCAGGAAGTTGTAAAGGCCACAGGTAATGTCGGCAGTAGTGTCACCGGGGTAGATTGTCTATAGACTGAGCGACCGAGGCTTGAACCGTGTCTGGCCGAGGATCTGATGAGCCTGCTCCGTCAAGTCCAGCTGGTCCCGCGTCTTGCCGTACGCGACCATCTCCCATTTCACAACCAACTGTCAACAAAACACCACCAATCACTCACAACTAATCTTGCGACACCGGACGAAAAACACTTTAAATCAATCAAATACCACTGGTACAAATTTGGTCCTTTTTAGTGACAAATATTTTCAATCATTTTACCCTTTAAATCATAAAAAATACATTATTCAGTATAACCTCAATAGTTCAACACTTTGTGGACTATGAGGGAGACGAAGTATCGAAATGTCTAACTATATGGAGTATATAAGAATTTTAATATAGGGAAAATTAAAATCATAAGTTTAATTTGGGAAACACTAAATTTTCACGATACCATGAACTTTTACATAATGGATATCCAAATCATCCACCATATTGTTAATATTTTCGCCTTTGCTAGTATACAAAATGGACATTATTGGTTGTTACTGGCATGTTAAGTTGTCACGGATTGTGTCGAACAATGAAGAGTCAAACTATCGAGGTTCTACTGTAGCTTGTTTTAAATTATTACAGTAAACTCCCTCCAATCCGGTATCCTAAGATTAATCACGCTTGATAATCCAACACGACATTCAGAAAAATTGTATTGATAGGTATGAAAATAATAATGAATATTCAAGTTTGTTTGGGATTGGAAGTCGCACGGAGACAACACTGTGCCAAACGAAGCACTTAGGAATGCTTCGAGGGAAGGAGAGTCGTATTCATCCATCGGGTGACATTGTACAGTTCTCATTTTAGTTTCATAATCATGAACGGTATTTTTCATTACAGTATGTTATGCAATATTTTTATACTGTAGGTAGTAAAGCTGCTTAAAGAATAATACACATATTGTAATGTAACTGTTTCTTGAATTTGTATTTTCGTGACATTCATCCTGTAATCCAGAATATTTTGTAATCTGTCATGTGTCAAGTCCCAGACATGATGTATTAGACAAAGTTTACTGTAATTTATTTTTCCCCAATTTTATTAAATATATAAATAGTAGATCTTCTCTTAACCGTCTGCTACATGAGCAGGCTTAGGTCAGGTAAACGGGCAACTACATTAACATATTGCAGAAATAAATTAAACATTTTATTATTATATTAAGGTGTCAAAACTTACCTCCAGCAATTTTTTACTGACATAACAATTTTTAAGTTATCTAAACTGACATCAGGTGATGTTCCAAAATATTGTGAGTTTTTATGATTCACAACAAAACTTGACCTGGATGAAAAAGTTTACTAGTAAAGTGATAAGCATGGCAATTGAACTCTTCTTGTTGAAAAAGGTGGATCAAACCTACCAGTTCCAAAAATTCAGGGAGAATAAACTGATATCTATATCTTGTCAGACGTAGTAAATCTAAACGGTGGTAGAGCCATGGTCAGTTAAGAGGGGTCTAATGTATATAAACTACGGTAAATTCTAACTGTACATGATTATTTTGGTTTGAGGAAGAAAATTATCACGGTAATATTGCATTGTATTTGTTTTTAAGCGTTTTGAAAGCTCCAAGCGACATAGATAATATTCCTGTGCTGTCTATTGCAACTACATCCAAATTTTTATTGAGACACTCGGAACAAAATCAATGTGAAAATATAACTTGTAATTTATGGCTTTAAGATCACAGATATTACAATAACAAAGGTTTGATATTATTACCTGCTGTGCCAAATATCAATACAACACTTTAAAAGTCATGTTCTAAATGTGTTACAATTTGGATCACAAGATGGTTCAACAGTAATTTAATTCTTAATTATTGCGTGATCCTATTTATTTGATTGATTATTACACATTTACAGTACCTTGGACGTGCGGCGTGGGGGAGCAGGGGCGACGTCCTCCAATATTCGCTTGCAAGCCGAGAGTTTGACAGTGGCGGGGGCAGGTACGGGGGTCGCGCTCTGCATAAACACAAGGGCTACAGTCCCCTCACACTACCACCTACCTACTGCGTCCAGTCAAATTGTTGGGCAATTGCAAAAGGTCGAGTGGCAAAAGTGAAGGGTCAATAACTACAGTAACTAGGCCTAGTTCAAAATAGTGGAAGGAAATTATTGGTAGTAACCACAATGTACCTACAGGAACAGTAAAAACAAATTAGTTGCAGTAAAAGAGATAGAAGAGACATTTCACTGTTACTTAGGAACTTATATTTTTAATAAGACAAATTAATCTTGAAACACTTTCCATTTGTTCCATAACAAGGTTCTTGGAACCTTTTATTCTTGAAATTCTTAGAGAGGACTCGACATTTTGCAATTTGCATTTATCTATAAAAATTACAATTCGACTGAACAAACTACACTACGAGCAATAGCACTCTACAAGATACACAATGAACCTCTGAGTTTCAGGAAATGATTCTGTGGGGTAAAACATTGGCTCCAAATTAGTTTTAGATTATTATTTTGTTAGTAATTCATTTTATTTAAAATTCTTTGATAATAAATTTGAAATATTTAATAATTTAACAACATAAATCAACATGAGTGTGTATTCAAACAAATACACTGAAAAACATTTAATAAATAAAACTTTTTAAACTTTAAATTATGCTTGCATGCTTAAAAAAAAAATCATTTATGTCGCAGTATTTTCATTTATGTGAAAAATATAGATACAGTAGAGTCCCGCTGTTCCAAACTAATTCGGACCGGACCTTGTTCGGTTTAGAGTGATTTTTGGATATGTGGAATTCATAAGTAATGTAATACATTAATTCTTTCCTCCTATTTACACGATAGTACAATATCGCTACTCATTTACGATTTGACTACAAGAAATCTGTTGCTATTGATAAAACCGTGTTAAAATAATGGGATAAGCTGATCGAACATTGTACAGTCGACTCTCGATAGTAAGACCATTGACTTTGTACACTACGTGAGTAGACTTCTTTAGCATAGGCGTGTGTGAAGCATATTGACGCGGGTGCGATCTCGTGCGGCGTACATCGAGATACACGTAACATATGATAGATAAATCAGTATTACCACTCTTCTAAACCAAGGATGAAACATTTTATAACTGAAAGTTATGTTTATGTTTTGGTAAAATGTTTTATCAGCACTGTAAATTCAGCTGAATTATAACAACATCGATGGCAGCGACTCTGGTGTGGCGTACACTTAACTTCCAAATTTTTTAATCAAACTAAATGCACTGGATGAGAGGTCTATTCATGTCCAACATTTCTTTCGTCCGACATTTTCCTTGGTTCCAACAATGACTCAGCGATAAAATCTCTCGTGAGCAGAATTTTGTAGCGAATTTCCCTTTAGGGAATACGCTATTATGGTAGTAGCCATGGACCTCAGTCCATGACCATGTTACTTCTTCATTTTGAGGTCCCCAGCAACCAAAATCACCATTCGTTCATCTTCATACATATATATATTGGGATTATCAAGAGCCTACCTTAGTAAAGCTTGTCAAAGGCAATCAAAACACAAAAAAGGCAGCAACAGCGACAGACCCATCACTAAATTAATTCCATTAAAAATTAAAGACCGGGTTCTTCTACATCTTAAGTAAAGAAAAAATGGTATTTTCCTAAGAAATAAGTTTGGAATAGACAGATTTCAGAATAGTTGGGTTTGCGATAGCAGCATTTTATTGCATAAGTTCTTTAATATTTATGTTTTTTCATATATAGGGCCTGCTATATATAAATAGTACTACAGTAGACTCCCTCTTAACCGGCCACCTCGGGACCAGGCCGCGGCCGGATAATGAATTGGCCGGTTAAACCGATGTTCATTTAAGAACGCCAACCCACAATTTTATATGGCCTAAATATAATTATTACTTAAAACATCCTTAAATACATTACTGTATGTGATTTATAGGTAACATCCACCACCCATGAAATCCACAACAAAACTACACTAATAATAATTCGTTTCTTTATTGTGGTCGACTGAATAGTAGGTCGAAACGCATTGACTTCTGGTGGCAGTCACTTCTGTCCAGGACGTTACAGTTTAATTGGTTTGAGAACGTCAATATGAAATAAAGTTGAATTGAATGATACATTAGATAAGAAAACTACATTTCCGGCGAAACGCGGCCGATTAAAGCAATGTTGAGATAAAAAATGGCCGGTTAAAAAGATGTTATTTTGTGTCAGGGTAGGCCGGTTAAAGCGGAGACCGGTTAAAAGGTGGCCGGTTAAGAGGGAGTCTACTGTACAGTATTTTTTTTATTTTACACATACATACCTCATATAAGTGAGTTATGTCTATATCTTGTTTAATTTTATCATTCAAATTTATTAATTGTTTATCTGTTCAAACAACAAAAAGTGAATTTTGAAGAGGAATATGATACCACAGAGACAGAAAACATTTCAGTTGTTTCAACCTTAGAAAAAATCATTTCCACCACTCAGAGGTTTCTTTGCAAGAAACCTACCTATTTATGGTTCTTGGTTTTAATAGTGCTTCGATAGACTGCACAGTTCAACCAACTTTTTACGACAAAACAGAAAAAATATTTTATACGTGGGCATAAATACTCTACATAGGCAGCACACATTTACTTACCTTATGTTTTGTTTCCCAATTTTTTTGCTATTGGCTTTTGAATGCGAAACCAGCTTTAAGCATTCACTTTGATGACTATTTGCAAAGCAGAGCAGGTTTATTTTGACTTTTGATAAATTTCAAGACAGTAATATATTTAGCTAAAGATTGTTATATGAATATTTTATATTTTCTTATGGAAAAAGAAAATAAATATAAAGAGAGTAAATGTTGTGGTTTCCTTTGTTTATTTGATTTTTACCAATTGCTATCTTTCAAACTTAAATGAATTCATCTGCACAATGTTTATTTACGACACATGTTTTTGTGCAAGAAACTCCTGCAATTTCTAACCTATTATTGCTTTTGTGTCATATGGCAGAGCTTTACATGAAGATGTTCATAAAGTAAATTTTTATCAATCTGCACGAAATCAGCCTGTTTTTTGTTCTCTCAATTGTACCAAAACCGTTTCTTTATTTTCCTAGGACTGAAAAATCAGGTGGAGAATTTTTTAGGTCCTAGTACTGAAAAGTCAGCTGTTTTCTAAGTATATTATTATTCATTTATTAATGTTGAGGAGCAGAATTTTGAAATACAAACGTTATAAAGAGTATTGTTTTTAATAACAGAAATGTAAACACTGCATATTACTAACTTTGTAAATATAACCTCGAAAACACAACTTTAATATTTTTAACGATCAAAAGTATAATTTCGCATTATGATAAAAAACGTTGTTCATCACTCGGAGCAAAAGTGTCTTTTTGATGCTTAATCGTTTTAAAAACTCGGCTGCGCCTCGTTTTTAAAACACGATTGCGCACCAAAAAGACTCACTTTTGCTCCTAGTGATGAAAACTACTATTGGTAAATATCCATCTGCATAAAAGGGCCCTATTTTCTTAGAAATTTCTTATTGCCCAACTAACATTTTTCTTTCCCCTCATAGTTATGAAGAGTAAACAAATTTAAAATAAGATTTAGTTTCACATTGATAGACTTTTTTCGTATAATAATATCAATAATTTATCTGTGAACATCAAAGCAAATAAAAATTGATCACTGTGGTAGTTAAAAATGAGATCAAATCATGCATCTTTCTATATAATTTTATAATTACATTGCAAATAAAATTGGTACCTTGTGCAATCAATTACTACTCTAATATTGATGTAAACTTTGTAAAGAGAGTAAAAATGTAAATTTTTCTCAAAATATTGAATTTTAAATTTTGAAGATATTTAATAATTATTAAATAAATATTGTAAGTACATTTTTAAAAGGAGATTTACACACAGCCTTTTTATCTGCACATTCTAAAAAGTCTTTTAATTAAGTGCAAAAATGAGGAATAAACTTGTGAGTGCTTGGTGCATAAAATGTGCATTGTGCAAGGCCCTATGAATATGCTACTTGTGAGTTGTAATTGTGCTTAAGTTCAAACCCTTTTCTTTTGTTTATTATAAAAATTACTGTGAAACAAATATATGTATGTAATTGCACTTATTTTATTATTACTACTTCCCTTCTCGTAAAATGTAAGAGACTTTTATTTTGGCTTCGTCAGTTGATTGTTCAGTGAAATTGATTGAAAGTTGATTGAGTGAAAGTTGATTGTTCAGTTTATTGACCATTCAGCTTGGCACTCGATTTATATCAATGTAAATTTTAACATGATTGGTTAATTGATTCATCTGATTCATTTCATCTATTGCAATTTCAATATACTTTAAATATGAATAAGATTGATGTATTTTGCTGCAGTACCATTATTTTTTTAATGCGAACAACACTTTTATTTTGGTCTTTAAATGCATTTTTATGACTGTTTTATTAAAAAAATAAATAAAATATAAATAGTCTACACAAATTGTAAAAAGACTAAAATGCACTGAACAACAAAAAATCCAACTGCAAAAACTTAACTAAAACACACAATTAATATTGCTTTCACCACACTACAAACTAAAACACACAAAATGCAAACACAAGTGCCACTATATGGCAAAAACAGTGCAAGTAAAAACAAATCTAAAGCAGTGAAAGCTACGAGTGCTAGGCAAAGAGAATGGCGTCAACTCCGAGGTCCGCGACTATCAACTTACCCATTATAAATCTGAAATGGATAAAATAAACTATCAAACCAATGTCCTAATGATACATTAGAAAGAAAACAACAAAAACACACGACACTCTTACAAGACAAAAGTGCCAAAAATAAAACTAAATCTTTACACGATCTAACAAAACAAAGACCTTGAGGGGAGGGTTGATATTATTAATGAGGATAAAAAATTGGTATATTACACAATAGGCTACATGTTTTGAATTTAATGTCAACGTTAAATATTTTGTTACAACTTCTCTGAATAAAAATGGTTTTGACTATGGGCCTAATAGTAGGGGTCGAAACCCGGGTCAGCCGTTAATGGGAAAAGTAAAACTGTGACGGATAATTGGTATGTGCCATATTTATTATAGGTCACGCCACATAAGTTGACGGATGGCCAAAAACAGCTGGGTAGGGCGAGGGGAGGAGAGGGGGTACTTTTCCAAAAACATCGAGCTTACGTTACATGCAATTTTTTATAGAACAGCTGATTATCCAATCATTTTAACTGAATAGTAGTGAAAATTCATTCGTCAAGTTACGTGGCGGGGGTTATAAAGTGCCCTTGTCAAAATCATCATTAGCATTATAACATCAGCATCTCTCTCCTCAAGGACATAACTATAAAGAGGAAGGATATTTAATTTTGATTGAAAGATACAAATTAATTAGCGAGGTCAAACAATAAAAAAGTTTATGATAACTTTTTTAAATATTATATCATTAAATTGAGCCTTTTAATTTGAAAATTGAATTGTGGGAAAATAATAACAATAAGAAACTGGAAATTATTTCAAAGCTTAAATTACCATAAAGTTTATAATGAATATTGAAGTACAACTGCAATACTTTGAATTATTTAGTCAATAAACTAATTCCGTAACAAATTCCATAATTAGTCTTTAATCTTAGAATCCATTGGATCATTGTACTAACAAAACCTTGGCAGAATTGAAATTTTTAATTGTATACTAATCTCCAATCTATGATTGTTTTAAAATTACTGCATTTTTCTTTGACTTTCAAAACAGTTATGTTTAAAAATTGGAACAAACATACGTCTATTTTAGGCTAATTTATAAAATAACTTAAATGTATTAGCATCAAACGCTATTCTATAAACATTACATCATGTTATTTGGTCTAGATGCAGCAAAACATTGATAGTGCTAAGGATAGTTTACCTTGGGTGGTGAAGAGAGCCTCAACTGGTGAGTGGACTGGGTGAAAGAATCATCTGTATCACACAAGACATCTCGGACAATCGACGGAGGGGAAAACAGCACTGACGATTCATTGCCAGAAAGGCACTTGCTCTGCAACAGAAATTAGCATTTAATTGCAAGTCAGAGCAGAGTAATGAAGTCAGAAGACTGAAATCAAGTCTTTCTCAGTATTCAGTTTTAGCCTACAAATCATGGAATGCTTTGGTTCTTAAATCAAATCAAATCAAACACTTAAGTTTAAACAAATTTTGCAACACAAAATGAAATAATATAAAAAAAGTCCAATTGAAACAAATGCCACTTAAAAATTTATAGAAATAGAAAACCCTGCATACTCCACAATTTTCAGGCCGCAATTTGTATGGTAAATTAAGAGCAAAAAAATTTATGTCTTTTACTTTCTTCAACAGTTTCAACCACTAAACACTAAGTATACAGGCCAAATACAAAATATGAAATTATTGAAAATTTTATTGATATCTTTTAGATGTATTGAACTAATGAAGCGTGGTTGGAAAAAAATTATATTTTTTAGGACCTTCAGATCCTTGCTCCTAGTGCACACTTCTACTACTAATAAAGTGACAAATTATTGAAGCAACTTTAAAAATCAACAGTAAGATTCAGGTTTCATTTTCAAACTAGGACTTTTTTCAATATCATTTGTACCTACTGAATTTATATATTTTTCATTAAAACACTTTGTAATGATAACTTTCAATGAATAAAATCTACTTCTGTTTCACTAATACAGAAACCTCCCTGTTGTCCGGCACCCTGGGGCCAGATCGCAGCTGGATAACGAATTTACTCGTTAAACCGACAAGCCTTTAAAAAATACAGGTGACCAAGCCTAAAAGCGACAAAAAAATGCCTAACCATATCTAACACATCACTCTCATTAGGATGTAACCTTGTAAGAGAAAGACAGATGCATAAACCACGTTTCCATAAAAAATTTTGGCAAAACATGATCGATCGGTTGAGGGGGAGTCTACTGGTGCTCACCGGGGTCTCACTGAAGGACAGGTCGGTGACACTGATCATGCCCGGGGTGGACCACGACGGCGCCAGGGCCTTCCTAACCCTCTTGTGTGGCAACGCGTTCTCCTTGCCGTACAGACTCGTGGCTAGAGGCTTCCTCTTCACCGTCATGTAACCGCTGTCGTGCATTTCACTCTACAAAGTATTCAAACACTCCATTAGTTCACATACTAATACCACTAGACAATAGTGGTATCACCTTTTAAACTCATAACAATCTGGAAATCACAAATACGGTAAAATATTTTAAATGAAAATGTCATCGAAACTACTAGTTAGTGAAGAACCATAAAGATAGAATGTGGATATAAGTGAAATAGATTGACAAGCCAGAGGCAACTGCCTCAAGGGTATGTGATTCAAGGGAACATTTATTTCACAACATTTTAAATTCTTTAAACAAATAAACTTGGTTTTTCCTCAAATGCTTGGTTGGCTGAAATGCCTTAATTTTCATCATAAAACAAAAGGTTGTTTAAGTTAAATTTATTCCCCAGTTCGAAAGTACTACTCACACACTACACAGGCATTTTTAAATGACTGTGTAGTCATTTAAAAATGCTAGTTGGCTGAAGGTATTGGGGCGCCGGAATTCTACCCCCAGGAAAAGTACCCCCATGAAAAAACGCTACGTCATTTTGACGTCACAGGTATGGGGGTAGTTTTCCGGCCGCGAACTTTTGAAGAGAATACATTATACTCTACTTCAATCATTGGTTACGCACTTTTCAGGGTGTCTAGTTTATTTCTCTTTCAAAATTCAAGACTAATTCCAGACTTTTTCATGACTTCTTTAGTTTTTTCAAGACTACTGCACTACTCGACATATTAATTTCTATTTTACATTTTACAAAATTATTTATATAGTTGAAGCTAACATATTTGTTTTAAAATAGTATACACATACCTTCCGTCAATCAGCTCAAATTTTATTGTTGAATATAATCACTACATGTTTTGCCGAGAATACGACATTGTCAAGTGATACAAGAACATACTATCCATTTAAGGATTGGTCAAGGATCAAAATAGACAAACTGAACTGTGTTTGTGATATGTTTTGTCTATTTTAATCCTTAAGACCAATCCTTCGATGTATGTTCTTATATCACTTGACAATGCTGTATTCAAGGCAAAGCATGTGGTGATAATATACAACAACAAATTTGAGCTGTTCGACAGAAAGTATGTGTTTACTATTTCAATCTTCAATAGCAGTTCAGCGGATAATAAATTTTAGTCTTCAATAGCAAATCAGCGGCTAATACAATGAATCTTAATATTTTTTGTAAAAAACGAGACTATTAAAATGCAACCATAAAATTCTAACTTATTAATAATAAGCAATATTAATTCTGCAACAACATTGAAAATTAAAATGTTTTGAATTAAAATAATGCACAAGTGTGTAATTCTATTTTTATTAAATACTAGCTATGTGCCTGTCCTTCGTAGGGCTGTTTAGTTTATTATTAAAATAAGTAATATAAATAATTCCACAAATTCAATAGTGATATCAAATTTATAGAAAACGTAAAAATTTAATATATTTGTTAATAATTCAAATGTTGCTTCTCCTTGTTTTTCTTTAGCTTGAAGGCCAATGATAGTAAACACCATTTTTAGGCCATTTTTCAGCATACACTGAATCAAGAGTCAATACCAGCGTCTCCGCATGGTGGTCCCGAGCATTTAGTGTGTACAGTCGCAAGCGTTTTGATTGGGGATCATAAGCGTCTCCAGTTAGCAATCTTGATCGGCGATCAGGAGCGTCTCCATAATTAAGATTTTTTATAAATTTCAAGACTAGAAGGCAAATTCAAGACTAATTCCAGACTTTTCAAGACCATTTTTAAATTCAATACTAATTCAAGACTTTCCAGATTTTCAAGACTACTAGACACCCTGACTTTTATAATTTATTTCTATAGTGAACAATTTAAGCAATGTTTTGTAAGTTTACTACGGGTGGAAAACTACCCCCGGAATTCTACCCCCGGAATACTACCCCCAGCAAAACTACCCCCGGCAAAACTACCCCCGGCAAAACTACCCCCGGATTTCTACCCCCGGAATACTACCCCCAGGAAAACTACCCCCAGGAAAACTACCCCCGGAATTCTACCCCCAGCAAAACTACCCCCAATGGACTAGACCGCTAATCCTACACCCGCGAAAGTACTTCCACGTACACAATTCCTTAAGTATTTAACAATTGTTATTTTATGTACGTGTTCTGGTATTTAAAACATTTCTATTATAAAATAATAATATGTTAAATTTACATTAATACAAACTTGCCCCTCGGGTGATCTTGTTCTCTACCCTCACTCGCCGTCAAGTTCTATAATAGGCATATGCTTTAGTTTTATATTAGGCCTACCAATCTTCTTTTAATCCTTTACAGGCTTTTAGCTGTGTGTTTTTGAAAATGCTTTTTTGAGTGAAAATGTAATTGTGGGTGATGGTGAGTTAATGTTATTGGTTTAATGTTATATTTTACAAAACAATATAATAAATTAATGGTATTATTATCTAAGGTATTTTTTTATAAATTGTTTGGAAAAATGTGTATGCAGCAACTGATCAAAGAAAGCAGAAATTTCCTTCAAAGTTCATTTATGTTCATGTGTTACATAATATTTATAAGATGACAATGTAGGCCCTATGTGCTTCAAACCTGAAAGTTAAATAGAGAAAAATCGGAATAATAATATTCACAATAATCTGAAGGAATTTTGTTCACTCTGATCACTCGCCTCCTAGACGGACAAGACCTTTACTTAGTAGTAAAATTCTATTACCGTATTACTGGTTGTACTAGATATATTGAGTTATATACTTTTCAGACAATCTAAATTTACAAAAGGTGAGTAAGTTACATAAGCATAAAGTGTATCCTATCCTATACTGTAATACGAGTAAGTTATATATTTGTATGTGTGTATGTTTGCACACGGATCTCAAAAACAGCTAAAACCATTTTCTTCCAACATTGCAGATAACATAGTTTTGGGATGAATTTATTATAAATACAGGTCTCTATGACAGAAAAAATCTTATTTCTTTATAATCATTAATTTGAATTTTAAAAATTTTAACATTGGTCTTATGGAGTTAAAAAAAATAAATAATGAAAACAGTAGACTCAACTGTCAAAGTGCAGAATAGGCCTATGTGTTCCAGTATAAACATATAGTTTTGCATGGCAGCCAATTACTAAATTATTAAATAATACTATTTTATGATGAAAATAATCTATAATTTTTTTAATCGTACTTCATACTGCTGATTATTAATAAGAATAAAAGTAATGTAAAAGTATATAAAACAACAAATCAATTTGTAGAATTACATTTGAATTTAAAAACATTAGCATTTTGAACAAAAGCATTAGAAAGAATTATAGCAAACACCAGCTAACTAAATCATTAGAATTCACGTGTTACACACTCAACATGAGTTTTAACAAATATACACGAGACCCGTAGGCCTACATTGAAACAGTCTGAAAGCACAGAAAAAAAAGCTGAAAGGCGAGTGAGTGGAGCAAACGAGCTCGTCTTGAACAAGAAATAAGCCTTTTTGCACCAGGCTGTCTGTAAATGATATTACCATATTTTATCTATGATATTACTACTAAAAATATAACTGTTTAAGTTTACCCAGCTAATGCTTGGCCCCCAGGTACTGAAAATTATAAACCTAATATCAAAGGATATCATGGTACGGTAATGTATATATTTTATTTGATGTTAATAAAACCACACAGCTAAAAGCCTGTAAAGGATTGAGGAAAGATAGGTTATATAAAACTAAAGCATAGGCCTATTATAGAACTTGAAGGCGAGTGAAGGTAGAGAACGAGATCACCCGAGGGGCAAGTTTGTATTAATATAAACTTAACATTTCTATTATTTTATAATAGAAACGTTTTAAATAACCAGAACACGTACATAAAATAACAATTGTTAAATACTTAATTAATTGTGTACGTGGAAGTACTTTCGGAGGTAGGATTCCCGGTCTAGTCCATTGGGGGTAGTTTTGCTGGGGGTAGAATTCCGGGGGTAGTTTTCCGGGGGTAGTATTCCGGGTCTAGTCCATTGGGGGTAGTTTTCCTGGGGGTAGTTTTGCTGGGGGTAGTATTCCGGGGGTAGAATTCCGGGGGTAGAAATCCGGCTGGTGTTTGGTTTGCTATAATGTTAATTTACAGCAACCAAATTAAATAATAATGTATTTATAAAACTGGGGGTACTTTTCCGGCCGCGAGCCAAAACTCCATGCCACTTTAAGCTCCGCCCCTCGTGACGTCAAAATGACGTAGCGTTTTTTCATGGGGGTACTTTTCCTGGGGGTAGAATTCCGCTACCCCAAGGTATTTAATGCTAAATTTGTGATTTTAAAACTTATAACAAGGATGTGGCCCAAATTTTTTATGGGTACTAAATTAATAAAAACTAATTTCCAACTAAAAAGTTTGATATTGAATAACAGAAAAAAATTTTTGTCATAAATTATGTCTGATTTTTTATAACCTGATATATACTATGGAACTTCAAAGAACTTTTGTTTGTTTTGTTTTTTCTATCTACGCCATTGGCGTTTTTTAACGTTTTGAAGGGGAACGGTCCAAACCCCAGTTTTGTTACTATCTAACATCGACCAGTTGTTAGAAAGCATCATTAATTAATAACCTAATGACAAATGGCAACTGGGTCCGGAATCGATCCTCAAAAAAGCTAGAAACTTTCCTCAGGATCGAACCGGCAACCTTAGGATTCAAAGGCGAGCACTATAACCACTCAGCTACCCAGCCAGTACTTATAAGTGTACAGAAATGCAACAACCTTGAACAACTGTCAGGTAAAAAAGACTTACAGTGTTTGCTTCTGAAGTATCCATCTCATAATGTGAGTCGGACATATCCTGATCTTTCTTAATGATTTCCTGTAAATCCTCTGCCAGTCTTGTAGGTGTCTGAGGCTGTGACACAAAAAGTTTGAGTGAGTTGTGGATACAAATTTATCAAATAAAGTTACATAAAATTTTCTACATAAAAATTGTTAAATATTAGAAATTTTATATTTCCATTAGATAAACGTGAAATATATTTTCATTCCTAGAACTCTACAGGCAAGTTGAATACTTTTACAACAACATATTTTTATGGGTGTTCCTCTTATCAATGCACTGACCGTGTAAGAGTGCCTCCGACTCATCTCCACTCCGACCCTGGCCAGCGCGTTCTTGAACGGCGTGGGCGTCCGAGGGGTGTCGGCGAGGGGCTTCCGTCCGCGAGGCGGCGTCTGCGGCTCGTTTGAGTCCTCCGTCTACAAACAACCATTAGTGACAATCAAATATTCATTAGTGAGATTATCCATTATCTATTTTAAGGGGTAGTACTAGATCCTTATAAAAGAACTTCACGTTTGACTAGGAGCAGTAAAGTAGGTAGTGAGACGTCTTATACCTAGAAAAAAGCACTAATTCAGGTCTCATACAGTACTACAAATCCAAACAGAGTTGTGATTTACATATGACTAGGGGATAGTGAAAGAGTAAAAATGAGGTCAAAATTGAATTGATTTTTTTGTTAATTGTTTGTATCAAAGTTTTTTTGATGAAAAAAAACATGGAGCTTGTGGAAGGATGAACTAAAGTTACACACTGCTTTGTGTTTTCTAGCTCAAATATCTTCTGGGCTTGCCTAAAATAAAAGTTGTATTTTAGTTAAGATAATCTGCTTTTTCTTTTATCATAAAACTTTGACTAAAGCAACTCTTAAACGCTCATAACTTGGACTGGTGGTATTTGTTAATGGCACTCACTCAATGACATTTCAAGAGAAGATACTCATCAATTATGCACTTTTTAGCTTAAAGCTCTGAAAAACACATTAATTTTACAACCAAATCATAAGTAGGCTGCCGTCCACTTGGTTTGGTGTTTACCTGGTACTTGTTGTGCAGGGGGTGGGGGTTGGGGGTGACCAGCAGTCCGGGACTGCTCACTTTGGGGTTGTGCTGCTGCTTCAGAGGAGTGGAAGCCAACGTGGCGTCAAACGACATGTTGGGGCTGTTGAGAAACTGTAACAAACAGCCACACATTACGATAACACCTTTAATATATCTCTATAAAGTTCAAATTAATCCTTATCTAGCATTTCCTAAAAAATTAAGCTAAATTTTTTGTTTTCCAATTTAAGAAATATCTAGGTAAGTGTGTCAACCAAGCCGACAGTCAAAGTGACTATGGCTTTATGTGCAATTCGGACTCTTATCCTGGATTATACTAATTTAAATATATAAAAAAAAATCATATAATTGTAATAGAAGTGTTTTTCTTTATGGACAAATAAAGCACTTTTTCTTCTTCTTCTTCTCCTCTTCATTTCCTCAAAGATTAACACGTTCGCTGCGGCATGGGAGCGATCGCTCCCACGCGGAACCCTAATGCCATCCTGATGGGTGCGATCGCTCCCAAGCTGAACTGCCTAACAATATGATTTATTTTTAAGCCAGGATCTGAGCTAGAAATCTGAAGCTTTGCACAGCACTGCTCAATAGTACAATGTATTTCGGGAATTTAGGGATGTATTTGTGGGTTTTTACTGGGCAGTGGTGCTGCTACGGTGGGTTACAATTTTTACATTCAGGATGGTGATGAGGTTCGAGCAAAAACCTCGCCGCCGCGAACGTGTTTATGATGCTATGTAAAAGGTTCAAAACTTATTGAGTTTTGTTATAATGAAATGAAGTGATTTAAAACTTCAGTGGTTATCATATTCTTTTAGACATTTATAAATGTTTGCTATTATTAGTCTGTTTATCCAAAATTCAATAGAGCGCAAAAGAAATTAAATATTGATCAATGTTGATGTTCAGAAGATTGTTTTGGCTATGGGTGTACAGTCACTCCAAGGACAAACTATCCAAAGACAACCCAACAAGAAATCTCATCTAATACACTATTTCAAAAATGTTTTTAAAACACTTAATTTCTAGGAATAAGTCTGGTTTTTCACACTGATTTTAAAACTCAGTGATAATAGACCTAGTCAGTACTCCAAACTAAAACTGCACCAAAATGGCCCGATGAGAGTTGTTGTACTGTTGCCAAATCAACCCAGAAATGTTTGTGAACAGTATTACACACCATAAATGACAACATTGCAGAGCGAGAGGGGTGAGAAGGGGAAACACCTGTTGAAATTTACATCCGACTATTTTCATGCAATTTACATTAATTTTAATTACTGAAAAGTCTTAAATGTGACACACACCTGTTATTACCATACGATTTTTTATTTATCAAGTATAATTCAATCTCTTACCTGTGATGGACTGAAGGGTAACTGTTTTATTGGTGTTGTCTTTTCAGGTGTTTTTTGACCCGCTAGCATGAATGAATTATCATCTCCACTCTGAAATCATGATTACATCACTCAAAATCTGAATGTGAATCATGTATCATGAGTCTTATGTCAATCATATGACTAGAACCATTTGATTATTTTTTATTAAGATATTTTAAAAGATAACGCAATGCAATTAATTGTCATGATATGCTTGTCAGATATGCTTAGTTAATATTTTATTGGTATACGTTATAACGATATCTAAATATGCCATCTTCACATACTTATACTACGGGTCTTGGGGGAACTATAATTTTTATCACCACAATCATTCTTACTGTACTACTTTTAAGTGTTTCACTATGGGGGTTTACAAAAAAAAACTACAGCTTCACATTTTTATTTTGTAAAATCCCCATGGATATAAAAAAACTTTACACAATCCAGAAGATGAGAATAAATACAATAAATGGGAAAATATCTTTGGAGAGTGTCCTTGATAAATTACTGTAATCAACTTTTGACATGATAATTGGTTTTTAGTGAGTACGGCCCCAGTCAATGAGTAGACTCTCTAACGAGACTGAGCTGCTCCGGACCTATATTTGGTGAAAATAAGTTCAACAATTTTATTACAATCACCTCTGTTGACAACACCTCTGTTACTGGTCAATTTTCACCAATGTCTAACATAAGACACTTTTGTGAAACATTTGTACGTTAAAATTGAAGTTGTGCTCAATTGAAGTTACATCACTGTATTGTAATATCCTAAAATTGTAAATAATTGTTGTGGATATATTAGACACCAGACACCAACACCAACTAAGCACGGGGTTTCCAAGGTATAAAACCTAAATCCAAAGGTTAGTTCAGGTTTTAACTAAACAGTTCTGAGTACAATTACTGTCTCTCCTAATTAAATTACATTTTTACTTGCCTAACAAATTGCTCTGTTTGTTTAGATTTTCTTGTCTTTCGCAACCCTGTCATTTTCATTAACCCAGTCCCACCCCTAGTCTCATATCCAACAGATTACAGTTTACTGAGTTATTATTTCACTGATACGGAATGACTAAAAGTGATTTACTCACCGAGTACAGGTCGGAGAAGATGTATTCAGGTGAGAGGTCCGTACACTCGGATATGCTTCGTCGGCGCGCACGGCTCCCCCTCCTGAGGATGGGAGGGGGGGAGAGATTCTTGGAACTGGCCAGGGGAATGATGCCCGCCTCTATATTGGACATGGGGAAGTCACCGGTGTAACCTGTGACCAACAGTTCAATTACAATCTTACATGGAATTTGTACAATTGTATAATAAACCTAGCTGTTTAGTTAGTCGATCAACTTGTGGGAGAAACATTTTGTAATTTGTAATACAATGATTTTAAATACAATATAAAACTTTGATTATACTACTTAATTGGCAAAAGATCAAGGGGTTCAGAAATAAATTTAGAGCTTTTCCTATTCATCCAGGCAACTTATATTACAACATAATCCCGCTATTCCGAAACCCAATATTCCAGAAATTCACTTAATCCAAACACATTCGTCTACAAAAATAACAATAATTTTTTTACTGACAAACGGGGGGAAACCTCAAGCTTTGATATTACGTGGAATTTACTGTTATTATCGCTTAAGAAACAACACCGCCTAAGTGACATTTTTGGCAAAATTGAGACTTTTGTATCTCTATGGAAATATATGTTTTTCCAATCATACTTTCTCTGAATTAACTGAGGTTAAGTATGGGGTACCACAGGGGTCGGTGCTGGGCCCATTCCTCTTCATTATTTTAATGAATGACTTGCATTTAAATGTAAAATCAAATTCCATCCTCTTTGCAGATGATGTAACTTTCTTAGCCACAGGTCAGTCAGTGAACATAATTAATTCTGACTTGACTAGTATAATTGAGCAGGCAAATGACTGGTACAAGGCAAACTTCCTATACATGAATGTAGAAAAGACTCAGCGCATGATTTTCTCTTTAAGCAATAGACTAGTTGATCCTAGTGATAATGTCAAACTTCTTGGAATTTACATTGATCCTAAACTATCATGGCATGTGCATGTTGATTTTGTATGTAGAAAGTTAAATAGAATAATTTATTTACTGAAGCATTTAAAGAAATATTTATCAAGAGAGATTTTAAAAGTAGTTTACTTTGGTCTATTTCAGAGTACACTGTCCTATGGCCTGTTACTCTGGGGAAATAGCTCCGATGTAAATAATGTCCTCATTGCCCAAAAAAAGGCGATCAGAATCATGACTGACTCTGGGTTTAGAGAACACTGTAAACCTCTATTTATACAAGAAAAGGTCTTAACAGTTGTTAACTTGTACATATTTCACTGCCTGTTGCATGTAAAAAAGAATTTTGATAGTTTTACATTAAATATGCATGTTCACAGCCATAATACCAGGAACTGTAGAGCAATTGCTAGGCCCTATACTAGACTAAGCAAGGTGTTAAATTCTTTTGAAGCTTTGGGAATTAAATTTTTCAATAAGATTCCTGTTAAAGCACAGCATGTAACTTATGACTGCTTTAAAAAAGTAATGCATGAATGGCTTGTTGATAGACCCTTTTATAATATTGATGAATTTCTTGCCTGTGATATGAGCATGTTAGTGTTTTGAGGACCTGCCAAAATTGCTTAAATTGTGCATGTGATATGATTTAATGGATCTTGTATTTATTGTTTGGTCTTGTAGCTATTTATTGGTCATGTCTTATTTATGGTATATGTTGCTTGTATTGTATTATTTATATTATTTATTTTGCATTTGTTAACTGTGATATTACATGTGTTATGCTATAGTATGTAAGGATCTAGTTATATTATTTATTAATGTAACAATCTGTAATTTTTGACGCGATCTATTGCACATTGTGTCTAATGATCAAAAAAATATCTATCTATCTATCTATCTATCTATGCATTTTACACGTCCTTGCGACGTAGTTTAGTGAAAATCCAACAGAATTCGCTCCTATCGGATTTCTTTTAACACCGCCTATATCACTGGCTAAAAAAACACCGCCAATGTCCACCTCCACCAGTTCTGTTCTAGCATGGTAGTGAACAAGAGACGGATGTCATTCTACATAAGGTGAAACTTATTTACCGTTTTCATTGATTTCCACTGATTTTTAAAAGATCATAGATAGTGTTGGTTATGGTCTTGGTGATAAAACCAACATTTAAAGAGTCAAATTAATAGCTTTAAGTGTTTATTGGAGGTAGGCGGAGTTATATTGTACTCTTCATGTAATAAAACACCGCCTATATCCTTCACGAGTTTTTTAGCTCTCCTGAAAAGTTTGCATTTTGTCACTTAGGCGGTGTTGTTTCTTAAGTGACGATATATGATTCTGTCGATATGCAGCAGTGTTTCTGTAAATTTGGTCATTCTTTACAATGGTCCACCAGTGTTTTCTGCTTTTTAAAGTGGTTCTGTAGCATTTTGAATTTTGTACTTATTTATTTATATATTTTTTGTTAACTTCATAAATAAAATTTTAGTAAAAATAATTAGAATGATAAAAATTGTAAATGTATTGCTCTTTATTTAAAATAATAAGAATAAAAAAAGAAAGAAGAAATAATCAGTAATTTAAACTAAGCAGGAACAGTAGGCAAAGTTGTTCAGGAAAGTTGAATTAGCATGTCAAATCTCTTGTACAGGAATTGCAAGGCAAGCTGCACCCTGATTGGCTGGAACATTCTAGAACCTGTGAGTCCAGACCAATCAGAGGGCAGCTCTGTAAATCTATATAAGTCAGTCTCAGCAGCTTAGAGTCCTCTTTTTTAAAAGTTTACTTTGATCAGTGAAGTTGGAAGTAGTGAATGATTTGAAAGTTGTAACATGTGCTAATATATTCCCCTTTTGGGTAAGTTTATTTAAAGTATTTATTTAGACATTTAATTTACAGCTTATCCCAATTGCAATTCCTATTTTAAAAGTAAATATTAAAATTGTTTGAATTCAATTAAATGGATTTTTTTAAGTTTGGAAGGTTTAATAAAGATTGTTTCTAATAAAATATTAATCAGGTTTGTCCTTTTTTTAGGGTTAAAGATTATGGCTATGAAGACTAAATAAAATAAAAACAGATGATTATACAGTAGTTAAATAATATTTCTCTCCAAGTTATAAGAAGTCAGTTTAATTATTTGATGAACTAGCCTAATAAATAAAGTAAAAGAAGATTTTAAAATGGATTGGTTATTATTTACCTTTATTAAATTTCAAGAGGAATTATTATTTTAATTTTAGAAGTGCTACAGTTCCATTGCTGCCAAATGCTTTTGGCGGTTTGATTCTCATTAAGTTTTGGTATTGCAAGCCTTATGTAAACTTTGAGAGTAACCGGGTTAATATCTTCTATTATTTATTAGTTTCGCCTATTTTGAAAATTCTGTACATAGAACACGGTCCAGTCTCAATTAGTTCAGATTAGCACGTCTCTACTCTATAAAAAGAGATAGTTTTAATAAAATATATAAAGTGTGAAAATATTCATTTTTTTATTAGATTAGGGGACTATTATGTAACTAGTATTCATCACATATAAGTAAAATAACTTGAAACATGTTGGGTTTCTGGGTTCCATTAAGTAGGCCAACAACCACAAAATAAGCTATTAATGCCATTGACACCCGCCATATCTTCAGTTAGGGTAAATAAGTTCCTTACCAGTAAAAGGAGAAGTATGCCTCAGTGGTGAGGTAAAGCTAGAATGTTCGTTGATGGACGACACGTAGTCATTGACATTGATGTCTCCAAAACCTTCATCTGGGGAAGACATTTTCATGGGACTAGTATTGTTGGATAAACCGGGAAACCTAAAAAATCAAATCAATAACTAATTTAATAAATAATTATACAAAATCCAGAACACTTAAGTGAGCAACCATGGTTCATACATTCAAATTAGTCTGTTCAAATTCATTAACTCAAGTTGCTTCAATTTGCAAGAGTTCATCGCAAGGGTTTGGAACTAACTATTTTAGTAATTTAAGAAAGTATTAAATAAAACCTACTTTAAAGCAAGTAAATAAAACCGCTGGTATATAGAAAAGTTAAGTTTTTAATTTGGTACATACTGCACGTAAATCAATAGATGTCCCAGACAAACAGTCCAAAGGGCTTAAAAATTTGACTTTTCCCGATTTTAAATCATTATAAGCGAGTTGTGTCAATAAGAAAAGTTTATTTTTTTTATTTTAGACCAAATTAACATACATTTTTTAAAATACAAACAAAACCTCCAAATATAGTACCGAAAACATTTAATTTTGTACAATCCATGTGTGAATCGGCCCAGAAGAAGTCTCAAACAATCTATACAAAGGTGTTTTTATCTTACTATTTTAAATATATAGATACACAAACATGTGTTCACAATAATTACAAACACAAAGATAGTCCTATCACGAACATGGGTCATGACGGGTACCAATCAGATTGTAGACTAGAGAAAAAACTAATCATGTTCACAGGTCACTGTCATGTTATCATAATTCATTTTTACTAACCCTGCTCTACCAAAAAGTGTAGTCTTCCGACTTCTCAATGAAAAGGTATATTTACAATCACACCATCAACGGTATGGTGTACAATTATACTATTGTGCTTTGATAATTGCTTGTTTAAAGCGAAACATATGTCACAAACTTCAAACTCTTTTTTTGTTGAAAGCAATATGAATGTATTATGGGGGGGGGGGGGGAGATAAAGATAAATAAAATGACATTCTCTTTGGAGAGTAAAACACAAACTAACCAGGGCAAATGATAAAGATGAACAAGATTGGTCTTAAAATAACTTTTATAGTAAACTTTTTACACTTGTTTCTGGAAATGTATATCATTTAATTTAGTATTTAGTTATATTATGTAAAAAAGTCAACTATAATGAATGAATAAACAAGTTTGAGTTTGTTCATTAATTTACCAAATGAGAATGGCAAAATAAACAGACCTAAAACTATTGTAGTTCCTCTGACTTGGTGAGTCCAAAGGCACAGTGGCAGGCCGGGGGGGCGTGTCTAGAGACAGTTCGAAGTCTGACACCCTGTGATTTAGACCAGATTCCAGTTTGGGCGGTGACAACTCAGTCATCGGCTGTAACACAAAAGGAAAGTAATTACTTAAATATTTAATATTAACTTTTAATATTAAAATTTATAACACTAGCTTATCATGTAATGGAGTATGCTAAATCCACAAGACGTTAAAAAAATCTAAGAAAAACACAATATTTTGGTTGTTTTATTTATCTATTTTTAGAAGTCTTGTCTAACAAAAAAAATGATTTTTTCGTTGCTTAACATTTATGTGGTTTTTAATTACAGTGGGACTCGATAAATCAAACCTCAATAATTCAAAATCCTTGATAAATCAAAATGTTTGTATTCCCGAACTTCCCTATCTTTTACCGTTTTAATTTTACCTCTTCAATTTAAATATTTCATGAGAAACACCTTGATAAATCGAGGTTTGATGGTATTTTCCATCACAAAAGTACCTCTATGAATAAAAGTTTTAGCCCCAAAACCTCTATAATTCGAAGTCGTGCAACTGCCGCACCTCTACAAGTCGAAGTATTGGCAAGAAACCCTCTATTAATCGAAGTTGTATGAAATTTGTTATGATTCAAAACATTGATACTGTTATTTACTGTGTGGTATTTTAACAGGAAATTCCAATACTCTATTCTGTCTAACTTCCGCTCCACAGAATCCTTTATTTTTTTAATAAAAGTAAAATCCACAGAGTGATAAGAGAACGGGAGCCTGTTCTAATAATAGACAGGAAGTAGCTGAGGGATAAAAAACTGGCAGGGTTCAATTCTGCAGATGAGACATTTTGTTTGTTTATTTCATTTCCTTTTCTACAAACTTGAAACTGGCTCTGAGCACTAGAGTAGGTTCAACAAAGAAGCAGTTTCAAACTGAAACTGACTACAGTACTTCTTCCGTTTTAAAGTATTACATTTTATAATTGCATTACTGTATTATCTATTGATTAAGTACAATGTATACTGTACAAAACACTGTATTTTAGAAGGCAATCAATTCTCTTAAGTTTATTGGCTGTACTGATTTGAACGTCTATTATTCGAATTTTCGAGGGGATGAACCTTGATAAATCGCACCTTAATTATTCAAAGCACTCGATAATTTGAAATTTTCCCGTTCCGTTTATCGCGTTTCTACTGTACAATAGAGAGTTGATTATCCTAACACTGAGTTCAGACTAATAAAAAGCCATTTGTGGTTGATTTTATTTTTCTCGAGAACTGTAGATTATTTGGAAGTATTTTTTGTGACAAAAAAAGTGAATGAACTGTTAGATGGTAATCTTTTTTGTTTTTGACTATCAAAACCATCCCTGGTCCCATTTAGTTGAGATAATCGAATCTCTACTGTAACTACTTCTAATATGAATGGTATCATATTGACAGAAACATATGAGTTACTTTTGCAGAGAACTTTAGACAGATAAACATTCCAAAAGCTGAGAAAATATAGTTTTACCTTCCTAACGGTTTTACTTACTTCGGAGTTTGAGAGAGGTTGGGCAAAATCTTGCCACTCTTGTTTGAATTCCTGCTTGAACTCCTGCTTGAGGTACTCCGGTTTTACGAATTCCTGTTTGACAGTCGTGGTTGGAGTGTAGTGGTGCTGGTGCAGGGAAGGTGTGGTCAGTTGCCTGACAGAGTTGAACAATTCCAAGTTTGACTCAGCTCGTTCTAGTGCTTGTTGCAAGCCGATTTGCGGTTTGCTCCTTGAATTTGACTTATTCGACTTGCTTTTCTCCTCTCTTGATGATTTTTCATCAGGATCATACTTCCGTCGCATCGTTGAATTCCAGTGGTTTTTAATGGCATTGTCAGTCCTGAAAAGAAAATAATGATAGAAATCGATAAAATCCATGTTCAGTTTTTGTACGTATAGTGTTCAGGTGTTAGCTATGTTTGTTTAGCACAGTGAGTCCCAATCTTTTAAAGCTCAAGGCACACCTAACCAAAAATTGAACTTCTATGCAGTTGACTCTGAATCAATTTTTGCGGTTGAGGTGCCTGCAGTACACATTTTTGAGCGGGTTGTTTGGCAACACTAACATTTTATCTGTGACTTTACATCTCAGTTAAACATTGATGTTAAACTGAATGCACTTCACTTCACTATCTTTATGACTTTCTTTTGGTTTTTTTACCACAACGGATTTAATCCCAACGAATTCAAACCAACGCCAAATGCAACTTAGATGGGCCAATCTCATGTACAAATAGTTGAATTTACTCAGTTTATCAATCTGTATCTTTGGTCGTTATCATTAAAGAATAGTGAAATAACGGTTGAATCACATGTAAAACTTGGCAATTTATTTTGCTTGGTATTTTTAGTAGAAGCCCTCGCATGCTTAATTTAACCAACCTTTTGATTTACCCTTCTTATAAGAAAGATTCAAGTTCACACTGTTGCAGCCGATTTACTGATGAACTAGATATAAACGCTCTATAACAAAATATCAACAACATAATTCTTTAAGGCTTAATTAATAAGCCTTTCATACATACACATACATATATTTTGTAGTAATTAAATGAGCATTCTGGGTACAAGTACTCTTAACCCAGCCTTTTTAGTTATGAACCCATGTTGGTTGGTTGAAAGGGCTTCTACGATGTTGAGTGAGTAGAGGTGGTGGTTTTACCTGCCGGGCAGCAGTTTGGCGATCTTGGCCCACTGGTTGCCCCACTGCTTGTGCGCGTTGTAGATGACCCGATCCTCCTCCTCCGTCCACGCGGTCTTCTTGATGTTCGGGTTGAGGTGGTTGTGCCACCGCTCGCGGCACTGCTTGCCGATCCGCCCCTTGAGGTGGCGCGCTATCAACGTCCACTTCTTGGGTCCGTACTTCTCCACCAGCTCCATCACCGTTTCATCCTCCTAACATTCGTAATCAAAACAAGATCGGTCAGTTTTCAAAATGAGTTTAAAGGATAACAGTTGACATCATACTCTTTTACACAGCATGGAAAAAAGAAAATCAGCTAAGGAAACAGACAGCACAGAAAGTCAAATATATCTTGCAAATTATAAAAAGGTTAAAAATAAGGAAATTGTTTAACATTAACAAAGTCAAGCTTTTGTGGGAATATTAAATATCACTTTAGAATTATATAAATGATGGGTGCACTAATTATACTCTTCCTTCACAACAGAAACCTAAGGGGAAAAAGAATTTTATTTAACATAGTTTGATTGTTTTTATTGTTTTATTGCTTCTTAAACAGTGCTATTAGTTTTCTTGGATGATACTTTGTTTCCTGTGGAACTAAACATCTTAATCCTTGAAAAAATAATTTTAGTAATCATCAAGCTTAAAGAGGCTATGAATAACATTCAAAACTTATAACACCAGTTCGAGCACGCTGAGGTGCATCCCAGAAGTCAGTAGACACTCTTTAGCCTGCATTTGATAATTGAATATTATCATACATATTTAAACAAACTGTATTCATCTTATCTTATCCTTTAATCTAAAACAAGCACTGTTTGCATGGGCAAAATTATTTTTGTTCCAAGGATTTTTGATTTTTTGGATGATAATGGGGGTTTTGGCCACAAGGAATTGACTGGAGTTGGTGCCATGGCTGAGAAAAATCCGGTTTTCGTACAAGAGCCCTTTACAGTTCCCAAGTTATCCTTATGGAGATTTTTTCTATCTTTGAAAGTGAATGAAAATCAGCTGATAATTGTTGATCTTAACAAATATGTGTTACATCTTTAACCTGTGGTTCAACAAATTTACACCGAAGTGCAACACCCCTTAACAACTTGGCGAGTGAGTGAAGTGAACGAGCTCGTCTCAAAAAGGAAGAGGGCGAGTGAGTGGAGGGAATGAGCTTTGTTGGAGAAATGGATAAAATTTTACCGAGCATGTGCTCAGTCTTTCTGGTACTATACTCTAAAAGAAGCAAGGTTTGCACAGGCAAATTATATTTTCTTTCCAAGGATTTTTTTATTTTTTGGTTGAATATGGGGGTTTTGGCAACGAAGAATTGATTGGAGATGATCCCATAGCCAAAAAAAAAATTAGGGTTTCGTCCTAGAGCCTTTTAAAGTTTCCTGTTATCCTTATGGAGATTTTCGTAGCTACTACGTTGAACAAAAATCAGCTAATGATTGTAGATACCAATGTGTTACATCTTGACATCTTGTGGTTCAACAAATTGATATCAAAGAGCAACACTCTTTGGCCTGGCCTGGCAAAGAGACCGAGGAGCACACAAGCTTTGTCTGAGAAAGGAAAATGACCCTTAATAACTTTTTACCATGCCCTTTTAAAAAAGTACTTTTCACAATTATACTTTAAAATTAATCTAACCAGCATTTTGTGTAAGATAAGTCACAACTAACCAAACATGTACAGGGCCTAATAAAACTTTCACATTTACAAAATTAGTTGCATAGGAGATGTCAAATGTGATATGTTAAGTAGGATGGTGATAAATATAAATATTATTCGTTTTCATGATGCCCCTAAATGTTAGACTACTTGTCTAACAAGTATAAAGATGTAATAAATTGGTTTTATCTACAGTTACCAGCTGATTTTTGTTCAATTTAAAAATCTCCATAAGGATAACATGAAAGCTTTGAAGGGCTCTAGCCTGAAAACTGGATTTTTCCCTGACATGAGACCAGCTCCAATCGATTTTTCGTGGCCAAAACCCCCATAATCAAACAAAAAATAAAAAATCCTTGGAGTGAAAAAAAGTTTGCCCGTACAAACATTGCTTGTTTTAGAGTATAGGATAGGACAAATTAGAAAAAATAGCAAAATTTATAAAACTCATATACTATCATACATATTATCATATATTATCATATAAGAGGTCCGCCAACCTCTTAAAAAAAATTAATGTAGGCCTACTGTTTTTTAAGTGTTTTCATTTTTCAAAACAAAATCAACAATCGGTGTTAGCACTGAAAAGGGAGTATTTAATTAGACAGACAATATAGAAAAATAGTACACCGGCCTCGGTGAAGCAGTGGAAAATAATCAATAATGAAATAATAGAGACAGATGCGTGGGGCACCACAGCAAAGGCAGCTGCAGGAGTACGATAATGGTGGCATTGTGCTTCATGAGTCATCCTACACTACACGCATATGGCGTGTCAAATCGAGCTCAGCTGAGCATCGATATTAAGAATACACCTACGCCTACCATTGCTAATGAATAAAAAAAAAATCATTTTTCATTTTTTTATTTTTTATTAATCAATAACGGTAGAAACACAAAAAATAATAACGTCTTTTAATTGTTTAAAAAGTGTAACAAAAATATTTTTCCAATACAACACTCAAAGATAGACTAAATGCAATCGGAAATCAGTGTTTTCAGCAGTGTATTCTGGGGATGAGTTAATGCCAATACAAAGAGTCAACTCGGGTTCGACGGTCGGCGAGCGCTAAAATTAGTCTCTCTCCCGCAGTTCTCTACCCCACACACGTAAACACAAACGGCGACTGGGTAGATCGCAAATCACAACTCGTCTGAAGTTATTACACCAGTTATAATGCTCAATAAACTCGTTGGACTCTGCAACAAAGTCAGATTGCCCTGCTGCATAAATTGCATGCATAAATTACCCTACATATTCTTATAGAACAAGTTAATCAATGGAAATGCCAATAAGGAAAGTGTTCAACCGATGTAGGCTAAATGTGATGTATTCTAAATGTTCCTAAAAAGATTGGTTTTAAAACTATCGACGTTTTATACAGTACAGAAACATACAAGAAAAGAGAACTCGTAGTGACGTTGTTCTCATCAGGTTTAGGTGAACTGTACGTCGGCTTTATTTTGAATTAATACCCTAAATTAAATTTATAAACTGGAAACCAAACCACACTGACAAGTTTAAGTCCACTTAAGTGCAGATAAAGACGTTGTTTTACATAAATATTCATATAATTTATATTATTCATTGTCCATACAACATTTTTTAATACGGTAGTAGAAAAATGGAATTCGAGGTGGGAACATCCTCGAAGTAGATTGAAATGTCAAGTTGATTTTAACGTGCGTACAACGCCAAAACAAAGAAATAGATTTTTTTAAATCTTTACGAAGTTGGCATCCGGACCCCCTTCACTAGATGAGCCAAGGGCAAAATACAGACGACTGTATGAAAATAGCTATTTGTGTATTAAGAGCGTAAAGTACGTCATTTCCACTAGAGAAATTGTAGATGGCCGCACGATGCGTCAGCTGAGTGCGGCCACTTTACTCTGTGGTGCAGCCAAACAATTCGAGAGAGGGAATCATTCGCGCTCGTAATTCGTAATACATGCACACAAGATTTGTCCTACCAACATAATTAAAACAGATAAAAGATAAAAATTTTTATTGTTTACAAATTGTCATTTAGATCATGTTTTATTTGTTTCTGTTGGAACACACGGTTATCTATCAAACATAACATCAAACTAAATAAGAAGTAATTACTAAACGACAACAATGACCAACAGATGTGACATGGTTGTAATGACAAATGACTATACAGTAAATTGATGTATGATTTAGCGTGAGGAAAGAACATTGCCGCTCTAGAGCGGAAAAGGGAAAAAAGGAAACCGGAAATGAACTGTTTTGCGTATGGTTTACAGGTGTGGGTGGCAATGTGATTATTTACATGCCATGCAGTGGTAGGTAAATTCTTAAACCGTGTGATGTGTTGTGTCTTGCATGACGAAGGGATGGGAATGATGGGATGGTTGTTCGCAAATTGGTCGCCGGGCCAGGCGGGTGTTTTGACTTTGAGAAGGTCATGCTTGCGTCATCGGGGACCGGCCCACTCTATGTGCTCTCTGTATCGCGGGCGAGCACCAACCGTCAAAATTCAAACTCGCCGATCACCACTTTCACTGAATCCGGTATTCATTCAGGCAGACTTTCTATTTTATATTGTATTAATTTTGATTTAAACTTTACAAAGAACGGATAGTCTGTTCTAAAATGTTAGAAGTTTGAACAATTATGGTTTCCAAAGCCCTAGTTGACCGCGAGTCTTCATTAATTAACCCATTTAACCTTAATCGCGCCTTAAAAGCTGTCGTTTCAATAGACGAAACATTGAAATGAACCAATTGACAATGTTATGTAAATAGTTATGATAAAAAATCTATGCCTACAACAGTAGCCTATATTTCGTCACAAGTCCGGAAAGTGGTCGTTATCGGTGCAAGATCGAGTTTCAAGTACGAGGCGAAGCCGAGTACTTGAATTCGATCGAGCACCGATATACCACTTTCGGACGAGTTACGAACAGTACTTTTCATCACACCACCTTTAGTCTAATAAATTTACAGTTTGGATAAAAATTAACACTAGGGATGGACGGGAATGGATTTTTAGTTCGGGACGGGAATTTTTATTTCCCATCCAATTTCGGGACGGGATCGGGACGGGATTGCTCTTCTCGACGCTATCGGGAAATATTCGTTTTGACTTTTATCTGAGTGTTGTATCAAGACAAATTAATGTTAAATATCTACTAGTTCTCCTTCCAACTTGTTCCACTTGTTTTTGTATAAGTTACAATGAATGTCCTTTTGTTGAAAAAATTTAAATATATAGTTTTGATATTTGCAGGATGCAATAAGATCATGGGAAAGTATAAATTTTATTGTAATTAAATAAATTTAAGTTGAATCACTAAACACACATAAAGGAAAAATGTTGCCCATGTCTTATTTAATACAAGTTTTGTTTAATGAAATATTAAATGTTTGGTACGAAGAATAAAAATAAACATTATGTGCGGTACTGGTACGTAAAAAATATAGATTAAAACAATTGGAAAAATTGTAAAGAAAACAATACTATATTATAATAAATAAGGCCTGCTGAGATAAAAAAAAGAACAAAAAACCACGAATTGAAATTAGAATAAATATTAACACTCAGAAAAGAAGTTGTTCAACAAGCCAATGCCATTTATAACCATAAGAAATATTTTGCCAATTTCTTTTTTATATTCATTGATTTTAATGAGACAGTTTCTTACTTGAAGAATATAAATAGAAAATTGAACTGAGAAATTATAAACTATTATACTTTTATTGTTATTAACATGAATTCATTTAACTATTTTTTGCTACTTCAGAAAAAAAATTAAGGAGTGTTTGATGGAAAAAATTACAAAAATGTAAATTTAAAGCTATAAACCCTAAAATCTAATAAATATAAGCTATAGCTAAGCCGTGTTTTCCTCGTCAGCGAGCTTGTCGGCCGCGATCGCCGTCCTCGTTAGCGAGATCGTCGCCGCGATAGCCGTCTTCGTTAGAGAGATCGTCGGCCGCGATAGCCGTCCTCGTTAGCGAGATCGTAGGCCGCGACAGCCGTCTTCGTTAGAGAGATCGTCGGCCGCTATCGCCGTTCTCGTTAACGAGATCGTCGGCCGCGATCGCCGTCCTCGTTAGCGAGATCGTATGCCGCGACAGTCGTAATCGTTAGAGAGATCGTCGGCCGCGATCGCCGTCCTCGTTAGCGAGATCGTCGGCCGCGATCGCCGTTCTCGTTAGCGAGATCGTCGGCCGCGATCGCCGGCCGCCGTTCGGCAGTTCCCGTCCCGACAAATTCCCGAGTATAAAAAAATCCCGCCCGATGATCGGGAAGAAAATTTCCCGAAAATTTTCCCGAAATTTCGGGACCCGTCCATCCCTAATTAACACATTTTAACCTATATACTGTACCCCCTCTTACGTTGTTATTTGTTTATCTTGTATTTGAACTATTTACAGCTGTTATTAAAACCACTGTTTCGCGGTCTAATCCCGAAAACTTTATTTACCAACACGTTTATCCAACCCACCGGAAATCAACTAGTTTCGATCACAGCTGACCGTTCCGAAAACAACGTTTATAGCATTGGTATGTTTAAAAGTTGTTTACGGCTACAACATTTCCACTGCTTTTGAACAAAATAATCCCCAGAACTTATTTTGAAAAAAAAAAAACTTCAACAGTTTAGTATTGTAAAACTTAGTAACTTATTTAACTTATAAAGTTAAGTATTTCATAATTTTATTCCTGTAAAAAATTGACTATGCAAGGGAATTGTAAGTTAATTTTCATTTAGTCATTGTTTTTCAGTCTATTTCTTCATTTTACATTTATTTCAATGTTTCTGTTTTTCTTCATTTTATCACACATGTAACATTTTAGATTACATGATCTAAAACAATTTCTAGGGCAATATTTTTTACATCTATACTTTATACTATTTTGCAGCCGTAGACTATCATTTTGTCAATCTTACATTATCTAAATCATTGGAGGCTTCGTGACAAATTAATACTCTTTGATTTCCTTTACAACCTAATAAAACATGATTCCCGTCCAAAACAAAACTATCTATCAGTGTAAAGCGATCTGGTGTGGCCAAACCCATCATCAATTGTCGAGTCAATGTCTGACGCAGTTCTGTCGAAAGAGAGCAAAGGGGATGGGCAATAGAGAAAGAAAGAGTGGGACGGGGAGGGTCGGGCAAGTGGAGTTTTGAAACATAAATTGCGCAACGAGGGGACAACGCAAGGGCAGCCACCCCAAGTGAGCGCTCCCCAACTGCGATAAGTAAACGCCAGGTGCGCTGATGAAACTTATCAGAGGCGCAGTTGAGTCCGGTTGCTCCACAGTCCACAGGGAGCCGACAAAGGATGATGATGAAACCGCGAACAAACAACTAGCCCATAACTGGAGATAACACAGCGAGTCACGTGACGAAACTAACGTCTGCGGTGGTAACACGAGCCCAGTGATTGCTCTTTGGCGATAGGGAGTAACATCGAAGAAGAACAAAAATTGGTGGGGGAAGAGAGTACAATTAATATCGCACCTGAATAGATACGGTGCTAGTGCTGTATAAACACAGAGGCCAATAATTACTCAAGGTGTACACAAACACATTTGGTCTACAAAATACAACGGGTCTTTGTCGGCGTCTAAGAGTACCGAAAAATGGTTGCCCTGCCAACACCAACGTAATATGACAAATGTAGTTGTTAGTTGCTGTTTGAGGAATGAATTCTCATCTAAGTGCTACAATTGGACAATAATACCAACGAAAGCGCTTGGGTAATAAGAGCAAATTTAAGGATAACCGGCTGGTAGGGTACAGTATTGTATAATACAGGATTTTAAGGCTGGGTTACCTTGTTACAAACTTGGAGAAGGAACCAAACATATGTGAATTACAAAATTTGTGTTTGAGTCTCGCTGAACTACCATTCTATCCTGTTAACTCCACTCGAAAACAGGAAACCTATTATTTGTGCAGAAATACCAATCCAACTCCAACACGATTTCCACCGCCACCCGTATGTGGCGTCGGCGTGAGAGCCAGGTGAGGGTTTGACAGGAAGGGAAGACAGGTGTGACTTCACCTGCTGCCAAGGCCAAGCTTTGTCCGAGCTTCGTCGCGCTGGGAGATCACGGGGAACTTTGTCGACATGAGAAAGCGGGGAATGTGACTTGTCGCTGTACT
This sequence comes from Neoaliturus tenellus, assembly GCA_030545055.2. Lineage (NCBI taxonomy): Eukaryota > Metazoa > Arthropoda > Insecta > Hemiptera > Cicadellidae > Neoaliturus > Neoaliturus tenellus. The sequence continues at coordinate 67,648,809 of CM061533.1, read as the reverse complement.
AGCAGAGCAATACGGACCACCACCAACGGTACAATATTGTACAACATTTCTCTAAACACCCAAGTTTCGTTCATGTATTAAAAGACACAATGACAACGTCATAAGTATCTAAAGAACATAATTATACTGTTCCACGCAAATATGCCCGTGTAATATGACCTTGAGAAAGCTTCTAACAGACTGAAATATTCAAACATGAATTCTTAAGGGCATATCCAAAAGTCGCGGGGACAACTTACGAAGTTAAGAGTCATCTTCACCTATGATCCACTAGCCCATTGTTGCGCAGTGGCAATGTTAACCATACGGCTTTTAATGCAAAACATGTTATTGCATTCTTCGGTTTCGGAAGCCGTTTTTCAACCGATTTTCTTTAAACTTAATAAGTGTTTAGTTGAATAGTTATACTATGTCCCTCATACCTCGGAATTTTGAAAATTTAACAAATATTACTAAGGAAAATCGAGTTACTTTGCGACGTCTCAAAGAGTAATATTGGTTAAATTTTTAAAAAATTTCGAAGTATGAGGGACATAGTATAACTATTCAACTAAACATTTACCAAGTTTAATGAAAATCGGTTGAAAAACGGCGTCCGAAACAGGGGAATGCAATACCATGTTTTGCATTAAAAGCCGTATGGTTAACATTGCCGACTGCGCAACAATGGGCTGGCTAGTGGATCATAGGTGAAGATGACTCTTAAAAAACTGGAGTGGAACAATGTATCAAGACCAACCCTTTTCACAACACTCAATAATCAGTTCATTGATACTTATACAAAGCAAATATAGTCAGGGTTTTGTGGTTTAGACTAAAAAAAGTGCAAAACCTGGCACCATCGATGAAACTTGGCACAAGTTGACACTTAATCCTCAGTGTCCAACAGTTTCGCGAGGTGCGCTCACGTCACTCCCGTATGTCACATCAGTATTTGTCTCACCTCCTTGGTCCAGGGCCCCTTGACCAGGTCGGGGTTGACCACCTTGTGCCACCGCTGCTGGCACTGCACGTCCGTGCGATCAGGGAAGTGCTTGGCGATCATCTCCCAGCACTCGTTGTACTCCTCCACCTTCTCCTTCAGCAGCTGGTCCTGCAACACACCAACGCCAACATCTCTTCAAACACTTCATTAAAAAGAGGAAATAAATGAAAGATTAATATGTTCAAACCAACACAGTACATTCACAATCAAGACTTTTTTACTATTTTACTGTCGAAGCATAAAAAACATCTCAATGAATTATGTTGCTCTTAAAGTATACTTCTTTCCGTATTTTATAGCCTACAAAAAGTATACTTCGGCACATTACGACTGACTGTATAGCTTTACCACTGGAGAGAGAGAGAGAGAGAAGGTCTAAAAGTTCATTTTCCTGTAGATGACAATACAAGCGCCGAGTCTATAATATATACAGCCCCATGTGTAACTGACTGACTGACTCACTCACTTATATGGGATACGAACTTCTGACGTAACCATTAAAGCTAGAGACTTGAAATTTGGCATACGTCTAGCCTAAACAGTCAATGCTAAGTGTAAAATCTTAAACTTGTAAATTTTTAGTTTTAACCTACTAAAAAAATTTCAAAATGGCGGATTTCCGAAATTGTAATTTTACTTTTTTGGCTCTAGCGGCCAAACGCTTCGTCCTATCTAAAATCTGAGAACAATACTACGATAGGGAATTTAATTTTCTACAATTTTGGTCCTTTGACTTTTTATCGTATCTCACACCGTTAAGCCTCCAGAGCGTTTTTAATGAAATGCCGTTTTCGGTTTTCGAGCTCTAGTGACTAAACCGATGGTCGTAAAAATTTTTCAAAGGTTTATTTCGATAGGTCTTTTTAATATCTACAATTTTTCTCCATATATATTTTGCCGTATCTCTACTCGTTTACTCACAAAATTCATTTTTCACTTTTTCCGGATTTTGTGAACATAAGTAGTGGGATAATACCGGTTCTGGGACACTAGAGAAATCGTAATTTTAGTATTTCAACTTTAGCTGCCAAATGTATCTCTTAGAGACTTGAAATTTGGCATACGTCTAGCCTGAATGGTCAATGCTAAGTGTAAAATCTTAAACTTGCAAATTTGTAGTTTTAACCTACTAAAAAAAATTCAAAATGGCGGACTTCTGAAATTGTAATTTTAGTTTTTTGGCTCTAGCGGCTAAACGCTTCGTCCTATCTAAAATCCGAGAACAATACTACGATAGGGAATTTAATTATCTACAATTTTGGTCCAGTGACTTTTTATCACATCTCGCACCGTTAAGCCTCCAGAGCGTTTTTAATGAAACACCATTTTCGGTTTTCGGGCTCTAGTGACTAAACGGTTTATTCTACAAAAATTTTCACATAACGATTTTGATATATCTTTGAAATATCTAAAATTTTTATCCCTACATATTTCACCGTATCGCCTCTAGTTTACTCACAAAATACATTTTTCACTTTTTCCGAATTTTAGAACATAAGTAGTGGGAAATTGATGGTTCTGGAACAATTGAGAAATCGTAATTTTAGTCCGGATGAGCTAGAAACTTGAAATTCGGTACACACGTAGTTTGTATGGTCAATACATAGGGAAAATCCCCAAACATTGAATTTTCAAGTTTTAACCCCCTCAAAAAATGTTTTTTAATGGTAAAATCTATACCATGTAAGGCTTTTCTAAATACGCTGTAACTTTTGAACGAGAGGTCCTATCAGCGAAGCTAAAGAAAGAAATGGGATGGAGGTCTCAATTAGCCTGTTCAGTTCTTAAGACTTAGAACAATTAACGAATTCGGAGCAACCCCCAAAAGGGGGCATGGGGGCGGAGCCCCCATCGAGCCGTAGGCGAGTCTAATAAACTATACAGCCCTATGTGTAACTGACTGACTGACTGACTCACTTATATGGGATACGAATTTCTGACGTAACTATTTAAGCTAGAGACTTGAAATTTGGCATACGTCTAGCCTGAACGGTCAATGCTAAGTGTAAAATCTTAAACTTGCAAATTTTTAGTTTTAACCTACTAAAAAAAATTCAAAATGGCGGATTTCCGAAATTGTAATTTTACTTTTTTGGCTTTAGTGGCCAAACGCTTCGTCCTATCTAAAATCTGAGAACAATACTACGATAGGAAATTTAATTTTCTACAATTTCGGTCCTATGACTTTTTATCGTATCTCGCACCGTTAAGCCTCTAGAGTGTTTTTAATGAAATGCCGTTTTCGGTTTTCGGGTTCTAGTGACTAAACCGATGGTCGTAAAAATTTTCTTATGGTTCATGTCGATAGATCTTTTTAATAGCTACAATTTCTTTGCCTGTATATTTTGCCGTATCTCTACTCGTTTACTCACAAAATTCATTTTTCACTTTTTCCAGATTTTGTGAACGTAAGTAGTGGGAAAATACCGGTTCTGGTCCACTAGAGAAATCGTAATTTTAGTATTTCAGCTCTAGTGGCCTAACGGTTAGTCTTACCTGAAATATGAGAGCATATAACGATAGGGAATTGGATGATCTACAATTTTGGTCCTTTGACTTTTTGTCGTACATTGCACCGTTAACCCTCCAAACTGATTTTTGTGAAATTTATATTTAGATTTAGGGCCCTAGCGACTAAATGGTTTGTCCAACAAAAATGTTTAAATGACAACTTTTATAGGTCTTTTTAATATCTACAATTTCTATTCTAACATACTTTGCCGTATCTCTTTCCGTTTACTCTCAAAATACATTTTTCACTTTTTCCCCGTTTTGTGATAAATAAGTAGTGGCTTTTGGCCAACTAGAGAAATCGAAATTTTAGTATATTTCAACTCTAGCGGCTAAACGGTTAGGCCTTTCATAGATTTGAGACTACTACGGTACTGAATTGGATGAACTACGATTTTGGTCCTGTGACTTTTTGTCGTACATCGCACCAATTGCGTAAATCTCCAGACTGATTTTTGTGCAATCGCGTTTTCAGTTTTTCCACTCTACTGACAAAACGATTGATCCTATCGAAAAATGTTGCTGAATATGACTGAAATATTTTATTAATGGGTTACAGTTTTCAGAACATTTTGCCGTATCTCTACACATTAGCTCTCAAAACAGATTTATTACAGGACCAGAATAGTTACCGAAAACTTGAAATTGGGGACCTTACCTTCTTTTAAGAGACAATTAAAAATATGAATTCAGCTATTGCCGGGGCTGGTGTTACTAATTTACATACTTTTAGTAAGTTCCTCCTCGGATTTTAGGGAATCTTTTTAAAACTTTGGAGTCTTTTGTGATTTCTATCTCGTTTATCAGATTTTTTATTATTTCATTTTAATGTTTTCACTGATTTATTGCAACAATTTTTGACGAATTTAAAAGCTTTAATTATTATTGATTGTGAGAAGTGTGCATTAGCCTTTTGTTACTGTCTTGTTTGTGCACTTCTTTGGTAAAGCTAACCTGTTTAACACTCGACTTTTTTATTTACAAACTAATTCAGCGAACACATTGGAGTTAATAACCCTCAACAAGCCCGTTCACTGCATCAAGTTTTTACAGAAATTACGGAATTGGGGCAACAAATTAGGGAGTGGATTCTCCATTCAGCATAACATCCAGAATAAATAATTATTATATCACACTCAAAATATTTTAACAAATTTTAACTACGAAGAGTTATTAAAACCGATTCATAGGACATTTTCAAAACTTTTTTAACTATTGATTGTGAATTGTGTGTATTAAACGGTTTTGTTACTGTCTTGGCTGTTCAGTTCTTCCGTGGAACTAACCAATTTCATACTTGACTTTTTATTAATTTACGAATGAAGGGACACCCCTAAGGGGGCATGGGGGCGGAGCCCCCATCGAGCCGTAGGCGAGTCTAAATACTATACAACCCGATGTGAAACTGACTCACTGACTCACTGATCACGTATACAAAGTATTTTGGATTTCCGGATGAGCTAGAAACTTGAAATTTGGTACACACGTAGTTTGTATTGTCAATAAAAAGGGAAAATCCCAAAACATTGTATTTTCAAATTTTAACCCCCTCAAAAAAATTAAAAGGGATGACATCGGTAATCTGAATATGTGAGGGTTTTTTATTTTCGCTGTAACTTTTGAACGAGGAGTCCTACCTCAAATCTGAGGAAAAATCGTTAGTTGGGAATTAGACGCTCTACAAATTTGGTCCTATGCAATTTTGCCGTATCTCACTCCCTTCACCCTTAAAAAGGGGCCTACTTTCAAAATTTCTGAATTCCTTTACAAAAATTTCGCTATTTCAACATTTTTTATTTACTAATATGACACTCAGATGCCTGAAATTTTGTACATATTTTAGCCTTGGCTAGATATTACCATAGTGGCAGCCATTGGTCAATTTCCATCAAAATTAAATCCAAAAAAAAATTAAAAATACAATGAATTCACATATTTTTGTGTCAAGTGTTTGTAAATTACTTTATTCTGGCAAATGTACTGCAAAATTTGTATATTATTTTGCCAGTATTATATTTTATTTTAGACGCTCTACAAGTTTGGTCCTATGCAATTTTGCCGTATCTCACCCCCTTCACTCTCAAAAAGGGGTGTACTTTCAGAATTTCAATTTTTTTTTTAAATTGCGCTATTTTGTTATTTTAAGTTACTATTATGTAATATATATGCATGAATTTCTATTTATATTATGACCTCAACAGGTTCTTTCTATAGTAGTAGCTTTTTCCATATTTCAATCAAATTTTAGTAAAAAAAAATGTAAAAACACAAAATTCTTAACATTTGTTCATGTAAAGTATTCGTAATTCACTTTAACTTGGTAAATATACTGCTATATTGATATATGTTTTGCCATTACTATATTCTATTATAGACACTCTACAAGTTTGGGTCTATGACATTTTGGCGTATCTCACCCCCTTCACCCTTAAAAAGAAGCGTAATTTCAAACTTTATACATTCTTCCACAAACAATTCGCTATTTTAATATTTTTTTATTTACTATTATGGAGCGCAGATGCCTCAAACTTAGTAAATATTATAGACCCAACTAGTTCTTACTATTTTAGCAGCCATTGGTCAATTTCAATCAAAGTTAAGACAAAAACAATTGAAAAAAAAAACACGAAATGATTGACATTTTTTTATGTAAAGTGTTTGTAAATTACTTTATAGTGAAAAATATACTGCCATATTGATTTATATTTCGCCAGTAATTTGTTCTATTTTGGACGCTCTACAAGTTCGGTCCTTTGCAATTTGGCAGTATCTCACCCCCTTCACCCTTAAAAAGGAGCGTACTTTCACGATATCGAAATTCTTTCACAACAATTGCTCTATTTCAACATTTTTCGTTTACTGTTATGACACATAGAAGCCACAAATTTAGATTTTACTATGAGAATATCTAGGTCTTACTATAGGTGCATTACGAAAAATACGAAATTATATACATTTTCTAATTTATAGTTTTTTTGTGATTTTGTTTGATCCGGTAAAAGTACTGCCATACTGATATATGTTTTGTCAGGATTATATTATTTTTAGATGATCCACAAGCTCGGCCCTTTGAGATTATGTAGCATCTCATCCACTTCGCCCTTAAAAAGGGGCGTAATTTCAAAATTTCAATTTCAATTTTTGCTAAGGGGTATTAAAACGGATCCATAGGCGATTTTGAAAGCTTTTTTACCATTGATTGTGAATTTTGTGTATTAAACCGTTTTGTTGCTGTCTTTAATGTCTAGCTCTTCCGTGGAAGTAACCTATTAGAGGCCTACATACTTACTTGACTTTTAATTATTCTACAAATTTAGGGCAACCTTTAAGGGGGCATTAGGGCGGAGCCCCCATCGAGCCGTAGGCGAGTCGTTTATCGTATACGGTGTGTTCATCAAGCAGCGAATCTCGGGTAGAAAGGGATTAATTTGATCGGTTAGATTAAAATTACATTTGAAAGCGCCGCTCGTTGCACGTCCCCCCACGTATGGGTTTTGAGGTTCAATCCAGTATCCGGTTTGGAGTTTCAATGAGATTTCATTGCTTCGCTTCTAAGCAAAATTACTTACGGTAACCTAAATGAAAGATTGAAACCTAATGCATAGCAGTCATTGCAGAATGCCAATTTAAGGACACTGTATTGACCTAATCGAGGAAGAGATTGTTTATACATTCATCGATCGATGATACATACAAGCTCCCCGAATATTAACACGGTAGAAATTTAAAAATGTCATCTTTGTAAAAAAAAGTAAAATTTGCATAAAAGCGTTATCCGAGTTGATCGTAACAACAGTAACTTACTAGGAGTGATTGTGAAACTTAGGGCTGTCGGTGGAATGTAGTGTGCCGGTCCACTTTGTAGTGCGGCCACACGTGTTGCAAAGCCTGGTCAGCCGTGGCACCGGTCAATATGTAAACAAGAGGTCCCGCCGCGCCGCGCCGCGCCGACTGATGCACTACCATTGTCAGGCCAAAGGCTTTCGGTTCTAATTGTCTACTAATTACTTCCGTCACTCAAGTCCAGACAAACAGAACATTAATCAGTCCTGCAGACCACTTTGATAAACATGAGGGCATTCGTATAGGGCAGCAGTTCCCAAACTATGGCCATGGTACGCGTACCCTTTAAGAGGATGTTAAAGCAAAAATTTTCTCGCATGTCTGCGAGACTAGCGGCAGTGTGCAGAACTACGTGGACTAATCCGCGCCGGGCGCAGCACCACGAAAATAGTGCGCCGTAGTACTACGTTGCCCTTATCTCGCCCAGCGCGGCGCCAGGACATCTTGCTCGTCGTCTCGTCACGTCCGTCCGCCCCACGGCAGCCGGTCCGCGGTCCGCGGCCTACCGTCACAACACCAACACACATCATCATAATGACACCGATGTTCACTACCCTCATAATTCCTAGACGAATAGAAAGGCTTAAATGAACCATTTTAGCGATAACTAAACCATAGGCCTATAACATATGAAAAAAATACAAAATTCGTCTTTAAGTTCAAAGATTATTTAACATGATATAATAAATAATCACAATGAATTATAGTTTTAACTTAATACATATTCTCATTCAATAAATTTGTGTACTACGAAAAATAAGAACTCTTATTAGGCCTACCAATACATAAAAATGACATTACATTGTTCAGATATAAATGTTTGCAGTACTGTATTTATTTACAGAAATCCTTCTCTCTTTTTATAACTTTACTAGCTTTTACCCGCGGCTTCGCTCTCTTAAAAATTTGCTAAAATTGGAAATTTTTATTGAATTTGTTTCTTAGCAACCATTAAAAAATATATAATCGATACGGGCAAAACCGTTGTGTGTGAAAGGAGCGTTAGCAATTAATTTGAATAATAAATAAATAAAATACATGTACACTGTTATATGAGTGAACACGACTCCAAATGATTTTTGTTCTAAATTAAAGTTGTTTATAAAAAAATATACACATACATGAAAAATTGTTAAGGCTACCATAGGTTTTTATAGACTCCTGATTTTACTTCGAACAAACAATTTACAATGATGAACTTGTAATAAATATGTATATTAAAAAATAAATCAAATGCTAGATGAATAGCCTATATTTTTTAATACAAATTCATATTTAGTATCTTGTTTCTGCAATTAGTAGGCCAACCTAGTATAAAAATATGTGAAGTATTGAACTTGTAAAGTTATTCTAATTTGTATACATAGTTAATTGCATAATTTTCAAATGTTTCGCAGAGAAATGCACTATACATGAAGCTGAAAACAACAACAATTAAAAACAAATGATTAGGAAATAAAAGTACTAAAAATACTTATCTAATTAATGTGGCAAATACATTTTTTATTCCTAGTTGCTCTTAGTAATAAAAATAATAACAAATAAATCTATATATATATATAAGCGAAATCCCACTCACTGACTCATCACGAAATCTCAGGAACTACCAAACGGATTTACTTGAAACTTTGAACATAGATTCGTCTTGCCTCCTAGGTGCTCACTAAGAAACGATTTCGCAAAATTCCTTCAGGGCTCCGCCCCACACGACTTCAAAGTTACCACGTTATTCTTATGGAAGCAACATTTTTTTATTGGAACATATGATTACATTAAGGAATATTAATTTTGAAAACAGCTGTTCTCATTTAAATTATTGGGGGAAGATTGGTAATAAAAAACTAGAGGATAGTTGCGGCGAGTGAGCTTAGCGACCAAGCTAAACCTGACGGGGAGTGATTACTGACTGACTCATGAAATCTCAGGAACTACCAAACGTATTTACTTGAAACTTTAAACACAGGTTCATCTTGGCTCTTAGGTGCTCACTAAGGAATGATGTAACAAAATTCCTTCAGGGCTCCGCTCAACATGCCTTCGAAATTTCATAACGTGATCCGCATGGCCAATTTTTAATACAAATTAGGAAATCTGCACGGTTGAAATTTGGAGTGATCTCTTTGTTCTTAGGTGCTCAAAATAAATAAATAAATAATTGCTTTAAACATCCCCTTTAGGGCTCCGCAACACAGAAGCTCGCAATTAGCCTACGTGTTGAAATTTGACATGGACGATTCTCTTTGCTTATAGATACTTATTAAGAAACTGTTTTGAAAATATAGTTTTTTAAGCACTTTAGGGCTCCGCCCCACTGGACTTCAGAATTACTTTAGGGCCTCCGGGGTTGATACTTGACATGGACGTTTGGTTTGGTCTGGTCATGGATGCTCCTTAAGAAACGGTTTTGCAAATATAGTTTTCGAAGTTCTTTAGGGCTCCGCCCCACAGGACTTCAAAATTACTTTAGGGCCCCCGGGGTCGATACTTGACATGGACGTTTCTCTTTGCTCACTAAGAAACGGTTTTGCAAATATAGTTTTCGAAGTTCTTTAGGGCTCCGCCCCACAGGACTTCAAAATTACTTTAGGGCCCCCGGGGTCGATACTTGACATGGACGTTTCTCTTTGCTCACTAAGAAACGGTTTTGCAAATACAGTTTTCGAAGTTCTTTAGGGCTTCGCCCCACAGGACTTCAAAATTACTTTAGGGCCCCCGGGGTCGATACTTGACATGGACGTTTTTCTTTGCTCACTAAGAAACGGTTTTGCAAATACAGTTTTCGAAGTTCTTTAGGGCTCCGCCCCACAGGACTTCAAAATTACTTTAGGGCCCCCGGGGTCGATACTTGACATGGACGTTTTTCTTTCCTCACTAAGAAACGGTTTTGCAAATACAGTTTTCGAAGTTCTTTAGGGCTTCGCCCCACATGACTTCAAAATTACTTCAGGGCCTCCGGGGTCGATATTTGACATGGACGTTTCTCTTTGCTCATGGGTGCTTACTAAAAAAAAGTTTTTCAAATACAGTTTTTAAAGTTCTCTAGGGCTCCGCCCCACAGAACTTCAAAATTACTTTTGGGCCTCCGGGGTCGATATTTGACATGGACGTTTCTCTTTGCTCATGGGTGCTCACCAAGAAACAGTTTTTCAAATACAGTTTTCAAAGTTCTCCAGGGCTCCGCCTTACAGGACTTAAAAATTACTTTTGGGCCATTTGAAATGGACGTTTCTCTTTGCTCATGGGTGTTCACTAAAAACAGTTTTGCAAATTTAGTGTTTTATGTTCTTTAGGGCTCCCCCCCCCCCCACATGACTTCAATATGTCTGTAGAGGCTCTGGGGTTGAAATTTGATATGGTCGTTCCTTGGGGTCTTTTCTATTTAAGAAACCTTTTCTCACTAAGAACAGGTTTTGCGAAATTCCTTCAGAGCTCCACTCACACTACTTCATTGTTTCAATGTCATTCTCAAGGAATTAGATTTTGTTGCTCTTTAAAAAGATTTTATTATCTATAAAATAAATTCAATCACGGGCGAAGCCGTGACGGGCAACAGCTAGTAAAACATATAGCAATAAATCTACCTTCTTATTTCTATAAGGGTTTCGTCTGTTACGTCCCTTTTCTCTCGACCTACTGAACCAATTTTTAAGATTGAGGTGTCATTTTAAAGCTTAGGATATAGCGCAGTGACGAATCGTACTAAAAAGGTCATATTGTTTCGGGCTTCGCCCCCCCCCCCCCCCCCCATCGCCTTTGAATTATTTCTAGAGGGTGCTTTAAAATGTTAACCAACTTTTATTGAAAGTTTTTTTAATGTGAATTGTAATTTAACACCTGATTACCTTCAGATGAATTTTAAAAGCCAGATAGTAAACAAAAATAGATCTCTGTCACTTCATAATCAACATTCACGTACTGTCTAGGTGAGTTTCACTCATACAGAATCATAAAATGCGCAATTTGCACACGGGTCACCGCGTTATTTTAATTCGTTTTAAGGGTTTAATTTTTTTATATACTAGCCCATTTTGATACTTTTTTGTGCATACTGAAGTTACTTAGAAGTTTAATTGTCGAATACGCCTTTCTCTTTGTTTTCTTAATAATATATTATTTCAACTTTAACAGTTTATATTTAGGATTCTTAAACGAGTATTTTATAGTTTTATGGTTTAAAAATTAATTTTTTTACGATAGAAATGCATGAAATAAAAGGTCACTCACTGCCCCTTTGTTACAGTAGGCCTATCATATTCCTAATTCATTAAACCAATAACTTATTTTACGCTAATAGCCTGTAGTTAGCGCCCTTGTCGTAGCTGCTGTCCCCCGCCCTTTCGGCCAGCCCAGCACCCAGCACGGGCCAGTAGCATATCTGTTCACGTTTAGTAGTTGAGTTCCATCTCAATTTAAATATCCCTTAAAAACAGCTTATATGTAAGTGAATTAAATCAACAATCTTGCATTAAAAATTTAGTCTGCAAGTCGTTTTTTGTTAACAATTCCCCTGTTGGTTTTGGATTAGGCCTACGATGTTTGCTTGATAAAAAACCCCATTTGAGGTTAGCGCAAGGAATGTTTTTTAACAGATGTTTTTTCGGTGCAGAAAACTTTGCGGAATTACTGACTATAAAACATCAACACAACACGAAGGAACGATAACAGTGATAGGAAGTGGTAACAGGTGGACGAGGTGGGGAACACGTCTGCCCCAGATGAATGAAGTATGTATTCATCCGCCGCGAGATGTTTTCGGCAAGTGTCGCTAGGATCGCCACCATCAGCTTATGCATGCTTTCGCGCGGTAGCATATTACGACTACGCTATTGGATTTAAACCCGTATATTAGGTACCATATTAAAGATAACAAAATTCAACACTAACTTCGCTTTTTAACTTTTCGATTACTTACGTAGTTACTTAGTTACATTTCTTCCAAAATGGTTAAATTTGGTTAAATTCAAATGCTCGTATAAGCTGTATTTTTAACAATAGCGGAAAATGGAAAAGCGAAGTTAGTGGGAAATATCTTTATCTTTAATTTGGTGTATAGTTTATTATTGTACGTTGAGTTATAACGCCAGGATATGCTACCGCGCAGGAGTGTTTTTGCGTCCGTTTTCGCGGGGGTTTAACATCCTCTTAAGGGGTAGGCGAAGGGCCATCTGGGAGTATACGCCGGAAAAAAATCAGTAATGGCGAACACTATTTTAAATAATTAAACGTAACGAAAGAAGTCGAAAAACTTGGTCAAAGTAAAAAAAAAAAATTATAAAGCATTGTGACAACATTTGATGTTGACCACTTATGTATTAAAAAGGATAATTACCTGCGGACCGAGCATTTGCTCAGTAAACTTTAACAATTCTTTGTGCCGTAGTCATAGTAATATCTATCTCAGACTGCGATAAAATGCCAAGTCTATGATGAGGCTTAAAAATTTTATTATTTGATAAAGGTGAGATTTACAATTTATTGTACTAAATTCCAACATTTTTACTGATTCTCACTCTGTTATATTAAATTATAGGGGGGGGGGTCAGGAATTCATATTTTTTACTCATTAATCGCGTAGAGTAGGTGTCCTCTTTTTCATCGTGGAGAGTATGGTAACCCTAAATTTTGTGAAGGCATTGTCAAAATTCGACTGAACGCACACATGTGAGAAATAGACTAAAATGATCAAATTTATGATAAATGGTAATAAAAAAATGAATACCAAAACTTCAAACTTGCATGAGGCCTAGCTTGGAGTTAATATAGACCCGCCACCGAATGACCAAAGAGACTTTTTTGTGAAAGTGGGGTGTTGATGTGGTATATTTTCCCTATGTCTCGAGTACCCGCCTTCTTGGATTTTTCCCATACACAAAGAACAGTATCCTCGACATTTTTTATTCACAGATGGACACGTTTTTTCAGTAGTTTAAACTGATAAATCGCTCTATAATCATGATTTTTTTTACAGCTGACCATACCGACCCAGCTTTCAGGTATTGTGAGACTCGTCAATTATCCTCCCTTCAAACACGCCCTGAGGCTTTTAACAGTTTTATCTATTGATGATACGATCATTTGTAACGCATTTGTACATATACTGTAAACGGTGGAAGATAAATATACTCTCGTAATACGGAATTACTTGTTTTGTTATATTGATTTGTAAAAATAAAATAAAAAGCGGCGAAATCACATTGTGGAATGAAAAACTCAATAGTTCTACGAAGTTTCATTGTGTTATAACTTATTTGCACATGCCAATCAGGATAGCAACTGCAGCAGTGGTGATGACTGCACAAGTCGGTGGTTATCTCCGGCGGCGCGGCGGCGCGGCGGCGGCGGCGGAAGTACGGTTCAGCTGCTCTCCTCGTCCTCGCCACTACCCGCACCCTCGACACCCATCCAGCCACACTCGAGACGATGCCGGCCAGTAAAGTAAACTACACCATAGACGCTCAACAATTGCTGCAAACGTGAGGGTGCCCGCTCCATAATACGATTCGACAATACGATTCAGGGCAACAAACATTTCATTTAGTATGGTTGAACCCAAGTGTCATTTATTGCTGCTTTAGCCGCACAAATTGATGTTTTGGAACATTATGTTTCCAGGTTGATCTATGTACATAGGGTTCTTGATCAACTGTGGGTTTTTATGGGGGTTTGATATGTACTGGAAGTAAAAAGAGGATTTTAATGAGAATGGACCGTGGTTTTAACGTTTAAGAAAAACCACAACAGTACCAAAACACAAATCAGTGAGTAAAACAGACAACAGAGATAACTACTGACTTTTGCTCAGGTGAAAAAGAACCGAGTAAAAAATGCTAAGATACCATACTTTTCATTCGAAATCATATTGCAAAACATAAAAAAGCAATGCCTCATTGTAATTTACATAGAGGCCAATTTGAGTTCGGACTTAGCTCCAGCCATATTGATCAATACCAACACTGCTCTGACTACATATGGTAAATAAATAAGGTTTCAGAAAAAATAACAAAACCATATCGATTATTATTTAATTATTTAGTTAATTATTTTTAGGAGTATTTCAAATTTATTCAATTCAATTCAGTTAAATTGCCATGTAGGGAATTGAACTGTCCACAACTTTCACATTTGATTCAAGTAGGATTTTTTGTTAGGTTAATTGTACGCTAGGCCTACTTTCAAAATTTGTAATTTGCCTGGACTGGGATTTCATAAACCTTTTACTATACTACACCCAAACGCATTGCAAAAAAATATAATCGTCGTTAATCAATCCTATTTGGTGCACGCAACTAGATGTTTTCTCTCCATGTGTTTGAATGAGGCATATTTTCCTCTCCCCTTCAAAACAACCAATTCGAAACAACGAATCTATCACTCATTAATTTCATGTATACATATACCTTACATACATGAACCGGTATATAATTTATAAAGATTCATTTCTTCTCAATTGGCACCGGCACCACCACTACTGAAGTCCTGGACACGCCTATGGTTATTCATGATAAAAGTCAAACTAACAATTTAATTTTCAAAATCCTTTTACTACACTACGCCCAAACGCATTGCAAAAAATATAATTTTTATATCATTGTATTCTACATTTCTTGTTGTAAAACAATACATAAGCTATTGCTATACTTAAGTTCAGAAATAAATGGAGAGTATTCACGCTTGGAGAGTTGTGAACGATTAAAGAGGTAAATCCGCTTTCTAAAAATAAAGCTCTCTCAGATCATGTGGGTACCATAATAAACCCAATGGCAGTTGAACATAAATTCAATACTTTGTTTCAGTTGGAAGTGAAATTTCCAAACAGGCTCCTTTGAATTTGGCTCTTGGTTATGTTCAATCTGTTCCAGCGCCACAATGTCAGAACAAACCGGCTCTTGATTTATTTGAACCGACCACTCCGGTTGAAGTTATCGATTCCATAGCTAAGCTTACCACATCGAAGTCAAGTGGATGGGATGGCATCACTTCTGAGGTTCCGAAGAAGTGTGCATACTTCATTTTTCATCCATTAGTACACATCATAAATAGGTCATTTATTGATTTTATTTTCCCCAAAAAGTTAAAGATATCTGTTGTTCGCCCAATTCAAAAGAAAGGACAAAAATCTGAAATCACCAATTACAGGCCAATTTCTCTCTTGTCTTCTTTCGCAAAGGTTTGTAAACTATCATTCTCAAAAGGCGTCAATGTTATTTCGATTCACACTCTCTTTGAACCAATTCTCAATTTGGCTTTAAAATGGGATGCTCAACATCTAGTGCCATCAACAACGTTATTGAGTCAGTGTTGGGTGCCTTGGATGGGTCGCGTTGTGAGGGTGCAATAATATATTGCGCCTGTCCAAGGCGTTTGATTGTGTTAGTCACCCTGTTCTTCTTAGGAAACAAAAAAGTTGTGGTGTTAATGGTGAAGCATTGTCACTTTTCTCGTCCTACCTTTTTGACAGGAAGCAAACTGCCTCGCTGACAGGCAATGCTTATTCTAGCCGTAACTGGGTGAAAATGGCTTCAGAAATTCTGAATTCTAAGGTAATTTGCTATGCAGATGATACGACGGCATTATCCTCATGCACTGACATGAACAGTTTGGAGGAAGAGATGAATCAGACATATTTCAACCTATTTGACTGGTTCAAATTAAATTGTCCCTGTTTAAATGAGGGCAAGACGAAGGTTACAGTCTTCTCAGCAGTTCAACGCAATCTACAAGATTTCGAGTGAATAGAATCACTCCCTCTGAGTCTGCTAGCCTTCTTGGCGTAACAGAAGATGAGCGCTTGAACTGGTCTCTACACATACATTCACTCCGATCAAAACTGACTTTTTGTCCCCTTAGTGATCCCTTAGTGATCCCTTACTTTTTCTTTCAGAGTTTTGATGCCTGTTGTTGATAAATCAACTATCCACCAGATATGTACAGTATGCAATTGGCTTTTGGGGATCATCTGGTCATATTTTGAGAGATTTTAGGGTGCAAAAGCGAATAGTATGCATTACTTGTGGAGCCGGATAGCAAGCTAATTGGAAGCCTCTGATTAAACAATTAAAATTTCTCACTCTTCCAGGAATTTACATACTAGAAGTTTTTTTTTAAGAACACCCACCTCTTTCAAGCAAATATTGACCAGGTAAGCAGGTTGACCCTTTTGAAAAATGGTATTCATTAATCTGCTGTCTGGCTTTATAATGCTCTGCCTCGTCGCCTGAAATGAATTACCAGTGACTCCATTTTTTAAAGAGGAATTAAAATTATTTTGCTTGAGGGGTGTCCCTATTCCGTCGATGAATTCCTGTTGGAGTGCACCAACTCGTGAATTTGTAGGTTTAGTCTTTGAGTTGTAAAGAATGGTTAATTTATATTTGTTTATGTATAATGGACATTTATTCACTGTTTTATGGATATACTTCCAATGGCATGTTTCATGGAACTGAATGTTTTCACAAAAAATCTGATTTCTGAATGTTTTTGTGGAGAAAAACAAGTTACCACTATCAAGTGCACAAAAAATTACTTCAAACAAGAGGAATCAATACACGCCAGATATAGGGTTAAATACAGTATTTCTGTTTTTCAGGTAAGTCTGCGAGTCCCGGCATTAATTAGTGACTGGCCTGGGACTTTCAGTCGTCCTCTGCAATATAATTACTCACACTTGGTGATTTTACACTGGGACCTTCAGTCGTACGTAACCGAGTGCTGTTCATTTTGTAAAATTATTTTAATGCAGTTTTATCACCCGCAAAACTAAATCAAATAACGCTAATCGAATCGAGAAGTGTGTGTATCAGAAGAAAAAAATACAGACTGTTAAACATCGAACTAAAAAATAACTATCTAAACATTACATAAAACACTACAAAGCTTCTATAAAAAGAACGGAAAATCTTGGGAACAACTGGTGTCCCGGGTAGGTACAATTTTTTATAAAAAATATGTCCCGTTTATGTTATTTGAAAAATATCTATGGTATTAAAGAATTCACAAACAAGCCAATCAAACGTGATTGGACCCTTCGGAATGTGTCAATCACTCCACCCGGTGCCGTGGTCCCGAGGTCACGTGTTCCCAGGGCTCCCGGAGGTTCAAATCCGGAAGCATTTCCGATGTTTCCTCGTCCCGACAAGGCCTGGAGGCCGTCGGGGAGGGGGGTTCTGGATCCCTCACAATCGGAATTAATAATCAAGAGTGCCGAGGGGTGGATTCGAACCCCGGCCCCTCTAACTTGCGACACTGAGGGCTGGCCAGACAATGGCCGTCGCTGTCGTAAGACAACACCAATGGGAACCGAGCGTATCATGGCGGAGGCCGGCCTTGAAACACACCACTTGTGACATGATCGCGAGAACTTCGTTAATGTACGCACATGTTGGCCGGGAAGGGTTGTGTACGGTGAATTGTTTCTACAACGGATCAGAAAAATTTATAAATCCCTTTTAATACGTCGCCGACAAAAATTCTCTCTCATGCACTTAAAAAAAATATTGAACTCAGTTAAATATGAAAATGAAAAAAGGGGGATACTCGGACATATGGAATGACTTAAATCAATTTATTGGACTTTTAATTCGTATTTACTGGCTACAAATAGTTCAAAACGAACGAAATGGTTGGGAACTCTAAGGACAAAAATCTCAAATAAATATTAAACGCAACACCCACGCCATAAAAACCTACAGAACCAATAGATTACGTTCTATTGCACGTTTGGCTATCTGGAATTCATCAATTCATCTATTTTTAGGAAGACAAATATATATTGTAATGATTATTATAACTATTATGATTAAAAATTATATGAACTTTCATTATTTAAAAGTACGTTTTTATCATTTATGACTTTTACCTCAATTTGGGGTTCTTATAAGTTAATCATACAGGGTGTTTCAGAACTCCCTACCAATATCTTAGGGCATTGTTCCAGTGTTAAAAACATATCTAAATATCATATTTAAATTGTCCGGAAGTCTTCAGTTACTCACACAGCCGCCATTTTGTTTTTTACACATAATAATTTTTATTTCCGTAACGGATGGTTGTATTCAGATCATATTTGGTATAAATCTTTATCATACCAATGTACATTTCCAAGAAAAAAATTAATTTTTTCCATTGTATATTTTCAAAATGGCGGCTATTTTAAATTTTCAAACTCAAATTTCTCAAAATCGGTAAATTTTATGAAAATTTTACAAGACACAAAAAAGTTGCCAAATTAAATTACCTAACCAATGGTGCCAAGTTTGTAAGGATCTGACAACAAATAGCGGAGTTATTGCGATTTTTCTTCATAAAAACGAGGATTTTGCATTGAATTTAATGCAAATAAGGCCATTTTAACAGCAAAATCAATGTTTTTATGAAGATAAATCGCAAAAACTCCGTTATTTGTTGACAGATCCTTACAAACTTGGCACCATTGGTTAGGTAATTTAATTTGGCAACTTTTTTGTGTCTTGTAAAATTGTTATAAAATTTACCGATTTTGAGATATTTGAGTTTGAAAATTTAAAATGGCCGCCATTTTGAAAATATACCATGGAAAAAATTAATTTTTCTCTTGGGAATGTACATTGGTATGATAAAGATTTATACCAAATATGATCTGAATACAATCATCCTTTACGGAAATAAAAATTATTATGTGTAAAAAACAAAATGGCGACTGTGTGAGTAACATAAGACTTCCGGACGATTTAAATATGATATTTAGATATGTTTTTAACCCAGGAACAATGCCATAAAATATTGGTTGGGAGTTCTGAAACACCCTGTATTCAAACAACATTAATTTCCTTTGGCACCTGAATAACATAAATGGATTAAATCAAACTAATCCTACTCACTTTTAAAACCTCACAGCTTATGCATAGTCCTATAGACGGAGTTATAGTCTACTAGACCTAGGCATAGGCCCCGTTATCGAGTCAAGCATATGCTAATCGTCTCTTTGTAAACAAAACCGTCAAGTTGCCAAACGGAACATATTAGAAGACAATTAGCTTATGTTCACTGGCGAAGGTGGGAGCTAATTGGTGTTGTGACATTGAGTCGCTTGCATAATAGACTACAGATTAAAACTGGGATTGTACAAGTTCTTACGACTGTTATGTAGTACAAAAAGTGTGTCCGTGAATTCTTTTACCATTACCATAACAAAAACTCTCAGAAAGTTATTTAGACCGTTTTTGATTTGTTGGTTCCATTGTAAAGATCAAAACACTGAAGTACTAATCTTATGGTATAGAATCTCATGTTGTAAAAATAAATCACATACATAAAAACTCGAAATGATTTCAATAACACAGAATATGTGGAGTGGGAGAGGCGCAATGACATCAATATAATAATAGCTCGGCTGGCAGCGCTGTAGCCTTGACCTTGACTGAGAATCAAGCAGACTATCAACACTCGGGCCGTAGGATAATATAACCCTACCTGGCTCAGTACCGCCGCGACGGGGGCGAGATTAAAACGTGGTTAATATAGGATTATCCTTTAAACGGGCCCAAATTGTAAGCAAGGTTTAACAATATGAAAGCAACTAAGAAAAATCCTGAAAATAAAGAACTACTATTGTACTTCAGATCTTTTAGAAACAAATTAAAAATAGATATCACAAAAATTAAGAATAATTATTACAGCAACTTATTTGAAAAGCATAAGGGTAAATCAAAGGAAACTTGGAATCTCATTAAGGAGGTCACAGGGCAAAAATCAAGCCATATTGTTCCTATTTCTTTAAAAATTGGTAATAAAAATTTAAATAACTCGGAGGAAATTGCTATGGAATTCAATAGATATTTTCTTTCTATTTCTGAAAAATTAATAGCAGATATTAAAAAACCAACAAATTTTAATGCATTGGATTTTAAGGAGAGCTTTACAAGCGAAACCTTACAAAATTCTATGTTTCTGGCACCGGTAGTGGAAAACGATGTGCAAAAAGCTGTTAATTTGTTAAAAGTTGGAACATCACCTGGGCTTGATGGGATAAATTCTGATATGATAAAGAGACATTTTAGAGAAATTAGTAATGTACTTGTATACATAATTAACTTAAGTTTTGAAACAGGTGTTTTCCCTAAAAGATTAAAGAATGCTGTGGTGGTACCAATATTTAAAAAGGGTTCGAGGGACGCTTGTAACAATTATAGACCAATTTCTTTACTATCTAGTTTTGCCAAAGTATTTGAAAGGATTATGAAACAAAGGCTAGTTGATTTTTTGGAAGTAAATAAAATTCTTAGTGAAAAACAATTTGGATTCAGAATGGGGCTTAATACAGAATTTGCATTGATTGAGTTTATGGGTAGGGTGTCTAATAGCATTAATGATGGGAAAAAAGTAAGTGGTTTGTTCCTCGATATAACAAAAGCTTTTGACACAGTAGACCACAACATTTTGTTAGAAAAACTATACAAATATGGGGTAAGGGGTGTTGCAAACAATTGGTTTAGAAGTTATTTGGATGATAGATTGCAGTGTGTTAAAGTGAATGGTGTTTTAAGTGAAATGGGTAAAATTAAGTACGGTGTTCCACAAGGATCGGTTTTAGGAGCAACGTTATTTTTAGTGTATATAAATGACCTATGTAACGCATCCCTAAATGGAAAAATAACCTCTTTTGCCGACGACACTGCTTTATCCTACACTGGGGATTCATGGGAGGACGTCTCAATCCAAATGAACAATGATCTGCTCTCCATTCAGTGGTGGTTCTGTAAGAATAATATGGTTTTAAGTGCAGAAAAAACTAAATTTATTAATTTTACTCTTCGCGGAATTCAAACCTTGGAAAATAAAATTATTCTGAAGTGCATACCATGTTTGACAAATGGTACGGATTGTTTTGACCATTGTTTTGAAGTCAAGAGTGTTCCTTACATTAAATACTTAGGAGTTGTTCTTGATCAAAATATTAACTGGAAAGAACACATTTTAAATCTTAAACGAAAAATCAACAACACAATCCGGTTGTTTTATTTTATTCGAAATATGTGTGGAGAAAAACTCTTGAGATCTTTGTATCTCTCATTAGTACACAGTAGGTTGGAATATGGAATAGTGTGTTGGGGGGGTACATATGTATCAAACCTTAAAACTATATACACTGTTCAAAAACATTTCATGAGATTAATAACTAAAAGCAATAGGTTTGATAGCTCATTTCCACTTTTTTGTCATTTAAGAATACTTCCACTGAGATACATTTATGTTTATAAGGTCTTGAAAGTATATTTTGTTAGAAGTAGGAATAACAAGGAAAATAATGATTATATAAGTAGACTGCGTAGGAATAAAAAAGTTTTTGTGCCAAAACCATGTAATACTTTTTTTACTAAATCATATAATTTTTTAGCACCAAGAATTTTTAATATGTTACCGGCCTCACTAAAAAATATAAATAGGACAAACATTTTTCTCGAAAAATTGAGGCAATGGCTTTTTAATATTCAGAACATAGAGGAGTTGCTTTTCCAAATTTCCGTTTAATACATACAATTTCTGTTGCGTGATTTGTTATTGCAGACTTATGTATTTTTTCTTTATTTCTTTTGTCAAACAATGTATCTTTTTATGTTTTGTGTGTTGGAATGCTTTTATTGTAGGAGGGATTTCAAGTAAAATACTTTTTAATTTTGTTTGTTTTTGTACTGAAAATTGTGCTTAATGATTTTCTATTTGTATTCAATATTTTGGAAGATTGTTTTGTAAATTTAATTTTATATTCGTTTTGCATGTTTATAACTTTAGGTAATATGTGTGATGTTTTTATCATGTTTGTAACTGTTTTTCATAAATCTGCCATCAAAAACAATTAATTCTCAAATTATAATAAAGCCTCCAAACAGGCTATGCCTTGGAGGAAAGTCATGTTTCTCCTTATACCAAAGGTCAGGCCTGGCATCTATTATTCAAATAATATTGTAATATTTGTACTTTTGGTGTTTTTATGTGTACTTAATGTAATGTGTGTTATTTTTATGGAGAAATAAATTATTCTTATTCTTATTCTTATATGTCATAACCGATTGGGAGACAAACTCGCACGCAGGATCAATCAAAAGCGTTACAAATTCAACTATTTTCATAAACATCACCAAACCGCACAATTTACAAGAAAAACAAAAACCTTTTTTTACATTTCTTTTAATAATAAACAATCCGTTTGGTTTTGTTTGCTCCGGACGAAGGCTAATGCAAAAAATTTGAGCTGAAATATAATTAAAAGAAATGTAGGTAACAAGGTTTTTGTTTGTCTTGTAAATTCAACTTTTTGGTTGCGTTACCTCTCGATTTTTGCCGATAAAAAGTATGTGTTGAAAGGATCCGTAAAAAGAGGCAAATATTTGCTAAACGGTATTAGGCTGTAGGAACTCCTTCCTCGTGATTGTTCTAAAAAATGATAATACTCCAATGTACTTTAGGCTATACAAAACATTACATTCTTATAAGTTGTGTTAATGGTGTTCCTAATACCTTACTATTAGAAAAAAAGCTCTAAAACAGGCAAGATAAATATTTTTTAAAGTTTCTGCTAAATATTTCTGAGTACTAAGCGTAAGACATGACTAACGTGGGAGTATGTTGTGGTGACGTCTCACTCGAATTCCTAACTCTCTTGTACAGTGTGGTAGCGGTTGTGACTCACCTCCTCCTTGGTCCAGCGGCCCTTGTGCACCGTCTTGGACCGGATCTTGGCGGCGTCATCGGCCGCGCCAGACTCGTCCGACTCCTCGCTGTCGCTGCTCTCGTAGCCCGACCTCGACCTGCGATACCATCAGACAACGTCAGACACCATACAACACCATACAACACCGGGTGCAACACCATACAACGCCACCATCACACAGAATCAGCAAACCGCGGACAACCTGGCAAAACACATGTTTAATGATACAGTACATTCCAATACTTCAAGTGCTGTACAATATCCGGTGTAAGTTGCAGTTTTTCTATTTGTAAAAAAATATATTTATAACCAAATATACAAATACGAAATCTAAAGTTAAATCTATCGCAACATAATTTGACATAAAAATACATTCCTAATAAGGCCGGGGACACACTATCCGGCGGAACGCACGGACGCCGGACTCCGTGTTTTCTGCCGGAACGTTCGAGATTTTGAAGAGCAGAACACACTATCCGGCGAAACGCCGGACGACGGAAACTGCGCAGTTGCACTCTGACGAGGCCGTCTGGAACAATCTAGTTGAGTCGCAGCTACCATGGTGTCTAGACGGAAGATAGCTGTGCCTTGCCTATTAAGGCACAGAAGAAAAAGAAAACGCGAAAGAACTGTACGGATTCATCCGATTGTGGAGCAGAGGAGACTTCATGGCGTCTTTTATTCATTGTTTTACTTAGAGAGGACGATTCAAAGCTTTTTAATTACTTTCGCATGTCCACCTCGACATTTGATTTCATTCTATCACAAATAAAGGACATCCTCCAGAAAGAAGACACAAATTTCAGGAATTGTATTTCACCCCAGGAGATGTTGGCAGTCACCTTGAGGTAACATTATGAATACGGGGTTTTAAACAAACACATAGGCATTTTTTACCAAGGTTTAGGTTTAGTATTTGAATATGAAGGGTGCAGGGAAAGAACGATCAAACTCACAAAATGTAAAGTTTTCAGGAGAGCGTTTTTAAAATTTAAAGAGTCCTATAAGTATGATAACATATATCCATACTAATGTTAATGTGCTTAATATTTAATTTTACTGGTTGTCATTTCCGTTCAAAAAAATTTGTTTTTTTAACGGTGATTTTAACGGATTTTAAGGGACTTTAACTTTGATTTTTAACGGACTTTGTCCGTTCTCCCCATGAACGCAGTGGAGCTTGACCGATATTCCCCTGCATACTCTAAATGTTTTGTATTCTAGTGCGGAATCTGTTCGTTACTCACATTTATAGAATGCACGTGGTTTTAAAACACGCTTAGACAAAAATCAAAATATACAGGTATTTCAATTTTTTGTATTTTTGGACTTTGATCGTTCTTCCCCTGCACCCTTTATATGTGTTTGATAAATATTTCAATAAACACGATGAAAATACATTATAATATAAAAAAATCGTTGACTTCTGAGATTATGTTTTTAACAAGCCCCTTTGTAATTATGAGTGCCACCCAAGCAATAGATATTTAGTACACAAATTAGGATTTCATTTTTGCGACGGACTCTTCAAAAACCCTTTATTTTCCAAATGCAACACTCATAACTCTCTTTTCACTTGACCGACCACATCTTAATTAAATTATCAACAACCAGATGTTTGTACAAAATCAGATTTTTTCTTTATAAGATATACGAGGTGGAACTCATGTAAATTTTCAGTTTCGTTGATGAAATATTTCTTTATCTCAAACATTTTGAAACCGTAAAACTAAAATATTTAAGTTAAATATAGTAGAAATAAACTAAAAATTAATGTCTCCGATGCTGTCTTCCGTGCGTTTCGCCGGATAGTGTGTCCTCATCCATTTGTACAATGCCCCGCTACCTGCTTTCCGGCAGAAAACACGGAAGACGTCGTCCGGCAAAGAAGAGAATACGTCCGTGCGTTTTGCCGGACGCCGGACGCCGGAACCGGATAATGTGTCCTCACCCCTGTATTTCCCATGCACTACAATGTATTTCTACCTCGACCGGTTCCGGCAGAAAACACGGAGTCCGGCGTCCGTGCGTTTCGCCGGATAGTGTGTCCCCGGCCTAAGATCACGTTTAAAACTGTGTCACTTGACAAAAGTGCGTGTTGTGTTGCAAATTAGTTACTGCATGTCGAACAGAACACAGTACGAAAACTTATTCACTATGAATCTTGTGGATGGTGTTTCATTAAGATTAAAATGTTCACTCCGCACCGAACCAGAAATGTAATACCATTCCAAGATAAACAGAGTAAAATCAAAACTAAAAGCAAAATCCTATACTATAATACGAGCAATGTCTGAAGGGATGTGTGTGTTCCACAATATCGAAATCTAGCGGATAGATTTAGCTTAAACTTTGCATTTAAGAGTGTTTTGGCCCAAAAATAAGTTTAGAAACAGCCTCAATCCCAGGAAAAATTGAATTTGGTCTAAATTAAAGTTTTAAAATCGTAATTTTTAACATTAGTCTTATGGGTTGCTATTTTGGTATAGTTGGTTGTTGGTGGAAATTTCATATATTTATTACCATGAAACTATAAAACTGAATTAAAACCAACGAGCAAGGCTCGGTGTTTTGACCATGTAACTTCCTACATTTTGTTGTAAACATAAATGGAGGATATTTCATATGATATGGAGGCTACCGAAATTAATAATAAATAACTCATCACCTGTTCATAGCACTGGCACTTTTTGTAAGCTGTAAAGATGGAGTATGATTAAACTACGGCAGTACGAAACGTATATAATTTCACCACTACAATAAACCTACAAAACACTAGAATTACGAAATAATTACAAAGAACATTGGATCACAACACGACCTCTGAGGGGAGAGAACACAGTTCTTTAAACACTATCGGTACTTGACAACACATCTGGTATCGTTGCACTGATAAGGCCACTCATGCACAATGCATTGCACTTGCACAACGTCATTGGTGTATCGCTCGAGTGCGAATACTGCAATTTAATTGATACAAACACGCCATCACCGACACTCCGCCGCGCGTCTTATCGCAACAATTGAAGCTGCGGACTCATTAGCTCGCGAATAACTCATGTTATGTTATAATCTTATCGCTTTCCGTGTTTTTCGATAAAACCTTTGACTCCCGAAATGAGGGCCGACCAACATCAATGTTGCAGGTCATCGCTTTTTATATCTGTATTGCTGTATGTTGGATCCATCACGATGCTGTCTTATCCGCATAAAGTAATGTACAGCATAACCTTGCTTCTTAGAAATTCGGTGGATAATCTGTTGTTGTGGAAACTTAAATGTCAAGAATTACAATATTAAGGTTGATGTTATTGGATTTTGAATTACATGAGCGCAACTCATAATAAAGTACAAAGTAATACGTAAAGCAAGAAGACATAACTTTAAAGCACAAAGTGTATTCAAATTTGCGGAGAAAATAAACTTCAACAAATTTTGATTATGACTTAGCCCACTTGTAACAAAGCTTGTTGTATATTTCAAAATTGCATTACAGCATCATAGATTAAACTGTAGTGTAGAGGTGCAGCAGAATCCGAATTGTTGATATAAAATTTGAAGAATCCAAGAAGATTTCTTATGGGACCAGACAAAAGTAAAAAAATACAGGGGAGAGGGTTTCGGATTGTTAAGGTTCTACGGTGTTTTTTGCGGGCGTAATTTGTTGTTCACTCGCGGTGATCCAGAATCACTGTGTGCACATAAGACTTCGTAACAAGACAATTAATACTCCCCGCAAAACACACAGAATTTATAAACTTAAGTTCCTATGTTTAACTAACCATCCATGATATAATGATATACGGCCTACAGTGTTTTACATGAACAGACCAAATTTATTTTCTTCGATAATACAATTACAGAGTACGACACGTAAAATTAAAACAGTGCCATCACCACAGATGCTAATTGCGTCACATGACCACATGACGTCACACAGGCACTGTAGCCCCCGTATTCCCACGGGGAGGGTGGATTCCGGTTGTGCGGGGTGAGCCGCCAAGGTGAGCGACCCCCGGGCGACCTCGCGACGCCGCGGCCAGGGGACAGGGGAGCTTCTCGGAACGGGGGTGCTGCTGTACTTGGAAGCCGCGCGCCACGGGAAAGGACACTAATTGCTAAGTTATAAATCATATGGTCAGAATTATATTGTAAACATTCGTAGGATTAAAAACAATGGCGAAATAGTAGTTTTCATTACTAGTCTCGAAAGTGACTTATTGCGCGGGGAGATTGCATTTAAGCGCGAGGAAAAGCCTATCGAGCCCCGCAATGGCACTTTTGAGACGAGTATTGAACATTATTATTAAGATATCTAAAAACTTGTGAACACCATGAATATATTTGTTTATTCAACTTAGTATCAAGAGAAATCCGAACTCATCATAATGCTGAGTTTCAGTGCTTTTGTCGATGTACTAATGACTTGAGTACTCGAATAAATAAAATATTATGTTTAAGGAGTAAAACGGCCCATGAGAATGGTTTGATTTTTAAAGTGAATTTTGAACTATATTTCAACAGTAGGTAAATGTAAATTACATTTATATTCAGAATTTTTGTTGTCTGTTAATGTCTTAGATTTTTGTATTTGAGCCAGACCAATAAGTGATTTACTTTGAAATTAATACATCAATCTTAAGGGCTAATAAAATTTAAGCTGCACAATATGGCAAGATATTGAAAAAACGCAACTCACCATTCGATAAAAACTCTATCTGATCCCCGAATAACCATTATAGTCGCAGCTCATGATTTAACCTGGCACAGAATGAATAATTTGGTAGACCGTCCATTCTCAGATCGCGATTTCCAGTGTCGGCCTTGGCGGCGGGAGCGGGCCCGACCTTGACCGACCGTCACGGCGGCCCCAAACTCTCGCGCCGGGCCCCGGGCCTGGTCCCCGCCACGATACTCGGCGGCGAGGACACTGGCACAACACTTTCACCCTACAGTCCGGGCCGCTACACTGAGGGCCAGTGGGCGACCTAGGTAATTAAAAATTTTGATAATGGTCAAAAAAGTTTTTATTTTGCAAGTGTTTTGTTAATTGTATGAACAAATCATCCAATTTTACAGCGATTTATTTGTTTATGACTGAAAGTTATAGATAACCTGAGGATAAGATTGCAAGGACATTTACAAGAAAATGTATGTTTAAAAACATAACGTGAGTGTATTAGGATTTTTTCATATCTACGCCAGAGGCATTTTGTGGGATATTAGTACTAGAACACACAAACACTTTTTGGGAAAGCGGTCCAAACCCATCAAATTTTGTTTTTAATTAAGGATTAACTTAAGGTTAAGGATTAACCTTCTTGTGACATAATACCTGCTGTTAACTGACATCAATGGCAAATACATTGTTATGATTTTGTTTCAATTATTTGCCAGGAAAACACATATTACAGTACACGTATTAATATTAACGCTTATTTCATGAATACTTAGAGAATATACTGCGTTTTCCGTTAAAATTATTACAACCCCATTAAAATAAAATAAAATTTCAACCAGAATCAGGTCAAGAAGCCCCGTCCTTGAGATGTTACTCCGGATATAACCATTTAGTCTCAATCTGTGACATATCTCCAAGTCCTCAGAACGACAGCGACTCGGAGACGCTAAAATGTTTATAGCACTTCTTTGAAGTAGTGTAAATATTTGGAGATCAAAATCTAATTACTGTACTCCAAGGAAAAATTAGTCTTGGGTAATGGGGACTCCAAAGGAGCGGAAAAAACTTAGAAATTATAATTTTTTTTATTAAGCGCTATAATTTACAATGGGTAGACCCTATGTATGATGTGCTATGAACTTTAAATAAAGATTCCATTAACTATTTAGAGAAATAAGAATTGCCAATGTTCAGCAAGTAAATTGACTAAGCCTTGATCGATTAAAATTACAAAATAAAAATTATAGGACTGGATAATTTTATTTAGGGTATATAGGCTACCTTTATTTCTTTGAAACATTTTATACCATGCCAAGCAATTCTATACACTTTGACCTCTGTAGCTAATAGCTTAAACAATCCCTCGGACCCTGGCAGCACTAAAAAACCTCTCGATAGCATTTGCATCTTCAAGTAATTAAATCACTTCTTGGAGTGGCTTCCGCATTGAGTGCGAGTGTGGGATCAAGGTATGGGAACCTCGGGGATGTTTGGGGTCCATTATCTTAAGCACGGAGGGTGTGCTTCCTGACCGGAACCGCGATGGGTGGGGACTCGGTAATTAAGGTCTCAGGTGAAGGGGCGCCCTTCCCACGGCCCGCGCCCCGTACAGGACCGCGGTGCTGCGGACGGGGTCTCCCATCGTAAGGGCTCACGATTAGTGCCACCGCCGCCCCGCCCTGCAAACAAGCCCTGTCACACGAGGGACAGTAAAACTGAGTTCTTAGATAATGGTGCATCTTAGGATACCAAGTAAGTAATGGACGACACAGAGAGCCGATCGGAGGGCATCTGGTTAGCGTCTGCACTGGAACAATTTTCTTCCTCCCACCATTAGTACAAAAATATTTTACTTGGTATTATAACAAGTACAGAGACCACGTTATAAAACGGACCATCTGACGGAGAGGTGTAGAAACTCGAGATGAAACGATGACGGAGGAAATGATCGGAGGACATGGCAAAGGTGGGGGCCGCCAACCGTGACAGCTTCACGGTCTACGACGGCGCATCATCACCCCCACATCCGCGTATGCTAATACACGCAGGGGCGAAGCGCTCAACACGCCGGGAGTGGCTGGGGCATACGGCACTTCCTGATGTTATCGCCATCACCATGTCCTGCACGTCGGTACTGCACCCGCCCCCGGTAACATGCATTCCGGACCGCGTGAGAAAAGGAGAAACACTCACATTACAAGCTGACGCGATCTATAGCCTGCATTCAACAAATACGGTAGAGTGAGATGCAAAACTAGTGAAAACACGCATATGCACGACCACCAAAATGTGTGTCCTAAAGGAGCATTAATTGTAGTCCATGCACTTAGTATAGTCGCTGTTATCAGTTGAATCCCACAAAATAGGCCAACACACACAGCCGGGAGAGGCTGCAGTGTTGAGCACACGCAGTACGGTAGGCTAGATCGCTGCTGATGTCACGGCGTGAGACAAGCACATCCTGTCTGCCGCGTTATCGCGTGGGCGACACCGGTGTCCTTCGCACTTCTGCGAAAATAGGCGGGAAAATGTGAGAGAATGCTCGCAATTGTTGCCGACTAAATGTAAACCTCGAGATGTGCAACACCAGCAGCCCCCGTGTGGGATTTGCAGGAGCATCATTAGATAAAGATAAACTAGCACAAGTTTGTCTCGTATATCGCGTTTATTCTACAATAATTCTACCCATCGAAAATTCATTGTAAAAAAATGTTACACTTACATTCCACTGTTACAAACTTAAGGAGGTAATTTGACTGTAAACGTTATTACCTAATTTTTTATAGAGGTTAGAAATCAGTTTTTATTTGAGAGATCAACTTCAAAGTAGTTTAATAAAAAGTAAAAAAGTCTGGTAACTACACGTGTTGATTTAAAAGTTAAATATTTTTAATGTTTGTACGATAGCAAATCACGGGTCTTAGTCATTCCCTTGTCCAGGTTTAAAATGCAATCTTTACGATTTGATTTGTTTATCTATAAGCATTGGGTATAAAAAGCGAGAATCAACAGAAAAGCACGTTTGTTTTCCTAATTTTTTCTCAGCTTGTGCGCATTGTGGGAGAAATCCGCGCATACCGTCAGAAAGATAGTGAGTGTCCTGTAGATGCGCAGAATCACATTATAATTCATATCGGCCCCCATAGGGGCTACGCCCTACAGCATTTCAAAGTTTCAATGTTAATCTTATAGGAGAAGGATAATTGATTGATCAGCTGTTTTAATAATAAACTCTAGCAAATCCAGGAAGAACAGATGTTCCAGTTACGTTTTAAAATTATCTTGTTCAAGTTTAATTGAATTTTAGGTCGAACTTCGAACAGTGGGCAACTTAAATAAAACTAGGGCATTGAGAATCTGAGCAACGTAAGCTTCTCCCCGTTGTTGATGAGTATACAAGTTACATACATACATCACATTAGTATGCGGAGGAGGGATGTGTTCGATAGGAGCCAACAGCTGTTGCTCCAGCTGACGCCCGCATACACAGACAGCTGATGCCCCCCTCCCACCGCCCCTCACAGGCACACGATGGCCCACCTCTGTGTCGCATTGTCCCATGCCGCGACGACGGGGGCAATGATCTCGCCCAAAAACTGCGTAAAACATTGCCAAGGAAGGCGATTACGCTCAGGAAAGGTCTGCGATTAGTTAGGCAGCAGGATTAGTGAAGGATCTTTTTTAAGATCTCCGTGGAGGGTTATTCACCTCCAACAGCAGAACGCAAGACTACTGAGGAAGATTAGACGCGAGGCGAAGAGTTTATTAGACCTCTGTTGATATGCCACGGCGAGGTTATCTTAGAATAAACAGACTCTCGATTTGAAGTATGTTTTCGCTTTTGGGGCCTTCTGAGTGCTGGAAGACTCCAAACTTGTTCATAACATTACGCTGCACGATATTTTTGGTTTGTCGTTTAGATAATGTGGTTTTATAGACAAGTTTTAACCAAATACTTGTGGGAAAAATGTTGGAGCTATGGCATTTGGTAGTGGCGCCGAAGCCGAAGCAAAGTATGTTATTTTATATCGTTGGCATATCTATAAAAGAATAGTCAACTTTGAAAGAACATATTTTTTGCGTCAATGTATTTTTTCTGAAAGCAGTAAAACTTAGTTTTGAATGTGCCTGGCCACAAAAAATTTATAGAGATGCCTGAAAAAATGTCAACGTTAGTACAAGTAAAAACATATTTATACAACGGAAATTGTCATATTTTAAATTAATATTGTTAAAGTGTAACTTTGAAGTAACCCAGACATTTATCAAATGAACGTCATCCTCTCCAATCAAAATCCGATCCTCCTCTCCTAAAGAGAGATTTAATAAAACCTTTAATTTTCACAAGGTCTACTTATTTGTAGTGAGATTATTGGTATGTTACAGTGACATAATAATAATAAATAGAGATCTCATCCAAAATGCAACTAAAATTTAAGTTGATAATGGACCCAAGAAGTTTAAAAACATGTTGGAACTCAAAAATCTGTTCTTCCTATTTTTCTAGAAGTTGTTTTTACAACAGCTGTCTATTGATTCAATTAATTATCTTTCCTAAATACGATTAACATTGGATCTTTGAGAGCCTGCGGGGAGCAGCCCTGGAGTTCGATGTGAATTATATAATCGGATTCTTATCATCTACAAGACACTTCCAACGGCAAGCGCGGATTTCTCCTGCGATGTACACGAGCTGAGAAAAAAGGAGGAAACGAAACATGCTTGTATTAATATAAAGATAGATCATGATTTGTATTATTGCATAACAAAGTAATACATATCAATACTATAGGCCTATTTAAAATCTTTTAAGCCGACGTTATGATAACGGAAATTTTTTATAAACAACCTTCTTATGTGCAGTATATGGTGATTTCTTAATAAGTAGTTTAATCACACACAATTTTCATCGGAGATTTTTGTGATTTTTAACCGAAAGTCAAAGGTACTACATAAATAACTTATCTTCCACATACTGGATATGTATTAAATGTAAAATATCTGCCAAAGTCTGTTTGGAATTTAAAATTGTTTTATGAGAATGTTTATAAAAACTTAGAGACAGAATTTACATTTTATCTAACATCCACATACTGGATATGTATTAAATGTAAAATATCTGCCAAAGTCTGTTTGGAATTTAAAATTGTTTTATGAGAATGTTTATAAAAATTTAGAGACAGAATTTACATTTTTATCTAACATCCGGTAGTCTACTACTGGCGTATTCAATAAAAATGAGCTTAGCACATAACATTTCACGAATTTTCTTTATCACCATAGCAAAATTGTGAATCGCGCTTGATTCCGCGAGACACGTGCGCGGCGCGGCGCAGATGGTATATTTCTTAAGAGGCGAGCCGATTATCGGATATCGTCGGTGCTGATGCCACAAGACGCGGGCGGGACTCGCCAGATGGCGCGGACGTTCCGGTGGCGACGACGGCGACCAGCCGAGGGTGTCTCCCGGGCACGCGCCCGCGCCGCCGACAACTGATTGGACCCGACCCTTCCTTCCGCCACTCACAGGCGTTCATAAGGAAATCATCCATTTTTTACTTCCTTTATAACAGGTTAAGCGAACAAGGAAACTTCATGATAATATTCCCTTGGACTTAACTTGATAAACACCCCCTAAATGACAACGAGCCATAACAAAAGGTTATAGGGAACACATTTCGAGCAAATACTTAGTAAATTCGCTATAGGCTATTTAAGTAACATTGTTCTTAAATTATTCAATCCTGAAGCTGGAGATGCAGTTTTTTGCCTCTCTCAAAACAGAACGTCCTGCAGTGCTTCACCTGCTCCTTTTTTACGCCTTTTTAATTCCGATAAAATTGGTAGGTCTAGGTTTTCAATGAAAAATAAATATTTGGGCTATTTATTAATTTATTTCCCAACGGCAGATCGCCAATTTACAATAGTGCACAATGATGTGGTTTGCAGTACAATATGACAAATATTAGAACTAACCATAAATTAACAAGGATTATGTAAAACAGGTAATGGTGCTTATGCTCTATGAAATGAAGTTAATTAACAATACGAGAACATACAAAAATTCTATATTTTTATATGATATATTCTATGATTCTATATTTGATTCGCTTTAAGATTTTTCATATTTTAAATCCATATTAAGCTATAATAAATTGTTCAAAGTTGATCAACTTTAGACCATAATGGACTTATTCCTTAATACATGTATTCAAAATATATAAAAAATCTAATAGCGAATCAAATAGCCCAAGTCTTAATCTTTACCGGTTCCCACTTTTCACCTTTATTTTAAGTCCGATAAAAGTGGAAGAGGTTTCAATGAAAGATATAGGTTTGGACTACTCGATTCATAGAAGTTTTTTTTCATATTTTACATCATATTAAGCTATAATTGTTTAAAGTTGATCAACTTTAGATCGGCTTTAGACCATTATAGACTGTGCCCAAGTCTTTATCTTTATTTAAAACCCCTCCCACTTTTATCGGACTGTGACTAAAGATAACAAATGGGAGCAGG
This sequence comes from Neoaliturus tenellus, assembly GCA_030545055.2. Classification (NCBI taxonomy): domain Eukaryota; kingdom Metazoa; phylum Arthropoda; class Insecta; order Hemiptera; family Cicadellidae; genus Neoaliturus; species Neoaliturus tenellus. Next base: position 67,614,584 of record CM061533.1, on the reverse strand, counting down.
TAAAAAACACTGCACGATGCATTTTTGGCCCACGAGACCTCAGAATGGTCATGCAACAATGCGAAACGTATTTTGGTAGTAACCGCAACGGCCACTTGACTGGGTAGCATTTACTGTATAGGCTACCTTTAACTTTAACCCCCTCAAGCGATTGTACCCGTCTCATAATATGCCAATTTACACTACGGAATACTGTATAACTAAACATAACATATGTTCAACTAACGTGTCATGGTGACGTCCATGGATGTAGAATTTCCGTGGCCAATGGAATCCCACTATACCGAGGCGAAGGAACGACACAGTGTTAGTTCATACACGTAAATGTTTGTTTATCGCAAAGTCCAATCTTATTCTATCACTTAACTATAACTTATTTACATTATTTACACTCTTCGCTAACCCTACTGTCAACATTCACAGCCGTTCTTCTCTAGCGCCGCGTGCCATTTATCGAAGCACGAGATGGCGCACAGCGGCGGCTCGCCGGGACACTGGGCGCATGTGTACCTGGTCTTGGTCTCCTTGCGGCCCTCGCTCAGGCACACTTTTTATCTCGGCGGTCTTGGCTAGGACATGCGGCGCGTGGCGAGCAGTGCCGACGACGGGCGGCAGAAGGCCCTCCTCAACGGCAGCCCTGTAGTCGTGCAGCTTCATCGGCTTGGCGTTGGACTTGTTGTAGAGCTTGAGCGAGTTGACTACCAGCAGCTACAGAAGATACATCCACATCTGGTTGGGCCACGACAGCGACCTCAGCGCCGACGCCGACGGGTAGTATAGGGTAGGAACTCCTCGGCGCGGTCCACGCCTTTCATCTTGGCGTCCAGCTGCAGGATCGGCAGCGGCTTCTTTTGCACGATATTTAGCAGGTTTAAAGTCTCAACCATAGTGTTGTCAAACTCTGTGGACAGGTACTCAACTGACGAGCGATAGTGGTTCTGCCACTTGACACCCATTACCCCGTATTCGTGAAACACATGCGTTTTGCCTTTCTTCAGAGGCCTTATAAAATCTCCATAATAGTAGTATCTGAAGCTTTTAACAAAGCCCGTGCAATATGAGTTCATGGCCAAGAGTTCAATAGCGAGAGGAATCCTGGTGTAAAACTTGTCCATAAACAGCGAGTGTCCTTTGTTGTAACGGTTCTTCATCAGTTCGTCAAAAACTTTCCAAGATTTATTTTTTGTTCTTCGGCACTTCGTCGAATCCAAGCGAGCTGTGAAGCTAATGCACAAACCGTCGGTTCGCAAAGCGAAAATATTTTTATGGGTTTTTTACACCGAGTAGACTTATATTGTTGAAGGCAACCTCCCCATAAATCCATGCCTTCGTCCAACACAAGATCTTTTCTAGGAGAATACACTTTTGTCATCTTAGCGTTGAAGTGTTCTATCAAGGACCGTGCTTTGTAAACCGGATCATCGATGTCAGGATTCTTGCAGTCACTCTGAAATCGTAGGCACCTATAATGTTCATAAATCGATCCCGACTCATCTGTTCCCTGATGGACGTAAATTTGTACAACCTGCTAGTTATCCAATAATCGGACAGTCGCGGTAGCCGCATAGAGCCCATGTGAAGAATAATGCCAATAAAAACCTTGAGCTTGGGTACCGTTAAATTCTTCCAACCAGTCTCGAGTTTGGCCGCTTCGAGCTGAGAGATACTGCCCAACCGTAAGCGTTTGTCTCTCTCACATATTCTCCAACATCGAGTCGTCCAATAACATCAAAAACCAATCTGTAGATTTATTTTCGCCGGGTATTGGGACGAGGATTTTATTTTCACCAGTAAAAGTGATGTCTTTGAAACCCGAAGTATTTAAATTTAAACAGTCAATGTCTACATTTTTATCCCTAACTACTTCACTTAAACTTTCATATTCATCATCGATTTCCTTGAAGTATTCATGAGACGATGCTGTAGAATCAACGTCACTTTCCACCTCTTCATCGCTGCTATCCGTGAGGTACGGGCTGTCCATCATGTTCGCCAACTAACTATTAAACAACTATACTCATAACTCAAAAACGCACATATTAACATTGATACACCACGCGCGAACTGTGGGCAGACTAGGCGCTGTGTAGCTAAACTGCGAACAGGACACACTACCAAACTGCGAACACGTGATGGCCGGTGGATGGCGCGTGAGGAGCGGAGCGGTGCGATGACCACCAGCCGACGTGACGCGACGCGCAGACCAGTACTGTATTGCCAAAATCTGACATTACCCAGATTTTCGCAAAATAATGGGGTTTGCTGCGATTAACTAGATTATTTAATTCGGGGGTTACACATTTTAAATGTTAACTAAATTTAAGGTAATTATGATCATAGATGTTTATGATTGTTGACCATGTGTAGCCTACAGATCAAGGCACACATACAGAAATTATGGAAGGCAAACTACAAACTTTGATTTTAAGACCGTTTCAAATAGGCTCCGTTGGATAAAATATATAACGAGTTACCTACAACAGGCTGAGCGGTACTAAGGAACTATCGGCATTATCTTTTATCTCGCCGGAAAGTGGAGGATGGAACTGGGGCACGGGACGCAGCCCAGCAGCTGCGGCGGGGCAGCTGAGGCCCCCTCCCCATCCCAAATTTGAGTATTCGGCGCGTGGGACAAACACAAGAAATTAAAACACTTCCGGTCCCCTCAATGAAACTCCCCCGTCGCCAAAATTTGGGCCGGATCCTCGTTTTACGGCTCATCATGGAACAGTAAAGAAGACTTTCAAGTGTTACATTACATTTCAAAACAAATTTCATCCTAGTGAAAGTAGAATTTCGTCATAACATAAACAAATAACTTATAACAATCTTTTTGTGTTTTTTTTTCATCACAATTTTCTCATTAAATGTAATTCGGTAACTGAACGCGATATTTAGTAAAATATAGGCCTAAATTTTCTGCGGCGATACCGTGCCTATGTTTAGTTCTTAAATTATCTTAAAGAGTGTAATATGTGTTATAATTAATTTTATATGAGTCATTGGGTTAGTATTTATATAAATACACCCGTCGCAGCAGACCTGCGTACTCAGCGAATTTCCAATATAGTAGTACTGTATTAATTATGACCAGATAAACCTGTAAACCAAATATCATCACAAGCTCATAAATAGGAAAATAAATGTCTATTCTCTTAATAGGGAAAGAGTATGCAGGTACACCGCTGCCATGGGAACACTAAAAGTAGGTTTTTAGCACAAAAAAATTATTTCGACCATATGAAGCCATATACTAAAGTTTCATCAGTATCTGTCCATTGCTAAAGGAGTTTGCCTATTCTCCTTATGATTAACATGGGAAAAGAGTATGCAGGTTTGCTGCAATGATAAGCAAAAAAACGATTTTTTACCATAAATGGATGAATCTCAACCAAATGAAGCTGAATACCAAGTTTCATCCAAAAACATTGGTAAAAAAGTGAAATATTAACACACCCTTATTCTCCATAAGATTAACATTGGAGCCTCAAAATACAACGTACTGTCTTTAGACTTTTTAATATCTCGGTAGCCAATGGAGATAGAGCAAAGCTTCAAGATACTAAATTGTGTGTTTTTTTTAGCTAAATCCAATGGTCAAAATAAAAATTTAAAATGTTTAAAAATTACATATTAAAAATGCAAAAAACCCATTTTTGGGGTACAAAACCCCCCAAAACTACCCCTTCCGATAGGTCGATATGTCTGGTTTACGAACTCATCCGAATAAACATAGGATTACACATCTCTACCAAAAATGGTGTCGATCGGACCATTTTTACGAGAGCTATCGTGTCTAGGGACACATACATATATATACATATATATAAATTTTAATGACTATTATTTTTGGTCTCTGGGCACCTAAAAACGAAAAAGTAACATGGTCCCGGGCTTAGGTCTTACCATGAGACCTACGGTAATAGCTTATTTCCTATGGGAAATTCGCTAATAAAAAGAGTAAAATGTTCATTTTACGTAGTTAATGTTTGATAAATATCAATTTATCAAAAGTCAATTTCTTAAATTTCAAATTTGATAAATATCAATTTATTTACCCCCGTCGCAGCATACCTGCGTACTCAGCGAATTTCCAAATTAGTAGTGTTAATTATGACCCTGTAAACCTGTAAACCAAAAATCACCACAAGCTCATAAATAGGGAAATAAATGTTTATCTCCTCATGATAAATGTAGGGAAAGAGTATGCAGGTATGCTGCCATGGGGAACACTAAAAGTAGGTTTTTAGCATTAAAAAAAAATTATTTTGACCATATGAAGCCATACACTAAATTTCATCAATATCTGTCAATTGCTAAAGGAGTTTGCCTATTCTCCATATGATTAACATCCGGGAAAAGAGTATGCAGGTTTGCTGCCATGATAAGCACAAAAACCAAGATTTTTTACCTTAAATGGATGAATCTCAACCGAATGAAGCTGAATACCAAGTTTCATCCAAAAACATTGGTTAATAAGTGAAATATTAACACATCCTTATTCTCCATAAGATTAACATTGGAGCCTCAAAATACAACGTACTGTCTTTAGACTTTGTAATATCTCGGTAACCAATGGAGATAGAGCAAAGCTTCAAAATGCTAAATTGTGTGTTTTTTTAGCTAAATCCAATGGTCAAAACAAAAATCTGAAATTTTTTTAATTACATATGAAAAATGCAAAAAACCCATTTTTGGGGTACAAAACCCCCCAAAACTACCCCTTCCCATAGGTCGATATGTCTGGTTTACGAACTCATCCGAATAAACGTAGGATTACACATCTCTACCAAATTTGGTGTCGATCGGACCATTTTTACGAGAGTTATCATGTCTAGGGACACATACATATATATATATATATATATATATATATATATATATATATATATATATATATATTTTAATGACTATTATTTTTGGTGTCTGGGCACCTAAAAACAAAAAAGTAACATGGTCCCGGGCTTAGGTCTTACCATGAGACCTACGGTAATAGCTTATTCCCTATGGGAAATTCGCTAAAAAGAGTAAAATGTTCATTTTACGTAGTTAATGTTTGATAAATATCAATTTATCAAAAGTACCATGTTAACCGAGCCTTGCTCGTTGGTTTTAATTCACTTTTGTTATAGTGTCATTGTATAATAAAGCTATAAAATTTCCACCAACAACCACTATACCTCTTCACAGTTAACAGCCGTTTCAAAAAGACTGTTTAACATTGATGTGACTTCAGGGTTTCTGCAGAATTTCAATCTTTCATTTCTCTGGATTTTCTCTGACTTTCCCTGACTCTACTGAAAAAGTCCCCTGACCAACTTCCTAACAGTGACTCGCCATTTTGTTTCAATAACTAAGCACGTGCGTACAAAAACTTGTATTAAATATGGTTAAACATTATTTATAGCATTGTACTTTCTTTCTATTTAATAGAAATTAAGTTAAATCAATTGGTGGTAGTAAAAATTAAAGACAACACTACAAAACCAAAAGAGCTTGGGCAAAAGAATACATTACAAAGTTGCACGGGACAACTAGAGCCTCAATTTACTGTCATGAGTTACATATATTGGTTTTTACATTTTTAACATTTTCAAAAATGTAGAATTTTTTTAATTTTGACAGTTGTGGTCTTGTGCTGATTTTTAACTAGGCCTAAGTATTTTTAATTAGAAAACTCATTTATGACAAATAATGAAAGAATTCCAGGGTATTTCGTAAAGAATTTTTATTAAAAAAGGACTGGATGGGATGATTTTGAAAGGAATGGACTGAATTCTGTGTTTATCAAAATGTGTATCAAATAGATCTTTAACAGATATAGCATGGAATAGTTTGGCCTGCAATGTCCGTTTACTGTTCAAACAATTGGAGTAGAGCGACGAAGTTGCAGACTGTTTTTAGTCCTATATGGTTATTCTATATGGAATCCAGTAGTGAAATATGCCAGAGGTTATGCTGTGTTACCTGTAAATGATAGTTTGAAATTTCTGAGATTAACCAAAACTAACAAAATTTTGAATATCCTGTATTCATAAATTAATAATATAAATAATTTTTTTGAAATTGCTTGATGGCGTCGATTTAAAGGGAATTCTGATCAGTAATCAATTGGTGAGTTACCTTAGGCCTACATGTCACCCAATGGAGCATGATTGACAAGAATGGTGACAAATCGATGTTGTTTCATTGGTAGAAGAAGAGTAATAAAACTATGAAAGCTGGCATGGAGCAATTTATAAAAACTTAAATTTAGACCAAATTGATATTTTTCCTGGGATTGAGGCGGGTTTTAAACTTATTTTTGGACCAAAACACTCATACAATGCAAAGTTTAAGCAAAGACTACCCGCTAGATTTCGAGATCGTGGAACACACATCCCTTCAGACAGTGCTCGTATTATAGTATATGATTAACCTTTATTAGGTCTAAAATATGCTCTAAGCGTATAAATATATTGAACAAAATAAATAGCATAAGCTATAATTTAATACAGTGAAGTGTCCACAATGGAACAATTGTTTGTCCACTACTTGTACATGATCTTTTTTAATTGTCCACTACTGGAACATGTGCATGTCTTTGTTTTATTGGTAGCATTATTATTTTAAGTTGTAAACTACATTTATGGAATAATTTACAAACTACGCTTAACCAACCTCCCCTTTTATCCATTAAAACAATTGTAGGTATTCTAATAAAATCGTAATTTGATGTCAAACCCATTCGGCTTCTTATACGTACTGTACACTAACTGCTGTGGGTTAGGTGTTAAGTAAAATGAATGAAATGTCAAAATATTCCATTTAAAAGTAGTCTGAAAGTCATTTTTTCCACATTGTTCTTACTTGTTTTGGATTAGTATGTTTTTGTTGAATACAAACACAACATTTGATGTTAGCGGACGGAAAAAATCAACATCGTGTTTTCTGTGCAGTTTTTTAAGGGTACAATAAACGCCGATTCTACAAATTAATTACAGGCCATAAAACAGCTGTTTTGCGTGCTTTAAAAATCATAAAACCTGAAATTTCTTATAGTATAAAAAGTAATTTACAAGTGTGAAGTAAGGCGAGATCAAGGAATCTAAAATAAATAAAGAGAAGGTAGGGGTCAAGACATACAATGCCCTCTATGTACCAGGTGTTCTTTTGCACCTATGACATCATCATTTACTAATACTGGAAATGATAATGATGATGTCATAGGTGCAAAAGAACACCAGGTGCATAGAGGGCATTGCATGTCTTGACCCCTACCTTGTCTTTATTTATTTTAGATTCCTTGGGCGAGATGAAGTAAATGGGACATCGGGCCCAGCGATGGAGAGGAGAGCAGAATAACAATGTGTTCAAACACAAAAGGGATTGATCTCAGGCCAAGGGCAAGGGAGAACGGAGAACAAAATAGTTCTCAGTATTGAGGAAAGTCGCGAAAGGGTCTTCAAAATTTACTTTTAACATCATCCCAAGTGGAAACAATCCTGATGTGATGAACTTACTTGGAAACGCGCCATTCCTTTGAGTTAAGGCCGACTTGTTTAGCATTTTGTTTGGTTTACTTGTTACGTTACAGTTCGTGATCACTTAAAAGCTTGATTAATTCGATGAATTGTTGTTGCCATATAAAATTTTAAACATTTCTGATGATTATAAATTAAACTTATACATTGGTTAAGTTGGTGAGACCTTAAAGACATTATAAGTTATTAAAATAGTCATCTAAGGAAATCTGCTACTCAAAAATGTTTAATTAGTTGTTGTAGTTATTTTGTTAACTATTAGGTTGGAGCGTTGGAGTTAGTCCCGATCTCGCCTGTTCCACATAAGGGCAGCTGTTAAACGCGAAACGCAAAATAATCACTTTATTTAAAATCAGAAAATAATTTATGAAATCAAAATAAAGGGATCATTAGGACGAATATATTTTGTAAAGGGGCGTTTACACCAGAGGTTGACAACCAAAATTGTCGACTTTCACTGTTAGATCTATCTAAATGGCACAAAATCGACATTTCTCAAGAAAACTAAATCGTAGAAAAAAACACTAAACACATGTGTTTACAGGTGCCAAAACAAAGGCGAATAATACAATATGCAGATATTCGCAAATTTTCCAATGTAAAAAATAATTAAATTTTTTGTAGTGTAGAACTATTATGGAAATTTTTAACCGGTTCTAAATTGCATAGGCTGACACATAAAATACAACCAAAATTAAGGAATACACGAAAAAATAATTGTTAATCAAAGGAAAACTAATGAAGAGTAAAATTTCATTATTTTAGGGAACATACCGTGGCCAAAAAAATATTCTTAATAAACTTTCTTGCGAATCAAATTTATTTTTTTGTAATATCAACGTATGCATGTCCTAAACATCTTTGATTATAGAGCGCAATGGTAAACAAGAGCTTTTACTTTAAGTATTACCACAATCGGACATTACATTTATAAATCATTTCTACCAAGAAAATAATTTATTGAACAAACTAATTAATTTAAATCCCTGTAGACTTATCACAAAAGGTTGCACAATGCACATTAGCTTATTTGGTTTATTGCAGTAATTTTGTGAAATTTCTCTGACCAGTAAAATTTTATAATAATAATAACAGTTATTGCACTGACAATATTTGGCATTGTTTAGGGAAGTATTTTACTGCGTTTCACAATTTAAAAGTTCACATTTCCAAATGTTATTTCACTTAGTCTTTTTAATTTTTTTTCCATAGTTTTTCTTCTTCATTCCTTCTTTCTTCCTTCCTTCTTCTTTCTCCATGATTACATTTTTATCTCACTTTGAACCGCTTTAAAGAACTAAAGGTGTTCAGTTGCAACAAATTACAGGGTTACCATGATAGCGACTAACGCCGTATTTAAACGTAGATAAATTGTCCAGCTAATTGACGAGTCGATGACGCAGCACTCATTTTCAATAACGCTCGCGCATCTTTTGTTTTCTTTGATCACAGAAAAAATGTTATATCTCAACACAAGACAATCTGCCGTTTTGTTGCACAGGGAAAAGTACCGTAGTGCGCTGTAGGTTATGACAGCAATGAAATGCGTCGCTGGTTTGGGGCTAAGCATGATATATTAGCGAATTTCCCTATAGGGAATACGCTATTACGGTAGTAGCCATGGTAAGACCTAAGCCCAGGACCACTTTACTTTTTCATTTTGAGGTCCCCAGAAGCCAAAAACACCATTCGTTCATTTTCATATATATGTATTTATATATATATATATATATATATATATATATATATATATATATATATATATATATATATATATATCTATATATCTATCTAGGCCTATCTATATATCTATATATCTATGTGTCCGTGGTATTGATAACTTTTGAAGGGGACCTCCGATTTTGATGAAATTTGGTATGGAGGTGTAAGACCAGGTCTATTTTCATGAGTTCGCGAACCAGCATTGTCAGGTTATGGGAACGGGGTTTTATGGGGTTATAAAGGGATCAAAAATGGGTTTTTTGCATTTTTGGACCTTAATTTTTAAAATTCATCAATTTTAACTGAAATCATTTAAAAGAGCTTAAAAAAACAAACAATTTAGTATTTTGAATTTTTATCATAGCATAACTGGTTACGGGGCAAATCCAAAAATGTGTTTTCCATGTTATTCTTATGGGAAATCAAGAAAACCCTATATCTTGCTTATTTATTGACATAACTTAATCAAATTTGGTATGTACATTATCTATTTAAGGTTTAACTTATACTTGCTTACAAAACCCATATGGCGGCAAACCTACATACTCACCCCATGGGGTTTATGGGGAAAATAAAAAATTGCCAGAGTTTGATACAATTTTGTGTTTACATTCACCAATTATTGATTAACTTAGATTTTCTAACAACACCCCATGGCAGCAAACCTACATACTCGATCCTATGGTGTTTTTATGGGGAAAGTAAATAATCTGAAATTCCATTGGAAATTCGCTGAGTACGCAGGTCTGCTGCGACGGGGGTATTGGTATTTTACTCACCTGTTTCTAACGTCATTTGTCATACGATTCTCTGAATCTTGGTTATAATTTTGTTAAATAGTACATTTCACTGTGGCTCCTATATCTTAACAGAGTGAAATTGTAATTTTTAGCGATGTTTTCAAGTTATTACGGTAACTCAATTTTCCTCCCTTATTAAATTTGTTTACCGGGACCAATATAATTTATTTGCATTTTATCATGGCCACGAATTAACCTAAAACATTAAACCTTAAATAAAGTACAATAAATACAATAATAAATGTATAAGTTTATTGTAATTTATAATAAATGCAATAAGTGTTGCAATAAATATCACAAAAATGACATCCGAACGATACAAGGGAATACTGTGGCATGTGTTTAGCTTTACAGGCGAAGAAGACGTTGTAGGGGGTTTTGTCAAAAACAATCAAGTCATTGTAGCGTATTACACCGGGGAAATTTGCAAAGTACATTGTACAGTTGGGGGTCGATGGACAAATTGACCGTGGAAGGGCTATTCGATTTTAGTTATATACTTTAAACCTTACGTGTTTAAAAATAAATTACAAATTAATCACAACTTACGCATCGTTATAATATTCTACGAACGGCTGGTGCTGTATGTGCGGCTGCGTATAGAAAGTCCTGCCGGCCATAGTGGCAGTATACACTCACGACACGACACACGGAGAACCCTGTACCCCGATACCGAGGTACCCCAGCTACTGGGCTACTGCGCTGAGAGGGGTGCAGGGCTACGCCAGGTGCGACCCCCCTCCCCTCACCACACCGGCACAGTACACCATGAGGGGTACCGTCGGGGCCGCGGCCAATAGACCTCGCGGCGGAGGGGCTACAACGCGATGGAAGGAGTAAATTAAGAATTTTACTTTTCGTGCAAAACGTTGCTCGAAATCGAGCATAAATATTACGTTTAGTTCAAGCGACCAAATACATCAACAAATAATACATAATAAAAATTCAATTATAACCGTCTAATCCAATATAGTGACTACAGTATCAGTTCCGGTAATCACCAAAAACTACACGTATTTTACAGCTGTACATTAACATATGTTTAAAATTCTAGATTAAATTTCAATGTTATTATTCTTATGGGAAAGTTTCAAATTTCAAGTATGGAAAGCGCCTTTAATTTAAGTCCGATTCTCATAAATTTTTGGGGGGAAACAACTATACCGACCGAACAATATCCAATGACACCAAAAACTTGAAAATCTGTTGAAAATTGTAGGATGAGTTCCCTTAACAAAGCACCCTTAGCTTATTTATTAAGTATAGATTACTCGGCCTATTTAACCATCGTAGTAAAGTTAGAAACTTAAGCTGCAATAATTGTACAGTTACGATGATTGATGTGGGGTTATGTCTAGATTTATTTGGACTTTAACAAGTCAGTTCCAGAACTGTTCATACCCTACCTATATACGGTGTTATAAGACTTAACCATATAATAAATTTTACCGTGTTAACCAATTATAATGAATTTTAAGGAACATAAGAAACATTGAGTGTCTTAAATATTAATTTCAATATGCCTACCAGGTACAAAGCACAACAGTTCGTCAATAATTTTATCTATATACAGGAGGCTACTTTTTTGATACGCTAAGAAATTTTTATTGTAGTTTAAACTCACCCATCCTTTAAGAGTCTGCAGTACCTACGCCATTTCGGTATTTGTACCATAAGAACTATGTTAAATTTGAAACATTACTGTTAGTTTGTTTTTCGCCTGAAAATTACAAACTTGATGTCATTTTAAACTGTACCATAGTGTCTTTCATTTGACATGATAAAAAATTAATTTTAAAAATTATCGACTCGAATAACGAATAAAAACAATGTATATTATCAATATTTTTAAATCATGTTATACACATTTTTGAGGTTTATTACAAAATGTATCTACGTCAAATCAACCGCCATGCCATTATGGTGAACATAAAGTCTACAAGTTTCATGCGAATCCAATGAAAGATTATCGAGATAACGTGTTTTAAAGACACCTATAAATAACATTGTTCTTATGGGACTAAAAATCAAAATGGCGGAGTACTGCAGACTGTTAAATGATTTTCAAGTTTTTTGCAGTATGGTAAAAAACGTTGTTCATCACTCGGACGGAAAGTGTTTTTTCTATGTGCTTAATCAATATATCCGAGCTCGGCGATTGCGCAGAGAACAAAACCACTTTCCGTCCTAGTGATGAAAACTACTATTTCATCACTAGGAGCAAAAGTGGGTCTTTTTGGTGCGCAATCATGTTTTAAAAACGAGGCGCAGCCGAGTTTTTAAAAACGATTGGTTCCATCCTGACGGTCCACATCAAACTGAAGTTTGGGTAGAATTGCGACCAGACCAGAGGCGATTGCTAGTTTGTTTTATTGAGACTTCCGAGTCTGCGATCTCGGCGGAATGCTGAAAATCTTTGTAGAGTGTAGGGGAAGGAACAATAGACCGACGGCACGCGCTTTCTTATTCTATTACCTCGGTCTAGGCGTCTAGGCGTGCGGTATGGTGTAAGTTCCACCGTTCTTTGCAGTCGCAGACGCAAGAGACACCTGGCCCTGGCCACAGTTCAGCTGTCGAGCCATTTAACTCCAGTTTACTAAAAGGTCATTAGACCTACATCTCCGATAAAACTATGATGAAAATGTGTGCTATTCTCATATTGCTTACGGTTACGTTTATTGGTGGTTCGCATTAAAGTCAAAATTGATCGCACAATGACTCTGATGAATAAAGCATAACTGCACAAACAAAGGAACTAAACTACTAAGCCTACTTCGAACTGATGGTACACAGTCCGTTGACAAACTTAGAAAACACGATAAGGCCTATACTCTAAAAACAGGCAGAACTGTACGTGCAACGCTAGGGCTCGTAGAATAACTTAAATTCTCAGTATTTAATCTTTCTTTAGATTATTTACAAACTTTCATCCGAATATTCGGATAAATTTTACGAAATAGTTGATATTTAATTATACTATCGGAAAAAGTTTTGCTTGCCAAAACCCTGCAGGAATTTGAAGGTAGGGAAGCTTCTAACAAATTGACTACAATGCAATTTCAATCTACAGTAGGTACTGTAATTCATTTCTATAATAAAAAAATAATAAAAATAAAACTCGAGGTCTCAAAACCGATACAGTTACAGTGGCACCACATCTAAACTATAATAAATAATATATTTGCTTGTTTGCAAAATTCCATGAAACATGAAAAGTGTAGGCTGGTTTCCGCGTAGTTTTAAAACTGATAGCACGTGCTCTTGCTAGCTCCCCTATTCTCTGTGCGTTATAGCATAGTTTGCCGTATCTGCATCTTGCCCTTCCTCCTCCGGGAGATGTCGAGGTGCGCCGATGGCCAGGGCATTCCACAGCGCATTACCGTCTACCCTCGGAGGCGCAGGGTCGAGGTGCGCCGATGATCAGTCGGGTGGCCTGTTCCCCATGTTTTGCTGCCACGCTGTTACTAATTCATTCCAAATTAAATATAAGTGTTAGGTACGGTATGTTGTTATTTAAACTGTTTGAAAAGCCCTGTATTAATAGTAAGTACCAGGTTAACCGAGCCTTGCGCGTTGGTTTTGATTCAATTTTAATATTTTCACCAACAACCAACTATACCTCTTCACAGTCAACAGCTGTTTCAAAAGGTCTGCTTAACATTACTGTTCCTTTATTTTTGTTTACATTTAGTTGTTATTTCGTTACCAAAATAGCAACCCATAAGACCAATGTTAAAAATTACAATTTTTAAACTTAAATTTAGATCAAATTTGATTTTTCCTGAGATTGAGACTGTTTCTAAACTTATTTTTGGACCGAAACACTCTTTAATGCAAAGTTTAAGCAAAATCTAACAGCTAGATTTCGAGATCGTGGAACACACATCCCTTCAGACATTCCTCGTATTATAGTATAGGATTTTCACTATGGCGAAAAGCGGGTTTTCTGTGCTCATTTGAGTTTCACGATTAAGGTAAACGCACCAGTAGTGGACACTGTTCCGGTAGTGGACACTTTCGTCTTTTAAAGTTAATAATTACCTTATTTCTCAACTTAAAAATATTGTTTTATTGTTGAAAACATTTTTGATTATTTTTCTTTTGTTTATAAACAAAGGCTCTCAATTATGATTCATTTTAAAGGGTTTTATAGGATTTTAATTTAAGGCTTACACAGATTTAGAGGTTGAAGAGGTCACCCTTATCCAAACTGATAAGGAGGTGAGATTGGAATTTATTAATTTTAGTTAGTTTTAAAGATATAAAGGTTTACAAACTATATAAATGTATAATCACCGAAAACTTTGGGTCACTTTAAAGTTATAATTTGGAAGTTTTGATGAATTGTTTTAAGAATAAAACACTGTCCACTACTGGTACACGAATTTCAATGAAAATCCAGTAGTGGACAGTGTGGTGTAGAATATCCTAGGTTAAGGTTTTGGTGCACTTTTTTAATCTAGATGTTTATATATAACCAATTGTGGTGATAGGCTCACTCCCCTCGGGTTGTGTGGGAATTTTGTATATTTTTAACCGTCATAAATTCATTCATAACGGCAATTAATGCCTCCTTTTTCCTTACCACATGTTTTTTTTTTTTTTTTTTTTTTTTTTTTTTTTTTTTTTTTTTTTTTTAATTGTTCCAAATGGATTAAATATTACAAGAAGAAACAAGAAAAAAGTCTGAAGATGAGAGAAAGAAAACTGAAAGATTGTTGAATAGACAAAGAAAGCGAGAGGAGGATAAAACATCCGTAAAAAATCTCAAAACACAAGACATAAATTCAAAAAGATAGACTACAAATGTATGTATTGCAGTGCATCTTGGAACGAGGAGAAAAATGACAATACTGGTGCAACATGGATAGATTGTGATAATAGTGTAAAAATAGTGTTCATGTTTCATGTTTACCCATGGAGTACCAAGTTAAATTCAATTTTGATAACTATCCTCTAACACCAGGAGTTCAAACCTCACTTTCCTCTTGTCTAATTTTCTTTGTCAGTTTTGTGACTCACTAATTTAAAATTAAATAAAGTCCTGATGTTTAAAAATACTATTGCTGTAATTTATTCATTGTTTACTAAAGGTCTTCATGTATTTCAGAATATAAACGAGCAATTTAATAAAAAGAAACATGTTCTGTATGTTTGCATTACGGTTTGTTTTTTTATTTATATTTATGTAATGTATAAAATTTAATTCTATAAGCAATTAGACAGTAATTCCGAATAAAATTAAATATTTGTGTATGTAGTTTGATAAATATTAATTTATTTACTAAAAAAAGTGTATAAACCATTCACGGCAGAAGTCAGAATGAAGTGTCCACAGTGGAACAACTGTCTGTCCACTACTGGTACATGCTATTTTTTAACTGTCCACTGGAACATGTGCATGACTTTATTTTATCGATTCATACAAGATTATTTTAAGACAGAAACTACATGTTTTGAATAATTTACAAACTACATTAAACCAGCTTTCCCCTCGATCCATAAAAACCATTGTAGGCATTCAAATTTAACGGCAATTCGATGTTAAGCATCCTACTCTCCTTATACTGTCCACTACTGGTGCGTTTACCTTAATATGGTTATTTTACGTAAATTGAAAATCCCTGTATAGGCCTAGTAATTTTTATCACTAGGGCGAAAAGCGGGTTTATTATGGGTAAAAATGGCGCAAATCAACAGAAGACAAAAACTAACATGTGTTGAGCACTCTTTTAATTATTTAACCTTGTTGGCTGTAATAAATGCCACCTTTCCGGACTAATTCAACACCAACTGACTAATAGGCCAGAAAATGGCTGTTTAACATGCAGTCTGATGAAAAATGAGCAAATGGGTGAATCTCACAAAATGTTATAACTTAGGTCCCATTCAATTTCATGTTAAAATAAATAAACAATTGCCAATAAAACAGTGTTTAATTACTTTCCTTAATCCCTATTCTCCATTGAATATCTATTTAAGAATATAAAATAATCAATTTATTTACATAAAGAAGTTTACTTCAAGAAAATACAATTCGGTAACGTGTCACTGGACTATCGTCTGCTAATTCACTTCAAAACAAAACACATAATATGCGACGAAAAAAGAAATAATATTTGTCGATATGACAACTGAAGACAGTAAATGTGGAAACCATAGGCCATCAAACGAAATTTCGTTGTTTTGGAGGTTATACAATAAACTTTCGTCGGTCTTTGTCCCGCCCACGGCAAAAAAAGCTACATGAAATTGGCGCCGTAATCCGTTCCTCGAGTTTTAGCGGGAACGAAACTGTCGTAGTTCGGCAATGCTTGATGTGGTGAACGAAAGTTATTTTGTTGTTGGTGATTTTTACGTCGTGTTTTACTTCAAAATAAATATTTTCAGGTAAGAATCATTCCGTACCTTAAATCATAAACAAAACGGTAACACTATTTTGTACGAAGTTATTTGGCTAGATCATTGGTTAAAGCTACGTCTACAACAAGTTTGTTATTTCGTACCTAACCTCAATCTTCCGAGGTCTCATGATGCCGCGTTGCGTTACTACGTTGTATTTAATCTAGAAATCACCATCCGGTAACGCTCATTTCGGAAACGTTGCCGGAGAGGTAAAACGTTACCGTTTTGTTAAAAGTTACCTCACTTCCTTGATTTTTATTTAAGAGTTACTTTTAATGTTTTATTAATAGATGTTAATTATATTAACAGTAAATACATGTCTAGATGTTTGTAATAAATAAAAAAATATAAAAAAAATACTTTGAGCCAACATAATAGCCTTTGTGCTATATGTTTTGACACATATTTTTAAAAACACAATCAAATGATTTTTAATAAATTTAATAGTTTTTATTTATTTTTTAAATATTATCATGACAAATAAATATACTAAATAAATATAACATATTTAACAACAGCATCCTTATTTATAAATTAGGGTGCTCTTGTTGAATACATGTTATTTGTTTAGAGGGTGTTTTTTTTACAATTCACATTTTTATTTTTATTTAATTTATATATATAAATTAAATAAAAGAATTTTAGGGTTGCAGAATGTTAAATTTTTCTTCCCCAACGTAGATATAGAGGTTTTCAGCAAACTGAACCGTAATATTAATTTAATATTTTTAATAAAGGTGCAAATTAAAAAAAACCTGTTTAATACTAGCAGCCCTATTAATTTAATGTTATATTGACACAACAGGCATGTTAATTTTGAGTTTAATTTTTTTAAATATTTTTTATCAGTCAAATTAGTTCTCTGCTAATACGCCTAGTTCTGAATATAAAATACAATAACAAGTTAACTGATGAGCTGAATCCATTTTTTTTTAATGTACTTAACTACCACAATCTCTAATAACATCCATCGTTAGGAAAGTAGGCTAACATTTATTTATTTTGTTTTCAGGGCATTAAAATATCATGGCTCGCTCAACAAAGCAGTCAGCAAAGGAAAAATATGAGCGGCAGAAAGAATTAACACGAGAACGGGTTCGAAGGTATAGACAAAGGATGACAGAAGAGAAAAAAGAAGAAAAGAAGAAATGGACGGGGTTGGGGGTACGTTAAAAAGAGAGGCCGATCGCAAAGTGTTACGCGGTGCAGACATTTGTTCTGCAAAAGACTTTGTGTCCGCACTTAAGCATGTTAACATTGATCTTTACGAAATTCCTGCGAACGTCATCAGTGACTTTAAGGCTGAAGTTAGTGGCTTCAACATCCCAGAAATTAAAGGAATAATGAAGGTTCATCAAATTACTTGGTGTATCGGCAAAAAAATGTATGCCAGAGGTCTATCGTGCTTTGCATGTGTTCCTTCATCTCTTTGTACCCATTATAATCTTGGCGAAATTTTCCCATCCTCACAAGATCCCCCGAAGACTCAGAAGATCAGCACAGAGCGTAAGAGGAAAACAAAGTTGTCCGTGGATGAAGTTTATGGAGCTTCTTCTGAAGATGAAGACTTCTTTGATCAGGAAGTTACTGCTGAAGACACAAGTAATATGATGAACATGTATGAGTGCACAACAGAAGAGGATGGTATATCTGATAAAATTGTGTCTGGAGCACATGTTTTGGTCGAGTATCAGATTGAAAAAGGCAAAAAGTCTTCATCAAAGCAGTTTTTTGGCATCTGCCAAAACGATCCAACCCAGGGAGAAGTCATCATAATGTTTTTGAAGAGTTGTGCTAAAGACAGCCAGTTGTTCTTTGTGAATGAAAAAGACGTAGTATCAGTGCCTTTAAATCAAATTAAGGCTGTGCTTCCAACTCCTTCTGTTGTATTGAAAGGCAATCGTGTCTTTTACAAATTCAAGAAATTCAACAAGTAACTGTACTGGTTTAACGAATTGTCTTATTTTAATATTTAAAATGTGGTTTTACTGAATAATGACAGTGAAAGTGACAACAAAGATTTCATGTTCGTTTTAATTTTTCACTTTCACAAAGTTGACAAAGCTTTCAGTGATAGTTATAGGTAGAAGAGTAAAATGTAATTGACTATTGTACTTTTAAAACCCATGTTGTCCGTTTTTTGCTTTGTTTTGACAATTTCATGGGTTTTCTAGTTGTCATTTTTTATAAAGTAAAAGTAGTTTTACTATTACACTTTTATCGTGTACTAATTATTTTGTAAGAATGATACTTTTACAACCATGTTCTTTTTTATAATTTTACTATTTTTCATGGCTTTAGTATTATTCATAAAATAAAGGATTATTTGTAATGTCAATCTTGTATTTTCTTACTCTATGCCCAAGCTCTCTGTAAGTTTTGACATAATGAGAGCGAGAATGGAGGTTAGTGCACAATCCGGTAACGGTCAATACAATTCAGTAACGCACATGAATACTTGTGTAAATTTGTTATTACTTTTACTAAATTGATGATTAATCAATCACTGTACTCTTTACAGTTAATATTAACTAGAAAAAGTGAAGATTTGAATTATTCTAAGATTTGGTTGATTTCATTAGAAAGTTTATGTGTTTACGTTGCTAGGTAACCTAAAAATCCGACAATTTTTCTTTATTATTGGCATAGTAACTTGAAAAATAATTTTGAAAACATTGTATTTTAATAATTAAAGGTACATTGTATTGTTTATAAAATTATTATGTCATTTAATATATTTTATTACTGTATTTTTATTGATTTATCAAGCGTTACAGGATTGTAATTATTCAGTGTCGTCTACATTTGAGATATTGGAAAAAAATAGTAAATGACAAAATTCAGCTCTGCTGATATAAATATGTATTTAAAACAATATAAAGTTTTTATTCACAATGTACAAATAATTCAAAATAATAAAAAATTTTTTTTTTTTAGTTGGTTGAAAATGCTACATTTCGTGAGATTCACCCAAATGTTTTTCGTGTAATAAACTGCACATCCATACAACATACCAAATTGCTATTCTTCAGTTGACTTTGAATATTGATACAGTATTAAACAGTAATGTAATAACTAGGTATACAATGCAGTTGTCTGCTTATGCAATATTGAGCAGAGCGACTATTTATTAAATCAATAATAGCAAATATTTTTTAGGTAATTCATGTGAGCTCGTTCGCTACGCTCACTCTCCGTCGATTTAGTTCGTTCTCTGCGCTCACTCACCTTTTAGGTCAGCTCATTCGCTGCACACACTCGTCGCCAGATTTAGGTTGTTCGCTGCGCTTACTCGCCCCAAGTCTGTAATACTCTAATTATTTTTTGAGTACGCAGGTTTGCTGCGACGGGGTATTATATGATTACAAAATATTAAATGGTGCGTCGTCCAAAATTTACACCTCCTCTCCGTAAACGTGGCATTTCATTCACGTACAAAGATAAGAAAGAAAAGAAAGAAAGAAAGAAAGAAAACGTGTTTTATTATACCTTAAACAAAATACATGAAATGCCCTTTACATAATAAAAAACTTAAACTAGTTTTATAAAATAAAATATTGGAAGGCTTATGAAAAAAACACAATAGGACAATGGTCACTAAGAACGTCTGCCCGGTTGACCCCATTCTTTAAAACATCAGCTTATCTTAAACTAATTAATAAAACAAAACTATTTGACACAGAAAAAGTGTAAAAGTAATTCCTGCAGCTAAAAGTAATTCTATAGGTTAAATTCAGTGATCAGATCCCAGCGATATTTCCACGCATCCCTCATAAACTTTCCGAAAGCACGCCAATCCCTCCCATTCATGTATTCATTAAATTCAACATCATTCAAAAGATTTTTTCCAAAATAATACTTTCTTATATTTTTAAGAACCGGACAAATTGCTACAAAGTGATATACGTCTTCAGGTTGTCTTGTATTACACAAAGAACACAGGTAATTTTTATTTACAATCCATGGTTTATAATTTAGATCGACAAGCTGCCCTCTCGCCTTAATAGCCCAACTAATTGTTGAAGTGTCGTAATTGCCCGCAAACACACTCTTATCACCAAGATAAAGTTCCTGGGTAAGATATTGCTGATGATAACGCGACGTGAGCGCCCGTCCCTCGCACTCCCTCCACCAGGCGGCGCGTGCCTCGTTCATCACCGCAGTCAGCTGATTGTGAACAACTTCCGCCCCCGCCTCCCAGTGGATACTTAAATCAAATTTACTCGCCAATTTTTCCCACACACTACAAAAGCCTATACGTTGTCTCATTAAAGTTTTTACTAAAAGATTTGGAAGTCGATCTGGTGGCAATTCAAGCAGTTTAACGATGCAATTTAAATTAACCGTAAGAGTATAAAAAAACAGTTTTTCCAATCCGGTTTCCATATACAGAACGTAATCTGGTGTATTATTTGGCAAATGAAACAAGCGTTTTAAAAATAACTTTAAAACTGATTCGATTTTGTCACTCTCGTTGTGACCCCACACTTGAGCTCCGTAGCTTAAAATTGTCCTGATAACTGCTGAAAATAAATTGAACTTAATATTCAAAGACACTGTTTTATTGCTTATTAATGAGTTCCAAACAGAATTGATTGCTAATTTGGAAGTTCTGGATTTTGCTGCGAAATGAGACTGCCAATTCAACGTCGGCGTAAAAATAATTCCTAAATATTTATATTCGTTTACTACCTCAACGCGGTTCCCCTTATACCACCATTTTTCATTGTTTTTTAGCCTGCCCCCTTTACGAAAAACTATAATTTTTGATTTGTCTAAATTTACTTGCAAATTCCAGGTGTCGCAGAATAATTGGAGCCTGCCTATCATGTGCTGCAACACCGTAGCAGTCGGCGCTATTAGAACAATATCATCCGCGTACATCAATACATTTATTCTAATACCACCAATACGACAGCCACCCCCCAAAACCTCCGGAAGATCATTAATAAAGAAAGTAAACGCTAGCGGTGAAAGTGGGCAGCCTTTTCGCAAGCCTGTTGTTGTTTCAAAAAAATTTGTTACGCCCTCCTTTGTCCACACCCCCGCAGATGTACCATTGTATAAACTTTTAAGAACGTTTAAAATACGTGTTGTCACTCCAAGGCAGGAGCATTTAAAAAACAATTTTTTTCTGTCAATAGTATCGAAAGCTGCGGCAAAGTCCACAAAAAAACAGAATAACCTTCCTTTTTCTGTGGCAGTTCTAAGACTAATTATACTACTTAAACTAAATATATTGTCCACTGTTGAATAACACTTTCTAAAACCACCTTGCATTTCCGTTATAATGTTATTGTCTTCAGCCCAGCTCGACAATCTTCCATTCAAAAGGCTACAAAATATTTTACTTATAGAATCTATAAATGACAGGCCTCTATAATTTTGCGCATTGTTAATATCACCTTTTTTGTAAAGCGGAAAAACCACCGATCTTTTAAAAGTTTCCGGTACATCACCTGTAACCAAAATATTATTGAATAGATCAAGTAGACAAACAAGCAACTCATTCGGCGCATTTTTGTAAAATTCGTAAGAAATTCTATCAAGACCAGGCGCTTTATTATTTTTTAATTTCAACAAAATATTTTTTAGTTCTACCATTGAGAACAAGTTGTCCAAATAAGCATCAAAAATGAGCGGTTCTGCATACGAAGTGTTAGCCGATCTCTGCGGCGGATTTAACAATTTAGAAAAATGCGACACCCAATCCTGTGTTGTGATAGTTCCTACTCTAAAATCCGGTTTGTTTTTAAACGTGTTCAGTGCTTTCCATAGCGTTTTGGCGTCCGACGCATTATTTATATTTTCTAATATTTTGTTATTGTGAAGATTCTTTTTGTGAAGATAAACAAACCACTAAAATAAACCAAACAACAATTTCACATAAAACTACTGTATTCACAAACACCTGATTGTAACAGTCTGCAGTTAAATTTGATCCTTATAACAGCTGTATAATCAACACACAGTAAACAAACCAAATAAAATATTTCTCCTATTAAAATAACATGGTAACTTTAAAGAGCCGTAGGGCAGAGCCCTTTATGTCCGATTTGGACCATTTCAGATTTATACCTTCCCATAGATGGTTACTATGACCGAGCAAAATTTTGTGAGGATCACTCTAGCCATTCAGGAGAAGTACTTGTAAATAAAAAGCCAGAGTGTGGTATAGGAGCTCCGCTCGCTTCGCTCCCTCCGCTCAATTATTAACACAAACAAGCAACGAATTGAAGGCAAATCTCAAACTGACCATCGATGCACCTCGATCCTGCCTCCCGAGAGACCCAAACCAACCATCGGCGCACCTCAACCCTGGTTTTTATGATCCTGACTGACCATCGGCGCACCTCGACCCTATCCCCTCCTCCAGTATCCTCCTCCCTTCCTCCTCGGGTCGACATCGTCGTCCCCTCGCATAGTTGCATATACAAAAACCAGCCATTAGGATCATAGAGAAGATAGAACCAACTGAACACTGCAAACCTTATTTCACACAAAACCTCATCCTGATCGTCCCCTCTCTATTTCTCTATGAAGTAATTACTTTAACAAAAACTAACCCCCCTCAACTAAAAACTGATTGCAATAAATATAATCTCCGAACTAAAACTAACTTTGACCTAATTCAACATAAACTAGCTAAAACCTCAAATTATATGGGCATCAAAATGCACAATTTACTTTCTAATAAACTCAAGGAAATTCACAAAAAAATTATCTGATTGATCGAAAAAATTATAAAATAGAAGAATTCATAGACGAACATAAATATGGTGTTATCTGATTTTCACTAAAGTTTAATTTTTATTTTCAAAGTAACTCGGTTCATTACCATGGAGCAAGATTTGATTATTTTTATCATCTAATAAATGCAGCGCATTGCGCTTCACACGCCTCTTAGTAAGTTAAAATTACTTGTTTTTATAATAACGTGCCTGACGAAATAATAGCTAGGTAATGTTTTATACATGAAAATGAATAAGAATTCCACCTTTCCAATGGTATAAGTATTGTAGCGCTTTGCAACCGCAAAGCCTACAACTGTCTGTAGTTTTCTGGCCTAAAACCTGTCAATGTTAAGAAACATGTCAAAGTGGTCCGTGCACGGACCATGCCGGTTCACAGGTGGAAAATAGTGGTCCGTACAAGGACCCGTTGCCTAGATAGAGGGTTAAACCATTTGATTGTCTTGATTGACCATAGGCCTAAGTTGAATGCATGTTTTCACTCCTAAGTTGGATGCATGTTTTAAACATCAGTTTTTCTAATATTACATCTATCCTATACTCTAATACGAGTAAGGTATATTTTTATGTATGTGTGAATGCATGCGGGTCTCAAAAACGGCTCGACCGATTTTCTTTAAACTTTGCAAATAACTTAGTTTTGGGATAATAATAATATAAATACAGGTCTCTAACCCAGAAAAAAACTTATTTATTTAAAATCTTTGATTAAAATTTAAAAAATTTTAACATTGGTCTTGTGCTCGGTCTTGTGGTGTTAAAAATAAAAACAAAGAAATAAAGAAAACAGCTGACTCGACTGTCAAATTGCAGACCAAGTTTTCCAGTATAAACATGTGGTTTTGAATTGCAGGCAGTTACTAAATTATTAAATGCAGGGCTTGTAACAGTTCTTGAGGTAAAAAAATAGAAAAATAACCAAAATGGTTAAAAAATAACAAAAAGATAACCTTGAATAAACCCAAAATGTCACAAAAAATTTCAAAACAAGCTTTTTATCAGGATATTAAAAAAATTTAGGCAATGAAAAAGATGTAGGTTAATTTTGAACTAGGTAATTAAGTAATCATGCATTAAAACAATAATAATAATATTTTTTATTGAAACAAGTCCTCCTTATCCTCTTTTTACTTACTCCCCTTATTCCTTTTTAAACATTTATTTACCTAACGAGCTTCATCAAAATCAATCAATAAAAACCTAATGGCCTGAAAATTTTAAAAAATAACCAATATCCCCCCTCCAAAAAAATATATAAAAAATAACCAAATTCTAAAAAAATAAATAAATAACCAAGAGCAAAACAACAATAAAAATAATAAAAGTAACCTGTTACAAGCCCTGTAAATGGTAATACAGCATACTAAAATTAATTTATCATTTTTTAATTGTACTTCATTCTGCTGATTATGAAGGTTTAGATGAATAAGTCATGTATAAATATAAAACAACTAATGAATTTGTAGAATTGCATTTGAGTTTAAAAACAAAAGGGTTAGTGCTAAAAACGAAACAGCTGTTATTTAAATAATAAGAATCCACCCACGTGTTAACATGATTTAACATGTGTTTCAACAAATATGCACCAAAAGACAGCACCTGTAGGCTGACATTGAAACAGTGTGGAAGGCGAGTGAGCGGAGCTTGCGAGCTCATTTTGAACGAGAAATAAGCATTTTACTGCACTGTCTGTAACTGATATTATTATATTAATAAAAATATTATTATATACAATATTTTATATAATACAATATTGACATTATTGTGAATATTGTGTGCAATATTGTAGCCTATTACATTACGGGTATTATATTATTATTATTATTATATTACTGTTTGAGTTTACCAAGCAAATGCTCGGCCCCCAGGTACTAAATTTTAACACCACCTCAAAGTAGATTATCTTTTAATCACTGTAAATATTCAGCTCTCCTAATGAAAACACATGTTGTAAACAAAAGTAGTACTGTAGGCTCGATAAGCATAATTCTTTAAAAAGAAGAATCTTCCACAATATCTCCCATTTACTTATAAGATTTTGGACACTTTGCTGTTTCTCCTAATCTTTGGGATAAACGTCTTTAAAATATGATCTCTTTCCTATCAAACAAAGATTTGTAAAAAATTAACTGAGTAAAATTCGCTAACAGACTACTAACACTTCATTGACTGCAAAACTATACATAAGTTTTACTTAATATGCCATCTTCTCAATGAGATCATTTGACCCATGATTTAAAATAAAACCAAAAGAATGCAAACAAAAGTACCATAGAACAGCAGCTCATTGCTCTCCTATCACAATCCATAAGTTTTCTTGTTTGCAGATTTTTATTTATTTATTATTAACTGAGAGTAAATTTGTAAGACTGTACTTGGTAAATTTAGAATCTAACGCTCCTAGAGGATTTTTTAAAGTCACTACAGAAAGTTATTATAGCATCGCCTCATAGGTATTGTTATTAATAAAATGCTTCTTCCCTCTTCATCTGGCTCTAGTCTTTTAACCACTTATGTGTGTTTCAGATTTCAAAACCCTAGAGGTGAAGTTTTTTTTCGGGTATTTAAACTAACAAAATTATTATGAATAGTTAATTAATACAATGAAAAAATGAAGCCTATACAAACATATAAGTAACAAAATCAACAACACCATAGGTGACTCACAGAACTGCTGTACGCTCCGAGAACGAAGCAGCGCAAGCGGTGAATTCACTCAATAAACAAGGAGTTTCGCACTGTTCAAAAGTTTAGGGAATATCATGTTTCAGTATACAGTAACTACTCAAAAACATTCATGAACTTGAAAGGGAAACATTTTGTCAGCTCAATGCCATCTCTCAGTACTTTTCCGATATCTACTTGAAAATCAATCAAGAAAAAACCAGTAACTTAAGGCCTTCACCATCAAACAGAAGAGAAATTGTCTTATGAAGGCTGAATTTTCAATTCCTGTAGTTTTTAGGATAATTTTTTTTCAACAATCCCCTTTTGTAGATTAACTAGGAGTGAGGCTGGACTCACTAAACACTTATGTGGTCCCAGGGCTGGATTTAGGCATGGGCCACATGGACCCAGGCCCAGGGTACCAGATTTTTTAGAGATTACTTAAAATTATTCTAAAACATTAATCCATGCAGATTATTTGTTTTCACTCAGGTTTCTACAATGAGTAAAACTTGGGTAAAATTTCAATGAGCTTTTTAAGCAATAGATAATTTATCAGATTCCTCATAGTGTTATCGTCACTAAGAAGGATCTAATGTATAGGCAACTGAAGGCGCGAGCCATGACTCCTAAGCTAATTTTGACATGATTAGGCTGGGCGTCTTGCGCCTTTAGTGTATCCACTCTGGTCAAAATTAAAATCCCGATGGTCGCAAGCTGAATATCTTATTTCATCCCACTTATTGTATAGATACCTATAACTTGTATACCGCTTGTGATTTGAGATGTTATATATCTTTAAACCCCCGCCAATAAGTTTCTGCTGATTTTCATTTTTGATTTTCTGACTCCACTTTAAAACAAAGAGTCACTAATGGTCATGAAACAATATTTTTCCAATTCATTTGTAGGTATGTTTATAAAGAATCTAACGTAGCTCAGGCTACTTACGAAACTTGTGCTGTAACTTCTCACATTTTAATATCGACTAGGGTATACAACAATTGCTCCGTTCAGGGACACTCTTATCAGGGGAACAAGATTCTGTTTTTTTTTCTTTGTAGCTGATTTTGGTGATTTCATTTTGCCGTCTGCTTATGAACAAATCTACTGGGTTTTGAAGATTAGCATTTAGCCACAATATAAATTAAGTTGTTAAGTAGTTTTAAAAACGAGCTAAAAAAGTTCTTGATTGATGCATCTTTTTACTCAATAAGTGAATTCAATGAACACTATTACAACCAACCCTAATTTATCACACAATAAAAAAAAGCATTAAACTTATCGGTTTAAATTGATTTACCTTATAACAGATTATATTAACTCCACAATATTTTGGCACAGTGTCAGAGTGTTTAAAATGTTTAAATTACTATTATTGAAAGATTAAATTATGATATATTAATATTCTGTGGGATCTAAAGCATTCAAGCAACCGGGCTGTATGATGCTGAAGGTCTCTTTACAATTAGTAAACCAAAGAAACTCTGCAATGTTAAATGTGCAATGAAAATAAAGTAATAGATAAATACTAGGGGATTGTAGGGGCAAAGGCCCCTAAAAATCTAAATGGTGCTGCTATCTCCAAAAGTAAGTTTCAATTCATCACCTCCTTGCACAGTTAATGTAATTCTTCTCATGCTATTCTGTGAATTTACACTCTTGAATTCTCTTATAAATATTACTTTAATCTTGATATAACTTATTGGTGGTATCAAATCAGCAATGAAACAATAATTTTCCTTGTATTACGTACAGAAGTATATTTTGTGGAAAAATGAAAATTCATTACACTACTAAACCGCCAGACACAATAAAAATGGTTTTAACCTTAACCATGTATGTGATGAGTTCGTAACTCAAATAAATAAAATACTTCAATACAACGTCACAAAATGGTTATTATAGCCTATTAATACTGTACACCGCTGTATTCTGAACCCCTGTGCCTCCATGTCCCTGTGCCCCCTCCCCAGCTCCTCGTGTTCCCCATGCCTCCCCCATGTCCCTTGTTCCCCCGCATGACCCGTGGCTTAGTACCCCCATATGCGCCAGGGACCCGCGTGCATCCCATGCCCCCGCACCGCCCGTACCACATCGTGCCCCTCCCGCCTCTATGCTCCTGTGCCCCCATGCCCCCTATGTCCAGCAAGCCTTTTCCATGTCTCCCCCTTGCCCCCCTGTCTAACTACCCATGTGCCACCAAAGCCCCTCATGCCCCTGGAACCCTCCCATGCCCCCGCCCCCTCATCACCAAGCTCCTGTTCCCTCCATGTTCTTGTACCCCCATGCCCGTAGTTCCACTCTGTCCCCCATCCTCCCTGTGTTTCAAACTGTTCTTCCCTGTGTCCCCATGCTACCAAAGGATCTCTTGACCATTGTACCCTCCCATGCCCCCGCGACCCCATGCCTCCCCTTGGCCCCCGTTCCCCCCATGCTCCAGTGCCACCATGCTCGCCGTTCTTCCCAGTGCCCCTATGTCTCCCATGCCTCCCCATGTCCCCTTTCGCTCTCAAGCCTCCCCCATGTCCAATTACCCCTGTGCCACAAAATCCTTCGTGCCCCTGGTACCCTCCCATACCCCTCGCCACCACCACGTCCCATAACACCCCTATACCCCTATCCCCCGTGTCTCCTCTGAACAACACTCTCCCGTGCCCCCATGCCCGCCGTTCTTCCCTGTGCCTCCATGCCTCCCAAGCCCAACTACCCCTATACCACCAAAGCCCATCTTGCCCCTTGTACCCTCCCAGGCTCCCGCGCCCCCCTTCTCACATGCAGACTTGGCCCCCGTTTCCCCATACTACTGTATCTCCATGACCGCCGTTCCTCCCTGAGTCCCCTTGCCCCCTGTCTTCCATGCCTCCCCCATTCTTCCACGTACCCCCATGCCCTTTATATCCACCCATGACCCAACATGCCCTCAATGTACATGTACTCTCATGCCTTCTATCCCCCGTTCCATCGACGTCCCTCGTACTATGACTGTGGTACGTTTTGTCTGTTTGTTCAATGAGAAACATTGATTTGTATATTGTTTGTTTTCGCACACTGTCTTTATATGAATTAGGGCTTAGCCCCCCGTCTGTATGGGTTAACGGGCATTGGTTGTCACCATACTACCTACGTAAAGAAATAAGTAGAGAATGAATGAAACAAAATATTCCTCACGCAGAGATTATTCAATGTTTGTAGTTAAAAATACAGTCGAAATATTCAGTCGAAAATAAACAAACTCTTTAGTAAAACGATTTAACTCTAACCACTAAATATAGCCAAAATGTAAAACAGTAACATATAATAACTAAACGTCATTCACTGAGTAAAGACAATAATATTAACTATTATACTGACTGTATCAAGGTTAAGCATCTTTTAATTGTGGTCTATTCAATATACTAAATCATTTTAGTCCTCAGTCCTGATTATATACTAAATGTCATAGATATGGCCACGAAGAAGAAATACACTGTGGATTAGTAATTTTCCATGACTATTGGTGTTTACCTTTTTTATAGTACATTGCCGATTTTAAAAAAAGTTATAATTAAGGTAATTTTAACTCAAAGTAAACAGCTGAGCTGTTCAGTTAATATAAAATATTCACTGGAACATCTGCTTAATCACACGTGTAGATCTAAAAATCTCCTCCCCATAAGATTAACATTGGAACTTCACGGACCAATGGGGCAAAGCCCAGGTAACTTTTGATAATTCTGGTATTTTTCCTTGCGTCCTTGGCCCTCAAGCTTTAAAATGAGCCATAATACGTTGTCCTATCTTTCTCCTAACTCGAGATATTTCGTGGGGACCGATTCGCTTACGGAATTACATATATAGATTATGCCACAAAATCATACATATGAATTTAAAATTCATAAATAATTCATTTTCCTAACATTTTATTGGGAAATATGACGCATCCCAAGCATCCGGGCTGTAGTGATGCTGATTGTTTCTCATCAATTGATAGGCAAAATAAAATTTAATTAAAATATGATTTAAAAAAAAAAATATCTATAGATAATTTACAACCTAATAACATAATAATAAACTTATTCATAAATAACAAATATGTACATAATAATTGTCTTTAATAATAAAATCATAAATATTACACACTCTTTCGTCCTTGTCGGTTTTGTTCTCGGTGAGACGCCCAAACTGAAAAGGAGACAACAGAGAAAGAAGAAAGTTCAAAGAAGGAAGAGTATAATTAAAAACCAATCGAAATTAATAGATAGGCAAACAAACCAATGTGAATAAATGTAGAGATGAAGAAAGAAGAAGGAAGAAAGAAGAAAGAAGAAGGAAAAAGGAAGAAATAAGAAAAAGAAGAAGAAAGAAAGAAGAAAAAAGCAATTAAAATTAATTGAAAGACTTGAAAAAAATTGGAGTATTAAATGAATTAACAATGAATTATCTTGTTGAAAAATCCGGAATTGTGAGTTTTAAATTGTGAATCAGATAGAAAGACTTTTTGTAAATTCCCATACAATGTAAATTTGTCAGCGGAATAAAATTTATTATTATTATTTGTATGGATATTTCATTTATGTATTGGTAGTAGACAAAAATACAATCTAGAAAAAATGCAATTTTTAATCTAGGGTAATTGTTTATTTTTTTCACTTTCATCATACGATTTTATTAAGATTTAAATGGACCATTAAACAGATTAATAATAAAAGCGATATCCTGAAAAACTTGCAGTATATATATATATATATATATATATAAATATATATATAAATCAGCCTATATAGAATATGCATTCAACCTAGACCCAGATTATAGTGATGTTAACTAATGTCCTAATGATGTTAGTGATGTCCTAATTAGGGCCCATTGCCAAAAAACAATGATGTTTTAGTTAACTTTTGAGGATATGATTCTACAGTAAGCGCTAAAATAAACAGTGCAGTCCTGAAATTATAAGATTTTAGCAAATTTACTTTAGGGAAGAAGCTTATATTACCGTAGGTCTCATGGTAAGACCTAAGCCCAGGACTATGTAACTTTTTCGGAGTAGCAGAATTCTACCCCCAGGAAAAGTACCCCCATGAAAAAACGCTACGTCATTTTGACGTCACGAGGGGCGGAGCTTAAAGTGGAATGGAGTTTTGCTTGCGGCCGGAAAAGTACACCCAGTTTTATAAATACATTATTATTTAATTTGGTTGCGCTAAATTAACATTATAGCAAACCAAATACCAGCGGGATTTCTACCCCCGGAATACTACCCCTAGCAAAACTACCCCCGGATTTATACCCCGGGAATACTACCCCCAGCAAAACTACCCCCAATGGACTAGACCGGGAATCCTACACCCTGAAAAGTACTTCCATGTACACAATTCCTTAAGTATTTAACAATTGTTATTTTATGTACGTGTTCTGGTATTTAAAAAAATTCTATAAATATGAATACAAACTTGCCCTTCGGGTGATCTCGTTCACTATACCCTCTCGCGCCGTCAGATTCTATAATAGGCCTATGCTTTGGTTTTCTATTACCAATCTTCCCTTTATCCTTTACGGGCTTTCGGCCGTGTATTTTTATTGATATCAAATCAAATATATACATTACCGTATAATATACTTTGATATTAGTTTTATAATTTTCAGTACCTGGGGGCCAAGCATTAGCTCGGTAAACTTAAACAGTAATATTTTTTATAGTAATATCATTTACACACAGCCCGGTGCAAAAAGGCTTATTTCTTGTTCAAGACGAGCTCGTTCACTCCGCTCACTCGCCTTTCAGCTTCCTTTTTCTGCGCTTTCACACTGTTTCAATGTAGGCCTACGGATGCTGCACACTCGTGCATAGGCGGCTAAAGCGGGGGGCTTGGGGGGGCTAAGCCTCCACACACTCCATGACATTGTAGGAAAAAATTCAAATTTTAAAGTAAGTTAATAAATTTATATGTTAACTGACGTTTCCAAAACGCAATTTGGCAGCAGAGATTGCATAGAGTTGTGTGAAATCATAGTGTAAATAATAGAATATTTAAATACAAATTTCAATAGATTCAAGGTTAGGCTAAATTAATATGGGGGGGGGGGGCTACACTCACACATCGGTATTTGTTTCTCATATATTTTAACAATTATTTATTTTTTGCTTATTTTGAGATAGGGTCTTAAAAATGCAGAATTTGAAAGAATACTATCAACTAAACATTGGGTGGAAATTACACATTGCTAAGTTTTACGGTTTTTGAGTTCTGCTTCCTTAAAGTCAGCCATGTCACCGATGATCGTGGCGAACGCATCTCCGCCTGTTAAACAGGGTTAAACGAACTCAGACTCAGCCAACTTTACAGCGCCCGGTGGAGGGTAGGTTATGTTAGTTATTGATATATAGGCCAGGAATACTTTCAACTTATTCACAGTGAAAATAACACAGTTAATCACTTGGAAAATCAACCGTGGCTAGGCTATACGTAGCGGCGAAAGGATGCTTCCGTCAACGACCTGATCTTGGTTTATTTATTGCTGTCTAGATTGCCGGATGTACGACTTAACGCTAAAATATGATTTGTCCTGAGTTATTGAAAGTATTTCTGACCTATATATCAATAAAAACATAAACGCTGCAGCGGGCTGTGTAAACTTACCTGAGTATGTGGAGATGCGTTCGGCGTAATCATCGGTGACATGGCTGATCGAATTTAAAAACGTTACATTTTCACACAATGTTGAGCCTAAAAATTCCAAAACTGGGTACCAAGCCCCTTTTCAGCCAAGCGCGAGGACCCCGAGTAAATTATCTTCTTTCAATTAATGTGCTTCTTTAAGATCCCAAAAGAACTAATTGAAAATAATCTAAAAACAATTTTGGCTTATGTATAACAAACAACCCTCCCAAAATTATCTATTACCTTCAACTGTACCCTTCCCTAGCTGCATGCCATAGCACTCACTGCTTTCTCACTCTCTGTCAAATAGACCTAGCAGTACAAAATTGTAAATTTCAAATATCAAGTTGGTGTACCACCCGTCCCGTCTGCTCTCTGTCCCTTTGGTAGGCCTTCTGGGCAAGGAATCTCTTTAATTGTAGCAGTATTGACTACTAATAATGATAATGTTATGGTTCAACAATAAGTTCCCAAGCTATCTGGCTCGGTTTGTATTCGAGTAAAAACTAAATAATTAAACAATGTTGACGTTCATTATTATTCTGTTGCTCTGAACACATATATCTCTTCAATACCCCCGTCGCAGCAGACCTGCGTACTCAGCGAATTTCCAACCAAAGAATTATTGTTTCAACATCAAAGAACTTTGTGGTTATATAATTAATAATCTTTACAAGGAAATATAATATATTTAATGGCATTATATTTCTGAGAAAATTATTTTTATTTAATAATTCATATACAAATATTTATATTGCAATAAATGACTTTTTTAACAGTAATAAAAGTGCATAATCCAAAGCTCCATGCAAAAGGAATTATCTGTTTACAAATAACAAAACATAAACATTTCAAATTTGACAAATATGCAGAAGACAGCTGATCAGCTGATTAGGAACAGATACCTTATATCTCCATCTCTCTTGCTCCCATTATACAATTATTTTCCATGAGAATACCATGGGATTTAGCATGTATGTTTGCTGCCATGGGGGTTTTTGATCAAATCTTAATTACTCACCACCTAGTGAAGTTTCATAAAAATTTTTATGAAGATATGTTGATAAATAAGCGATATATATAACTTTTTAAAGATTTACCCACAAGAATAACATGGGAAACTTGATTTGAATTTTCTCTATAACCAGTTAAGCTATTTTAAAGATTCAAATTACTAAATTGTTTGTTCTTTTAAGCTCTTTCAAATGGTTTTAGTTAGAATTGATGAATTTTGAAAATTTAGGCCCAAAAATGCCAAAAACCCATTTTTGACCCCTTTGAAACCCCATAAAACCCTGTTCCCATAACCCGACAATGCTGGTTCGCGAACTCATGAAAATAGACCTGGTCTTACACCTTCATACCAAATTTGATCAAAATCGGAGGTCCGCTTCAAAAGTTATCGGTACCACGGACACATATATATATATATAGATATAGATATATATATACATATATATGAAAACGAACGAACGGTGTTTTTGGCTTCTGGGGACCTCAAAATGAAAAAGTAAAGTGGTCCCGGGCTTAGGTCTTACCATGACTACTACCGTAATAGCGTATTCCCTATAGGGAAATTCGCTAAAATTTCATTTTTATTACAATTACAGCAATTGTATTACAGCATTGTAATTTATAATAACTTATTGTTCTATAAATTTAACCACTTTACATTCAACATTGGATTACATAGCCACAGTTTAGGTAAGAAAGTTGAGGTTGTAGTGCTCACGTATTAGTGACGTCAATGCATTGTTAAAGATGGAGGGGGGGGGGGGTCAGAGACATTTAGTGCGAACACTTCTAAAGCCCAAGCCCCCCCAGAAAATCTAGTCTAGAGTGTATGCTTTACTATGCACGCCTATGCTCTCGTGTTATTTGTTAAAACACATGTTGAATGTGTAACACGTGGATTCTAATTATTTAGTTCTAGCTGCTGTTTGCTTTATTTTTTCTAATGCTTTTAGTTTTGAATTCAAATTTAATTCTACAAATTGAGATGTTGTTTTATCTATATACAGGGTGACCATAAAGTCTTAGGACGACTTTATAACTTTTAAACGACAAACGATATCACAACCACATTTGGTATACCGTTACTGGAAATTGTAAGCTACTTTTCTGTGTACATGGTGGTCGGATATCACCTTTGGGGGACGGCCCGTCAGGGGTCAGAAGAAAATCTTAAATGTAAGCATAGGTCAAGATGTACATCAAATTAAAGGTCTCTAAAAATAGAGAATAATGCCGCAAACCCGACCTCAAAAGGATGACCGAGTCAAAAATGGCAGGCGTTCAAACTTTGCATTAAAATCATATTGCTAAAAACAAAGAATGCAATAACTCCCGTTACACTCGACCTTTTGAGGTCGGGTTTGTGTCAAATTGCTTATAATGCAAAGCGCTTTAAAATGATATATCATATGACGTGGGCCAAATCAGTTTCTCTAACGACTTCCACTAGGGACGTCCCTAAAGGAAGTCTTGGGAAAAACTTCATTGGCCTAGGTCATATGATACATCATTTTAAAGGGCTTTGCATTCTAAGCAATTTGACGCAAACCCGACCTCAAAAGGTCGAGTATATCAGTAGTTATTGCATTTTTTGTTTTCAGCAATATGATTTTAATGCAAAGTTTGATCGCCTGCCATTTTTGGCTCGGTCATCCTTTTGAGGTCGGGTTTGCGGCATTATTCTCTATTTTTAGAGACCTTTAATTTGATGTACATCTTGGCCTATGCTTACATTTAAGATTTTCTTCTGACCCCTGACGGGCCGTCCCCCAAAGGTGATATCCGACCACCATGTACACAGAAAAGTAGCTTACAATTTCCAGTAACGGTATACCAAATGTGGTTGTGATATCGTTTGTCGTTTAAAAGTTATAAAGTCGTCCTAAGACTTTATGGTCACCCTGTATATTTTAAACACAACAAGGTAAAAAAACTTTGGACAGTTCGTCTGTGACTTCTACTGGACAGATTTACATGCGGGTTGTATCAAAATAAACGTTTTCGGTTCTATATTAGCAGGTTTTATTCGTATCTCAAAAATATTTACGTTAAATCGGTCAAAAATGAAAAATGAACTTTTCTTATGGAGATTTAACATGGGGGAAAAGCCAACAGCCAATCCTTTGGACAGTTCGTCTGAGACTTCCACTGGACCAATTTAGACGCAGTGTGTACCAAATAAAACGTAAACCTTTGTATATTAGCAGACTTTATTTACTTTAACATTATCTTACTTCCTTAAATAAAAAATATCGACATTTTCAAACCTTTACAATTTATTTATTTTACACAATTTCAATCAGCTGATTGTAAACACACGAGGTATTTTGTCTAAACACAGAATGGATGAACAAAAGCTCATGAAGGATTTGGTTTATTATGGCCAGTACTTAAAAACTTTTACAATTATTATGATGTATTGTCATTTATGAAAAGAAAGTTGCTTAACATATAATTAACGTTATCTTAGTCCCTTAAATTAAAAATGTCAACGTCGACATTTTCAAACCTTAACTATTATTTATTTATTTTACACGATTTCAATCAGCTGATTGTAAACACACAAGGTATTTTGTCTAAATACAGAGTGAATGAACAAAAGCTCATGAAGGATTTGGTTTATTATTTTCAGTACCTAAAAACGTTTACAATTATTATGATGTATTGTCCTTTAAATGGAATGAAAGTTGCTTAATTATGTAAAATAGCTATTTTACATAATTAAGACTGATTGCTATGTGATTACTATGAAATTAAGACTGAATTGTAAAGGTTCAGTTTAAATAAATTTTTTACATTTGTATTAAAAGAAACGGATGTATCGGAAATTCGTTGTGCAATCAATTTGTCGG
Organism: Neoaliturus tenellus; assembly: GCA_030545055.2. Classification (NCBI taxonomy): domain Eukaryota; kingdom Metazoa; phylum Arthropoda; class Insecta; order Hemiptera; family Cicadellidae; genus Neoaliturus; species Neoaliturus tenellus. Next base: position 67,578,205 of record CM061533.1, on the reverse strand, counting down.
TTGCCAGATTGTAATGCTTTACATTTCTCCCACTTACCAAAGGAATTTGTGGCACAGTCGGTAGCGTAACTTTATACAAACTAGTAGACCCGGGTTCCAAACCGATCTCCTCAAGTATACTTTTTGTAATGTGTCTAACAACGGTGTCACTAATAAATGTTTTACTGATGGTACCGATATTTATTTTAAGCAAAATAGAAATATTAAAATATTTATAGGCCTTTTCAAATTCTCAAAAAACTTATTTATTAAATTTAAAAAATTAATAAATACAACTTGATAGTTTAGGCTTGCTTATTTCTTATGTTTTGATTAGGCTACTAAGGTTTAGGCCTAAGTAAACAATGGATTTGTTAAGTTTATAAAATACTAAAGAGTGTCTGTGTTACATAGTAAGAGTGCAGCATTATTGTTTTTAAGGAATATGCCTATAGGCCTACTTTGACAGACACTCCAACTAAAATTATGTAATTTTCTGTGAAATAAATGAGTAGGCCTATTCTTTAAATTTGGATACAGTAGTTATTGAAACTTGCACACTACAGCATAAATATTGCTATATGAAAGTGGTTATAAATGGTTTCTCTACGTTCTATCCTACCCTAATACTAATATTTGTTAAAGCCATCCATCATAAGTCACAACACTGTAGGCCTTTCCTAATTCTTGGAAAAAAAACTGTTAAGAACAATTTATCCAATAGGCCTACAAGTGGATATTGGTCTACTTATTTCTGATGTTGTTGAACCTAATAGAACGGTTTCCTTAGGTTAATTAGGTTTGCGCCTACCTAAACACTCAAATTGACATGTTTATAAAATACTAAAGAGTAGGACCTATAAGTACAAGGATGCAACATTATTGGTTTTAAGGAATAGGCCTACTTTTCCGACGCTCCAACTAAAATCGTAGTATTTTCTGTAAAATATATTATTGTTCTTGGTATGGCAGTTCAAAGAAGTACATTTTATAGACTACCTTACATGTTTGCACTATTATAGCGTTTCATTTACCACTAATGGAGCTATATCCGTCGAGTATCGACGGGCAACAACTAGTATACTTTTATATTACTTTTATTCATATAAATATTAATAATCAGCAGTATGAAGTCCGATTAAAAAATTATAGTTTATTTTCATCATAATATAGTACCATTTAATAATTTAGTAATTGGCTGCGATGCAAAACTACATGTTTATATTGGAACACATAGGCCTAGTCTGCACTTTGACAGTTAAATCTGCTGTTTTCATTAATATTATTTTCTTAACTTCATAAGACCAATGTTAAAATTTTTTTTATTTGAATTAATTATTATTAAGAAATAAGATTTTTTATGGCATAGACACCTGTATTTATATTAAATTTATCCCAAAACTATGTTATCTGCAATGTTGGAAGAAAATCGTTTTAGCCGTTTTTCAGATCTGTGTGCAAACATACACACATACAAATATATACCTTACTCGTATTGGAGTATAGGATAGGATATACTTTATGCTTATGTAAATTAACTCTCGTGTTGTAAATCTCGATAGTCTAAAAAGTATATAAATCAATATATCTAGTACAACCAGTAATACGGTAATAGAATTTTACTGCTGGGTAAAGATCTTGTCCATCTCGGAGGCGAGTGATCAGAGTGAACAAAATCCCTTCAGATTATTGTGAATATTACTATTCAGATTTTTCTCTATTTAACTTTCCAGTTTGAAGCACATAGGGCCTACATTGAATAGTCTGAAAGGCCAGTGAGCGAAATGAACAAGCTCATCGTGAAGGCGAGTGAGCGGAGTGAACGAGTTCATCTTGAACATGGAATAAGCCTTTTGCACTGGGTTTTTTAGCGCACTGTCTGTAAATCATTTTACTATAAAAAATATTACTGTTTCAGTTTACCGAGCTAATGCTCGGTCCCCAGGTACTGAAAATTATAAAGCTAATATCAAAGTATATATCATGATATATTTTATTTGATGTCAATAAAAAAAACACACAGCTAAAAGCCTGTAAAGGGTTAAGGAGAGATTGGTAATATAAAACCAAAGCATAGGCCTATTATAGAACCTGACGGCGAGAGAGGATAGTGAACGAGATCACCCGAAGGGCAAGTTTGTATTAATATAAACTTAACATAACATTATTTTATAATAGAAAAATTTTTAATACCAGAACACGTACATAAAATAACAATTGTTAAATACTTAAGGAATTGTGTACGTGGAAGTACTTTTCTGGGTGTAGGATTCCCAGTCTAGTCCATTGGGGGTACTGTAGTTTTGCTGGGGGTAGTATTCCGGGGGTAGAATTCCGGGGGTAGTTTTGCTGGGGGTAGTATTCCGGGGGTAGAATTCCGGGGGTAGTTTTCCACCCCTAGTAAACTTACAAAACATGGCTTAAACTGTTTATTGTAGAAATAAACTATAAAAGTGCGTAACCAATGATTGAAGTAGAGTATAATGTATTCTCTTCAAAAGTTCGAGGCCGGAAAACTACCCCCATACCTGTGACGTCAAAATGACGTGTAGCGTTTTTTCATGGGGGTACTTTTCCTGGGGGTAGAATTCCGGCGCCCCACTTTTTCGTTCTGAGGTGCCCAGAGAAAAAAAATAGTGGTCATTAAAATGTGTGTATATATATATATGTGTGTGTGTGTGTGTGTGTGTGTGTGTGTGTGTGTGTGTGTGTGTGTGTGTGTATGTGTCCCTAGACACAATAACTCTCGTAAAAACGATCCGATCGAGACCAAATTTAGTAGAAATGTGTAAATCTACCTTTATTTCCTGGATGAATTAATAAGCCAGATATATCGACCTACCGGAATGGGTAGTTTTAGGGTTTTTGTACCCCAAATATGGTTATTATTTGGATTTTTCATACGTAATATTTTTAATTTAAAATTTCAATTTCTACTACTGGATTTTGCTCAAAAAACACACAATTTCGTACCTTAAAGCTTTGCTGTGTCTCCATTTCTTACCAAGATATTAAAAAGTCTAAAGACAATACCGGTACATTGTATTTTGGGGCTCCAATGTTAATCTTATGGAGAATAAGGATGTGTTAATATGTGAGATATTGTGGAAGATTCTCCTTTTTAAAGAATTATGCTTATCTAGCCTACAGTACTACCGTACTTTTGTTTACAACATGTGTTTTCATTAAGAGAGCTGAATATTTACAGTGATAAAAAATTATCTACTTTGAGGTGGTATTAAAGTTCAGTAACTGTATCTGGGGGCCGAGCATTTGCTCGGTAAACTCAAACAGCAATATCCTTTATAGTAATATCAGTTACAGACAGTGCGGTAAAATGCTTATTTCTTGTTCAAAACGAGCTCGCAAGCTCCGCTTACTCGCCTTCCACACTGTTTCAGTGTCAGCCTACAGGTGCTGTCTTTTGGTGCATATTTGTTGAAACACATGTTGAATCATGTTAACACATGGATTCTTATTATTTAAATAACAGCTGTTTCGTTTTTAGCACTAACCCTTTTGTTTTTAAATTCAAATGCAATTCTACAAATTCATTAGTTGTTTTATCTTTATACATGGCTTATTCATCTAAACCTTCATAATCAGCAGTATGAAGTACGATTCAAAAAATGATAAATTATTTTTAGTATGCAGTATTATCATTTACAGGGTTTGTAACAGGTTACTTAAATTATTTTTTTGTTTTTATTTTTTTTTATTTATTTGTTATTTTTTAGAATTTGGTTATTTTTTTATATTTTTATTTTGGGTAGGGGGGATTTTGGTTTTTTTTTATTTTTTTAAGGCCATTAGGTTTTTATTGATTGATTTTGATGAAGCTTGTTAAGCAGGGCCGGCCCTAGGTTTTCTAAGCGAAAGTGACGGTAGGCGCCCCCCCACAAAGTACTCGAGCAGTTTCTTTTATAGCCGTTATTACATATTACAAAAAAACAACGCTTAAACAAGATAATTTTTTATCAACTGTTTATTATCAAATAAAGCACATGGATTTAAAAACTAATTATAATTTACTGTAAACAAATTTGCACAATAATTATCCATTGCGAAAATACAAAGATCCAAAATGGATCTAAATAATGTATTTATATGCAATGATGCAAATGATTATTATTATTATCCATATCAGACATCAAGAAAAAATTCTGTGGGGCACTCTTGCTGTAGACTCTCTTTACTGCCGATCACAGGCGATTTTTATTTTATATTGGGAGCGCCCTTTTTACCCCCAATAGGGGCGCTCTTTACTGCCGCCGATCGAGGGCTCTCTTATCAGTAACGCTGTTTACCGTCAATTTGGGGGGGGGGGTGTTTACCGCCGATCGGGGGTGCCCTTTATTTACTACTGATCAAAGGCGCAATTTACGCTTATTTGGGGCGCTCTTTGTCGTCGATCATGGGCGCTTTTTACTGAAGGTGGGGGACACTGTTTAACGCTGATTGGTGGCACAATTTAACTCTAATGGTATATGGGGCGTATTTACCTCCAGTCGGAGCGCTACATACCATACATCATACATGATCTGGGACGCTTTTTACTAGTGGTTGGGGTATCAATTTAACCCCGATTAGGAGCGCACTACTTTTCGTTGTTTAGAAGGCAAATGTTTACTGCTGGTCAGACACGCTCTTTACCGTTAATCAGGTGAACTTTTTTGACTGGCCAGGGGTTATATTTACTTCCAGTCAGGGCGCCCTTGACAGCTGAACAGGGGTGCTATTTACCATAATCACGCTTTTTACCAGTGGTTGAAGGCGTAATTTAACTCCGATTAGGGGCGCTAATTACCGATGATCGGGAGCGCTTTTAACCGTCGTTTGGGGGCGCAATTCAACTCTGATCAGGTGTATTTTGCCTATCAGAGGTGCTGTCTCACGCCGGTTCAATTATGACTATTGGGGCGCTTTTTACAGCCAATCAAAGAGGCTATCGACTATCTTTTGAGGGCGCTCTTTACCGGGAATCAGGGGCGCACTTTGTCGCCGATCAAGGGCGCTGTTGCTGTTTACCGCCGATCGGGGGCGCTCTTTATCGCTGATTAAGGACACTTTACTGCAGATCGTCTGCGCCGCGATGGCGCCCCTCGTGCTTCGGCGCCCTAGGCAGTCGCCTAGTTCGCCTATATGGTAGAGCCGGCCCTGTTGTTAAGTAAATATATGTTTAAAAAGGAAAAAGGGGAGAAAGTAAGAAGAGGATAAGGTATTTTTTCAATAAAAAAAATATTATTATTATTGCTTTAATGCATGATTACTTAATTACCTAGTTCAAAATTAAGCTACATCTTTTTCATTGCCTACATATTTTTAATATCCTGATAAAAAGCTGTTTTTTGAAATTTTTTGTGACATTTTGGGTTTATTCAAGGTTATGTTTTTGTTATTTTTTAACCATTTTGGTTATTTTTCTATTTTTTTACCTCAAGAACTGTTACAAGCCCTGCATTTAATAATTTGGTAACTGCCTGCAATGCAAAACCACATGTTTATACTGGAACACGTGGTCTGCAATTTGACAGTCAAGTCAGCTGTTCTTTATTTCTTTGTTTTTATTTTTAACACCACAAGACCAATGTTAAAATTTTTAAAATTTTAATCAAAGAATTTTTAAAGAAATAAGATTTTTCCTGGGTTAGAGACCTGTATTTATATTATTTTTATCCCAGAAACTGAAAATCGTTCGAGCCGTTTTTGAGACCTGCATGCATGCACACATACATAAAAATATACCTTACCTACTTTTATTGGAGTATAGGATAGATGTAATACCCTAATAGAAAAACTGATGTTTAAAACATGCATCTAACTTAGGAGTGAAAAAGGGTCCTAGAACGGACAACTATTTTCCAACTGTGAACCGGCATGGTCCGTGCACGGACCACTTTGCATGTTTCTTAACATTGACGGGTTTAGGAGAGAAAACTACTGACAGGTGTAGGCTTTGCGGTTGCAAAGCGCTATAATACTTATACCATTGGAAAGGTGAAATTCTTATGCATTTTCATGTAACTTATAAAACATTTGTCAGGCACGTTATTATAAAAACAAGTAATTTGAAATTACTAGGAGGCCCGTGCAGCGCAATAAGCTGCATTTATTGGATCTTGCTCCATGGTAATGAACCGAGTTACTTTGAAAATAAAAATTTAACTAGTGAAAATCAGATAACACCATATTATAGATAACACCAAGTGGATGAAAGAGAAATCTATAATATTGCAAGCTCTCTCAAGACATCAAAATGTGAAGATATTTTTGGGTTTTCAAATAAATTAGTGAAACAGATATCTCCATTTATAGTAAAACCATTAACTTACTTAATTAATCTTTGTTTGTCATCATCAATCTTTCCACACTGTTTAAAAATGTCTAAAAGCATACCTTTGTTTAAGAAGGGTGAAAGGAATTGTATTGACAACTATAGAACAATAACTATTGTGTCTGTATTTTCAAAAATTGTTGAAACCTGTGTCAAGAAACAGTTGTTGGAGTTTTTAGACAGGCATGATATTCTCTCAGGTAGTCAATTTGGATTTCGTCCAGGTTATTCTACAGTTAAGGCTCTGGATATTGCTGTGACAAAGATCTTAAATAGTTTTGAGGCTCATGAATTTGTCGGAGTGACCCTGTTGGATCTCAGCAAGGCCTTCGACAGAATCTCTCATAGTGTTCTTTTAAATAAACTTAAATATTATGGTATAAATAATGAACAGTTAAATTTTTTCAAAACATATCTTTGTGGCAGGTTACATATGGTGTCGGTTCGAAACCAGACATCTTCTTTTAAGGAGGTCCTTGCTGGGGTCCCACAGGGTTCAGTCCTAGGCCCATTGTTATTCTTATTGTATATTAATGACCTGCCAGTAAATTTAGATTGTGACACCATATTATATGCAGATGACACGTCTGTAATTGTAAATGGAAACTGTTCCAACAGTGTAATAAACCATATTAATAGAGTAATTAATTCAGCTAATGTTTGGTTTGATGCTAACTATTTAAAAATAAATGAGAGTAAAACTGAAAAGATAATATTTACTTTGAGACACACTGAACTTGAAAATATGACAAAGTCTGTAAAGCTCCTGGGTGTTACTCTTGACCATAAGCTTTTGTTGGAGGAGCATACCAACAACTTAATTTCTAGATTGGCTCGTGTTTGCTATTTATTGAGAAAACTAAAGACCTGTGTAAGCCAAGAATTAATGAAAATGTCATACTATAGTTTTTTTCATTCACATTTATTGTACTCCAATATGCTGTGGGGAGGTAGTACTGGAGCAGAGAGAGTTTTCTTGTGGCAGAAAAGGGCAGTAAGAATCCTGTTTGGTTTAGGTTTTAGGGATAGTTGTAGGTCATATTTTTCTATGTATAATATAATGACTGTTCCATGTATTTTCATTTTTCAAAATTTAATTTATGTCAAGGAAAACATTACCAAATTTTATTGTTTTGATGATGTTCATAATAACCAAACAAGAAATGCAAAAAACTTAGTTCTGCCAATTCCAAGGCTGGAAAAATATGCCAAAAGCCACAAATACTTGCAAATAAAGTTTTTCAATAAACTTCCTGAAACATGGAGGGCACTTGATTTTAAAACCTTTAAAACTCAGATTTATAGTTTGCTTACGAATCAGGCATTTTACTCTGTGAGTGAATTTTTAGAATATGAAATAACTTAGTAATAAGTAATGTAGGGTCCTCTTTGTGTATATTTATGTTTTATTTATTGTTCTTAATTGTTGACTAACTTCCACAGTTATAGTTTGATACATTTATTTTTGTAGACTGTTACGGTTTTGTCCATTAGTGTAAGTTTATTTTATATTGATGAAGCCTATTGTAATTTTTATTACCTAATGGCGAATAAAGATCTTGATCTTGATTCTTGATTCTTGATATTTATGTTTGGCTATGAATTCTTCTACAGTAGACGCCCTCTTAACCGGCCACCTTTTAACCGGTCTCCGCTTTAACCGGCCTACCCTGACACAAAAATTTCATCTTTTTAACCGGCCATGTCTCACCGGAAACCTAGTTTTCTTATCCACTGTATCATTCAATTCAACGTTATTTATTGGCGTTCTCCAAACAGTTGAAATGTAACGTCCTGAACGGAAGTCAATACCACCGGAAGTCAATGCGTTTGTACGACTATCCAATAGACCACAATAAAGAAACAAATTATTATTTGTTAGGTTTGTTGTGGATTTCATGGTTGTCGGATGTTAACTATAAATCATATACAGTAATATATTTAAAGTTGTTTTCAAGTGATAATCATATTTAGGCCATATGAAATTATAGGTTGGAATTTTTAAATGAACATCGGTTTAACCGGCCAATTCATTATCCGGCCGCGGCCTGGTCCCGAGGTGGCCGGTTAAGAGGGAGTCTACTGTATTTTATAATTTGGTTGATCAATCAGATAATCTTTAAGTTTTCTTATAAAAGTTTGGATTTTGTGAATTTTCTTAGTTTATTAGAAAGTAAATTGTGCATTTTGATGCCCATATAATTTGAGGTTTTAGCTAGTTTATGTTGAATTAGGTCAAAGTTAGTTTTAGTTCGGAGATTATATTTCTTGCAATCAGTTCTTAGTTGAGGGGGAATAGTTTTTGTTAAAGTAATTACTTCATAGAGAAATAGAGAGAGGACGATCAGGATGTGGTTTTGAGTGAAATAAGGTTTGCAGTGTTCAGTAGGTTCTATCTTCTCTATGATCCTAATGGCTCGTTTTTGTATATGCAACTATGCGAGGGGACGACGACGTCGACCCGAGAAGTATGGGATCAATATTGGAGGAGGAAAGGCAAGATGCAGATACGGCAAACTCTGTGATAACTAGGCTTGCCATACGTCCCGGTTTGAAAGGACAATCCCGGTTTTTTGTTGTTGTCCCGGCAGTTTTTTTCTTTTGTCCCGGTTTTTTGTAAAATTTAAAATAAACAGGAAATCATTAATAAAAAATAATAATTTGTTTTATTTCTTGAAAGAATTTTTTTATTTATACAATAAAAAGAACTAGGCCTAGTACTAAATTAAGATGACAATTCAATTTTAAGGAGGAAATAAAATTTAAAGTAAAAGTGAGATTTTAAGTTTGTAAGGTGGAGGACAAATGATAAAGATTAGCTGGGGGAGTCTAGTGCACTTGCATTGTGGAAGAAATAAATATTATTGAAAAATGTTTGTTCCAGTCAAATGTCAATGACAAGAAGAGGCGCATACTTACTTATCGTTGCAACTTTAATTTGATACAAGAAGGTGTAGGCCCTAACTTTTGAGCAAGCGTTAGAATAATAAGCTAACCAAAAATATATAACTGCTTTCATGTTATTTGTTTAGTGTTTAATCCACACTCTAATCATTATTACACAATCCTAAACATTTTTACTTTCCCAGACTAAATAAAAAATAGTTTTTATGTATAAGCTAATAACTTTTTACTTTCTCCCCCTATACCATAGTATATGGAGAAAGTATTGTTTTCGTCAAAATTTTCGAATTTGAGTTGTTGGTGGATTTATCCATTTTGGTCCCACCCGAGTCCAAAAAAGTGGTTTTCGGAGTGATGTCTGTGTGTGTGTGTGTGTGTGTCAGGATGTATACAGAGCTAGAGAATGCCCCAATGGTCCGATTTTAGTGAAATTTGGTACGTAGGTCCAAACCCACGATAATTCCAGGCGTTTTTTTCATTTTTTTGAATTTTTGATTTTTAAGGTTAGTTTACCCCCAAAAACCCTCAAAAATCGCCAAAAATCAAAATTTCTCAAAAACGGCTCTAACGATTTTGATTAAAATTTTGTGGTTTTTTAAGCTTAAAATGGTGAATAAAATGACCCCACCCGCATCTCCGAGAAAATGCGCGTTCAAAAGTTATAAAGTAAAAAGTGTTTCAAAAATCTATTTTTTGAATTTTCAAAATAGCTGTTGTCTCGAAATAAATTTTACTTATCACCATTAAATCAAGCTCACAAAACTAAATAATCCAGTATTTTAAATTATTGCTCTACGTCAAGTGGTTGCGGAGAAAATTCAATTTTCCGTTTAGCGGTAAACACAGTACGTTGTTAAAAGTCAAAGACGCGCGTAGGGTCAAACGACCGCTCAGGTGGTAGCTATCCAACTAAGTCATCAAGACATTAATGTTTGGAGCTTTTAACGCCTTTTTTATATTGTTGGGAGAAAGTATGTGTCAGTTAACTGATACCGTTTATTTTTATAAATATCAATCTAAGCTATAATTGAGACCACCGTTTTCATTTTCCATTTACACCTTTTTAGGGGGTTAGGGTAGAGTGGGTGAGGAGGGGGTTGGGTTTCATACTGGGCGTCCCGGTTTGTTCCTATAAAATAATGGCAAGCCTAGCTATAACGCACAGAGAATAGGGGAGCTAGCAAGAGCACGTGCTCTTTTAAACTACGCGGAAACCAGCTACACTTTTCATGTTTCATGAAATTATGCAAACCAGCAAATATATTATTTATTATAGTTTAGATGTGGTGCCACTGTAGGCCTAACTGTATCGGTTTTGATACCTCGAGTTTTTTTTTTTTAATTACAGAAATGAATTACAGTACTGTAGATTGAAATTGCATTGTAGTCCATATGTTAGAAGCTTCCCTACCTTCAAATCCCTGCAGGGTTTTGCAAGCAAAACTTGTTCCGATAGTACTATAAATATTAACTATTTCGTAAAATTTATCTGAATATACGGATGAAAGTTTGAAAATAATCTACAGTAAAAAAAAAAAAAAAAAAAAAAAAAAAAATACTGAGAATTTTCCTGTATCAATGTTTAATACAGAAAAATATTCAACAACTGTGTTATTTTTGTCAAATACTTGTATATGAACTTGTTCTCACTGGTTAGATAATTTATTTTGTCAACTTTTTGTTTGCTATAAAATATTGATAAAATATACCGTGTTTGAAATATGTGAGTTTGAAAATTTAAAATTGCCATAATTTAAAAATTTACATACGGTAGGCCTATGAAAAAAGATTCACGCCAAATATAGTCTTACAATGATCCGTTACAGATGTAAAAATTATTCAGTGTAAAAATAAAATGGCAAATAGCTGATAAACAAAGCCGAAATTGAAAGAAAAAACAATTGAAAGAAACAATTGAAATTGAAAGAAATGTTATTGAACATTTTCGATTCATTTTGATGTGTAGAATACGAATACCGTATGCATAGCCAATCAAGGGTTTTTATGAAATCCTGTACATACAAAAATTTACTTTAGGCCTATATCTATTTATAAATTGAAGTTGGAAAGGATGTAACATAAGTTCAAAGGACAACTTCCTTGAGTGAGCGTAGCGAAAGAGCTCACCTGAAGTGCAAACCATTTCTCGGGTTGGCATTGTATTTTGATTACCGTTGCAAAGCAAAGGTAAATCAGCTAGTCTTTAATATTATAAATAAATCAACTCCTTTAAAATGTATTGTGTCATATACAAAATAATGAGATGAACTGGATACCGTAATGATAAAAACCTTCCGTCAGAAAGTTTTAATGTTGTAAATGTTATAATATCAGGACCATATTGTAGGCCCTATTAAAAGACAAATGTATGTATCCACCAGTTATCAATAAATACAAATTGTTGGTATTGTCAACATTTTATTTTAATGATGCGTATAATAACAGGGATGGAGTTATGTCCGTGTAGTAAGCCTACAACTTGTTTTGTTTCCGCTAAGCAACGCAGGAAGGGCTTAACGAGCCTTGCCTTGCGTCGCCCTATTTCGCAGGCGTTTACAATCCAAATTGCAATAATTATGCGAATGAATAAGTGCAAATTTCATCTTTTTAACCCCCCTCAAAATTTAGCGCCCTCTAAAATTTTGTGCACTAGGCCTGTGCCTAGTGGGCCTAGTGGGAAATGCGGTACTAGAGACAAGGGCTGCATATATCAAGGTCCCAATTCAAGCAATAGGCCTAGTATAGTCATATCAGGGTTGCCACCCGTCCCGATTTTGTCGGGACAGTTCCGACTTGCGGCCCTTTTGTCCCGATTTATTGTTTTACACAACAAATTAATATTGTTCTTAGGCATTTTTATTAATTGTTTTGAGTTAAATGTTCCGTCACTTGATGATTAGTCTATAATGGATTTGATTCTGGCAACGCCAAAGCGACCTCTTACGTAGTTGTATTAAATACCAACGCTAGTGGTGCTCATGTAAGCAAGCAGCTGCCACTGTTCTGACAACTTAATTCTTAGAGCAGAACTACTAGGTAATAGGTAATTATTGAGTTTAGCTACGATCATCGGAAAATGGAAATTTTTTTTTCAAAATGTCGGAAATTTTACGCTGATTCCGAAAATGATAGTTTTTTCCCACGGAAAAGCTTGGGAAAACCCCGGAAAATCGGAAAAAACCAGAAATGACTTTTTTCCTTGAATTTATTGGCGTGGGTATTCAAATTCACCGGGATGTTAAGCTGATCACAAATAAGTAAAAATTATTTTGATCCGATTTTAAATAAGCCGGAAAATGCGGAAAAAGTGTCGGAAAAGCTATAAGGGAACTATTTTTAAAGTACAGGTATAACTTATCATGTGGGTCAGTGCCGTCCTTAGGGTGGAGCGAGTGGAGCGGCCGCTCCAGGCCCCGCACTGAGGGGGGCCTCGCGCTGTGATGCCTTCCCCGCTAAAAAGTTAGTTGCATAAACTTTTAGGTTGAATAAAAATAATATAATAATGAAAGATACGTACCCAAAATATCGGTTTAATTACCCGCCCAATATGTTCAATAATTGTGATTTAAAAACCTATGAACGCGATTCTTATTAGTACGTAATAGTAGCGACCAAAAGGATGCAAACGCAAAACATCGTTTGATTGCGGCGGCCGGCGGGCGGGGTGACGGGACCAAGCCTCGCGGCCGCCGAGCCATGCTTGCAGATGCCACAACCATGCATGACCGACTTTGCCTACCTCTAGCCGTTTTTCAACTGTTTGTCTGTATGTGATTTTTTAAGTGATCCATTATATCTTTGAAATTATTCAAGGTACGGAATTAAAACTTGGCACAACTGTTAAGTGCGTTAATTCACAAATGCAAATGAATTTGGACATTTCTAACATTTATGGTTGCAAAATGGCGGCCATTTAAAATTTTCAAAGCTAAATATCTTAAAAATTGCAAACAAAAAAGTGTAAACTAAGTTTGGTTTGTAAGGATCAAACTAGAAACAACGGACTAATCTAAGTTTTTTAAATTTTTAAATCAAAAAGATTTACATAGGCCTAAGTCTACGAGCGAAACCCGTGTTTTCTCAAAATAAGATTTTAATTTCTCCACTATTCATTGTTTTAAGTTATCTTAACAATCTTAGTATTTTTACTCCGGCAATTAAATCATGCAATTTTTTAAGTTAGCAAAAGTTTGTAACATTTACAACTTTTAAAAATATTTTGCTTTGAACAATTTTAATTACCGCTATCTTGAAACTTGAAACAATAAATGTTAGAAACGTAAAAATTCACTTGCATGCGTTCAGGAAGGGTGTCTCTGAACTCTCTACCTTCCTTTTCAGGTATTATTCCTGGACCAAAAACAAGCCAAAATCAAAATATCATATTTAAAAATTCCAAAATACAATAGTTATTTGTAAAGCTGCCATTTCGTATTTTTTTAAGAATAATTTTTAATTTAAGAACGGCTTGACGTAATAAGTTAAAATTCGGTATACAGCTTTTTGAAGCAAAGACCTAACTAGAAAAATAACCAACTTTTTATAATTCATGTTTTCAAAATGGTGGCCAATTAAAATTTTTAACCTTAAATTATATAAAACTACCTAGTACATAAGGTAGCAAAGTTTATGTTCTTATGTGTTTTTTGTAAAAGTTAATTTAAAATCCAACGATGTAAAAATCATGAAAATTGGTTCATAAATAAGCGAGATAGAGCGATATAACTGAGGCTAGTCACGGTCGGACCGCTTCCCCGGGAGCAGTTTTGGTGTGAAATCAATTGTTGAGCTGGCGCCGCAACCGCGCTTTTTGCGCGGCAACCCGCTCATATGCGTAGACCTAACTATTTGTATTAAAATCACTAAATTTTAAATATGATATTTTGGCTTGTCTTTGGTCCAGGAATAATACCTGAAAAAGAGGGTAGAGAGGGTAGAGGGCTAGAGGGTAGAGTTCTGGGAGACCCTGTAATTAATAGTTGTGCCAAGTTTCATTTCTGTAACTCAAATAATTTCAAATATATAGGGGTCTAATGGATTGATTACATATCGGAAAACGTCTAGACATAACTTGGACACATGCTGTCGTATGTTCCATATCCCACAACCCCCCAGCAATCACCGTTAAATAAGGAATTGCAAAAATATTTTGCTCCAGGCCTCGCATTTCCTAAGGACGGCTCTGATGTTGTACCATAGGTAGATATTTTTATTAAATTTTCCAATCCTTTGTGGAAAGAGTTATATTAAAAATTATGTAATACCACGAATGGCCAGATAGTAATATCATGAGGAAACAAAGATAGCGTAAAACCAGTAGGGACAGGTTAGCAGATAAGCAAAATGAGCAGATAAGCAAACCCTCGGACTGCTTTCTGTAACGAGACAATTTTCATTCGTGAGGCCGCCGTCGTTGAGTCCTGGTCATCTTCGAGACGCCCACGTTTCACTGGTCTACGAAGTCTTCCCTTCACCCGAAGGTACCAAACTCCATTTTTGTAGAATAATTGTAGAATTTCAGGCACAACAAAACGTCAGCATTTATATTTTTAAAAAATTATTTGTTTATTATAATTTACAAGGAAGTAGAGTAAAAAAATGTTAAATGGCATTCGTTGGTACTGAATTAATAAATCATTTTAACTGGGGAAATTGAGAGTTAGAAATGTTAATGTTAAAGCACTTTAAAAAAAATATAATTCTACAGCGAGGACTGTGCTATTTTGTTAATAGGGCTCACGATGGAGAGGGAACTTCAGGATAATTCTTCGACCCTCTAATCCTAACCTTCTAAATACAATAAATGTTTCAAAGGAAATTAGTAAAATAATTATTATTAACAAAAGGGTAATTCATTAACTTCACACACGCCTCAGTCTATGCTAGGTAATTTAATTTTGCAGTTTTAGAAATGTTATATGTCAGGATGTATAGATTTTAAGTTCATTCAATAAACAAGATTTTGTATCACAATTTTCACAGATATTATTATTTTAACGTAAAATTCCTAACGCCCACTTTGTACCAGATCAATCCAAGCAAAATTCTAATTAAGATGGTAAAAAAGGTCTAACTATATTGGATTGGACGAGAAATGTTGTTTCTCTAATTTTATAATAATAAAATAGGAGACAATGACGGTACAAAATATGCGCTACTCTGCTGTGCATTTTCTTAAAATATAAGAAATCATGAAATTGTGAAATTGTGTAAATTTAATTAGTTAAATTTAATTTTCAAACATGTCAATTAAAGTAGACCTCTTGTTAAAGGACGAGCTAATCTTTGAGCTAGGTATCAGAAATTTAGAGCTAAGCGAAACAAGCAATGTCGTGGATTTAAGAAAAATGTTAAGACAAGCTGTATCAAATAACATTCCTGTAAATTATGAATCAGTTAAGACGAAACTTGAACCAAATAATGAAATAGATGTAATTAGCGAAAAGATTAATTTAATGGAAAATAAATGTGCAGAATTGTCAAAAGACAGTAGATCAATAGAATTAGCTAGGCAGGAAACCCGTATCAAACATTGTATGCATAGATTAAGTGCCTTAAGCAAATGTGAATTAACAGAGAAACAAAAAGAGGAGTGCAAATCGTTGTTAGAAAAATGTAAAGTAATAAAAACTAAGTTTGAAGTTCTAGGGTTTGATAAAAGCGTGGTGGAATTATCTGTTCATAAATTAAGTGAGTCGAACATTGAAGAGGAAAACTTAGAAGATGTATTTTTAGATAAAGAAAAGGTAACTGTACCATCCGTCAAAACCCCTCCATGTCCGGAAAGTCTAGCTGAACCGAGTAGGTTAGACAATCCACATCCCGAATTTCACACCTGTGCATCGACTCAGTCCACCCCCTTTAACACCCAGTTGTACAGTAAATTACCTAACCCATTAGAGGGTTATCTCAAAAGTGTAAAAATATGTAACGGTCTGGTTAATAACGATTTAATTCAGTTCATAAAGGTATTGTTCAAAGTTCAAAAGGAAACTAGACTTACAGACAAACAAATTTTAGAGATTTTTATGAGTAAATCACAATCGCCACTTCTAGATGTTATATTAAGTAACCTAGAAAATGATTTAGAGACAGTTAAGCAGGAATTACTTAAGTTGTTTGTACCCATAAGTGTTAGAGAGGACCTGATCAAACAACACGTCACACGTCATCAGGAAACAAATGAACCCCTGCCACTGTATATAAATAGAGTTAAAGAGTATGCTAAAGTGTTAAGTTGTTCATATACAGAAGCTGAACTGGTAGAGTTAATTGTAATTGGTCTAAATCCAAAATGTCGAGTTAACCTATCCTTGGTAAAAAATCTCAACACTATTGCAGATTTAGAAAAAGCTTGTATTCATAGCCTAAGTATTGATGTAAAAAACAACTTACGGTGTAGTGAAGAACGCAGCATCCCAGCGAGGCGTGAAACTCCGCAGACAGTCAATAGTAGGGCACCGTTCACAAAAAGGTGTTTTGTATGTAACCGTGAGGGACATTTAGCAAAAAATTGCTATAGGCAAAATCAGCAGCCAAAAAACTAGTTTGTAGGGAAAGTTTTTCTCATGTAAATAGTAAACCATTATCATGTCATGTAAATAGTTTTGTAAAAGAAAAGTTTTCCCGAAGAACCAGTAAGAATGTGAATAAAGAGTTGTGTAACGAGATTAATTTGTCAAAGAAACAGTTGTATAAAATTAAAAGGTCTCAGCGTAGAATCATGAATAAAATTAATTTATCTATGTCATGTACAATGTCTGATTTGCCTATGGTAGCGGTGCAATTAAGAAATAAATGTAAAGCCGATATGTTTTCAAATGTAAACGCGCTAATTGATTCTGGAGCCTGTTTAAACGCTATTAGTGAAACGTTATATAATAAATTACATAAGAGGAAACAAGTTATCAGTATGAATAATAAAGAAACATCCTGTATTGTAGCTAACAATAGCACAATCCGAATTTTGGGAGAATGTGTAGTAAAAATTAAAATAAGAAATTTTTCTTGGTATGTAAAGTTTGCCGTTATGCAAAAGTTAGCCTGTGAAATGATACTAGGAAGTACATTTATAAGAGAAAGTGGAATGTTATTAGATTTGAGTAGGAATTGTTGTTATTTCCGATTCAACCCAAATGTCAAAGTATTGTTAATTGTTAAACAGAGTAAGTCAGTTTGCTTATCAAAATTAAACGAAAATGTAAGTAATGAACACCACCTAGACACCGGATGTCCCGACATGAAACCTTTTGTTGATCATTTAAGTAAAAAATATTCTAAGGTATTCACTACAGATATAGGAAAAGTACTCAATTTTGAATATAAAATCCAGCTTAAAGATAATGAAATTGTAAACCAGCGTCCGTATCCAGTTCACCCTACCAAAATGAAACAAATGAAGGAAATTTTGGCTGATTTACTTAAGCAAAATATAATTAGGCCTAGCATAAGTAGCTACAGTAGCCCTTCATTTCTTGTATCAAAGCCCGATAAGTCAAGTAGACTAGTTATCAACTATGCAAAGCTCAATGAGAAAATTGTACGTGTAAATTACCCATTAGGAAATTTAGATGAATTTTATCAATATTTGCAAAATGCCGAGGTGTTTTCAGTAATAGATTTGTCAAACAGTTTTATGCAAATTCCACTAAGCGAAGAATCCAAACACCTTACAGCCTTCAGCAATGGAGTTTCATTATTTGAATTTAACAGAATCCCATACGGGTTACATTGTGGTTCAGGGTTACTAAGTGCTTATCTAGATAATGTTTTCAGAGATGTAAAATTTGATTATGTACTTAATTTTGTCGATGATATACTTGTGTTTTCAAAGAATAAAGAGGAACATATGAAACATGTAACCGAGGTGTTAGATAGATTGAGCAAACACAACCTCACAGTTAACCCTAAGAAAGTAAAGTTGTTTTATAATGAAGTTAGTTACCTAGGGAATTTAATATCAAAGAATCAGATAAGAGTAGATCCGAGTAGAACCGAAGCTGTACGGAGATTTAGTACTCCCAAAAATAGCAAAGAGGTAGGGACTTTTATTGGTATGATAAATTATTTTGCCAAGTATATTAAGGATTACAGTAAAATTGCAGCTCCATTAAATGACTTAAGAAAAAAGAGAGTTAAGTTTGTATGGACGAAAGAATGCGAAGAAAGTTTTTGTAAACTGAAGGAAGCAATTACGAATCCTCCAGTACTTGCTATACCAGATTTTAATCGTCCCTTTTATCTATATACGGATGCCGCACAGAATGGTGCAGGTTCAACCCTATTACAGTGTAATGAAAATGGCGACAAAGTACCTGTAGCATACTATAGTAAGAAATTTTCACCTTCAGAAGTCAATATGTCAGTGTATGAAAAAGAGGCGTATTCTGTATTTCTAGCAATTAAGAAATTTTACATGTACCTAGAAATACAGCCGTTTTATTTAATAACAGACAACTCAGCACTCAGTTGGGTACTTTCACATTTTAAGAAGTTAAATAAATTATCGAGATGGGTAGAGCAAATTATCGCCCTTCCTTTTAAAGTACTTCACGTTAAAAGTAAAGATAATCCAGTAGCAGATGCTTTGTCACGACTCAATATGTCCGATAGTGGAATTGAGGTCATTGAAGTAAATTCGGATCCTAGACAAATAAATGTAATAAGGTATAAATGTAAGAGGAAGTTCAGCTCTGTGAGCAAAAAGCAAATTAAACATGTTGTAAATTTAGTTTCAGATATTCCATTAGCTTACGTAGATATTTCCGAACACCAGAGATTAGATCCAGAATGTGCAGAAATAATTAAAAGTGTAAAGAATAAAACCAATAAGGATAACTTTTATATTAAGAACAACACACTAATGTATTGTAAGCCAGGTAACAAAGTAGAGAAAATTTATGTGCCTAGTAGTTTGCTAGATATGTTGTTTAATTACTATCACACTTCAAACTTTGGAGGTCATCAAGGTCAAAATCGTACAGTTCATAAGGTTTTGGAATATTTTTACAGACCTAATTTAATTTCAGAAATGCGCAAAAGAGTAAAAAATTGTCAGATTTGTATAAAAGCAAAACCTCCTCAGAAACGATTTCATAATGAATTAGTGTCAGCTTTAAGTAAGCAGCCTTTAGATTGTTTGTACATAGACACAGCTGGACCACTTGTAAGAAGTAAATTTGGAAATAAGCACATTTTAATTGTAGTGGACGCATTTACAAAATATGTTTGGTTAATCCCTGTCAGGGACATCACAGCGCAAACAATAGCAAATAAACTGGAAAATGTAATATTTAATAACTTCAGTTCTTGTAAGAAACTTGTGTCCGACAACGGATCTTGTTTCAGAAGTGTAACTTTTAAGAAACTTATGTTCAAATATTCCATAGAACACCACAAATTAATTCCATATAGACCTAACCCGAATATTTCGGAAAGATTTTTAAGAGATGTAAAACAACAAATAAGAGCGTATCACCATGACGCACAAAACAGCTGGTGTGTCGACTTAAAGTACATTCAAATTAGCTTAAATACGTCACTGTGTGAAACCACAAAATGTACGGCATTTGAACTCATGTTTAACCATAAGCCAAATCATAGTTTAAGTAATCTTTGGAAACTAAATGATTTGTTAGATGTAAAATTAAGTCAGGATGAGATTAAAGAAAAGTTTTCTCAAGCTATAAAAAATTGTAAACGTTCAATAGGCCACAACCGAAATAGGCAAAGATATAAGATGATAGGATAAAGCATCCATTCAAAGTAGGGAGTATTGTGTATTTAGAGAATCAAACGCTTAGTAAAAAAGTGGATAATTACCAAGCAAAAATGGATTTCAAGTACACGGGTCCTTATAGAATAATCTACTTTATGTCTCCAGTAAGTGTGTTAATCCAGCTAGAGGTAAATCCGGAAATTGTAAAACGCGCTCATATTAGCCAGTTAAAAATTCAAAATAAGCCCTGAAGGTGTAGATGTGAGAACTGACCAGGATTGTATATAGTTGTAATATAAGTAGATTTAAGCCGGCATGTAAATATATTAATTTTGATCGATCACAATTGTAATTAATGTAAAAAAATAAGTGATTTTCATTGTATATGATTCACGATTAAACAACTATTCTAGATTAACTTTATGTTAACTAGAAAACCAAGCAACGGACGTGTCAAGAAAATAAAAATAAGTGTGTGATTCTTAAAATGCTAGGAAACAAAAGGACAGTTTATAGCATTTGTATAAAAAGAATTTACAAAACCACAAACTGAATTTTAAGTGTAGGGCATATGTTATGTCGATACATAAAATTTATGTAGTTAGGAGGACAAGTTATGTAAGGCTAATTTTGCTGGGCATGCAAAATAGATATTGAGCGAAGAAATATTAAAGTTCGAATTTTCTAGAAATATAATAGTGGACGAAGGCAATTAGGTCAGGGGAGATAGGCCCGTTAGACCGCTTGGTGCCTGTTTGTGCAATAGATAAGGCGAGATAAGGCGATCGCAATATAGGCGATTAGCTCAAGTTAAACGACTTAAATTATTCTGTAAAAGTTTACTTCCTGTGAGCTATAGAATAATCGGAAAGATTCTCTTTGTAAGGTTACATAAAAATGTTTTATTTGACAGAAAATATTAATAGCTATTATGTAACAAAACAAAAAAAATGTTATTTTGAATGTTATAGTAAAAGAAGAATTGTTTATTTATTTAAGGTTTAAGGCGAAAGTTAGAGCCAAAAGATTATGTCGTTAAGGAATATTATAAGGAAACTTTTAGAATATATAAAAAATAACTGTTTTTGGTTTTATTTGAGGTGCGAAGCGACAGACAATCACGACCACTGAATGAATGTTTGAAATTTAAATTGTATGAAAGCGGCCAATGAAAGGACTTGCGTGTATGTTGTATGTATGATGTCACTAAACACTGTTCACGGTTCACACACTGGACAAGCACATATTCACTGGACGATCAATTACACACACTTAACACTCACTACCCGTCGCTAAGGAAATTTTAAAATAAATGTATAATTTTATTTGTCTGAAGTAAATTTAAATTTGTTTAAGGTACGGTAATCTTGTTTTCGTTGTTCTTGTAGGACACTTAGAAGTATGAGAACACTGTTATGTAGTTAAGTTAGAACAAAGTTAAATAAAATGCATTTAGCGAGATAATTGAAAAATTATAATTTAGAGCGGGAGAGTAAAACCGCGTGTCACCTGTTCAAATGTGCCGAACAAACTGAATTTTAAAGCATAGACTGAGTAAAAAAAAATAGAATTACTATAAAGGGGAACGATCATAACATAACAAAAAAAGAAAGAATTCAAAATATCCCGTCCAGACCCATTCCTTTCCTTTCAATTGCAACGGAGAGGATCAACCCAAGGTCATCGCTACTGTGACTGCGCGTGCGGGCGCTGTCTACTGCTCGTACCACGTTCAGTTTGTTCTTGTGAAACGAACATTTCTACAATTGAAGAAGTTTTAAGATAGAATATGTTTTGAAAAGATTATTTACATGTGAATTGACTATTATGTACCATGTATCTTGTAATTTAAGAGTATTATTTGGAAATTTGAAAATTTAGGAAATTGGTAAAAAGTAGGAACACACAAATGATTGTCAAATTTTGTGGGGAGGGAATAATGTACCATAGGTAGATATTTTTATTAAATTTTCCAATCCTTTGTGGAAAGAGTTATATTAAAAATTATGTAATACCACGAATGGCCAGATAGTAATATCATGAGGAAACAAGATAGCGTAAAACCAGTAGGGACAGGTTAGCAGATAAGCAAAATGAGCAGATAAGCAAACCCTCGGACTGCTTTCTGTAACGAGACAATTTTCATTCGTGAGGCCGCCGTCGTTGAGTCCTGGTCATCTTCGAGACGCCCACGTTTCACAGGTCTACGAAGTCTTCCCTTCACCCGAAGGTACCAAACTCCATTTTTGTAGAATAATTGTAGAATTTCAGGCACAACAAAACGTCAGCATTTATATTTTTAAAAAATTATTTGTTTATTATAATTTACAAGGAAGTAGAGTAAAAAAATGTTAAATGGCATTCGTTGGTACTGAATTAATAAATCATTTTAACTGGGGAAATTGAGAGTTAGAAATGTTAATGTTAAAGCACTTTAAAAAAAATATAATTCTACAGCGAGGACTGTGCTATTTTGTTAATAGGGCTCACGATGGAGAGGGAACTTCAGGATAATTCTTCGACCCTCTAATCCTAACCTTCTAAATACAATAAATGTTTCAAAGGAAATTAGTAAAATAATTATTATTAACAAAAGGGTAATTCATTAACTTCACACACGCCTCAGTCTATGCTAGGTAATTTAATTTTGCAGTTTTAGAAATGTTATATGTCAGGATGTATAGATTTTAAGTTCATTCAATAAACAAGATTTTGTATCACAATTTTCACAGATATTATTATTTTAACGTAAAATTCCTAACGCCCACTTTGTACCAGATCAATCCAAGCAAAATTCTAATTAAGATGGTAAAAAAGGTCTAACTATATTGGATTGGACGAGAAATGTTGTTTCTCTAATTTTATAATAATAAAATAGGAGACAATGACGGTACAATGTGGGTACAGTACTCAAATTACGCGGAATTTCATGTAGAATATGAATATGTCTATATCAATTGAATACAACAAATAATTACTCCATTAAGATAAAAACTTAGAAAACAAATAAAAACACACTGAAACTTATATAGCCTAAATGAAGCACTAGGCCTAACAATGTTATAAATAGTTGTTATTTAAAATAAATTATTTGATATTAGGTAGTACTATACACATTACATATTATTATAACATACCATAAACTAACTAGGAAACCTAACCTTTATAAACTAAAGTAAACCAACCTAACTTAACCTAACCTAACCGTCATGTATGTGGGTACAACTATGCAACATTTTATGTGAAATGAGAATATATACTTGTTTATGGAATATAACACATAAAGTCAGTACCCACACGATGGTTAAGTCAGGTTATGTTAAGTTAGGTTAGGTTAAGTTAGGTTGTTTTAAGTTAGGTTTGGTTAGGTTTCCTAGTTAGCTTATGGTATATTATATTAATATGTAATGTAGATATATAGTACTAAGTTACCTTAATATCAAATAATTTATTTTAAATAACAACCATTTATAACATTGTTAGTGCTTCATTTATATAAGTTTCAGTCTGTTTTTAGGCCTATTTGTTTTCTAAGTTTTTTATCTTTATTGAGTATTAATTTGATGTAGGCCTATTCAATTGATATAGACATATTCATATTCTACATGAAATTCCGCGTAATTTGAGTACCCACATGACATACTTTAAAAAAGTTCATCTTATAGCTTTCCCCACACTTTTTCAATTTATTGAATTTATTATTATTTATTGACACGTCAATTTATTGACGCTTATTTAAAATCGGATCGAAATAATTTTTACATATTCGTGATCAGCTTAACATCTCGGTTAATTTGAATACCCACTCGATGTATTTTGGAATAAAAACTTAATTTCCGGTTTTTCCGATTTTCCGGGGTTTTCCGAGCTTTTCCGCGGGAAAAAACTATCATTTACGGAATCAGCGTGAAATTTCCGACATTTTGAAAAAAAATTTCTATTTTACGATGGTTAGTAGCTAAACTCAATAATTACCAGGTAATAAACTTATATTTAGACATGTCTTCTGCTGGATTTATTTCAACTTACAAGAGCATCAAGAAATTTATTAATGCTAAGTTACTATAGTAGCAACAAGAAGTAATATGTTTTTAAGATAATTCTTCAACAACAGGCCTAGATGAACTAAATTCATCTTAAATTCATCTTTACTACACAGTTCTGTGTACCTATTTTATTTTTATTTTGGACTTTGCATGTATTGAATAAATTCTAATTGTTTTTGGTTAAATTTGTTGTCCTATGATTTCATTATGCCTTTCAAATGGTATCAAACTGTTCCACACATTGGTCGAATCGAGACAAACAGCAGTAATGAAATGACACGTTTATTTAAATGGCGAAACTTCGTTATCCGTCTCCACTGTTATTATCGATGTGGTAATTTCGATATTGTGATAATATTGCTATTATATCGATGATACAATTACACGAGATACAATTACGATTTTATCACCTGATTTAGTTTCTCGTTCTAATATAATGAAATAAACCTTTTGACAATAAAACAAATACCGTATATATTCAAACAAGTACCGTAACTGAAAATAACAACAACAGAAAAAGTAAAAATTGTAGCTAAAATGTAACCTGTAACAAAGAACAACACAAAATAAACTAACCAAGTTTGTTGTGTAGCTGTATCTAAATTCAAACTGTGAGAAGAAGCAGACTTCATTAGATCTAAAATGGCGTCACACAAATGCTGCCAAATACAAATCAGAAAGGTTTTTTTTTTGCTATTGTACTGAGGGAATATGCATTTTAAATGTTTCCAAACACCATTGATTTTGTTGTTATAAACATCGCTGTCAATTAAAGTGACGGAGGTTTACGGTTACACTGTTAGGTTAAATTATTATTATGATACATATCTTTTCTCAGTATCGTTGTTGATTCGATTGTTTTCATCGCTCAATTTCAATCGCAATATCGAAATTTCGCATCGATAATAACGGTGGAGACGGATAACGAAGTTTCGCCATTTAAATTAGTGTCAATGAGTTGATCATTTACATTATTTCAATGAATTGTTGGATTTGGCCATGTGCATTTCTCTGGGGTGGGGGGGTCCCATACAGTACCATTGGCCTACTGGATATAGGCCTAGGCCTACTTAAAAAGGCGACAAAGGTAGCCTATATGATAATTTAATATGTAGGGTATGTCTAGGTTGACCTAACTTGAACCATTAATAAGTTTGAAATAGCCTATAATTTTTTTATTCAAAATAGGCCTAACTTACCTGAAAACCTTTCTTGACTTCATTGACATCGTAGCCAATTTGTACACCTCGTTGATACTAACAAACTCCATTTTTTGCCGAGATATTGAAATCTTTAAAATTGTACAAAGAACCGAGAACGAGAACGAATGAATAATTATACAATACACCACTCAAAATCATGACGGCTGTCATGATAAAATTGTTCACAAAACTATTTCACTAGGTCCATCACGGCACTGCACTCGACATAATTGCACTCTCAGTCTAAATCTCAAAGGTTTTTTGACATCTTGACATTTTGTTATGTTAGGGTAGGAAGCCGACTTTACTTTTTTTGCCGTATTTGGCGTTTTTGTTTTCCAGCTCATCTTTGGCGCTAGTTTCCTTGTTTTACAAACACATGTTTTCCTCATCAGGACTGCCAAGTGCAGAAGAAAACATCTTACCTACAAAGTGATATTGAAGAAGAGTAATTATACCACATGATGAGTTATTTTCTTACCAAGGAAATTTAATATTGTATTAAATAAACAAGGAATAATGCTTTTGAAATTATTCCTTTATATTTTATTAATTGAGATATAAACAGTAGAGCAATGTGGCTGGAATTCTCAAATCCACCGGAGCAATCCTCTAATTTTATTTTATTTGTTTATTTATTTATTTCTGCGGATCATCTCCATTTTACATAGGTATAATACATGTTCATGCTCTTATTGAAAAATTGAATGAACAGTATTTGCGACTAACGTGACAACTAATACGTCTGCCGGGGCCAATATCTAGCTCCAGCTCCACCCTGTTGTTCCCCGTTCCCCGTTAAAGTTTCAGGCGTCATTTCCACCTTAAAATTAATACGTACTCACCATAGAGTTCGTAGGTGTCTCAACAAATGTACCAAATATAAAATATGAATGGATGATTAGTGTAGAAACGAATGAATGCGTGGTGTGCGATGTATTGTATCGCTTTGTGACAGTATAAGACCAGCCAATTCCTTAGACAGTACCATTAAATAACCCAACAACCAATGACAACTTATATATATATATATATTCAGTCTTTTTTTAAATTCAGAGAAGTCAGGGCGTCCAGCTACAGTAACGGTGCAAACTGAACAAAGGATACTAGATGCAGTTGAAGCAGACCCCAGCACTAGCGTAAGAAGGTTGTCACATGAAGAGGGTGTGTCAAAAAGGGCCAACTTTTGTATCCATATCATATTCAAAGGGTTCAAGGACTTTCTCCAATGGACTTCAGACCAGCAAGGATTGAACTTTGTCACTGGTTCTTAAGAAAAATAGCACTGATCCCTCTTTTCCTTTCTAAGATTTTGTTCACGTATGAGGCTGGTTTTTCAAGAGAAGGTATTTTTAATTACCACAATAATCACTTTTGGGCTGATGTGAATCCTCACGAAATTTCTCAAAGGAGACATCAAGTACGGTTTTCTGTCAATGTTTGGTTAGGGGTTATTGGGGATGTTTTGTTAGGACCTGTGTTTTTGCCAAATAGACTAAACGGAGCAACATATTTGGGATTTCTGAGAAACATGTTGCCCGAACTACTTGATAATATGACACTCCATGAGAGAGCTACCATGTGGTTTATGCAGGATGGTGCACCACCACATTTTACTTTAGATGTTAGGCGTCATTTAAATGTAACTTTTAGAAATAGATGTATTCCTCGCGGGGGTCCTGTTGCATGGCCTGCCAGGTCCCCAGACCTTAACCCACTCGACTTTTTTGTTTGGGGTTATCTGAAATCGTTGGTATACCAAACCCCAGTTGAAAATGTTGACGAATTACGGGAAATAATAGTAAATGGGTGTAATTTGATCAGGAAAATGCCAGGGTGTTTGAACGGGTGACAGTTTCATTGAGAAATCGGCTTGATAGGTGTATAAGACATATGAATGGTGGACACTTTGAGCACATGCTGTAGGGGTTTTATATGTTTTAACTTGATGATTGCAAATTTAGGGTTGTCTTTAGTTTCAGGCATTTATAACAAAATACCATACAGTACGTTTTTACATAGGCACATTAATTTTAGCTTTAGAGATTTAAGTTTCCTAATTTGTTGATGTTTATGTAATAATTTTATTTAGTTTTAGTCACTCAAGTAAATCACTATTATAGTTGTAACGCAGGTTATAAGCCAATTACTAGATAATTTACAGGTAAACTAAAACCTCATTTTCACATCTGTATAAATTGTGTGATTCATCTCACTTTTTAACTAATTAATAATTAATTTGATTAAAGTAAATTAAAAATCCATGCTTATTGATACTTATTATAAAGTTTTATTTAAGCAGTAATAACCATGCAGAATATTACAACAGGCAATTATGAAACAACAGCCATAAACAACAGGAATGAAAATAGTATGAATGACAGAATGACCGGTACAACTAAAATTGCCTTTTTATCTATTTAGAAAATGGCCACCCTTGGTTGATTTTTAGTTGATAATTGTAATAAAATATTTTTTTAGGTTTGAAAAAAATAGTAAAACATAATGTTACCAACAATGGAGCCATGTGTGCACGTTAATCAGCTGATTGTCACAGGCAATGGGGAGAAACTGTCAGGGTGCGCCTGGCATGTACAACTAAAAATCGTTATTTCTCAGCTATTTATCATCCGATCTTTCTGAACTTGGTGTAGTTTGATAGGAAATCAAAAATGCTAAAAAAATAGCCTTGACTTTTTTCATAAAATCAGCCGTTTTTTAATAATTTTAGTTTGAAAAATTGAATAGCCGCCATTTTGAAACGGAAAAATATTTTTTGACGAAAATTTTTTTGCAATTATTTTATTACTACCTCAAACACTATACCAAGTTTCATAAAGTTATCTTCAATGGTTTTTTAGATATAAATTTTTATTTAAAAAATACAAAATGGCGGATATCTCGGTAACGAGGCGTTTTTAGAAAAAATGTTATTCTTGATTTCATTTATATTTTGACCCTTAGAACCTAATCCCCAAGTTTTGGCACTCACTTTTGGGACACCCTGTATATATATATATATATATACAGTATATATATATATATATATATATATATATATATATATATATATATATATATATGTGTATATCTCCAGTATCAAACATTTAAAAAGTTATACACTTTTATCAGGATTGAATAGACAAACTAGGGTTTGTTGATTTTGATTTCTTAATAGGATATAAACTTACACTATTTCGAAGTTATCTTCATTACTCATTTCACTAAATTAATGATTTAAAATATAAAATTATGCTAGTTGTTATTTTAAATGTTTTTAGTTAAAATTGATAAATTTTGAAATTCAACAGACTTCAAACAATATATACATTAGTAGTAGAAAGTTCATTTGGTGGTGATGATGAGTTCATGTTATGGTTTAGTTTAGAAAATTGTTGCGATATTTTCATTTTCCATCACTGATTAGTGAACAAAATGCACGACGATTCAGGATATGGAATCTGATCCCGTCTTCAGGTGGATGAAATATCTAAAACATAATAATGTTACAATACCCCGTCGCAGCAGACCTGCGTACTCAGCGAATTTCCAAAGGATCTTGAGATCCCCCATAAACACCATAGGAATGAGTATGTAGGTTTGCTGCCATTGGATGTTGTTAGAAAATGTTAGTTTTTTTTAGAAAATTTAATGGTTAGGTAAGGTAAATATAAAGATGTATCAATATTCGACACTTTTAAATTCTCCCCATAAACCCCATGGGGGTGAGTATGTAGGTTTGCCGCCATATGGCAGTTGTTAGCAAATATCAGTTAAACCCTATCTAATGAATGAACATACCAAATTTTATCAAGTCATTCAAATAAATAAGCGAGATACAGGGTTTTGTTGATTTCCCATAAGATTAACATGGAAAACTTATTTTTGGATTTTCTCCGTAACCTGTAAAACCTAGTTTAAAATTCAAAATATTAAATTGTTGGTTTTTTAAGCTCTTTTAAATGTTTTTAGTGGAAATTGTTGAATTTAAAAAATTAAGGTCCAAAAATGCCAAAAACTCATTTTTGACACCTTTGAAACCCCATGAAACCCCGTTCCCATAACCCGATCATGTTGGTTAGCGAACTCATGAAAATAAGACCTGGTCTTACACCTTCATACCAAATTTCATCAAAATCGGAGGCCCCCTTCAAAAGTTATCAGTACCACGAACACACACACACACACACACACACACACACACACACACACACACACACACACACACACACACACACACACACACACACACACACACACACACACACACACACACACACACACACACACACACACACACACACACACGCCAATCTTCAGCTTTTGTCAAATTGTCATAAAAAATATGCAATTTTAATGAAATGTTTTACAAATATCCCTAAAATTTTCTACAAAATAAAATTTTTTTAAAACAAGTAAAATTATCACATTTTATAAGTATTTTTTTCAATAAAATTAATAGTTGACTTTTCATAAGGTAATTTAAAATTTTAGTAGTATTTTTTCAATAAATTTGACTAAAATAGTAATAATTCATTCTAATTAATTTCAGTAATATCATTTTTGATTATATTATATTCAAGTAATTTTTCAGATATAATAATAATATAACAATTTGTTTTACTAGTAGCTACTATGTCATAATCAAAATCTGCATTAATAATAATATCATTTTTTGAACTTGAAATATTTGTTGGATTTTTTGTAGTATCAATTACATAAATTGGTCTATTTTCTAGAAATTCTGTTGGACTATAATACATTTTACTACTAATATAATAAACTTTTTTGTAATCTTGATACATTTCATACATAATTCTAAATTTTTCATTGTTTATATCAAAATTTTCCAATTCATCAGGGTAATAATGACCATTTAGTTTTACTCTTATATTTTTTACATACATACTATCAAATTTAGAAGTATCAAATAACTGATCATTTGTTCTTGATTTTTGAAATCCAATTATAATAAATTTTGGATTATAAATATTTCTATAGATATTTGTTATATCAAAACTTAAATTCTTTCCTGTAATATTTTTTTGTTCAATGCATTGCCAATGATTAAAATGAAAATTTACTTTTTCAAATTTGCTTAGTTCATTAATTAATTGAATTTTACTTGTTGTTTTGTATTCAATTATAGGAACTCTAATAAAAAATTCATCAATTGTTATTTTACCTTCAGTTGGTAATGTAGCATTATCATAAGATCCATCAGCCTTTTTAGTTTTCCATCTAAAAATTGCATCATTATCTTCTGATCTAATAAATGTTATATTAAAACCTCCTTTGTATGTTGGAATATTTAAATTTTCAAAAAATCCTAATCCAAAATGAGATAAATTACCAATTGCTTCAAATTTATTTTTAAAATTTGATTCAAAACCATTATTTATTTGATTTATTTCTGATTTTGAATAAGTTATAGTACCTTTAATTGTACTTAATAGACCAGGATATTCAATTTCATCAATCAATTTATTATGTTTTCTAACTTCAATTTTCGAAAATAAAAATGGAACAAAATTATCAATTAATTTTATATTAGCACCATTATCATATGCATTTCCATCAGATTTAGTAAATTTACCAGATATATAAAATTGAAATTTAGAAGTACAAAATCCATCTCCAAAATCTATATTAAATTCAGTTTTTTTATTAGGTTCATTTAAATGTAATTTAGATAATGGATAGAACTATTTGTATTCAGCTCTTTCAATATCATTTACATATTTTTTGTAATCTGCCATTTATTAAGGATAAATTTTTTAAATCAAAAGCTTTTTTAAAACAAGTAAAATTTTTATAATTTTATGATGTCAAATTTTATAATTTGTATGTATCAATTTCATTTTTACTTTTAAAATATTCAATTTCAGTAGCATGGTCAAGTATAAATTTTGCTGATATTTTTTATGTTCTAAAATTAATTCCCAATTTAATGTAAATGCATAATCATGAATATAATATTCAGTTAAATCTTGATATTTACAAATCAGATCAATATAATCTTTTAATTGATAATTTATGAATTCAGTAATAA
The DNA here is from genome assembly GCA_030545055.2 of Neoaliturus tenellus. NCBI lineage: Eukaryota > Metazoa > Arthropoda > Insecta > Hemiptera > Cicadellidae > Neoaliturus > Neoaliturus tenellus. The sequence goes on along the minus strand of CM061533.1, from coordinate 67,546,971 downwards.
AATCTACAGTTAAATTTTGATATTGAGCAATTTTTTGCCAATTTAATTTATTTTGAAACAATCTCATCATATTAATACTCAATTCATATTTTTCAGAAATATCATCCCAATCATCTTTGTTTAATTGATTTTGGTTTCTGATAATGAATAAATCAAATGAACTGTATAGAGCCATTTATTAGGGAGAAATTTTTGTGAAACAACTTTTCTTTGAATTACAAAAATACAACATTTTGCTTTAATTATATTTATATTTTTCAATTTTATTATCTGAATATCTTTAGAATTAGTTTTTTGTTTACATTTAAGACAATAAATCAACTCCATTTATATAAAATAATTATTGTAATTTATCTATATCATCTTTAATTAGTATTATTTCAGCATTTAATTCTTTTATGGATTCATTGACTCCATCAAATAGAAATTTTAGTTCTTTTTCTAATTTTTCTTCTAAATTTTCAACATATTTTCCAATATTAATTAAAAAGTCTGTAATTTTATTTAAATCTTTTTTAGTTTCTTAATGATCATTACCAATTTTAATAATTGAATCTAAAACTTCATCTAATTCTGATTTTATTACAACATCATATTTATTTATACTTGGTTTAACATTAACAATTCTTTTACCATTAATACTTATATAATTTTTTGATAAACCAATAGCATTTACTAGATTTTCAGTCTTTTTTACATGACTTTTAAAACTTTTACTAAAATTATTAAAAAATATATTTAATTTAGAATTTATATAATCTTCTTTAATATTAATTGGATGCTTTTTCTGTCTTCCAAACAGATCAAATATATTTTGTGAATCCATATTTATTAAGGATTAATTTATTTATTATGTTATCAAATTTTTTATTTTTATTTAATTCATTTAATATAAAAATACATAAATGACCACAAATTGGTGGATCATTATAATTTTGAATTTGATTATCATTATAAAATATATTATCTTTTCCTAGATATTTAACTAATTCTATTGGTGGTTTATTAACTATATTTCCATATGAATCAAAATAATATTTAATTTTATCTTTTTTATAATAACAAACCCAATGAGTTCCATTTCCATCAAATGAATCTAAATTTATAATTCAGCATTCAAATTTATTAACTTTATTAGGTAATATATCTCTCATAAATACACCTCTAAAATATTTTATATTTTTACACAATTTTTCTAATTCACCTAATGTCAGTGGTTCAAAATTTTTTTATAATTTTGTTTCATATATTTTAATGTTTTTTATCTAAACCAGATCCTTCTACATTTTTTAATTCATGATCTAACCAATCAACAAAATTTCTAAATTTAGGAATTATAGATTCTTTTACAACTTTTGCTCCCTTTCTAACATTTGGTGTATAATTTTTAACTATAGGTATATTATCAGCAAAATCTAAAATTTCTTTTAGTAACCCACCATTTTTTATATCTTTTAATTGATTATATGAAAATTCAAATCTTAATCCTTTATTTAATTTTTTATGTTTATTTAGTTTATTAATTTGTCTTTTAGATAATAATATAATATCTTTTCCATTTTCATTAAATTGATCGATATTAAATTGAATTATAACTGATCTTTTATTTTTAAATGCTAATTTTATTTTTGATTTTTTATTATCTGTCAAGTTTATATTTATTTTTTCCATTTATTAAGAAAAAAATTTATAGTTTTTTATAATATAGATTAACATAATTAATAAAAAATTTTATTAAAATTTTAATCCTACTTCTAAACCCATACCAAATTTTCTTTTCATCCACATAGCACCTGATGTTGGTAATGCAATTAATCTTTCACCAATTCCATGATCATTTGATGTTACTATATCCCATGCTTTATCTTGTAAAATTTTATCAGCTATTTCATTTATAGATTTTGTATCTTTATGATCTCTATAAAATAAATCATGTTCTTTAGCAGCTTTATCTAAATCATTTATTCCAGGATCACTTCTTTTTATTATTTTATTTAATTTAGTTCCAGGCCCTAGATATTGATAACCAGTACATGTAATTCAAAAGGTAAATTATTTATAACATCATTTAAAATACCTGATCCATCTTTTAATAATGGTGATGAAATATTTGCCAAAATTCTTTTTAAATACTTTATTCCTTCAGGTTTTTCAATTAATTCATCTAATTTATTTGATATAAAGTCTTTAATCGCTCTCTTTTCATTTAAAAAATTATTATTACCAGCTTTTTCTTGTGCATATATATAATTAATAATATTATGTAATTTATTTAAATCATCTATAAATCTATATTCAATTTTATTTTCTGTATATTGTCTGATTCCTGAACCTTCAATTTCACCTTTTAATTCCCAAATATGTTTAATTAAATTAATATATTTATCACCTTTACTAGATTTTGGTTTCTTACTATTTGGATCATTATTTTTATAAATTGAATTAGTTTCCCATAAAATTTTTGAATAATTATTTAAATCATCTTGTGTATATAAATTATTATCTGGTTTCTTTTCATAAGTTAACAATCTCCATAATCCATGTGTTCCATTATATTTTTTATCATCAATTATTAAATCATCATTATCAATTACAGTTATTTTATCACCAATCATAAATGATTTTTTATGTTTATTCCAATATAAACCAAATTTATCATCTTTTGTTCTTGGTAATGTGCTAATGGACCAATAATTTTATCTAATGTTTGAGGTGAAATTAAATTTGGGTCAATAAATGTCGATTCTTCTTGAATTATTGGTTGTCTGATTGGTCTAAATGGAGTACTTGAAGGTAAATTTAGTTCTTCAGTTTCTGGTATTGATATATTGGCAAAATTATTAACAATAGGTACCAATTCCATAAGGTTTTTATTTTCATTTAAGACTTCACCAATTTTATTTTCAACTTTACCAATTGCTGATGTTATAGGTTCATATGCTTTTTGTTTAATTTTTTCATAATTATCTTCAATTTTAATTTGATTTTTAAATTCTTTTATTAATTTTTTCTCAATATCATGTAATTTTTTAGCTTCATTAACAGATATTATATCCATTTATTACAAAGAAAAATTTAGGTTCAAAACAAATCATGTTAACATAAACACAAATCATGTTAACATAAACACAAATCATATTAACACAAAACACAAATCATGTTAACACAAACACAAATTATGTTAACATAAAAACAAATCATGTTAACACAAAACACAAATCATGTTAACACAAACACAAATCATGTTAACATAAACACTAATTATGTTAAACACAATTCATTTTACTTTATTTCTGTAATTTTCATTAAATATATAAATACTTATGAAATAAATAATACTAATAAAATAAATATTCTATCAATTATTGAATCAAACATAAAACAAGCCATTATCATTATTTAATATCAGAAAAATTTTTCATATATTTTCCATCATTTGATTTTTTCAATAAATTAATAGTTAAAAATCCATAGTCTTCTTTCCAACAATCATTACAAATAGTTTTAAATTTATCAAATTTCATATCTGATCCAACAAAATTATTATATATTTTTTTCATATAATGTTCATTTTGTTTAAAAATGCATAACATATTTAAATTATTTCTAATTAATTGCATATCAACTTTTGAATAACATTGTGATAAATAAATACATGATATATTTTTATGTCTACCCAATATAAAATATTCTTTAATTTTATCTTGTTTTTCTAAAATACAATCATCAAAAACTACTAATGAATTTGGTTTACATTTATTTAGTGGAATCATATCATCACATGAAAAATAAGAAATTTGTTTATTAATATTTGATTCTATATTTTTAAATCTTTTTTGTAATAATTTATAAGATGGTTGTTCTAATGATTTACTAAAAATATATAAATTTGAATATGGAATTAATCTTTTATAAATAAAATTTAATAATAATGTAGTTTTACCAGATCCACTTGTTCCTATAATTAATAATCTAATAGGTTGATCATTTTTATTATTTTTATCATATGATTCTAATTTTATATTATCTTTTTTTTCTAAAAATTTCTCCATTTAAATAAGATGAAATTATTTAAAATAATTGGTCATTCATCCAAACTAGAATTAAGATTAGAACATCCAATACATTTAGATGGAAAATATAGTATTGGTTTAATTGGATTTTATTCAGATAATTTTATATCAAATATACCAAATGATTATAAAAACTGTTATGGATATTCTATTAAAGATGAAGATGATAAAATTGTAGATCAATATTTTGATATAAATAAAGGAAATTATACAATTGAAGAAATAAATAATATTTTTATAAATAGTTTAAGAGAATTTAAAAAGAATTTTAATAAATTTGATGAAAATGATTTTATATTGAAAAATGATGGACCATATATTATAATAAAATCTCCTGTTAAAATTATAGTAACAACAATTATAATTGATTTATTAGGGTTAGATGATAAAATGATTGAACCAAATGTATTAACAAAAGGAATAAAACTACCAAAAATTAGACCTTTTGATGTTATTGAAATTCATTGTAATTTAGTTGATCCTAGTTTTGAAAATCATAAAGATTATTCACATTTACATAAAGAATCAGAAATTCTATATTCATTTTATCCAAATGTTGAATATGGATAAAAAATTAGTGAAAAACCAAATGAAATTGATTATATTCCTTTAAAAAATATAAATAAAATTCAAAATATTATAATATCTATTCAAGATAGTGATGGAAATCTAATAAATAATGAAAATATTAAAAGTATTATATATTTAAGATTAAAACAAAATTTGTATTATAAAATTTGTCTACATAAATAATAAAAACCATAATTGATTTAATTAACAATAATTTTATATTTAATAATAAATTAATTGTATTTAATAAACAAAATAATCCTTGGTTTAAAGGAAAAGATATGTGTAATAGTTTAAAATATAAAAATTCTAGAAAAGTTTTATTTGATAATGTAAAAGAAAAATATATAAAACTATAAAAATATCAAGTGTAACCAACAGTTACACTTACATAATGATGATAAATTAATTTACATAAAAATTATAGATGTCACAAATTATGACACCCCATAAATTGATGTACAAACATGTTTTCAGATGCCCTAAAACAGGGCGTCAATAAAATAGATAATAAAACAATATTTATTAATGAATCTGGTTTATATTCATTAATTTTAAAATCAAAAAAGGTAGATAAACAATAAGGATAAATATAGATAATGATTAAAAATTATAGATATTTTTAGAGGAGACAATTTGTCCCCCCTATCATATAATGAAAAACATACAAAACTTATTAAAATTAGGTAGGACCCAAAATGGGTCCCATATAAATTATAATATTTATTTTAAAATTAAAATCATACAATAAAAACTTAAGGGTAACAAAACGGCTCCCTGGAAAACAGCCAGGCTTGTACTGATCAGCAAGGGCAAAGGTGATCCCGAACTGCCGTCGTCCCACAGGCCTCTCTGCATGTTGGACACGGCTGGGAAGCTGTTCGAGAAGCTGATCCGTTCCCGCCTGACTTCTGCCGTGGAAGCTGCCGGGGACTTATGCCCCCGTCAGTACGGCTTCAGAAAGGGACGGTCAACGATCGACGCTGTCACCGAAGTTCAGAGAGCTGTGGAGAGAGCCGAGAGCCACAACCATTTCTCCCGCCGAGTAGTGCTTCTTGTTACGCTTGATGTCAAGAATGCCTTCAACTCGTCGAGGTGGGTCGATATGTTGGATGCGCTTCGCAACACCTTTCGTATTCCTGCATATCTGTTGCGGCTCATCGAGGATTATCTACGCTCTCGAAGCCTGATCTATGACACGAGGGACGGAACGCGGACGATGGAAGTCACTTCTGGTGCCGCACAAGGTTCAATACTCGGCCCGGATCTCTGGAACGTTGCCTATGACAGCCTCCTGAGGTCCGAGATGCCTGAGGAAACCACTTTGGTTGGGTACGCCGATGACGTCGCAGCTCTCATTGCTGCACGCAACGTTGAGCTGGCCCAACTAAAGTTGAACCGAGTTATGCAGGTTGCGATCACGGTCTCTCGCTTGCTCTTAGTAAGACGGAGATCGTGATTCTCACGAAGAAAAGGATCGACACCGTCGTCCCGTTTCGAGTGGGAAGGGAGGTGGTCACATCAACTCGTGCCGCCAAATACCTTGGGGTTATGGTGGACACCAAGTTAAGCTGGAGGGATCAAATCTTCCGTACGGCGTAAAGGCCGCTAAGTTAGTTACTCACCTTAGTAGGCTGATGGCCAATGTCGGGGGTCCCCGATCCAGCAGAAGACGTCTGTTGATGTCCGCGGTCCAGTCCGTGCTCCTTTACGGGGCAGAGGTGTGGGCAGGCGCTCTAGATAAGGAGTGCTACAGGTTGCGACTCGCCCGGGTTCAGCGTCAAGCTGCGCTCCGGGTGTGTTCCGCCTACCGGACAGTGTCCGAGCCTGCCGTCCTGGTGGTTGCCGAAGTCATCCCTGTCAAGCTCTTGGCAGGGGAGAGGAAAGCGATTTATCAGAGACGTGGCGAGATCGGCAAGGACACGGCAAGAACAGAAGAGCTCTCCCGAACCTTCCAGCAGTGACAACACAGCTGGGAGCACGACACCCGAGGACGATGGACTGCGCGACTTATCAAGCAGGTCCAACCATGGGTGGAACGGCGGCATGGGGAGGTGGACTACTACCTTTTTGACAGGTCACGGCTATTTTCGGTCGTACCTGAACCGGATGGGAAAGACCGGTTCACCGGACTGCATTTATTGCCCGGGTGTTCCCGACGATGCGGAACACACATTCTTCCGCTGTCCCCGTTGGGAAGGGCCCCGCCTGGAGGCCACACAAATCTTTGGTGCATTTTCGGTGGACTCGGTCTGCCAAAAGATTTTGGAGGATGAGGGCAACTGGGATTGTTTGTCACAGTTCGTCCGGGGCATCCTCCTGGAAAAGAAAACCGATCTGGACCGCGAAGTGGCCCAGATCCCTTGATAGAGCGGCTGGATAAGGAGCGAGCCCGACGGGCGTAAAACAAATTTAGGCCTAGCCTGACGTAATGTGATAAACAATCCCAGGTTAGATTCCTAAAGAGTAGAGGAGGTTTTTTTAGTGGGTAAACCCGTTTTTTAGGGGAGCCCCACACTACAGGCTGGCCACCTGTGTGCGTAATGCATTTTTCCGCCTCTCCCTAAAAAAAAAAAAGAAAGGGTAACAAAACGTTACCCTTCTTAAACATTCAAAAATATTCATAAATATAATAAATTATATACAAATTTGAGACCCGTCTTAAAGACGGGTCTTACTTATAATGATAATAAAGTAAAATTTTTAGATATTTTTAGGTTAGATATTCAATAAATTATTGGATATATTTAAATTTAATAAAGAAAAATATATTGAAACATATAAAAATGTTATTGGTAGTAATATGCTACTTTAAAAAAATATTTAAAAATATACATAGATGATAGTATAAATTCAATATCATATGTCTATAAATTATTAATATAATTTTTATCATTTTCTTTAAAACTTTCTTTTATATAATTTTTTATTATATTTATAAATGGTTCTATTATAAAATTAAACTTATAATGATATACAAAATAATTTTTATATTTAAAAAGATATATTAAAAATTTATTTGATACTTTAGTTTTAAATAAATATAATTTTATATCAAAATCATTATTTATTAATTTTTTTTGGAACAATTAAAATTTCCATTTATTTATAATTATTTTTATACCCCCAAGGTAATGTATCAATTTTATTTTCACAAATAAATCTTTTGTCATCTCTATTACTTAATGCTAATTTATTTATTGTAATTGTATATAGTTCATGTTTAAAACTTCTAATACAAGTCATCTCATCATATATTGTTCTTGATCATCAAATAAACATTTCTTAAAATCATCCATATGTAAAGTTTTATCAATAACTCTTTTCTTAATTCCTTTACATTTTACAGGATTTTTATTATTAAATTCATAACTATATAATTTTGATCTTAAACCACAATATTCTTCTAATATTTCACCATTTAACTCATCTTTAAATTTACCAATTATTTTTTATTCTTTTCACTATAGCATTCATGTTCTTTCTTATAATCACTTGTATCAAATTCATTAATATTTTCTTTAATAATTTTATATGTATCCTTTTTAAACTCTATAAAATAACTGTCTGTGTCCATATATAATAACCTTATATTTGGATCAAACTTCTTTAATTTTTCATAATAAAATTGATACATATGTAATTTTGATAAACCAAGTACTGAAAATCCTATATAGATTGGTTTATCAAACTTAACCTTTTCTTTTATCATATGTGAAGCAATACAGTCTTTATCAAATATACTAAATGTTTTAAAATTAGGTTTTTTTGCTTGTTTTAATGAAAACTTTTCGTCACCTAATTTAATATCACATCTATTTCTAACATTTTCCATAGATTTTCCAAAAACACTATTATTCATCAATTTAAAAAAGTCTTTTTCAAAATCTGATGTCGATTTGGATCTTAATTTGGTATTTAATTCAATATATTTTTTCATATAATCATCTTGATCAAATGCTATAACTCTATTAACTTTCTTTAATTTTAATCCTTTTTGTAGATAATATTTTAAGTTTCTTGAATGAATAACATAATCTTTTTTATCAAATAATGTTGTGCAAAGCTTATTATTATAATGTTCAGGTGCTAATGGTAAATCTTTATGGTCATCATGTAATTCAATAGGATATTCTAAATCAACATCTAATATATATCCATATTCAGCATTTTCATCTAATTCTAATATTGTTTCTTCCCATTCATTTAATGTATATGTATTAGGATTCATCCATGTGTTATATCTTTATAAGGTAATTTTTGACTTAAAGCCCATCCATATAGATTATTTTCATCTATATATAACATATAATTTTCAGGTTTTGTTTTATCATAATTTTTTGTATATTTATTGTTTGCTTTATAATATCTAGTTATACATTGTGAAATACCACCTCTAATACCTTTTTCAATCATTAAATACATATTATAATCACTTATTAATTCTAGTTTAATTTTTGTTAATTTTAACATAGAATCCCAAGCTAGTGATGGTGATGTTAGATAATGTGCTGGATCTAATTGATAATTTTTCAAACAAACAGATCTAAAATTTTCAAATATATCAGCTAATAAAAGAACATCTTGAATATTACATAAATCTGAATAATTACCTAATGTTTTAACTTTTAATTTATTCCAAACTTTTATATAATGTTTATAATCATCATCACTTATATTTTCATTAGTTAAACAACTATAAAATTGATCTTTTTCTAATATTTTATCATAGTTTAATTTTTCAACATTATCAATAAATTCATATGGAAATACACCTTTAGAAGTTAATATTTTTAAAGTTTCATTATCATATTCAATGATATCATTTTCTTTTATAAATTTATTTATATGTTTAAATTCTTTAAGACTTTTAGCTAATTTTTCAATTGATGTAGCCATAAATCTAAATGTATCTACAAATGAGAATTTTATAAATTTTCAAGGTTTAAAATATAGTTCACCTTCAAATTCATAACCATAACCAGAATTTACTGAATAGTTTATATATTTTTCATCTGTATTGGCTAACAAATCAATTTTACCATATTTTTTAGCTAATTCTTTTATAAACAAATGTGCATCATAATTTGAACTATTATGACGGAATATAGGAATATTTTGAGGAAATTTTAGATTTAAATTACAATTTAAATGTGCAGCACCTCTAAATTTTCCTGTTAAATGACAATGATCTCTTACTTTTATTCTTTTATCATTATCAAAACCACTATTTTCACAAATATGACAAATATTTGTTTTCTGATAATTAATTTCTTCTTCATTAGTTAAATTCATAGGCTTTTTATTTTTTGAATTATATTTTTTAGCTATATATTTTGAAATTTCATCTAAATATTCAAATAATTTATTTGGTACATTTATTAATTCCTCTTCATTTTTTGCTCTTTAAATGAACCATAAATCCATATGGTTTATGTTTTTGAATTTTATTTGTATATGAACAATTTGGATTATTTTTACAATTATCAATTTTTTCTAATATACTTTCAAAATCTATATAAATTACATATGGATGTTCAAACTTTTTATAATAATTTTTAAAACTTACTCTTTGACCAGGAAATGGCATTATAGGTCTACATGATTCTAATGATTTACAAATTTCTAAATGATTAGATAAGTCTTTATTTTTATAAAAATGAGTCAAACATCTACAAATATATTTTTTATTTTTATTTTTTGTGTTAATTGCTTAGATACTAACTTGCTTAGATCTGTAATCAATATATAATGAGAATTGTTATCAATTTTATGGTATAATAAATCAATTTCTAGTTTTGTATTATAATGTTCAGATATTTGTAATGGTACTATCTTTTTATCTTCATCAATTCTATAAATATTTATTGACATTGATGGATAATTATATTTAGAGTCAAATGATCTTTTTTCAAATAATTTAATATCTTTCAATGTTATTGGATAATCAAAACCTTTAAAAATATCATCATTTATATATTTTTGATATTGTTTAACTCTTTCAGCATTTTTGTTTGGTTTATCAATAGCACATCTAATTGCATAAATAAAACAATATTCATCTTTATTTTTAAAATTTACACAACATTTTTTATTCTTAATTGCATTTGGTAATTCTATATATGATCCAGCATTTAATGAATTATTTTTAGATAATTTTAGATTTAATTCAACACATCTTTTTAATGACCAACCAGAGCCTTTTGATGGTTGATTTAGTTGTTCTCTAACTATTAATTTCTTGAATTGATCATCAATTTTTTTTTTTTTTTTTTTTTTTTTTTTTTTTTTTTTTTTTTTTTTGAGGGAGAGGCGGAAAAATGCATTACGCACACAGGTGGCCAACCTGTAGTGTGGGACTCCCCTAAAAACGGGTTTACCCACTAAAAAACCTCCTCTACTCTTTAGGAATCCAACCTGGAATTGTTTATCACATTACGTCAGGCTAGGCCTAAATTTGGCTTACGCCCGTGGGGCTCGCTCCTTATCCAGCCGCTCGATCAAGGGATCTGGGCCACTTCGCGATACAGATCGGTTTTCTTTTCCAGGAGGATGCCCCGGACGAACTGTGACAAACAATCCCAGTTGCCCTCATCTTCCAAAATCTTTTGGCAGACCGAGTCCACCGAAAATGCACCAAAGATTTGTGTGGCCTCCAGGCGGGGCCCTTCCCAACGGGGACAGCGGAAGAATGTGTGTTCCGCATCGTCGGGAACACCCGGGCAATAAATGCAGTCCGGTGAACCGGTCTTCCCCATCCGGTTCAGGTACGACCGAAAATAGCCGTGACCTGTCAAAAATTGGGTCAGGTAGTAGTCCACCTCCCCATGCCGCCGTTCCACCCATGGTTGGACCTGCTTGATAAGTCGCGCAGTCCATCGTCCTCGCGGGTGTCGTGCTCCCAGCTGTGTTGCCACTGCTGGAAGGTTCGGGAGCGCTCTTCTGTTCTTGCCGTGTCCTTGCCGATCTCGCCTTGTCTCTGATAAATCGCTTTCCTCTCCCCTGCCAAGAGCTTGACAGGGATGACTCCGGCGACCACCAGGACAGCAGGCTCGGACACCGTTTGGTAGGCGGAACACACCCGGAGCGCAGCTTGACGCTGAACCCGGGCGAGTCGCAACCTGTAGCACTCCTTATCTAGAGCGCCTGCCCACACCTCTGCCCCGTAAAGGAGCACGGACTGGACGGCGGACATCAACAGACGTCTTCTACTGGATCGGGGACCCCCGACATTGGCCATCAGCCTACTAAGGTAAGTGACTACCTTAGCGGCCTTGTCCGCCGTACGGAAGATCTGATCCCTCCAGCTTAACTTGGTGTCCACCATAACCCCAAGGTATTTGGCGGCACGAGTTGATGTGACCACCTCCCTTCCCACTCGGAGTGGGACGACGGTGTCGATCCTCTTCTTCGTGAGAATCACGATCTCCGTCTTATTGAGAACAAGCGAGAGACCGTGATCGGACATCCAGTTGTTGACCACCCGCATGACTCGGTTCAACTTTAGTTGGGCCAGCTCAACGTTGCGTGCAGCAATGAGAGCTACGACGTCATCGGCGTACCCAACCAAAGTGGTTTCCTCAGGCATCTCGGACCTCAGGAGGCTGTCATAGGCAACGTTCCAGAGATCCGGGCCGAGTATTGAACCTTGTGCGGCACCAGAAGTGACTTCCATCGTCCGCGTTCCGTCCCTCGTGTCATAGATCAGGCTTTGAGAGCGTAGATAATCCTCGATGAGCCGCAACAGATATGCAGGAATACGAAAGGTGTTGCGAAGCGCATCCAACATATCGACCCACCTCGCCGAGTTGAAGGCATTCTTGACATCAAGCGTAACAAGAAGCTTTACTCGGCGGGAGAAATGGTTGTGGCTCTCGGCTCTCTCCACAGCTCTCTGAACTTCGGTGACAGCGTCGATCGTTGACCGTCCCTTTCTGAAACCGTACTGACGGGGGCATAAGTCCCCGGCAGCTTCCACGGCAGAAGTCAGACGGGAACGGATCAGCTTCTCGAACAGCTTCCCAGCCGTGTCCAACATGCAGAGAGGCCTGTGGGACGACGGCAGTTCGGGATCACCTTTGCCCTTGCTGATCAGTACAAGCCTGGCTGTTTTCCAGGGAGCCGGAAACACCCCTTCTACCAAACAGGCATTGTACATTCTCAACAACAAGTCAGCGTTGATTGAAAATACTTTCTTTAAAGCCTCACTGGGAATCCCGTCCGGGCCAGGAGCCTTGTTGCTCTTCAGGGAGAGAACGGAGGTTTCCAGCTCCTCGAAAGTGAAGAGTGGAACGTCCTCTACCCGTCCGAAGTCAACCGGCGGTCGCTGTGGATGTTCAGGAAACAACGCAGCGACGATCCTCCCCATGGTGGCGCCCTCCATGATGGAAGGTGGAGAGCGGGCGCCGAGTTTCTGTGTTACAAGTTTGTAACCCAGGCCCCACGGGTCGGAGTCAACGTCGTCACGAAGTCTCCTCCAGCTATTCGCCTTGTTCCTGTTTATCGCCTGGCGGAGAGATTTTCTCGCAGCTTTATAGGCCTCCGACTTACGAAATCTGTCTGCGGGAATTCTCGCTCTTGTGGCGGCTCGTCTAGTTCTTAAACATGTTCTTCTGAGTTCCGCAATCTCTTCAGTCCACCAGTAAACGGGTTGTTTGTCGCGTCGGGGTTTCCTTCGCGGCATAGACTGGTCGCAGGCCGAGACGATCAGTTCCATCGTGGATGTTACTGGAATTGATCATCAATAAAATCATCTATATTTAAAATATCTGAACTTTTTATACAAAAATACATATTACTATTTTGAATTTCACCATTTATTAATTTTCTTTCATATTCACATTCTAAAGCCATCTGTCCTTTAATATTTTTGAATTTTTGTTAATCTATCAATTTTTTTATTTCATTTCTTTGAATTTCTAAATAATCATTAATATCTAAATCATCATTTGAATTTGTTAAAATAAAATCTTGAAAATATCCTTTTAATGACGAAGCTTCTTGAATATTTATTATATTTTCTTTTGGAATTGGTTTAGTTTTAAAATAATCATTTAATAATCCAATCAATTCATTTCTAGTTTTATTAACAATTTTAATACTATTTTTAATTGCTAAATTTTGAATATATTTTAATGATCTATATCTTAAATTATTTGGATTTTCTTTAATTTTGTTTAATCTTTTAATTAGTTCATCTCTAGATAAATTTTCATAATTTCTGACAGATAATTTTTTTGCAATTTCATTTAATTTTTCTATATTAAATAATGAATAATTTGTAAGATCAAATGTTTCTTTAATATTTGTTAATTCATCTAAAGTTTTATTTTTATAATTGTATATATTATTATTTTTACACCAATGTTTTAATTCAAATATTTTATTATCATATTTTTGTTTATTTAATAAATGTTTAGTTGAGTTATAATGTCTATCATAATTTTTATATAATATATTTTTATTACAATAAGGACAATTAATATTTTTATTTGTTCGTTCCATTTATTAGAAATAATTTTTACTTAGAAATAAAACTCTTAAAAATATGAGAAGTTTTTCCACTTTTTTCTAGGTAATTTATAGTTTAAATTGTAATTTTTCAATCAATAGTCAACTTTTCACAAGTTAATTTAAATTTTCGAGAGTATTTTTTTCAATAAAATCAATAGTCAACTTTTCACAAGTTAATTTAAGTTTTCTAGAGTATTTTTTCAATAAAATCAATAGTCAACTTTTCACAAGTTAATTTAAATTTTCTAGAGTATTTTTTCAATAAAAATCAATAGTTAACTTTTTATAAGTCAATTTAAGTTTTCTATAGTTTTTTTTTTTTCAATAAAATTTAAACTTTTTTAAAACAAGTAAAATTATTATTTTTATCATATTTTTAAATTTTCTAGTTTTGTTATATTTTTGTCATGAATTTTAGTTTCTAAATGTCTTAAATAATTATTAGTCCATTTAATATTTCTTCCACATTCACAAAATTGTGGTTTTAAAAACATTTCTCTAATACATTGTATACAAATTGTATTTTTTCTATCTTTACTATAATGATAATTATTAAAATTTGAAATATCTTTAATTTCTTTACATTTATGACATTGTTTTTCATTTAATTCAATAACTTTAATACTATCATATAATTTTTTATAATACACATCCTTACATTCTTTACAATAATAATATAACCCATCTTTAGTAATTTTGTCTTTATAAAATTTAGATATATCTTTATATAATTTACACCTTAAACATATCTTTTCCATTTATATAAAATAAAATTTACAAATTGGTTTTTTTTCAATTCATATTCATAAAAATTTCCAATAATATCTTCATTATTTTGATCTTTTATACTATAAGTAACTGGATTTGTATTATTAATTTTAGAAATTATAAATATTTCTCTAGACCAATTATTTTTATATTTATTAGAAAATGTTGATTTTTTATTTCCAATTCTAACTCTATCATTTATTTTAAATTTTGATTTGGTTATTATTTTTGGTGGTTTATATTTAAAAACAGTATCTAATAAATCCTTTTCATTATTTTTATTTACTTCAATTGGTTTCATTTTAATTGTTGAATGATATGAGTTATTATATTCTTTAACAATTTTTGGTAAAATATTTATCCATCTATAATTTTTATTAATTTCAAATTGTATTTTCATTTTTTCATTTTGTATTCTATTATACCTTTCTATTATACTTGATTTTTCTTCATTTTCTGTATGATACAATTTAATATCATATTTATTTAATATTTCATTAAAATCTTTATTGATAAATTCTAATCCTTTATCTGTATGTAAAAGATTAGGTGATTTATGATTAATTTTAATTGCATCCTTAATTATTTCTTCAAATGCTTTAGAAACTGTTTTTCCATCTTTTTCTTTAATGGTTTTGACCAAACATATTTTGAGAAAGTATCTATAACATTTAACATATATTTATAACCATTATTTTCTTTTTCATAATTTTTTATTATAATTAAATCTGCTGCCCATAAATCATCAATACCTAATGTAATTATTTTTCTTTTTAAAAATTTCTTTCTAATTGGAGCATGAATTTCATTTGCTTCAATTATTTGTTCATTTTTAGTTAATTCTTTTTTAATTATAGGTTTAACTTCTTTTTTAAAATTTTACTTTTATTTGTTTTACAAATTGAACATTTAGTAGCAATTCTATATAATCTATTTTTCATTTCAACAATTTGTGGATTAATATTTTTAGTTTTTTTCTTACATTTGTGACAATGAATTGGTTCATTCATTTATGTATAATTTTTTTTAAATAAATGGATATGTGTTATAGATGTCATAATCAAACTAATTTTACTATTATTGGAAATTATGTAGGATGTAATATATGTAAAAGAATTATTTATGAAAAAAAGATTAAGAGAAAAAGTAATAAGAATAAACATCTTAAACATATTTTAAGAGAATTTAACCATTTTCAACCATATAAAACACAACAATTAATTAATGAATTATATATTTTATGTATTTCCAATCATTTTGAAATAAAACCTAAGAATATAAAATTATTTTTAAAACAAAGGAATTGTACAAATTGGATATTTTACTATCAATTTTTAAACAAAATATACAATATTGATTTTGAATTGAATAATGAAGATAAAGAAAAATTACACTATTTTTTAATAAATATTTATGTTTTAAGAAAAGTAATATATCATACAAAACATTATTACCTATGATTTTTAAATACTTAAATATGGATTTTTGTATAAAAACTAATTATGATGATGACTTTTTAACATATCTATCACAAACAAGTTTGTGATATTTTTTCCTATATAAATGGATCTGCTAGAAGAAATTAATAATATTGGAGAATTAAGATTTAAAGAATATAAACCATTAAAAAGTTTAAATTTAAATGAAAAATATAAAATTGAAAAATTTGAAAGAATTAAAGATAAATATGGATATACAATTATTGTTGAATTAGAAAAATGTAAAGTACATTTACCAAAAAGATTTACTAATGTAATTGATGATAAATCAATTAAAGAATTAAATAAAAAAGATTTACATTTAATTGTCACTGATATTAAGACTTTTGATGATAAAGAAACTGCTTTAGTTAAATTTGAATAATTATTACAATATTATTGATACTAAACCTTAATTTTACTTGTTTAAAAAATTCAAATTTTATTGAAAAAATACTACTAAAATTTTAAATTACCTTATGAAAAGTCAACTATTAATTTTATTAAAAAAATACTTATAAAATGTGATAATTTTACTTGTTTTTAAAAAAAATTTTATTTTGTAGAAAATTTAGGCATATTTGTTAAAAATTTCATTAAAATTGCATATTTTTTAAGACAATTTGACAAAAGCTGAAAATTGGCCAAAAAGTGGCAAAAATATTGCATAGTATTAAAAAACTGTGAAATTTGTTTGATTTTTGATTGTCTCCAAAAGTGAGCCAGAAGTAACATGATACTATCTACTTATATATATATAGTTCTATATATATACATATGTATGAAAATGAACGTATTTTAGGCCTCTGGGGACCTCATAATGAAAAAGTAGCTCTTTGATATGGTTTTAGTAAAAATTGTTGAATTTTTTAAATTATGCTCCAAAAAGGCCAAAAACCCATTTTTGACCCCTTTGAAACCCCATAAAACCCCGTTCGCATGCACCCGATCACGCTGGTTCGAGAACTCATGAAAATAGAACTGGTCTTACAGCTTCATACAAAATTTGATCAAAATCGGAATTACCCTTCAAAAGTTATCGGTACCACGGACACACCCACACGCATCCAAGGTATGTGAACGAAAGGTGTTTTTGGCTTCTGAGGACCTCAAAATGAAAAAGTAACATGGTGCCGGGCTTAGGTCTTACCATGGCTACTACCGTAATAGCATTGACTTTGTATGTAAAGTCAATGGTAATAGCATTGACTTTAGATACTATAGTATCAATAGTCAATGGTAATAGCGTATTACCTATAGGGAAATTCGCTAAAACCGGTAACCACTGATTACAAGTTCAAACTTAATAATGTCATTGACTTTACATACGAAAGTTGTAAATGTGACCAATTTTTAGGCATGATGAACTTTTTAGGTATCAATTTGCAAAACACTATTAATGGTTACATTAGGTTACATAGTAATCAATCTTAGCCAGCTTGTATGAGAAAAAGAGAGAAAGAAAAAAGAAAGGAAAAAGAATCAGAAGAAGCAGAGGTTACTTCAAGAATACAGAATACATTAAGGTAGATGTACCAAAAGCTGACAATATAAGGCTCACTTGATAATTAAAAAATTATATTTCAATTAATTGTTAGTGTAGACCTTTCATAATGGTTTTATTGCATTGTGGGGTTATTAATCTTGATTTATGTGATGAAAAGAGCTTGTTTTAGTTATTTTTTCATAATTTTATCATTAAAACAAAATTATGTGTAAATGTACTTTAAGCTGACAGTGAAATTTGTTCAGGTCACCAAAAGCTGACAGTCGATTGTACCATAAGCTGCCACTGTCGTAAAACAAGTTTCAAAAGCCTAAGAAATCATAATAAGGAGTTTAAAGGTCAAATAAAATGTGTTAAATATCTAAAAATAACCAATGTATTATATAAAAAATTTATTTAAGATTAACATAGCATATACGAACTTTGACTTAATATTAAGTTATTAGATGAACTTACAAACTTGAACTTAAGTTATTAATTGAAGAAGTTAAACTTAATACATTAAGTCAACTGATTGCTAAGCCTACCTTTTAAGCTTATTTAAGGCTACTGAAAACTAGCTTATTAGGCATAAGTATGTATCTGGACAGGAAACCATGAACACACAACCTAATTTTATGGTCCCGAAAGAACCAAGTTAAGTTTAACTTAGATTATCGCTAACTAACTCATTAACGTACAGTAGTTAACAGTTATATTCAACTGGATTCATATCAAATTCACTTAAGTTAACATTGCCACATTTTGGCGACTTTCCCTTCATTTTACTAATCAATGTTGGTCATGGAACGTTGTTCAATTTCGCAGCTTGCGAATGGGACAGCCCTCTTTCAACGCCCTGTATAGCCTTCTCCATTTGCTCAGGGGTGTAAGTTACTGCAAAATCTTTGTCGGTGCCATATTTAGCCTCTGAACAAAATAAAGATTGTTCATTTAATAATGAATTAAGTAGGAGTAAGTAATTATATTTAATAAACTAATAATTTATTTCCATTAGAAACCTATTTAACATGCATTGTTCCTTAGGCTGACACAGTGATGTTCCTAAAGCTGACAGTGTCAAAAATGGGTGTCAGCCTTTGGACCAAGGATTTAATAAGAAAATCCAATGACAAAAACATATGGTTTGCATTTCATGCTATTTAAATATGAGCACTAACATTAAATAAAAAAAAAACATACATGTACCCAAAGCTGACACCCCCCTGTCAGGTTAAGAAACAACGCTCATACTGTGTACCAATGCCTGACACCCTAAAAAATATTGAAAGCATGGTTTAAAACTTTCAAGAAATGTTGCAAAAAAACACTATTTTATATATTATTGTCTTAAATTTAGGTTTAGGAATGAAAATATGCAAATTACTAAGGTAAAAACAGTAAATTCAAACTTACCTCCTTAGCAGATTTGACAAGAAATCAGCTTTAACAGCCCTCCACGGTGCAAGGGTACAAACATCTTCCCTAAATTTTGAACTACAAACTGAGAACAACTAGCTAATTAGATCTATTGAAAGAAGAAGAACTCTACTTTTTTTTAATACCAAAATTGTAGTCTACAGTGTACAGCTGACCTTATTATTTTAAATACAAATCATTATTGTCAGCTTTTGGTACACTGTCAGCTTTTGGTACCTCTACCTTATTATTATTTTGATTTTGAATAATTCGACTTAGCTTAGTGTATACCTCACTGTTATTTAACAGTTATTAATCTAAACCAAGAGAATTTCAAAGCTCTATATTTTAACACAACTGTTGTTGATTTTACTGATAATTTCATGTACGTATGCCTAGTTTGTCTCTTAAGACCTCTTTATCCTTAGACCTAGGTTTAACTATTAACTAGACTAAATTCAAGATAGTGATGTGCGATACGTATAGTATCGTATCGGAATATCGCAATACGGGGAGGGGCGATACGATATTTTGAAAACGATACGTATCGTATCGCCAAAAACAATATTCGATTTTACATCGGCAATAGAAAACCGATACTTTTTTCCCGCAATATTGTTTTTTTCACCATGCAACCACGATATTGGGAAGAAAATTCATTAAGCTTTACCATTTTACTTATTTGACCATTAAATAAACAGATCTCCATAATATCCTATCTTCTAACTTAAACTGCACAATCTCTTGGAGGAGATAAAACAAGTTTATCAAGTAAGATTTGAGAGATACGATAGGCCTACGGTTAGTATATGAATGAGCATGACAATAAACAACAATTTTATTTATTTTGAGTACTTATTTTAAACATTAATGATGTTTACCTAAAACTTTTGATTCTGTTTCATTACAATAATAGCAAATTATTATCTAAAATCAATGGCTAAACCTATTTTTAACGGGCTTTGTTGAAAATGAAACGATACATATCATGTAAGCGATATTTTGGCCGATACGATACACAGGACCGATACGATATATGTCTCCGATACGTATCGTATCGCCGTATTGTGATACACGGCCGTATCGCACATCACTAATTCAAGATGCAGGTTTAAGGCTCCGGTCTACCCGAGCTCGAATGCCGCCTCGCGCCTGCGGCAGTAGCGCTATAGATGTAGTTTTATGGATGCGGAGATTTACGGGAATCGTGTTTTAAAAATAACTACAAGTAAGATAGAGATTGGATCTTAATGTTTTCTAAAAGTACAAAGACGTATCTTGTCTTCTGTGTTTTTAGACTTTTTAAATAAAATTTCTAATTTCAGTTATAACTGTCTAAAATCATCTGTTTTTCTCAAGTGCCAAGTTTTATAGATGCAGAGGTTTACGGGGATCGTGTTTTAAAACTGACCAATTAAGATAGAGATTGGCTCTTAACTGTTTCTTAACGTACAAGAAATTATCTCGGCTATCTTTTTAGAATTTTTAAATAAAATTTCGGCGAAACTTGGTTATCCGTCTCCACCGTTATTATCGATGTGGAAATTTCGATACCGTATTGCGATTGAAATTGAGCGATGAAAACAATCGAATTAACAACGATACTGAGAAAAGATATGTATCATAATAATAATCTAACCTAACAGTGCAACCGTAAACCTCCTTCACTTTAATTGACAGCGATGTTTATAACAACAAAATCAATGGTGTTTGGAAACTTTAAAATGCACATTTCCTCAATACAATAGCAAAAAAAAGTACCTTTCTGATTTGTATTTGGTAGCATTTGTGTGACGCCATTTTGGATCTAACGAAGTCTGCTTCTTCTCACAATTTGAATTTAAATACAGTTACACAACAAACTTTGTTAGTTTATTTTGTGTTGTTCTTTGTTATAGGTTACATTTAGCTACAATTTTTACTTTTTCTGTTGTTGTTATTTTCAGTTACTTGTTTGAATATATAGGTACGGTATTTGTTTTATTGTCAAAAGGTTTATCTCATTATATTAGAACGAGAAACTAAATCAGGTGATAAAATCGTAATCGTATTGTGTAATTAAATCGATATAATAGCAATATTATCGCAATATCGAAATTTTCACATCGATAATAACGGTGGAGACGGATAACTTTTTCGCCGAAATTTCTACTTTTAGCTATAACTGACTAAAATCATCTATTTTTTCGATGCAAATGCAAGGGTGTGTTTAGAATCCTATTATCTTCGGCTAAATGCAGCCTAGAGCTATAAATAAGGTGTCATATTAAAGAATAATAACGGTGCTAAATTTCCTTAGTTACACTTTGGTAATCTCACTTTGGTAGTTTCATCAAAACTAATGGAAAACTTCAGTTAAAATTCGAAAAAACAGATGATTTTAGACAGTTATAACTGAAATTAGAAATTTAATTTTAAAATTCTAAAAAGATAGCTGACTAGATAATTTTTTCTACTTTTAGAAAAAGTTAACACCCAATCTCTATCTTAAGTGGTTAGTTTTAAAACACGATCCCCGTAAACCTCTGCATCTATCAAACTTGCCACTAGATAAAAACAAATGATTTTAGACAGTTATAACTGAAATTAGAAATTTTATTTTAAAATTCTAAAAAGATAGCCGACGAGATCCTTTTTCAACTTTTAGAAAAAGTTAAGAGTCAATCTCTATCTTAATTGGTAAATTTTAAAACACAATCCCCGTAAACCTCTGCAGCCATCAAACTTGTCTAGCGCTACGGCCGCGAGGCGGCGTTCGGCATTGTTGTTCGGGCTCAGGTAGACCGGAGCCTTAAGTAAGGGATTATTTTTGAGGTAGGGTATTTTCACAGTATGATGTATTGTATACCCAGGGTTGTGAAATGAAATAAGTCACCTAAAAATGTGGAACAGGGGATACTACCCTGAGATCGTGAATGGTGGTTCAATCTATATATTAATAGGCCTAGGCAAACATGTTTCTCTTCCTCCTTTTTTCTCAGCTTGAGAACATCGCGGGGGAAATCTGCAAATACCGTTAGAAAGGTATCGCCATGTAGATGAGCAGAATCCCATTATAAATCGCATCGGCCATCAGGGCTCCTCCCTACAGGCTTTCAAAGTTTCATATGTTAATCTTATGGGTGAAGGATAATTGAATCATTAGACAGCTGTTTTAATAAGAAATGCTAGCAAATCAGGAAGAACCAATTTTCAATTGTAAAACATCTTAAAACTAATTGGCCCAAGATCAACAGAATGTTTGGTCGAATTTCGACCAGTGGGTGAGCACTAGTTACTAATAAATTTTCTGTTATTTTGCACTTTTAACTGTACTCTACCTCTAGACCAACCCGTGCAAGTGAATCAACAACAGATAAGAAATGAAGATATGTATCGTAGGAATAATCTAACCGTACACCTCTGTCACTTATTAACAGAGATGGATAATTATTGAGTTTAGCTTTGGTCATCGGAAAATGAATTTTTTTTCTAAATGTCGGAAATTTCATGCTTATTCCGAAAATGATGGTTTTTTCCTGCGGAAAAAGTCGGAAAACCCCGGAAAATTGGAAAAAAACCGGAAATTACTTTTTACCTCGCATTTACCGCTGTGGTTATTCAAATTGACTTGGTTGTTAAGCTGATCACGAACATGTAAAAATAATTTCAATCCTATTTTAAATAAGCCGGGAAATGCGGGAAAAGTGTCAGAAATAAGATGAACTATTTTTAAAGTATGTCATGTGGGTACTCAAATTACATGGAATTTCATGGACAATATGAATATGTATAATTGAATTCAACAAATTACTACTCAATAAAAGTACAAAAAAAAATTGGAAAACAAATAAAAACACACTGATACTTACATAAATGAAAAGCACTAATAATGTTACAAGTGGTTCGTTGTTATTGATTATAAGTTATTAGATAATAGGTAGTACTATATACATTACATATTAATATAACATATTGTACCATAGCCTAACTACGGAACCTAACCCAACCTAACCTAAAACAACCTAACTTAACCCGGCAGAACTGACAGAGCTTGTGTTTACAATTTTGTGTTTCATAGCACCAATTCATAGCATTAAACCTACATATATTCAATCCTATGGTGTTTTTATGGGGAAAGTAAATAATCTGAAATTCCATTGGAAATTCGCTGACAACACAGATCTGCTGCGACGGAATGGTATATATGTATATGTATGTCCATGAACACGATAACTTTTGAATGGAACCTCCGATTTTGATGAGATTTGGTACAGGGGTGTAAAACGGCATTTACTTGAACGAGTTTGTGAACCAGAATGATTGGACCATGGGATTGGGGTTTTATGGGGTTTCAAAAGGGTCAAAAATGGCATTTTTTGACCTTGATTTTTAAAACCCAACAATTTTAACACACAAGTTATTATTTAAAAGAGGGCAAAAAATAAGCAATTTATTGTTTTGAATTTTTAGCTTAGTTTTTAAAATTCAAAAATATTTTTCCCATGTTATTCTTATGGGAAATAAACAAAACCTTCTACATTGCTTATTTATCAATATATCTTTATCAAATTTGGTGTGTACATTAATTGGGAAGGGTTTAACTTATATTTGCTTACAAAACCCCAAATGGCGGGAAACCTAAGTACTCAACCTCAAGGGGGTTTAAAATGGGGAAAATAAAAAGAAT
Organism: Neoaliturus tenellus; assembly: GCA_030545055.2. Classification (NCBI taxonomy): domain Eukaryota; kingdom Metazoa; phylum Arthropoda; class Insecta; order Hemiptera; family Cicadellidae; genus Neoaliturus; species Neoaliturus tenellus. The sequence continues at coordinate 67,522,995 of CM061533.1, read as the reverse complement.
ACCATAGCTTGATTGAATTTGGTATGTACATTCACAAGGTACGGTTTAACTTATATTTGCTTACAAAACCCGTATGGTGACAAACCTTACTTTACCCTATATATTCTATGAGGGAATAAGAAAAAATTAAAAATTCCATTGGAAATTCGCTGAGTAGGCAGGTCTGCTGCGACGGTCGTATTTTATTAACAACCATTTCCAGTTTTAGAAAACATTTCCTGAGTAACGGACGTCCCTGTATCTATTATTTTGTCTTCTAGAGTTTCTAAATTAGGAACTTTTAAATTAGGGAAGAATGAACCAAATCTTTGACAAATAGGACATAAAGAAATCCAGAGTGGTCAAGCGTAGTGAACTATTTAGTCGGGTCACCACGATTTGTTTTTGTAGTGCGTTATAAGTAAACTGCATTGTTGTCAATCAGCTGAGTTTAGGTGTTAGTAAAAATTAATGAGAAAAAAATCTAGATTAAATTTCCTTGAAAGCAAGAAATGTAAGATGCATGTGGCTATAATGGTGTCCACACAGCAAAGCCATAAAATCAGGGCAAGACTTTATGGACGCCCAGTATAACTTATCAAACTTCATAATGTCTATCTTCATTTCCATGTAGAGAGTGAAAACTAATTCTCTTATTCACTTTTAAGTTAATTACTTATTAAGGAGCTGATGCTCATAAGACAGTTATCTCTTCCTTTAATTGGAATCACTTCAAAATTATTTACATTTAAATAATTACATTAAAAACTCAATAGTGTTTATGGATAATTTTTTTGTTTAAATTTAGAATTTTTTATTAGATTACGTCTGAGACCGCTTCAAATTTCTTCTCTTCTATATTTTATTCATATTGGAGAATTTGCCCCTGAACTGGTAAAACTTAAATTTGGTTTAGGTTACCTTCGTCTCCAGTTCAATCGTGGTCGCTGACTAGTAGTCAGCGACCACGATTGAACTGGAGACGAAGGTAACCTAAACCAAATTTTTCTTCTCTTCGTTTTGCACTTTTTCACTTAGTGCAATTTTTTCTTCTTACCAAGAACCATAGTTCAACCTACCAATCTAAATATATAACCTAAACTAAAATAAATGACAAAGTTAACTGAAGTTACAAAAATATTTAATTGATACATTTACAAAATCGTCTTTGATCGTACCAGAGATATGTTTACTAAAGTAAAACAGATATATTAGTAAAAAAAAACTGCAAAATAAATAAACACTATTTCAACCAGAAATGACAGGAGCAAAAAGAGAATTGTATAATTTAAAGAACTTTTAAACACACATTCCTTAAAAATATGTTAAATAGAAACAAATATCTTCATAGTTTAACCTTCTACCCTCTCAAAATCGAATACAACCAACGTTGGTCGTGTGCGTGTAACTCGCCTCAAAATCATCCAAACTAAACGATTTATATCTCAAATGATAAAACGTATTTTTCTAAATGTTCTTAGACTATGACAAACCATGTACGGTAACCTATTTTGAAAAACATTCTCAAAAACATGTCTTCAAAATGAAACTCCCATAAGGAATAAATGAAGAGGAATTTCTTTTGAATATAAGTTGAGCTGGCGAAAGGTAAATGATGTTCGTTGCGTCATATGCATATGAATACATTTAATTTAAGGCGTAAACCATGAAAATCGGTTTAATAGGATTGCCGGACGGACTTGGAAATGATTTTACGTTAAAGTGGTATTATGTTACCTTAATCGTATCCAGTTAGTTCAGAGTTGTGTATCTACAACCAGGTTTCAGAGCTTATAGCCCCATGATAGTGTGGAGAAGTCAAGATGTCATTAAAATATTCGATCCGATGGACGTTGTTATGAGTTTTAAAAGTTTTAACACAGATACATAAACACATACACATAGACAAAAATACATAACCAACGACCGCCCGCTGACCATCCATGCAAACCTGTTGCCGTTATGTATTTTTGTCTACGTGTATGTGTTTATGTATCAGTGTTGAAACTTTAAAAAGTCCTAACAACGTCCATCGGATCAAATATTTTAATGACAGCTTAACTTCTCCAGACTACCTACGTGATCAAGGCGCAATCTAGTGCTGAAACCCGGTTGTAGACACACAACTCTGAACGAACTGGATACGATCAAGGTAACATAATACCACTTTATTTATCACACCAGTTCAGGGGCAATAAAAAATACAAAATGAGCAGATTTTACATTAATTTTTAACATACAATTTTAATATATAAGATATAGTACAGTTACGTTTTTTACTGAATATATTATGCATTAGATATGTGAAAATGTATAAATCTGAATTATGTACAGTTTGTACATAACTTAAACTTAAAAACTGGAGAAGATAAATATTTCATATTCTTAAAAAATTGTTTTGTTTAGGAAACAACTTTAGTGTTATCATACACAAGATGATCCAACTAAAAAAGAAGTACTAACTGTAAAAGAATACCATGGTAGAATAAATCCTTTAATAATGTTTTCCTTATTTTCAGAAGACTTCATGGCACTCTTTAAGAGATTCTTTCCTACCGTTCGAGCTCAGGAAGAAGAAGAATTGATTGACCCTGGGGTTGTCTTGAAAGAAAAATGCTCTGGGACAGATAAGCACACTGTTCATCTGAGAGCAAAGCTTGAAGAATGCAATAGTAGAGTCAACAACCGTTCACAAACATCAGAAACCTGCACAGAAGAACTTTTTGACTACCTCCATGCCCTTGATCATTGTGTGAGCCAAAAGTTGTTCTCCCAGCTAAAGTAAAACTGCACATACCGGTAGATGTTGAGATGTAAATTGAAATAATTAGTTGTGTAATAAATTATTTAGAACAGAAGTACATTCATTTTCCTGATTAAGAATAGTAAAATAATTGTTCATCTAGATTATGATCTACCAAACCAATGAAGGTTGACTGCTGAATATTTACAACATTGGTTATTGAAAATGCTACAATGTTTTTTGTTTAACTTACTTCACCATTACAAAATAACATTAAATACCTCCGTCGCAGCAGACCTGCGCACTAAGCAAATTTCCAATGTTATTGTTATTGTTTTATCTACAAAATATTTCGTTGTATAAGTAAGTAAGTAATAGTAAATTAAAGATTACTCTCAATTATTACTTGAATTATTTATTCAAACATTTACCTAAAATAATAAGCGGTATCAGATAACTGACACATACTTTCTTCCAAGAAAATAAAAAGGCGTTAGACCATTCATGCCTTAATGTCTCAGTCGGATAGCTACCAGCTGAGTAGCACGACTTTGACTCCATGCGCATCTGTTTCTTTTAACAACATACTGTGTTTACCGCTAAACAAAAAAAAGAATTTTCTCCGCAATCACTTGACGCAGAGCAATAACTTAAAATACTGGATTATTTAGTTTTTTGAGCTTAAATTAATGGTAAAGGCCCCTGCAGACGGGGACAGTAGTAGCAGACAGTACTGGCGTCCACAAGTGGCATCCACAGCATTGTCATGACAGTAGCCCTACACACGGGGACAGTAGTGGCTGCCACCAAAACTGTTCTAGTGGCGGCCAGTGCGGCATCGTGGTGTATTGTCTTATGTCTAAAATGGATGAATTTGACGAGGAGTACGAAAATGCAGTGGATGAAGCTATTGAAGAAGTTGTTTTTGAAGTTGTTCATTGTTTGAGTGAAGAACTGCAAGAGTTACTAAAACGTAATAGGTCTTGTTGGGTCAAGGATTGGGTGGGACGTCGCAGTAACCTAGGAGGTTCATCAACGATCTTAAGAGAACTTGCCAATGAAGATCCCCGAGAATATAGAAAAATTATGAGGATGAGTGTGGATCAGTTCAACGTACTCTTGTCCTTAGTTGAAGGTGAAATTTCAAAAGCTGATACGGTAATGAGGAGTGCAATCACCACTATTTTCAACTGAACTCATTGCTGGTAATTGACTAATCACGGTCGACAACAGTTTCCTACAGCGTCCAGAGCTTTACTGGCGACCAGAACCTTTTAAGACAAGGACAATAATGGCCGCCACTAGGTCACGTGACCACGCTACTGTCCCCTGAGCGGCCAGTAAACTCAAACTAATTTGTCTCTAATGGCGGCCAGTAGCTACTGGCCGTTGAAGCGTCCAGTACCCCATCACACGTGGACAGTAGGCGGACGATTGATGGCCGCCATTAATGGCTAGGTCCACTGGACGCCACTACTGTCCCCGTCTGCAGGGGCCTTAATAAGTAAAATTTATTTCAAGCTAACAGCTATTTTTGAAATCCAAAAAATAGTTTTTCTTAAACACTTTTTTGTTTTATAACTTCTCAAAGGTGGTGTCATTTTATTCAGCATTTTAATCTTAATAAACCACAAAATTTTAACCAAAATCGTTGGAGCCGTTTATGAGAAATTTTGATTTTTCACGGTTTTGAGGGTTTTTAAGAGTAAAATACCTTTAAAAAAAACATAAAAAACGCTTGGAATTATTGTGGATTTGGACCTATATACCAAATTTAATTAAAATCGAACCATTGGGGCATACTCAAGCTTTGTTTACATCCAGACACACATAAACACAGACAGACATCACTCTGAAAACTTCTTTTTTGGACTCAGGGGGCACCAAAACGACCACCAACAACTTAAATTCAAAAATTTTGATGAAAACAATACTTTCTCCATATACTATGGTATAGGGGCAGAAAGTAAAAATAAAAAGATACAAAGGAACGTAAACAGAAATGAAATTTGTAATGTAAGAAGAATCTGTGTAACCCAGAATTTTGACATTAAGAAAAAAAAAACCTTAAGTTCACAAAAACCTCTTCCTCAGCTACTTTGAATAAAAATTGGGATGTATGTTTATGGAATTTCTCAAACATTATGTCTGGGCCGAATAACTGCTGTCACTTGTACTCGCGCACTAGTAGCTGTTCAGCATTGTCCGTGTAGTTTACCATTGTTTATTATTGTGCTATTTAACTTTACACAAAAAGCTATTTTCACTGAACTCAGTGACAAGCATCAAACACACTGATGATATTGGAGCCACAACGAGACTTACTGTGCAACAATGTTTGGGGCGGAACAGTCCACGCACCATGCAGCAGTGACAGGTACAGTCAACGTGAAACCTACTTCAACCTACACTAAAACAAAGTTTGAATGGTATACTTATTGATAAAATATTGGCACTTTCAATTTATAGGTGGGAAAAGCACAAAAATGCTGGTATCTTTTAACGGAAAAGGACCAGTTAATAAAATGATACTGCTTAAAATTTCCATAACGATTAAATTTTTTAGGATTTACAGTTTTGTATATTTTAGTTTAATAAAATTGTATTAAAAAATGAGGACAAAAACCATGTACCGTCTGTGCACACTTTCCTGATGGGCCTTTTTTTTATGCTATCTCTTATTTGGTTCATGGACTTATCAATACCGCCATCACGTAAATAGGGAGCAAGTCTAGTTTTTCATTTTTATGGATTATTACAACAAATTTTGAACTTTTATTAACGTTACAGGCTATAATTAGACCTCTTCATTGTGAAATGTTGAAATGAACCATATACAGTCGGCTCTCAATAACTCGACACTTGTAGGACCAGAGATGTCGGATTAAAGAAGATAAGTTTAAAAATGCTTAATAAGCTCTCAGGAAAGGAACCGCTGGTTAACAACTGTTTAAGGCATGTATTTCACTTTACAAAATTTCCCGCCATTTTTCCAAAATGGCGGCCAACTTTAAAATTTCTTATGGAACACCCTGTATTTTATGGTGTTTTTGGAATTTACATGTAATTTTGAGACATTTTTATTCTTTGACATTTTTCTCTAAACCTAACGGTTATTGAGCTACAGGTAATTAAAGTTCATTTTTAGTTCCATAAGAATAACATGGGCGAATGTATGTAAATCTTTATTTTTAATTTTCTCAGCAGCCGGTAAAGCTACAATAATGATTCAAGATACTAAATTGTTTTTTTTTTATGCTCTTTTGGATAGTGTCAACCAAAATAGTGAATTTTTATAAAATTTAGGTGAAAAAAATGAAAAACTGTTTTTTTAACCATAAAAAACCCCATAAAACCCAGTTCCCACAGTCCGACCGTCCTTGTTTGCCAAATCCTACAAATATACCTTAATTTACACCTCTCCACCAAATTTGATCAAAATCGGATATTTTGGGAAAAAGTTCTTAGATTTAAAAAGATTTTATTATATAAATATATACATATATACATACATACATTTATATAAATTTTTAAAAACCATATTTTCGAGTTCTAAGGACTTTAAAGTAAAAAGTTATCATGCCGTCGGGGTTGGATTTACCATTACAAGTACCGTAATAGCTCATTTTATATTGGAAAAATTTGTTACAATTTGAAAAATGAAAAATATCTTTAAAGAACTAATTAACGAGAGTAGCATGCAATTACCAATACATATTATATACCAAAATGTGCACAATTTTATCCTCTACACTTTACTAATTTACATGTTTTAGCTATGTTTATTGGTTTGAGAGATATTTAACAAAAACTTACAAAAGAACAGCCGCCATTTTGAAAAATCGGCCATAGCAGGTGACGCAGCCTCGGAGAGTGGTAGACTTTTCACCATCGTTTTTCTCGGGTAATTTTACATAGGAATAGATCAAAATCACTAAGTTTGCAATTACTTCCGGGTTTAGCATTTTTTGAGCTAATTTTACTAGACTATAACAACAATACCAAGATTGCAAACACCCAACAACAAAAATACCCCCGTCGCAGCACACCTGCGTACTTACCTATGTAATTTCCAATACATCTTTTTATTTAAAGGCAGTTTTTTTTTTTTTATTTAGCGGCTGGGTTTCGCTAGTTGTCAAATAGTAGATCTTCCATAGCTCCATTGAAACTCTCTACCTTTTTCTTGTATTTATTTATGAATTGATAGAGTACATGTTACTATAGTAGGGGCCGTCAAGAACTGTGAATGTAAGAAAAAATCAAAACAAAACCAACAACATCCCTAGGTAAGAATAAAGGGATTCTGCTGCCAGATATTTAGTTTTGAAGCTCGCAATTTCATGGTGCCGAGTATAGGAATGTGTAATTAAAACAACTAATATAATCCACATTGAACTTTTAATTTCAATAAATATAAACTTATGATAAAAAGGTAGAAAAAAGGAACAGAACACCAGCATATTTCTTTCTAATTAGTGTTTTACACAAATACAAATGGCCTATAATTTTATCAATGACCCTGATACTTATTAAGTGAAATAAATACAGTAATATTACAATTATGTGAACTTTCAGTTTAACCCTTTTACTGCCGACGAGCGCAAGCGCGCACGTCGCGAAAAATGCCGGGTCCGTTTGTATTATTATTATCGAATATTGACCAATCTTGTATTTTAGTATACATGTTTCGTAGGAGTTTGTGGCCATACATTATCCCTTTTTATTATAACTTTTGTATTATTTTCAGTACTTTGGAAATATTGAAATCATATAAAGTCATTTTTTTTTTAAACATAAATACGTCATCACTTAATGGGAAAAATACTTTTTCCTTTCTAATTTGAATTTTAATGTCGTATGTTTATACAGTTTTTATGTTTTTGTAATTATTTTATAATTATTTGTAAATAATTTTATAATTTTAATTGATCGCAATTGAGTATTTTCTTGTGTTAGGCCTACATAATTTGTAAAGCATGATAATATAAGTGGTAACAAGGTCAGATATAAATGCTACTTAATGCTGTATTTTTTACATTAACTGAATGGTTGGCAACACTGTTGCGCCGATTATCCGCTTGTATAGAATGGCCGGCGGAAGGCAGATTTCTCATAATCGGTCCGTATAGAATGGGCCTAAGATTAAATAGAAACTTTGAAAGCCCATAGGGCATAGCCCGGGAGGCCAAGGGAAAATATAATGTGATTCTGTTCATCTACAGGACACTACCTTTCTAACAGTATATGCTAATTTCTAATATTGTGCAAAACAACTTGAGAAAAAAAAAAGGAAAAGAAACCTGCTTGCCTATTAATATAAAGATTAGATACTCTCAAACAAGTACTTTTTGTAGGGCCAAACTTTTATTTCCCTCCAAGGATTTTTAATTTTTTGATTGATTACATTTTGGCCACGACGAATTGATTGGAGCCGGTCCCATGGCTGGGAAAAGTCCGGTTTTGGTTCTTTTTTTGTAGTTACTAAATTGAACAGAAACCTTAGATGAATTGCAGATATAAACATATGAGTTTTTAGGTGTTTCTACGCCAGTGGCATTTTTAACGTTTTGATGGGGAACGGTCCAAACCCCAGTCTTGTTACTATCTAACATCGACCAGTTGTTAGAAAGCACCATTAATTAATAGCCCAATGACAAATGGCAACTGGGTCCGGAATCAAACTATTAAAAAGCTACTAACTTTTCTCAGGATCGAACCGGCAACCTTTGGATTCAAAGGCGAGCACTATAACCACTCAGCTACCCAGCCAGTTAACGTTACATATAAGGGGATCCGCCACCTCTAACACTTTTTTTTTTAATTTTGGGTTGATTTTGCTGGAATTGATTTTTTTTGTTTATTGATGTTAGTAATGAGGATTTCAGGTGTTATTATTTTTTTTTTCATCCCTCATATTTTTTACGGCAAATATTAACGTTTTTTTAACGTTTTTTCAGACCATTTTTAAATTTTGAATAACTTTTTTGTTTTTTAACCAATTGTCATTTTTTTTTTTTTATAATTTGTTCCTTATAGCCTAAATAAACATTTGTCTTATGGAAACCTAGGTAACCCAACTAGAAAAAAAGTTACAATAAAACAAACTTTTTGAAATTTAAATTTTTTTCAATAAAATTTTGAAAAAATAAATAAATACTTATATTTACAGTTAGAGTGATTTTCATAAGACAAAATGTTGATAATATAATAAAGAAAAAGTGGTAAAAATTTCATAGCAATATGTTTATCACTTTAGATTTTATTCAAACTTATATGCACTAAAACATAGAAAATCCAACTTTCGGGAAACGGGCCGAGCAGCGTGCAGCGCAGTCTTCAGGCCAGACGACACTCCGGCTGGCCTGAGTATATGTAGTATGGTATATATGGTACATATAGTAGTATGGTGACTGTAGTATGGTATATATGGTATATATATACATACCATATATATATCATATATATATACCATATATAAATATCACATATATTCCGTTTATGTAATGCATCCGCACATACTTTTTAACTTTTTTATATGAAAAAATGGTCAAATCTTCATGAAACTTTGCACACATACTCAGTAAAGTATATAGAACACAAAAATAACATTTTTCAAAAATGTCAAAAAATGCCAAAAAATGCCATTTAGAGGTGGCGGATCCCCTTATTAAATTTGTTAACCCTTGGTTCAACAAATTTATAGCATAGTGCACCCAGTGGCCTGGCGAGTGAGCGAAGCGAACAAGCTTTGTTTTAGAAAGGAGAGTGGCGCTTAAAAATTTTACCGAGCATAGCTTGGTTCCCCTGGTATTACTTATAATACGTTTCAGTAACTCTAGTCAGCTGTTATGCGTTAAAACAAAATATATAGTTTGTTATCCTTTCCCGGGCTATTGACGGATATATCCGTTGAACGTCATTTCTGGTCCAGGCTGAAAAAGGATATATCCGTCTTAACTGTTTTCTTTTCCGGGATGAAGACGGATATATCCTTCCAAAAGTACAAAAAAACATATGTTGTATATATTACGATTATAAACATTATATTGACTTTTAGACGAGTAATGTAGTTTTTGCAGTTGGCAAGATTATGTCCCGTCACTTTTTCAGCTTTTTCACGCCTTAACAACACATGTGTAGTGTGAAACAATGTCACTGGGACATTACAGTGAGTGTTTGTTTACGTTTTTGTAATGACATACTATGAGTTTTACTTCAAAATGATTAATCCTTATGACCCAAATTCTTCTGAAGATGTTATACGAATGCTGAATGGCAGTTAAAGGGAATTTCATATTTGGCAGTGAAAATGACTATACTACTCATGAAAAATGATTCTAGCAAGGAGAGCAATTAACCAGACGCACAATCTATTGTAGTCCTTGCATTTTTAGCCTTTGTTTTTTTACTGTTATTATAAGATACTATTTTTACTGTTATGTTATGATGGGAAGTAAATCAAAAAACAAAATGACTAAGTCTGATATAACAGTCCTTCGCTTGCAAAAATACTCAAAATTATCAACAGTTTTCATTTTTCTCAATTGTTGTTCTGGGCGGTGGACGGATATCTACGTCCACCAAGGATTTTTTGTGGGCTAAAGACGGATATATCTGTCTTCTAAAATTTTTTCTTTCTAACATGTGTAAAAAAATTATTTTAGCACTAAAAACAGTTTTTTATAACATATGGATTATTTTAAACCAAATAATAACATAACTTAACATTGAAACATTATGTTTTGAACTTTTTAGTGAAAAAATTACGCCCTAGGCCACAATTTAATTTGGCCCTGATAGGGTTAAAAAGTAACAGTTCTAAAGTAAACTGATTAAAAAGCAACTGTTGCCAATAATATTGTAAAACTGATACACAATATGTTATAATGTAAAATTACAGCTGGTATGCAACATTAAAATAATTTAAAAAATAACAATAAAAAAATCAAAAGGCTTTAGCTAATGGGATAGTAACAAGGATAAACAAACCCCGTCCACCATCTTTCACTCACAGGATCAGGTAAAAAAAACGGGCTAGTCGTATGGTTACGGCCGACTGCATTATTGAAAAGTCTCCTCAAATTCATAATTAGGGTGGATTTCCCTGACTTTCCAGATTTTTTGCCTCTTTCCCTGACCATAATTTGTTTCCCTGATCTTACCTGACTTTCCAGAATGTGGACACCCTATAAATGAGAGTGTATACAAATTGTAAAAGGATTTTGATCATGATAGAAGCACAATGAGCGATGAATTGTGGTTCGGGAACGTCTTCTTTTTAGCGAATTTCCCTGTAGGGAATACGATATTATGGTAGTAGCCATGGTGAGACCTAAGCCCGGGACCATGTTACTTTTTCACTTTGAGGTCCCCAGAAGCCAAAAACACCATCCGTTCATTTTCATATACATATAATATATATATATATATATATATATATATATATATATGTGTGTGTGTGTGTGTGTGTGTCCATGGTACTGATAACTTTTGAAAGGGACTTCTGATTTTGATGAAATTTGGTATGGAGGTGTAAGACCAGGTCTATTTTTATGAGTTTGCAAACCAGCATGATCGGGTTATGGGAACGTGATTTTATGGGGTTTCAAAGGGGTCAAAAATAAGTTTTTGGCATTTTTGGACCTTAATTTTAAAAATTCAACAATTTTAACTAAAACCATTTAAAAGAGCTTAAAAAACAAACAATTTAGTATTTTGAATTTTTAACTTGGCATAACAGGTTTGGGAGAAAAGTCAAAAATAGGTTTCTCATGTTAATCTTATGGGAAATCAACAAAACTCTGTATCACGCTTCTTTATTGGAATAACTTGATAAGATTTTTTATGTACATTCACTAGGTAGGGTTTAACTGATATTTGCTTACAACACCCATATTGGCGGCAAACCTACACCCCCATGGAGTTTATTGGGAAAATTAAAATGTGCCGAATATTGATACAATTTGATATTTTTACCTTAACTAACCATTTAATTTCCTAACAACTAACATTTTTTAACAACATCCCATGGCAGCAAACCTACATACTCATTCCTATGGTGTTTATGGGGAAATTACAAAACCTCAAGATCCTTTGGAAATTCGCTGAGTATGCAGGTTAGCTGGCGACGGGGGTATTTTACAATAAGGCATGTGTCTTAGTTTTATTTTGAGTCAAATAAATTATACATTGAGCGAAGATGATATATTAATTAATATTTAAAGTTAGGCAAAGTGTTGGTATTCTTTAAGCGGAATGAATAATTAAAACCTAATCTGTGGTTAAAAGAGACAATAACATAAAGATTAAAGAGGGACCTCGATTAGAGCCAAAGTACAATGCCCTTTGCTGAATTTGCATTCGCTCCCCTACCCCATAAAAGATTTCCCTATTAACTTCGTCTTTATAAATTCAATCTGTGAAAATTTACGCCTCGTTAAAAAACTAATTTGAATACCCCTTTGAAAAATAGGGCATTTTACAGATTGCAAAATGATATTAGAGAGTTCAAATCAAAGATGTTCCCACACACTAGGAAAAAAATACAGCATCTCCAAAACTTTACAACAAAATGAAATGTAATATGAAATATTCTCCATGAAAAGTTTGGTGGTTAAAGAAGACTACTTAAGAAACCACACATTTAGATTAGGAGAACCAAATTTTATCAGTGAGTGAAGACAGGCCTGCGGTTTGTATGTGACGCGCTATGGGCCCGAGAGATGATTGCGCCCCCCCCCCTTCCTCCCCTCCCCTCCTATCCCGTGGATATGAATCACCAAATAAACAAACCCAATGCCATAGGCATTTGACGATTTGAGACGGGCATTCGCAACATAACAACAAATTAAAACAATGATAGAACTATTTTTATTGTGTTCATTTTCGACCGCTAATAATGCGGTTGCGCATTGTAAAAGTAAAAAAAAATGTAATCTTGCAAATGTAAACAACATTGCCAACTATCAAGTAGCAACACGCAGAGTGCAGGCAGTGGCAATGATGAGTCATGAGTGGGAATCGAGAGTGGAGATGATTCAATTGGCGGGCTATTTATAGGTCTACCAGACAGAGAAGACTGCGCAGAACCACGATCTTGAGAATTGCTCGCACGTAGGGGCTACGGTGGGGGGAGGGGAAGAGGGTGGGGCGGCACGGCAGGGGAGATGGACCCGTGGTGGGGAGTCGTTGGCGGCGTTGGCGCGCCGTTCGGGAGAACGAGTGTTCCTGCCACGTCGCCTTTCCGCACTTGTGTGCTACACAGTACAGTACGCGCTGTATACTGCGACCTCTACTGATCGCAAAACATTTATCATTATTACTGTTATGAGTACAAAAGCCCCGTGGTTATGGCGTCAACGTCAAAATCTGCTTGATAAATTGTAAAATATTTTCTTTGTCGCGCTCCCAACAAACCTAAGAAAGCCCTTAGGCCATTGCGCCCCTTGGCCCTAGCGCTCCTTGGCCCTTGCGCCCCTGGGCCCGGGCCCACCGGGCCCATTTACAAAATCGGCCCTGAGTGAAGATCTACTTTGAGGGGTTGTGTTAAAATAATATAGTGACCCTAAAAATAACAAAACTGACAGGAGCAAAAATATTCATTCAACTCATAGACAAACAGGAGAATAAGATGAGAATGATGAACACTATTCAAAGTGTAGTAACCTTGATATGGATGCTGAGCATTCATCAATTTTGTTCTCATTGCCACTTTTGTATATTATATTAATAGTTATAGCTCAAGGACTTTCTTGCAAAAACTTATTTTCCATAGACAGTAAAGGATTGTAAAGTGCTTTATAGGTAGATGGTCAGTGCATACTACCCTCACTTTTACCATAAAAAATACTTAAGAGGACTAGGGCTGGAAAATTTCAGGCCCTTAGGCATAAATAAAAAATTTCACAACACAAGGTACATACACACTTCACACCAGTAGATGTGAAGTGGTTTTAAGTTCGCGACTAGCTCGAACTTGAAACATGGTCTTGAACCCAGCAAAACGCCATTTTGAACCCTTGTTTCAAAGTATACTATTTTAATTCCCATATCCCTTTTTTCCCAATTCCCTATGACAGAGTTGGGCAAGCCATAGGTCAGGTAATAAATGAGTCAGTCTACTGTAGGCCTGTGCTGGTTAAAATCCTCATCTCTCATTATGGCGGTTGATTATATTTTGGTTAGACTAAGTTGTACAGTTTGTTTGAATTGTTAGTCCCAAATACATAAATAAAATGTCTGCTGCATTTGCTATAGGACACTCTTGTCTCTGAAAAAGACTCAATAACTTGTGTGCCTTTATAGCCTTTGATTTACAAGGGTATTCTTTATTCTCTCTAAAATACACTATTATTTGCAAAATTAAAAACTTTTTTATTTGGAAATAATTATTAACTTAAATTTCATCAACTTGAGCAGCTTGGAATTATATTATTAAAATTTATCTCTTGAAAATAAGCTTGACTTTGGGTACATAACAAAACCTGCAACATTTACAATGATAAGTAGAAGATATATCAAATTGATGACATGAAAGGCATTCTAACCTTAGTTTAATTTTTTATTTATTATTTCATATGATTAAGTAGCTAGCTGTTGTAAATGGCCAAGTTAAGATCATTTTCAAAAGCTTATACCTATATAAGAACAAATGTCTACAACCAGAATCTCGTCAAATCGTAATTAAAATGAAAATTGTAATACACATGTAATGTTGAGAGGATAAAGTGAAACCAAGACTGTTAAGGTCGTATTGAAGAAAAATTAAATTAAAATTATTATTATTCGGGCTGACATTAGTAAAAAAATACAAGGGAAAACATTACAACTCTTATTTAAATCAAGTGTTTTCTGTTTATTATTCAGAATAATTATTCATATCAAATTAGTACAACTAGGGTCTTTCATTAACAATCCCTCTAGCGCCTTGGGCACTCACTCCTCAACTTAACAAACTAAAATATTCAAACAGTGAAAGAACTTGAAATACACATTAGCTGTACTTTTAGAAAACCATTAGTGTGATTAATTGGTTTTAATGTATTCAGATTTCCAATAAGTTAATTTTTTTGTTTATAATTTACTTCAATAAAATATAAATATATATATATATATATATATATATATATATATATATATATATATAAGTTTAATTTATTAGAAATCTGAAGTAATAAGATATTATGAAAAAACTAATTTATAATTTCTAATGAGAAGAGTAAGTATTATTATAAAATTATTTTACATTAATTTGATATGGCAAATACAAATTTAACAGACTTAGATAACAAATTTATCAATTATTAAATATTTTTTGTGGACTATTCATTAATTGAACAAGCTGATTGTTGAGGTAGTTCAATAAATCTATGAGCAACTCAAAAAGCCTTCAATGGAAATTTATTAAAAACATAAAAATTTAACCTGAAAAAAAAACACAGCAGGTTTTTGCAAAAATCTTTTTAATGGTTACCACCATTTCATAAAACAATAAACAATATTGATTATCTTTTGTAGATCACTTAGTAAACAAGTCAAAAACGTAAATAGGATTTCACTATAAATGGATTTTAAGGATTGGCAATTCATGGACACAATCTACCCATTCAAAATTAAGATGCAGACTTTGATGTGGTTTCATTTCCCACAATGGGATTCCCACCCCACCAACCTAAATTTACTATTTTACTCCATAGACAGCTACACTTCTGGAGTCAGTGTAGATAATAACGCTGCCGAGTGTGCTATTTTAGTAGAAGCATTAGGTCTCAAACATAAAAATAACGAATGGCTTTAAGTGACATGAAATATTAAACAGCTATAATAGCAAACAGTGGTTGTGATTGGTTTAATTCTTGGTAGAACGGCAAAATTTGGAGGTTTTGAAATCCACCCTTCGACTGCACATTAATTTTGAATGGACTAAAGTATACAATAAACATACTACCTCTGATGCCTTGCTGTAACACAGATTTATGGCATCCACACTCAACATGTTAGGAACAAACACAACAAAAGTAACAATATAACAAGAATTAAAAAAAAAGACACAACAACAAATATTATTAACATGGCATTAAAAAATTAAGAGAACAATAAATTACTTCAATAGATACAAAATCAAAACGTGTCATTTTCCGGACAGTTATTATTATGAAACAACATTTTAAGAATGAACTATATACTATGCATAGTATCATAGGTCACGGTAGAAAGGCAACATTTTACTACAATTTTTAGAGAAGAAGAAAGGAAAGCAGAGTACTTAATGGTGAATCTGGTTAAAGCACGTTACACTTCGCTAAATATTTCAAATGCAAAATGGTTTTTCTTCTTTAGGATGTTGTGGAAGACTGACTGAGGTTTATCTAACCATCGTTTACATGTATTATTAAACATCCTTATATGGATTTTCACAAGCCATAGTGAAATAATGACAATGATGTAGGGAATGCTCTGCCAATAGTTTTCATAAGTATCATCCACCTGTACAGTGGCATATTTTGTCTTATAAACTCAATGCATATACCTGCAGTCTATGAGGACTGAGTGAAAGTAGGCAAAAATATTCTGCCTAACCACTGGAAACGATTCTATTTTTAAAGATTTGGAATGTTTAATTTATGCCTTAACCATTATACTTGTTTAAATAAAACTCTGATAAGCAAGTTCCCAATCAGTATTATATTAATTTAAGGAAAAATCTGGTTGATTTAAAACATTTATCAGATATATTGTGTAATGTTTTGTGTGCTTTACTTTAAGTAATCTGCTATCATCTCCTGTCTTTTTAAAAATCAACAGGCCCTTATGGCCCCCTAAGATTTTATGTGAATTTTACTAAATTTGGTTAATAAAATGCTAGTGGTTACATTTTCTCAGAGGGATGTGTTACATTCACCTCTTGTAAATAGTTAATATCACTGTCACAAAATTAATATCACTGGGACATGATTGAACGCAATCAACTTAACTAACTGTCTAATAAGGGACAAATATTTTTGTATTTTAATTAGGAAAAAAAGTTTATACACAGAAATTTAACGTTTATAAATGATATATTAAGCTATTTCTAGTTGGAGATACTTTACACTTTAATTCTTCACTTTAACAGTCAGTTATAAATTCATTAAGTAATTTCTGAGCAATAATTGATCAACTGTCAATTCACATAGATAAGCAAGATTTTGTCTTCAGAAACTAGAACCACATTATATTGACAAGTTTTATGCAATCAAACTGCTGGTTTATTTGAATTCTATGACATTTATATAAAAAAATGTATTTCATACATCAAATACAGTACAGAGAAATTTCAAGCAAATATTTATGTACAACATTTATGACCTATTTATTGTATAAAAAGAGATTACGGCTTCCAATACACCAGGAAACATATAGTTATCAATGGCAGCTATATATTTACAATACTTACACTGTACAGATTCAAAACTTTGTTTTGTGTTTTCACAAGCCTTTGAAATATACTTTACATACTAAAAAACATAAACATTTATTAGTTGAAATCCATTTATTTTAATGCCTCATCTTCATCTAGTATTTTCACCTTACAGGCAATTCCATAAAACGAATATCAAAATTAGTTAAGAAAAATTTCATGTAGTTTAACTAAATTCATCACTCAATTGATTCAAGTCCAATACTTAAAATCAGTGAAATTCAAATTCAAAGGGGCACCTGGGGATTCAAGAGGGCAACTGAGACTCCTGGATTGCTATGTATTAAATTACTCATTAAGACGCTACTTCATCTTCCACATAGTTTTGTTACAATAACCTTTTTAACTAGTCTCAGTAATCAGGGTTGCCAAATAAATCACTCGAAAGTAAGGGACAGGGTTTGGTAATCAAGTCTATTCTACCCTAGGATCCAGTGTTTCTGTTAAGCTATCAAGAGGCAGTGAAGGGCTCCTCACAGAACGTCATGTTGGGCCTCGCCCATTCCCATTTTGTACCTTTATTTAAAGTCCGATAAAAGTGATAGAGGTTTTTAATAAAAGATTAAGACTTGGGCTATTTGATTTGCTTTTTTTACATATTAGCGAATTTCTTTATATAGGGAAAATGCTATTACGGTAGTAGCCATGGTGACTTAAGCCCGTGACCATGTTAATTTTCCATTTTGGGGTCCCCAGAAGCCAAAAACACCACTCTATCATTTTCATTATATATGTGCATGGTACTGATAACTTTTGAAAGGGACGTTAAATTTTGATTTAATTTAGTATGGAGGTGTAGGACCAAGTCTATTTTCATGAGTTCACAAACCAGCGTAATTGGGATTAAGGGAACAAGGTTTTATGGCGTTTCAAAAGGGTCAATGGGTTTTCTGGTTTTTTTAGCCTCAATTTTCAAATTTCAAAATTTTGAACTGAAACCATTTAAAAGAGCTTTAAAAACAAACTGTTTAATATTTTGAATTTTTTACTTAATTTAACAGGTTATGAAGAAATTCCAAAAATAGGTTTTCCGTGTTTTTCTTACAGGAAATCAACAAAACCGTGTATCTTGCTTATTTGTTTAAATAACTGAATAAAATTTGGTATGTACTTTCACTAGGTACACATTTACTTACAATACACATGTGGTGGCATACCGATCCCTCCATGGGGTTTATGAAGAAAATGAAAATTTCAGTATTTGATGCAATGTAGTATGTGCCTGCACTGGGAAGGTATTATTTTACATTTACTTACAACAACCCCATGGCAGCAAACCTACATCCTCGTTCTCATGGTGTTTATGGAGAAAATATCTTATTTTGATAGAAATTCGCTGAGTACGCAGGTCTGCTGTGACAGGGGTATTTTGAATCTATATTAAGCTATAATGGTGCAAATTTCAAAGCTGATCAACTTAAGATCATTTTAGCTTAATGTGGATTCGAAATCAAAAAGCGATAAATAGCTCAAGTCTTTTTTTTCATATTTAAAACCTCTCTCACTTTTATCAGAATTTAAATAAACACACTAAATGGGAATGGGCGAAGCACTGCATGATGGATTTTTTACCCGCTACACCCCTGATACTGACCTCCTCTATTGGCAGCCGCTGAAACTGCTACGTGAGCAGGCTATGGATGTAGTAAATGAATAAAATATACATTCCACGGCAAAATCCCTTCCCTCCTTCGATCATCTACCTGAATCTTATGTCTCACATATGCTGCAATAGTACAGCGGAATTTCTTTGGCCACAGTGTTTTACACCAAATACTGGATATTGCGTCTTGCCTTCTGAATGGTTGTGTAATATTGCGAACCTAATTCAGGTACAGCAGGACCTCCCTTATTCGACCTCCTGAAAACCGACTCTTCCCGATATCAGACTTAGTATCTGACCATCTATCTGTGATCCATGATCCCGTCACTGCTGAACCTACAATGTTTCAATTAATGTGTTATAATTAAAATGATTCAATTAATTATTGATCTAATATATACAATACATTGTATTGAACGTGTCAAAATTAACAGTTAGTAAAAAAAATTTTCCACGCCAGAGGCATTTTTGTAATGTTTTGGTGGGGAACGGTAATAATAACTAACTTTGGTCTTAATACTATCTAACATTGACGATTTGTTAAATAATGCCAAAATGAAACTGGGTATGGAATCAAACCTTTTTTAAAAAGCTACCGACTTTTCTCGGGATTGAACCAGCAACCTTTGGGTTCAAAGGCGAGCACTATAATCACTCAGCTACCCAGCCAGATGTACTATTATACTAAAATATTATATTAAAATACTGTATAACTGTTTTTCTATCTAGGAAATGCGTTTTATTTGCTCCTCCTGATATTCGACTTTTTGGCCATTTCAAACATGGCCCAGTTAGGTCATGGTCCGATATGGGAGTTCCCGCAATGGTCACTTGACTGCACAGGAAAATAAAAGCTCTATCCCTTTAACTCCCACTTAAAATATTTAAATTTGTCATTTTTAAGAAGATAAATTTTTTTTATCTTAGCCTCCCCCCAAAAAGGGAGGGAATGAGTCAGGATGTCGGGGATCTGGGGCTTCCGTGCCTTCGGATGCGGTTGCAGTGTAGCCGGCGCCTTTGGCGTGCGGGTCTCCAGTGACCTAGTTATTCCGCTTGGGAACCACCCATGACCCAAGTAAACTTAGGGCTAAAAAAAAATAATTTATTATTTATTTGAATTAATTATATACTAGAGTCGGCCCACTGGTTGAAATTTGATCAAAACTATAGTTGATGTTGAGCCAGTTAGTTAAAAACTATTTTATAACAAAAACATCTATTCTTCCTGTTATGATAGCCTCTGGGTACGCGTTGTACTTCAAGGCGTGTACCCCTAGAACTGGGGTGTTCACTACCCAATACCAGTCCTTCGGGTCTGGGCGAACGGGCGTGGCCCCCCTTAACATTGAAGTAGACATTGCTCTCAGGAACGGAGCTTTGTTGAGCCTTCGCTGTGGTGTGCTGTAATGGCCAAACAGTAAAGGGTGTATGTTGTACTTCAGGGCCTGCACCCTTAGAACTGAGATATTCACTACACTATACCAGCCCAAAGTACCGAGCTGGGCGAACGGGCGTGCTTCTCTTTATAAACTGAAGGAGGGCAGCTTCGGCTGTTCCGAGCCCTGGCGGAGGTGGCTTCGTGCCAATCGCGCGCTTACTGGGTGTCTCACTCCAGCCTCCCCCCAAAAAGGGAGGGAATGAGTCAGGATGTCGGGGATCTGGGGCTTCCGTGCCTTCGGATGCAGTTGCAGTGTAGCCGGCGCCTTTGGCGTGCGGGTCTCCAGTGACCTAGTTATTCTTCTTGGGAACCACCCATGACCCAAGTAAAACCTAAAATGGGGACCTCGGGATCCGGTTCAAGCCCCATGGCTTCGGCAAGTCCGGATATTGGGTTGGACTCGAGGGGGCAGAGGTTGTCGGTATGCTCGGCACACAGCTTCAGCTGTGGGGGGCCCTCCAGCCTCATCTGGGGGCGTTGCTCACAGACGAAAGTTGAGAAGTAGCATGGGTAGTGCTGCCACTGTCACTCACAGCGGATGGTCAGTTCACCGCCGGTTGAGTACCACAGGCCTGGTGAATTCCGGGTTTTGTGGGGGTCTAATCCGCCTTAATGTGATATGGGACTCTCATGGTTCAATAAGTTCCCTGTCTGGGGGGCCTCCTGTTTAATGACATGTTCTTGCAGGGGGTCTCTGTTATCAGACCGTCGGGGTATGCCGAGAGGTAGGTACCCGGCTCCATCAGGAGTGGGAACCCCCTTGACTTCGGTCTCGGTGGAACTAAATACGAATATGAAACACACACGCCTATGTTATGATAGCCTCTGGGTACGTGTTGTACTTCAAGGCGTGCTACCTGTAGAACTGGGGTGTCCACTACCCAATACCAGTCTTTCGGGTCTGGGCAAACGGGCGTGGCCCCCTTTAACATTGAAGTAGGCACTGTCTCTCAGGAACGGAGACTTTGTCGAGCCTTCGCTGTGGTGTGCTGTAATGGCCAAACAGTAAAGGGTGTATGTTGTACTTCAGGGCCTGCACCCTTAGAACTGGGATGTCCACTACCCAATACCAGCTCAAAGTACCGAGCTAAGCGAACGGGCGTGGCTCTCTTTATAAACTGAAGGAGGGCAGCTTCGGCTGTACCGAGCCCTGGCGGAGGTGGCCTTGTGCCAATCGCTCGCTTACTGGGTGTCTCACTCCAGTCCCCCCTAAAGGGGAAAATGAGTCAGGATGTCGGGGATCTGGGGCTTCTGTAACCTTCGGGTGCGGTTGCAGTGTACTTCGGAGTCGGTTTTCAGGAGGTCGGATAAGGGAGGTCCTCTTTGGCATGCGGGTTTCCAGAGACCTAGTTATTCCGCTTGGGTACCACCCATATCCCAAGTAAAATCTAAAATGGGGACCTCGGGTTCCGGTTCAAGCCCCTGGCTTCGGCTAGTCCAGATATTGGGTTGGATTCGAGGGGGTAGTGGTTGTCGGCATGCTCGGCACACAGCTTCGGCTGTGGGGGGCCCTCCAGCCTCATCTGGGGGCGTTGCTCACAAACGAAAGCTGAGAAGTAGCATGGATAGTGCTGCCACTGACACTCACAGCGGTTTGTTGATTAGGGTTCACTGCCGGTTGAGTACCACAGGCCTGGTGAATTCTGGGTCTTGTGGGGGTCTAATCCGCCTTAATGTGATTTGGGACCTTTTGGCTCCATAAGTTCCCCGTCTGGGGGGCTTTCCCTTTCTCTGACAAGTTCGGAAAAGGGGGGGTCCCTGTTAACAGACCGTCCGGATATACCGAAAGGTAGGTACCGGGCGCCATCAGGAGTGGGAACCCAAACCTTGACCGCGGTCTTGGAATGGATCAAATGACAAACGAAAAAATGTTATGATAGCCTGTTCTTTAACATTGAAGTAGGCCTGGTCTCTCATGGAGTCCTTGCCAAGCCTTTGCTGTGGTGGTTGTAATGATCAAACAGCAAAGGTGTGCATGTTGTAATTCAGGGCATTCACCCTTAGAACTGGGATGTCCACTACCCAGCTCCAAGTACTGAACTGGGCGAACGGGCGTGGCTCTTTTTATCACCTTCGGCTGTGCTGTGCCTTGGCGGAGGTGGCTTTGCCAATCGCGCACTTATTGGGTGACTCACTCCAACTTCCCTATTAGAAGGTAAAGAGTCAGGGTGTCGGGATTGTCGACTTCTGTCGCGGTTGCAGCGCACCGGCGCCCCATTTAGGGCGTACAGGAACCCAGAGACCTAGTTGTCCCGCTTGGCAAGTGCACATGGCCCAAGTAAAACCTAAAATGGGAACCTCGGGTAGTGCTGCCACTGTCACTCACAGCGGTTTGTCGGTTTTGGGCTCACTGCCGGTTTAATACCAAGGGCTTGGTGAATTTCAGTTTCTGTCCATGTATAATCCGCCTTAATGTGATTTGGGACTAATTTTCCATGAATCCTCCTGTCGAAAGACCGAACCCGTTATGGCTAAGGCTAGGTACAGGTGCCTGTAAGGGGTGGGGACCACCATTAGCCTTAGTGCTAATTGGATGGAGCAAATACAACAAAATGGAAATGGAAAAAATGAAAAAAATGTTATGATAACATTTTTTATTTTTATTAAAACAGCTGTAAAAATAAAATGATTCAATCAATCACTGTTCTTCTATAAGATAAAAATTGAAACTTTAAAAACTTGTGAACTTTTTTTATTAATTTACACAGGACTGTCCCTTAAAGTCCAGGATGTTTGGCAACCCTGTCAGCATTTCACCTTGATTATGAATGCTGTGGTGAGTCTGATGAACTTAACTTATTGTTCATTTCCCTCAGCTTTTCATCAGCTTGGCTGCTGACAGAAAAAAGCTACTACAGTAAATCAATAAAAATAGATTCCATGGGGGCATGTGAGGGGGAGGCCAAGGATACAAAAGGAATTCTTTCCCAAGGATATGTGGGAAGTTCCTCCTCTGGGAAAGATTAACATAAAATTTCATGCCCTTAATTTTGGTAATTTTTCAAGGTGTTGATTTGATCGCAGTTTGGATGATTACTAACCAGGAAAAGTCTCTTAATTTCTAAAATGGGATGAGTTATTTAACCAAAAAATGTGATTTAATGGTCCATAATTGCAAAGAACTGACAGCAGTCATAAAACTAAACATTAAATAATGCTAATATAGCATTTTTTGTCACAAGTGCTAACCATAACTTAAACTAACGGTGGAAAAGACCTTTACCCCTTAGTCTCTAAATATGACCTAAACTAAGTCCCAGTCTTGAGAATGAGAACTTTGGTACTTGCGGACTGTAACTGAGAACTCGGAACACACTACAACTCCGATATTCAGCATCTATGGCACTCACGTACTTTAGTACTCGCGCTGCACCAATTGAGATACCCAAGGAGTCACATGGCTCCATGAAGGGAACTTGGAGAGGAATGTTTTCATTTCTGAGGTGAAATGTCTCTCATCATGAAGATAGTGGCCGATGGCCACAAACACGGCCAGCGGCACTTGAACCTCACCTTGCGTCTGAAAACATCAGCAAATGTCAGAATTTTGATTTAATGTATTTTTATTTTATGTATTTTCTAACAAACATAAACAGGGAGTCAAAATTAAAAAATAACGTTTTGCATTGAGATGCAGATGAAAAATCTAATTGATTTTCTGTCAAAAATACCAAGGCAATATTCCATTTTAAAATTATGGCTGGATATTGAGCGATCCATAGACAAAATAAGAGCATTAACAATAACAAGGAGAGAAATAAGCACAAATATATGACCCTTTCAAGAAATATATAATTTTTCTTATTTTTGCTTGCCCATTTCAGCAAAAAATCCTTCAATGCAACTTGCAAAACTAATAGAAAAACCACTGTTTCATCCAGTACCAAATTTCATTCCTTTTTATCCCTTAAATTTTTAAAATTTTGTAAAATGGTATTAATTTACCTCATGTAGTACACAGGTATGGTGCAAGCGATAAGTAAACTATGTGCAGCGAGTGACACCATGAGATGGAGATGCCAAAATGACAAGGTAGGGGCTCCCAGAGGTTAATTTTAATGTTGTTAATATTATGTATGCTAATTTCAACAACATCAACAAACTGTAATGTTTACAAATAATGAACATGAGAACTCGGTTTGTTATTTCCAGGCCAGAAAAATTGACCTCATACTTGAAACAGATAGCAGTCCTGGTGCCTAGGTTCACAAACTCTATTTTTTATTAGGCTAATTACGATGTCTGGGGTAGGACAACAGGAAAGTAGCCAACCTGGAAAGTTAAACTTTAAATATTTGCCGGTTGTATTTAACAACAAATATTTTTTCAGCATGGATAATGTCTAATTAAAATTAAAATTATTCACACTGTTTTATGATCTATCTATATATATTTAATTTTGTAAGCATAATTTTTTAGGCAAAGTGTGAGTGCTTAAGAAATTGCAGGACAAAGGGAGGGATATCAAATTAAAGATCTCGATACCATGCACAAGGGAAAATATCGGCGTATCCATAATATTAACCCTTTACACTCGTATGTCGGGGCAGCCCCGTCCGACGTTTTTAGCGATGTTGTCACATGTCGGGCCTAACCCGACAAACTTTTGTGTATATATTAAATTATATATAAATATTATATATATATATGTTTTTATATATTATACATAGTATGTTACTATACATAAATATATAATCATACATACATGTATATTTACGTATACAAATTTACATATGTACAAACATATGAGTGTATTCGTATTAATGTAATGTACATATACATAAATATGTACATTATGTGCATGTATATTCAATTGATAATTTAATTGATGGTGAAGTACATGATGTTGGTGATTATATAATGTTTAAATGACTGCAGTTTTTCTCACCAATGAACCTTTATGTTACCTGCATGTCAAAGTGGACAGGCAAGTTGGAGGGGTGGAGACCTCTGACGCAGCTAACGACGTACGCAGGCCGGGAGTCCCACATGGCCGTGTGGATGGGCGGCGGCGCTCCCTTCTCCTTCTCACCGAATGACCAACTGACCAGTCTCACTCCTGGCTTGGGCCACACTATCAGGTGCATATGGTCAGGCCCTGCGGACGCAACAAAATAAACGAATAATTTTACTCTCGTTTCTTTAATTGTTCTTGAATTGTTTCTTTAATTGTATTTATTTTTAAACTAAATCGGGACAAGTTTACTCCCAAAAATTTTCCTGAAATTTCTAGACCCTCCAACCCTATTATTATTACCTATATTATTACATCGAAAGCCCAAGGCCGGGTCTCCTTAAAATCCCAGAGATTTTGTCCTTCCTGCCCCCCACCTTCTGGTCGGGGCACATTACATTACATAAAATCTCACAGTAATCCATGATAAATGATTTAGTAGCATATGGTAACAAATTTATAGATTAAAAACAACTTTAATTTAAAAATCAAATTGACCCAAAAATTTAATAGTTTCGTTTACCCATAACCAGTTGCTGCTTAAAAGCAACCTTTTGTATGGTTTTTTTTAACTGGAACTGATAAATTACTTAACCGACAGATCAGGTTCAAAAGAAAAACAACTTAACTAGAATTTAATCAACTAGAATGTGAAATAAGCAGTTACTACATTAAAAAAACTCTAATATATATATTTAAATTGCCAAATTTTCTCAATGGAAAAGCCAAGTATACCAAGAAAAGATAAGTTGGTCAGTAATTAAGACTGTATCATTCACTACATTTTAGTAGCTAATGTTTGGTTATAGTTCACTTTGTTAAATATTACAATAAATTTTCAATGCTGCTCAAAAATTGGTTACACGTATATCAATAATAAAACTGTTATCACATTATTTTTTAAATTTAATATGAAAATTATGATATATATGAGATATTTTGGAAACCAGATAATCTTACCTGATATATTAAAGTGTAATCTTCTGACTTCGTGAGGATCGTCTCTCTTTGAAATGGTTTTGTACCCAGTGAATTCTAAAAATGTCTGCTCGTATATCACTGGAGGGTCTGCTTTAAGCCATCTCACGTTTTTGGAATCCCTTTGAAAAATAAAACTATTAGTACAGTACACTCTCGTTCATCGGAACTAATGTGGCGGACAGCCGGTTCGGATGTCAAAAAATTCCGATGAAGCGGAGTCCGTCGTGAGTCATCATTTCCGCCCGTACGATGATCTATCGTGATTGTATTCACTCTTGTTTTTAAGATACCACAAGAGACTTTATGAAAATAAGGCATTCAAACTTTGAACATGGTAACAATGAACCTAAAGGAACAAAAACAACGCAGGAAATAAAGATCCAAAATCTTTATTCTCATATTCCATATTCATATTCCAGCAGTCAACCGACTTCCACGTAACACAGGTGCAGTCGCGACGCGAGACAGACTGAATGACAGTTTGGGAAGCGGTCGACGCGGATGTTAACTTCCTGCCCCCTTCCTCTTACTATTTTTGTGTGAATACTCCACGGCCTCGTAAATCACATCGATGGGTACGGATTATGGAAAACGCCTGATGACTTTTGATGCAAAATGTGATACTTTACTGTTGTGCGGATAGAACGAATGGAAATTGAAGGCGCTAAAACGGAAAAATTATTTATTTCGTTAGAAAAAAAAATTAATAATGTCCAGATTTTCAGTTCCGATGAAGCGGAGTTCCGACGTCGCGGAGTCCGATGAACGAGAGTGTACTGTAACTAGTAGGCATAATATGATTTCACTGAGAAAGTAAGATTAAGTTTATGGAACAACAGTTAGGTTCATATGACCTGAAACGACTCTTTTTATTTGAGCTTAATGAGTCTTCTTTTTACCTTTGGGCTAGTAGCACAGTTGGCTGTGTAAACAATACGGTTTTGGGGCAAAACATGATATTGTATTTCCAAGTTTTGGATGCCATTTTTTAACTTTTCCTTGAAACTAGGTACCGTAATAATTTAATTAAATAGTTCAATTAGAGCTCTCAGACCTTAAGATTTTTTAAAAATATATAATTGTCAGTACATTTAAAAAATAACTCACTTTTCCTACTTAAGATTATTTTTACTAATACAATTTATTTCCACTGATATATCAGGTAAAAGGGCCCCAACTACAACATTTATCTACAAAATAACTTAAAAAAATAATAAATATTAAAAAATGCCATCCAAAACAAGGAATTGCTGAGACATGTTTTAGTGTTTATTACAGGGGTGCAGGGGTCTCTAAAGTAACCTTTGTATGGGTTAATGAACCTTTTAAGACAACATTTTGGGGGATTTCGAACTATTGTAGTGTTTCTCTCCTCTGGAGCTGAAGATGAATATGTTTATTGCATGACACATATAAACGAACAAAAGAAGCGATTAAGCGATCCTACATACTTCCTACAGACTTCTTGAATCTGCTTCTATCTAAAGCCTCTGTAACATAACCTGATACTCAACGGTAAGTTGTAAACCGTTAAAATGAAACTTCACAAGTTATATTATGACTTGATTTCACTGTCTGATATTAGATTTTAAATATCATATTCCTTTTAAACCCCAAAGCAGATTAAAAGGGGATGATGCAAAATATTCACAGAAAGACCGCAATCGCTGCAGAAAGCTCGGCCGTGTTGGAAAAATTTGCCACGGCAGAAATATTGGCCAGAAAAAAGTCAGTTGTAACAGGTAGATAAAAAATAATTTCTTTAAAAATCTTGTTTTAACTTAAACATCTCTTTTGAAATTACGATAATGTATGCTTATTTATAAAAGGGTTCTACTTTGGGGTTTTGAAATATACTAAGAGTAACTTAAAGGATGTGATATTTTAAGACTCACTTGTTTAACATGAATTTCCATGATATGACGGGAACCCCACAGAAAATTTCTTCACACAAAGAAGCAATGTCTTGCGCTTCAGCCATTTCTGCCATCACATTGTCTATTTCGTTGATTCGTCGATCTAAATTGACAACATAAAATCCAGATTCCTTCTTCCTGACAAATCCTGAACTTCCGTGATAGGTTTGTTCCGAATGCTGTAAATAGAAAATCAAATTCAAACAACCTTCTGAAAGAATAATTTTTTTTACTTATGCTCAAAT
The DNA here is from genome assembly GCA_030545055.2 of Neoaliturus tenellus. NCBI lineage: Eukaryota > Metazoa > Arthropoda > Insecta > Hemiptera > Cicadellidae > Neoaliturus > Neoaliturus tenellus. Next base: position 67,494,675 of record CM061533.1, on the reverse strand, counting down.
AAGAATTATACTATTAATAAGATTCCTTGTTTTTCTACAAAATTAATAACTGGTTAATAAATTACACAAACAGATTAAAACACTGCCAGGCCCATTTATTTTTAAACACAGAAGGTTACCTCCGTGTGTAAAAAAACAAGACAGTAATTTAGTTAAAACCATTTTAATGTTGATAACACATCCAAAAAACATTATATGTGATTTGTCATTATTATTTAATATAATAATGATAATTAAACTTGTATTTATCATTTTTATGATGAGCAGGATCATGTCCATCATTAAATCCTTATTAATAATCCTTACTATCCTTTATTAATATTGGTTATTTTAACATTTTTGTCTATTATTTTAGTTGTATGAGTTAAAAAGTCTTAAAATCATGTAAACGTAAAAAAATAAAACACAAGATTTATAAAATAATTTTTTGAATCCATATTTTATTTTTTACAATGAAGATACCGGTCTTATAAATAATTATATATTAAATTGGGGATATTTTAAGTTTCCTTCTTCAAGGTCATCAACTTATTGTTCACCATTCATTTCAGAATTCTCCTTTGTACTGTCGTAAATGTTACCATACAATCAAGCCTGTAGTCCTTTCCATTTAAGGTAGTCACCTTTCATCCCTTTCATAATTTGCCACTAATCGCACACTTCTTGTTTTTCTATTTTACAATCTTGGAAAATATAGTAAAATACAATTGCCTTTTTTTCCAGTTATATCTAGGGATGCATCACTGAGGTTGCCCCAGTGGTTGTTAAAATTTGCCAACCAACTCATCTGACTAAAGACAGAGAGGTGGAAATAGCCTCAACCGCTTCACATATAAACTAGCTTTAGGTGCATCGGGTACCAGCATTCCCGAATGCACTTTACTGGTAATCAGAAAACTTATTGGTCACCTGGAGTAAAACTCTGTGATGCACCGGACGGAGGGTTAAGGTTAAGAACTTAACCTAAGAAATACAAAGACGTCAAGTAACGAATAAAAAGTTTAAAAGCTTGTGTTTATACAATTATGTAAACGTAAACATTCTTAAACCTGGAAATTACAAAAATAGAAATCAACTTTAAAGATTTATGGTACAGATTTAGGCACTGATATCAGTTGACCGACTTCCTCTTTACCGGCTATCTTTTACCTGGCTTATCTTGTCGGGTAGCCCCGCCCGCCACATTTAGTTACGTTGTCGCATGTATTTTATACTAAATAATATTTATAAAAACTATGAAAGTACATTAGTTTAAAAAAAAATCATCCGGTTAAAAAGTTTAGCTAAGAATTGTATTGAAGAAACTTGTTTAACTTAATTGTAAAAGTGAATAATGACTTTGTTAGATTGAATGGATTACAACAATTAGTAAACTCACAGTAGTGATTCACTCACCACCACAAATATCCTTTGAGGAGTTGGGCTTGAGGCACTGTTGAGGTACGGAAAGCCAACAGAGGTGTACATTGCAGTAAGGACACCCGCTAGGTACAACAGGATCAGTGATAGGAACACAGCCCACGGCTTCCTGATCAGTACCATCAGAGGAACCTGCAAAACAATTGAGGTGTACATCACAGTAAGGGCACTGGCTAGATATAACAGGATAAGTGATAAGAACACAGCTCAGGGCTTCCTGATCAGTACCATCAGAGGAACCTACAAAACAACGGAGGTGTATATCACAAAAAGAACACTGGCTAGGGCTAGGTACAACAGGATCAGCGATGGGAACAGAGCCCACAGCCTACTGATCAGGAACATCAGAGGAACCTGCAATACAACAGAAAATACTTGGTTGTAAATTCCATGACAACTTTTAAATTGGTTGAACTTTTGAATTGGATCTATTCATGTTCCAGACAGCACAAAGTTGATGTCATGCGGTAGGTATGGCAAAACCCCTAGCCAAGGAACATGAAAGGACAGTTGGTTGGCCATTTAGAGAGCAGAGCGGACGCTTGTTTGAGCCTGAAAATCAGTTGTCATGGGAGCCCTCGAATTGGCCCTCTGAGTAGTCATTTGGCCGTCTACTGTTCCGTTTCTCACCATTTCTCTTCCTTCAATATCCCGTCTTTCTGGGGGCTTGGGCAAAATGCCTGTTAGAGGTAGACTTGCTTAGCGCTTTCGCCATGGTCTTCATATAGACCAGTATAACAACAACTTGTTTGTAATTAATAATAATAGTAATGCACAACTAGATTTTTTACCATTAACATCGTTAACACATTTCGCTAATGTTAACATATATAGACTTGCTGCAAGTGAATAAAGTGAGCGAGCTCACCTGGACAAAAAATTCCTTAGGTTGGCATTGCAAAAAGTGCAGTGTAACAACTAGTGACAGGGTATAATCATCACAATAATGGACTGCAGTGCATAATACTGCATAAGGTATTTAACATTAATATTGTGATAAATATTAATGATTTATAATAAATTTTATCCAACAGGAGACAGGCTTGACAACCTGTGGTTGAAATTAAAATTTTAAAACTCAATCTCGTTGTAATCAATGATACATGTAACATCTCACAGTTACTGGCTTTATATATATTTTATTGTTTGCCAATTAAAAAAAATCTTAATGTTGAGGTATCTCATGGCTGTCAAGGTGAAACAAAATTCAAGCACAACACAAAGCTGTATAACCCCTGGTAGTTTTTATTTTTACAAAGTTTTCAACAATTCTAACCCTTTCCTAAGATAAAAACTCCCCTTTCATTGTCAAGTAGATTAACAAGATATTGAATTGCTTACAAAGTAGCTGGCAGTGAGGATACAAAGGACAGATGAGAGAACCCCGATGATGATGTCAGGATTGGTGTCAGCTCCCATCCTTCCCGTGACCGGCACAAACACTTGCAGGAACAAGATGCTCAGGTAGACAGTGTAGAACGCCGGGAACAGAGCGCTGGCCAGGAATCCGCATAGCCACACCGGCACTGCGACAAGAAACAAAACCACTCACCAATATGAGGATAGGTTTAAGAAAAGAATATTGGTTTGGAATATTAATATTCATGTCCTTATCAGCAGTAATAGTGAAACAAATTCTATATTTGCTGTCAATTAGAAAAACTTTGTCTTTATAATAACTTTGGATTCACAAATTTTTTTGTGTGTTTTCCTCGTCTGTCTCTAATGTGAACTTTGTTACATTGGAGAAAACTTATCTCTCAGAAGCAGAAATGCATTGTTGATTTCACTGGCCTCTAAGTGTACAATTATAATAAACATGTTATAATAAATCTTTTTGCTCCTTTGTAAATCGTCCACTTCTAATCTTACTTGTCAGTCTAATTCAAAATTGTTTTTGCATTAATTTACCTTTATCCTGGATGCGAGTTTAAAAAAAAATGCTCTTATATAATTCACATTTGTTCCGACTGCATAGATAAATTAAGAAAAATGTTAAAGGGCTGGCTGGCTTGGCTAGACTTACCTGACTGGTTTCTCTTGCAGAGTAACATGAGGAAATTGGCCACTGTAGGAATTAGCACCATGATCATCAGAATATACGCAGATCTGATGCCGGCCAAGGTGGCGATGAGTAGAAGAACACTCCAGATCAGCTGGATGCCGTTGCAGTACAGCTGCGCTTGAATCCCATCACAGAGCTTACTCTGCAAAGTAGAACAAAATCAATTTATTTTTAAATTTGTATACACATTATGAATCACAAAATCACAACATATAAATCATGACATGTATTTTGTAAACGAGACAACACAAGAGCAGATTTAAGTTTTACTGTGAAACAATACTTACACTCTTGCATGCTGTGAAGATATACAGAGGAGCAGAGAGAGCAAATAGTGAAGGTAGGAAGTATAATGGCAGCACCAGAGAGTTGTGGGTATACCTGGAAAAAAAGTTAAAAAATATGTATTGATTACAGTTATACAGAAGACTTTCTCTTAATTGACCCACAAGAGACAGGACCTAGGTCGGCTAACCTAAAAGTTCGGTCAAAGAGGCAACTACATGAACATATAATATATATAGAAATAAATGTATTATTGTATTATATATTGCAGAAAAATGACTATGAGGTTAAGTATTATTTTTACGATTTGTAATCCTCTAACAAGTAAACAAGTGCAAAGAAAATAACACTTTTTCTAATATAATTGAATGTACACTTGAATTGAAATTCCCAAAATGCCAATGAATTTATGACACTTCACTAAATCATAATAGCAAATCATGATTCACTGGTTTGTTTTAAGCTTGTTCAATCACAATAGACTTTCGTGTAATCAACTTTTTCAATGTTGGTACTAAAACTTCTAAAATTCAACTACAAGTTTTTTAATCTTGTGATGGTCTCTATTGCAGTGATGATTACCAGGACATGGGTCGGTGTGTGGAGTCGAGGACGATGGCGTTGGCGACGGCACTAGTGACCGCCAGCACCATGCCAAGGGCCGGTACGAGCACGGAGAGTGCAAGATGGCGACACATCGCCTGCCGCTGCATACCTGCCGCATCACACTCGTCTCAGTCTGATAGGTCAACTAACTTCTGTTCCATGGTATTTTTGTAAAACATGATTCAGTGATTTCTTTTCAGAACTATTGAACTTGATAAAGTTTCAAAGACAAATGATTAAAAAAACTGTGCACTATCTCTGCAATGTAATATAAAATTATCGAAATGCTGATTTTTGTGGGGTTTTGTAGACACTTGTACAACAATCTTAACAGGGATTATAGGTTTAATCGCCAACTGCTACATATTCAATAGAGGCTAACTAATTTTTCATTTCCAAAAGGAACCATTTATGATTTGCATGAATGACTGTTCTGTTCTACACACTTACCGAAAAATAAAGTTTAAAGCATGTAATCAGTCTTACAGGTTTCTAAAAATGTTAATATTAAAGTGTTTCATAATTTTGTTTTTATAATTGTTATAGTTCTTGAATTATTAAAATAAGTTTTGAATTTTAATTTTAACATGCAAACTACTATAAGTTTATTATTGGTCCATTGTCTGTTACTCAGCTCATGTGCTGTACTTTATTCTCATTGGCATTGCAACACCAGGCAGGTATATTATCTGTCATAACAAACATGACACTTAAAACCTTACAAATGACACATTAAAGTGGCTCTATTCAATGTATAATGAGCATTTTTTAAATACAGAAAGATTCACTAGGTAAGTCCACACTTGTGCACTTTTTGGTGCGCCGAGCGCATGCCTCAACACATGCCTTAGCCAGGGCGGGATTTAGGCATGGGCCACATGCCCAGGGCGGCAATTTCTTGGGGGCAGCAGATTTTGGGGACTAAAGAAAATTATGCTAAAATATCAAGAAGGGTTTATGCAGCATCAATCAAATTTATACACTGAATAAGACCTCAATGAACTTTTTAAACGTAGCTAATTTTATATCAGATTCTATTCTCCTTAGTGTTAGCGTCATGAGGAAGGAGAGTGGCATTCAATGTACATTCAACTACGCAAGCCACAACTCCATAGCATATCTTGTCATTATTAGGCACGGCGTCTTTGCTGCTTGCAGTGTATCCACTCCGCAGAAACCAAAATCTCGGTGGTCGAGATAATTATCCCATGTAATCTCACTTATTACATTTTTAATATAACATTTTAGCCTACTTGTGATTTAAGACATTTTGTCCCTAAACCCCTCACCAATAGCTGCTAATTTTCATTTTGGATTTTCTAACTCCACCCTAAAATAAAAAGCCAGTCATGTCCTAACACCATATATTTTCATTCTGTTTGAAATTTGGTTTTTCTACCAATGCATTTAAATAATCATATTGCCACACCTGTAAACCCTACGCAAAACTGTTTGTATCCGGTTTCCGTTTCTTTTCCGCTCTAGAGTGGGAAAACCATGCCACAGCTTTGGTCATTGTTGTCGTTTAGTAATGGCTTCTTTCTAGTTTGAGGTTATGTTTTGTTTTTTAACCAATTTTGTAAATGCAATCTACTTTTGAACAGTTTATTTTGACATGATACTCCCAAGATAGGGACACCATAGGAGTTAGATTTACACATAGTTTCATTCGTAAATCAAATTAATTGAAGGTCTCCATTTGAAGAGAAAAATGTTGCAAATCCCATTATTAAAAATTTGAGTTTAAATAACAGATTTGAATATTTACATTGCAGTCAAAATATTAAAAAGTTTAAAACTTGATTAAATGCTACATGGCCTCGTGTTATGATGCAATGACCTTGTTTAGGCCTATACCCATTTTTGAGAATATGGTTGTACAAAGAATATTATTCTGTGTTTAGCTCATTGTCGCGTTAGTTATGGGAGTAGGGGGGACAAAAATGCTTTGGGCCCATAGGCGGCAAATTCGTAAAGCCCGTCCTGGTCTTAGAACTCAGAGAAATGCGTTAGAGGCATGCCCAATTTGAGGCAAGAGAAGTTTGAACCCATAGCTCACGGTGTGCACATACAGATCTGACAACCTTGGATTTCTGTGGGTTTCAACAGGCGTTTCTGGAAAGTTTTTATCAATGTAGTCTGAGTTGCCTGTGTAAATAAAATTAGTAACAAAAAATCTTGAGTTTATTTAAAGAGCGTAGATCTCATATGAGTATTTGTGGCTCAAATAACACAAAACATAAACAAGATTTTTGTTTTAACTGCATATTAAATAAAATAAGGTTACTAAGTTTTTAGTAGTTGAATAAATTTAAACAAAAATTAAGTAAAATATAGGCTGATAATCATTAAAAATCAATTATGACTCATTGATGTAATTATCAAAATATTACTTAAAAATTAAGAGAAAAAAATATTTGATTATTTTTAAAATTATTTTAACCTACATTAATATCAAAAATATTGAACAAACTCTAAAATGCCGCACCAATTAGTCTTATTACTACAGTGATATCGAAAAACGCAATCACCGTGAGGCATGAATGTGCACAGGAGGACATGCCGTAAGGCGCATGCATTAAGGCAAGCGTTGCCGCACGTTGAATTGAAAGTAGAATTGAACGTTGAAACAAAAGTTGCGCACAAGTGTTGACATACCTACTGATCCCCTTACCTACCTACTGAACCCTTTCCATTTGTGCTAGCATGAAATAATTTTTATCCTCCCCCACCACTTTTTCCCTTTTTTTCCTATACCGTCCCTTATTAGAAATAGTTAAAATAAAAGAATTTAAAATTCAAACGTGCAAGCAACAAGCAATTGTCATGCAAATTCAAAACTATTTCGGGCTCAATCCTACAAGAAACTAATAAATTAAAAAGAATATTAAACAAAAAATTTGTTCAGGTTGTCATAACTGAAACCATCATTGAAAACATTGACATGCTATTTAAATTTAAATAATTTAGTTTTAATGGACGGAAAAAATTGGCACACCAAATACGCAAAAACAGTCTCTGTTTACATGACAAATCCCAAAATATAAACATTACAAAAAATGACAAATGCATTAAGTTGGCTGATCACCTTTGTAGACACCACGTTTCTATTTATCTCTCTCCTATTACACACCTAGCATCTGGGTTGACCAGTGAATGCCCATTGGTTTTAATTCATGTTTGTTACAGTATCATGGTAAACAGGGTAGTAAATTTACACCCACAACCAACTATACGTTTTCATAACTAATAGCTGTTTCAAAACCAATGTTTAAAATTAGTGTGTTTTTATTTTTGTTTATTCAAACTAGGGATGGATGGGAATGAATTTTTTGATACGGGATGTGACTTTTTATTTCCCATTCATATTTAGCATGCAATTGGGACGGGAAAAATATATTCAATTCATGAATATCTTGCAAAATGTTTATGTTCTCCTGAGTTATCAGTTTTACTTTTATGTAGTGGTTGGAAGTACGTTACTTGCATTTGAAATGCTAGTTTTTTAATATCTCTGCTACACTGTTGACACTATTCCTGTATGAATGTACAAAAATGTAAATAAAAATATTTTATTTGAACTGGAATTGTCTTGAATTGACATTCCTGACAATTTTTTCCGAAAGAATCCCCAAAAATACCTAATAATATTAGTGTAAGACTTAAAAAATAAATTTGTTACCTAACTTCACACTGTAAAAATGTGAAAAAATGTGTACTTATATTTTAACAAACACATGCATTTTGTTGTATTGACTTTGTTATCATACTGAATAATAAAAGTCTAGCGTGTTATGGATAATTATTTTACACAGTACTACAATCCAACACAAAAACAGGCAAAAATATATTATAATGAACAAGTGTTAAAAGTATGCAAGGGGCAGACGGAATGGGCAAATGCAAATACTAAAAGAAGCGATTAAACAATGTCTTTGCATGAAATTATCAGGCTTGAGCAGAAACAAATGGTATTTAGGGGGGCTGAAATCATCAACGTAGTCGTTGATTACTTACAAAAACATTTTGAAGTTTGGTTTGGTGCTGGTTCTACATCAAAAGAAACAAGACATCCAATGTAAAACTGTGATAAGGTACTTCACATTCTCATGTTTACAAATATGTACAATTAGCACTTATATAAAGGTTTGTTACTTATAGGAAAAATGTATGGGAAAGAATTTCAAACTTATTAATACAGTAGTCTAATAAATTTCTATCTCTGCTATTCTGACAAACCTGTTTATTCTGGAAAATATAAAGATTATTTTTTGAAGACAGAAAAAACTAAGTTTTGTGAGAAAGGTAACTTAGGCATAAATTTGTTGTTACATCGAAGAAGTTTTCAAATGTAATTAGGAAATGTGGTTCAACTTTGTTGGCTAATTCTTCTAGAAACCACTCGTGCACTGAACTCTGATCATTGAACCATACCGTATACTAAAAAGCTAACACTAGCCTCCAAAGCAAGACAACGGAGGATAATGCACAGAGAGGCCGTGATCGCCATTATTGTCACTTCAGCTTTGCCGTGTTGGTTTACCAAACTCATCAGCTTTGAAATGGCAGACTATCAATAATGTAATTGTTTAAGACATTGTGCAAAAGATCAAGTTGACAGGTTGAATAGTTTATTTCATTAATAATTATATGACAATTTGTTAAACGTTTCATAAACACAAAAAATATGTGGAGGAAAGCCTCAGACAAACGGAGCACTAGAATAATTTAAGAACACATATTATAAGAGACATAGATAGGAACTAAAACCTCTCAGTGGTAATTTATAATGACACTTCTCCCTTTCAGAACAGCTCAACAAAAACGGATGACTGCTGGAAAAACTGAAAACTCCTACTTTAAGAAATGATAGTTGATATAATAAGGCACATTATTATAAAGTAAAATATGCTATTTATAAAAAAATTAAAACAAAAGTAATTATTGACTCACCGGATGTATAAGCGAGTGTATTTTGTATAACTGTGTAGGCTGACAAAGCAACAGTACACAGGTTCAGGATGATTCCAACAACTTCAGAGTACTGGACCATGAAGAGGCCCCCAACATCAAAGTACACCTGGAACACCATCACATTTAGATGTATAAATACAATGGTTTCTTAGCTTTGGGTAAAAAATTGTATACGGAAATAATATTTTGAATACAAAAAGTTACCTCATGCAAAATAACTAGCAAAAATTAATATTGTTTGATGAGAAATTTATGTACTGTATAAACTTAACCCATAGTTTTTCGCATCAGAACATCATAAACAAAAATGTTAGTAAAAGTGGGAGGTCTTCTGGAGGGCAACTTTCTCTTCTATAACTTTCTAAGGGGTAATATTTAAAAATGACTTACAATTATCAGGTTAGGTTAGTTTAAATGATCTGTTATTTCTGAGAGGAGCTATTTGCCAGGAGGGATCAATAACGCCCTAAAGTGTCATATGATAAATAATTATCACCTCCTGCTAGATATTAGCTTTCAAATACATTTGTACAGCGAGATGTGGTACGCACCTGGCGCCCATTTTTAAACTCGTTTGGCCTCTTGAGCTGCTCGGAATTGACGATGTGCCGCACGAGAGCCAGTAGATTGTCACCTGTGTGCTGGTAAACACTCGGTAGTATCATGTCATGTCGATCGTACTTGGTGTGATACACATAACCATTCTTGCAATGAGCAAAGTCCAGCCCTGAAACAAGCCGTCACGACATTCCATTACTGTACTGAGGTGTAATGAAATGTTTAATTTAATGTCACTTTCAACCCTACTGTCGCCAACTCCTAGTGTGGTGTTGGGATTTAAGATGAGACATGACAAAAATATGTCACAAAAGTAATATACACCATGCCCCCCAACAAAAAAAAACTGCATAACTTGGCAGCAGTGTAGATATTTTAATAAAAGGATTATGCAAATTTTCATAAATGTAAAGTATCACACAAGTCTAAACTTATAAATATAATATAGCTGTCAGACTGTTGCTTCTGTTTTATTTGTAATACCATATCTTGTATTTTTTTTATTTTCATAATTAATTTCATTACTACATCAGGTGACAAACATCAGAAGTGAGTTGTTTCGCACAAGTTGGCTGATGTCATGCTTTATATCATTACTAAAGCTGTCGGTTTACAACAGTGTGAGGGAATGTGAAGAAAGTATGTTTTTATCACTTCACTATTTGTATGTGTGATTTATGAGGTAAAGCTAAGGCCTTCATAGTTCAAATCAGTGATACCGTACCAATTTTGAAGTCGATATTATACTGATGAATAGTATATAAGAGAGAGGCAATGATATAAAGCTTTCTGGTGTTTGTAAACTATATTTACAACATTATTACTAATAACATAAAACTGTTACAAATAAATATGTTTTATGATTGAAATTTTGGAAGTGAATATGTAACAGTGTGACATAGTGAGTATTTAACATATATATTAATGATTTTTTTAAGCTGAATCTCGATTCTCGAATCCACCGAATCTTGACCAAAATTATTGATACTAAACATATTGATAGTGAATAAGAATATAAAAGTTACTTTATTGGCTTGTTTATTATGTTAAAACACAAGTAATTAAAATCAATTCAAAACTACTTACCAGTATTTTAAATAATTATATCTATCATAACTAAAATAAAATCTTGATTAGATGCTCAGTTTTAACTACAATTATTAAAATATTAAAAAAAAAATATTAATAATATCCCCAAAATTTTCCCAGACACCTTGAAATTTCCCCCGATCCTAGGTTGCTGGATCGGACATATTCTGCAACCCTGGTAATCTTAGTGGTGTTTTTCAATCCGGATTACTCTTTTCCATTACGTCTATCTCAATGTTGTTATGAAACTTTGGGATCAATACAGTCATAATATACTAAGTAAAGTCTGTAAATTCTATATCAAAAGTATTACCAGGCTTTTGGCCGAAATCTCGAAATATCCTGAAGTCGGTGTCAGATGGAATCAATCCTGAGTGAAAGATCTCTTCAAATAATACCTTGGCACTCGGGAACGGAACAGATTCAGCATACAACTGGGGAAAATTACATTTGTTTACTGTTTAAAACCAAGACTGAAATCATAAGCTTTTAACAAAAAAAGGAACATAAATACCTTTTATAACAGTGTTCTTCAATGTGTTCAACAAGAGAACTTTCATCCAAACTTGATCCTCAAAAAATTGTGTTAGTTAATAGAAGTATGCACGAAAATACTGTGATGAGAGTTGATGCATTGTTGCATAAAATGTGTTTACAAACAAATTTTTTATATTTTATTACACATGGTAAACATAATCACAAAATGGCAACATTGCAGAGCGAGAGGGGGTGAGAGGGGACATAGCTGTTAAAACTTCCATCGAACTATTTTCATACAATAAGCAATAATTGTGTCTTTAATTGTTGTCTTAAAGGGGACATCTGGTGGCCAAAAAAATAAAATGTCTTTTTACACTGTTCCAGGCATACCTAGTACTGAGCAGGCTCCCTTAGTTTAATACCGGCTTCGTTTACAATATATATTTTTTGTTTACATGTTACATTTTGGCCAATTCTATGCAACAGTACACTCTCAATCATACAGATGATCACTGCACATCCGGACTCCAGATGACAAGGGCTGATAATCTTCTATGTAGTAATTGTATGATTTTAGCGAATTTCCCTGTAGGGAATACGCTATTACGGTAGTAGCCATGGTAAGACCTAAGCCCGGGACCACTTTACTTTTTGATTTTGAGGTCCCCAGAAGCCAAAAACACCATTCGTTCATTTTCATATATATATATATATATATATATATATATATATATATATATATTGAAAAATTATTAATTTGCATAAGAGCTGCTAATATTATTATTATTATTATTATTGAAATCATTTAACTCAGCACTCTGAATGGTTTTTTATTAAAGGTTGATTAAATGTTTAATAAAAAACCATTCAGAATGCTGAGTTAAATGATTTCAATAATAATAATAATATATATATATATATATATATATCTACAAGGGCTATTCAGAAAGTAAGGAACGTTTTCGTCTTACGCCGTTGTACGAGGGCGTATCGAATATATTAGGGTATGAGAGTGCTCGGGGCCTCAGTGGCTATCCAGCCGTGACACTTGGAGCATCGTCGCGCCGCCCGTTTTCTTTATATTTAAATTCAAAATGGCCGCTTCCGTAAAAAGTCCTGCCAGTTGCGAAGTGCGATCAGCAACACGGTTTTTGTTGACAAAAAACTAAAAACCGATGGAGATTTATCGATTTTTATTCTTTCAATTTCAACACAGCAAAGTCCGTGAAACTTGAGGGAAAGATAACGAAAGCTTCGTTATGGTGGAGCAGCGGTTTTTACGGATATTCTCGTCAACTTTAGTGACCGGTTCGTCAGTCACAACGCTTGGTCGTCCACTCCACTGCTCATCAAAACATTGGTTCGGTCATTTGTAAACTGAATACACAACTTACGCACAGAACTTTCATTCAAGACATTGTTCCCATACTTCCACACACTTTTCGATAATTCATTATCGGTTTTAAGTTTTTTGTCAACAAAAACCGTGTTACCGATCGCACTTCGCAACTGGCGGGACTTTTTACGGAAGCGGCCATTTTGAATTTAAATAGAAAGAAAACGGGCGGCGCGACGATGCTCCAAGTGTCACGGCTGGATAGCCACTGAGGCCCCGAGCACTCTCATACCCTAATATATTCGATACGCGCTCGTACAACGGCGTAAGACGAAAACGTTCCTTACTCTCTGAATAGCCCTCGTATATATCTATCTATCTATATATCTATGTATCCGTGGTACTGATAACTTTTGAAAAAGACCTCTGATTTTGATCAAATTTGGTATGGAGGTGTAAGACCAGGTCTATTTTCATGAGTTCGCGAACCAGCATTGTCGGGTTATGGGAACGGGGTTTTATGGGGTTTCAAAGGGGTCAAAAATAGGTTCTTGACATTTTTGGACCTTAATTTTTAAAATTCATCAATTTTAACTGAAACCATTTAAAAGAGCTTAAAAAAACAAACAATTTGGTACTTTGAATTTTTATCATAGCATAACTGGTTACGGGGAAAATCCAAAAATGTGTTTTCCATGTTATTCTTATGGGAAATCAAGAAAACCCTATATCTTGCTTATTTATTGACATAACTTAATCAAATTTGGTATGTACATTATCTATATAAGGTTTAACTTATACTTGCTTACAAAACCCATATGGCGTCAAACCTATACACTCACCCCCATGGGGTTTATGGGGAAAATAAAAAATTGATACAATCTTGTGTTTACATTCACCAATTATTGATTAACTTAGATTTTCTAACAACACCCAATGTTAGAAAACCTACATACTCGATCCTATGGTGTTTTTATGGGGAAAGTAAATAATCTGAAATTCCATTGGAAATTCGCTGAGTACGCAGGTCTGCTGCGACGGGGGTATTATGATTGTATGATCAGTTCAGCAAAATCATACAATTACTACATAGAAGATTATCAGCCCTTAACACTAGCTGAAAAATGTAACAATGATTGCAGCAACTGTGATGGGGCATCCAAGAACTGGTCCTACTTTCTGAATAAAAAAAAATGCATCTGAGAATTATATTAACACAGTGTATGTAATTAATGCTGCAATCCTCACACATGACGTATTTGAATCGTCGGGTGGGCCATTAATATTCACAGCAGTCCATGTGATTAAAATCAGTGTACAGAATTAAAATTCAAACTGCATTGATGTTCATGATTCTAACTGGTAGAAAACTGTAACACCGCCCTTACATTACCCTGCTTACCTGAACCAACCATGGATTGTTAGGGCCGGCCTGGAAGAGAACTTCTTTGCCACCGGCGCCACAGCTTTCCAGATTGATGAATGCTTTGACTTCTGGCGCCCACTTGTGCTGAGTGATAAACCCATGGGAGGCCTGGGGAAAATGACACTGATCAACTACATGTTAACTGCACAAACTCCTCATTCTTCACATTACAGTAAATAACTGAGCAGTGCTCTTGTAATAGATGACATGTCATTTTACAATGTGGGTTTACACTATTTTAACAACTATTTACAATAAATCAAAATAAACAAACGCACATTATGAATGCCCAACCAAACTAGCTAAGCAAATGTGCTATACAGTAGTTACACGTGTTACTTGTTTGCTAACAAAAATTCATTTACTGTGTAAGAAAAAGGCTGTACAAAGTAATTTTCAATTCGACTAAACTATTGTTGTGTTACCTTCTCTTCTTAAAACTAATGGCAGGCTATTTAACTCATTGGCCATGTATCACGGAACCGTTCTGTGACAGCTGTTGTTGTCTTAAATTTTATATCACAGAACACTTCCGTGATGATGTCAACACATAAACCATGTTACTTCCAACGTTCTATTTGTGATGATGAAGCCATATTTTGATGTAAAACTATTACCAGAAAGTCAAAGTAGCTTCTACTAACAATAATAAGTTAAAATTTTATAATATATTACATTATCATTCACTATAATTACGTGACTGTTTTCCTTGATCTAAATATACATCGACGTGGGTACTGATAATTTTTGTTTATACTTCTTTGACTGTTTCTTTTCTCCTGTGTTTGTCACTGTCATCTGCGGGTTGTGTTGTCGGTAGTAAACTAACTTCTATCAGTAGTGCAGTTGTTTTTAAACAGTGGTATTAGGTTATGATTACTTATGAATGTTGTAGATAAACCCGTAAGTAACCTTTTTAAGAAAAAAGCTAATTAATATTATTAGTTATAAAATAATCACTTGTATTACAAAAATAGAGTTTTAGAGTTTTTTATTAATTATTACCAGTAATTCAAATAATGCAGTCATAATGTTAGTACAATAATGCCAATGAACCATGTTTTCGCAAAATGTAAGGTTTTACTAAAAACGCTCTAAAAAAATTAATTTTTTTAAGAATAGTGATTATAAAGGAAGTTTGATGTAAACAATTAAATTGGCTACCTTTCTACTGTAAATAATAAACATATATTACATTTTTTTCGGATAGTAACATATCCTTACTTTCAAAAAATATTTTTATTTTTTAATTTTTAATTTTTGTTAACAGTTAAAAAAAATTATAAAACCAAACAATTACTGTATACATCTATTTTTAATGACAGTTTAATTTACTTTCAGAAAAATATAGTATTGTACCTTTATTTATAAAAATAAATTTTTGACAAATTTTTTTGAAAACCTTGCATTTACATAATTTTAATAGGATGACTTAGTGATAGATTCATGCAAAATAATTGATAGGCTAATAGGTTAAGATACAGTGGAACTTGGACAGTTCGAACTTCAAGGTTAAACCTAAGTTAAAAACTTTGAACTATCCAAAAATTCGAATAAAGGAAATTTGTAATAAATAGGGTCAAAAGAATGTAACTTCATATTTTCCTCAAAACTCTTTATTAAAATGACACTTTTTAATTATAAATACATTGAGTAACGCCTTTAAACAAGATTAAAACAATCTTAAAACAGAAATTTGTATTTTAATAAATTATACAAAGTAAAGTAACATTTTAATAATAGCCTTAAAATGTTTTTAACAATATCTTAAATGCTGTAGACTACCAACTTAACTCATACTCGTACCGTACATTACACTCACACTGAACACAAACAAAACGTTTATGTACGTGAAAACTACAGTACACGTTATCACTTTCCACAACACAGTAAAATATGACTTAAAAACTAAGTTAACAATCTAGCCGACACAAAAGCGAAATACACAGTTGCCCGGATGACCGAAACACTGGAATGCGTCACTGCGATTCCGAGGTCAGTTTGCAGGTATGGGAGGGGAGGGAGCAAGTACAATGACCTAGGAGTTAACATGGCTTTGTTCTTTAGCTACCCGGGGATGGGACACTCAGCGTAGCCACAGAGTACAAAGCTTTACAGAGTGTTCGCCCTTAGTTCCACCAGAATGCCGCTAGCTGGCGCGGCAGTCTCGAGCGGGCTGGATTCGGCATTTCCCGTCCCCGCCACGATCCAGTGTTGCCACTCTGCATCGCCCGCCTCGCACGCGCACGGGCCACATCATGCTAGCTCGCTGTCGCTGGCTCCGCTGCGCCGTCGTATGACCGTTGTAGTGGCTGCACGAGTTCTCGCACATTAATTTTTACAAATTCTTTGAATTTTTAAATTTCCTTATTTAGTGCACATTATTACAGCTGTAATCAATTAAAACGTCAATGTTTTTTGTGCTTTTTAAAACATAGTATCACAAAATATAAAATAAACACAAAATTAAATCTTTTTCAACAATAAAAAATAGACTTTATACCAACCTTTTTAACCCTCTATCTGGCAAAGGTCTTTGTACGGACCACTATTTTTCAACTGCGAAATGGCATGGTCCGTGCACGGACCTCTTTGACATGTCTCCTTCATTTACAGATTTAAGGCAGAAAACGGCCGTAAGCGCTACAATACTCATTCGAGAGATTCGGAGGATTCATTTTCAGGGCCGCCGAGAGGGGGGGGGGGCAGGGGGGGCAGTTTGCCCCGGGCCTCAAGAGACAGGGGCCTCATCTTCAGGCGTTATTATTTTATTTTTTTTGTCTATGGTAGCAAAATTTAATCTTTGCATAGGCTATGTAGTAACACCATGTAGTCTCCGTGGTTTTAAGCTCTGTGTCGGTGAACACAGGTTTTTTTGGTTGCCGGGCCCGCCGCCTCGTGCTGTGCCGGTATTTGACAGCTATACCATTGCAAAAATATTATATTTTGCAACAGATCCTTCACGGCTTCGACTAATATTGTCGTGTCTGCGTGTGTTGGTCCAAGTATTTAAGATAAAAGAGACATATTACATAAAAGTGTCTTTTAATAATGTCATAAATGAATTTGCTATATTGAAGGCAAGAAAGAAACGTTTGCGAAATGGTTAGTTTTTGTGAACTTAACACTGAATTATCTAATGGCTTATTAGTGAAGTTGAGGGCATAGTATCGAGTAAATAGGATGACCTTGCGTAATTCTTTAAATCTTATAAATTAATGATAAAGCAAAAGCAACTAATTATAAGTTCAAAAAGCGTTTAGTAAACAAAATTTTTTTATTAATTAACAATTTTAAAATAAAATAAATTTTTATAATTTTTCTGTAAGTTTAACCATTTCAAAATACTTAAGTTAGGCCTAAAACCACTTGGTAGCTCTCTAATAAGCACTCTCAACCCCTGCCAAAGTGCAAGTTTGATCCAATTATTTCATGTAGGCCTACAGTAAACCTAAGTACATTTGTCCTATCTATGTCTAAAATAATACAAATAAAATATTTATGAATCACTTAAGAAAAGAAAGCAAATTGTGTGCATGAATACAAAATAAATATTCAAAGAAATAAAAATTTGTAGCCTACATTGCATCTGGTTCGAACACAGACGGCGACGGGCAGGGATGCACCGAGCGGGAGGGGGGGGCCTCACTTCGGAACTCTGCCCCGGGCCACAAAAATTCTCTCGGCGGCCCTGTTCATTTTCATACATAAAACATTATCTAGCGACTATTATTCATCACGCACAGTATTATAAAAACAAATAATTTGAACTCATGTTCTGGCGCGAGACAGAATTGAGGAGTTTTGTCGACTAATAGAAAAATAACTAAGAATCCTACAGAAATGCCAGCTTTACCAACCGGAATTTCATGAAAGTTTTCTGGTGATCACATTTCGGGAATTCGTTTCACATAAATGTATGTTTTGTGACTTAATGTCGTTTTCTATTGTGACAAATGGTCCTGGGAAGGACCAACAGAAAATAAAATTTTTTCTGTATAAATTATGTTTCTCCGGGTAATATTTATACCAAAAGAAAGAAGAAGAATTCTTCTGCAACTCAGTTGCAGCTGCTATCCTGTGTGATGGAAAATTTAGTTTTGCGAAGCTTTTGAATTCAGCCCAGATTTCGTGATCAACACCGATCCCATTGGCCTTTTCACTTTGTTACTGTTGTAAGTTACAATTAAGTTATTTTGAAAGTTTTATTTTATTGTAATGTTGATACTATTTAAAAGTACTGTATTGGTACAAGACACCAAAATAGTAATAATATTATTGTGAAAAAGTGCCCAGGCCTATGATGCCCCTGTTGTCGGGTCCGTGAAATCAGTACGCTTTATCGTATATTCACTTGTAAAACTTTTTTGTTGTATATTTTCTGCTATCTATCTTCTTATTTCTATAAGGGTTTTGTCTGTTACGCTCCTTATACTTTATATTTAAATGTTACTTTTGTATTGTATTAAAATAAATTGCTCATTTTGAGCAACAAGTGGACTAGTATAGATTAACTGGAAGAACTGTCTTGCTTTAACACAATGTGGCACTAATGTTACCTTGCCGAATAATATAACAAATTACGATTGTTCTATAAATTATAACAGTTTTTTAATTTTGTTATTTGAATAGAATTGAAATTTATAGATATTAAATTGATGAATCATATACTTACTATAGTCCGTTTTTTAAACCTGATCCTTCTCGAGAAAATTGGGGTGGGGGAAAGATTTAAATTGTTAAAAAAATTTCACGGTAAACAACACATTTAAACTCGTGACAAAGATGTTCAAGTAGCTGATTTATTTCAATAACTTTTTTTGTAACTTATAATACATTTCAGTAACTCCTAGTCAGCTGTTATGTTTTAAAGCAAAATGTATACTTTGTTATAAAGTAACAGTTCTAAAGTAAACTGATAAAAAAACAACTGTTGCTAATAATATTGTAAAACTGATGCACAATATGTTGTTATGTGACATTATCAGCTGGTATGCAACAGTGAAATAAAACAAAAACAACAAAAAACCAAAAGCCTCCAGCCAATGGGATGATGGCAGGATAAACAAATCCCCTCCACCATCTCTCCCTCAAAGGATCAGGTTTTAAAAACGGCCTATAATATACGTATATCTCGAAATCGAGCAATTTATTTTAATACAAACAAAATAGTTACAAAATATATTTATATTTTAGAAGAATAGAAAAGTTATTTAGGCCCTACCCGTTTGGAAAACTAAATACGCAAAGTATTTCAAATTATAAATAATTATATACCCACACACTGTGTTAAAAAGTCCCTGTACGTCTTAGTAATTTTTTAAATAATTTAGTGGACATAATGAATTTGAAATCTTTTTTTATACAAGTATAGTATTTTTCAGTGGCGGATCCAAGGGGCGGGCTAAGGGGGCTATAGCCCCCCCCCTTGGGAGCCAAGTTGGGGCGCCGCGACGGCACAAAGCGGGCGCCGGCCCGTGTCGGGCGCAGGCCGGGTGATGGGGCGCCGGCAAACCAGCGCACGTTTTTCCGATATTTTTCAATGTAAACTACTTTGTGTCTGTTATGCACACTGTGAAATAAAAACATCACCCCTAAAAATATTTGTTCTTAAAAATGATTTTATAATATCCTTTTTTGGCAATTCAACTAGACGACACCGTCATTTTAGTGTCTCTATTGGTACGCCATCTCAATCGGTGGGGCACCAATTTTGAGGCTTCCAGAGTCCCTCTGTGTGTGTATGCCAAGTCTTTGTATAGTTACGAGGCGGAGATGGGGAGTGACGTATTCCATCCTCAAGTTTTTAGGGCCCTTTTACATCGCGTCGAGCGACGCCGCGAGGGCTTGCGCCCGCCGCGTGTCGCTCGAATCGCTGTATACCTTATTGGATGACGCGCGACAAACGACCCTCAGGCGCCGGGTATAAATGCTCCTATCTAGTGCAATGTACTTATTTTACGTGCCTTGAAAGATGCGATGTTTAATAGGGGCCTAAGTGGAAGTGGTGGAGGCGAAGGGGAATCAAAATTACAACTAGATGTTTTATTTAATGTTTGGTTGCATTGCGCGCGCAAACTTTTCCTGTCACAACACGAAATCAAGAACAACAGGCAGTGCAGAGCAAAATGCAATGCTGTATGTGTAATGTCTGATAAACCCTTTGTGATGACTACCTATTGATTCAAACGAGATCACTTAATTAATTATTAAGATTCATTATAATAAATAAAGTAGTTCTAAAGAAGGTTATGTCTGAAAAAATAAGACTGGTTCATTTTAAAGAAAACGATAATCTGATTAAATAAAAGACGACGAACAAACAGTCAAAGTACAAAACTGGCTGGGTAGCTGAGTGGTTAAAGAGCTCGCCTTTGAATCTGAAGGTAGCCGGTTCGATCCTGAGAAAAGTTAGTGCTTTTTGATGGTTCGATACTGGACCCAGCTGCCTTTGGTCATTGGGCTATTAATTAATGATCCTGACAAATAAAACAGCTGATATTTGTCAGTAACAAAGCTACACATCATCTGATCCATCACAATCATCACACTCACCCCTTCAGTCATACTCACCTTAAAATACGCACCACAGAGTGCGTCGGTGTTTCAAAATAAAGTATCTAAAGTATCTAAAGTATCAAGTGTCCAAGTTAACATGTGGTTTTGAATTGTAGCCAGTTACTTAATTGCCGGATGGTACAATAATAAAAACGATAATTTTTTTGTTGTACTTTGTATTGGTGATTATGAATATTTAGATAAATAAAAGTAAAGTAAATGGATAATACAACTAAGCACTTTTTAGAGTTGCAATTGAATTAAAAACTTAAGAAATAGTAACAATAATGAAATCATCTGTTAACAAAAGAATTAGAACATCTGATCCGACAATAAATAAACCAGAGTGCAGCATCCGCAACGGTAGTCCCACATTAAAACAGTCTGAAAGGCCGAGTCTCATCACTTGGTGCCGTCGCACGTGATTTTATTATACATAATGGTGAGTTTTTGTTCATTGAAATGTACCGTGTCCGTGTTGGAGTCTGTGTCTCTATTTAATTTTAATACTACGACAACTTCACTATTGAAGGATTAATGTAATTGCAAATGTAAACACTTTATAATTGGCCAAAAAGACCCAAAACCATGGTAGTGAAACTATAACCCCTCCGGATCACTAGACAGACCAGAAATATTGTAAACCACTCTTTTGCTATAAGTTCACCACCTGTGATCTACATAACATGTGTGCCAGGCCTATACGTGATCTAGTGGCTAATCCATGATGAAATGTACTGTATTAATAACATTTTAAAATATAAACCTACCTATTACCGACTTAGTATATTAAAGTTAAAAGTGTTAACACGAGAGTGTACCATTTCAATACTAAATAAAGATAATGAACAGGTGATAGGCAACAGTGATAGGCCTATAAAACGAACCAAATTTTTTAAGGTTAGTGTATCATTGTACTTCACGATGCAAAAGAAATTCTCATTAAATATTAATGACAATAAGAGCAATGAAAGTTGGTACATTGGCCAAACTGTTGTTTGTAATAAAAATAGATTGGCGATTTAGTATTGTTTTCCAAAGCGATGGGTGAAGAAATGACATGAAACTGCTATTTTTAACACTTAAATTACAAAAACTTCCCTCGAACCCCCCTCCGGTCTGGCCCGCCGATCGGGGGGGGGGGGGGGGGGCGCAGACCCCCCCGGTTAGCCCCCCCCCCCCTTATTAATGTTCTAGATCCGCCACTGGTATTTTTTACTCTCCATGGGGACGGTCAATAGTTAATAAGAAAATCTTAAGTATTAGTACAGGACAAAATGAAAATAAATTTAAAGGTCATGATTACAGGCTAATAAAGAACAGTGACGTGGAATCTGACCTTTAAAAAGGATAACCGAGTAAACAATGGCAGATGATCAAACTTTGCATTGAATTCATATTAAAAAACATAACAAATCAAAAACTTTCGATATACGGTAAGCTATAACTTTTAAGGTTGGGTTCGGGGAACACTTCTCAGAATACTAAGAAATTTAAAAATGTATATCAAATTATGTAGTAGGTTGATTTTTTCTCAAGACTTCCTTAAGGGGACATCTCTAATGTAATTTGTCAGTGAATAATATACAGGGTGTTTCAGAATTCCCTGACAATATTTTAGGGCATTGTTCCTGGGTTAGAAACATATCTAAATATCATATTTAAATTGTCCGGAAGTCTTTAGTTACTCACACATCTGCCATTTTGTCTTTTTCGCTAAATAATTTTTATTTCCGTAACGGATGGTTGTATTTGGTTCATATTTGGTATGAATCTTTATTATACCAATGTACATTTCGAGGGAAAAAATTAATTTTTTTCACTGGATATTTTCAAAATGGCGGCCATTTAAAATTTCAAACTAAAATATCTCAAAATCGGTAAAACCAATGGTACCAAGTTTATAAGGATATGACAACAAGTAACAGAGTTATTGTGATTTTTCTTCATAAAAACATTGATTTTGCATTGAAATTAATGCAAAGTACCAGGGGGATCGAGCTTAAGCTCGGTAAAATTATTACTTTCGTTCTCACATCACAAAGCTCGTTCGCTCCTCTCACTTCCCTCTTCCATTTTTAAGACGAGCTCGTTTGCTTCGCTCACTCGCCAGGCTGTAGGGTGCTGCTCTTTGGTATAATTTTCTTAAACTACAGGTTAAAGCTGTAACACATTGGTTTATATCTACAGTTATCAGCTGATTTTTGTTCAATTAACAAACTCAACCATTACTAATGTATAATTGTTAATGTTCCTCCAAATTGTATATAGTTATGGCAAGCCATGGACATATTTGTCATGTAGCCAAATAAACGATAAAAAAACCTCAACATAAGGATAACATAGAAACTTTGAAGGGCTCTAGCGCGAAAACAGGATTTTCCCAGACATGGGACCAACTCCAATCGATTTCTGGTGGCCAAAACCCTCATATTCAATCAAAAATCCTTTGAGCGAAAAAAAAAACTTTGCCCGTAAAAACATAGCTTGTTTTAGAGTATAAGATAAGATAAGGCCATTCTAACAGCAAAATCAATGTTTTTATGAAGAAAAATTCTAATAACTCCGTTGTTTGTGGTCAGATCCTTATAAACTTGGTACCATTGGTTAGATAATTTAATTTGTCAACTTTTTGTGTCTAGTAACATTTTTATAAAATTTACCGATTTTGAGATATTTTAGTTTGAAAATTTTAAATGGCCGCCATTTTGACTATATACATTGCAATAAATTAATTTTTTTCGTCGAAATGTACATTGGTATCATAAAGATTTATACCAAATATGAACCGAATACAACCATCCGTTAAGGAAATAACAATTATTTAATGAAAAACCAAAATGGCGGCTGTGGAGTAACTAATGACTTCCGGACAATTTAAATATGATATTTAGATATTTTTCTGACCCAGGAACAATGTCCTAAAATATTGCCAGGGAGTTCTGAAACACCCTGTATAAGGCAACTTTTAAATGCCCCTCTCTAATTTTTGTGCATTTCTTAATAAATCGACTCCCAAACACCACCGAACATAATTGATTATCTCAAACTTCTTTTTGATGTGGTTTACATTTTTTAGTCGACATCTCTAATCCGCCACATTGGAATGATTTTTTATATTTAAATGTAAATGTAGGGCTGTTACCCATCATTTAAAGTTTTTTTTTCATTGAACACGATGCCGCAATTAATTGGTTTATAATTACCGTTTTCGTTCTCGAGACATTAACCGTTTTGGAAAAAAAAATTTAAATTCCTTGTTTTTTCCTTTTTTTATTTTCACTTTTTATAATCAGATATCACACTTTGGTAGGTGCCAAACTTTTTTTGTAATTAAAACTTTTAACTGTCATCTTGGGTGTGCCACATTGGATAGTGATGCTTGTTTACATAATCATGTATCACCACATTAAACTTAAAACAAGCATTACAATTCAAGATGGCAGCTAAAATTTCTAATTTCGAAATCCATCTGCAACTCCCAAAAAAAGATATTTAATTTGATAATAAAAATTTTGATATTTTTAAAATTTTCTGTAAAATTAAAAATATTTTGAGGACGAAAACTGACAATTAAAAACGGATTTCGGAATCGTGTTCAACGCATAAAGCAACTGACTTTGAAGTGATGCGTCACAACCCCACCTTTAAGTTAAAAAAAAAAAAACCGGTTATTCCCATATTGCGGATCCAAGATGGCGGCCAAAATTTAAACCCCACATAAAAGAAGTACTTCTTTTTATTTAGGATATCCGATGATAAAATAGTCTATAGTACTTAAAAAATGTAATTTGAATTTCTTGTAAAATGAACTACGGGTTTAATCTAAATTTACCGTACATTTAGGTAATATTTGTGTTAACCGTAGGCCCATGTAAGTTGTTGTTTCACTGTAAAAATTTAGATTGTGATGACTTCTTGTAGTGATTTGATTTTATCTTGTGTCATAAATCTGAGTAGGCCTACTGTTAATTTTAGAATAGTAGTGCTGTTTTATGTATTTTATTGAGTCCGTAAACTGTTTAAATTTCTACTTCAGGAATATACTTCTTTACTCATTAGTTTTTTTTTTTCAATGTGAGCATTATTCTTATTGCATTCTTCTGCTGGAGTAATCCTTTTATGAAGTCCCATACAGACTGGTAGACCATATGGAATATTCGATTGGATGCATAATTTTGCAAACAAACTTTAATAAAAGAAAACAATTTAATTAAATTCTTTCAATGTTGTACTGTACATTATGCTAGTTGTATAATTTTTGTATAGAGCTTTTTAATACTTATTGTGTAGTATAATCATGTATGATAAAAATCTTGTATATAATTGTTTATAACATTATTTGTATTTCCTTGGGTAATTTAAAACGGTACTGATTAAATATTTTGCTAAAATGTTAGCTGATTTTTATTGTTAGTACACACATTTCTTTATCGTTAATTTGAGCTTGTTTTCAAATAATGGAATTTCAGTTTTAGTCTGCTAGTTATTGTCAAATATCTAACATTGTATAAATGACCACCATTGCAACTTGGCCAAATAATCGCGCTCGGGAATCGGGAGTAAAGTAAAGGTGGTCGGACGGCCCGGTGCTTGTGTTGGGGCGGCCCGGCGCGGCGCGGTGACGCGAGGCACGGTGCTGTGCGGTGCGGTGCGGTGTCCGAATTGGCAACTCCGCGTCAGTCCGCGCCATTTTGCGTCACCGCGTCAGTAGCGCCACTACGAGGCTCGCCATGACTGACGCGAAAACGCAGCGCAGCGAGCACTCTGTAAAGGTTCCTTACTCTGTGGCGTAGCACAGCAGACGAGGAGGGAAGGGTAAGAATGAGTCATCAGGCTTTGGTCTAACGCAAACGTGTCATTAGTAAAATGTATTTCCTGGAAAATTTACAATTATTCTGAGTTGCAGCTTAAAATTTATTTACCTTAATTAGACATGCTAAAAATATGAATTACCGTATCCAAAATTAAATTCAAATCATCAAAAATAAAATTTGAATCATCCACGATTTTTTAGCATTGATAAGATACAAAATGCTAGGGGCCAAGAGAAACATTTGAATTATAAAAGAATTCAAATCAAAGAAGTTTGAACTATCCAGGTTCCACTACACGCTGATGTGGGTGAGAAAAGTTCCAAATCAAACACATTTTAAGCTAATTCGCCTACAGTAATTCACTATTACTCATGGAAAGATTAATATCTGGAACTACGCTTCATTATCAGTGGAAATAAATGCCTTTTTTCATGTAGGCTATATGGTGACTAATTCAGGTAGGGCATGTGTTTTATTATTAAGATTTATGAGGTTTGAAGAGGTTGCACGTTAAAGAGAAACTAAAAGTTATTAATTGTCTCTTTATTGATGAAATTTGCCATTTTTTTCAATAAGATAACTTAAAAATTGATAATAACCCCCAATTGTTATGTCATTTTTTATTTTACGAATACTTTTAAAACTTTTTATTTTTTAGGGCCTACATTTTATTTTCAGTTGGGTTAGATACCTTGGGTTTTTTATAGTTTTGATTCCAAATATAAAAAAATAAA
Source organism: Neoaliturus tenellus (assembly GCA_030545055.2). NCBI lineage: Eukaryota > Metazoa > Arthropoda > Insecta > Hemiptera > Cicadellidae > Neoaliturus > Neoaliturus tenellus. Next base: position 67,468,328 of record CM061533.1, on the reverse strand, counting down.
TAAAAAACACTTCTAGGTTCTAGAAATAAACTAAGTTTGGTTTAGGTGTTTGTTTCAAACAAATTTGCCTCTATTGAATTACCATTACAGTAATAGTCATATGAATACCCTATGCCTAAATAAAATTTACTTGTTTGTTTTGAAGTCTGGAGAAGCCAAACACCTTTAGTTCAAGAAGTACATATATATTTATAAATGTATATACAGATCATGGTAAACAGTAGAGCCCCACCACAAAACCAGACAGTTCAAACAAATAATATTGTGAAGTGGTCATAGAAAATACATCCTACATGTGTGACTAGGCCTACTGACCATGAGAGGTGTTTCTTCTGCACCATTGAAGAGAAAGATTATGTTCTGTTCAAGAGGAGTATTTTGACGAGAAATCACACGAAGTACTTCCAACATGACAGCACAGTTGAGTCCATCGTCACTTGCACCTTTATACAGAAAAAAACAAGCAATTTGATAAATCAGCCTACATCTACATCCAACACTTTTTTTTAACTTCAGTTTACTCTTATTTATCTAACTAATGAAGCTGACGGCCAGTCCAGATAACGAAAAATCCAAATAAATCAAAGTTGGCCATGGATCATTGTTTTCTAGCGACATTTTTAGCAAAAAAAAAAAACAAAAAAAAAACACAACAACAACAAAAAACAACTATTTTGCTTGCAGAGTGATGACAATTTAATTTTTATTAAAAAATAAAGTAAATACATTTAACGAATATTTTATTAATTTTATCCCGTAATTTTGTTCTAAAAGTGTACAATACTCAACATTCCATTAAAAAAACTAAAATTTTGTTGACTAAAAAAAAACCCACACACACAGCCATATTAAAATATAACACAGGAGTATACCTGGATGATCAGGGATTGTTAATATTCATTTCACTTTTAGCAAATTTCCCTGAAGGAAATACGCCTTTACAATAGTAGTTATCGTGAGACCTAGCGGCTCAGATCACCTGAAGGTGCGGCTGACCAAGGAGTGAGAACAATGGACTTAGGCTAATTAAGGCCTAGTCTTATGTAATGTGACAAACCATTCCTGGCTAGATTCGTAAAGAGTAGAGGAGGTTTTTAGGGGAGTCCCACACTACAGGCTGGCCCCCTGTGTGCCTAATGCATTTTTAATGCCTCTCCCTTAAAAAAAATAAAATAAATTAAAATAAATAAATAAATAAAGGTAAGATCTAAGGCCGAGGTCTTTACTTTAGTTGGCTATTCTTGAGTTAAAATAAAGAACTTACTATACTTGTTACAATTAATTAGTTACTTACTGGTAATAGTCAATTGCAGTTTGTAGTTGGCTGCAATTAGGGTTGGTAATTTTAAGCTGGTTGATAGGCAGAGACATTGTTTCTTTGCTGAACTACTGGCCTTGAGTTTGTTACAGGCTTAAGCTTGAGATTTAACTAAATCCATTGAATCATATTTAGCAGGATTATTGATTTATAAATACCGATAATGTGGGTGGAACAGTTTCCTAACAGTTACTCGATTTATTCAAAATTTGGAATTGGAAAACATTAAAATCCACAAGTCAGGTGTAAAGTCAGTGGAGAATTGTGAAGACAACCCCAAAACAAATATTGGTCCCGTACTGGTGTGCACGATGATGAGTGGAACACGCCAATAATACTGATTCTGGGTAAAGGTGAACACTGAATGCACACTGAACAAAATTGTTTTGAGTTTTCTCTTTGAACCCTGGCTTTGAGCTATCCGAGGCATAAATCGGTATAACTCTTTGGCCAACACTCAGAACCACCCTTACTACTCAAAGACGACACATTCAAATCACCTAACTCTTTGAAAAATAGCTATGTAAACAGGTCTGCTTCGGGTATTTTTTCAAATCTAAAGTATACTGAATACATTAAGTATGATGTTATAATAATGTTATAATAATGGTGTTATAATAATGTCACAAACTTAATAAAAAGTCTTAATGTTATTCTTCAATTTATCACTCTTTTGATTTCAATCTTAAACTATTTTTTTCTTTGGCTTTGGATTTACCTGGACTTATAGGAACGGAGTCAAAATGGCAGTTAATCAACAGGCTTCCATTGACAGCCGAATGAGGTCCAATTTTGACAACAATGTTCTGCACTCCGCTATAGTGATACATCATCTCATAGTTTTGATGTGGAATGCTGAAAGATCCGGTCGGTTTCTGAAGGTCATAGGATATCTTATGTATGGGATTGGCTTGGTGCATGGTGTGGTTTATTTGTACGGTAAGAAAATGTACAGCCAGTACTTCATTAACGTAGCTCCCTGCCACTTTTGGGCCAAGTTCAGATAATTCTTCTAATATACTTCTGGCTCTTTCAGCTATAAACCTGTAAATCAATAAGAGTAGCTTCCATTAGCATTAGACTAATAATCCGAATTCATATTACATAACACTTCTCAATCAAATTAATCTTGTCTGGAATTACAATACCAATGATATCAACAATACAAATTTAGTCCCTCGCAGTTTGAGACTGAACTATAACAGATCAATGGTATGTAGCACATTTATCATGCAGTTCCGGTGGCTATTCACAACTGAATTCTAAGCCTAGAGTTTAGAAGGCTGAACTCAAACTGTAACCAATAAGACTTATACAAAATTTATCAAATTGTGTATACTATTTTAGAACAACGTTCATCACTCTCTTTAATAATGTAACTTTAGTATTCCTTATATTTTTGTATGAGGTGGGCCTAGAGTTTTTTATCTTTGTGAAATAAACTCAATGTTTAAAACGGTAACACGGTAGATTGTCATTTTGGATGGAGTGAATCACCTGTCAGGGTTGAAAGTCTCATCGGATATATTGAGCGGCAGCGGGAGCCTGTTGTTGAGCAGGAGGGCGATGACGTAGATGAGGCTGGCCACGGACAAGACGGCGACGACGGTGCCGGTGGTGGAGAGACGGTGGAGGCGCGACGTGCACGCCTGGGCCTTGTCCTCCATGATTGGCGGCGGTGGGGGTGGCCATTCATCCTCCCCGCTCGTCTTGGCCCGCTGTCTCAGCATCTGCAGTCAAGTACAATTGTGAATCTACATCGGATTCACTATGGTGTAAGTGTGAAACAAATTATAGTTGTTAAAATTTTTGTTGTATTAGACAATTTATTTATGTTTAATACAATTATTATGTGTAGTTGGTTATTTACCTCTTTGTAAAATATTATATAAAAAAATATATATGAGACAAAATTTCATATCTACAAATGTTTGCCTTTCGATAGTTTACATTATTGAATAATGTTAGTATGCACTGCATCACGGCTTTGTGCACACACAATTTTAAAATTCAAAAGTTTGTTTCTATGAAGCATATATTTGTAGTAGGCCCAGTCATTTTATGTGCAACTTTTATGGCCCAGTCACATAAGTCAACTTATGTGGTGAGACTTATAGTAATTTTCATTTCAGAAATGGTTATTTGTATTTCAATGTTAATAATTCAATTTCAGAGTGTGTCATTTGAATTTCAGAACAGTAAATTCAATTTCAGAACACATTACTCTTATTTTTGAATATATATTACCCCCCTCGCAGCAAACCTGCGTACTCAGCGAATTTCCAAAGTAATTTGTGATTTTGTATTTCCCCATAAACACGATAAGAATGAGTATGTAGGTTTGCTGCCATGGGATGTCGTTAGGAAATGTTAGTTGTTAGGAAATGTAATGGTGTAGGGTAAATATCAAATTCTTTCAATATTCGGCACTTTGAAATTTTCCCCATAACCCCATGGGGGTGAGTATGTAGGTTTGCCGCCATATGGGTGTTGTAATCAAATATCAATTAAACCCTACCAAATGAATGTATACCAAATGTTATCAAGTTATGCCAATAAATAACAGAGATCCAGGGTTTTGTTGATTTCCCATAAGATTAACATGGGAATCCTATTCTTGACTTTTCTCCGTAACCCGTTAAGAGAAGTTAAAAATTCAAAATAATAAATTGTTTGTTTTTTTGAGCTCTTTTAAATGGTTTCAGTTAAAATTGTTGAATTTTGAAAATTAAGGTCTGAAAATACCAAAAACCCATTTTTGACCCCTTTGAAATCCCATATAACCCTGTTCTCATAGCTCGATCTTAACTCATGAAAACAGACCTGGTCTTACACCTTCATACCAAATTTGATCAAAATCGGAGGTCGCCTACAAAAGTTATCAGTACGGACACATAGATATAAGTTTACTGAAATGGCGACCTAACTCAATAGGTAGTTTAAAGCCAAGTATGAATGAGAGAAGAGTGTAGGGTGATTGTGGCGCGATCTTGTAGTCTTGTTACTGACTAAGGTCCTAATGTCCGACATTCTCCTTAGACAGGACTGTTAATTCATAGCCCAACAGCCAATGGTATCTAGGGACCTACAGTTTAACGTGGGATCCGAACCACAATTTTAACCTCATATATACAAATTGGTCGAATTATGAGGATGGTCTTTATGGATGAACTAGTGAAATGCACTAGTGCGGACGTTAATCCCCACCAGGGAATATCGCACCCACAAGCCATCGCTTATAACTATCCACGATTCGTGACCTCCAAGTACGGTAGCTAGATTACAGGACGTCGCCACGGTCCCAGTCATATATATATATATATATATATTGACTGGGACCGTGGCGACATCCTGTAATCCAGCTACCGTACTTGGAGGTCACGAATTGTACATATATATATATGAAAATGAACTAATTTTATTTTTGGCTTCTGGTCACCTCAAAATGAAAAAGTAACATGGTCTTTGGCTTAGGTCTTTCCATGGCTACTATCGTAATACAGGGTGCGGCAAAAAAACCGACCTATTTTCTTTTAAGCACCATTCAGCGACAGGACATCTCAGGGATGTGGGGGTGGGCTTATTTTAAAGCATATTTTATGCCATTTCAGTAGTCATTGAGTAGTGGTCGCCTAACTTACATGTTTACATTAAGCATGTCATATAACACGCTTTCGTTATCGGGGTGTATTTTGTGCTTCTCGTCAGTAAACATTAACATTTCTTTATTAGCATTTAAATCAATCATTTGTTTGTCGAAAATCTTTTGCTTTGCATGGTCAGTGGGCTTTAATTACTGAAAAATAGCCAATTAATTGATATTTATAGAGATTAAGATCGAACCACAAAATTTGTCAAACCGAATGGTCAGCCATATTTAAGGCATTTCGCTAGTCTACCGGTTGGCGTCTTGGACTCTGGTTCAAAATGTCACCGGTTCGATTCCCGGGGTGTCCACAACTATGTGATGGGTTTGGAATACTATCCCTTAATAGCATTTAGGGCCTAGTGTACATAGTTCAATTATCTTCACAAAATTCTTCTGGCGTAGACTCGAGCAAATCACTAGCTTGTTTTCTAACGGCCCGACGAGGACTGTTTTCAACACAGCAGCAAGGACTCCATCCATGTTCTCTGGCATCGGCGCTGACCTTGGACGGCCTGTTGGCTTCATTTTCAACTCAAAACAAGTTGATCTTAAGTTAGTAACCCACTGCATAATTGTGCTAGGATTCAGAATTCTAAATGTTGACCTGATTGAAAGAATGCACGAAACTGCCGCTGAGTAGCAATGGTTGAACCACCAATATTGAAATACATCTTGATAAAGAACTAGCGTTGTTCAAGCGACCGCTACCCCATAACTACTAAAATGGCATAAAATTTGCGTTCCGACAAGCCTACCCCCACCTTTCTCAGATGTTCTGTCGCTGAGCGGTGCGCGAAAGAAAACAGGTCGGTTTTTTGCCGCACCCTGTAGCTTATTCCCTATAGGGAAATTCGCTAAAATGTATTCCAGTTTTTATAATTTAAATTCAGAATGTATCAATTGATTTCATAATACTAATAGTTAATTTGATATAAGACCATATTACTTTGATTTCCGAAGATATAAATTGTATTTCAGAAAGAGATACTATGTTTCATTTTAAAAAGTTGTCAAATTATAATTTGGAAATATTTACATTGTTAACTTTTGTGTGTCAAATGAAAAAGGTTGTTTTTAACTTAAAAACAAAATCAATTTGGCTAGTGGTAGTTTTCATTACTGCAGTTTTTGTTTCTCAACAGTAAAATCAAATTTACTATCTCCCGTACAATTACAAGAAATGCTTCAAATTTCTCACTTCTGAAACACCATCTCAGTCTCACAGAGAAGAAACCAACATACAAAGGAGCATTCTACTTTAACAACCTGCATGATCACCTTAAACAAGATACTGGAAGAACTTTCAAGAAAAAACTGCTGAAATTTCTCGAAGACCACCCTTTCTATACTGAAAAAAATTCATAGAATAGAGAAATTAAGGGACTACAATTTCAACTTGTAATCAAAACTCAATTATTTCCTGCTAGCTTTCATTTTTGTATTTTGATTCGTTTTTTTTTTCTTTCATTATGTTGTAATTTAATACCCTAATACCATGCTCAATGATTGTGTAAATAAAGAACTTTGTCTATTGTTACTTATGCAGTTTCTCTACATTCTACATCTGTATAACTTATACAACATTTTTTAATAACCTTTATTCTTTAGGTTTTTTACCTCTGAAAAAATGCTGTAGACCTATCGTGATTTTAATCTTAAAATGTTTTATCTTTGTAGTTATTGATTCTTCTCTTTCTTTGTTTAATGTAAGAGAAACCGATGTAATAAGAGAAAAGAGGGTATTAAGAGAACCACTAATTTGTAGCTCTAGAAATCTATTATAGATACAGGAATGAAAAAAATCATGTAAAAACTGGTTCAAATTATGAATCTGGACAATGAATTTGGAAGCTCTATATAATTAATTTTTTATCTTTAAGCATTAACCCCAATGATTTCTCCAAGTGGTGTTATAAGAGATGAGGCAATTTTTTCCTTAATTGAATGTATTCAGAAGTTTATGGGGTATTAGTAGATACTTTGAATTGAGTCAAGTTTAGGGGTAAAATATTGTTTAAAAATAATTTGTTCTTTAACAAATTAGCCACTTAAAATTTGTTAATAAGAAAATAATTAACTGTCAAAATCGGTGTGGAAAATTGCCAGTACACAAATAGGCCTAAGGATTTAATAAGTGCTAATATACTAGAATACCCCAATAAATTTCTGTTGAATAAAAGAGGATAAGTTGAGACAGAAAATAAATATATTCCAGCTCAATTTACTTTTTGGTATATAAGTTTGCTTTTGGAACAATAGCAGATACTTAGTAAACTCGAAGTTGAACTATCAATGGGCCACCTTTATTTAAATTAGGCTATAGCCTACATAATATTTGTTATGTATTTTTACCAACAAGCCCGAGTGCACAAACACACAAAGATTGAAGCGGCGCGGAGCGATGCGTTTGAATCAAATCTATGTAATCAGATTGAGCCGAACACACAGAGAGCGACGCGATGTAAGTTAATATGGGTTTGAATGAATAGTGTCGCATTGCTCTCTATGTGTTCGTGCACTCAGACTGTAACACTTGATAATTTATACATTACCGTACCTTATTACAGTAACAAACTTTTTTTGTATTGAAAAAATTTATATATTTAAAAAAAGGGTTCATCAGCCTATCCTTTTATTAATCCTCCCCACACTTAAGTTTTTAACATTGTGGAGTTAAAGGAGAATAATTGTTAATAGGCCTAGACTAATTATTTTTCTAATAAATAATCCTGGCCGGTGACTCTTTTCAAATCTTCTTCTTAATTATGTCGATATTATTATGTTATTTAATTTATATAGGGTATATTTAAATGTTATCTCACTTCATCCATGAAAAAATGTATTTAGGCCTATTGTTGATTTGAGCTAGAAAGATAAGCAAGCAATGCTATGCAAACAAATTGCGCTTGCGAAATAAATTTGAATTTGAATAATCCCTGGAAAAAATGCATAGAAATTAATTTTGAAAACAACTTTTCACACATAAAATATATAAATATTTGAAAAGGTTGCCAAACTCAAACCGCAAAATAGGCCGTAACTTTTTTTGGTGCTTTTATGGTGATGCCTAAACAGTAATATAATAATAATTAATAAATTGTTATTCTGCTGACAATAATTAGCATTGTATGTGAATTAATATTGTCCAATTAAACTTACAGCTTTGGTTCAAAATCTATACTTAGTACCAGGTTAACCGAGCCTTGCTCGTTGGTTTTGATTCAATTTTAATATTTTCACCAACAACCAACTATACCTCTTCACAGTTAACAGCTGTTTCAAAAGGTCTGCTTAACATTAATGTTCCTTTATTTTTGTTTACATTTGGTTGTTATTTCGTTACCAAAATAGCAACCCATAAGACCAATGTTAAAAATTACAATTTTTAAACTTAAATTTAGATAAAATTTGATTTTTTCTGGGATTGAAACTGTTTCTAAACTTATTTTTGGACCGAAATACTCTTTAATGCAAAGTTTAAGCAAAATCTAACAGCTAGATTTCGAGATCGTGGAACACACATCCCTTCAGAGATTCCTCGTATTATAGTATAGGATTTAATACGCTAAGGGTTTTTTTGTCTTGAGAACTCCTCCTACACTTTTCAACCGATTTTCAAGTTTTTGGTGTCGTTGGATAGGGCTTGGTCTGTAGTTGTTTCCGCCAAAAACTGATGAGAATCGGACTGAAAATAAAGGCGCTATTCACCATTGAAATCTCAAAATTTCCCATTTAAATAACATTGGGATTAGGCTAAATAAAGCATTTTAAACATCTGTTAATAATCAGCTGTAAATACGTGTAGTTTTGGTAATAAAAGATATTCACAATATTGGATTAAGGTCGGATGTCATTGCTTTAGAGCTAAAATTATCATTTGTATTGTATTAAAATAAATTGCTCGATTTCGAGCAACACTTATACTAGTCAAATATTTAAACTTCAAAAATTCATTTTTACATTAGCCTAAGTTTACCTAAATAATTTTATATAATTAACTTTGGCCTAACTTTTTTATACATTTTTTCTCCTAATACCCTTGTTTCCCCTATACCAAACTGTCTTATTTTGGTTAGGAGCTTTTGAGATAATTTTCATGGTTTATTTTGATTTATTTTTGTTGATGTTTTTATGCCTTTTTTGTATTCGAGTTTGCAGTAAAAACTTTTTTAGGCTTTCAATAAAATTATTTAGTCATGAAGCCTATTCCTATCAAGAACAACTTAAACTTATTTTTTGCCTAGGCCTAGTTATTTTCTATAAACTTATTTCCTTGCCTATGCCTACTAAGTTAAAACAATGTTAGCAAAGAATGCACATAATAAATAAGTTTAGGCCCTAAATAACCAAAAACATTCATACATTACGAATTCATGAATAAGAGGCTTAGTCTTATCAGACCTAGGCCTAGTCCTAGGAATAAAGATGAGTTGTGGTAGGCCTAGGTAATAATAATTTTCAGAACTAACAGGTGTAAAGTCATTTTATCTAAGTAAGTCTTACTGTTAGCTTAATGAATAAACTTACCTATCGAAACTTTTATGTCTAGGATAGTAAATTTAATTTAACGAAAATTAGTAAGTTAACTATTTAAGTGGGAATAATGGTTCATACTCGGTAATGATTTGCTTTCAGTTTCAGATGTCTTCAATGGCTGAGCTTAGGGCCGGGTCTAACCAAACATAATTCAGAGTTATTACACGATAAATATGTTTATATACTACATTACGAAGAATTTTTTATCTACATAACTAAAATTAGCTTACATGAACGGTAAAAAACTTGCCTTTTATGGTGAAAATGCGATAAACAAAATATTACATTATCACTTAAATAACCTTTAACCTAGGGCTCCCAGAATCAGAATCGAACTTCTGTCTTCTGTCTTCTGCTTCTGTCTAGTCGTCTAGTCTATGGCTTCGGCTCCAGTCGCAGTCGTCCCAGGCAGGCCAGACTTGGGACGAAATTCTTGATTTTACGTCTGTAACAAAATCTACGCATATTGCGTAGAAATATTTTAAGTGATATAAGGCAAAATAAGATTTTACATTACATTGCAACAGAAAGAGCAAAGAGGGGTATCAATCCACCAGAAAACTAATTTTTACTAAAAAGTGCATAAGTTATAAATAAAGAAGATTTTTGGACATTCATGACCTTCCCCATTCGGTTATTTACAACCTCCATTGTATGAGGAGGTTTGGACGGGGTATCGTAGTAGCTACGCACGTAGCAACTACAAAGTGAAAATAAACGTAGCAACTAAAACTGAATGTTCCCATAGCAACTACGAAAAGGCGGGAAAAATAAAAATTTAAATATTCGATTAGCGCCTACACAATTATTAAAATTTCTCGTTAGTGCCTACGATATCGCAGCCGCTAAAGTGTAGTTGCTAGTAGACTATTTCGTTTTTACGTAGTTGTTGTTAGATTTCTTAAATTCTCGATAGCACCGAACATCTCAGTTTCTCGATAGCGCCTACAATAATGAGCGGTAGGTAAAAGAACGAATCTTTAATGGTTCGTTCATTATCTTTACATTCCATCTAGAGAGCAACAGCTCAAATTGGAAATTTCATCATCCTACATAAAAATCCCATAAAACATCATAATTATTCCCGCTTATCCCAGCAAGCACCATAAAATCCCCAAACGCAGGGAAAATACCCATCTCTTGGCAACCCTGCTGGTTGCAGATGTCATGGCAGGGAAGTCGTTCAAAAGAGCTGCTCTGTAAAAGAGCTGTTCACTCTGAACGACTCTGTAGGCGCTATGTTACAAATTCAATTTTAGTGGCTATGTAGAGTAGTTGCTAATCGAGATATACAGAAATTTGTCGAACCTAAAAGCTTTTTTCACTTTTAGTTGCTACAATTTAAATATATTTTACAAATCGAACAGTCAAAATCAATGTTCTAAAAAAGTATATGTCATATTCTCGTTAACGCCTACACAAATTTGAAATGTTCTACCAGCGCCTACGAGTGTAGGCGCTAATTCACACTGCCATTTTAGTACCTATGTCAACATTCAAATTGTAGTTGCTATGAGCGTAGCTATTATGAGACCCCACGGTAGAGCCTACGGGGTTGAAATTTGACATGGTCGTTCCTATTTGCTCATAGGTCAGGGCCTTTTCTATTTAAGAAACCTTTTCTCTCTAAGAACAGGTTTTGCGAAATTCTTTCAGAGTTCCACTCACACTACTTCATTGTTCCAATGTCATTCTCAAGGAAGTAGATTTCGTTGCTCTTCAAAACGATTGTATTACCTATAAAATAAATTCAATCACGGGCGAAGCCGTGACGGGCAACAGCTAGTTATTACATAGAAAATAATTAATATTGAACCTGTCTGTTTAATGGTAATAGACATGAGCCGACCTTGCTGTAAACTTGCGGAAAAACAACAAATATAATGGACTCTTTCACGATTATCCTCTGCAAACTGGTTTGCTTGTTTTTTTTCCTATCACATGATAAATTCCAGAGACGTTTGTGGGATTTTTCAAGTGACAGGCAAAAAAATAATCAAACCTTTTTTGCAGTGGACGATCGTGAACGTGTCCAATGTTTTGACTAAACTTCAAAACTTGTCTGCGAAGTATTCGGCAAAACGAGACTGTCGATAAACTAGCCAAAGAAGCAATATCAACAGGAATTAGATTTCCCAATATTCATATTCCAGCAGATGACTTTAAAATTTACAGAAATCAGCAGTATATAAAAAAATTCAATGACCAAATTAGAGATTCAAATAAAGCTAGGTGGTATAAAAATATACAAAAGGAATATAGGAAAACCCCTTGGTTTAAAAACGTAAAACTTAGTAGACTTGAAATAACAAACATATGTAGAATAAGATTCGGCCATGCTAATGTAAACACTACTCTATTTAGAATTAAAAAATATTTTACACCGTTATGTATAAATTGTACTGATGGAAAGCATGAAACTTTGGAACACTTGATTATGGAATGTCCGCATTTTTATCATGAGAGGAAAAACTGTCTCAGAACTGTAACGGAGGCTGGAAACAACTTAAACTGCATGACATCACTTCTTGATCTACTTCAGTCCGAAAAGCTACAGATTTACATAGAAATAAACAAATTCTTGGCACAAATAGGAAAACACATTTAACACAAAACATGTATGTGATCCTGGTATCTGGTTTCTTCTATCCGTGGTCGAGTCAATTTTCGGATCAGGAAGTCTGCTAGACAGACCCCTAGCAGTGAAGAATGCCTATACCCAGACCCTCCTTATAATCCAACCCCATCTTAGTTATCCTTATCTAATGTGACTAACATTCTAAATAAACACTACATATACAATATATGGCTTACAAGTACTACATACTAACAAGTAAAAAGAAACAACCACAAAAATAATAATATTGAACCTCGTGGCTTCATGGTAAAACACCAAAGCCAACCTCGCGGTAAACTAGAAAAAAAAAAAACTTGTCTGAAGCTTGATGCAACAAGAAAAAGAAAACATAGGAGAAGGAGATTTCAAATCAAATTTCAAGTTTGTTATTTCAAATTCTTGCCAGAGGCGGGAATGAGAGAGAAAATTTCGGTGTTTAATATCACCAACGAAAGATGCCTGAACTGGTAAGTGGTTGGTGTAAATAACAACAATTTCAGGATATCCGATTATTCTTTGATACTTCAGTTACTTGATAGTAGGCCTAAGGCCTAGATAGGCTACTTGTTGTTTGTCTGTGACTGGGTATATCTATATCAGCATGGATGACATTAAAGAAATCTTGTTGGCTTCAAATTCAAAGCAAGTAGATTTTTGTCCTCAAAGCATTTAATATTATAATAGGCCTAGTGGCGAAACTTCGTTATCCGACTCCACCGTTATTATCGATGTGTGAATTTCGATATTGCGATTAAAATTGTTAGTCTATCGATGGTACAATTACACAATATGATAACCAATTTATCACCTGATTTTAGTTTTGTTCTAATAGGTGCGATAAACATAGGCTACCTTTTGACAAACAAATATATATATATATATTGCAAACAAATAACTGAAAATAACAAAAACAAGCACAAATTTTAGCTGATGTAACCTGTAATATTACCGGTATCAAAGAACAACACAACATAAACTACCCAAGTTTATTGTGTTTGTGTCGGTGTAGGGCCTATCTTGGGTCATTCCGTGTCAAATCATCCAATAAAAATAAGGTTTGACACCCACCGATTTAGATTTTGATGAAACTTGGTATGGTTAATTCTACCATAGAGATAAAAAAAATACCAAATTTCAGTGCTCTATCTCTACTCGTTTTTTTTTATACAGGTGTTTGAAATTTGAATAAATCTGGCGTTTTTACAATTCCGAAGTTGCCACGGTAACACGCATAGCGAACAAAAAAAATTTATAACTCTTTTATTTTTCAACCAAATTAAATGAAAATTTCAGGTATTGTTAATGTAACTGTGCAGATTTCAGAAAAAAATAGTTTACAATAATACATACTCCTCAATTTTTTAGAAAAATTGTTAAACACAGATTATAAGAAATTTACCAGACAAAAATATTGATTCACTAAAACAAAAATATTTTGTAAAGGCATAACTTTAATCAAGCTAAATTATTTTTTCTAGCGATCCTAATGATATGTTCTATCTAGTGATACAATAAAACTCATGGCTTTTTGCCTGCTCTATACAGAAAACAAAATTTAATGGGTACGTATTAACTTTTTTTTGTAACGTTAGGATTTCCAATGAATAAAATCTTAAAGTAGTTCTCTTCAAATTAAATACAATTTGTTTCTTAAATACAGCAACTGTTAACAATATTTAAATCTTATTTAAAATATATAATATTAATCCAACTCATTGTTTGAAATATTGTTTACATTGCGGAGGTAATATAAGTAACTCACTTCATAAGACGATGGGATGAAGTTTTTAACATTTTAAAGTTTTAAATATTTTCTTCTGAAAATATAATAGTTGGTACCTAGTATTCTGAAAATTGTATTGATTGATGAAGGAAATAAAACAAACAAGACTATTTGAGATAGCATTGACTTATCTGAACAAGTCTAAACATGTCTAATGAAAGGCCCAGCGTCTAGTTTTGTTATGTGCTCTCAGTCATCAACAAACATTGGAGGAGTGAAGACCAATGTATTGATTTTGTCATTGGCTAGTTATTAGTAGAGTTTTGTAGAAGCTGTCAGTAGTGTTGGGTGAACTAAAGACTTTACAGATTTTATTAGTGGTGTTTAGTGTTAGTGTTTGATAAAATTAATATGTTAACAGTGTTAAAATAATGAATGGATGGATTGTGTTGAATTTGTAGATATGATGAAATTTTCTTTTAATTTATGGAACCAATTTGGTGATAAAAATGTCTAAAGCCAAATGTCGTGACAAATGTAGTGTAGGAGAGTACACTAAATCAGAGTGTCATAAAACAAGCCATACAAATAAGGTGATTTTACATTATGTAATTGAATTGAGTGAAATAGACTTAAAACTTATAAAAATGAGAAGTGGTGTGGGGATAGAAGTTTTTGTAAATATATGTGAACACCACCGTATATTCTACTTAAAAAAGTATGAAACATACCAGACTTTCTGCTTTGATCCATTCCAATTGCACAAGAAAAATATTACTAAAGCCCTTAGGAATGTTTCTATCAAATTTTGTGAGAAGATCAATGACATTCCAGTTGTGAAAAAGGCAGCTCCTGGTCAAAAAATATGTAATGCATGTAGAGACAAAATTAACAAATACAAACATGAAGATAAAAATTATGAAATCGAAATGGAGGAACCTCCTATTGATGAAATCCTCGATAGTTCTATCACCAAAGAAAGTACATTGGAAGAGGTAAACAAATCCTTAGAGGACATAGGAGTGTCACCTTTGAAATTCCATGCCGTGGCCTCTCATAGCAAATTGTCGTATGCAAAGAGGAAAGTCAAATCAGCCCATTCAGTCTTGAAGAGCAAAGTTTCTAAAGTTTTAAAAAAAGATTTTTCCCCTGAAAAAGATTTTAAGGAAATGGAAATACCAGATGAAATTAAAAAAAAAAGGCTGAAGACATTGACAGACTGGTTGAATTAATGAAATCTAAGTTACAGACATCTATGAGTCGTCGGGAGAAAATACAGCTATTGACCCTAGCCCCAACTTCTTGGAATAGAAAAAAAGTGGCTGAAGAATTTCAAGTGAGTGAATATGCAGTCCGTAAAGCAAGAGTTCTATAAGGGGCTCCTTGCTTTACCAGAACCAAGGGTAGGTAAAGTGTTAGATGCAAATGCAGTAGATTTAGTACGGAGGTTTTATGAAAATGATGAATATTCACGCATAATGCCAGGCAAAAAAGATAAGGTTAGCATAGCCAAAAATGTTTATATGCAAAAAAGACTCATCCTTTGTAACCTTAATGAATTATATGCAGCTTTCAAATTTGAATATCCTTTGATAAAAATTGGTTTTTCTAAATTCTGCATGTTACGACCTAAGTGGTGTGTGTTAGCTGGTTCTTCAGGAACACATGCTGTCTGTGTGTGTGCAATACACCAAAATGTAAAATTGCTACTTGAAGCATGCTCAATTGAAGAGACATATCATGATTTAATAGAATATTTAGTATGTTCAAAAGCCAACAGAGATTGTATGTTGCGGCATTGCACCAGTTGCCCCTCCAACAAAAAATTAAAAATGTTTTTTAAAAACAAATTTGAAGAATGGGACCCTGAGGACGAGGTTACCTACAGTACATGGCTCACTAAAGACCGTACCCAACAAATTCAAAAAACTGTAACAGTAGAAGAATATATAAATCTTGTTTCGAGTAGCCTTGAAAATCTCCTCCCTCATTCTTTTATAGCTAGATCTCAGTCTAACTATTTGAAGAATTTAAAATCCAATCTCAAATCAAGTGAAGCCATTGGATTACTCGATTCAGTGAAAACTACACTTATGTAATTCAAGATGAGATTCAAAGTTACCACTGGACTCAAGAAAGTTGCTCATTGCATCCCATTGTCATTTATACTCGTGATGAAGACATTACTCAAAAAGATCTAACTGTTACTAATTTATGTATTTTATCAGACAATGTTGAACATGATGTAGGTTTTGTTTACAAGAGTCAAGATATCTTAACTAACATTATTAGGGAAAGGATACCAACAGTTAAACATGTCTATTATTTTAGTGACGGATGTGCAGGACAATACAAGAATTGTAAGAATTTCCTTAATTTATGTCATCACCATAGTGACTTCAAAATAGAAGCATCCTGGTCATTTTTTGCCACCAGCCACGGGAAATCTCCTTGTGATGGTATTAATGAAAACGTATTGTCACAAAAGAGAGTCTCCAGCGAGGATCTGGCAACATCATCAATTCTGCCGAGAAAGTATTTGAATTTTGCAAAACACGTATTGAAAATATATTGTTCTTTGCGGTAAAAAAAGAGGAAATGTCAGAAATTCGTAAAAGTTTGGAAACCAGATTTTTAATGGCAAAAACCGTTCCTGGCACCAGAAGTTTCCACCATTTTATCCCTTTGGCTGAAACTAAAATCGGTACAAAGAGAGTAAGTATTGATGATAAATGGAGTTTGATTTTCAAGTTTTCTGGTGATGAAACTCGAGCAATGAGTATGGCAGAAATTTGTACAAATAATTATGTAGCTTGTACATATGATGACCACTGGTTTTTTGGACTTGTTGTATCGAAGCATGAAGAGGAAAGTGACGTACAAATCAAGTTTTTACACCCATATGGACCTGCATCATCTTTTTACTGGCCCCCAAAAAATGACATTTGCTATGTCCCTTTACATAACATAATTTGCAACGTGACTCCCCCCACTACTAAGGGTTCTGGAAGAATCTACTATTTTTCAGATGAAGACATCAAAAGTGTACACCAACAAATCCAGTCGGGAAGGAATTTTGTGTAACAACATTGAACTTCAAAAAGAAAAGTTTACTGTTAAATATTTTTCCTTTTGGCATATTATAGGCCTACCATAAAATAATAAATGGAAGCAAAAAAGAGTAAAAATGTAAAATAATGTATTGATGACTTGAGACATATATTATGTAAATAAATACGTACAAAAACGAAAGAAGAATAGTTTGCGAGAAATTTAACACTGTCTCATATGTTTGTCTGTTATGTACTACTTAAAAATGAACATTTAAATATTTCAATAATTTATATAGGCTCTAGATTAATAAAGTGGTCTAAGCCTAAGCCAAATGTTTAATGATGGTACTATCTTATTTGGAACCTAAATTTTAACGAGGAGTGAAAAGTGTGAATACATAAAAAAATACTATAAAGTAAGTAAAAAATAAAATACTTTTACAAGTAATCAAATCTTAATCACTACTTGAGCTTGTTAAGTTTACTATTTAGAATATAAATGTACAAAATTTAATAAAAAATATAGCCTATAAGAGTTAGGTGAAAATTTTATTAATATCAAAGGAATCAAAGCGTAGCAAAAAAAACAAAACAAATAACTTATTTTAAAAAACTTTTTTGTATAAAGGAGGCAAAAAGCCATGAGTTTTATTGTATCATTAGATAGCACATATCATTAGGTTTGCTAGAAAAAATAATTTAGCTTGATTTAAGTTATGCCTTTTCAAAATATTTTAGTTTTAGTGAATCAATGTTTTCGTCTCGTAAATCTCTTAATATCTGTGATTAACAATTTTTCTAAATAATTGAGGAGTATGTAGTATTGTAAACTATTTTTGTCTAAAATCTGCAGAGTTCCATTAATAATACCAGAAATTTTCATTTAATTTTTTTGGAAAATAAAAGAGTTACAAATTGTTTTCATTAGCTACGTGTGTTACCGCGGCAACTTCGGAATTGTAAAAACGCCCGTTTTATTCAAATTTCAAACAGCTGTATAAAAAAAACGAGTAGAGATAGAGCACTGAAATTTGGTATTTTTTCTTATCTCTATGGTAGGATTAACTATACTAATTTTCATCAAAATCCAAATCGGTGGGTGTCATGGCCTGGATGACCTGACATGGATTGACCCTCTTGTGAGAAGAAGCAGACTTCGATAGACCTAAGTTAAAATGGCGTCACAAATGCTGCCAAATACGAATCAGAAAGCAGGGTTGCCACAGACATTAAAAGTCAGGAAAAGTCAGGAATAGTCAGGATTTTTGGGTTTTGGTCAGGAAAAGTCAGGAAAAAGGTTGAAAAAATGCCGAAAGTCAGGAAAAAATAGGGGGAAAGTGCCAAAAGTCAGGAAAATTTTGCAGTGGCACAATCCAACCGTCTCGATTTTTGACCACTCTCATAAATCAAAATTACTAAGTAGTGGGTAAAATGTATTAATTTTAATCATTAATTACCCGTTAATAATGTATATTTCTATTGTGTTTTTCATTGGTATAATGTTAGTTTTTACTTTATTATTGGAACACTGTTTTATTTTTAGCCAATTTCTCTACAGGGAATATTAGCGAAATTCCCTATAGGGAATACGCTATTACGATAATGCTCATAATAAGACCTAAGGCCGGGACCATATTACTTTTTTGTTTTGAGGTCCATAGGAGCCAAAAATACCGTTTGTTCAACTTCATATTTATGTATATATATGTGTCCGTTTACACAAAAAATTTTGAAAGACACCTTTTATTTCGATGAAATTTGGTAAGGTGTAAGACAACGTTCTTCAGGTTAAGTTCGAAAACCAGGTTGATAGGACAGTCGGAACAGGGTTTTATGGGGTTTCAAAAAGGTCAAATTAGGGATTTTTGGTATTTTTCACCCTAAACATTTTGAATCATCAATTTTCAAAGTGACCATTCAAAAGAACTTAGTAAAACAAATAATTTAGTATTATGAAACATTTACTTTAGCTTCACTGGTTACAGAGAAAATTAAAAAAACAAGTTTTTCATTTTATTTTTGTGGAAAACCAATAAAACCTGGTATATTGCTTATTTTTAACATTTCCCAATAAAAATCCCAAAAGGCTTAATTAATGCTGTATGTAAATAAAAATTTTTATTTTCTTTAGTGAATTAAGTAAACCATTAGAAATTCGCTGATTATTTCGCTGTGACGGGGGTATTTCAATAAAAATTTTAACGATGGGCAACTAAGGGAATGGAGGAGATTGCATTAAAAAAATATTCCAAAGGAAATTCACTAAAAACAAAAAAACAGTCTTAATTTGTAAAACCCCGCAGTACCAAAAAGTCAGGAAAAATTTCTCAGATTGGTCAGTAAAAGTCAGGAAAAGTCAGGAAAAATGGCCTCAGAAAATCTGTGGCAACCCTGGAAAGGTATTTGTTTGCTATTGTATTGAGGGAATATACGTTTTAAATGTTTCCAAAATCCATTGATTTTGTTTTTATAAACATCGTTTTCAATAAAAGTGATGGAGGTTTACGGTTAGATTGTTAGGTTATATTATTATAATACATTTCTTAACTTAATATCGTTGTTGATTCGATTGTTTTCACTACACAATTTTAATTGCAATATCGAAATTTCCTCATTGATAATAACGGTGGAGTCGGATAACGAAGTTTCGCCATAATAGTTAACAAAAATATTGCTTTATTGACAAGTATTGTTATAAAATAATTAGGCCTAGGCCTCCTAGCATGAATTAATGATAGGCCTAGGCAGGACCCTGTTTATGGAAGTGGGGGTATTTCTGGGGATATTTTATTTATTTTTCCCAGGTTCGTGCAGTAGGTTTACAGACCCTCACTCAACAAAAATGACCTAGTCTGCCTATACCAACATTTCCCCCCAAAATTTGTGGTACGTGGGGGGGGGGGGGAGGGGGGTTGAAGGATGGTTGGGGGGCGAAACTTTGTTATCCTACTCCACTGTTGGTCTTATAATTTAAAATTTTGATTTTGCGAATAAAATTGTGTGATAGGCTAAAATAATGAAATTACAGAACTGGCCACCTTTTAACTGGTCTCCGCTTTAAACGGCCTTTTTTTCCCTTTGGCGGGGCCAGGTAGTGATACAGTACCTTTCTTTAGCTCGGAGTAAAAGGCTTATTGTAGCACCCCTATTGTTTATCAATCTATCGGATGAAGGCTCTTCGCAAAGCCTAACTGCTGGTTGATATCCATCTCCCTTATTTCAGCTGGCTTTAATGCGGCCTCTCCTAGGAATTTCGACCTTCTCTGAGAGATGGCCGGACAGTCCAGCCATAAGTGTCCGGATCTCTTCTGTTGAGTGTTGGCTGCTGATTGGAAAGAAAGCCGTAAGGACTTTGGTTTACGGAATTTCTCCCTCCGCCACTTCCTTTAGAGCCGCTCCTTCCCATCAGCCCAGTTGTTGTTCCTTTGACTTAAGCCAACTGGTAGTCTCTTCGTCACTGCGAACTAGGACGAAATATGTCCCTGTCTAATGTGGATACTGTGAAAGCCTGAGTGAACACCGTAACTTACTGAGTTCAGTATCAGCTTCAGGATGGTTTCCTGTATAGCCTCTTGTTGCTCATTGGTGAGTAGTACCTCTGGGAAGTTAGGGTGTAGAATTCCCATTCTTACTCCTTCGGTCACTTACTTGTAGGATAGTTTTTTAGGTTGGACTTGGTCTCTCCGTGAAGAGGAGTGCGCCTTTGAGTTCTCTCCTACCTTGGTTCTTTTGCTCCCATGGGCCTCTTCAGGAGTGGTGTTTTCTGATCTAGGTCTTTTCTATCTGTTATCAAAGTCCCTTCCTGATCCCTTCGGCATTGGTTGGATGTAGAGGACGTATGCCTCTTCTTCAGAGTGTCCGTGGTTCTTCAACCATTTGAACTCTTTCTTTGGGCTACGTTGAGGTGTGGCTTTCCTGCTAATTTTAGCTGCTTAGCCTTTTCCTCAATTTCCTTGACATTTGAAGAGTCATCGTCTAAGAGGTGTTTCTCTTCTGAGTTTGTTTGGAAGTCACCCATCTGAGACTCAACCTGGGGGGTCGCTTCAGTCTCTGAGATAAGCTCCTTAAGTTCCAAAGAACTAGATGTTTGAGGCTGTGAAGCCTCTGAAAGTTGGTTGGAAGGGCCTTTTTGGTTGGTGACCATAGTAGTCCCACGAGTAGCAAGGGAAAGAAGGTCTATCCAAGCAGAGCCCCGCATGCTTGGACAAGGCTGGTTGAAACTGGAGGTCGCCTGGTGTCCAGAGTCCGCATACTAGGGTTAAGCTCCCCCTTGACCACGCAGCCCTCGGCGTATGATGTTCCACCTTGGCTTGGGAGTGAGTTTGAAGGGAAATGAAAATAAAGACCAGTAAAGGATAGTTGAAGCAGATTTTTGAGTCAGGGGACTCGATAGAGAGAGTGGTATGAAAATAGCGGAAGTAGAAGATATAGGATAGAAGCCTGCCAGACTAGCACCCTGACTCTGTAAAAAAAAAGGCTTGAAGAGCCTGGAAGAGTTGAGTCAGGGAGTACCCAGGTTGGACGCGCACAATTTTGCCTTTTAGTGAGAGAGTAGGAAGAGCGTACCCACTTCCAGCCCCTTTAAACGGCCTACCCTGACACAAAAACAACATCTTTTTAACCGGTCATTCTTTATCTCATCATCGCTTTAACCGGCCGTATTTCGCCGGAAACATAGTTTTCTTATCTACTGTATCACTCAATTCAACGTTATATCATATTGACGTTCTCAAACCAATTAAGATGAACTGTCTTGGAAGGAAGTGAATGCCAACAGAAATGTATGCATTTAGACCTACTATCCAGTAGACCAAAATAAAGAAAGGAATTATTATTAGTGTAGGTTAATTGTAGATTTCATGTGTGTCGGATGTTAGCTTTACCAGAAAATCCTAAACAGCGAAGTATTTAAAGTAATTTATATTTAGCCCATATAAAATTGTAGGTTGTCATATTTAAATGTACATCCGTTTAACCGGCCAATTCATTATCCGGCCACGGCCTGGTCCCAAGGTGGCCGGTTAAGAGGAAGTCTACTGTAACAACTATATTAAGGTAAGAAATGTATCATAATAATAATCTAACGTAACAATTTTATCCGTAAACCTCCGTCACTTTTTAAGGGCAGTGAGGGTTATAACAACAAAATCAATGGTTTTTGTAGACATTTAAAATTACTATTCCCTCAAACAATAGCGAAAAAATACCTTTCTGATTCGTATGTGGCAGCATTTTGTGTTGCACCATTTTAATTTTAGGCGTAAAAAAGTGCTTCTTCTCACTTGTGCTTTTATTTTTTATTTTATTTTGAGTGTATCTACGCCAGTGGCATTTTTTAACATTTTGACGGGGAATGGTTTTAACAATTGAGATACACCTCAAAATAAACTTGGATAGTTTTAGGTTATTTTGTGTTGTTCTTCGATGATATTACGGGTTAAATTAGTTAAAATTTGTACTTTATTTTTATTTTTAGTAACTTGTTTGAAATATATTTTTTTTGTACTGTTAGAAGGTACCGGTATAGGCCTACATGTTTTTAGAACAAAACTAAATCAGGTGATAAAATTGTAATCATATTGTGTAATTGTATCATTGATAGGATAACAATATTATCGAAAAATCAAAATTTTAACATCGATATTAATGGTAGAGTAGGATTATGAAGTTTCGTTGTTGGGAGACAGGGGAAAAGGCAAAACTTCATTATGCTACTCCATCGTTATTATTGATGTTTGAAATTTTAATTTTGCCACTATATTGCTAGGTATTTTTTAAACAATAAACTTATTAAAACAATTTTAACCTGATTTAGTTTTATTCTAAATTATAATATCATTTGACAATGGACCCGTTCACATAATCCACCGCAAACTTTTCTTTTTTTTTTGCCCAAATTTTTGACAAATTCCAGACACGTTTATTTGTCACGTGATAGGCAAATAAAAACAAACCAGTTAGCGTTGTATGATAGTGAACGAGCCCAAACAAGTTAAAATTTTAACTAATGTAGCCCATAACATTATCAAAGAACAGTACAAAATAAACTACAGTAACTTAGACACTCTCTTAACCGGCCCTGGATCAACCGGTATCCGGATTAACCGCCTCTGCCCAGGGACAAAAAAAGCTTGGTTAAACCATCCTGAATTATAAAATGGGCTGCTTCAACGGGCCTTTCTTAAAATAGGTGTCATCAAATGTATGTATCTATTACACATTTTTATAACCTCTGACTATCTACTTATAAGTGGTCATGTTTAACTGTAGGATATTTTCCAGATGAATTAAAGCTGTCTCGAATTTGTCCTTTATATGAAAAAGGTCCTAAGAACCTGCCTGAAAGCTATCGCCCCATTTCAATTATACCTGTTCTTTCAAAAATTGTTGAAATATTAGTTTCAAGTAGTTACTGAAACTAATATAACTAAATAATCATAACATCTTGATAGTTATGGTTATTTTAATGCATCACAATTTGGTTTAAAAAAAGAAAATAAGCACAATCGATGCTAAAGATGCACTAGTTCTTAGAGAGATTCTTAGTGATTTTTAGGGCAAGGTGTTTGATCTGGCCACTTTTTGTGATTTGAGCAAGGCCTTTGATTGTGTCAATCACAATGAATTAATCCAAAAGTGAAATTATTTGGTGAAACTTAAAGTGAAATTATAAGGTGTGACTGGAATTTCATCTAACTTTTTAAAATCATATTTAACCAACCGCATGCAAAAGGTCTGTCTCAACGGAAATTGGTCCAGTGTGACTGGAGTTTTGACCGGAGTGCCGCAGGGATCAGTCTTGGGCCCTCTTTTGTATTTAATTCAAGTAAATGATCTTCCTAGCTCCGTTAAAGCAAAATCTTTTTTTAATGCAAAGATACCCCTTTTTAAAACTCCCACTCTAATTTTCAACAGTTACTAAATATTGTTAAAGAAACTATTGAAGAAGCTTCTAATTGGTTTTTAAACCAAATGGGTTTGTATTAAATGAAGGTAAAACACAAAGTATTTTATTTAGCTTGAGACAAAATCCAGTAAATGACCCATCAACAAAGTTTTGCACTACTGTTAAATTTCTTGGAAGTTTTCTCAACAACGAACTGGCATGGAATTCACCCATTGAATTGTTGTCAAAAATGCTGAGTAAATTTTCTTAATCAAACGTATTTTGTATTGTGTGCCTGAAAACTTCACTTACTTTGCATTTTTTCAATCGATAATTAAATATATGGTCTTCTTATTTGGGATGGTTGTAGGAAAATTTCAGATATTCTTATTCTTCAAAAGAGGGCTGTCAGAGTAATGGCAAATACTGATTCCTTGGAGCATTGTAAGCCACTTTTTTTTACCAAATTAGAATTACAAACAGTATAAAACCAATACATTCTCAATCTGGTCTCATTTGCTCTAAAAAACCAGAAACAAAAACAAAATAGCAACTTAGGCCTAGCATCGTAGGTTTTAACTAGAACTCTTAACAGCCATATCATCATATATGTAATAAAATCTGTAATAAATTTAAACATCTTATTGACCCATAAACATATTTCTCAAAAACTTTTATAATTGGCTTTTGAAAAATCCTTTTTCTGCCCTGAAAAATCCTTTTTATGCCCTATCAGAGTTTTTACATCTTAGAGACATCTGTTTTTAGTTTTATTATTTCTCTATGATGTAAATACGAAATTGTAACTTCTCTTATGTTTTTACTATTAATTAGGTTTTAAGTTGTATACCATTTTACTTGTCTGTATCTGACTGTAACAATGACTTGTCAATGCGTTTCCTGTAAGATGGCAAATAAATCAATATTATTATTATAATTATAATTGAGAGACGTCCGTTCCCATCCTTATCGCTTTATTGACATAAAAACGCATATATTCAGGATTATATATGGGATTGTATGGGAAACCTAAACTGTAGAATACTACATATTGTCAAACGTTCACCAACGTCAGCTTTATTTTACTTTGAGTCTAGTGTAGATTTCCAGTACGGGAGCTTACCGGTATTTGGTTGTAATAAAAAATAAGAACTTATTTAAAGTTCAACTAGCCTAATTGTGAGTGTGCTTTTTTCAATTGAATTTACTATTTTCAGTAAACTTAAGTGTAAGTTGTGTGGTGTATTAATGGATTAAGATAGTCTTTTTGTAGTTCAACAATAATTGATACATGAACGTACATTTTACCTGGTCATTAATACATTTCACTAGAACTCTTAACAGCCATATCATCATATATGTAATAAAATCTGTAATAAATTTAAACATCTTATTGACCCATAAACATATTTCTCAAAAACTTTTATAATTGGCTTTTGAAAAATCCTTTTTCTGCCCTGAAAAATCCTTTTTATGCCCTATCAGAGTTTTTACATCTTAGAGACATCTGTTTTTAGTTTTATTATTTCTCTATGATGTAAATACGAAATTGTAACTTCTCTTATGTTTTTACTATTAATTAGGTTTTAAGTTGTATACCATTTTACTTGTCTGTATCTGACTGTAACAATGACTTTGTCAATGCGTTTCCTGTAAGATGGCAAATAAATCAATATTATTATTATAATTATAATCGAGAGACGTCCGTTCCCATCCTTATCGCTTTATTGACATAAAAACGCATATATTCAGGATTATATATGGGATTGTATGGGAAACCTAAACTGTAGAATACTACATATTGTCAAACGTTCACCAACGTCAGTTTTATTTTACTTTGAGTCTAGTGTAGATTTCCAGTACGGGAGCTTACCGGTATTTGGTTGTAATAAAAAATAAGAACTTATTTAAAGTTCAACTAGCCTAATTGTGAGTGTGCTTTTTTCAATTGAATTTACTATTTTCAGTAAACTTAAGTGTAAGTTGTGTGGTGTATTAATGGATTAAGATAGTCTTTTTGTAGTTCAACAATAATTGATACATGAACGTACATTTTACCTGGTCATTAATACATTTCATAAGAAAACTTACAAAAGTGGGTTTTGATGTAAGAAGCTGAGTTTATTTATCCATAAGATATCAATAATAAGTTTTATTACATTGTGTTTTACATGTTTATATAATTTCCCGTTTTAACCGGTCTGTTAGGTTATCCGGCCTAGTCCCGGTCCTGTGATGGCCGGTTAAGAGAGGGCCTAGTGTACCTAAGTTTATTTTGTATATGTAGGTGTGTAAAGCTTGGCTGCATCTCTTTGTTGTGAGAAGATGCAGCTTAATTAGCCCTAAAATGGCATCACATTAATGTTGCCAAATACAAATCATAAAGGTATTTTTTCCCATCGTATTGAGGGAATAGGTGTTTTGCATATTTCCATAAACCATTGATTTTGTTCGTATAAACATCGCAGTCCATAAAAGTGACAGAATGGTTTACAGTTAGATGATTAGGTTAGATTACTATAGTACATTTCTTACCTCAAAATCGTTGATTGGATTGTTTTCATCAGAAAATTGAAATTTTCAACCATCAATAATAACAATGGAGTAGGTTGACAAAGTTTTGCAAGGGAAAATCCCAAATTTTTATTTAATTTATTGAAGTGTAAAAATATTATTGGCCTACCGGTATAGCCAAAATATTTCCAAAAATTTAGGTATGGATAGGCTTGCCATCAATCTTGCTTTGACTGGGACAGTCCTAAACAAAGGTTCATGCTAAATATAAACTTGATATAGTTATTTGTTACGGAAATAAAAATTATTTAGTGTAAAAAACAAAATGGCGGATAACGACTAAATGAAGCCGAAATAAAAACTAAGTTAATCTACATTTTCGACTTATTTTTGCATGTAGCATCTGAATCTGCTACACTTTACTGAAACACCCTGTACAATATGTTCCAATACAAAAATACTGCTTCCGTAGTAAAAACATGGTAACTGAAGACGTGTGGGGCAGAGCTCTATGTAGGAATCTGGGTAAAAAGTATCCTTTATGTTTTTCCTGGTTCTAAGCTAACTTACCTCCTCTCCAATTTTAAGAAAAATCTGTTCAAATGTTCAAGAGTTATATAAACTAACACAAATTTCTTTTATAGTTATAGACCTTTTTATTCATTATGTGCTTGCTTTTTTTAAAACTTTGACTTGCCCATCAAGAATGTGGACCTGAAACACAACAGTTTTGTCCACCTGAACAACCTTCTAAGTTTTATGTGGACCTGGAGATAAAGGCTTGTTTCCATCGAAATACAAAGTCTACAATATTGCAAGAGAACCACTCAAGAAACTGCATGTATCCAACCTTTTTATGGAATTTTTAACAATTACAATAATTTCTAATCCTGATTTGAGTCTTCATGGTTTTTAACAATCACGACAACTTTTGTTTTGAAGTGATACCTACCTTGGAGGAATTATATAGAAGTAGTGGCCATCTCATATGGGTATACCATGCTAGAGTGAAGCCGGTTGTTCCCCTCCACTAGAGTCGCACAGCTGGCCGTAGAGCTGGTGCCGCCGCTGTAATACGGGAGAGATGGGGAAAAACGTGACTTGCACTACTTTGAATTAAAATCCTGAGCACACCAGGCAAATCAAAATATCCACCTTTTGCATTTGATTAAATTTTCTATCCAATGATGTACCCTAGATAAAAAGTATATTTCAATTTATACAGGGACATTAAAGTAAAAGATTGTATTAAAGAGATGATTTTAATACATAGAAACTATATTTAAATTATTTTAAAATATTATATGTTTAACTGTAAAATTAATTTTATTGGATAGTATAATAATAAGAACAAAAAATTTATAGAGGAATTACTATTTTTAAATGTAATTTATGTATAATAATTTGTGAAAAAGGTTGGGTTTACAACTTCAAGTGATGTTCAGAATCATTGGACAGTAATTTATTGGCACACGATACTACCTAGTTATATAATTACTTTGAATGGTTTAGTAGAAATAAAATAACCAAATAAGCTGAATGAAATTTAGGGTACAATATAAGTTAATACTCCCCGTCGCAGCAGACCTGCGTACTCAGCGAATTTCCAAATTAGTAATTTTAATTTTGGCAAGATAAACCTGTTAACCAAATATCATCACATGCCCATAAATAGGGAAATAAATGTCTATTCTCCTTATGATAAATATAGGGAAAGAGTATGCAGGTATGCTTCCATGGGGAACACTAAAAGTAGTTTTTTAGCATAAAAAAAAAAAAAATAGTTCGACCATATGAAGCCATATACTAAGTTTCATCAATATCTGTCCATTGCTAATGGAGTTTGCCTATTCTCCATATGATTAACATGGGAAAAGAGTATGCAGGTTTGCTGCCATGATAAGCACAAAAACCAAGATTTTTCACCATAAATAGATGAATCTTAACCAAATGAAGCTGAATACCAAGTTTCATCCAAAAATATTGGTTAATAAGTGAAATATTAACACATTGTTAAACATTGGAGCCCCAAAATACAATATACTGTCTTTAGACTCTTTAATATCTCGGTAATCAATGGAGATAGAGCAAAGCTTCACAATACTAAATTGTGTGTTTTTTTGAGCTAAATCCAATGGTCAAAATAAAAATTTTAAATTTTTTAAAATTACGCATGAAAAATGCAAAAAACCCATTTTTGGGGTACAAAACCCCCCAAAACTACCCCTTCCGGTAGTTCGATATGTCTGGTTTACGAACTCTTACAAATAAACGTAGGAATACACATCTCTACCAAATTTGGTGTCGATCGGACCATTTTTACGAGAGTTATAGTGTCTAGGGACACATACATATATATATATATACATATATATACATATATATATATACATATATATACATATATATATATATATATATATATATAAATTTTAATGACTATTATTTTTGGTCTCTGGGCACCTAAAAACGAAAAAGTAACATGGTCCCGGGCTTAGGTCTTACCATGAGACCTACGGTAATAGCTTATTCCCTATGGGAAATTCGCTAAAACTACTTATTTACTTTTAGTTGGTACTTTGAAGGTCATCCAGTTTGCCCCACTGCAATACTGTTCCCATTGGGCACAGCGGCTTACAGTATGTAGTTTGGTGAGGTCAGGACCAACCAGGTTTAGGTGTTTTTGTGGTAGCATTAACAAAACTCATGAAATTCATTTAAGTTATAGGCTAAAATTACTGACTTAAAAGGTTTTTAAGTTCACTCTTAAACTTTGACAAATTATTTTCTAATCTAACGTAAGGCGGAAATTTTAGAAAAATTTTCTGTCCTGAGTACAAGGGGTTTTTCTCAAAAAGTGTCAATTTATGATGAACTGCAAAGGTGTCCTTAAATCTAATGTTTTATTTATGGAGTTTAGTTCGAGGTTCAAGGTTGTTTGACTTAATGTAACAGGCTACTTCTAACACATACAAACTAGGCACTGTCAGAACACCCAGGGTTTTTAAATACTCCCGACAATAAGTGCGAGGGTGAAGCCTAAAAATGCATCTGAGAGCCATTTTTGGCCAGATGAGAATTTGAGTCAAATTTGAGTTGAATGCTCCCCAGAGGATTTGAAACTAACTTATAACCAATAGACTATTGTTCATCACATACTAACATCTTATTCATTATACAGTACTAAAAAGTACAAATAACCTTCAAGGCTATCAGCACTATTATTTATTGTTATAATTCAACAATTACCTACTATTACTTTTTCATACATTTGATTTAGTCAACGGTTTAAAAAAATACATTGCTAAGTTATTCTTCTACTTGTCAAATATATTGTAGACCTAACAATCAACAAATTATTTATCAGTTCTACAATATATTCTGTAATTTAAAACAACTACTTAAACTTAAACTTCCATCCTTCAGCGACTCAGTAGTTCCTTGCCTTTGGCCCGCGGCGGCTTCGTTTCTAGCCCCGTGTGACCACTCCTTATATATAATTCCTCCAAGACACCTATACTTGATCAATTTGAAAAAAATGCATTGGTTTTAATTAATTTTGTTTTAGCATCTATACTTATTTAGTACGCTACAATTTTTTTTGTTAAAATAACTCCTATAATTTTCAACTGATTTTCAATTTTTTTTCTGTCATCAGATAGGGCTTGATCTTTAGTTATTTCCCCCCCCCCCCCCAAATTTAGTAGAATCGGACTTAAATTGAAGGCACCATCCATCACTGAAATTTGAAGTTTTCCCACTAGAATAACATTGGGATTGGGTCGAGAATTTTAATGATATGTTAATGTACAGCTGTAAATAGGTGTAGTTTTAGGCTATTACCGGAACTGTTGATCACAATATTGGATTAGACGGTTAGCCTATAGTTTAATTTATTGATTTATTTGGTCCATGAACATATGTAATATATGTGCTCCATTTTGAGCAACGTTTGCATAGTCTTGGTAATTAGGCTGTTACATTTACACCAACAACCAACTGTACCTCTTCACAGTTAACAACTGTTGAAAAAATAATGCTTAAAATTAATGTTCTTTTATTTTAGTCTATTTTTGGTTGTTATTTTGTTTCTAAAATGTAACCCATAAGACCAATGTGAAAAATTTACAATTTTATTATTAATTTTAGACAAAATGTGATTTTTCCTGGGGTGAGGCTGTTTCTAAACTTATGTTTGGGCAAAAACACTCTTAAATGAAATGTTTAATCTAGATCTACTCACTAGATTTTGAGATCGTGGAAAAACATAGCCTCAGACACTGCTTTTTTATAGGATAAAAACACCATCCATATAGGATTTAAATCCATATAGGATTTAAAACACAAACTTAACTCATGCATTTGTGATCAAATTATGAGGATAAAAAACACTAGGCAACTCACATTTTAATATGCACAAAGGTTTATGTGTAAGGTTTGTGTGTATTTTTCAGGAGATGGCCTCAGTTTCGGATGTATATTTAGAAAACTTTCAAACCACTTTGTTTTTGTGTTCTGATGAAATAAAAAGTATGCACTTTATACTTTCTCTTAAAAATATGTCAAATGATCACCTGGAAGAACTTGTGGAAGTCATGCATGTAAGTCTTTATGCGTCCTTCTTATGCTAACAATCCCCTATAACTGATCATTTTGTATAAGTTATCAAGTGCTAGTGCATCAAATACAAGGTGTGGCAGATTACTGATACACAATGTCGGGCAGCGAAACAAAATGAATTAGGTCCTTCATTACTTTAATCTCCTAAATAAACCATAAATAATTTAATCATTTTATTGTAATCCCTCAGATGTCTTTAAAAGGTATTTTAAAAGGGAGGGGGTCGGTTTTAAGATACTTTTAAATGTACATAACTTACTATCTTGAGATTTGAAAATTTAAAAAAAATTACCTCCCTCGTAAAAAACCCTCTTGCGGTGACTAAGGGTTTTGAAAATAAAATAAACATTCTTTGGGGTCGAACATTAAGGGGTTTAGGTTGTAACGAAGCATGTGGCTTAATTTGGTTCTAGCCACTAGATATTGTGTCCCACGAATGGTCTGCCTCACTAATTGTTAGTGTAAATATCCTGTTGCAGCAAACCTGCATACTCAGGGAATTTAGAGATACAATAGAATTAGAGATTTCTTATTTGCTCCATAAATACCATAGGAATCAGTATTTGTGAAGCGGAAAGAAAAAAGGGACCTGTTCGCGGCAATTTTCGATATTGAGTTAATCATATTTTTGAATTCCTCATTTAATTCCTAACAAATTGGTGCAAGTCCCGCAAGTCTACGATTTTTTTTTTTTTTGTTAAAGATATAGTACTTTGAAATTACGTGAAAAAAGAGCCATTTTGAGAAAAATCTATTTGAAAATTCAAATTAGCATAAAACATTTAATTTTCATATTTAAGAAACGATTTTGGTACCAAAAGAAAGCTTTAAATGTTCTCTTTAATGAGAACACATATTTTTGTCTTAACTCACAGTAGTTTTCAAGAAAATAATGTTTTTATCAAAGCATGTCCTGAAAAGTGGATATTTCAGAAAAGGGACCTCTTCGCGGTCCTATGTTATTTCTCCTTAACGAATTGCAAAACTGCCAAAGCGACCTCTGGACGGCATTTTCTGGTTTTTATTTATTGAAAGATGTTCTATATTTACAATTAACTCGTTGCAGTTCACCTTATCGCCGACAGAATTCGTCAGAATGCAGGTTTCAAGTGTAGCATAGCTTTTAGATTGGTTTTGAAAAGGGACCTGTTTGCGGCAATGTTATTTCCCCATTAGCGCGAAGAGGTACCTTTTCTCAAGCTAGACATCGACTACTTTAATCATTATTTTGAATGTTTTATTCCATTACAAGTGTTTGGTAATGTATTTCAACCGGTAAAGGAAGAAATGGAGCATATTAAAATGCAAACAACCAAAAATTGATATTTTTGACCTCAATCGATAAAACTGTCTATACTGTAAATTTTACGTTGCCGCGAAGAAGTCCCTTTTTCCTTTCTCCCTCACATTTATGTTTACTGCCATGGCGTATTGTTAGAAAATCTCTAATCCCTAATTGGTGAAGGTAAATACCAAATTGTATCAATATCTGCATTTATTAATTTTCCATTTCAAAGGTAGGGGACAAGTTGATATTTTTTCCGCCATAAGGGTGTTGATAATTTAAACCCTATCTAGTGAAGGTACATACCGAATTTGATCAAGTAATGTCAACAAATAAGTCTTCAAAGCTCTTTGTTATATAAAGTCCATATAAAGTCTTTATTAATCTTGGATAAAAAATATATGTGAAATATATTTTTGGATTTTGTCAGTTACACAATGGACCCTGAGCACGTAACAGGGCTTATATGCAGTAATCCTTGGCGTTTTTGCATTAATACAAAATTACTTCTTTGTTTTTAAAAAAAACACCACAAACTGTAGGCCTACTTCATCTTAAAGAGGAAACCATGACCAAAGAAAATATAATATGCTGTGGGGAAATAATATTTTTATTTTTTTTTTTATAAAAAACGACATATATTATAAAAAGGAAAAATAGCTACATATGTAAGAGTTCATATAAAATTAACCAAAAAATGTTTTATTTATTTTTTACCTTATATCCTAGTAGCTAAAATTACTCCCAACTAGAGAACCCGTGCTGCTCT
Organism: Neoaliturus tenellus; assembly: GCA_030545055.2. Lineage (NCBI taxonomy): Eukaryota > Metazoa > Arthropoda > Insecta > Hemiptera > Cicadellidae > Neoaliturus > Neoaliturus tenellus. Next base: position 67,435,358 of record CM061533.1, on the reverse strand, counting down.
GCAGCATTGACATTGGATACAGATAGTGATAATTTAATTATACTAATAATGAAATTAATAATTCTTAGTATAGTACATATATTTTATTTGTTTGTAAAACAAAAGAGTAATGAAATATAAATACAATTATATATCATCTACCTTTTACAACACTTCTTTCCAAACAACATTAGCTGTACGTCGTTCGTATAGTTTTATTTCTACTTTTATGGTATCAAATGATTTTCTTCTTAATAAGGCGACGTAAAACTGATAAGACTTTTTGCAATATGAATTTAAAATTTAAAATAAAAACTCCAGTTGATAGGTTTTTACATCAGAATAGAAATTACAGAAAACCAGCTGACAAGAGAAACACACAGACTTATGGCAAAACCAAGGATGATATTTACTCTATAACTGGAGAAAGACACTATATGAAGTTTTTTTTGGAGGAGAAGCGTACTGTTGATTTATGTGTAAATTCGCACGCGTCCACCCAGTATAAAACTTAATTATGGAAAAAGTAAATGTTCATAAAATATAAAAAATAGCTTAAAGCCAATCGTAATTTACAGAAGTTTACAAATGATTTAAAAATGGAGCCAATAATAAGTTTTAATTAATAAGAGGGTATAAGAAAATTTATATTTGTTGTCCTTCTTGCGTATTAAACAAAATTGTGATTGGAAGTCAGCAATTTATTTAAGATTCTCAGACCAAAAATAACACCATAACCTAAATAGAACTGGATAAAAATGCCTTCAATTAAATTCAAATTCCAGAAGACCTGATTAAAAATTATGTTCGATAAAACTATACAGCGCCTCATGACATTGCCCGATTTTTATTATTATCAGGAGCTAAATGGAAGCTGAATGATCCACAACTTTTTTGACAAAAATAAACATAATTTCCAACCTATAGTTAAATGTATTGCACTTAAATGTAATACAATTTTTAAAATAAATTATAACGTCTCAAAATTAACTGATTCAAACAATCAATATCTAAAAAGAAAGAAAAGACTTCAAGGATTATTTGATAACAAAAACATTTAAAATATCTAAAATAGAAATGGAGTTATGAATCATTGATTGCAGATAAGTCATAAAAATATTACAACTTGTGTTGTTTAGAATGCAGTAGCGAGCTCCAATTTCATCCGATTTTTATATTCAAAGGCTCAAATGAAAGCTGGTATTCCAGAGATGATTCTTATATCAAAACATATAGCATATCATAACTATAACTGGAAAATTTTATCTTTAATTCAATTCCAAATCATGGAAATTATTACATTTATGTTTTTACCCCGAGTAATATAGTAAATAACTGAATACGGACGTTTGATAGTAAATCTGTGCATTCTTACCTTTAATTTAAGACCAAAATGATCAAAATCGGTCGGTTAGAATAGCCAAACAAACCCGGAAAAGACAGTTAAAATTTAACTCGCTTAAGAAATGTACAGGGAAGAAATTAAATTTGTGTGTAAATTGAGTAATATGATAGGAAAGTGAATTCCGATGCTTGATGGCAAATATGTGAATACATACCTTTAATTTAAGACTAAAATCATGAAAATTGGTCTGGTAGAAGAGCCAAACATCACCGGAAAAGAAAAACCCAATTTTTTTTAAATATGTAGATAAGGAATAGAAATTATATATTATACTGAAATAAAACAAGCTTTGGTACTGTATATTGCAACAATTGTTTTTGTCACTTAGCGTTACCAAAAAAGAATCTTTGCTCTGACTGGATCTTTTTGAGAATATATTTTGCAGATATGGGGATAATCAAAAGTCATCTATTTTTAAATTATATACTTTAATACATTGTAGTTGTACCAACCAAGTAGTGTTAAATGCTTTTTGTTGCAGTATTGTGGAGCAACTACAAGTTTCAATGTGGAGGACGCAACTGATTATTCAGCCATCATTGTAGATCATAATGAACTAGTCAGTTTAAAAGCTCCGGCTTTTACAGTTAAATATATTGAAAATTCCTTGGGAAAAGGTGAATTGCAAAATATTGCATATTACAGGTAATCAGGACCTTTTTATGTTGGCCTAAAATACAGTCCTTTTGCAACAATACCTTTTATTTTTTTAAAGAAATAGAAATGCAACCAATTAATATCTAACTTTCATTGAGTAATAATCATAACCAAATTCAACTTAAAATTAATTAAAACTTTAAAACATTTATTAATAAATTTGAAATTATTTATTTTTAAATATCAAGGGCTATACCTTAATTTTAAACTATTTATATTTAAACGAGGTGGCCCGTTTTTATGACAAATTGCGCATTTTATGATTCTGTATGAGTGAAACTCACCTACAGTATGTGAATGTTGATTATGAAGTGACAGGGATCTATTTTTTGTTTACTATCTGGCTTTTAAAATTCATCTGAAGGTAATCAGCTGTTAAATTACAATTCACATTAAAAAATTTGCAATAAAAGTAGGTCAACATTTTAAAGCGCCCTCTAGAAATAAATCAAAGGCGAGGGGGGCGAAGCCCGAAACGATATGACCTTTTTAATTACGATTCGTCACTGCGGTATATCCTAAGCTTTAAAATGACACCTCAATCTTAAAAATCGGTTCAGTAGGTCGAGAGAAAAAGGGACGTAACAGACAAAACCCTTATAGAAATAAGAATATAGATACAAGACAACTTACTTCAATATAATGTAATATTTCAGCACAGCCTTCATCGGACATATAAAAGTACATTAGGGCTTGTTCAAGACATCTAAGAGATGGGATGCTGAAATTTTTCCTCAACTGACATATTGGATTCACTTGATGTATATCTTCAAAGCTTTCTTTATGTTCTTGCCCATGTTAGACCAGTGGTTTAGACATGTCTTGATGTTTCAAGTCAAACAGATGGTCTATCATTATGGCTCTCACGGTGTTTGCTGTGTAGCCTTCATAATCTTTAGCAAGGCCGTAGCCACCGGGGGGGGGGGGGGGGGGGGGGGGGGGGGGGGGGGGGGGGTCAGGGGGTCGAAACCCCCCCCCCCGAAATTTTGGAACACATAATTAAAAAGACTTATAAAACATATGTAGCATTTTTTCATAAAAACACTGTTTGAAAATTAAATAATGTCAAGGAACTAACTTAAAAACAAAGTAAAAATACTCATTTGTTTAATTACAATGTTCAAATAATAACGGAAGTCGTAGTTAAACAGCTGTGTGCCCGCCAAAATGGGGATGATCGTGGTTCACGGAGCAGTGTAGGCTAACAACAAATGAGCGGGAATTTGACATAACCTTGGCATGTCAATTCCCTCATCAGAACGTGTGCCGATCGTGTGTGTACTGTGCAGTTTAGTTTTACATAGTGAATTTTGAATTAGTCTTCATAAAGCTTTGTGTTGTCTGTTTAATTGACATAGACGATATGAATGCTTAGTTAGGTATTTAAAACAAAACAAAAACAGTGAAAATATATTTTAATTATGCCTGCTCCTGCATCAACAGCCTCGATTTAACCTTTATATGACTAGCGAAGACAGCCAATATTTCTTCTTGTAATTTTTTCTTGTGATCAAAGATGTCTGAGCGGAAGTACTGAAGTATAGGACTACGATGTAAATTCACAGGAGAGAATACCTGAGTTTATTTTTTATGAACCCAACCAACCAACTTATAGGCCTAAGTTACTCTGATCTGATACGAGTTAGGTATATTTGTAACTAACTGTGTTTGGGCCTATGTATGCACACAAATCTCAAAAACGGCTGTTAACGATTTTCAAAAAATCTGAAAATAACTTAGGTATTTAATTCTGAGATAAAAAATATATTATTTCAGGTCTCAGTGTCAGGAAAAATCTTATTTCGTCATAGTCTTTAATTTAATTACGTAACACTTTTAACATTGGCCTTGAAACAAAGAAATAATGGAAACAGCTGAATCAACTGTCAAAGTACAGACCGTGAGTTCGAGTATAAACGTGATGCGGTATTGAATGGTAGCCAGTTACTGGTAAATTATAGTACTGAATGCTACTATAATAAATACAATTTACGTTTTTTTTTTTAAATCACACTTTATATTGGTGGTTATGAATAAATGAAATTTAGGTGAAAAGATAAAACAACTTTGCAATTTGTGGGATTGTAATTGATTTTAAAACAAAAGAATTAAAAATTAATTAAATCAGATGGTAACCATAGAAATATAATCCATGTGTTACGGATTCAACATGTGGTTAAACAAATATATAAAACAGTCTAAAAGGCAAAGGAGCTGAGTGAACGAGCTCGTCTTGAATATGAACAAGCATGTTTGCACTTGGCATTTTAGGGCACTGTCTGTTACTGATATTACTATGAAGAATTATTTAGGTTCCCAAGCAAATGCTCGGTCCCCAGGTATTTATTATAGACTGAGGAATAGGAATAGATGGAAATAATATGCTGATATCGAGTAATGTAGTTAGGCTACTGTGGTATTTATTGTGTTATGTATGTTTTATGTATGTTATTGTTATATATTGTTAGCATTGACATTTAGTGACTTTTAATCGTATGTTTTTTCAAAGTTAGCAAGCTTTCCTAAAAATAATAATGTAGTTCATATGATGATTAATGCCGTATTTTCTTCAATGCTAATAATAATAATAATTATTGTAATTATATACGTAGGCTCCTATTTAAATATTTAAAACGTCAAAAATCATACTTTAACATCATATTATAGCCTATTAACAATTGTGTTAAAATGAAAGTTTGATAGTTACGCGAAACTCAAACCCCCCCCCAAAATTTTTTTCTGGATACGGCTTTGATCTTTAGGATATTTTTTGCATCGTATTTGATAAACTATGTTCTTTTATTCACATGACAAACTTCCTTGAATCTTGTTGCTCTTTGAGGTAGCTACTGCTATTATGCAAACTTGGGGAGTCTTCAATTTGCTTGGAAACAAGGCACCTCATTTTGTTGCATAATCGAAAACCTGATATTTTGTTCACTTCTCCGTCAATTGGCAGTTTTGGTTTTGATATAATGTCTTTCAAAATTGGAGGGCGTCTAAAAATGACTCAAGGTGGTGATAAGAAAAGTTGACGCGTTAATGATGAGTTTTGCAGAGTGTTAACTAAATTTTTAAATGATTTCTTAATTTGCAATTTTTTGTGTTGTTGACATACTTTTGATAATAATTAACTGCTGTCATATTGTACTTAGAACCTTCAAATTTTGCATGGAAATAGCCTTTACAGTACGGTACGTATATCAATGAAATTAGCAAACATCAAAATATATAAACTTAACACTCCAACACTCACAAACAAATTTAAAACTGCGGAATGATGGTGACTTCCAATATCATTTATTTTTCTTTGGTTGTTAAGCTGTAATGAATTCCTGTATCAAATAAATATCTAATTGTTTTAAATTGTTTGTTTGGTCTTTATTACCTCCTGTATGTTAAAGAGAACATGAACAATTATCCAGTTAGGCAGGAAATCCACAATTATACAACCAGAAATTGTCACAATCTCATTATTCAAAAGCCTAGGTTACAAAAATTTTCAAATAGCCATAAGTATTTACAGATCAAATTGTTCAATAAACTGCCTTTAGAATTTAGAAACCTACCTTTAAAGTCTTTCAAGGCTAGATTAAATGGTTTTCTGACAAAAAATGTGTTCTATGAACTGAATGATTTTTTTAATTTTAATGGTATGATAAGTTGAATGTATGATTTTATTTTGTTTTAAAGATAAGATTAGTTATAAGTCAGTGACGAAGTCCATTGCAATGTAACTGTTGCTTAAAGACCAATAAAGATCATTGAATCATTGAATCATTGAATAGTAATTTAGTAAAGTTATTATTTAAGTTGGTAGCTGGCTATGATAGCCATACGATATATATATATATATCTAATATAATAAAAGAGTGCATTTAAGGGTCTAGAGAGAGAACTACTGAACGGATCGAGGCCGTTTGGTGTCAATAGATTTCTCATGACCCCTAAATGATAGGAAAAATATTGTATCCCTCGGAAAATGCCTTATAAAGCCGCAAAATGAAAATTAGACCTTATTTAGACCAATCGAGACGTGATTTTGTCGATTTGTTTACTGCTCCAGGTGATCCATATCTTACATTGAAATTTTTTGACACCACTGCTGCTTCCACTGCACTCTCTTCCACCATGCTGCTGCTTTACAAAGTGGTTTTGTAAACAAAACAGACAACTTTTCATTTCTATGATAATTGACAGATACAAATGAAATCAAGGACACACAATGTTGAAGTGTTTTTTAAAGCAGTAAAATAAATATTTAACAGCTGATGTTCTAATAAAATTTTTGTTGCTATACTATAAAGAGAGTTTGTTTAATATAGGTTATTGAATTTATGTATTTAAACTTACGAGCTATTTATTAATATTTGTTTGCACATATTTTTTATCTATCAACTAATGAGCTTTATGTTTTGAAACATATAAACATAATATTTTGATTGTAAAATTCTCCCCACCGTATTTTAATCCATTAATCTTTGTTATAACTAAGTTATATAACGTAATTATATTATTATTTTTTATCCTTTTAAGATAGTGATTCTACTAACAGTTTGTTTATTGTTCCCACTGATATAAACAATGAAGTAAAAAAATGTGATAATGTGTAACTACGAACTGGAAGAAATAAGTCTTGAAATATACAAGAAGAAATGCCAAGAATAAGAAATAGAGATGGAAATAAAGTGGAAACAAAAGACAGAGAATAAACATTTTGAATAGTGTGTTAGTGAAGGTAAAAAACCTACTATACGATTGACTTAAAGGACAATTCAGTAACACTTAGTACACCCAGGAATGTACTTCTATACCATTACGTGAAAAATTCAAGTCAGAACTTGAAAGCAACTTTCAGTTAAATGCATAAACACTGTTGAAGAGCCCACAGAATGGTGCCCAGTGATGCCAAAACCTAATAGGGACGGTAGCGTGTATCTAACAAAATTAAACAAGAACGTAAGGAGGCAAAAATGCCAGAGGTTGAGAACACACTTAATAAGATTGGTAAATCGTGAGTGTTAAATAAGATACAAACTCCAAATTCTGGCTAATTAAATGGACTCCGAGTCAGCAAAATTATACAAATAAGTTAATTGGCCATACAACTGGAATGGAATAAATGGAAATACGGTTGAAAACCTTTAATCATTATCTTTTTTGTAAAGTCTCATAGGCCTATATATTGTAAAACCATATGATACTAAGTATTATAAACTATTTAAACTTATTAACTATTTAAACTTATAAACTATTTAAACTTATAAACTATTAATGATATATAGAGATCGCCTCCTGATCGAAAGTAGACCAAATTTGAGTTGATCTGGACCCAAGAAGTTTAAAAACATTTTATAACTGAAACATCTGTTCTTCCGGTTTTTAACACTGTTTTTTGCAACAGCTGTCTAATGATTCAATTAATTTTCCTTCCTCCAAAAGATTAACATTGAAACTTTGAATGCCTGTGGGGCGTAGGCCTGGAGTCCAACGTGAATTATAATAGGATTCTGCTCATCTACAGGACTATACCTCACTAACGGTATGCGCGGATTTCTCATATAGTGCACATGAGCTGAGAAGAAAGGAGGAAAAGGAACATGCTTGAATATTAATATACAGTACACTCTCGTTCATCGGAACTAATGTGGCGGACGGCCGGTTCGGATGTAAAAAAATTCCGATAAAGCGGAGTCCGGTGTGAGTCATCATTTCCGCCCGTACGGTGACCTATCTTGATTGTATTCACTCTTGTTTTTAAGATAACACAAGAGATTTTATGAAAATAAGGCACTCAAACATTGAACATGGTAACAATGAACCTATAGGAATAAAAAACACAGGAAATAAAGATACAAAATATTTATTCTCATATTCCATATTCATATTCCAGCAGTCAACTAACTTCCACGTAACACAGGTGCAGTCGCGACGCGAGACATACTGAATGACAGTTTGGGAAGCGGTCAACGCGGATGTTCACTTCCTGCCCCCTTCCTCCTTCTATATTTGTGCGAATACTCTACGGCCTCGTAAATCACATCGATGGGTACAGATTATGGAAAACGCCTGATGACTTTTGATGCAAAATGTGATACTTCACTGTTGTGCGGATAGAACGAATGGAAATTGAAGGCGCTAAAACGGAAAAATTATTTATTTCGTAAGAAAAAAAAATTAATAATATCCAGATTTTCAGTTCCGATGAAGCGGAGTTCCGATGTCGCCGAGTCCGATGAACGAGAGTGTACTGTACGAGGTGGCCCATGCGCAAATTGCGCATTTTATGATTCTGTATGAGTAAAACTCGCTTACAGTACATGAATGTTGATAATGAAGTGACAAAGATCTATTTTTGTTTGCTATCTGGCTTTTAAAATTCATCTGAAGGTAACCAGATGTTAAATTACAATTCACATTAAAGAACTTGCAATAAAAGTCTGTCAACATTTTAAAGCGCCCTCTAGAAATAAATCAAAGGATAGAAGGGCAAAGCCCGAAACAATACGACCTATTTAATTGCGATTCGTTACTGCGGAATATCCTAAGCTTTAAAATGACACCTAATTCTTAAAAATCGGTTCAGTAGGTCGAGAGAAAAAGGGACGTAACAGACGAAACCCTTACAGAAATAAGAAGATACATAGATAACTGTTCACATTGCTAAAGAAATGGAAATTGGAATACTAGGTTGTCTGTGGATTAATAAATTCTGTGACCATTTTCAAACGTGAACATCAAATTCACGAATAATCATCATGAAAATTACCCGTCAATTTTGATGGGCTGTTTGCTAGTATCTATATATAATACATGATGCCCCTTTTTTGTTAACACTACTCCTCCCTTATTTCTGGACCAATTTTAAAGTTTGAGGTGTCAATAGAATGGTCTCAGTTCGTAGTTTTGCAATAAGGTTTTAAATTTTTGATATTTTAACTCTGAAGCTCACGGGAAGCCCTCAAAGTTCAATTTTTGTCCATAAGATTAACATGGGGAACAATTCATATTGAATTGCTAAATAAAACAGCTGTTGATAGTTAAATAAACAAACACATATGTTAAAAGCAAGGAATCTAAAATTAATAAAAAACATATTAAAACACCTGTTTAAAAGAGACATTTTAAAGTTTTTTACCTCCACTATATATAAAAAATCTTATTACAAAAATGGTTTGTATAAAGAGAAATTTTAACCAAAATTTTAATGCACATAAAACTAAAATGGACCACATCAACAAAGATGTAGATTCTCTTAATTTTTATGATTTCTTAATTTAAATTTTGTAATGCCATAGACAGTTAAGTTGAAGAGGATTGAGTTCTTTATAAATAGTAATGTGGACTCATTCACTATTTTGACGACTAGGTACCTCATACAGTACTACAAAACAGCCGTAGTGGAGTGCTGCATAACTCATAGGACCGGGGAGTTGTAATGAAATAGCATTGATTTTGCTGTTTAAATGGCCTCATTTGCTTTAAATTCAATGCAAAATCCGCGTTTTTATGAAGAAAAATCGCAATAACTCCGTTATTTATTGTCAGATCCTTACAAACTTGGCACCATTGGTTAGGTAATTTAATTTGGCAACTTTTTTGTGTCTTGTAAAATTTTTATAAAATTTACCTATTTTGAGATATTTGAGTTTTAAAATTTAAAATGGCCGCCATTTTGAAAATATACAATGGAAAAAATTAATTTTTTTCTTGGGAATGTACATTGGTATGATAAAGATTTATACCAAATATGATCTGAATACAACCATCCGTTACGGAAATAAAAATTATTATGTGTAAAAAACAAGATGGCGGCTGTGTGAGTAACTTAAGACTTCCGGACAATTTAAATATGATATTTATATATGTTTTTAACCCAGGAACAATGCCCTAATAGTCCGGGGAAGTTAGCATTTCAATCTGACAAAATTAATAACAAAACAAAACCACTTGGGACGTGTTTGGCATGGTCCCCTGATCATTTTGTGAAAATTCCCAACTTTTCCCACTTTGGCATTTTCCGCCATCTTGGAAAATGGCGGCTAAAATATTTTATTATGTAAGGGTTTATTTAAAAATTAATTGGACGATAACCATGCGAGGTAAAAACCCCAAATAAAATTTATTCTACTCAGAAAAAGATTTCCTACAAGAAAATGTGGTATTTATTGGTGGGATCTTACACGCCAAGGACAATATTTGAACGTAAACAAAAAATTTGACAGAATTTTCATGTTATATTTGAGAATTTTCTTAGTTTACTTAGATTGTATTGAAGATATGAATTTTGTCCCTTGACAAAAGTTGTAGCCAATAAAATTTTGCATCTTTTCATGTATAATGTTTGAACATTACTCTTAAAACAAACACTGCAAAATATTTTAAATTTTAACTTTTATGTATTTTAGCAACAGGAAACATAAAAAATTAATATTTTCGCATGCAAGTACAACATTAATAACGTATTGAAACGAGTTGGGACTTATTTGGGGTGGTTCCATGATCATTTTGTGAAAATTTCCATTCATTCCCACCTTGGAATTTTCCGCCATCTTGGAAAATGGCGACTAAGACATGTCATTGTGTAAGCTTTCATTTAAAAATCGATTTTACGATAACCATACAGTGTAAAAACCTCAAACAAGATTTATTCTACTCACGAAAACATTTCCTACAAGAAAATGTGGTTTTTATTGATGGTATCTTACACGCTAGGGACAATATTGGAACATAAACTTAAAATTTTACAGGATTTTCATGTTATAGTTGCGAATTTCCTTGTTTACTTCGATATGATTTTTGTCCCTTTACAAAAGTTGGAGCCGATAAAATTGTGCATATTTTCATGTATAATGTTTGCACATTACTCCTAAAATAAGAGCTAAAAATATTTTAATTTTTAACTTCTATGTAGTTTGGAGACGGGTGAACAAATTATAATTTGAGCAGGCAAATGCAACATTAATAAGTAAGTAAACCTTTATTGACGTGTTTGGCATGGTCTCCCGATAATTTGCGAAAATTCTAACCTTTTTTAAATCATTATTTCCGCCATCTTGGAAAATGGTGGCTAAGTATCAGAATCATATCACGTTTTTTGTTTTAAAATTAATTGTACATTAACCATAAGATGTAAAATCCTCAAACAAAATGTAAGTCTGTTGCACTCATCAAAGCGTTTCGCGTAAGAAATTGTATTCTTTATTGATTTCACATCTTACATGTCACACCCAACATCTGAGCGTTTAGTTTTAATTTTGTAAAAATATCATTTATATTTCTATGTATCGCCAAGTTTGCTTTAATGGTATTAAATATGCAGTTTGTACTTGCACAAAATATGTAGCCCTTTAGTTCGTGCATCTTTTAATATAGTTCATCAGCACATAACTAGGCCTACTGATTGGACTTTTTATATTGATTTGCGATGGGATTAAAAATGAGATAAAAACTATTCAAGCACAATAATAACACAGAAAAAACACTTGGATCGTTTTTGACATGGTGACCTCTCAATTTTTAAAAATTTGTTGATTTTTCCACAGTTTCACTTCTCAAAAATCAATAAAAATACATATAAAAATAAAAAATCTTTATTGTTGTTGGACAGGTACATGACATGAAATGGGCATAGTCAGGGAAATATAAAACTACTTGTAACTAAAAATAATAAACTGGAGCCTATTAGGCTGTGTTGTTACTTAGGCCTAAAACAAGCTTGGTATACAAACCTCGAACAAGTTTCATTATAATCTCTACAGAAAAATTCTATTCCTTGAATGAAAGTTTCAATTTTCAATTAGATTATTTATGTAATATTGTAACAGAATTACAATATAAGGGAATTACAAGTTACGGGAGCGGTAGCTCAGTGGTAGAGCTCTGGCCTCACAAGCCAGCGGTCCCCGGTTCGATCCCGGGCGACGACATTACACGTGCAAACATGAGCGGTCACCTCTAGCTAGCCTATGTGACTTAATGCCGTGACCGTACCTTGCTGTCTTTAGATCACCGCACAGGCCTATTGGCCCATGGTGACGGGCAGTGGAGGTTTAATATAAAAAAAAATGAACCAACATAGGTTTAAGCTACTATATGGTTGTGTGGCACGTAATACTTGACATCAATAAACTACACACCACATGTTTTTATATATATATACAGTACACTCTCGTTCATCGGAACTAATGTGTCGGACGGCCGATTCGGATGTCAAAAAATTCCGATGAAGCGGAGGCCGTCGTGAGTCATCATTTCCGCCCGTACAGTGACCTATCGTGATTGTATTCACTCTTGTTTTTAAAGCAACACTAGAGATTTTATGAAAATAAGGCACTCAAACTGTGAACATGGTAACAAATGAACCTATAGGAATAAAAACAACGCAGGAAATAAAGATCCAAAATCGTTATTCTCATATTCCATATTTATATTCCACTCATATTCCAGCAGTCAACTGACTTCCACGTAACACAGGTGCAGTCGCGACGCGAGACAGACTGAATGACAGTTTCAGTCGAAACGGATGTTCACTTCCTGCCCCCTTCCTCTTTCTATTTTTGTGTGAATACTCCACGTCCTCGTAAATCACATCGATACGTACAGATTATGGAAAACGCCTGATGACGTTAGACGCAAAATGTGATACTTCACTGTTGTGCGGATAGAACGAATGAAATTGAAGGCGCTAAAACGGAAAAATGATTTATTTCGTAAGAAAAAATAAATTAATAATATCCAGATTTTCAGTTCCGATGAAGCGGAGTTCCGATGTCGCCGAGGCCGATGAACGAGAGTGTACTGTATTTTTAAATTAAATGCATTGACAAGTGAAATACATATTGTTTAAGGGTTTTACATTTCATGGTTGATGTACAATTCATTTTAAAATATAAGTATGAAATGGCTAGGCCTACATTATTTAGCCTTTCCAATATGGTTGAAATTGCCAAACATGTCAAAAAGGTTTTACTTAGTTACTAATGTTGTACTTGCCTGCTAAAATTATTATTTGTTTGTTAGCTGTCACCAAACTACATAAAAGTTAATTTTTAAAAAAAAATTTCTTAAAATATTTTAAGAGTAATATACAAACATTATACACGGAAAGATGCACAATTTCATGGGCTACAACTTTTGTAAAGGTACAAACTTCATATTTTCAATTCAGACGAAGAGCATGTAATATAGTTTCATGTTTATATTCAATTATTGACTCTGGCGTCGATACCATTAATATACACCATAATTTCTTGAAGGATATTTTTTTCGAAGAGAAAAGTCTTGTCTATGCTTTTACACTGTATCGTTATCGTACAACTAATTTTTTGGTAAAAGTCTTCATAATTACATACTTGGCCACCATTTTCCAAGATGGCGGAAGATGGCAAAGTTGGAATAAATGGGAATTTTCACAAAACGATCGTGGCACCATGCCAAACAAGTCCCGAATGGTTTCACTAGGTTAATAACATTGTATTTGCCTGCTCAAATTATAATTTGTTTTTAACCTGTCTTCAAACTACATAAAAGTTAAAATTTAAAATATTTTTTAGCCTTTGTTTTAGGAGTAATGTGCAAACATTATAAATGAAAAGATGCACAATTTTATTGGCTACAACTTTTGTTAAGAGACGAAATTCATATCTTCAATATAATCGAAGTAAACTAGGAAAATTCGCAAATATGACATGAAAATTCTATAAAATTTTAAGTTTATGTTCAAACATTGTCCCTAGCGTGTAAGATACTAGCAATAAATACCACATTTTCTTATAGGAAATCTTTTCGTGAGTAGAATAAATCTTGTTTGTGGTTTTTACACTGTATTGTTATCGTATAATCGATTTTTAAATGAAAGCTTACACAATGACATGTCTTAACCGCCATTTTCCAAGATGGCGGAAAATGCGAAGGTGGGAATGAATGGAAATTTTCACAAAGTGATCATGGAACCACCCCAAATAAGTCCCAACTCGTTTCAATACGTTATTAATGTTGTACTTGCATGCGAAAATATTAATTTTTATGTTGCCTGTCACTAAAATACATAAAAGTTAAAATTTAAAATATTTTATATTGTTTGTTTTAAGAGTAATGTGCAAACATTATACATGAAAAGATGCACAATTTTATTGGCTACAACTTTTGTCTTGGGACAAAATTCATATCTTCAATACAATCTAAGTAAACTAAGAAAATTCTCAAATACAACATGAAAATTCTGTCAAATTTTTGGTTTACGTTCAAATATTGTCCTTGGCGTTTAAGATCCCACAAATAAATACCACATTTTCTTGTAGGAAATCTTTTTCTGAGTAGAATAAATCTTATTTGGGGTTTTTACATCGCATGGTTATCGTACAATTAATTTTTAAATAAACGCTTACATAGTAAAATATTTTTGCCGCCATTTTCCAAGATGGCGGAAAATGCCAAAGTGGGAAAAGTTGGGAATTTTCACAAAATGATCAGGGGACCATGCCAAACACGTCCCAAGTGGTTTTGTTTTGTTATTAATTTTGTCAGATTGGACCCCTATATTGTCATAACGGCCCCGGACTATAAAGTATTGGTAGGGAGTTCTGAAACACCCTGTATACACAGGGTGAACAACTTAACTGTGCCACCATTGGCATATCCTAAACTATGAGACTTAGAGAAAACTTTAAATGGGGAACATCACCTATTTTTTTAAGGCAATAAAAAATATGAATTCCATTTTCTTCTAAATGGCCGCCATTTTCCAATAAGGCGGCCTACTTTAAAATTTCTTATGTGACACCCTATATTTTATGGTGTTTTTTAAATGTACATGTAATTTTAAAACATTTTTATTCTTTGACATTTTTCTCTAAACCTATCGGTTAGGGAGCTACAGGTAATTAAAGTTCATTTTTAGATCCATAAGAATAACATGGGCCAAACTTTATCTGTCCATAACTCCGAAACCATTCAGTAAAATAAAAAATAATCAAGAATAAAAATGTCTTAAAATTATGTTTTAATGCCATTTTTTCATAATAACATCAGTTTTTATTAACTTTTATTTTTTGGCCGCCATATTGGAAGTAAGTTAATTTATGCGTAAATGATAATTTTTATATGTGAAATGTTCTTCAAACGTAATTTTAAGTAATTTTTATTCTTGAGTATTTTTTATTTTACAGAATGGTTTCGGAGTTATGGACAGTTAAAGTTTGCCCTATGTTATTCTTATGGAACTAAAAATGAACTTTAATTACCTGCAGCTCCCTAACCGTTAGGTTTAAAGAAAAATGTCAAAGAAAAAAAAATGTTTTAAAATTACATGTACATTTCAAAAACACCATAAAATATAGGTGTCCCATAAGAAATTTTAATGTTGGTCGCCATATTGGAAAATGGCGGCCATTTAGAAGAAAATGAAATTCATATTTTTTATTGCCTCAAAAAAATAGGTGATGTTCGCCATTTAAAGTTTTTTCTAATAAATCTCATAGTTAGAATGAGATTTACGATTTTGCTGTTTTTAATTTTGTGTTTCATGTTTTGTTGCTTACATTGTTGATACCCTGTTTACCGGCATCCGCAGTTCCCATATAAAACCAATGGTGGCACTGTTAAGTTGTTCACCCTGTATACTGGGTGAGTTTCTACTGACGGCCATAACTTCGCCAGTGGATTCTTATTATCAAAAGGAACAAAAAAGTCCCAGTTAACCCTAGTCCGATTCCAAACCGTTTGTCCATAATTTCGAGTTTTTTGGTTTTTATAATAAAACTGGACTTTGTCCCACAATTTGCGTGATAAAAATTAAACCAATTAACCTAGCGACTCATACTTAAAATAATTAGATAGAACATACAATTTTCTATAAAATCAAGGTTACTTTTAAAAATATTCCATTTCTTTCACCGGTTTCTAGCCAAATTTAGATAAAAAATATGCTAAATTAATTATTTAGGTTAAGTTTCAAGAGCATTTTTCGTTACTTTAACCTAATGTCACGTAATGTCCAACTAGATAAAAAACTTCCCTATTTAATAACTTTAAACCAATATCCTATTTAAACCTGTTGCAGGTAGGAATGAGAGAAAAAATACAACAAAACTAAATTAAAACACGGTTTACAAGTGAGGGTACGGTATTATGTTTAATATTAAAAGGTAAATAGCCAAAAAACTGTAGTGCAGTAACTCAATGTAGAATGATTTTGTAATAAAAAGGAATTAACAAGCCTCCAGAAAGGCCAATGTTAATAGCTACTTAATTAAGTTTTCGAAATGACCGCCATTTTGTCTGACACAGATGTGGACACGTTTTCTCAGTTCTCTTACAGTCGCCTTTAAGTTGACAGCATTGCGCAGTCGTGCAGTAGCTGCTACAATCCGGTTTCTCACTTCTTCAGCAGATTCCACTGGTGTCCGATAGACTTCTTGTTTTAGATACCCCCAAAAGTAATAATCAAGGGGATTGAGGTCTGGTGACCGTGGAGGCCAAGCAACGGTCCCACCTCTTCCGATCCACATGTGGAAGTTGTTGCTTAAATAATCACGTACATTGACATCGTAGTGCGGGGGTGCACCATCGGCTTGGTATACAATACGATCACGCAAATTCAATGGAAGGTCTTCAAGGAGTTCTGGTAGGATTTCAATCAGGAATTGCAAGTAGGTTACTCCATTAAGCGTTGGAGGAAGGTCGAGATATGGTCCAATCACTCGATTTCCGATCAGTCCAGCCCACACATTTACCTTGAATCGTGACTGACTTCGAGATTCACGAACGAGGTGCGGGTTATCTTCAGCATAGTGATGCTCGTTGTGAAAATTAAAGACCCCATCTCTCGTAAATGTACATTCATCAGTCCATAAAATTGTTTTCAGGACACCGCGGTCATGTTGCTGGATCCACCGACAAATCTGAAGCCTCTGAGGCGGATCTCTCGCCTCGAGCTTCTGTACGCGCGTGAAATGAAATGGGTGCAACCATCAACGTAATAATTTTGATATAAAGGTTTGAGAAACCCCAAATTCAATCGCTAATGTCCTCGTACTTATCCTCGGATCTTCACTTAACCGTTCCATCACAGCCTCTTCCAATCCGACATCCTGCATGAAGTTACCGACTAAGCGGTCGTTGGTTGGAAACCTTCCATTTTCACGCAAACATTGGTGGACACGAATAAAAGTTTTTCGATCAGGAACTCGCCTATTTGTATTTGTATTTCAGCGTTGGTCTGTACTCGCGAACACTTTCAGATGCATTGTCAGAACAAAAACCATAGACAAAATGCATGTCAGCATATTCTGAACTTGTAAACGGAACCATATCAAAAATAATAACAAACAACCGCTTTTATGAAGTGGAATCCAAATAAACATCAATTAATAGTTGCACTGGCATTCAGTGCGGCTGATATTCAGACTTTTTTATGGACAACAATGAATCAGCTGATTGGAACCAGTAACAAGCTACAGGCTTTCATAACACAAGACACTAGGGTTGATTATTATCTGTATGTTTGTTACTTTTCTAAAACCAAATCAGTAAACTGTTTTTATTTTAGTTTTATTTTTTTTAAATACTTGTTTATTCCTTGTTATTACAAAATCATTTTACATTGAGTTACTGTACCACAGTTTTTGTTTTTGTTTTTTTTTTTTTTTTTTTTTTTTGGCTACCTTTTAATATTAAACATTATACCCACACTTGTAAACCGTGTTTTAATTTAGTTTTGTTGTATTTTTTCTGTCATTCCTACCTGCAACAGGTTTAAATAGGATATTGGTTTAAAGCGTATTAAATAGGGAAGTTTTTTATCTAGTTGGACATTACGTGACATTAGGTTAAAGTAACGAGAAATGCTCTTGAA
Organism: Neoaliturus tenellus; assembly: GCA_030545055.2. Classification (NCBI taxonomy): domain Eukaryota; kingdom Metazoa; phylum Arthropoda; class Insecta; order Hemiptera; family Cicadellidae; genus Neoaliturus; species Neoaliturus tenellus. The sequence goes on along the minus strand of CM061533.1, from coordinate 67,417,461 downwards.
ACTTAACCTAAATAATTAATTTAGCATATTTTTTATCTAAATTTGGCTAGAAACCGGTGAAAGAAATGGAATATTTTTAAAAGTAACCTTGATTTTATAGAAAATTGTATGCTCTATCTAATTATTTTAAGTATGAGTCGCTAGGTTAATTGGTTTAATTTTTATCACGCAAATTGTGGGACAAAGTCCAGTTTTATTATAAAAACCACAAAACTCGAAATTATGGACAAACGGTTTGGAATCGGACTAGGGTTAACTGGGACTTTTTTGTTCCTTTTGATAATAAGAATCCACTGGCGAAGTTATGGCCGTCAGTAGAAACTCACCCTGTATACAGTGTGTTCATTTTTTTTATGCTCACCATTGGGATCTCGCAAACTATAAAAGTTACAGGAAAGGTCAAAGTAGCAAAGTAGTGCGGAATTATAAGCTGAACAAAATGATGTGTAAAAATCCCTGATATTTCTACTTTTTCGTTCGCTGTGCTCAAAAAACGGTTTTTTTGCTCAAAACTTCTCTTGTCTATAACTGTGTTATTTGTTAAAGTACAAAAAAACTTTTTAGATAAAACTTTACTAAAATTTTACGTAGATTCTGAATATTAAAATTAAAATTTTTTATTTCAAACGGTTTTTGAGATATTTTTGACAAGTTGATTATTTGTAAAGCAAGTATGTATTTTTTCATCATCATAAAAAAGAAATCATTTTTCTGATCACGAAAATACCAAGTATGGCGTATTTATTTATCATAATAATTATTTAATTATAAAAAATGTGATTAATAAGCAACCCTGAAATGCTAATAATGAGGATGCTTCTAGCATGCGGTGCAACAATGGTGTAAATCAGCTGTTTTTAATTTTGTGTTTCATGTTTTGTTGCTTACATTGTTGATACCCTGTTTACCGGCATCCGCAGTTCCCATATAACAGCTGATTTACACTATTGTTTTATGGGAACCGCGGATGCCGGTAAACAGCTGATCAACAATGTAAGCAACAAAATATGAAACACAAAATGAAAAACAGCTGATTTACACCATTGTTGCACCTCATGCTATAAGCATCCTCATTATTAGCATTTCAAGGTTGCTTATTAATCACATTTTTTATAATTAAATAATTATTGTGATAAATAAATACGCCATATTTGGTATTTTCGTGATCAGAAAAATTATTTCTTTTTTATGATGATGAAAAAAATACTTACTTGCATTAAAAATAATCAACTTGTCTAAAATATCTCAAAAACCAATTGAAGTAAAAAATTTAATTTTAATATTCAGAATCTATGTAAAATTTTAGTAAAGTTTTATCTCAAAAGTATTTTTGTATTTCAACAAATAACAAAGTTATAGGCAAAAGAAGTTTTGAGCAAAAAACAGTTTTTCGAGCACAGCGAACGAATCAGTATAAATATCTGGGATTTTTACACATCATCTTGTTCAGCTTATAATTCCGCACTACTTTGCTAATTTGACCTTTGGCAAGCTTAATAACCTGGAAAAGTTTGTAAAGGTTGAAGCTGGACACCCTGTTTATATATAGTAATTTTGTCATATCTCAATTCATTAACCCTCCAGACCGATTTGAAAGATTTAAAATTTGCAAATTCAAATACCCTACTATTTAACATAATATTGTTGGTAGCTACTCTAATATTGTACTTAGGAGCTTCAAATACCCCCCGTTGCAGCAGACCTGCGTACTCAGCGAATTTCCAAATTGGTAATAATTTTGACCACATAAAACTGTAAACCAAATAAAATCACATGCTCATAAATAGGGAAATAAATGTCTATTCTCCTTATGATAAATATAGGGAGAGTATGCAGGTATGATGCCATGGGGAATACTAAAAAAAGGTTTTATCATAAAAAAAATTATTTTGACCATATGAAGCCATTTATTAAGTTTCATTAATATCTGTCCATTGCTAAAGAAGTTTGCCTATTCTCCATATGATTAACATGGGAAAAGAGTATGCAGGTTTGCTGCCATGATAACCTCAAAAACCAAGATTTTTTACCATAAATGGATGAATCTCAACCAAATGAAGCCAAATTCCAAGTTTCATCGAAAAATATTTGTTAATAAGTGAAATTGTCCATAAGATTAACATTGGAGAACGAAAATACAATGTACTGTCTTTAGCCTTTTTAATATATCGGTAACCAATGGAGATAGAGCAAAGCTTCAAGATACCATAGATTAAGCATACATGCTTAATCTATGAAGATACTAAATTGTGTGTTTTTTTGAGCTAAATCCAATGGTCAAAATAAAAATTTAAAATTTTTAAAATTTACATATGAAAAATGCAAAAAACCCATTTTTGGGGTACAAAACCCCCCAATACTACCCTTACCGGTAGGTCGATATGTCTGGTTTACGAACTCATCCGAATAAACGTAGGATTACACATCTCTACCAAATGTGGTCTCGATCGGACCATTTTTACGAGAGTTATCGTGTCTAGGGACACATACATATATATATAATACCCCCGTCGCAGCAGACCTGCTTACTCAGCGAATTTCCAATGGAATTTCAGATTATTTACTTTCCCCATAAAAAACACCATAGGATCGAGTATGTAGGTTTTCTGCCATTGGGTGTTGTTAGAAAATCTATGTTAATCAATAATTGGTAAATGTAAACACAAAATTGTATAATATTAATTGTATAATATTGGCCTAAAGTTAGGCCATTTAATTTTTTACAGAGGTTTTATGTAAAGTGTACTTAAGTAGGCCTATTTTTATCTAGTTTTAAGTAATTTTCTGTGATATACTGAATGTTGACCTGGCCTATATGTTATGGCTAAAACTATGACAATGCCTCGATACTTGTACAAGTGAAATGGCAATAAAGATGATTTGATTTGTATCAAACTCTGGCAATTTTTTGTTTATGGGGAAAATATAAACCCCATGGGGGTGAGTATGTAGGTTTGACGCCATATGGGTTTTGTAAGCAAGTAAAAGTTAAACCTTATATTGATAATGTACATACCAAATTTGATTAAGTTATGTCAATAAATAAGCAAGATATAGGGTTTTCTTGATTTCCCATAAGAATAACATAGAAAACACATTTTTGGATTTGCCCCGTAACCAGTTAAATGCTAAGATAAAAATTCAAAGTACCAAAATGTTTGTTTTTTTAAGTTTTTAAATGGTTTCAGTTAAAATTGATGAATTTAAAAAATTAGGGTCCAAAAATGTCAAAAACCCATTTTTGACCCCTTTGAAACCCCATAAAACCCCGTTCCCATAACCCGACAATGCTGGTTCACGAACTCATGAAAATAGACCTGGTCTTACACCTCCATACCAAATTTCATCAAAATCGGAGGTCCCCTTCAAAAGTTATCAGTACCACGGACACATATATATATATATATATATATATATATATATATATATATATGAAAATGAACGAATGGTGTTTTTGGCTTCTGGGGACCTCAAAATGAAAAAGTAAAGTGATCCCGGGCTTAGGTCTTGCCATGGCTACTACCGTAATAGCGTATTACCTATAGGGAAATTCGCTCAAATTTAGAATGACTTATTTTTGGTCTCTGTGCACCTAAAAACGAAAAAGTAACATGGTCCCGGGCTTAGGTCTTACCATGAGACCTACGGTAATAGCTTATTCCCTATGGGAAATTCGTTAAAACCAAGATTTTTTACCATAAATGGATGAATCTCAACCAAATGAAGCTGAATTCCAAGTTTCATTGAAAAATATTGGTTAATGAGATAAATATTAACACATCCCAATCCCCCATAAGATTAACATTGGAGAACCAAAACACAATGTACTGTCTTTAGCCTTTTTAATATATCGGTAACCAATGGAGATAGAGCAAAGCTTCAAGATACTAAATTGTGTGTTTTTTTGAGCTAAATCCAATGGTCAAAATAAAAATTTAAAATTTTTAAAATTTACATATGAAAAATGCAAAAAACCCATTTTTGGGGTACAAAACCCCCCAATACTACCCTTACCGGTAGGTCGATATGTCTGGTTTACGAACTCATCCGAATAAACGTAGGATTACACATCTCTACCAAATTTGGTCTCGATCGGACCATTTTTACGAGAGTTATCGTGTCTAGGCACACATACATATATATATAATACCTCCGTTGCAGCAGACCTGCTTACTCAGCGAATTTCCAATGGAATTTCAGATTATTTACTTTCCCCATAAAAACACCATAGGATCGAGTATGTAGGTTTTCTGCCATTGGGTGTTGTTAGAAAATCTATGTTAATCAATAATTGGTAAATGTAAACACAAAATTGTATAATATTAATTGTATAATATTGGCCTAAAGTTAGGCCATTTAATTTTTTACAGAGGTTTTATGTAAAGTGTACTTAAGTAGGCCTATTTTTATCTAGTTTTAAGTAATTTTCTGTGATATACTGAATGTTGACCTGGCCTATATGTTATGGCTAAAACTATGACAATGCCTCGATACTTGTACAAGTGAAATGGCAATAAAGATGATTTGATTTGATTTGTATCAAACTCTGGCAATTTTTTGTTTATGGGGAAAATATAAACCCCATGGGGGTGAGTATGTAGGTTTGACGCCATATGGGTTTTGTAAGCAAGTAAAAGTTAAACCTTATATAGATAATGTACATACCAAATTTGATTAAGTTATGTCAATAAATAAGCAAGATATAGGGTTTTCTTGATTTCCCATAAGAATAACATAGAAAACACATTTTTGGATTTGCCTTGTAACCAGTTAAATGCTAAGATAAAAATTCAAAGTACCAAAATGTTTGTTTTTTAAGCTTTTTTAAATGGTTTCAGTTAAAATTGATGAATTTAAAAAATTAAGGTCCAAAAATGTCAAAAACCCATTTTTGACCCCTTTGAAACCCCATAAAACCCCGTTCCCATAACCCGACAATGCTGGTTCGCGAACTCATGAAAATAGACCTGGTCTTACACCTCCATACCAAATTTCATCAAAATCGGAGGTCCCCTTTAAAAGTTATCAGTACCACGGACACATAGATATATATATATATATATATATATATATATGAAAATGAACGAACGGTGTTTTTGGCTTCTGGGGACCTCAAAATGAAAAAGTAAAGTGATCCCGGGCTTAGGTCTTGCCATGGCTACTACCGTAATAGCGTATTACCTATAGGGAAATTCGCTCAAATTTAGAATGACTTTTATTTTTGGTCTCTGTGCACCTAAAAACGAAAAAGTAACATGGTCCCAGGCTTAGGTCTTACCATGAGACCTACGGTAATAGCTTATTCCCTATGGGAAATTCGTTAAAACCAAGATTTTTTACCATAAATGGATGAATCTCAACCAAATGAAGCTGAATTCCAAGTTTCATTGAAAAATATTGGTTAATGAGATAAATATTAACACATCCCAATCCCCCATAAGATTAACATTGGAGAACCAAAACACAATGTACTGTCTTTAGCCTTTTTAATATCTTGGTAACCAATGGAGATAGAGCAAAGCTTCAAGATACTAAATTGTGTGTTTTTTTGAGCTAAATCCAATGTTTAAAATAAAATTTTTAAAATATACTTATGAAAAACGCAAAAAACCCATTTTTGGGGTACAAAACCCCCCAAAACTGCCCCTTCCGGTAGGTCGATATGTCTGGTTTACAAACTCATTCGAATAAACGTAGGATTACACATCTCTACCAAATTTGGTGTTGATGGGACCATTTTTACGAGAGTTATCGTGTCTAGGGACACACATATATATAAAATTTTTAATGACTATTATTTTTGGTCTCTGGGTACCTAAAAACGAAAAAGTAACATGGTCCCGGGCTTAGGTCTTACCATGAGACCTACGGTAATAGCTTATTCCCTATGGGAAATTCGCTAATATTGAATGCACATAGGCTGCTCCTGGAGTATAAAAGGAAAATTATCAAAAGTAAAAACATTAAATTTTGATACCCTTCTAGAGTAATAATTTACAGCCTTGATACTTTATTAATAATTAATATACCCCCGTCGCAGCAGACCTGCGTACTCAGCGAATTTCCAAACGATCTTGAGATATTGTATTTTCCCCATAAACACCACAAGAGTGGGTATGTAGGTTTGCTGCCTTGGGATGTTGTTAGAAAATGTAATAGTTAAATTAGGTAAATGTCAAACTGTATCAATATTCGGCACTTTTTAATTTTCCCCATAAACCCCATTTGGGTGAGAATGTAGGTTTGCTGCCATATGGGTGTTGTAAGCAAATATCAGTTAAATCCTACCTAGTGAATGTACATACCAAATATTATTAAGCATGGTGTTCTTTTCATTTTCCCCATAAATCCCATAGGGGTGAGTACATAGGTTTGCCGCCATTTGGGTGTTGTAAGCAAATATCAGTTAAACCCTATCAAGTGAATGTACATACCAAATTTTATCAAGTTATTCCAATAATTAAGCGAGATACAGGGTTTCGTTAATTGCCTATAAGATTAACATGGAAAACTTAGTTTTGGCTTTTCTCCGTAACCTGTTAAGCCAAGTTAAAAATTCAAAATACTAAATTGTTTGTTTTTTTAAGCTCTTTTAAATGGTTTTAGTTAAAATTGTTGAATTTCGACAATTATGCTCAAAAAATGCAAAAAACCCATTTTTGACCCTTTTGAAACCCCATAATACCCCCGTCGCAGGAAACCTGCGTACTCAGCAAATTTTCAATGGAATTTCTGATTATTTACTTTCCCCACAAAAACACCATGGGATCGAGTATTTCATTGCTGGGGTTTTTACTTTTGAATTACTGTTACAAACGTGTTGAAAGCTTTAGAATTTTTTATGTGTTAAAGTCTAGTACCGTTGTGCCGAGCTTTCGCTCTATAAATATGTTGTGTTACAAAATGTTTATAGTTGCATTAAAGTTAATTATGTGAAAGTGAGATGTCAGTCTTCCCTTTTCTGTAGGTCGTTTTTTTTTTAACTTGACCCTCCTCAAGAACATTGGGGTGGGAAACATATTTAAACTAAACAAATAATTTAAACTTGCGATAGACGTTTCTTTTTGTGTAGCAGTTTTACTTAAATAACATTTTTATATAGTCTCTATCTATAAAAATGAAAGTATGTATTTTAAAAAGCGAAAGCTTCTGTATTGCGAAGCTTGTGTGTATTGAATATTTGAATAGGCGCAAAGACTACTGTGGTGATTGACCTGAGATGTTGTAGAAACTGTACTTTATTTTTCAAGGAGAAAGATTACTGTTATTCATAAGCTTCTGGGCCTTGTCCTAGTGGTCTTGCAGATGTACTGTGTACGTCGAAATTAAAACGTTTATACAACAGAATAATCAAAAGTAATAAATAAATAAATCTTTATTGTCGTAAGAATACAAATGATCATTGACAATGTCATAATTACAGTGTGGCTGCACAGTCAAAATGCCTTAGCTCTAAAGAAGAATGTCTAAAATGTATAATATAAAATATTTGTTATAAAATATACATATATCTTTAAAATTGAATATTTTCAAAATTAAAGAATTCATCCAGTCTATAAAAAGGGTGACCCAATAACCAATTATATAATTTTTGTTTAAAAACCTTGAAGGAATAATTTTTAGCAGAACCTTCCAAAACATTGTATACTTTCGCAGATATTACAATGTGGCTGTTGGAAGTTTTGCTTAAACGATGAGGTTCCAATAAAGCATTATGTTTTTTACGTGTATTGTAGCTGTGATTGCTGAACTTTAAGTAGTCTTGGTTTTTTAAAATGTTTATCATAACATCAAATATGTAGAGATTTATTACTGTTTGGACTTCCCATTCTATAAAGAGGGGTTTGCAGTGTTCTTCTGGATCTGATCTGCTCATAGTCCGAAACGCCTTTTTTTGCAGCTTTAAAATGTTTTCAATTTTACTAGACCCTCCCCAAAAAAGTAAACCATAACGAAAGATAGATTGGAAATAGGCAAAATAAGCTGTCCTCATATAATTTTTTGGAACCTGATCTCTAATTGTTCTGTTATGTGTAGATGTTGTCTGTTGTTGAATGTAAATCTACACGTATGTTTTAAAACTCAATTATCTACAGCATTAATTTTGACTTAGGTTCTGCTGTGCCAACATTCGGAACCTCTTTAGTTTTCTAAGGATTCAAGGTGTCATGGGTTAATTTCTTTGCCATTCATAAAAAAATTCACTTTTGGCCTTTAGCTTCATACTAATTTAATATACAAAAACAAAAACCTTTACATTTTCTTTATTTAAAGTTTGAATTTTCGGCATTAGCCTTCATCAGGAACATCAAATAAAAAGTAAATATGATAATAATAAACAATTATTTTGAGATTATAAATTGAACAGATGGGAGATTTTTTGAAGCAATTACATTTTTGTGGCTAAGTTGTGTGGAACTTAAAATTTTTAATGTTTAATATATATATATGTATATAATTATCTTAAGTTAAGGCCGAATGGAGTTTTTGACTTTAGAATTAGTTGATGGGACTGTTCAAGTTCTCGAATCCTTCTATCTTGTGTGTTATTAGCCAATTTGCAAATTCCTTTCAATGAAAAACATTGATGAAAATGTTTTGTGCGCTCTCTGGCATGAATGGCTACAGTTCTGTATATACGGGTGATTTACGTCATGGCTGTGGCCATTCGTGCGTACTCTTAGAGCTGTTGTGGTTTTACCAATGTAATCCTTTGGGCAGTTGTTACAAGAAAGTTGATATACTACATTGGTAGACTCACAAGTGATGTTTCCTTGAATTTTGTTGGATTTATTTGTTTAGATACTTTACTTTAGATACTTTATTTTGAAACACCGACGCCCTCTGTGGTGCGTATTTTAAGGTAAGTATGACTGAAGGGGTGAGTGTGATGAATGTGATGTATCAGATGAGGTGTAGCTTTGTTACTGACAAATATCAGCTGTTTTATTTGTCAGGATCATTAATTAATAGCCCAATGACCAAAGGCAGCTGGGTCCAGTACCGAACCATCAAAAAGCACTAACTTTTCTCATGATCGAACCGGCTACCTTCAGATTCAAAGGCGAGCTCTTTAACCACTCAGCTACCCAGCCAGTTAAAATGTTAAATGTTTGGCTGCTCGTGAAAGTTTTAGAGGTAAGAATGGAATTGCAAGTGGCACAATGGGATTTTTTACCAGGATAACAGCCAGAAACGTTGTGACTAGGGACAGGAGAGAAAGGCAATTTAGGTTTATAAAGGATATTTTTTAATTAGGAGGTCTTTTGAAATCAGCCGGGGGCTTTTTGAGAACAAATCATGTGCTAAAGGAGAGCTCAAGAGGATACTGTGAGCTACTCTCAAAATATTGTTTTTCTTGTATAAAATGTTTATTTTATTTTTTAATTGTCTTAGAAAGTAAGGTTGCCATTTTGAGAAAAAAAAGTCTGATCTTAAAATTTGCGTTAAATTTGGCCTGTATTATTATTGTTCAAATTTCCATCAGTACATTCCGTATAGAATGCATTATCTTCTTCTTTATCTGTAGGCCTATCAAACGAACAATCCATTTTTTAACTACCGTGCGCGTGCGCGTACTGTAAATTTTCATGAAAAAGAAAGCTTTAAATGCAACTGTTTTATAAAACTGCTGGAATTAAAATTCTTAATCAGCAGTGTGATAAGTGATTGAGATTGAGAGCAGTGTGATTGAGCAGTCCTCCAAGTATCCCTATCCCCAACAGTTCTAAAATCAAATTAAAATTGGCCTAGGAATGAAAAAGATCTTTGAAAATTCATAATGTCCATACGGTGAATAGAAAGAACCATCATATTTTGATAGGCTATCGTGTAAAACATTTCACTACAGATGAATTGAGGCCAGTATGTTACTATATTTAGTCTGCATCAGCAGTTAAAATATTGTCACCCCAAGCTCATTATCGATTTCTTGCATTTACAGATTTCTCAGTGTACCAATTTATCATGCCTATGTAAACAACATTCTCCTATGGGACTAACAATACATAAAAAATAAATAGCCGACTGTCTAAAGTGCGAGTTGGCTCACTTGTCAGCTGCAAGCAGGCTGTGTGCGCATTGTATAGGCAGGCTTAAATAAAACTATTCGGCCATCTAGTTTTGTTAGTGGCTCTACAGTGTGCTAGCTTTGGTTGCTGAATAAAGCCAGGAGCAAAAGTTAGCTTTCGCTAAAGCACTCTGAAAGCTGAAAAACTTAAATCTGTTACCTACTGTACAAATATATATCTTTAATCCAATTTTTAACTATATCTTGCGGACCCCTCTGGCATGTCTTGCGGACCCCCAGGGGTTCGCGGACCACCTTTTGCGAACCATTGGTGTATTGTAAGGGCAAAAGCCCTTCATAGGAAAGAAAACAAAGTAATAATCTAAACAGTATATTAGGGCATTTAAGTTACTGGTTTTCCGATAAATTACATGTTTCTTTCTTATTCTCTAGATTTCCAACATGATATAATCACACGTTTTTAAGTAAACAAATCATAAGGTTTTTACTTCCCATTCTATTTTTATGGGGAAGGGTTCACACTATTTCTCATTTCCTGTGGCTTTTTGGGGTGAAACTGGTATTTTTCCGACCTCTTGGGGATAAAGACCAGCATACAAGAATACTCTTGGGAAAATACAAGCGCTGCAACTTTCGTTTTTCCATAGTTCTTAAACGCAAAATTCACTGAATGTTCTCGGTATGACAAACCAAACTCTACTGAATCGTAGGGAAACACCCGGACATACAGGTGCTCGTGTGAACAGCGCAAAGACCCGAGTCCGCGTCCGCATCCGCATCTGCTCTGTCTGAAAAGGCCCTAAGAGTCAACAATAATAAAGATTATTCCCTTTCACTCTATTCTAATGTACAAAACAGTGTATAACAGAAGATCAATTCACAATCATTGTGTTGCTAATGTAGCAAAAAAGAGCATTCATATTTACAAATTACATCTTGATTTATCATTTTTATTTATTTAGGCCTAAATATATATATAATTAAATTAGATTATTAAATCTATGTTTAATTTTCAGGCAAGATCTTACAAAACATATAGCAACGAATATCGAACCAATGGATGTAGTTCATCATAGAAGATTACGCTGGAGTTCAGTTTTGACTGAGACAGACAAACAGTGGTAAGTTATGGAGTGAGTGGTAAGTTATACAGTGATATATTTATTTCTGCTCTGTTATTTTGCTTTATAGGATTTGTAATTAGTTATGATTGAAAATATACTAATTGATTTTCCTGAGAAAATGTTGTAATCTACAAGAAGTGATAAGAACTGGCTCTCTTAAAATGCTATTTTTGGGACTGTTGGCTGAATAAAACTAAGTTATGATAAAATATGTTCTTGTTATATGATTAAGTGCAGACAAACCTTGAAAGGTTTTTGCACATTGTTTAAATATGAATAATGTCATTACACTTTTGGAAAATAAAGAATTTTGATTGATTGATTGATTGATTGGAGTACAGTAGAACCTTGATTTACTGGGGGCGGATCAACTGCTTTCAATCCGGGGACAAAATTTTACAAGACAAAATCAATTATATTCTTTAGTAATTCATTACAATTGTTTGATAACTAATGATGTAGTTCGATGGTCAGGGCCACGAAGAAACTTAGACGAAACAAGAACAAATTATAGTCAGTTACCAAATGTCATGCAGGCTCTAGTGTCTTTGCACAGTGTTCTGAAGCAGGGAACGTGCAGTGATGTAAGCGTGGACTGTGGACACTACCTAACCATGAATACGAGTCCATGCGTACTAGACACTGCACATGAAGTAGCAGGGGCTTACGACAGGAGGCAAAGAGAAAGAAACACCCACAAGGCGCGGGTGGGGGGAGTACAATAGGAAGGAAGAAAGGACAATTGAAAGGATAACAAACACCCCTTATGAGGCGTTATTAGAGAGAATCGGCACTGAAAAAACTAAATAAGAATTAGTATTAACAGTATTTTGTTTCAGATACTTTACTGCCATAAAGTATTATTCTTTTAGCAAATTTCCCTATAGTTAATACGCTCTCACGGTAGTAGTCATGGTGAAACCTTAGCCTGAGACCACTTTACTTTTTTATTTTGAGGTCCCCAGAAGCCAAAAACACCATTTGTTCATTTTCATATGAATATGTGTCTATATACAGGGTGTCTTTGAACTCTCTACCAACCTTTTCAGGCATTATTCCTGGACCTAAGACAAGCCAGAATATCATATTTAAAATTTCCAAAACCCCATAGTTACCCGTACAGCCGCTATTTTGTATTTTTTAAAGAATAATTATTAATTTAAGAACGGCTTGACGTAGTAATTTGGAAGTTGGTACACAACTTTTTTAAGTAAAGACCCAGCTGGAAAAATATAATCAACTTTTTATCATTCATCTTTTCAAAATGGCGGCTGTTTAAAATCTTTAACCTTAAATTCCATAAAAACTACGTAAGGTAGCAAACTTTATGTTATTATGGAAAATTTAATTTAAAATCCAACGATGTAAAAATTATGAAAATCGGATCATAAATAGGCGAGATAGAACGATTTTAATACAAATAGTCACGCATCTGAGCTGGTTGCCGTGTGCGAAAAGCGCGGTCGCGGCGCCAGCTCAACAATGGTTTTTTTTACCAAAACTGCTCCTGGTGAAGCAGTATGGCAGTGACTAGCCACAGATAAATCGCTCTATCTCCTTTAAGTATGATATTTTGGCTTGTCTTTGTTCCAGGAATAATACCTGAAAAGGCCGGTAGAGAGTTCAGAGACACCTTGTATTTATATATATGTTTGTGTCCGTGGTACTGATAACTTTTGAAGGGAACCTCCGTTTTGATGAAACTTGGCATGAAGGTGTAAGACCAGGTCTATTTTCATGAGTTCGCGAACCAGCATTGTTGGGTTATCGAAACAGGGTTTTATGGGGTTTCAAAGGGGTCAAAAATGGGTTTTTGGCATTTTTGGACCTCATTTTTCAAAATTCATCAATTTTTACTGAAACCATTTAAAATAGCTTAAAAACAACCAATTTGTTATTTTGAATTTTTACCTTAGCATAACTGGTTACGGGGGGAAAATCCAAAAATGTGTTTTTCTTGTTATTTTTATGGGAAATAAAGAAAACCTTATATCTTGCTTATTTATTGACATAACTTAATCAAATTTGGTATGTACATTATCTAGGTAGGGTTTAACTTATATTTACTTACAAAACCCATATGGCGGAAAACCTACATATTCACCTCCATGGGGTTTATGGGTAAAATAAAAAATTGCCATAGCTTGATACAATTTTGTGTTTACATTCAGCAATTAGTGATTAATTTAGATTTTCTAACATCATCCCATGGCAGAAAACCTACATACTCGATCCTATGGTGTTTTTATGGGGAAAGTAAATAATTTGAAATTCCATTGGAAAAAACATTCATTAAGTGCTTCAGAACATAGTAAATACACCTTAACACGTTCGCTACCAGCCGCCGCATATATGCGGCGGTCCGGCCAATCCTTCAGCCTACCAAAAAAATCATGGACTTCCCTGTAGACCGGCCCTAGTGGTTGTGACTTATGCCACAGACCACGAATAGAAACCGTCCAAAATTAGTTTTCACACTTCAAAATATCTTAATTTCATTAAATAAAAAAATATATACAATTTTCTCTTCATTTTTGGTAATTTTTTGAGCGCCGCACATTTGCGTCGCATGGTCAGAGACTAAGTGACGCATGTTGGCGTCGGCACTAATTTAACCTTATTTTTAGTCATAACCTTTGAAAAGCGAAAAATAAAATACGGATTATACATAAAAATATTGTATTAAAAAATTTAGTTTACAAAAAGAGTTGTTTACAATTCATTTACGTGGTATAATTATGATGTTTTACAAGTTTACAAAATGCAAATGTTTATACATTTTTCTTACACAATAAACTTTTTTCAATGTGTCATATAAAAGATTTGATGAATATTTGTGTAAAGGTATATCAAATACGTTAAAAAATGTTACTTTCAAAAATACATTAAATAAAAAAGGACGTAAAACATTTTAGTGACGTCAGTGATCGTCTTAGCCACAGACCAAGCGCCGCACATATGCGGCGAACTATCCCGTAGACCGCGCCTAAACTGTCTGACCATTAAAATAGACCGCACTGAAGAAATTTCGTATTTAGTATCATGGAACCATCGCCGCAGATATGCGGTGGCAGTCTATTTTAATGAGCCCAGCCGCCGCAGATATGCGGCGGCGGGCTCTCAGTAGAACTCGCCCGCCGCAAAATTGCGGCGGCGGGCTGTGGTTACGATTTTTTTTTAACATTGTGGTAGCGAACGTGTTAATAGTTCATCTTTAGAACATACATTAATAAGGTTCCTTGTTACTGTAACTTGTTTAATACACCGCCAGTTAATCTGGCCAGGGTTCCGATCTCGAGGTTGCTGAATTTGAGGCCATCTATTGTACATATCACGGGATGTTCAAAAGTTCAAAAGATGCAGTTGGAGAACTGCATCTGACCATGTAAACCAGCCTTAACTATATTGCCGCTCATGTTGCAGGTTAGCAAAAGATTACACATCGAGTGTACTTGAAAACATTGGTCAACCCGTAGCGTCTTCCACTTCTGTTGAGCTTTCAGATGAAGAAAAATCAATGTAAGAGGTTTTAGATACAAATTAGAGGTTTGAAAATAGTTTTATCAAGGGCAACTTGATATAAGTTCCAAAACATAAAAAAGTATAAGTGCATGCCATATTATAAGAAAAAACTGAGGGGGTATGGGTATATTAACTAATCGATTCCTCTAACTGGTCAAAAAGATGACCAACACTGTCATTAATAGTTATAACAATAGTTCATAACAAATCAAACTTCTTAAACTCTTTTAAACCATCAATATGGTTTATATGGCTGGTGTCCCACATTGTTCAACGGCCCTATGTTTATTCAACTTATAGTTAATTTGAAAAATAACAGCTGATTGTACTGTCATCTTATATAGTAAAAAAGTGCATTTAAGGGTCTAGAGAGAGAACTACTGAACAGATCGCGGCCGTTTTGGTGTCAAAGAATTTGCTATTCAAGTCAAGTCAAAAAATCTTTATTTACTAAGTAATTTAGAAATTACAAACGTCCCATGTGCCTACAAGGCACACGTATGGCAAAATATACTTATCATTACACATCAAATTTTTCTGGCAAACCATCTTCATGTCATGTTTGTACATAGTTTTAACACAAAAGAAAAGAACATTTACTCGCTGTATTTTTAAGCTTGAGACAAACACCTTAAAATAGTTACATGCAAAAGTAGTTTATAAATAATATGTGAAGCTTATTGAGAAGCAACATGCAATCAAAGAATTAAGTTAAACACAAAAGTTACAATAAATTTACATTACTACATAAATAATAACATTAACATTCAACATTAACATTAACATTCATTAACATTCAATGTAGCTCACTCATTACTGTCATATTTAACTAATTGCAAAATTTTGGCTTTAAATGCATAATAAACTAAACTAAACTTAAACTTTGTGTCATAATATATGTCGTTTACAAATCTCTGAACAAACTTGTTAAAATATTTGGGTCTCAGTGAACAAAATTGATGCAAACTTGTTTCTTTAACAAACAGCTTTTCATTCAAAAGATGATATTGAGCCAAGCGAGTTTCTCTAACAAAAGGTCTTAGACTAAATAAATTACTATATTTCTTAGCATACATTAAAATACTATAAACATGCAACTGATTAAAAGACAATATATTATTTTCAAAAAATAAGTGAGACATGCTATCACAGCGTTTTAGACCATATATGGTTCTGGGTTCTCAAAGCATGGCGCTGACACATAATTACAGGTTTTAATATGGTTGGGTATGTGCCACCAAAGTGTATTATCCCATACCGTAGAACACTTTCAAACCGTGAATAGTAAACATTTTTTAAATACATACTTTTAACATGACCCTTCAAAAATTATGAAGCATAATTAATTTTTCTCAATTTGGAACACAGATGATTAATATGTGGTTCCCATTTCCAGTGTTTGTCGACAAATAATTCCAGATATTTAACAGAATCAACAATTTCAATAGGTGGACAGCTACAATTAATTATAAATACACTGATGCTTATGACAAAAAATATTATAAATGTCTCTTAGAACTACCTTATCAATATGGTTATAAAAAAAGAATACACTTGGATTTTGTAGAGTTAATGAATAGTTTATTAACCAGTTTGAAATTGTATCCAAATCTGCATTGATTTGGTTCTTGAGGGATTGGCGACTGTGCAGTGAGCAGACAAGAGCTGTATCATTAGCATATGCAAACACTTTAGAGTACAAATTTAAATTTAACAGGTCATTAATATAGATTAAAACAAATACAGGGCCAAGAACCCCCCTTGAGGAGTCCCTTACTGTAAATCTTGAACATTACTTGAGTATTTATTGATTGGAAAACTTGCTTCCTACCCCTGCAAAAAGATTCTAACCATTTTAATACTAGGCCCCCCCCCAGTTCCATACTTTTTGAATTTATTTATTTGCTATGGTCCCTATGTGATAGGAAAAATATGGTATACCTTGGAAAATTCCTTATAACGCCGCAAAATGAAAATTAGACCTTATTTAGACCAATCTAAGACGTGATTTTGTTGATGTGTTTAAAATCCAAGTGATCCATATCCTACACTGAAATTTGACACCACTGCTGGTTTACAAAGTGTTTTTGTAAACAAAACAGGCTCTTTCAAATGACATGAGTGCTGGGAGCTGGTCACATTCTTTATCTCATTGCCACTATAGTGGTTATATTAATAAGTTATCTTCACTCGAATATTGTGTTATGACATTTTTTTTTTTTAAACTTATGTTTTCACAAATATTGCTTTATTTTCACAAATATTACAATTATTGCTTTGGGATTCGGAGGCGAGTGGTTAAGGCAAATAAGCTCACTAAAATGTTACCATTAAATCAAAATGTATCACCTAAAGTTTTACGGTGAGGCACGGACATTCAGCTATGGTCCAACTATAACTCGCTGAATAATTTGTAATGAAAGCCAATTAGGTCCTTTGACCAATTTTACCCCTCTATGCCATTAGGGATTGTAATATGAAAAACCAAGGTCATCTTGGCAAATTGTATACGAAAATAATGTTTACCAACAGGTCATATTTAATGAAAATTATTTTGCTATAGTAAAATGAAAACTTTTATGTGTATTAAAACTGACTTGTTCGATTTTGAACAATGAGAAGGCCTACACTAGTTTCTTTTTAAGAGCTTGCGATACATTTTTAATCGCTGTCATCACTAAATCGCTGTGAATAGATTAGTTTCAATAATATTAAAGTACTTTTAGGGTTTTAAAAAGGCTTTGTTCTAGTTACCTGATAAAAAGAGGTCAAATTTTTTATGCTGTTCTTTTTCTGTTTTGAAAAGAATTGTTTTTTTTCAATATGCCACCATTTTGTTTATACATTTGTATAAACATTTTTTAGGAATCAAGTTGAAATTTTTATATTTTTAAAATCTAATTTAAAAATTAATACGTTGTGTAGAGTTCTTAAATGTTTGACCCGAAAATGAACAAGTAATATAAAATCAAATGTTTAAACCTCTCTACAGGATCCTTATATAAAATAAGGATCGAGCACCAAAACCTCTCTGAAAAAAATAAAACCAATGACTTTTCTTAATACTTTTCTGCGAACAATATTCCATTCCAACATACCAACCAAGGGCACTATGTTAATTTTGTAAACATTCAAAACAGTTTGGTTACTAATAATCAAATTTTCCTTTGGTGTTGGGGGTTTTTGCCAAGATCTTGATTACAGATGTACATTCTATTGTGGTTTTGTGAATGTGTACAACATTTTAAGTAAGCTATAAATAAATAATGAATTATTAAAAACTCCCATAGACCTACATATTCTGCGAATTTCCAACAGAATTAGGCTTTTTTATTTTCCTTGAAATATGGGAATTAGGTTGTAGGTTTGCTGCCATTTGGGTAGGGCTACGTTTCCAAATCTGCGGACTAATCGCGTGCATAGGGCAGAAAATTTTATGGGAGAGGGGCAAAATCTGGGGGAATAAATAATAAATAAACGGTATCAGTTAACTGACACATACTTTCTCCCAACAATGTAAAAAAGATGTTAAAAGCTTCAAACATTAATGTCTTGATGACTCAGTCGGATAGCTACCGGCTGAGCAGCGCTCGTTTGACCCTACGCGCGTATGTGACTTTTAACAACGTACTGCGTTTACCGCTAAACGAAAAATTGAATTGTCTCCGCAACCACTTGACGTAGAGCAATAATTTAAAATACTGTATTATTTAGTTTTTTGAGCTTTATTTAATGGTGATAAGTAAAATTTATTTCGAGACAACTATTTAGAAAATTTAAAAAATTGATTTTTGAAACACTTTTTACTCTATAACTTTTGAACGCGAGTTTTCCCGGAGATGCGGGTGGTGTCATTTTATTCACCATTTTAAGCTTAATAAACCACAAAATTTTAATCAAAATCGTTAGAGCCGTTTTTGAGAAATTTTGATTTTTGATGATTTTTGAGGGTTTTTGGGGGTAAAATACCCTTAAAAATCAAAAATTCAAAAAAATGAAAAAAACGCCTGGAATTATCGTGGATTTGGACCTATGTACCAAATTTAATTAAAATCGGACCATTAGGGCATTCTCTAGCTCTGTTTACATCCTGACACACACACACACACACAGACAGACATCACTCCGAAAACCACTTTTTTGGGCTCAGGGGGAACCAAAATGGATAAATCCACCAACAACTCAAATTCGAAAATTTTGACGAAAACAATACTTTCTCCATATACTATGGTATAGAGGGAGAAAGTAAAAATAATGAGTTTTAATCTTAAAAATAAACGTTGACCAAATAATTCTGAAACGGATGTTTAATTACTTTTTAAATTAGAAAATCATTTCAGAACACATTAAAGTAAAAAGTCAATAATATATTTATTTTATCTGCCAGCTTTGTCAAAGGCAGTTTTGCCACTTTCAGTTTTAAAATCCACCACATACAATAGTAGCGCTTTTTTTCATCACATATGGCTACCCATGACCCTCTGTAAGCTGTTAACTCTTCATGCTTTACTCTATGCCAAGGTCTCTAGTGATCATATGTGAAAATATTTTACAGTTTTATAATGAGTAGTTTTTATTTAATTTTTTTTTACTTTCTCCCCCTATACCATAGTATAGTATATGGAGAAGGTATTGTTTTCGTCAAATTTTCTAATTTGAGGTGTTTGTGGATTTATCCATTTTGGTGCCCCCTGTCCAAAAAAGTCCAAAAAAGTGGTTTTCAGAGTGATGTCTGTGTGTGTGTGTGTGTGTGTGTGTGTCTGGATGTAAACAGAGCCAGAGAATGCCCTAATGGTCCGATTTTGGTGAAACTTGGTATGTAGGTTCAAACCCACAATTATCCCAGGTGTTTTTTTTTCATTTTTTTGAATTTTTGGTTTTTAAGGTTAGTTTACCCCCAAAACCCCCTAAAAAACATGAAAAATCAAAATTTCTCAAAAACGGCTCTAAATATTTTGATTAAAATTTTGTAGTTTATTAAGATTAAAATGCTGAATAAAATGACACCACCCGCATCTCCAAGAAAATGCACGTTCAAAAGTTATACAGCAAAATGTGTTAAAAACTCAATTTTTGGATTTGCAAAAACTCGTGCTGCTCACCTGGTGGCTATCCGACTGAGCCATCAAGACATTAATGTTTTGAGGCTTTTAAAATCTTTTCATATTCTTGGGAGAAATTGTGTCAGTTATCTGATACCGTTTATTTTTAATAGTGCCAGTGATTGATAGTATTTCACTACGCACATTCGAAATAAAGGATGCTGTAAGGACTAATTTTGAAATATACCCTGGTAAACTAGCTAGGAAGAAACCCCCAAAAAATGGAATGTATATGAGAGAAAATAATTAAATGAATAGGGAAAAGATATTGTTATTAAAATTAAGATTTTGTTTTTATAAGCCTATACCTAATTAGAGTGTTAACAAAACAAACATTACAATTCGTAAAGCTTATGTTGCTGAGCCCCTTTGCTGCTTTTGTTATTTTTTGTTTCAAATCCCACCAAATCCCAATCTTAATATCAAAATCCGCCAGATCCAAATATTAATTTTATATTATTCTAAATATTTATAAAACTTGATCATGCCTTGTTATTGCTTGAAAGTAAAAAAAAAAAAATTGCAAGAAAGCGATTTATTATGATTAGTGTGTTTGTGACAGTTTTTTACACTTTTCCGAAAGTATGTTGAGATGGACTTGGGGGTTTTTGCTATAGTTTATCAAATTAGTCAAACAAATAGTGTGTTTGTTGTTACACTGTTGTTACAACAAAGTTACAACAATGAGAAAGAATTAAATAACAACAATCCCCAGTTCTAAAGATAAAAATATTTTATTTTAAAATGCAGTTATACAGATGGTTCGAATCAATTTATTGGCTTGGACGCAAGCCAACACAATATTAAGCAAAACAATTTTTTTTATAAAACAATCTATGAATGTCAGCTGATCAAATCAATGAATATGATAGCGAATTAAATTAAGTATCAGGTTAACTGAGCCTTGCTCTATGGTTTTAATTCACTTTTGTTATATTGTCATGGTAATCAAGCTATTAAATCTACACCAGACTCTTCACGGGTAACAGCTGTTAAAAAACTGCTTAAAATTGATGTTTCTTTATTTTTGTTTACTTTTAGTCGTTATTTCGTTACCAAAATAGCAACCCATAAGACCAATGTTAAAAATTACGATTTTTAAACTTAAGAAAATAAAATACCCCCGTCGCAGCAGACCTGCGTACTCAGCGAATTTCCAATGGAATTTTGGTATATTTTCTATTTCCCCATAAAATCCATGGGGATGAGAGTATGTAGGTTTGCCGCCATAATATGGGTTTAGTTGGTAAATATAAGTTAAACCCTACCTAGTTATTGTACATACCAAATTTTATAAGGTTATGGTGTTCTGTTTATTTTCCCCAAAAACCCCATGGGGGGGGGAGTATGTAGGTTTGCCGCCATATGGGTTTTGTAAGCAAGTATAAGTTAAACCTTATCTAGATAATGTACATACCACATTTGATTAAGTTATGTCAATAAATAAGCAAGATATAGGCTTTTCTTGATTTCCCATAACAATAACATGGAAAACACATTTTTTTATTTTCCTTGTAACCAGTTATGCTAAGATAAAAATTCAAAATACCAAATTGTTTGTTTTTATAAGCTCTTTTAAATGGTTTCAGTTAAAATTTATGAATTTTAAAAATTAAGGTCCAAAAATGCCAAAAACCCATTTTTAACCCTTTTGAAACCCCATAAAACCCCGTTCCAATTGTCCGATCATTCTGGTTCGCGAACTCAACCTAGTAGATGCTGGCTTACACCCCTGTCCCAAATTTCATCAAAATCGGAGGTTCCGTTCAAAAGTTATCGTGTTCACGGACACATATATATATATATATATATATATATATATATCTATATATATATATATACATATATATCAATTTGAACGAACGGTGTTTTTGGCTTCTAGGGACCTCAAAACGAAAAAGTATCATGGTCCCGGGCTTAGGTCTTACTGTGACTACTACCGTAATAGCATATTCCCTATAGGGAAATTTGCTAAAAATGTGTTTTCCATGTTATTCTTATGGGAAATCAAGAAAAGCCTATATCTTGCTTATTTATTAACATAACTTAATCAAATTTGGTATGTACATTATCTAGATAAGGTTTAACTTATACTTGCTTACAAAACCCATATGGCGGCAAACCTACATACTCACCCCCATGGGGTTTATGGGGGAAATAAACAGAACACCATAACCTTAT
This sequence comes from Neoaliturus tenellus, assembly GCA_030545055.2. Lineage (NCBI taxonomy): Eukaryota > Metazoa > Arthropoda > Insecta > Hemiptera > Cicadellidae > Neoaliturus > Neoaliturus tenellus. The sequence continues at coordinate 67,395,502 of CM061533.1, read as the reverse complement.
AAAATTTGGTATGTACATTCAATCACTCGGTAGGATTTAACTTATATTTACCAACTAAACCCATATTATGGCGGCAAACCTACATATTCTCATCCCCATGGATTTTATGGGGAAATAGAAAATATACCAAAATTCCATTGGAAATTCGCTGAGTACGCAGGTCTGCTGCGACGGGGGTATATACTGTTTAATGCAGTTCGTTAACCTGGCTTCATATGGTCCAAATAAATTTTTTTATCCTTAAAATCTACTTTTAGAGTTTCCCATGGCAGCATACATGCACACTCTTTTCCTGTATTTATCATAAGGAGAATAGACATTTATTTTAGCGAATTTCCCATCGGGAATAAGCTATTACCGTAGGTCTCATGGTAAGACCTAAGCCCGGGACCATGTTACTTTTTCGTTTTTAGGTGCCCAGAGACCAAAAATAATAGTCATTAAAATTTTTATATATATATATATATATGTATATATGTATATATATATATATATATATATATATATATATATATATATATATATATATATATATATATATATATATATATATATATATATATATATATATATATATATATATATATATATATATATATGTGTATGTGTCCCTAGGCACGATAACTCTCGTAAAAACGGTCCGATCAACACCAAATTTGGTAGAGATGTGTAATCCTACGTTTATTCGGATGAGTTCGAAAACCAGACATATCGACCTACCGGAAGGGGTAGTTTTGGGGGGTTTTGTACCCCAAAAATGGGTTTTTTGCATTTTTCATACGTAAATTTTAAAAATTTTTAATTTTTATTTTGACCATTGGATTTAGCTCAAAAAAACACACAATTTAGTACTTTGAAGCTTTGCTCTATCTCTATTGGTTACCGAGATATTACAAAGTCTAAAGACAGTACATTGTCTTTTGGGGGTCCAATGTTAATCTTATGGAGAATAAGGATGTGTTAATATCTCACTTATTAACCAATATTTTTGGATGAAACTTATTATTTAGCTTCATTTGGTTGAGATTCATCCATTTAAGGTAAAAAATCTTGGTTTTTGTACTTATCATGGCAGCAAACCTGCATACTCTTTTCCCATGTTAATCATATGGAGAATAGGCAAACTCTTTTATTTATGGACAGATATTGATGAAACTTACTATATGGCTTTATATGGTCTAAATAAATTTTTTCTATAATAAAAAAAAAAAATACTTTTATTGTCCCCCATGGCAGCATACCTGCATACTCTTTCCCTATATTTATCTTAGGGAGAATAGACATTTATTTCCCTATTTATGAGCACGTGATGAAATTTTGTTTACAAGTTTAGCTGGTCAAAATTAATATTACTAATTTGGAAATTCGCTGAGTACGCAGGTCTTGCTGCGACGGGGGGTATTTCTATTTATGAGCATGCAATACAATTTTGTTTACAGGTCCATCTGGTCAAAATTAATATTACTAATTTGGAAATTTGCTGAGTATGCAGATCTGCTGCGATGGAGGTATTTAATAGGTGCAATATTAAAATTAATATTACCTTTCTTTTGATTTGTTTCAGATCTGATTCCTTGGAACAAAATGGTAAAGAACCTGGAACAATGGGCTTAACAAATGATCAAGACACCGATTCAGACAGTACTGTCGATTGTGATTTACTAGAGAACTGTAGATGTGACTTTGTTTTACTTGATGAAGGTAAACCTGAAGTTGATCCAGACACCAAAAGTACACAAGGACTCAGCATAGTGGGTAAACCCCAAAAAGAAGTATTAGTTATATCCGACACAAAAACAGAAATAACAAAAGGGAATCAAATTTCTAAAACTACATTTCTTGGCAATGAAGTCAAATATGGGTGCAAAGTAGATTCACAAAAACCTAAAAAGGGCTGTAGTAAGTCAAAAGAAACCACGAAGAAGTCATCAAATTCAGCATCATCATCACGCAAATGGTAAGTTTTTTGGATTGTTTGTTAAAAAGATTTAAAAATATTGATAATCTTATACTCTAAAACAAGCAATTTTTGTGCGGGCAACATTTTTATTCTGTTAAAGAATTTTGGATTTTTTTTAGCGAATTTCTCTATAGGGAATACGCTATTACGGTAGTAGCCATGGTAAGACCTAAGTCCGGGACCATTTTACTTTTTCATTTTGAGGTCCCCAGAGGCCAAAAATACCATTCGTTCATTTTCATATATATATATATATATATATATATATATATATATATATATATGTGTGTGTGTGTGTGTCCGTGGTACTGATAACTTTTGAAGGGGACCTCCGATTTTGAAGAAATTTGGTATGAAGGTGTAAGACCAGATCTATTTTCACGAGTTCGCGAACCAGCTTGATCGGGTTATGGGAACGGGGTTTTATCAAGTTTCAAAGGGTTCAAAAATGGGTGTTTGACATTTTTGGACCTTAATTTTAAAAATTCAACAATTTTAACTGAACCCATTTAAAAGAGCTTTAAAAAACAAACAATTTAGTATTTTGAATTTTTAACTTGGCTTAACAGGTTACGGAGAAAAACTAAAAATAGGTTTCCAATGTTAATCCTAAGGGAAATCAACAAAACCCTGTATCTTGCTTATTTATTGGAATAACTTGATAAAATTTGGTATGTACATTCACTAGGTAGGGTTTAACTGATATTTGCTAACAACATCCATATGGCGGCAAACCTATATACGCAACCCCCATGGGGTTTATGGGGAAAATTTAAAAGTGTTGAATATTGATACAATTTGATATTTACCTTACCTAACTATTACATTTTCTAACAAAACTAACATTTTCTAACAACACCCAATGGCAGCAAACCTACATACTCATTCCTATGGTGTTTATGGGGAAAATACAAAATCTCAAGATCCTTTGGAAATTTGCTGAGTACGCAGGTCTGCTGCGACGGGGGGTATTTGTTGAATATTTCAGCCACAATAAATCAATTGGAACTGGTCCCATAGCTGAAAAAATCCAGTTTACGCCCCATAGCTCTTCAAAGTTCCCATGTTATCCTTATGAATTTTTCAAATTATACCAACTAAAACAAAACTCAGCTGATATAATTGTAGGTATAATCCAATGTATTACATCTTTAACATATGCTTCAACAAATGTATACCAAAATGCAGCACCCTTTGGCCTGGCGAGTGAGCGAAGCGAACTAGCTTTGAATGAAAAAGAAAAGTAACGCTTCATAATTTTACAACCATAAGCTCGGTACTTCTAGTTCTTACTTAATAAACGTGGCCTTTTAGTTGATTATAGTACCAATTGAGTTAGGTCGCCATTTCAATAAAGGTATTAAGGTATTAAGGTATTAAGCTGCTATCGATAAGTTTGTAAGAAAATCAGAACTGTCACTGGCATTAAAAATTGAGTTTTGATGAAGAAATCATGATGGAGCTCTTTTATAGATATAGATTGCCAATTTAAAAAAGTTATAATTCAATAGTTATCTTAACTCAAAATATTTGCTCAATGTAGGCAGCAATCAAACCAGCTTTGTTTATGATAAAAAAATATTCACTGGAACATCTGCTTAATCACAGATGTAGACCAAAAGTTTTCTTCCCATTAGATAAGCATTTGAATCTTTAAGATCCAATGAGACGGAACCCCCTTACCTTTTGATACTTCTGGTATTTTTCCTTACGTCCTTGGCCCTAGAGCTTTAAAATGAGCCATCAAACGTTACCCTATCTTTTTTCTAACTCGAGATATTTATTTGGTGACGGAAGTTTTGTTTGTTACATCGTCACATGTAATAGATAATTTTTCTTACAAGAAAGACTTAGTTGTTAGTAATAATAAACATAAAGAACTTTGAGGTTTTAGTAATGTTTAAAAGAAATCACGTACGTTAAATCTGTAACCTCATATTGCTCGAGTTATGTAAAGATTTAAAGTTTTTAATTTCAAAAATATTATTTCAATCGGCAGTCCTGTTACAATTAAAAATCTATCAAACAAACTTTTTATAAGTGTGTATGTGTGAAAAGTAATTTTTAGAACCTAGTTCAGTCAAGTAACAACAAGTAGAGTTGTTTTCAGCCGCGTTGTTGGCAACAAATAAAGGTGTAAAGTGTAAAGGCTATACTTTTTTCCTTAGTTAAGTATTTTTATTTGTCGAATTTATGTTATTTAGAAACCAGCTTGACATAAAACTGTAAATAACTTCTTGATTAGCATTATACGTGCTGGTACTGATATTCAGGTTGAAATAATAAAACGTCTTCCAACACTACTCGATATATTTACACTTATACTGTAATTGTTTACAAGACAGTAAATATATATAAAAAATCTTATAATGGCGATCGATTTCGACCAGTCACACCGGTCATCATCAGGCCCAATCAGAGACTCTGATTGGGCCTGATAGTCTCTGAAAAGAGACTCTGATTGGGCCTGATGATGCCCGGTGTGACTGGTCGAAATCGATCGCCATTATAAGATCTTTTATATATATTTACCGTCTTGTAAACAATTACAGTATAAGTGTAAATATATCGAGTAGTGTTGGAAGACGTTTTATTATTTCAACCTGAATATAAAACTGTACAAAACACAATTAGGTTCAACTTGGATGAATTTGACGCACCTGGTAAGCATTTAAAAACCAAATAAATAAAATATAACTAAGAAGTAATGTCCACTCTTATAGCACCAGACACAGGAATGACATTGACTTATCTAAACACAATCTCAGCTTCTTTACAAAAAAGTTAACCTATGCGATCAAAATTTTTTTAACCATTTAGCACCAAATTAAAAATGTATGATTAATGAAAAGGGGTTTAAAAACTTGGTTGAGGATTACTTGTTTACAAAATTTAGTGTAGTGGTTATTAACCTAAAATACGTTCCATGGCTCAATTTATCATCAATATTTGTGATGCCCGAAATATATTAATTTTTTTTAACAAATTGTTTTTCTAAATTCATGAGTAGCTATAATATCAAATAATTGTGTACAACCAATAATAATTGAACTTTTCTTATTGGTAATATAAATTAATTGTACAGCTAAAACAATTTAACTACTACAGTCTTGAAAGTCTTGAATTTTACAACTTGGAATTAATCTTGAATTTTCTTACAAGAGGCTTGAAATAAATTTTGATAAAATCGTCAGTTATAACAATGAAATCCTAAAAAAAATTACTGTAAATAATAATACTGTAGAATGGTAGAATGTGCCTAAAAATTCAGATTCAAAGATCTTTAATCATAACTGTACATATACATAAATGAATAGGGCCAACAATATCATATAACTAGTAAAACTAATACAATTAAGGCAGTAGCTGGAATAAGGGTCTATAGGCCAAAAGAGTGTTTTGAGAAAACCGCCTCCAAAGTTTTCAGTTATACCTCAGAAATTGGAAAAAATATTGATTCATGATGTCAATATTTTTTATGTAACTGTATATTCTTCTAAATACAAGTAAATAAATAGTATAGTGATAAAATAGTCATGTATATAAAAAAAAACTATTTAAAAAAGTGCTTTTATAGGCCCTTCTTCCAGAGAACGAAATTTGCACATATTTTATTCTTCTATGGAAGAAGGGCCCATAGTTCTTGTACTTAAGATTTTTTTTAACACTTAAGATTTTTAGGAAAAATTGGTTATTAAAATACATTTTACATTAAAAAATTCATTTTATTTAAGAGATATAATAAAACTAGTCCAATAAAACTCAAAATAAGGTACAACAAAAATCAGCTGACGTGCATTGCATTACAAACCAAGTGCTACCAACACGAAAAATCAAGATATTCATCTAAGATTTGGTAGACATATAGTAAACAACATGGAGAATCCATTTTTGCGTTCTCCGGAAGAAGGACCCATAGACCTATAGGCCCTTATTCCAGCTACCGCCTCAATTGTCCTATAGTACAAAATAAAAATAAATAAAAAATCATAAATATTCTCGTTATCTAAATATATGGATTTTGGAAACTATAACATAAATAAATGAAATATTAAAATTGATAGAAATTTATTAGTTCTAGAATGACTGAGCATCTCAAATATTATCTTGAGAAAAATTCTTCCAATGAATGTAGACTCCCTCTTAACCGGCCATCTCGGGACCAGGCCTCGGCCGGTTAATGATTTGGCCGGTTAAACCGATGTACATTTAAAAATTCCAACCTACAATTTCATATGGCCTAAATGCAATTATGGCTTGAAAAAAACAACCATAAATATATTACTCTATATAATTTATAGCTAACATCCGACACCGATGAAATCAGTGAAAAAAAAACTAATAATAATTCGTTTCCTATATTATCTATTGGATAGATGGTCCAAACACATTCACTTCCAGTGGCATACACTTCCGTCCAGGACAGTACATTTTAGATGGTTTGAGAACATCATGATATAATGTGGAATTGAATGATACATTAGATAAGAAAACAAAGATTCCCGCGAAACATGGCCGGTTAAAGCAATGTTGAGATAAAAAATGGCCAGTTAAAAAGACGATGTTTTAGTGCCAGGGTAGGCCGGTTAAAGCGGAGACCGGTTAAAAGGTGGCCGGTTAAGAGGGAGTCTACTGTAACTAAATTTTTTTGACAAGTAATCCTCAACCAAGTTTTTAAACTCCTTTTCATTAATCATACATTTTTAATATGGTGCTAAATGATAAAAAAATTTTGCTCGCATAGGTTCCCTTTTTTGTAAAGAAGCTGAGATTGTGTTTTGATAAGTCAATGTCATTCCTGTTTCTGGTGCTATAAGAGAGGACATTACTTCTTAGTTCTATTTTATTTATTTGTTTTTTAAATTCTTACCACGTGCTTCAAATTCATCCAAGTTGAACCTAATTGTGTTTTGACAGTTTTATGCGAAGCTGGTTTCTAAATAACATAAATTCGACAAATAAAAATACTTAACTAAGAAAAAAAGTATAGCCTTTACACTTTACACCTTTATTTGTTGCCAACAACGCGGTTGAAAACAACTCGACTTGGTGTTCCTTGACTGAACTAGGTTCTAAGAATTACTATTCACACATCCATAGTAATAAAAAGTTTGTTTGATAGATTTTTAAATTGTAACAGGACTGCCGATCAAAATAATATGTTTTTGACATTAAAAACTTTAAATCTTTACATAACTCGAGCAATATGAGGTTACAGATTTAACGTACGTGATTTCTTTTAAACATTACTAAAATTTCAAAGTTCTATATGTTTATTATTACTAACAACTAAGTTCTTTCTTGTAAGAAAAATTATCTATTACATGTAACGATGTAACAAACAAAACTTCCGTCACTAAATAAATATCTCGAGTTAGAAAAAAGATAGGGTAACGTTTGATGGCTCATTTTTAAGCTCCTAGGGCCAAGGACGTAAGGAAAGATACTAGAAGTAAAGGTAAGGGGGTTCCGCCCCATTGGACCTTAAAGATTCAATGCTTATCTAATGGGAAGAAACCTTTTAGTCTACACTTGTGATTAAGCAGATGTTCCAGAGCATATTATTTTATCATAAACACAGCTGGTTATTGAGCAAATATTTTGAGTTAAGATAACTATTGAATCATAACTTTTTTAACACGTTCCTTGCGCGGGGCAAGAATTTACACCCCGTGCGGCTGGCACCCATCGCCCCTCTCCCATGCCAACAACCTTGCTTCAGTGTGAGCCCAGCATCGTTCGGAGAACGTTGTGACCGATTCCCGCGTTTTGTGCTTGGTTTATTCTTACTTTTGGCGCGCTTCGCTTCCGGTTCGGCCATTCCGTTATTTCTCAGTGCGTTGTTTATGTAACCACTGTGTTGACATAGTTTGTGTGGAATATGGAGCTACTCAATGAGAGTGAATTGATTGAAAACGTGTTTTCTGAGAATGAGGATTCAGAATCAAGCTCTGGGAGTATGACTGTGACCGTGTGGGGTTGAAAAGTGAATAGGGATTGGACAAGGACCGGCACCAGGACCTAAGGACGTAACTATTCTACAATGGTTCTACTCACCTAAAACAGCCTTAAGATGTCAAAATTATCCTATTTATGCATTACATGTTTCGGACTTATTACAGTCCATCTTCTGCTGCAAGGTTCTAACTAAATACACACTATGCAAATTGTTCAATGTTTGTCAAAAATAATAAAAGTACATATACAAACATAAATTTTACATTGGTGGCGCCACTACACATAGTTCACACGTTAACTCAAACGCACTTTAAAAATATGTACACCAGCCGGTCTGGAGTCTGTAGGCCTACTCCAGACCGGCTGGTGTACATATTTTTAAAGTGCGTTTGAGTTAACGTGTGAACTATGTGTAGTGGCGCCACCAATGTAAAATTTATGTTTGTATATGTACTTTTATTATTTTTGACAAACATTGAACAATGTGCATAGTGTGTATTTAGTTAGAACCTTGCAGCAGAAGATGGACTGTAATAAGTCCGAAACATGTACAGTACTGCATAAATAGGATAATTTTGACATCTTAAGGCTGTTTTACGTGAGTAGAACCATTGTAGAATAGTTGTACAACATAGGTGTCAAGGCTGATTAAGATATTGAAGATACTAAGGACGTAAATTCCCGCCCCGGACGTGACGTCACCAATTTCAGCCAAAATCGACACTGAGACATCTAGATTTAACATTTTGGACATCCTGACATCATTTTTTAGTATTTTTGTGTGACTGTGGGCGTGTGGGGCTGAAAAGTAGTTAGGGATTGGACAAGGACCGGCACCAGGACCTAAGGACGTGAATTCCCGCCCCGGACGTGACATCACCAATTTCAGCCAAAATTGACACTGAGACATCTAGATTCAACATTTTGGACATCCTGACATCATTTTTGAATAAGTAATCACATTATAATTATTTTAGCATTTTAGGGTCGTAATACTTATAATTTTTAGCAATGAACGTGTTAAATTTGGAATCTATATCTATAAAAGAGGAAGTATATATGTATACATGTTGGTTGCCTATGGACTCCAAAATCGCTAGACATATTGTTATGAAACTTTCAGGCATGATTGAGCATTATTATTCAAGGATGGTTTGTGTGATGTTTGGTGCAAATCTGTCCAAAGGGCTCTGATCCCGAAGGCATTCAATAGTTTGTAAAAAAATCTGAAAATCTCTATTTTATCAATTTTTATTGGTTGCTAAGAAACAAATTCAATAAAAACTCCTAATTTTACGTATTCCAGCGATTGTATTATATGTAAGGTGAGCATGTCAGCGAGTGAGTGTCGCGAACGAGATTAATTACCAATAAAATAAATTCAATCACGGGGAAAGCCATGACAGGAAATAGTAGATTTCTTCTTCGATACTCCATCTATGTTATTAAGTATATAATTAGGACAAGAATTATTTTGTGTACAACAATTAAAAGCGGCCTAGCCTTAGTATGGTTGGTATAATAGTTAACATAAATTGTCTTTAGTCAGTAAGTGCTATTTAGTTATTACTGCTTTAAATATTGGCTATATTTAGTGGTTATAGTTGAATAGTTTTATTAAGTGTTTGTTTATTTTTTTACTGAAATATATTATGTAACTATGTAAACATTGGATAAGCTATGTGTGAGGAATATGTTGTTTCAATAAATCTCTGATTCTTTCTTTATGTAGGTAGTACAAAAATAATAATAAAAGCTCTTTAAACCATAAAGAGGGAGAGCTAAAGACGTAAATGACATTGTGCGGGAAAGCACACGGGACATAGGGGTCACGAGGAGGGGCCGGGGAAAACGGAGGACACAGGGGAGGCATGGGGGCATAGGGAGTAAGGGGAAGAATGGTGGGCAAGGGGAAATGGGAGCGTGGGGCTACAGGGGTGTGGAGGGTGGTGTGGTACAGGGTGAGGGGCATGAGAGGAACGCTGGCACCCAGGGGCATGGGGGTCACATTGGTAAAGGATACAAGAGTGTACCGTACAGTATTAATGGGCTCATAAACATGTTTTCATGTTGTATTGAACTATTTTATTTATTTGAGTTACGAACTCACCATTTACATGTTTAAGGTTAAAACTATTTTCATTGCAAACCGGCAGTATAATAGTGCAATAATTTTCTTATTAAAAAAAAAAAAAAAAAAAAAAAAATAGACTTCTGTATTTTATAATACAGGGGTGATTATTGGTTCATTGCATATTTGATAACGCCAAAAAGTTTTATCAAGATTATGTAATATTTTGTTTGAAAAACCAAGTGTGTTAAGTCACATTACAGCTTTAAAATAAATGTAGTAATTTTGCAAATGAAATAAAATAAAATCACCTCTACTAGCAAGTAGGTGATGAACTGAAACTTACTTTTTGGGCAAAATTTTTAAAGGTAAGCATATGTCATATTGTATATCATCTTAAAGCTCTCGTTGAACTGAGCAACTTTGTAATTTACAATATTACCGTATCTCTTGCGGTTTTGTTGTAATAACGTAATTTCATTTTTCCATATGATTTGCATGTTAATTGTTCAGGGCTTTAGAGTGTGGAAGTTCTCCTTTGACTGTTGCCATAACATTAAATTAACATGCAAGTTATATGGAAAAAATGCATTTTTACGTTACGTTATTACTACAAAACCATAAGAGATGCGGTAATAGTGTGAATTACAAAGTTGCTCAGTTCAACGAGAGCTATAAGATGGTATACAATATGACATATGTTTACATTTGAAATTTTTTAGTTTTGTTTAAGTGAAAACTTTTGAAATTATTAAATTTTGGAAATTTTGGTTTTTTAAATAAATTTGGTCTTGTGACATATCATTGCAAAGCTTAGCTCATTTCGAATAATAGTGTATTGAATCAGGAGTCATTTATGACAAATAATAAAAGAATTACAGAATGTTCTGTAAATGTTGATTTTTCTAACAAAACTGGCCGCCATTTCGGAACGAAAAAAGATAAATTCATTCTGTTTTCACCAAAATGCTCCTTTTACTAATACGTTTAAAGTTATGTAAAAAAATCTGCATGCTTACATAAGAAAATTTTGAGATTTGAATCCGTGACCCTGAATACTGGCATTGATAAAAATATTTTTATTGGAAAGCCCATATACGGTATGCGATTTAGGGATAAAAAACATTACTTCATGATTTCAACTCAAACCCTTCTCCTGTTATAAATAGTGCACGGGTGTCTGAATCACCCTGTATGTAGGCTAAATGCATATGACTTTGAACAAATGGTTTTTTTGCACCTAGAGAACCCAAAATGAAAAGCACTATGGTTCTGGGCTTAGATCTTACCGTGACTACTAGCATCATAGTGTATTGCCAACAGGGAAGTTCGCTAAAAAATGTTATTTTGTGTAGTTTGACAAGGGTCATAATTTACAAAAATTAATTTTTGCTTTAAACTGAAAAATAATACTATAGTTTAACTCACAGAGAGTTAGAGAGTCTTGAAGAACAAAAAGAGTCTTAAAAAACCTGGATTAGTCTTGAATTTTATTTTTTTAAATAATGAAAAATGAATAAATTTGGGCTTTGATCTTAGTTCAGGCTAGAGATGAGCCATAAAGGCTTATTTTTACTATTTTATAGGAGGACTAGCAGTTACCCAGCGCGTGTTGCTGCGCTCAAATTAAGTTGTTTATATAAATTAAGCTATTTTATTGGTTTTTTAATACTGTATAAGAAAAAAGTCAATGGAATAGAATGTTAGTATATTAATTTTATTGTAAGGCCAAAGGATAAACAGGCATTTTCCAAATTGAAGCCCAGAATAATCAAAGTTTGCCTTGTACCTTATTGATCGTAATTGCAAATGCAAGAGCACCTATGATGAGCAAAGATGGACGTCCATGTCAAATTTCAACCCTGGAGGCCCTAAATTAAGTTTCAAGTCCGGTGGGCCCTAAAGAGCTTAAAAAACTATATTTGCAAACCCGTTTCCTATGAGTACCTATGAGCAAAGAGAATTGTCCATGTCCAATTTCAACCCCGGAGGTCCGAAATTAGTTTTTGTCCAGTGGGGAGGAGCTCTAAATTGCTTAAAAACTATATTTGCAAAACCGTTTCTTAGTGAGCACCTATGAGTAAAGAGAATCGTCCATCAAATTTCAACTTCGGTGGCCCTAAAGTAATTTCAAAGCCCAGTGGGGCGGAGCCCTAAAGAGCTTCAAAAACTTTATTTGCAAAACCGTTTCTTAGTGAGTACCTATGAGAAAAGAGGCACGCCCATGTTAAATTTCAATCCTGGTGGCCCTAAAGTAATTTTGAACTCTAGTGGGGCAGAGCCCTAAAGTGCATAAAAAAATATATTTGCAAAACCGTTACTTAGTGAGCACCTGTAAGTAAAAATAATCGTCCATCAAATTTCAACCCCCGTTCCAGTGGAACAGAGCCCTAAAAAGCTTAAAAAAATTTATTTGCAAAACCGTTTCCTAGTGAGTACTTATGAGCAAAGAGGATCGTCCATGTCAAATTTTGACCCCGGAGGTACTAAAGTAATTTTGAAGTCCGGTGGGGTGGAGCCCTAAAGTGTATAAAAAAATGTATTTGCAAAACCGTTTCTTAGTAAGTACCTATGAGCAAAGAGAATTGTCTATGTCAATTTTCAACCCCGGAGGTCCTTAAGTGATTTTGAGGTCCAGTGTGGCAGAGCCCTAAATTGTTTAAAAACTATATTTGCAAAACCGTTTCTTAGTAAGCACCTGTGAGTAAAAAAAATCGTCCATCAAATTTCAACCCCCATTCCAGTGGGGCAGAGCCCTAAAAAGCTTCAAAAACTTTGTTTGCAAAACTGTTTCCTAGTGAGTACCTATGAGCAAAGAGAATCGTCCATGTCAAATTTTGACCCCGTAGGTCCTAAGGTAATTTTCAAGTCCAGTGAGGCGGAGCCCTAAAGTGTATAAAAAAATGTATTTGCAAAACTGTTTCCTAGTAAGTCCCACCTATGAGCAAAGAGAATTGTCCATGTCAAATTTCAACCCCGGAGGTCCTTAAGTAATTTTGAGGTCCAGTGTGGCGGAGTCCTAAATTGTTTAAAAACTATATTTGCAAAACTGTTTCTTAGTGAGCACCTATGAGCAAAGTGGCACGCCCATGTTAAATTTCAACCCTGGTGGCCCTAAAGTAATTTTGAAGTCCAGTGGGGCGGAACCCTAAAGAGCTTAAAAATTTATATTTGCAAAACCGTTTCCTAGTGAGCACCTATGAGCAAAGAGTATCGTCTACGTCAAATTTCAGCTCTGGAGGACCTAAAGACATGTTAATGTCCAGTGGGGTGGAGTCCTAAAGAGCTTCAAAAACTATATTTGCAAAACCGTTTCTTAGTGTGAGAGAATGATCAAAGAGAATCTTCCATGTCAAATTTAAACACGTGTAGGCTATTACAGTAATTGTGAGCTTATGTGGTGCGGAGTCCTTGAAAGACAATACAAACATCAACATCATACCTCACAGCTGGTTACTTCTATAGTTAAAAACATTTTCTGAATGAAATTTTCAATATTTTTAATTACAGCAGTTAATCTTGTAAACACTAAATTTCTAAAACCTGACACTGCACCATTGTATGCCCTCTGGGTCAGAGCCCTTTGGACAGATTTGCACCAAACTTCACACAAACCATCCACGAATAATGCTTACTAATGCCTGAAAGTTTGATTACAATCTGTTGAGCGGTTTCGGAGTCTATAGGCAACAAACATATATATATATATATATATATATATATATATATATATATATATATATATATATATATATATATATATATACATACTTCCTCTTTTATAGATATAGATTAGAACAACCTAAATCTTTCAAAGAGACTTTGGTGTCCGTACTTAAAACTTTAAATTAAAAACTTATTTATAATTTAAGTAAGGGATTTACTAGAAAGAATAATAGTACAACTATGAAATCAAATAATTTCGAACAACCGTCAACATCATAAGGAAACTTTTGAATATTGTTTTCAATTAGTAAATAAAAATTATTTTCTTTCTACAAATTGTTTCAAGGAAAGGTTAGCCTTTGTTAACCTCCTTTGGAAAAGAGACAAAAAATGTAAGCTCTCTGGCTTTCTTCTTTAGTCATGTCTGTGTTGTTTTGAGACGATTGATTGGGAACTAATTGTGGTGTCAACCAAAGCTGTAGCCAGAAAAAAAATTGGGGGGGGGGGGATTTGAGCTCCGAGGTTACAGGAAGTAACTTAACTTCCAAACTTTCATTTTAACACAATTAATTCTTAATATAATGTAATGTTAAAGTAATGTATTGTTGGGAGATGACTTGTTGGCTAGTGAAGGGGATACCCCCACCACTATCAGCTGTTAAATAGCATTGAAATAAAATAAGACATTAAAAATTAACCAATAGGAGAGCTAGAAATCACTGAGGTGGGGGTAACCTCCCCTCAATCTCTTTTTCCCTAGATGGCCAACAAGTCATCTCCCAACTAAAAAAAAAAAATAATATATATATATATATATATATATATATATATATATATATATATAATATAATATAATATATATAAGCTAGCTGTTTTAGATATTTAAATAGTAGGCCTACTTATATAATTAATTACAAAAATAATATTAATTTAGCCTATTATTAAATAACCCAGAAAACACAGCAGTAATCATTGAATGTACACTAAATTCTTCTTTCTTGTTTTTACTTCAAACTTGCTGACTTAAAATGTCTCTGCTAACAAGATATAACAACAACTTAACTAAAACAGATTAATGTTCAACACAATAAATATGGCAGTATCGTTATATCACTTGCTATAAACATATTTTCACTCAGTCCTTATAGTCTATAGCCTAATAATAATTTGGTTCATAAAAAAATGAAAAACTAAAGTATTTTTCGTTTGAGTTTCTGTCTTTCCCTATGAATGGACATCAGTGCTAAGCCGCTCATCACTCACTTGATGTTTTTTGGCTTTTACCACTAGAATATTTATAAAAGAAATATTCATTTGTCTTCCCCAAGGAGGTTATATTCTGAAGACAGCACACAATGCTAACCTAGCTTGTCTAGCTGAATGCTCTGGAGTACCGAATTGAACTACCTGCCGAAATGAACGAGTCAGCCAAGGGAGTCAAACAAAATTGTGAATCAAGTCTTTTACTTTATCAATCTCAAATCTACTTGTACAGTTCATCTAATATCAGACTAGCTTAAGTTAGTTGCACATAATAACAGAACAAAGAATTTGAGTCCACTTTTTACACTGTAGAGTTGCCAACTAATTGTCAGATTTCATAGAAGTTTCAAAAATAATATGTCAGGAATTAAAATCCCCTGGCCTAAATAAGTTACTTTGATTCTGGGAAACGAAGTCCTAAGCTATTAATAAAGCAATAAATATTAACAACTCTAAAATGATTTCTTTTGATGAACTGCAAAGAATTAATGGTTTAGAACCTAAACGAAACAATATGACTAATAAAATCACATTTCTTTATTATGTGAGTGAGATAATCAGCGAGCACATAACGTAATGTTATGTTATGTTCTTGCTATAGATAACGATCTAAATAATTAATTGATGTACTCATTCATAGTTCCGAGAGAAGATTCGAACGGCTTGTTACTACCGTTAAAAAACGGTAGTAAGTTCTGATGAGTGGATTGACAGGCCAATGTTATATCAAATTCCCGCTCATTCATTGACGTTCACACTCTCCCGCAATCACTATGATATGGGGGTCCGCACAGCTGACTAACTATACGACATTCCTTGTGACTTGAACATTTTAACTAAACAAATAAGTAAAGTTTGTGTTTCCTTTGTTTTTAAGTTTATTCCTTGCCATCCAGGGCCGATTTTGTAAATGGGCTCGGTGGGCCCGGGCCCAGGGGCGCAAGGGCCAAGGGGCGCAAGAGCCCAAGGGCTTTCTTAGGTTTGTTGGGAGCGCGACAAAGAAAATATTTTACAATTTATCAAGCAGATTCTGACGTTGACGCCATAACCACGAGGCTTCGTACTCCTAACAAGAATAATGATAAATGTTTTGCTATCAGTAGAGGTCGCAGTATACAGCGCGTACTGTACTGTGTAGCACACAAGTGCGGAAAGGCGACATGGCAGGAACACCCATTCTCCCGAACGGCGCGCCTACGACTAATCCCCACCACGGCTCCATCTCCCCCTGCCGCACTGCCCCGCCCTCTTCCCCAGCTCCCACAGCCCCTACGTTCGGGAGCACAGTTTACTTTTACAATGCGCAACCGCATTATTAGCGGTCGAAAATGAACATAATAAAAATAGTTCTGTCATTGTTTCATTTTGTTGTTATGTTGCGAATGCGGGTCTCAAATCGTCAAATAGATATGGCATTGGGTTTGTTTATTTCGTGATTCATATCCTCGGGAGAGGAGGGGGAGGGGCGGCGCAAACATCTCTCGGGCCCATAGCGCGTCACATACAAACCGCGGGCCTGTTGCCATCATTAAATTTTCAAAAGATGTCTTATGAAAATTTTTACTCATTTTTTGTTGCGCTGTTTTTGTGTCAAAATTTGGGGGGGGGGGGGGTTTTGACCCCCTGACCCCCCCCCCCATTGGCTACGGCCTTGGTGTCAACCAAATGAATAAAATAATCATGTTGGCCCAGTATAACAATTTAAATTAATTAAATCTCAAGGTTACTGCTTTAACATCTATATATTAATAGGCAAGCATGTTTCATTTCCTCCTTTTTTCTCAGCTCGTGCGCATCATAGAAGAAATCCGCACTTTGTTAGAAAGGTATCGTCCTGTAGATGAACAGAATCACATTATAATTCACATCGGACTCCAGGGCTACGCCCCACAGGCTTTGAAAGTTCCAATGTTAATCTTATGGGAGAAGGATAATTAATTGATTCATTAGATAGCTGATAACAAATGCTAGCAAATCAAAAAGCACAGATGTTACAGTTATGATTTATTTAGGTTTATCATATTAAAGATTGTTTTTCCTTATATCAGGACATTTTTGGATGAATTTCAATCAGAAAGTAGTGATAGTGAAGAGGACATTCAACCACAAGAAAATGGGAAAAAAAAGGAAAAGTGAGTAACATTCAATATATTTTTAATAATTTAAGGTTTTTTGAGTCATAAAATAGTAATACTCGCTGCCATAAACCTCAACAAAAGCTTTCATTGTTAACAAACATACGACATTGGGTTTCTACGACCGGGGAAAGTCAGGGAACTCAGGCCTAAAGCCTATTTTACGATGTCACAACCGCAAAAATGAATATGTGAACTAGAAGGCTTTAGCATTGTTATATGCTATTCTTAATTCTAAACCAAGTATTTATTTTTTGATTAGTAGTTTTTTAACAAATTGTTGGTTGAAACTTAACAAATGTATAAACATATGAAACTTTGTGCACTTAACTTTACAACTCAATCAATCAATATCTTTATTCATTATGTTAATACATAGGTACATTGAATAGCGTCAACAGATTATTAAAATAAAAACAAAACAAACTAAAAACTTAATCAAACAAAATCATCTTACAAATACAATTCTTTCATCGGGTAGCATTAGCTACTACTGTACATATTCACATCGTTAAAAACAAACTTGTTAATTCTTCAAATGAGTATAAAGGGTTATTAATCAAGAATTTTTTAAAGTTTTTTTTTGTAAATTATGAGGGGCTATGTGTTCTTTTTATACAATTTGGAACAAGGTGATAAAGTTGTAATCCTCTATAATCTGTTTTTTTTTCTTGAAAAAATACTGGAAATACTTGAAATACTGGAATTATATCTCCATACTGGAAATACTGGAATTATACTGGAATTTCGAAATAAATACTGAATTTTTTATTTTTTTTAAATCTGTGAAGTTTTTTTTCAAATGCATAAAATAGATTATGTCATTTAATTCGTATATACCAATGAAAAAATGATTTTTGTCATTCTTGCTATTTAAGTATGTTTCCAAACCAAAATACATAAAACTTGTAGTTCCTAAATTTATAATTAATCAAGAAATATAACATTTGTGTAAGATTGAGCTTAGAAACTGTTTGTCTTCAAAATTTTGTCCTCAAAATTTAAATTTGTTTCTTAAATTAATTGTAATTGTGTTTTTTATTTTATTATTTTACTTTTAAGTATTTATGTAGTTAATAAATTTTCTTTTAGTTAGGCCTAAATGTCATATTATTATTTTACTAAATAAATGCAAAATAACGTGGGAGGAACCTAATACTTAGGGGAGTGGGAGGAACCTAATACTTAGGGGAGTTGGAAGGCCCTCATAAATATAATAAAAAATATTTAATATATGTTATTATAAGGAAGTAATTATTCATCATAGTCATAAGTGTTTTATCTTTCTACAAAAATCTTTATATATATGAAAAATTTTTATATATGAATAAAATATCATTTTCCTCAACCTACTATCTAAAACCGTATTTTACTCCTTGGAATATAGTAAAAAATGACTATAGTAGGATTCACGAAAATAGTCCGATGAGAGGCGATACATTGTTGCCAAATTTATTCTGAAACACTTTTTTATACTGTATTACACATGGTAAACATAATCACAAAAGACAACATTGCAGGGCGAGAGGGGGTTAGGGGGACACAGCTGTTAAAATTTCCATCGGACTATTTTCGTGCATCTTACTATAGTTTTTACCCCATTTGACTTGAATACTTAATTTTTCTACCTAGGGAAAACTCAACTTTTTTTGTACCACAGGGCTTAAGTTAGTTACATAAGGATAACATTAAAAGAGATTAAAAAGAACATGAGTGACGGTCAGCTGTCACTTGTATTTGTTTCGTTACTCTTTGTTCATTAATAGCAGCTGTAGCAGAAGCCATTCTGTCAGCAGTGTACGTGTTTGTTTACATTTCGCTTGGGTAGGCTATTAACCTAAGAAGTCCAAAACCTAAGTGTAAGAATTTTGTCTAGGCTTAAATTCTGTTTTGTTTTTGTGTTCATTAAAAATTATATAGCCTACCTTGTGTGGTTTTAGCGAATTTCCCTATAGGGAATACGCTATTACGGTAGTAGCCATACCCTAAGCCCAGGACCACTTTACTTTTTCATTTTGAGGTCCCCAGAAGCCAAAAACACCATTCGTTCATTTTCACATATATGTATATATATATATATATATATATATATATATATATATATATATATATTCATTATGTTTCACTGCCTATAGGCTAAGAAATGTATAAAACCATCAACTTACAAAACGGAAATTAGATGAATATATTTCGCAAATCGCTTCTTCGGCATCAAATACAAAATTACAAAACAAAAATAAAAATAAAATAAAATAAAAATTGGAATAACCTAATACATGATATAAAAATAAACAAAATAAACAAACTAACAAAGTAACTAACAGATGATCTTGGATATTTTAAAAGACTAAATCACGATGTTTAGTATGCAACCAACTTGAAACGTCTACTACATTCAAAAGTAGCTCTACGCAGAAGGCTTACAAAATCCCAGGTAGACTCAATTGTCAATCAAGCAACATTGTATATCAAATTCAATGCCAGAAATGCCCCAAGGACTATATTGGATCATCCATAAACACCTTGCGTGTGAGGATGACGGGCCACAGATATGCTCACAAACATGATGACATAACGAAACCTTTGGTACGACACAGCAAAGAGCACGGCATTGACACATTTGAAAACACGTATAAAGTCAAACCAGTGAGACAATTGAAGCAAGCTGGGGTAACATCACTTAGGAGCATGGAACAGGCACATCAAATTTTAACAAGATCCAAGTTTCCAAGTGGCCTGAATCTCAGATGAAATGTCAAGTATATATATATATACACATTTACAATGGCAAATATTTTCTACAGATTTAGTCTTTTAAAATATCCAAGATCATCTGGTTAGTTACTTTGTTAGTTTGTTTATTTTGTTTATATATATATATATATATATATATATATATATATATATATATATATATATATACATATGATTTATTTAGGTTTATCATATTAAAGATTGTTTTTCCTTATATCAGGACATCTTTGGATGAATTTCAACCAGAAAGCAGTGATAGTGAAGAGGACATTCAACCACAAGATGTTGGGGAAAATAAGGAAAAGTGAGTAACTCTCAATATAATTTTTAATAATTTAAGGTTCTTTGAATTAATAAAATAGTAATACTCATTACCATAATCCTCAGCAAAAGCTTTCGTTGTTAACAAAATATTCTGTAGACACAATGTATAAAAATTTTCTCACCAAAGTATATCTATTACACATCTCACATATTATGGATATTTTAAAAGTTTTTTTATGATTTATTTAGGTTTATCCTTTTAATGAATATCTTTCCTTATATCAGGACATCTTTGGATGAATTTCAACCAGAAAGCAGTGATAATGAAGAGGACATTCAACCACAAGATGTTGGGGAAAATAAGAAAAAGTGAGTAACTTTCAATATAATTTCAGCGAATTTCCCTATAGGGAATACGCTATTACAGTAGTAGTCACGGTAAGACCTAAGCCCGGGACCATGATACTTTTTCGTTTTGAGGTCCCTAGAAGCCAAAAACACCGTTCGTTCAAATTGATATATATGTATATATATATATATATATATATATATATGTGTGTCCGTGAACACGATAACTTTTGAACGGAACCTCCGATTTTGATGAAATTTGGTACAGGGGTGTAAGCCAGCGCCTACTAGGTTGAGTTCGCGAACCAGAATGATCGGACCATGGGAATGGGGTTTTACGGGGTTTCAAAGGGGTAAAAAATGGGTTTTTGGAATTTTTGGACCTTAATTTTTAAAATTCATCAATTTTAACTGAAACCATTTAAAAGAGCTTAAAAAAACAAACAAATTGGTATTTTGAATTTTTATCATAGCATAACTGGTTACGGGGAAAATCCAAAAATGTGTTTTCCATGTTATTCTTATGGGAAATCAAGAAACCCTGTGTCTTGCTTATTTATTGACATAACTTAATCAAATTTGGTAGATACATTATCTATATAAGGTTTAACTTATACTTGCTTACAAAACCCATATGGCGTCAAACCTACATACTCACCCCCATGGGGTTTATGGGAAAATTAAAAAATTCCCAGAGTTTGATACAATTATGTGTTTACATTCACCAATTATTGATTGACTTAGATTTTCTAACAACACCCAATGGCAGCAAACCTACATACTTGATCCTATGGTGTTTTTTATGGGGAAAGTAAATAATCTGAAATTCCATTGGAAATTCGCTGAGTACGCAGGTCTGCTGCGACGGAGGGTATTTAATAATTTAAGGTTCTTTGAATTAATAAAATAGTAATACTCATTACCATAATCCTCAGCAAAAGCTTTCATTGTTAACAAATATACTACATTCTAATCTTATAAATTTAAATATTATTTTCATGTTTTAGTAAACTCTGTATTTAAACTGTATTTAATAAATAATATCCTGTAAAGTCGTTGTATTGTCATACGTTTAAAAAAAAATTTAAATAATTGTTAGTAAATTTGCATTAGTCAAAAAACTAGAAATAAACCAAACGGATAATTTCGTTAAAAAGAGCAATCTAATTGAAATAATTCTTCCGTTTTAAAATGTGTATGAAATTTTGATATTTATTTTACATTTAATTTATTGCCGATTAAACCTAAATTGTTAATGTCATAATGTTAACCTAATGTTAACCTAATGTCAGTGTAAATTTTAAATGAGCAAATATCAATTTGATATTCCAATATAAAAAAATTACATTTATTTGTTTAATTGTGATTATTAGTGTATTAGATTTAGACATTTATTTAGGACTATGACACATTATGCCAGCCTCCCCCCTCCCTCCATGCTCCAACACACCATGGCATCCGACCGCGCGCGTGCTCAACAATGGACCCCATGATAAGAATTGGAAGTATGACGAGTCCCATCTTCCATGAGTTAATACCTATTCGATATATATTGGATTCTCCAAACTGTCTAAATTGTGAATTTTCATCGTTCTATTCTAATGTACAGTAAACTTCCTCTAATGCGGCATTCCTGGAACTTATGCCAGATTACAAAATATTCCCGGGTACCAAATAAATGTCAGGAAAATGTGAATTAAAAAAATTGCAATAAATTTAGGCTTAGGCTAATAAAAATATGTTTTAGGACCTACAGTATAAAAACATTGCATAATATACTGTAAATAAAAATACCGCTAAAAATACTGGCTATAAAACTAAAATGAGAATAATTATACTATGTCACCTGATGTCAGATGAATATGACTCGTCTCCCCTACACGCATTCTACAGTGCTTTGTATGGCACATTGTTTTCCCCTCGCAACCTCCGATCAGAAACTAACTTGAACACTCATTTTTACACCTATCAATAAAACATTTTTTGAAAGTCGTGCCGGATTATCAAGCAAGCTGGATCGTAGGGCGCCAGATTAGAGAAAGTTTACTGTACATATATTAGCAAAAACATTGTCTTTGTTGGAGGTTTGTCGTTGTTAGTCTAAAATATTCTCTTAGTTATTATTTGTACTTTTATTTATTTCCGTGGCCTAAATATTAAAATCTGTGGCTTTTGATAAATTCTTTTACCGATAGAGACTCTATATACAGTAGATGCCCGATTATCCGAGGTAATTGAAACCGAGGCCACCTAAGATATAGGAAAAACTCGGATTATATGGAGGTTATGTACTATAGTGTAACTAACTGAATCATTTACTTTAAAGGAAATACCTCTGTGTGTTTGTACGCTGATGATGCAAATGTAACAGTTGCAGGCAAAACTAAAGAAGATATTAAAATTTCATCATTTGTTAATTTGTCAAAGGTCAAAGAATTTTTCGCTAACCAAAATCTTTATCTAAATCCAAATAAATCTAATTTTATTTCATTTTCCACAAAACCAGCGAGAACGAAATTCAGTCCAGATATTGTTATAGATGAGGATATATTAGATCAGGTAGAAACAACAAAATTTTTAGGTCTTATAATTGATGAAAATTTAAGCTGGGATGGTCACATTGATTATATTTCCAAAATAATTTCTTCTGGCCTGTTCGCTTTGCGACAAATGGCTAAAGTCTCTTATACCAATTCTTTAAAAACAATTTATTTTGCATTGGTTCATTCTCATTTAGCGTATGGTGTAAGCATTTACGGAGCAACAACTAAGAAAAATTTAGACAGAATTCTATAGCTGCAGAAAAAAGCTTTAAGAATCATCTTTAATTTAAAGAGGACGGTTTCAGTTAAACAGTATTTTTCAGAAATTGGAATTTTAACAATATATGGGTTATATATTTTTGAAACAATAATGTTTGTTAAACAAAACACAAATCCCACCGGAAATAATCATCAGTACAACACCAGAGCTAACAGGAGGGTGGAACAACACCGATTAAATTTTTACAAAAAAAAACTCACTTCATGGGTAATCTATATATATAATTCCGTAAGCGAATCGGTCCTCACGAAATATCTTGAGTTTGAAGAAAGATAGGGTGACGTATGATGGCTCATTTTAAAGCTTGAGGTTTAAGGATGCAAGGAAAAATACCTGAATTCCCGAAAGTTACCTGGGCTTCGCCCCAATGGACCTTGAAGTTCCAATGTTAATCTAATAGGAAGAAGATTTTTATATATTTACATGTGTGATGAAGCAGATGTTAAAGTGTTTTATCATAAACTCAGCTGGTTAATGAGCAGATATTTTGAGTTAAGCTAACCGCATACTTATAATTTTTTTAATTGGCCATGCACTATAAAAAAGTAGAAAACTAATAGTCGGATGAACGGATTATGGATCCTCAAGAGATTTCATCTTCGTGACCCCTTCTATGTCATTAAGGAAACAGGAGTAGTATGATTGGTATATTCTCCATAAAAATTAAAAAAATTAAAGTGGTTTAGACGTGGCAAGGTTGATATAATGGTTAATTGTCTTTACTCAGTGAATGTCGTTTAGTTATTAGGTTACTGCGTTACATGTTGGCTATTTAGTAGAGTAGATAGAGTTGAAGAGTTGAATCGTTTTGTTGAGTGTTTGTTTATTTTTGTCTGAATCATTAAAGGTGAACTAACTAGCTTTGGATAACCTCCGTATGACAAATATTTTGTTTTGGTTTTATCCATTCTTTGCCTTTTCCTCTACGTAGGTCGTAGGGAAACAATAAAAGCCGGTTAATCCATTAAGACGCGGAGCTTTTCATGTAAATGATAGCGTGCTAAAACTAACAATGTAACTTAATTAATGTTCTACTTCATTCACAAACAGACAAAATATACTACAATCAAAATACGGAGGACGTCGGAGGCATGGAGAGTAAGGGAGCATGGGGGAAATAGGGGAAACGGTGGGGGCTCAGGAGGGCACGGAGGTACGGGAAGGGACGGCGGAGATAGCAGCACGGGACCATGGGCAGTACAGGTGGTTTGGGGATATGGGGGCACGAAGGTCACGAGGGGTATCGGTGGCACTGGCGACTGGGGGGGGGGGGGTCATAAGGTGGAGGCATGGGCAACATAGCACAGGGAGGAACGGCGATCATGAGAGCACGAAAGCAAGGAGGGTACGGTGGTGCTGGGGTATAGGGGGTGGGGGCACTCTGGGGAGACATGGAGATGCAATGTGGCGGCAGTGTTGCGGGAGCACAAGGAGCACTAGGGGTGTCGGTGGCAAAAGGGGTAGATGGACATGGAGGGCACGATTGCCACGGGGAGCAACGTCTTGCATGGGGGTACGGAAACATAGGGTGCCCGGGGGCATGTAGCGGCGCAGGGGTGGGAAGACACAATGGGCACTAGGGGTTTAGGTGGCACGAGAGGCACGGACATGGAGGCGCGGGGGAGGCTTGGGGGACCTAGAGGGCATTAGGACCACGGGGAAGAACAGTGGGCATGTGAGCACGGGAGTACCGTGGTTGCTGATGCATGGGGGCACGAGGGTTGTCGGGGACACTGTAGTTAGGGGGGCATGGGGATATAGGGTGCACGGGAGCAATGGTAGGCATGGGGCACGGGATTATGGGGGCATAGGAGTGGGGGCACATGGGGTAGGGCCTACTAGAGAATTCGGCTGCACAGAAGTTGGTTGGGGGCATTGGGGAGGAACATTGAGGGCACGGGGGCCACGGGGAAGAACTGCGGGCATGTGGGCACGGGAGAATGGGGGACACAGGAGCATGAGGGGGTACTGGGGCATGGGGGTTCTCGGGCCCTGGGGGCATAGGGGTACAGGAAACACGGGTTCGGAGAGATGAACGGGAGCACGGGGAGGAATGGGGTCACGGCGAGTGTAAGGGAATGGGGAGCACAGGGGTCCAGGGTGAAGGATTGCACACTCTTAGTGGGCTTATGCTGTATTGAACTATTTTATTTATTTGAGTTACCAACTCATCATGAACATGTGTAAGGTTAAAACTATTTTAACCACGTTCGGTAGTATAATAGCGTAATAGTTTTTTTCTTTTTTCCACAAAATAGACTACTTGTATTTTAATACAGGGGAAATTATTGGTAAATTTCTGATTTAATACGGCCAAAAAGTTTCATCAAGATTAGTAAATATTTTCTTAGAAAACCCAAACGTGTAAATTCACATTACAGATTGAGAAAAAATAAAGTAATACAAGGAGGTGATCAATTGAAACATATTTTTGGAGACATCACCATTTTTAGTTTTAGGGGCCTTTGCCCCTACACGCCACTAGTAAATTTCTATTTCATTTGCCTAGACACTTTTTAGAAGAAAACAATTTAATTAAATTTAGGAAACAATTAAAAAAATATCTTTTGCTGCTCTCACCTTACTCCTTTGAAGATTATTGGAACGTGGAATAAACATAAGGGTCATATTTCTTTTATTTCTAATTTATTTTTAAAATGTTATTATTAGTTTAAGTATAGTTGTAAATATCAATATTTTGGCTATGACGCTGTTCGATGTACTTGTTACGTTATTATGAATAAAGGATCTTTGACTTTGATATTTTGTTGACTATTGTTGTTATTTAATAAGATTTTGAAATGTATAATAGCGTATATAAAACAGCGACAGTAAAACATTTGTGACATCTTAAATTAATCGTGGTGATATCTGCTAATGCTTACCCTAAGCTCTTCAGTATTGTTCCCTGAACAGGTGCATGGGACGGCCGGAAGGAAGTTCATTGTACGTTGACCACTGACTTAAAGACAGAGTTATAAAAACCGACTCCCTCTCACACCCCATACATTTCATCTCTCCGTTTTCCTTATTCCAAATATGAGTCATTGGGTCATTGGACTTTGTACTGTATGTTGACAATCAGTGTTTTGGAGTATGCCAGGATCATGGAATTCAATTTTCAAGACGCGCTGGCAAACGATTCCTAGAATTAGCCGAAATAACATTGCGTGAAATCAAATACTCAATGTAACCATAGCCAGTACAGGCACATGATTTTATCTCTCATCAGCTATCAATTTAATAAAATGAAATCTAATCGTAGTTCATGCTCATGCTACAAATAAAATCAACTTCTTGCCCTAATTTTTATAATTTTGTGAGTTGTATTTTATTTTTATTTTGAGGATTAGCTCGGTTGTCGCGGAGGCTCGTTTAACCTGACCTCGGATTAACAGGCATCCACTATTGTATGAGCAAATAACTCAAAATTAGCCAACCATAGTCGTTAGTGATCATTGCATAAACTATGGGGGTAATGCAAAATGTCGATTAATTGACCATCACGTGCAATACAATAACATATTTTCGGAAGATTTAGCATTCCAAATGGCCGGGAATCGATCTGAAAAAACCAGGGAAAACCGGGAAAGAGCTGGAAATTGAGAAATTAAGTGAGGGCCAGCGTGGTAATCCTTAATATAATAGTAGCCCTGATAACAGATTTTTACCAGGGTGTCTACTGTCCATGAAATCCATGAAAATAGTGGTGTTCATCATATTGAAATATCAAAATTTTTATCTTGACTAGAACCATTTTATTTCCTGTGTTAATGAAACACAGTGAATTAAAATTTGTACCCGTTTTGGGCAGTGGACCTGGTGGTTGCACCAATGTGGACCACAGAAAGTGGCTTCAGCACCTATATGCTGTTAGATGTATAGGGATTGCCAGTCTATGGTAACAATCTCTTGGTCGCTGTTGTACTCCTAGTAATCTTCCTCTCTTTGGTGCTCCAGTCTGTAATGTTTCATTCGCCACATCCATTATTTATTATGTAAGCCAACCGTATCAAATGTGTTATTTTCCTATTTACTATAATTTATGCTCCAAGAGTAACAGCCCATAATACTAATTTTAGTAGGTTACAAGAGTTCCATGGTAATAATTGTTAATTTTCTTTAAATATATTTTATGTTTGACATTTAAAATAATATTTTAGGTAAGAAGTTAATTTTCTTTAATTTTAATTCAATTTATCACCCCTCAGAACATCAATCATCATGTAGTATAGTATTTATTATTTAAGCATCCGTCCTGGTCATAAGTAATATATTTCATCATATTTAACAAGGTTTCTATTTAATTCAAACCCAAAACCCCATAATATTAACCTATCACATTAGCCTATTTAAATATATATTAATTTATGTAAGAGAGTTGCAATATTACTTAAGGTATTTCATATAATATATGTTTTCAAAATTAAGTCCATAAACAAATCCAAATTCAGTGTTGTGTTGTGCTTTCAAGAAGTTATGTGAACCCCAATACAACAATGAAGAAACCATGTGCTGTGAACATTGACTCTCTTCCTTCTTCTGGCTGCTGACTCCATAGTGTTAACACCTAAATTCTTTTAAGGACACAGATCCTATTTAAATTCACCCCAGTAATGGCCTAGAGTTTGAATTCCTAGGTTTATTTTATAGGGACATTTGCCTATATAGTACCAATTTAATTTCAAACCCCTTTTCTTTGCTTTAATCCCTAATTTCTGGTACTTGGCGAAGAATACCTGTAGCTGATTGGTAAGAACTGTCCAGTTTTCAACTTTACCCAAGAATAGTAATATCTGCATAGACTTTCAAAGGCTTTTAATTGAAACAGAACTTTATCCATATTGAAATAATTTGAATCAAGAATTTAATAAATAACATCAAGAGTAAATTTTAAATTGATTTAAACTTTTATTTGGACTTTAGCGTCAGTGAAATTTTTTTTGGCCATCTTGTTTTTGGACAACAATTGGTTTACTTGTCACCTAATATTATAACTACTAATAAATATTTTCTCAACTCATTTGAACAAGATTGTTCGCCGGCACGAGTTCCCCACCTGATGTTATAGAGACTTATGTGATTCCTGAGCTAGGCTGAAGGCAGAATATTAATCAGAACATTATAATTTAAAGAAGAGATAGAGTAATTTGTAAGCCTAAATTTCATTTTCATATCCCCCAATTATTGTACCACTTTTGTAATTCCCCTTGTCTTTGATTTGAATTCAATAATTGTAATTTAAATAATAAATACTACTTCATTTGTATTGTAACAAGAGTTTCTCATTTAATCAAGGTATAAAATAGGATAATAGGACTAGAAGCTAGGTACTTACCAGAGGTATATTCAGGTATCCATAAGCAATACTACATTTCTACTCACTACACAACTATCTACAAAGACACTACAAATAAGATTCTACAATAGACGAGTTAGTTTTATTTATTTTCATCAACATTATTGCGTTGGCGTTAGAATTATTTTAGGTTTATTAACTTAGATAGGAACGCCATCTTAACAACTGACAAACAGAATAGCTTCCCTCATCACATCGTTGCGAGATATCGAATATCGAATGCATAATAGGTGTTATTTTACAAAATGGCGCACCAACGTAGCGGCGAACAATCTTGGATAAACTAAATATTGCAACTCTTACTTAAGTTAGCATAAGTAGTTCAGATTATTCATAGTAAATAAGTCCACGTCCCGTAATACCTGTTCCCCCTAATAGTAATCGTAATAGTTAATGACATCCCCATATAACCTACGCTTCCCTAAAAAGTATCCGATAGCCATGGATAACGATAGTGACACCAGTGATCCCGTACTCTCTAACCCAAACTCCCCAGAGCGTGACGTCATGCAGAACGACGAATCAGAAACGCCCGTTACCGCCACCATCACTGCAACACATCAGCTGATGCAGGTTGACCAACAGCACCCCGACATATTTCCCGCTATTCCCGTGCACACAGGTCCTCACAGCAGCCGAACCGTCCCGAGCGTTGCCGGAGATGCACGAATCATTCCCACCTGCCCGCAATTCGCGCCGTCCCCGTCAGCTGTTACAACTCAAGGCCGGCAAGCGACCGCTGATCTAGACGATACTCCCACACTGCCAATGCGCACTGAGACCGACACACATTCGCTGTCACCACACCACGATAATCCTACTAACCCCGATTTAAGTACAATTCTTGTCTATTTACAACAAATGACCATAAAGATCGACGAAACTAAATCCGAAATCTTAAATGAAACTAAATCTGAAATCAACCAAATCAAATCAGAAATAAATGACAAATTGAATGAAAAATTAAATGAAACCCATACCAAACTCAATGAAACTAAATCTGAGATCAATCAAATCAAATTAGAAATAAATGATAAATTGAATGAGAAATTAAATGAAACTAACACAAAGCTCAGTAACGAAATTCAAACTTGTAGTGCTAAACTTCAGACTCAGATTCAGGAAATCCAAGAAACACAGAATAATTTCAGTCAAGAACTGAATTACCTAAAATCTGCTCAAATCGAACACACCCGAAACATAACACAACTTCAGGCAGATGTCACACATCAAATCGACAGCTCACACAAAGAAATTAAAGAATTCGTAGACACCAGTATGACCGAACACAAAGCTACCCTAGAAAACGAAATCGCTAAACAACAAAGCCACATCTTAGCCGCTGTAACCACCCAAATTGAACAAAACGAGCTAAGGATCGAACAAAACCTTAAGACACTCATAAATAAAACAAAATCTGACAACGAAAACGTTGCTACATTATACACACAAACACTTAAAAATGAATTAGAACCAATCATCCAACACAACGACCGGCAAATCAAGTATCAACAATCCCAACTACAAACTAAGTCCGAGACATTGACGAAATGCGAAAGTGAAGTACAAACACTTAAAACAAGCAGTCAGGGCACAAGTAGTTTCGGCGGCCCTATTCAAGTAATTTGCACTGGAGGCGACGCTAACGACAAACAACTTCCTCGATTTAATGGTAGGACTGGTAACCCGAACGAGTATTTAAGAAAGTTGAAACGCTATTATGAAAAGAGCCTCGAAAGACAGGGTAAGGTCGAGCCGGTAGAGCACTTAAAAGATGTACTTGACATTAGTTTCGAAGGACACGCATCCCGATGGCTACAACTAATCAAATCAGATCTCAACAGTTGGGAGCAGTTTGCAGACGAATTCACGAATAAATATTGGAGTAGGGAAGTACAACGAGGTGTAGTAAATAAAATAGAGGCTGAGAAATACCGCAACAACGGAACATTAAGCCGGACAGAGTATTTTACAGAGCGTGTACTCCTGCTACAATCCATTACACCGCCTATGACGGAAGAGGAAATAGTGATTCTGCTGTCCGAACGTTTTGACACACTAATCCAAGATAGCCGCAGCGTACAAAACATCACCACCGTGAAAGCTTTTGAGCGACTTTTACAATGCGAAGATATCAGAGACGGACCAAAGCGGGCGAAACAGAACAATCAGTCCCCTAACACGAGTACACAATCCCACAGTCCTAACGATAATAACAGCTATCCCTCCTACAACCAAAACACTAACCACCGTGCCTATCAGCCAAATGCAAGCTACTCTAGACCACAACCATATAAGAACTACACACAAAATGAAAACCAAAACCGCTATCCACCAAACCAGTCACCATACAGACCTAATAACTATTACAACCGGCCTAGGCATGAATTTAAACCGTATAACCAAGAACAACGACCAAATCGACCCACTTATCATCAGCGAAATGAGCGACCATACCCGACCGGTGAGCAATCTCAAGTATGCGCCATGATTAGGCAGAACACTAACACACCTAACACTTCCCCAAACCCTGCCACCAACAACGATAACAATCGCTCACCACAACGTCAGGGAAACGACCCCGCGCTGTAATTGAAGACCGAGGGGCTACGTTAACCAATACTAGTTATACAACTACAGCGCAAAAACCTCAAATCCTCGGAATGAGCTCATCTGATATTGTAAATAATCCCCATGTAAATAATATAATGTGTGATAAGAATTTTCTACTTGATGAATCGTGTGATAATAACGTAAATTCAGCCCCAATGCAAATCAACTGCCCAGAAATAAATATAAAAATCAACAATGTTCAAGTTAACACATTAATTGATTCGGGTTCATCCATAACTTGTATGTCAGAAACGTGGTTCAAAGAAAATCAACAAGCACTAAAGCCATATGAAGAATTTCCCCTTACTAATACTGTAATTAGAACTGCTACAGGCGATAAGTCCAAGCGTGTTTCAAAGATAATATATGTTCCTGTTACAATTGAAGATCAAACTATGCAAGTGCAATTTTTAATCGTGCCTAATCTCATTAAACCAGTAATATTTGGAGTAGATACGCTTGTTTCAACGAAAATGGATATAAACTTTAATGATAATGAATTAAATATGACAATTAATAATAATATTATAACATTGAAGTTTAGTATGAGTACAACTGAAGGACAATTATGTCAGATCACAATTGATAATCGCCATAGGCCAAATAATAATTATGAAGATTTGATAATGAATGATGTTGATGAGTATGCAACTAACGATGAATATCACAATGTATATAATAATTCTAATGAGTCAAAGCACGAGATAAAGGATACTGAAACACCCTTGACTAAAGAATCAATTAATAGCACTTTAACATCAAATAAATATATAAATGAACAGCAGAGGGAATCTTTAAGCGAATTGTTAGCACAGTACAGCCACATATTTTCAGACAATTTTACAAAATATTTGTACTGCCCTTATCATATTTCAGCTTTAAAAAAGTATATAGAACCAATACCAGATGCAACAGATGAAGAGGAGATAACATCAGACGAGGAAGTTAATGGAGCCCCTTAATAATACAATAAGTGCGGGAATTCCCATGTAAATAAGTTGAACTGTGTTATAAAATAATTAAACATCAGTGCGCCATAAACAATTTTAGTGTCGATCTTTTGCAGTAATTTCCCAGATAATGAGGGGATAGACAATTTTACTAAGAAAGGACTTTAATCGCGAATGCGTGCCCCTATATCACTGTTATAAACCCCATAGACCCTTATAAACTGTTATGTCTCCTCATGTGAAACAGTGCCCCCATGAGCAATTTCCCTAGTGAATAGACTTTGTACTAAAAGGAAGCGTACCCCCTGTATTTCCCCTTATTATTCCCAATATTGTACGTTTTTCCCAATTTAACTTTAAGTACAATTTGTCGCATTTGTTATGCAGTAGTAATTTAAGTTCACCAGATAATTCATTCATTTAATGTACCTCATTGTAGCTGTAAGGATCATTCATACTATTTGTTTCATGTGTCTCATTCAACATTTATCGAAATTTGCCTGTCATTTCATTCCATACAAATTTCTGAGGGGATCTTGTAATGTTTCATTCGCCACATCCATTATTTATTATGTAAGCCAACCGTATCAAATGTGTTATTTTCCTATTTACTATAATTTATGCTCCAAGAGTAACAGCCCATAATACTAATTTTAGTAGGTTACAAGAGTTCCATGGTAATAATTGTTAATTTTCTTTAAATATATTTTATGTTTGACATTTAAAATAATATTTTAGGTAAGAAGTTAATTTTCTTTAATTTTAATTCAATTTATCACCCCTCAGAACATCAATCATCATGTAGTATAGTATTTATTATTTAAGCATCCGTCCTGGTCATAAGTAATATATTTCATCATATTTAACAAGGTTTCTATTTAATTCAAACCCAAAACCCCATAATATTAACCTATCACATTAGCCTATTTAAATATATATTAATTTATGTAAGAGAGTTGCAATATTACTTAAGGTATTTCATATAATATATGTTTTCAAAATTAAGTCCATAAACAAATCCAAATTCAGTGTTGTGTTGTGCTTTCAAGAAGTTATGTGAACCCCAATACAACAATGAAGAAACCATGTGCTGTGAACATTGACTCTCCTCCTTCTTCTGGCTGCTGACTCCATAGTGTTAACACCTAAATTCTTTTAAGGACACAGATCCTATTTAAATTCACCCCAGTAATGGCCTAGAGTTTGAATTCCTAGGTTCATTTTATAGGGACATTTGCCTATATAGTACCAATTTAATTTCAAACCCCTTTTCTTTGCTTTAATCCCTAATTTCTGGTACTTGGCAAAGAATACCTGTAGCTGATTGGTAAGAACTGTCCAGTTTTCAACTTTACCCAAGAATAGTAATATCTGCATAGACTTTCAAAGGCTTTTAATTGAAACAGAACTTTATCCATATTGAAATAATTTGAATCAAGAATTTAATAAATAACATCAAGAGTAAATTTTAAATTGATTTAAACTTTTATTTGGACTTTAGCGTCAGTGAAATTTTTTTTGGCCATCTTGTTTTTGGACAACAATTGGTTTACTTGTCACCTAATATTATAACTACTAATAAATATTTTCTCAACTCATTTGAACAAGATTGTTCGCCGGCACGAGTTCCCCACCTGATGTTATAGAGACTTATGTGATTCCTGAGCTAGGCTGAAGGCAGAATATTAATCAGAACATTATAATTTAAAGAAGAGATAGAGTAATTTGTAAGCCTAAATTTCATTTTCATATCCCCCAATTATTGTACCACTTTTGTAATTCCCCTTGTCTTTGATTTGAATTCAATAATTGTAATTTAAATAATAAATACTACTTCATTTGTATTGTAACAAGAGTTTCTCATTTAATCAAGGTATAAAATAGGATAATAGGACTAGAAGCTAGGTACTTACCAGAGGTATATTCAGGTATCCATAAGCAATACTACATTTCTACTCACTACACAACTATCTACAAAGACACTACAAATAAGATTCTACAATAGACGAGTTAGTTTTATTTATTTTCATCAACATTATTGCGTTGGCGTTAGAATTATTTTAGGTTCATTAACTTAGATAGGAACGCCATCTTAACAACTGACAAACAGAATAGCTTCCCTCATCACATCGTTGCGAGATATCGAATATCGAATGCATAATAGGTGTTATTTTACAAGTCCAAGGCTATATAATGCTTTATGTGTTAAAATATTCCTTTATGAAAACTTCTGTCTAAATTTGATTTGTTGTGTATAATATTGTACTCTGTTTCAGAAACTTTTTTGATTTTGAAGCTGCCAAAGAGGATTTGTTTAAGCCGAAAAATGACAAGAAACAGTGAGTAATACCTTTTTTCTGATATTTAGGCATATTTCAAACCAATAAAATAGAACATGTCCTCATGTAGAATGCTTCACATCATGGTTTATAATCTATTTAACTTTGTTGATAAGTAAGAGTATTCTCTTCAATAAGTGGCTATTTGAAGAGCCACTTATGTGACTAGGGGTTTTTACGTAAATAACTTTTTTTAATTAATGGTGTAAATACCTGATTAATGGTAATCCTTTTGTTGCGACAGCAACTAGTTTCGACTCACGTCGGAGTCATTATCGGGCTTGTACAAAGACGTGAATTCTCTTCATATGGTCGTCAAAATAATAAAAAGTTTAATAAATAAACACGGACACATATCACACAGCACAATGTCACATATCACACATATCACCCATATCACACATATCACATTGACACGATGGACACAAACACAGACATACAAAAAAAACAGTTAACAACGACGCAATCCCAGAGTCTACCGCTGCCGGGATTGCGTCGTTGTTAACTGTTTTTTCGTATGTCTGTGTTCGTGTCCGTCGTGTCGTTTGTTCTGTGTGATATGTGTCCGTGTTTATTTATTAAACTTTTTATTACTTTGACGACCTTCATATGAAGAGAATTCACATCTTTGTTCAAGCCCATTGATGACTCCGACGTGAGTCGAAACTAGTTTCTGTCGCAACAAAAGGATTACCATTAATCAGGTATTCACACCATTAATTGTATTCATTGTTAATCCGGAGGCTAACATTCCATCATGAAACTCTTTTAAGTTAAAGTTTAATGTCAAAATTTAATTTCGATGTAAAGGTTTTGACTCTTGGAGAGGGGGATTAGGGGTAACGTATTTTTTCAAATTGCCACAACTCTCATGTCACTAACCAAGAAGAACCAAACATATAATCTTAGTTAAACTAATAAAATAACCTAAAAGCATAACATTTCAAGTCTTAATGAATACCATGATGTTCACAATTTCATGCTGTAAATTTTAAAATAAAGTTCAACATTTTCTTTTAAGACTAAATGGGTTAAATGTCCGGTTATGTAGAACACTGTTGTTCCCTCGGGTCCCATGACATCGGACACTTTTGCCACCTAATGGGATAGTTATACTTGGTCCGAGGTAGAGCCCTATGGACATTGGGAGGATATAGCGAATTTTTCTGGAGTTCTCTGGGTCCTGACTCCTGAGAATTCTTAAATGATTTGTGTTACAATCCAACATTCGAACATTCAAAACCCAACTTCCAACTTTAAAGTGATTTAGTGAAAAAGCTGTAAAATATCAAGCAAAACTCAAATACAAAAGTTGCAGATAACTTAATTCGCCACTAAGGATTTACCATCAGATTTCAGATCAGATACACCTTTTAGGCCCTAGACTTCAAAACCAAAGAAGGTATTCAACTTTGCATCCACCACAGCAATTTTTAAGGGTCTTTAACAGTTGAAGTAGGTGATCTACCGTAAATTTTTCTGGAATTTCAAGGTCAAGAGCTTACAATCAAGTACGAGGTACACTTAAAAAGTAAGTTCCATTTCCATTATTCCCCAATATTGCTGTGATCGCAGTTCTGCATACGCCGTAGTCTCTTCATGTACTTTGTAGTGCTTTTTTGTAATGACAGAGTTGATTCGAAATCCCTCCTCCTGTGAAATTTTATTGGTGATTCGTTTTCTGAATGCAAATAAATGTGAAAAATTTTGTTTTAGGCATTTTTTGATTGATTTTTTGCTGCGTATAGATTTTTTTGCTGCCTATCGATGTGTCATACACATCCCAGCAAAAAACCCTGTAGGAGTGGTTTTGTGACATCGGCAGAGTGTGTTTGGGCACTATCCTGAAAGAAAACCATGCCTTTTTCCTGCATTCCTCGGCACTTAATCTTTATGGCGCGGCACAGTTTCTTCATTGTCCCGCAGTAAACTTCTTCATTGTTTGTTTCACCTCTCGGCAGAAAATCAATCAAAAATGCCTAAAACTTTCATAAAATATCTTTTGAAATATCTTGGCTACAATATTCCGGCTTACAGTTTTTACTCAATGAAAAAAAAAAAAAAACTCTCGCATCGTGCTTTTTAGCGAATTTCCCATAGGGAATAAGCTATTACC
The DNA here is from genome assembly GCA_030545055.2 of Neoaliturus tenellus. Taxonomy (NCBI): domain Eukaryota; kingdom Metazoa; phylum Arthropoda; class Insecta; order Hemiptera; family Cicadellidae; genus Neoaliturus; species Neoaliturus tenellus. The sequence continues at coordinate 67,358,883 of CM061533.1, read as the reverse complement.
GTAGATCTCATGGTAAGACCTAAGCCCGGGACCATGTTACTTTTTCGTTTTTTGGTGCCCAGAGACAAAAAAAAAAAAATATATATATATATATATATATATATATATGGCCGGGGACCAGTTATACTTGGCTCTGCCCCAAACGGCTTCAAAGTTACCATATTATTCTTATGGAAGCAACATTTTAGCAATGAATACATGATTACATTTAGAAAAATATTAATTTAGTAACAGATGTTCTCGTTCAAAGTATTGAGGGAAGATTTGGTAATAAAAAACTAAAGGATATTTTAGACTTAAGGCGAATGAGCTAAACCTGACAGCGAATGAGCATAGCAAACAAGGCAAAAAACCTAAAAGGCAAAAAATTCCTCGGGTAGGAATTTTAATTTCAATATGAGTACCGTTGCAAAGCACGGGTAAGTCAGCTAGTTAAAAATAAATTTCAACAGCTGTTTATATAAATTATCTATCTACACTTAAATAATATGCTAGGGGGTTTCCTTGTAATTGGAACTCCTCCTATGATAATTATTAACCTATTTTCAAGTTTTTAATGTTGTTGGATAGGGCTTCATCTGTAGTTGTTACCGCCCAAAGTTGATGAGAATCGGATTTAAAATAAAGGCGTTATCCATACTTGAAATTATAATTTTTTCCTTTAAAATAACTTTGGGATTGGGTTGAGCATTTTAAACATTTGCTAATGTATAGCTGTAAATAAGTTTAGTTTATGGTGATTAATGATAATCACAATATTGAATTGGTCCGGTGGGATTGACTTAAAACTAAACGTAACATTTTAAGCAATGACAAGTGATAGGTAGTCAAAATTAAATTGCTCAATGTCAAGCGATAGGTACACTAGTCTATATATTTTTAAAAAATTGGATTTTTCTTTTCCGGTAATGTTTGGTTCTTCTACCAGACCAATTTTCATGATTTTAGTCTTTTTTTTTAAGGTATTGCTACCTTAGGCATGGCAACTAAATTGTACGGCTTGGCTCAGAGAGGGGCGGGGTAATCTTCTCAAGTAGGTTTTGATAGGGCGCCACCTCATTTAGCGTTCCGCTCCCCAGGGAAGAATGAGGAAACTTCCCCTACGCTGAAGGTGTTAGGTCCACTGAAGCTCCCGGTGGTATATGTGGAAGTGGATGCAGCCCCGACCCAAACTTTAGTTTGGCCAAGACCAGCTTTACAGAGTGCGATAATTCTTAAAGATTGTAATTACGAGTGTCTAACTAAGTGCCAAGCTTGGTTCTCTAAAATATCAGAATGACAGTGGGTAAGAGCAATATTCCACAGTCTATAGCAAACTGAGTTTAATTTAAATATCAAATGACTCAGATATCAACCACAAGACAAACAATAGTGGGACTCTTAAAACTACGAGCTATAAATATATCAATCATGCACAAACCACGTAATAAATTACACCACTATTACCAACTTGGACTCGTTTTCAACAAACAGGCAAGGACCCTCAGGCTATTACATTAAATCAATATTACTGCAAATTAAGCAACAATTGTTGAACTCTGATCAGTTTCTGGTGGCCACCAACATAAATAAATACAAAGGAAAACATATACTAAAACTAAACAATTGCATCAATTTGACCCGTCAGAGTCTGATGTCCAGTTATGTCCCAGTAATTAATGTAACTGAACGGTGAACACAAATACTAATTAAATACTACACTTTAAAGTCTTTCAGAGATATTCGGTAGACTGGTTATCAGCGGGCACACCAAATGTCTTTGTTGTGATACAGCTATCGGTAGATAGGACTATCTCTAGGACTTATCGGTAGTCGAGAGATAAGGTGCCGCCGGAAGTAGATAACGCCCTCGTCCGCGACTAGGTGTGAAGAATCCACCAAGAGATTGGGCAGGGAGGGCGCGAGGCTCTCACGAAGCGATAAGGCGGCCGTACACCAGAACCCTTTAACAATAATTCCTTACTCCTAGTAAATTGGGCAGTGAATAAATTATATTAACCAGTCACAAGGGAGCACAATAGTTATGACTAATTAACCAGTGTAAACAGTGTATTCCCATTACTACAGGTAAATTTAGCAAAGTGTTAAAACTCCATACAATTCAATCTAATGAGATATTATATATTACAATTTGAGTGAAAGTACAACATATTGTGAAAGCTACTATTCTCCTTTTTCCCATGCCTACTCTCTAAATTTTCTATTAGATAAATAATTAAACAATAAATAAATAATGGCTCTTGGTTTCCATGGCTTTATAGGTGAATCAATTTAATTATCGTGTACAAGTTAGGACCGTACAATAAATACAGATTATACTGAGGTACTATCAAAATTATAAATAACGAACAGCTGGCCTAGTTTGGAAATTGAGTGCCGATAAATTATGTATTCTCAACTAATTATAATTATGTATTTCTGAGAATAAAATGCATATTTACATCGTAAATTATGAAATGAAATAATATTTGGCTATTCAATAATAAGGCTAAAGCTAACAATTACGGTAATATAAATAGTGTCTGTCCATTCCAGTCAGGCGTAACGAGTATTTATGATATAAATTTAACATAATAGACATTGGAAATAAATTAATTCGCCAATTTGTTATTGATCATTGACGATGACATTACTTTGTTAAGGCAAAATTGGATTATGCATACAAGATTGGTTATGTTACAATCTCTGTTATTACAATAAACTGGTAATAATCAATGTTGTGACGGTACATAAATTGCAAAATTAATTTTGTTTATTTCTCTAGGACATTAAGCAGTGGTAGATTTATCCCCTACCAGCTGGCCTGGCCAAACAGGAAAATACACCATTTGGTGATAATAAAGTCTTGATTTTAAATTCGAATACCATGTTCACAAAAGGTGGTAAATATTATTTGAAGCACTATCTCACCTCAAAAGTTCTGTTAATCCCCCAGATGTCCGACGACGATCAGGAAGAACCGAGGGTCTCAGATCCAAAGGCACAGGTCACTCCAACAGGAAACGTTTGAACTCTAACGGCCGACTGTTCACCGCTGACCGTTGCGCTATCTGGCAAGCGTTATCTCTAGGTTGCGTCTCTGTTATCAGTGTCGGTGGCAACAATAGAGAGGCAGAGCAACGCATCCAACACACAACTTGGTATTGACGGACAATTTCGGGCGCTCTCCGAAGTTGATGATTTAATAATTGGGGTGATCATTCCCAATTCCGTATGTAGCCAAAATTATGATCATGGACCGTCACAAATGCCCCTCTGCCTGAAGAAAATGTCCCACATTTTCTTTTTAGCTTGCATATGGTTTCAAATCTGACACGTGCCAGTTACCAATGGTCTTCCCTTTCTGGTCAGTTAACGTATACACTGTGGGCGATATCTTTGCACTGATCACGTACGGGCCAACAAATTTTGGGGCGAGCTTAGCAGAGAAGAAATTTGCTGCATTTGACTGTTCGAAGTTCTTCTTCCACACTAAATCCTGTACTTTGAACTTCTGGACTCTCCTCCGGAGGTTGTATATTTGGGCACCCCTCTGATGTGACTCTTTAAGCCTTCGTGATACATCCTGATACACGAGGCGTAGATCCTGTAGTTTTTGGCTTAACGGGTTTGGTTCCTCCATTTGAGGAAGTTCCTCGCCTTGGAGTACATCAAATCCATCTCCAGTCGCCGACAGTTCCCTGCCAAATGTGAGGAAGGCCGGTGAATAGCCTGTTGATTCATGGACTGCAGTCCGAAGAGAAAATCCAATTTGGGGTATCTTGAGGTCCCAGTCACGGTGGTTGCTGCCCACGTATGACCTAAGCATGTTCCCTATGGTTTTATTCACCCTTTCGGTAGGGTTAGCTTGAGGGTGACGGCTAGCATTTAGCAGGACTTTTACTTTGTAATCCCTCAGTAATGTCTTCATAGGGGCCCCGATAAATTCAGGTCCGTTGTCGCAAATTAGATACTTGGGCACACCATACACCATAAAAATCTCTTCCTCAAGGTGCTTGGCCACAATCTTCGAGTTGGCTGCACGTAGAGTTCTCAGGATTGTGTACTAGGTGAAGGTGTCTGTGATCACCAACAGATACTTAAAGCCGCTTTTAGAGCGTGGGAATGGACCCATGAGATCTGCTGCGATCATTTGCCAAGGTGCGTCGACTCCTCTTCGTTCACCCATAAGACCACCCGGTTTTCTTTGGTCGGATTTCATCTGTTGACAAATCTGGCATCTTGCCACATATCTTGCAACATCTTGCCTCATCTTCGGCCAGTAATACTTTAACTGCAATCTCCTGAACGTTTTGAAACTGCCCAAATGTCCTGCCGTTGCTTCGTCATGACATTCATGCAAAGCCTTCATCCTCAGTTCCTTTGGTAGGACCAACTTCCAAGAAGACTCATCATCCTCCGACAGTTTTTGGCAATCCTGAACATGTTTCCAAAGCTCTTGATCCAACACTCTCCACTGGGGATAAGCCTGACTTTGACTCTGAACTTTCTCCAACATCCCAAGGTACCATTTATCCTTCACTTCTTCAGTAACTTTGAGACTATACACTACAGCTTCAGGCTGAGTTTCTTGAGCCTTCTGGTCCTTGTCAACAACAGCACGCGAAAGGAGATCGGGAACAACGTTTTCCTTGCCCTTTCGGTGTACCAGGTCGAAGTCGTAGGGCTGCAACCTCAAGGCCCAACGAGCCAATCTTCCTTGAGGATCCTTTAGGTTGTTTAACCACAAGAGACTATAGTGATCCGTGATTATCCTGAATTTACTTCCTTCGACATACGGTCGGAAACGTTCCACGGCCCATATTACTGCCAGGCATTCACGTTCAGTGGTGGAATAATTTTGCTCTTGTCGTGACAGTGTCCTGCTGGCGTAGGCAACAACGACTTCTCCCTTTTCAGTCTCCTGAGATAGAACTGCGCCAACTCCAACTCCCGAAGCATCGCATGAAATGGTGAATGGCTTCGCAAAATCTGGGCACGTCAGGATGGGGGACGCTATCAAGCAGGATCGAATGTCGTCAAAAGCGTCTTGGGCTTCTACAGTCCACTCAAACTTCTTCCGTTTCTTCAGCAAGGCAGTAAGGGGATACATTCGGGTAGCAAAGTCCTTTATGAAGCGGCGGTACCAGCTGGCTGTACCGCAGAATTGCCTGACCTCCTTTTGATTCTTCGGAACAGGTAAGTCCAGGATAGCTCTTACTTTATCTGGGTCTACCCTTAGTCCCTTCTCGCTTACCACATACCCCAAGTAGCGCAACTCCGGTCGGCAAAACTGGCATTTGTCCTTGTTCAAGGTAAGCTTGGCATCTCTGATTCTCCTGAATATCTCGGACAGGACCTCTAGATGCTTGTCAAAGGTGGGCGTGACTGCAATTATATCGTCCAAGTAGACAAATACGAAAGGTTCGAGATCAGGGCCAAGCACGTTGTCGACAAAGCGCTGCCATGTTGCAGGAGCATTACTTAGACCAAATGGCATGGTCACAAAATGGAAAAGGCCGCGACCAGGAATCGTGAATGCCGTCTTTTCCTTGCTATTCTCCTCGAGGGGGATCTGCCAGTAGGCACTTTTAATGTCTAAACTGGACAGATATCGAGCATCTCGTAAACGGTCTAGAATGTTCGTCACCATGGGTAAGGGGTAGGCATCCTTCTTCGATACTTGGTTGACCTTTCTGAAGTCCACGCAGAACCGTCGGGATCCGTCTGGTTTATCCAGTAAGAGGATAGGGGAGGACCAATCACTTTTTGATGGTTCCACTACTCCAAGTTCAAGCATCTTGTCAAGTTCCTCGTTGACTAACTTTTGGCGGGCTGGCGAGAGGGGGTAATACCTTTGTTTGACGGCAGGTGCACTCCCAGTATCAATAATGTGTTTGACCTTATCCGTACGTCCAAGGGTAGTCGGTTCACTCTGAAAATGTTGGTTGACGAGATCTTCAAGTTTTTCCCTTTCTTCAGAAGTTAAATGCTCATTAGATTTAATACCTTCCATCAGGTGACAAAATACCGGCTTTTCCCGGACAGCAAAATCCCACTTACGATTATGCACGTCAGTTACGAGGTGCATGACATCCCAGAAGTCGACACCTAAAATTATGGTATGTGGCAAGGTAGGCACAACCAGCACATTGACTTCTTCTGTTCTTCCCTGCAGGGTAATCGGCAATGTAACCACTCCTTGAACGGCATGTCTAAAATTGTCAGCGACTTCTAAGTATTTTCCAGAACACTCCCTCAGGCGAGCTGGAGATTGACGAAGAATGTCAAGGCCTCCCTTTCCCAGTATAGTTTGAGATGAGCCAGAATCCAACAGGGCTTTAAACTCTTTTCCAAAGACTCTTATTTTCAGGTAGGGTCTATTGTCATTCTCTGACCTTTCTAACAGGTAGGCAACACAGCATTCTCGTTGAGTAATATCTTGGGGTGATTGTGTATCAGCAGAGGTTTCTGTGCTTCGGGAGGCAACCATCTTTACTTGGCTGGCTCCCGGCTTCTCAAGTTTTTTGGTTTGCAGGCGTTACAGTTAACCTTCTTGACACCAGGGGCTCCACAACTATAACAGAATACGGTGCGTTCCTTGTTGCACTGAGAGTATCGATGTCCAAGAGCGGAGCAGTTCCAACATTTTAGCCGCGCTGAGTCTTGCGGTCTCGGGTTGCTTGGCCTCAAGGCTGAAAGTTGAGGATTTTTCCGCCGGTTTAACGCTCCCCAAACCAAATCAGGTTCCAACACTCGCTGATGCCGCTGCGGGGGGTTGTGGGTAGAAGATCTCAATCGCCCCAACTCTGCCTTACGACCAAGTTCTCGAAGATGGTCCAGGCTCTTTATATCGAACAGACAAAGTTTCTCCTGCAAATAAGGGTTTAGATTTTTCAGCGCTTGTTGGAGCCGTTCACTTTCAGGTATGTGTACTGACAACCTTCCATAGAGTCCTTCTATGGCCGCCAAGAACAGATCTATTGACTCTTCGGGTCCTTGTACCCGATTTCGGATTTCCTGTTTCAACATATCGTCATAATCCGGGCTCTGGAACACAAGCTTCAGCTCTTGACATAGCTGTTCCCATGAAGAAACTCGGTTCACTGCTGACCTAAACCAAATCAGTGCTGTACCTGAGAACAAATCCACAGCAGACTCGAACAGTTCCTGATGGGTTAGGCCTCTAGCTCTCCTGAGCTCTTCGACTCTCTCCAAGAATGAGCCAACGCTTTGACCAGACTCAATATCAAACTTCAAACCCCATTTGTATACCGGGATGGACTTCCCTCGGTAGAAGTTGTTTGAGAGTTGAAACTGACGTTCCGGCGGCGGTTGGAAGCCACTTGCTAAAGTGAAAGTGTTTAAAGGTCTCTGTGGTTCATCCCCAATTATCTTACTGTCTTCCGATGTTGCTATGGTCTTCTTCGTTACCCTATCCTCCGATCTCTCCATAGCCGAGGTATTTTGAACCTGAATGTCCACTGGAGCTTTTGGCGTCTTCTCTGCCGCAGCCCTCAGAAGATTTATCTCCGCTTGACTTTGATGAGAAGTCCCAGGAGGAACAGCTGGCCCTTGGTCCTGGTTGCTGTCCAGTGTCGGCTCACCATCTTTGACCAGAAAAGTATCAAGCACGCGTTTGCTCTCCGCTAAAAGTTCAGTCTTCTTGACTTCATCCTCCTCCTCTGAACTGGGAATCCTTTCGATCCTATAATACAAGTGCCATAAACGGGCGACGATTCGTTTGTACTCGTTATCTTTCTTATTTCCATCATACTCTTCGACCAAGTTTGACAGGTCTACGTATTTCTCCTTGCATATCTCAAGTTCAGATTCAACATCTAGGTCCCTGACAACATCCTCTTTAACTGCAGCATTGGTTGAAAAACACTGCGAAAGCCTTTTCCTTAACTCATTCGCACTACCCTCATGCGGTACACCTCTGATCTTGAGTTCGTACTCAACTTCCGATTTCCTCAGCAAATAAGAGTTACCAGCCATGCTGAAAATTAAATTATATGCTGCAAGACACAAAGTCATATACCAAATAAATTATCAGTTAACAAATTAAAGCCTATGATATCAGATTGCAGTACCAAAATATCAGATTAATAAAGACTGTTAATCAAAAGTTCTTGTTTAATTCAAACCAAAGGAAAACAAACAATCAGGCCCCACGTTGCGGACGCCATTTTGCTACCTTAGGCATGGCAACTAAATTGTACGGCTTGGCTCAGAGAGGGGCGGGGTAATCTTCTCAAGTAGGTTTTGATAGGGCGCCACCTCATTTAGCGTTCCGCTCCCCAGGGAAGAATGAGGAAACTTCCCCTACGCTGAAGGTGTTAGGTCCACTGAAGCTCCCGGTGGTATATGTGGAAGTGGATGCAGCCCCGACCCAAACTTTAGTTTGGCCAAGACCAGCTTTACAGAGTGCGATAATTCTTAAAGATTGTAATTACGAGTGTCTAACTAAGTGCCAAGCTTGGTTCTCTAAAATATCAGAATGACAGTGGGTAAGAGCAATATTCCACAGTCTATAGCAAACTGAGTTTAATTTAAATATCAAATGACTCAGATATCAACCACAAGACAAACAATAGTGGGACTCTTAAAACTACGAGCTATAAATATATCAATCATGCACAAACCACGTAATAAATTACACCACTATTACCAACTTGGACTCGTTTTCAACAAACAGGCAAGGACCCTCAGGCTATTACATTAAATCAATATTACTGCAAATTAAGCAACAATTGTTGAACTCTGATCAGTTTCTGGTGGCCACCAACATAAATAAATACAAAGGAAAACATATACTAAAACTAAACAATTGCATCAATTTGACCCGTCAGAGTCTGATGTCCAGTTATGTCCCAGTAATTAATGTAACTGAACGGTGAACACAAATACTAATTAAATACTACACTTTAAAGTCTTTCAGAGATATTCGGTAGACTGGTTATCAGCGGGCACACCAAATGTCTTTGTTGTGATACAGCTATCGGTAGATAGGACTATCTCTAGGACTTATCGGTAGTCGAGAGATAAGGTGCCGCCGGAAGTAGATAACGCCCTCGTCCGCGACTAGGTGTGAAGAATCCACCAAGAGATTGGGCAGGGAGGGCGCGAGGCTCTCACGAAGCGATAAGGCGGCCGTACACCAGAACCCTTTAACAATAATTCCTTACTCCTAGTAAATTGGGCAGTGAATAAATTATATTAACCAGTCACAAGGGAGCACAATAGTTATGACTAATTAACCAGTGTAAACAGTGTATTCCCATTACTACAGGTAAATTTAGCAAAGTGTTAAAACTCCATACAATTCAATCTAATGAGATATTATATATTACAATTTGAGTGAAAGTACAACATATTGTGAAAGCTACTATTCTCCTTTTTCCCATGCCTACTCTCTAAATTTTCTATTAGATAAATAATTAAACAATAAATAAATAATGGCTCTTGGTTTCCATGGCTTTATAGGTGAATCAATTTAATTATCGTGTACAAGTTAGGACCGTACAAATAAATACAGATTATACTGAGGTACTATCAAAATTATAAATAACGAACAGCTGGCCTAGTTTGGAAATTGAGTGCCGATAAATTATGTATTCTCAACTAATTATAATTATGTATTTCTGAGAATAAAATGCATATTTACATCGTAAATTATGAAATGAAATAATATTTGGCTATTCAATAATAAGGCTAAAGCTAACAATTACGGTAATATAAATAGTGTCTGTCCATTCCAGTCAGGCGTAACGAGTATTTATGATATAAATTTAACATAATAGACATTGGAAATAAATTAATTCGCCAATTTGTTATTGATCATTGACGATGACATTACTTTGTTAAGGCAAAATTGGATTATGCATACAAGATTGGTTATGTTACAATCTCTGTTATTACAATAAACTGGTAATAATCAATGTTGTGACGGTACATAAATTGCAAAATTAATTTTATTTATTTCTCTAGGACATTAAGCAGTGGTAGATTTATCCCCTACCAGCTGGCCTGGCCAAACAGGAAAATACACCATTTGGTGATAATAAAGTCTTGATTTTAAATTCGAATACCATGTTCACAAAAGGTGGTAAATATTATTTGAAGCACTATCTCACCTCAAAAGTTCTGTTAATCCCCCAGATGTCCGACGACGATCAGGAAGAACCGAGGGTCTCAGATCCAAAGGCACAGGTCACTCCAACAGGAAACGTTTGAACTCTAACGGCCGACTGTTCACCGCTGACCGTTGCGCTATCTGGCAAGCGTTATCTCTAGGTTGCGTCTCTGTTATCAGTGTCGGTGGCAACAATAGAGAGGCAGAGCAACGCATCCAACACACAACTTGGTATTGACGGACAATTTCGGGCGCGCTCCGAAGTTGATGATTTAATAATTGGGGTGATCATTCCCAATTCCGTATGTAGCCAAAATTATGATTATGGACCGTCACAGTATGCTTTCACAGATTTGACATCAAGCATCGGAATTCTTAGTAAACTTTGTTAATATTTTGATATCAATGTACTTAAACATTTTCCAGCACAAGAATGCCCTATAGTTATGATGAGCAAACACAAATCTTGGCATACATTGTTAAGCATAATGAATTCACAAGAGTCAAAGGTCGTGACCTATGGAAGACGATGGAGAGGCGCAAGGTGAGTGGTCATCACTTAACATTTTCCCTTCTTTGTTAATTTAGTTCTTAAATTTACACCTTAGCAACAAAAAGAAACTTAAAATGAGCTGTAAACAAGAATCCTGTAAAAACGGAAAATTTGTATAGTGACAAAAACTTAAACAACAAATTTTATTCAGACTAGGATACTAGTTTTATTGACCTCTTAGTTATCAAGTATCTGCCATTAAAATTAACTAAATAGGTATATCTTTACTATTTCTTAACTTTTATGTGTGTTTGTCACAAGTTTTAAGTACTTTTTAACCTTTTTTAGGTTTGCCCTAATAGAACGTGGCAAAGTATGAAAGAAAACTACTTGAAGAAAATTGTGCACAGATTAGAAGCATTTTGTATCCTAAAAGAGGAAGATAAGAAGAAAATTAAGCAGGCCATTGTCTAAAATAATTGTCATTTATTCTTTTTTATATGTTTACGTGACTGAATGAAATATTTTTAATTTATTCCATAGTTATACTGATGTAGGCTATATAGATGGTTTTATATTTGTAATTCGAAATGACAGGTATTTAAATTCCCTAACCGAGTAATTAACTTAATTAATATGATTTTTTAATTTGAACCTTTTCATAAAACAAGTTTTCCAAATTTTTAATAAGTTCGACTTAAAGTTTTCGTTTGCTTTAAGCTTTATTTCTTAGTTTTGCTAATATTCTTTGAAGTAATTTAATTTGATACACTCTTATTCAAGTCTGATACTTCTCATATTGAAGTCAATTATTGCACACGTTAGACATTTTTATTAATAGAGAGTTCTTGCATCTTGGTAAATGAATACGGTAAATGGTAAACGCTATTTCAATTATGTTGGCTTTACCCATTTTTACTGCTTTATGAAAAAATTGTTGAAAAAATATCAACGGTAAACATTAAACATTTTTTATCTGGTTTCACCACTCTTCATAATAGTGATGTGCGATATGTATCGTATCGGAATATCGCGATACGCGGAGGGGCGATACGATATTTCGATACGATATTTTGGAAATGATACGTATCGTATCACCAAAAACGATACTAGATTTTATATCGGCACATAGAAAAACGATACTTTTTTCCTGCAATATTGTTTTTTTTCACCATGCAAACATGATATCCGGAAGAAAATGGATTTAGCTGCATCAAATTACTTATTTGACCATTAAATAACCAGAACTCCATAATATCCTATCTTGTAACTTAAATTACACAATTCCTTGGAGGAGATAAAACAAGTTTATCAGATAAGATTTTACAGATACGATACCGCCAGTATATGAATGAGCATGACAATAAACAATAATTTTATTTAAATTCAAATTCAAAATTCAAAAATTCAAATTGAAATTCTTTATTCAGCCATTCAATCAGTTGACAATAGGCCATGTCATTAAAACTAACTAAAACTAAAGAGAGAAAAAAAAATTACAATCAGATCAAATCCTCTTGATTAATAAAAAGCAGTCCATCAAGGCAAATCAAGTTCATAGTCTATGCACACCATGCACAGGTAAAAAAAAAAAAAAAAAAAAAAAAGAAAAAGAAAATTTAAAAGCCACACGCATACCTCTGGGCCAGTTCTGTTCTGTTAGGCAATATTAGAAAAATCTGCTTCCCAGAATTCTTGTAGGCTCTAAAAGGGATTGGCCAGCATCCACTTTTTCAGAGTTTTCTCAAATCTCTTGGGTGATTGTTGCCTAACTTGCAGAGGTATGGCATTAAAAAACCTTATACCTGAAACAGGGAAACAGTTTAGAGACTTGCTTAGTCTATATCTACATCTATATACATTGTGACTTGTTCTTGTTTCATAATCATGCACATTACTGTTTAAAATGAGATCGGACTCCTGTTTCTTTACTTCAACTAGGCACTGATAAATGTATACGTTGTACACGGACATTATGCCACATTGGATAAACAGAGGTTTGCAATGCTCAAGATGTGGAGCTCCGCAAAGGATCCTTACAGCTTTTTTTTGCAGGAGCAAAACTTTTTGAGTAGCTGGCATTTATTTATTTATTTATGGTATTTATTTTGAGTACTTATTATAAACATTAATGATGTTTACCTAAAACTTTTGATTCTGTTCCATTACAATAATAGCAAATCATTATCTAAAATCAAAGGCTAAACCTGTTTTTAACTGCTTTGTTGAAAATGATACGATACGTATCGTTTAAGCGATATTTTGGCCGATACGATACGCGTATCGCGATACGCAGGACCGATACGATACGTCCGATACGATATATGGCTCCGATACGTATCGTATCTCCGTATCGCGATACACGGCCGTATCGCACATGACTACTTCATAATGCATTATCCATACATTTACCAATATTAAAATTGCGTTTAGCGTAAGATTTACAGTATGTTGCAAAAAATCTAATGTCTCTGGCAATTTTACAGTTGCATTTTTTTGTTGAGTACTTTTGTTTGGTATTATTTCAAAAAAAAAAAAAAAAAAAAAAAAAAAAAAAAACGGAATTTCATTTCACTACAAAGAAGGCAAAGAATTGTTATCTTGATACTACAGTGGTTTTAAGTCCCAAAGAGTTTACATTGTAAATTCTTAGATTAATGTGTAATTGAAATAATTTTGGTCGTTCATGAGCAATTGGATAACATGCCAACTCATCTTACATACTAAGAATATTTATAAAATTGTGTATGAGTCCGGCTGGTGATTAAGGCACTTGGATTGTTTGGCGTAAGAGCATATTAAATTACATGGTCTAAATACTTTAGAGCAACAAAGGCCCCCCTCTTGTTGTTCTTGAAAGTTAACTACTAGTACTTAAATGGCAATTCACCATAAAAAAATAATAATATTCAATTCACCATGATTATTTAACATCTACCTTGATGGAACTGAAAGTTTCACATTAAAGTTTTCCTAAATGGATTCTTGATGCCTACAATAAACTCGTAAACAAATTCATTTTGCCAGTCTTAAGGCTTTTAACCCTTCATTGAAAACTTGATTAAAATTAACTTCAAGCACTGTAACATTTGTCAAGGCTTTCTTTTAAACCAGACTGATAGTGTGTGCAGTTTACAGTGGCAAAACAGGGAGCCCAGTCATCGTACTTTTCCTACAATTCCTATTTGAGTATTAAATTAAGAATTGTCCTACTTTCCAATTTTTTCTAGTCTGTTTTAATATTTTAAATTTTTGTTTTTCAGAGTAAGAGGTTTTTAGTATCAGGGTGTCTAGTAGTCTTGAAAATCTGGAAAGTCTTGAATTAGTATTGAATTTAACAATGGTCTTGAAAAGTCTGGAATTAGTCTTGAATTTGCCTTCTAGTCTTGAAATTTTAAAAAAATTTTAATTATGGAGACGCTCGTGATTGCCGATCAAGATTGCTAACTAGAGACCCTTATGATCCCCAATCAAAACGCTTGCGACTGTAGACAGTAAATGCTCGCGACCACCATGCTGGTATTGACTCTTGATTCAGTGTATGCTGAAAAATGGCCTAAAAATGGTGTTAACTATCATTGGCCTACAAGCTAAAGAGAAACAAGGAGAAGCAACATTTTAATTATTAACAAATATATGCAATTTTTATGTGTTCTATAAATTTGATATCACTATTGAATTTGTTGAATTATTTATATTATTTATTTGAATAATAAACCAAACAGCCCTACGAAGGACAGGCACACAGCTAGTATTTAATAAAAATAGAATTACACACTTGTGCATTATTTTAATTCAAACCATTTTAATTTTCAATGTTGTTGCATAATTAATATTGCTTATTATTAATAAGTTAGAATTTTATGGTTTCATTTTAATAGTCTTGTTTTTGACAAAAAATATAAAGATTCATTGTATTAGCCGCTGATTTGCTATTGAAGATTAAAATTTATTAGTAGCTGAACTGCTATTGAAGACTGAAATAGTATACACATACCTTCTGTCAAGCAGCTCAAATTTGTTGTTGTATATTATCACCACATGCTTTGCCGTGGATACAGCATTGTCAAGTGATATTAGAACATACTATCCATCGAAGGATTGGTCTTAAGGATTAAAATAGACAAAACATATCACAAACATAGTTCAGTTTGTCTATTTTGATCCTTGACCAATCCTTAATGGATAGTATGTTCTTGTATCACTTGAAAATGTCGTATTCTCGGCAAAACATGTAGTGATTATATTCAACAATAAAATTTGAGCTGCTTGACGGAAGGTATGTGTATACTATTTTAAAACAAATATGTTAGTGGCAACTATATAAATATTTTTTTATGTAAAACAGAAAATAATATGTCGAGTAGTGCAATAGTCTTGAAAAAACTAAAGAAGTCTTGAAAAAGTCTGGAATTAGTCTTGAATTTCGAAAGAGAAATGAACTAGACACCCTGAGTATGTGTGAAAGTCCTTGAGGACAAAGCTGTAAATTAATAAGACTTAATAAATTTAATAGTTTTCTACAAATGTGTGGCTATTGTTATTGTGGAAACTTTCTGCTATTGTTGTTATCCATTATTTTTTTAGCATCATAATAAATTGTTGTACTAAGTTCAATTTTGTGATGGAGAATCATAATTCAAATATTTAATTAAAAAAAGGTTGGCTTTTTCCAAGAGACATTTTTAAAAAAGGTGGCTTTTATAAAAAGGCTTAAATTATAGCCTAAAACTAAAAAAAACTTCAGCTTAATTTTGCAAAACTCAAAAATGTTATCAAACTTTATTTTCTAACTACACAGGATTTATACAGTCAGGGGAAGTCAGGGAAGGTCAGGAAGAGTTAGGACTTGAAATCTAAGTGTGGTGTGAACAAAAGGCTAGTGTCAGCTAATTTTCCCATAAGGACAAAGGAAGATGTTTTAACAGTCTCCGGAATTTTAAGTACTTTTGCAAAACTAGATCTGTATAAGGCTTACTTACACCTATCAGTTGACAAACAGAGCAGTGAAATTAAGACTGTGTCGACTCACAAGGGTACTTTCCTCATGAACCATCTCAGCTCTGGTATAAAAACTGCCCACTCTGAGTTCAACAGAATTCTGTTTTAAATCCTTAAAGGCCTTACAAAGTGTAAAGCATATTTTGATGACATAGTCGTACATGGAGCAACCAAGGAGGAATGTGCTCACAACCTTCGCATGGGCCTAAAAAGGCTGATGGAGTATGATTTACATCTGGACCGGAAGAAATGTTCCTTTTTTTGAAACAAAAATTGAGTACCTGGACCACTTAATCGAGCAAAATTAAATATGCAAACCCCCTGAGAAAGTTAAGGCAGTGACAGACATGCCGAGGCCCAAGGCCGAAGGATGGAGACTGGGTTAGGAGATTTTGGCAATGATAACCTACTATTCCTGGTTCATTCCAAACTTGTCAACCTTAACTTATCCCTTAAGACAGTTGCTCAAGAAGGGTCACTGTCTCAAAATTGTGATTTAGTGAAGAAACGTTGTTTTCAATGGACGGTTGAATTTGAAACTGAAAGTCTTTCCTGAAACTGAAGCAAGGGATGTGCAGTGACAAAGTACTGACACCTTTTGATCCGAAACTACCAGTCGCACTTACTTGTGACGCAAGCCCTGTTGGTGTTGCAGGAATTGTTGGCCACATCACAAATGGTCATGAACGCCCTATTTCTTTTACATCTAAATCCCTCACTCAAGCAGAACAAAATTATAACCAACTTGATAAAGAGGCGCTTGCAATTATGTCTTCGGTTGGGAAGTTCCACAACTATTTATTTGGTCAAAAGTTTACTCTTGTCATAGATAACAAGCCTCTAAGCAGAATCTTCGG
This sequence comes from Neoaliturus tenellus, assembly GCA_030545055.2. Classification (NCBI taxonomy): domain Eukaryota; kingdom Metazoa; phylum Arthropoda; class Insecta; order Hemiptera; family Cicadellidae; genus Neoaliturus; species Neoaliturus tenellus. The sequence goes on along the minus strand of CM061533.1, from coordinate 67,342,415 downwards.
CCATGATAAACGTTTACCAAAAATGACAGCTCGACTGTTTAGGAACCTCATTTCTCTGGTTTTTAGTACCAGATCAAAAGCAAAACAGGAAGTGAAAATGAATAAAATTACACCACCCACATCTCCGAGAAAATGCACGTTCAAAAGTTATAAAGCAAAAAGTGTTTTAAAAAATCAATTTTTAGATTTAAAAAATAATGTTACCTCTAAATAAATATTACTTATCATCATTAAATCAAGCTAAAAAAAACTAAACAATCCAGTACTTTGAATTATTGCTCTATGTCAAGTGGTAGCGGACAAAATTCAATTTTTTATTTAGCGGTAAACACAGTACGTTGTTAAATGTCACAGATGCGCGTAGAGTCAAACTCTTGCTGCTCAGCTTGTAGCTAACTAAGCCATCATGACATTAATATTTTGATGCCTTAAACACCTTTTTATATTCTTGGGAGAAAGTATGTGTTAGTTATCTGATACAGTTTATTTTTCTCTGAGGTCATGTTATGTACAATGATAAACTATCTAGATCCAGCATCTGTGTATCTATTCCAATTATTATTTTTGAGTTTTTAGGCAGAGGTCCTTACACAGGGCAGCATAAGAACCAGCACTAAAGGACGCTAATTTGCACGAAAAAGGAAAACCACAATGTTTCAACACTAAGTTATATCACAGTAACAAGTTTGAAAATAAAACTATTTTTCAAAATATCGGGGAGAATATATATAAACTTATCACTCACCAAGGAGTCGCGGGTGCTGTGGTTGGAGGTGCGAAACTTCAAGAGCCGCAACAACTACAAGTTCGCATGGATCACCAGCGTGGGCAAGATGTTCCTTCGGAAGGATCAGGGGCATGCAGCTGTTTTGATAAGTGACAAATCCGATCTTTATAGGCTTGTGTAAATGTATATCAGCAAATTTCGTCAGGTATTTTATTATGTTTCGCATATTACTGCACAAAGTTAAACATCACACAATTGTAATAATTTATTTGTTATTAGCCATGTTTATATTCTATTCACATATAAATTTCATTAATAATTGGTTGCCATATGTATTATTGCATAATATTTGGAAAGGTTTAAGATGCTTAGAATATGCATGGTGTTTATCTTGTCTGCATGTAATTGCATTAATTGTTTTTCTTGCAAGTTGTTTTGGAAGTGTTATGCTCGGTACATTATTTATTTACAGTTATTTATTGTTATCTAATTTTAAAACATGGTATTTAATAATATAGTTAATATTTATTATCAAAATGTGTACGTGGTCTGAGATCCAAAACCATTCCTTTTAGATTGGGTATTTTGGAAAGCAATTGGGACATAACTGTATTAACTGAAACATGGTTCAATGATTCAATTTTCAACTCAGAGTTGTTTACTGATAAGTATTTGGTGCACCGCCGAGACAGATGCCAGCTGAGGACTAGAATGTCCAGGGGAGGGGGGGTTTTGATTGCTGTGTCTTCACATATTAAATCCCGTAGATTACAGTTACTTGAAACAGAAGGTGAAAATATTTGGCTTAAGTTGGAATTTCTGAATAAAAAATCATTAATTATCTTGACAGTTTATTTCCAGCCAAAATTGTCCAATAGGAGAATACAATAATTATATTGAAAAACTTTATTTATTTACTTTTAGGAATGAAAAAAAATTTAATACTAGGAGATTTTAACTTACCTATTACGGTGAAAACCTGTGATCTAGCTTTAAATGGTGAAATTTGCAAAAAATTATTGTTTTTTATGAGGTTGCATAGTTTAACTTTATATAATGATGTGAAAAATATAAATGGAAAAACATTAGATTTAGTCTTGTCAGATATCGATAACCTGCATGTTTGTGAAGATGTGTGTCCTTTAGTTAAAATTGATAATCATCATCCTCCTCTGGATATATCTTTTGAAGTACCGTATCTACATCTGTGTTAAATGATCTTAGCTCTCAAGGTTGTTTTCATAATTATAAGAAAGCCGATTTTTTGTGCATGTATAACTGTTTAAAAAATTTGTCTTGGGTAAACCTTTTTACTATTAGGAATGTGAATGAGGCTGTAGATTACTTTTATTATAATGTTAATAATGTCATTGAAACATCTGTCAAAAGTTTACCTAAGTACCTAAGTCAAAAAAGTTTAAGTCGAAGTTTCCTTCATGGTTTCATAAAGATTTAATATTTTTAATAAAAAAGAAAAAAAGAGTATTGCGAAAGTACAAAAAATACAAATTTCCACAGTTGTTAAATGATTATAAGAAAATGCGTAGGCTAATAAAAAAAGAAATTAAAATAGCTTTCAATAATCTTGTAAATATTATCAAAAATAGATTTAATTTAGATCCTAAGTCGTTTTGGAGGGAAATGAACAAGTTAAAAAATGTCAATAACATACCATCTGTGATGACCATTGATGGGGATGAGGTGGAGGGGGGGAGACAGTATAGCAGACGGGTTTGCTGATTATTTTACTTCTGTATATGAGCCTTGCCACCTTGATAGTACAGAAATATCCAAAGAAGCGCTCCGCTCGCCGGTGATGGCTGGCGTCCCCACCATGACTCTTGATTCCATGACTCACTCAGAGGTTTGATGGCTTTGCGCAAGTTAAAGCCAAATACCACCCGTCGCAGCAGACCTGCGTACTCAGCGAATTTCCAAATTAGTAATATTAATTTTGACCAGATAAACCTGTAAACCAAATATCATCACATGAAACAATAAATAGGGAAATACATGTCTATTCTCCTTATGATGAATAGGGAAAGAGTATGCAGGTATGCTGCCATGGGGAAAACCAAAAGTAGATTTTTAGCTTAAACAAAAAATTATTTTGACCTATGAAGCCATATCCTAAGTTTCATCAATATCTGTCCATTGCTAAAGGAGTTTGCCTATTCTCCATATAATTAACATGGGAAAAGAGTATGCAGGTTTGCTGCCATGATAAGCACAAAAAACCAAGATTTTTTACCATAAATGGATGAATCTCAACCAAATGAAGCTGTATACCAAGTTTCATCCAAAAATATTGGTTAATAAGTGAAATATTAACACATCCTCATTCTCCATAAGATTAACATTGGAGCCCCAAAATACAATGTACTTTCTTTAGACTTTTTAATATCTCGGTAACCAATGGAGATAGAACAAAGCTTCAAAATACTAAATTGTGTGTTTTTTTAAGCTAAATCCAATGGTCAAAATAAAAATTTAAAATTTTTTGAAATTACATATGAAAAATTCAAAAAACCCATTTTTGGGTTACAAAACCCCCAAAAACTACCCCTTCCGGTAGGTCATTATGTCTGGTTTTCGAACTCATCCAAATAAACGTAGGATTACACATCTCTACCAAATTTGGTGTCGATCGGACCTTTTTTACGAGAGTTATCGTGTCTAGGGACACATACATACATATATATATATACATATATACATATATACATATATATATACATATATATATATACATATATATATATATAAATTTTAATGACTATTATTTTTGGTCTCTGGGCACCTAAAAACGAAAAAGTAACATGGTCCCGGGCTTAGGTCTTACCATGAGACCTACGGTAATAGCTTATTCCCTATGGGAAATTCGCTAAAAGATCTGTTGGACCCGATGGCATTCCTCTTTATATTTTCAAAGCTTGTGCAGATTATTTTGTTACACCTTTGCTCTATATTTTTAATCTTTCTATTAGCAATTCACAGTTTCCGGAAGTTTGGAAGAGAGCAAAGGTTGTGCCTATCTTCAAAAAGGGTCAAAGATCTGATGTGACAAATTACAGACCTGTTGCAATTTTGAGTTCTCCAGTAAAGGCTTTTGAAGCTATTTCACAATTCACATGCCAGGTTATTTTTTCATGCTAAAAGGTTCATCAGCACGGCTTTTGTCCAGGCAGGTCAATTACTTCCAATTTGTTGAATTTTTCCAAGTATTGTTTTTTAGAGCTGGATAATGGTGATCAAGTTGATGTCATTTACACTGATTTTGAAAAGGCTTTTGACCGGGTTAATCATTTGACTCTGCTCTCAAAACTCAATTTCTATGGTCTTTCAGGATCACTAATTAGGTTCTTCTCTTCATATTTACACAATAGAATGCAGTATGTTTCAATTAATGGTTTTTCATCTGTCAAGTTTGTGCTCTTTCAGGTGTTCCTCAAGGCTCAAATCTAGATCCTCTTCCTTTCACAATATTTATAAATGATATTTCACAGTGCATACTTAACTGTAGATTTCTTCTTTATGCTGGCGATTTAAAACTTTTCCTGTCCATCAAAAATATTTCTGATTGTCTTAAAATACAGGAGGATTTTGACCGTCTATTAACTTGGAGTGATCATCATTTAAAATGCCATGTTGCTAAATGTTTTGTAAATGTCTTTTATAAAGAAATCCGATCCAAATAAATTGTTTTACAATTATTCTATGAGAGGAAAACTATTTCTATCAAGTCAACTATAAAGGATTTAGGAATTACGTTTGATTCTAAGTTTTCATTTGCTCCTCACATTACTTCGATTTGCAAATCAGCATTTTCTATAACGGGTTTTATTTGTAGCTCCAGTAACTTCTTGAAAAACATTGGTGTTCTTAAACTACTTTTCTGTTCGTTGGCGAGATCTAAATTGGAGTTCGGGTCAGTGGTATGGAATCCTCATCAATATTATCTTTCTGAAGCAATTGAGAGTATTCAGAAGAAATTCCTCAGATTCCTGTATTTTAAGGAGTTTGGCCACTACACTACAAGTGTTCCGTACAGTGAGCTGTTATATCTGTTTCAACTTGATTCTCTTGATAAGCGGTGGCGAGGGGCTGTGTTTGTGTGCCTGCATAAACTGGTGAGCGGCGCGCTGGACAGTGAGGCTCTGTTATCTCAACTCCAATTCAATGTACCTCGACAAAATTCCCGTTGTCGCTCTATGTTTTCCCCACACTTCTCCAGAACAAACCTGGGTGCTTACTTCCCAATTGATTGCATGTCCCGGGCCTGTAATTCAGTAAATCTGTGTACAAACATTGACTTGTTCAATAGCAAGTTGTCATATTTTCGCAAAGAAGTCGTGCACGTATTAAATAATTAATTAAAGCACGATATTTTTTGTTAAATAGCTTTCATGTAATAAATTATATTTTTTGTAACCATTTCAGGATATTTTTGATATTTATTGTTGCTTTTTTCTGTTCTTAGATTTAAACTAGGCATTAGCATTGTTATTCATATATATAATAATACGCAAGCATGTTTCATTTCCTCCTTTTTTCTCAGCTCATGTGCATCGTAGGATAAATCCAAGCATACCGTTGGAAAGGTATAGTCATGTAGATGAGCAGAATCACATTCTAATTCACATCGGACTCCAGGGCTACGCCCCTCAGGCTTTCAAAGTTCCAATGTTAATCTTATGGAGAAAGAAGAATTGAATAAATCATTGGACGGCTGTCGTAAAAGCAACCGCTAGAAAATTAGAAAGAACAGATGTTTTAGTTGAAATGTTTTTAAGCTTCTTGGGGCCAGATCAACTCAAATTTTGATCGAATTTCGATCAGGAGGCGATCTCTAGTTGTTATTATTATTTATTTTTATAATGCATTATAAAAGACTCGTATTGTTACTGTTGTGCAGGAAGACTTGAGAGACTGGCGTGTTTTCAACAGTATTTTCATTTAAATTATAATGCTACAATGTAATTGGGCATAAGCCTAATTTGTAGTATTGAAATTCAAATAAATAAATAAATAAAATTAATGATAAATATTGATTTATCAATCAAACACCGACAAGATGGAAATTAATTGACAGAATGATTTAAATTTCATGCAAAATAACTAAATTAACATGGGGCTTAATTAACATGGTTTGATCACCAAGCACTCTGAAATATGCAGTGCATTGCGCTGCTCAGGTACCTCTAGTGTAATATATTTAATGAATACGTTGTTAACTTAGTCCAAAATAGTACAAATAACATAAATAACATTGATTTTGATGTGAAAGATAATTTTTCATTCGAACCCCCTGAGTTGTTTGTAAACCCTTATTTTAGATTTAGACACATTTGTAAACAAGAGTTAGATAAAGAGGTTCATTTTCAAACAAATTTTCAAGCGGGTATGATGATATGCAAATTACTATCATAAAAGCTGCAAAACCTGAATTAAGTGAAGTACTAGCATGTACCTTATTAATTCCTCAATTGTCTCTGGTTATTTTCCTGATCAGTTAAACATTTCTAAAGTTGTGTAAAAATAGAAAAAAAAAACTATAAAAAATATCCTTCAAATTATCAACCTATAGCTTTACTGCCAGTGATTTAAAAAATATATGAAAAAATTGTTATAATCAATTTATGAATATTTAGAAAGTTATAATTTAATTAATAGTAATCAACACGGTTTCCGTCCTGAAAAATCTTTTGCTATTGCAGCAGTAAGTTTTTTATAGAATTAATTGATAGAGGCGATGTTTGTGTTGGGATTTTTATGGATTTGACAAAAACCTTTGATACTGTTAATTACACCACTCTTTAAAAAGAAAATAGAAAAATTAAACTTAGACAAAAATTTGTTGAAATGGTTTCACTCATACTTATCAGGGAGACTTCAATATGTCCAACAAAATCATATGCAAAACAACAAAATTCATAATGTAAAGTCAGATTTAAAATTAATAAGACATGGTGTTCCCCACGGATCAGTTTTGTTTTGGGTTCCCTTCTATTTATTTGTTACATCAACAATATTGCCAAAACATTTTCAAAAATACCACCAAACAACCTAGTTTTGCATGTAGATGATTCAAACCTTAAAATATCATGAGACACAGTCAAGGAAGTAGAAATGTTTTTCATAGAATTGGCAAGTATTAAAGAATTTTTGGACTATCATGAACTAACATTAAATGCATCAAAAACTAATTTCCTTTCATTTAAGACTTCCCAATGCCAAAGAAAATTTGAACCGACCATCTCCATTGACTGAGAGCAAATAGAAATTGAAAAAAAAAACTATTGGCTTTTTAGGATTAGAAATTGACGATAATTTAACCTGGAATAATCATGTACACAAAGTTCTTTCACAAATTAACCCTGGGATTTATGCCTTGCACAGGATATCATTTTTATGCAATGACATTGACACTTTAATAGTAGTTTTCATCACTAGGACGGAAAGTGGCTGTTTTCTGTGCGCAATTGTTGTTTACGAGCGAGGCGAAGCCGAGCTCGGAAACGCGACGAAGCAAAGAAAAAAAACACTTTCCATCCGTATGATGAACAAAGTTTTTCATCATACTGCAAAAAAATCAAATGGATAACTCATTTTAAAGTAAATTAACTCAAATTTCACAATCTGTTTACGTTTATTAGTTGACTTCCATCTTAATTTAAATATTCCTTATAAACAGCTGATATATACGTTGATGTAAAGAAATGTCAAAATCTTGCATTAAAATTGTAGTCTGCAAGTCGTTTTTTGTTTACATTGACGTTATTCGCTTTGAATCAGTATGTTTTTTGCTTAAGAACAAAACAACCTTTGAGGTTAGCGCACGGCAAAAATTAACAGACGTTTTCTCGGTGTACTTATAAAAAGGCTACAGAAAACGCCAACTTTCTAGACTAAATACAGGCCAGAAAACGGCTGTTCTACGTGCAGTATGATGAAAAAATTTTACTATGCCCATATTCATTCTCATATTTCGTTTGACCTGGCATTGTATAGGGCAACAAAAAAAGAAAATTTAGGTGAAATTAAAAAAAGCAAGCGCTTAGAATAATATTAAAGTTAAAATCTGATCAATCGGCAAGAGATTATTTTAAGTCTTAAAAAATATCAACTATATATGGGCAATATGTTCATGAAACAGTATTAATTTTTCTTAAATCAAACCCATTACAACAAGAAAGTTCACTCATACAACACCCGAAACCGGGATATCACTACTAATCATCATAAATTAGAATTTTATAATAAGAAACCAACCCATATTGGTGCAAAATCTTTTAGAAATTTACCAGCCACTTTACAGAAAGAAAACAATGTAAATGAATTAAAAATTAAAGTTAAAAAGTAATTATTAGACAAATCATTGTATTCTTTCAACGATTTTTATGAAGTATACGTGTTATTTAAGCTATTGTACATTTTTACTTTCCCCCCCTATACCATAGTATATGGAGAAAGTATTGTTTTCGTCAAAATTTTTGAATTTGAGTTGTTGGTGGATTTATCCATTGTGGTGCCCCCTGAGTCCAAAAAAGTGGTTTTCGGAGTGATGTCTGTCTGTGTGTCTGGATGTAAACAGAGCTAGAGAATGCCCCAAAGGTCCGATTTTGGTGAAATTTGGTATGTAGGTCCAAACCCACGATAATTCTAGGCGTTTTTTTCATTTTTTTGAATTTTTGATTTTTAAGGGTAGTTTACCCCCAAAAACCCTCAAAAAACGTGAAAAATCAAAATTTCTCAAAAACGGCTCTAACGATTTTGATTAAAATTTTGTGGTTTATTAGGATTAAAATGCTGATTAAAATGAAACCACCCGCATCTCCGAGAAAATGTGCGTTCAAAAGTTATAAAATAAAAAGTGTTAAAAAAACCAATTTTTTGGGATTTTCAAAATAGCTGTTATTTTGAAATAAATTTTACTTATCACCATTAAATCAAGCTAAAAAAACTAAATAATCCAGTATTTTAAATTATTGCTCTACGTCAAGTGGTTGCGGAGAAAATTCAATTTTTCGTTTAGCGGTAAGCGCAGTACGTTGTTAATAATAATAATAATAATAATAATATCTTTATTGGTATTATCAAGTAATACATTATTATATTATATATAATTTTTTTTAAGTTGTGAGTCCAATAAGTTATTTTCTTTTATTTTCCCAGTAAAAGTCACAGACGCGCGTAGGGTCAAACTCGCGCTGCTCAGCTGGTAGCTATCTGACTGAGTCATCAAGACATTAATGTTTGAAGCTTTTAACACCTTTTTTATATTCCTGGGAGAAAGTATGTGTCAGTTAACTGATACCGTTTATTTATAATATGTTCATTGACGTCATTTTCCATATATCATGTATGGTGTATTAAAATAATACAAAATATTATTGTATTGTAAATAAAGAGATTTTGAGTTGTAGTGAATACTAGTTCATCCATAAAGACCATCTTCATAATTAGACCAATTTGTATATATATGAAGTCGAAATTGTGGTTTGGATCCCACGTTATACTGTAGGTCCCTAGATACATTGGCTGTTGGGCTATTCATTAACACAGTCCTGTCTAAGGAGGATGTCGGCCTTGGTCAGTAAAAAGACTACAAGATTGCGCCACAATCATCCTACACTTATCTCATTCATATTCAGGTTAAAATACCCATTACATGAGGTTCCTGTCTCAAAATAGTGATATAGTAATCTTTGAGCTATTTCAGTAATTACTATCATTATACAGTAGAGTAGATTAACCAAACGCCTTAAAAGCTTCCTATTTCAGTGTACAGCATTAAAACCTATTTTGAAATGTTTTTGTTGAAAAAACCAATAAACTGTTTCTTAATTATTAATGGTAAATAATTTTCTTGTGTAATCATCCGAACCCCCTTCAGTCCCAATTATTTCAGATAATCAACTCTCCACTGTAGTGCACTAAATGATAATCTATAGTTTAACAAAGGGGAGACCTTAAAAAGTCAAAGTAGTCTAAAATCAATACTTTTATTGCACTTGGAAAATTGTGCTAAACATTTGAATCCTTTCATCATAACAGCATTTGTTACTGATGTATTGAAAACTTAACAATACAATGACTACTACATAAAATAACAGGACATAACAATAATACAAGAAATAATAAACTATTCTTAAAAAAGTACAATTCAAAAACATTTTATTAGGCTTATGCTAAATGACTAGTGACAGTAAAATTGGTTTGAATGAAACAATAATACTAGGTATGAAATACAGGGATTATGTTAGTTTCTTTATTTTATTTTTAAAATTAAACCATTTAATTTATAACATCATATCCAAAATTATCAAAAAAAGGCAAATATTTTTAAGTTTCTGAGGATTTACGCAAATTATGGGTTACCCTCCAGGAGCACCTTGTTCATTAATCAATTCGGCTTTTTGTAATGTGTTGATTTCTTTTAAGTGCGGCCAGCCTCATGTATTCTGCTCTCTAAAGGAAAATAATAGAGCCCTAGGAGGTTTACAACTAACATGAAAAGATAATGATATTAAAAGATAATAAATAATTCACAAAGATAAGAGCACAGAAGGAAGTGTAGACCATGCAAGCTACGCTATAATAATTATTAATGGCAGTGGATAAATGGTATGAACACCATTTGAAAACTACACTCACCCTTTCAAGTTATATTTACACAATAAACGTATAAATCTAAAACAGTATTAACAATAACATTTTCACTGAGTTTGTCCGATATCACACAGCTGGTTTATAGTGATTGTTATAAAATTTCCTGACAAAAACAATCAAAGGACTTTTTATGAAAATATGGTCAGAGGATTCACTTCAACTATTGTTTTATTTGGCCTAGAGTCTGGTCTCAAGGAGGCCGATTAAAAAAGATAGTACTGTGTGCAATGAAGAAAATAAAAGTGTACAAATTAACCTAGGCCTCTTAATACAATGCCACAGCAGTGAAAATTGACAACGATGCACACTAGTGTTGGAGTTACTGCCATTTGAAAAGGTAGAAATTGAGATATTCAAAAAAGTTCTTTGTTTGATTTGTCTTTAAGTTAGTGCATTGATAACTTTTGAATATTAATTTATATAGCAGATGAAATTTTGAGACAAAATACAAATTTTATTTTGCCTATGTTTTTGTTGTAAAATAAATTATAGTTTATATGAGCACTATCAGAGTTTCAAAGCTTCATCATTTTCACTTTTATTAACCACGTTTAATACAATTACCGAACGAATCAATTTTTTTACCATCTATACATTCCTAAATAAATAGTAGAATCATCAATACTACAATTGAGCAGAATGTAAGACAGTTTACATTTAATTCATTGAAAATTTAAATTTCAAGGGATATTGAAACTCATCATATTTTTATTTGTCATAGCCAATAACAGCTTTAAATTGTGACTGCAACTTAACGGAATATGTTCCATCCCTACCAGTTGTGTGGGCATACATAGAACCTTTGACCTTTTCAACCAAACCTTAGCGACCAACTCCAAGGAAGGCACTAACTGTTAAGCATGACACCTAAGACTTTTTTTATGTTTCATGGTGAAAAAGACTATTTTGTGAAAATAAGAACTTACAGTAGACAGTAGAGAGTTGATTTTCCAAACTAATTGGGACCAGAGGTTCGGATAATCAAACATAAAAATTGTTTACCATTTTGTAACCACCAAGCAGTTAATTTATTAAATAAAAAGCTCCCAAATAATTTATTGGCTTAAAAAAGAGACCAAAACAAAATTGGACACACTTCTTTGTATTTATTTGTAAACACTTGTTTTTGATGCTGCAACAGTTTTATTTTTTAAATTTCATCTAATAGTATACACTAAGTAAAGGTGATTGGGGGTTCGAATAATTAACTGTTCAGACAATTGACGTTGGGATAACCGACTCTCTACTGTGCTACTAATATTCCTTAAATTGTATAAAACTTATTACGTTTATATTAGTCACATTCCTGGCAAGATACTAGTCAATTTATATTAGTCACATCCCTGGCAAGAAAATACCAGTAGTAACAGCTGAATTAAATCTGAGTATTTCACCATACTTTTGAAAATATTATATTTGACATGTAAAGCTACAATAACTTTTATGTTAAAGACATACAGCAGCATAAAACTCATTAAATAATACTGAATCTACCGCAAATGTGCACTTATCTATAGCAATCCATTGTAATTCAGTAAAATGTGGGAGTTACAGGCTTTGAAAGTCAAAATTTTATCATATGTTGGTACAATTTAGGTCAAACCTTAAAACCAACTATTGCCCCCCGCAGGCAGACTAGGCTCAAGGCAAAACACTCCTAACTTCTTTTGGAAGAACCAAACGTCAACCAGTTCGACCGCCGCAGCCATAGAGAGCCTTACTCTAATACAAATATATATAGGTGTTGAGTGGTCTTTTTCACTATAAAACTTTTAGGAAATATTCCACAAACAATTACAAAATATGGTGGTGTTAAATGCATTTTACCATGATAAGAAACAGTCAGAGCGATCTTGCTTAGACTTAAGGATTGCCCAACCTACAATTTCTATAAGGTTATTATTGCAAGTGATTCTGAGTTATAATGTTCAATTATTTAAGTCTGGTAGAGTGAAATCAAACTTCACAATTATTTACAGGTTTTGCAAGATCGCTTTGAATGTAGCTCAATATCAATAACCAAGATACTTTTCCCTTAGTAATTAAATAACAGTCATATGTACATGGTGTTATGAACTTCGAATACAGCTACAACTTGGAATATCCTTCATCTTCACAGCAAACCTGCCCACTGAACAGGTTTATTTTGTTCAACTTTGATTTTGTTCAAATTTTATTTTGTTCTTTTTTAGAATTAATTGATTTAGGGGCCTTGAGGTTGCAACTTTGCTTGCATTGACATGTTATATGTAAGTAAAAATAAACCAGAACAAAATTAAATTTGCAAAAGTATGTCAATTAATGTAGGCGATATTACATTTTAATGAGGTTTCACAATAGACAACAATATTATTAGATTTTACAGCAGTTTAGCTTTTTGAGTATCTGAATTTTATGTATAATAAACAGAATATCACTTAACTACCTACGAAAGATCTCTGTGTCTTATTGGATATCAATTTAAAAATCTTGGCTTCATTAACTCTCATAGACTTACTCCTTCATGAAATTTAAGTCAAGAATAAAAACAAAAACTAAATGCAAAAATTATTGTCCCTTTGACGATTTACCGATGACCAACTTTAAATTTACCATCTCTTTCCCTTGACGATAAGTTGAAATTTTTAAATAACTCACTAGGAGTACAGATGGGAGGATCAGTCAAAGATAACAATTTAAACGTTACTACCATCCAGTATCAAGTTTAAGGTCCCTTTTATAGAGTGTGTCGAGCAATATGCGTTAGGCTTTCATTGGGCACGCACCCGACACCTGATGCACATCGCTCAACGTGCTGTATTATAGGGGGCTTGATGCCTGATAGACAACCGTCAGGCGCAGACTATAAAAGCTATTAAGTGTTATGTTGTCATTGTAGTCAGGTTACGAATGTCGAAAGACTTAATGCGTAAAAGGGACCCAAAAGTTTTTATTACTTTATGGCCAAAAAAAATTAGTTAGACCCAGATCAAAATTGATTTATGGTTTTTAGATGAATATTACTAGATTAAAGTATTAAAATACTGTAAAGAAAAACATCAAATAATTGAGTTCAACATAAAAGCTGTGATAAACAATAATTGCCAATTTTTTTAAATGTGTGTAATATATATATATATATTAAATTTGGTCAATGTTGGACTGCAATTTGTTTCCCAAACATATTTAAATTGTATAATTTAATATTTTTAATTTTTATCATGTAAGACAATGCTAAGCTTGAAAAGAAAATAAAACACAAAATTTTAAAGTCTTATGTTGACAATCATTATAAATCTTTATTTCTAAAGAAGAGATTTTTAAAAGTTCAAAAATGTTGTCAGATTAGTTTTATAAAAACATTTAAAAACCTTATTATCTATCAAGCAGAACTAAGTCTTAAATTGAACATAGTCAAAATAAAATTTAATTTAATTTAACAAAAATATCAACAACGAATAAAATTCTCTTGTCAGTGTCCACTGACAACTTCAGGATTTCACTCTGTAAGCACAGCTTGAAGACAACAAATAAATTAATAAAAACATGTTTACGAGTAACAATTAATAAATTAAATATACTAATGACTTTACTGTGCCCAGGGTCCACAAACCTGCTGGGAACCTGGGTCAAGTACAATACAGGGTCAGCAAAAAAGGTTGAAGCAATTTAAAAAAATCATATGCAACAGGCTATGTGAAAACTGCAAACAACCCAGACTTTGCCAAAGGTTAGAGGAAAGATGACTTAATTATATCCCATGTAAACCTATAGTGAGATGGAGAGAAAATGTAATATGGGTGCTAATGGTAAGATCACATTTAATTTTATGATCAGGGTTATACACTTTCGATTGTCAAACACATTTTACGTTTGTTTCAAAATTGTAATTTACTATAGGTAATGCTGGTATGAAGTTAATTTGTAAATAGAAAATGTACATGGTAGAATGATCAATGATGCTCCTAAATATTTATACAATGAATACAAAAAATAAGAAGGTCACATCCCATGTTAAAATTTGGCAAACATTTTATTTTGCTTGGAGTGTCCAAGTAGAAATAGCGCCAGTGGAACGTAAACACAGTGCATGTGAGAGGGAAATATTAAATTTATTTTATTACTTCTGTTGCAATACACCCGTTAAAACAATGCATACCTAGCTTATTGATATCATTGGAAAGCTTTTTTTCAAAGAAAATCGTTATCTTAAGTCATTAAGGGCTGTTTCCACCATTTTAGTTTAAACGTGATGTTCAGTTTAAACCTAAGTTTGACCTAAAAGTCAGTTGCACATGCATAGTTTAAACTCACACCTCTAGCTGAATTGAACTGAATTAATCTAGACTAGTATACGTATTGTTCGAAATCGAGCAACTTATTTTAATACAATACAAATGTTACTTTTAGCTCTAAATCAGTGACATCTACCTAACCAATCCAAAATTGTGAATATCTGTAATCACCAAAAACTACACGTATTTACAGCTGGACATTAACAGGTGTTTAAAATGCTTTATTCAATCCCAGTGTTATTTTAATCGGAAATTTTGAGATTTCAATGGTGGATAGCACCTTTATTTTCAGTCCATATTTCATCAGTTTTTGACGGGAACAACTACAGACCAAGCCCTATCCAACGACACCGAAAACTCGAAGATCGGTTTTAAATTGTAGGAGGAGTTCTCTACACAAAAAAAACCCCTTTAGCGCATTAAATAAGTATTTATTATATTTAGTCTGGTTTATCATTTATTTGTGCAAATAGTCCTATATCTGTTTATCATTAAGGCTTTGACCTATAGGCTTTCATACTTCTAATGTTATTATTATGGAGATATTTTATTCCATAATATGTGTAGAAAAATAAACTATGGTTTACGAGTTATTAACCTGGCGGCAGTCGCACTGAATTCTAATTAAAATTATATTTTAATTACATAATACCAGCGAGCACAGAACAAAAATAGAGAGGCCAGCTGATCGCAGCGGTGAAGCCATTCTGACAGCGGCTAGGCCCACAAAAGTAGTGGGAGGAACGGTGATTCGCTCTAGTTCTGAGCGCCACCATTAGATTTGAGTTCAGTTGTTTGCAGCATTCAGTTGTTTACTTATAGTCGAATTAAAAACAAAAGAGTATTCGGACCGGCAGTGTTCGGGTACAATCGGGACTAGTCGGCTCTACTGAGTAAACAACTACCGAGTTGTTCAAATGAACGAATCAACGAGTGAATTGATTGAATCTTAAGTCAATTTCTAAAAGAGTCTATTTGTATCAGCGACCACAGAGAATTCTGTGATAGCCGATTCGTATATTCGATTTTAAGATGATTATTGTTTCGATCGCGATCTGAGAACCAGATAGGCCTAGATGTTTAATCAGTTTTGTTTACAAGGTTTTATATCTATTCGTCATTTTCAAGGTTTTAATAATTATTTATGATACCAAGGTTAGCGTTTAATTTGATGAATCTCATAAGTAGTTATGCCTATATATTTGAAAAATTCTTACACGTTCAATGTTATTTTTAGGCTAATTGCATTTTTTAAAGATAACCGAGCGAACATTCACAAATTACAAAGTCAAAACTCCGTTTTAAAACCTAACACAAAAGGAAAGGTCAACATTATTTTCAGTTGTCTACATAAATTATCAAGAAGATGGCACTAAATAAATATGTTACTGTAAGAAACATAGCCTTCGTAAGGGGAGGGAACAAAGAGCCGAAGAGAGGAAACAAAAATATATAACCTTCAACAAACTTGGAATGAAATAAACGCGAGAGTTGAGCAAAAGTTCCATATATAGTCAATTTTTTTAAACCTGATCCTTCAAGGGAGAGATGGTGGAGGGGGTTTGTTTATACTTGCTACTATCCCATTGGCTGAAGCCTTTTGGTTTTTTTTGTTGGTCGACTAGGCCTATTAAATTTATCAATAGACTAAATTACCTGGGTGAAGAAACAATGTAATTAAATTTATAATCTTTTATCTGTGGCCTAATTATTTAATCACGACATCAAAGGATGAGAAACCAACGTACAAAATTAAATAGTTATAATTCGGCATTCGTAATTCAATTGCCATAATAGATTAGGCTTCTACCCCTGGAATTAACCCCGCTCTCAATCTAATTGAACCCTGGCAACTTAAAGTACGTCACGGAATATTAGCGTCAAATAATCGATTAAATTCGATTTGATCGCATATAGACAGGAGTGGAAAAACAATTGTATCAAACGTACAAAATTAATCGGTTCAAAATTCTATTCATGAAACCGAACGATTCAAATGAATCAATTCGCCAGATGAGCCGTATTTTCCATTACCAGCTGATATTTAATCACGATTAAAACAGCGGGTTTACCCGAGTGTTGTCGAACATTACCGAAGCCCCGCCATTCCGAATACTCTGTTGATTTTAATTCGACAACAAAATCAAATCAAAATATAAAAAAAAATCAGCTGTTTTTCTAATTTAGCCCACAAAAGTAGTGGGGGAATTGGCTTCACCAAATACAATGTTATTTGGATACGAGTAGCCCCTCTATTTATGTTCTGTGCTCGCTGCATAATACCCTGTCGCAGGCTGCGAACTCAGCGAATTTCCATAGGAGATTCAGATTTTGTATTTTCCCCATAGGAATGAGTATGTAGGTTTGCTGCAATGAATTTTTTAGAAATTGTTTGGAAATTTAATAGTTAGGTAAGGTAAATATCAAATTGTATCAATATTCGGCACTTTAAAATTCTCCCCATAAACTCCATGGAGGTATGTGGGTTTGCCACCATATGGGTGTTGTAAGCAAATATCAATTAAACCCTACCTAGTGAATGCACATACAAAATTGTATCAAGTTATGCCAATAAATAAGCGAGATACAGGGTTTTGTTGATTTCCCATAAAACTAACATGGGAAACCTAAGTTAAAAATTCAAAATACTAAATTATTAGTTTTTTAAGCTCTTTTAAATGATTTTAGTTAAAATTGTTGAATTCTGAAAATTGAGGTCCAAAAATACCAAAAACCCATTTTTGACTCTTTGAAACCCCATAAAACCCCGTTCCCATAACCCGATTATTCTGGTTCACGACCTCATGAAAATAGACTGGTCTTACACATTCATACCAAATTTCATCGAAATCGGAGGTTCCTATAAAAAGTTATCAGTAACACGGACACATAGATATATAGATGAAAATGAACGGATGGTGTTTCTGGCTTCTGGGGACCTCAAAATGAAAAAGTAACATGGTACCGGGCTTAGGTCTCTTACCAGGGCTACTATCGTTATAGCGTACTCCCTATAGGCAAATTTACTAAAATTATAAAAATATTATAATATATTAATTTAAATTTTTAAACATGCTTAAGGTAATAAAACATAAAATGGATCGTTTGAATTAAAACATAAACAATGTGGTGTTATATTTTTGCAAACTGTTTCTTAAATAGGTCAGTAATAACTCAGAAACTTTTGTATATCTGTAAATTGTGAATACATCTGAAAAAGAAACTTGATCATACAAGTTAAAAAGGCATAGTTTACTTTACAACTGAAAGTAGTCAGTGTTAGCCTAGCATTGACATAGAGTCGATTTGATCAGTACTCAAAAATAGCTACCACTGGACTGAAAGGATGGGGTGGGGGATGACGGAAAGTAGATCTTAACATTCCTGGAATGAGGCATGTGAAGCAGGCCCGCGGTTTGTATGTGACGCGCTATGGGCCAGAGAGATGTTTGCGCCCCCCCCCCCCTTCCGCCCCTCATCGCTCCTCTCCCAAGGATATGAATCACCAGGGACGTGGATACGTTCGGGAGAACGGGTGTTCCTGCCACGTCGCCTTTCCTCACATGTGTGCTACACAGTACAGTACGCGCTGTTTACTGCGACCTCTACTGATCGCAAAACATTTATCATTATTACTGTTAGGAGTACGAAGCCCCGTGGTTATGGCGTCAATCAAAATCTCCTTGATAAATTGTAAAATATTTTCTTTGTCGCGCTCCCAACGAACCTAAGAAAGCCCTTGGGCTCTTGCGCCCCTTGGCCCTTGCGCCCCTGGGCCCGGGCCCACCAGGCCCATTTACAAGATCAGCCCTGATGTAAAGTGTAGTTATGGATGACACTGCCGAGACCTAATAAATACTATTTTTATGCAAAAAAGCCAAACTGGTCATTTTGACAGCCATGCAAGCTCTTAAAGGTTAACATTGTCATGGTATCCCAGTATCATATAACATTGTCATGGTATCCCAGTATCATACTACAAACTTGTTTTTAATTTGGGTTCAAAATGAGCACTAACATAGGCGGAGGATGAAAGTGTTCTTAAATTAGTTCTAATACTAGGTCCAGTAAAGGAAAACTGTCATAGGTTATTTATGATTTGTGAGGGTGGTGCATGGACAAGGGAGAATTGTTGACCAAGACCACCTGCAAGCAAGGCAGAATGTAAACTTCTTAATAGGTTATTGTCTCGTGGGCGCTCTTGATGTGTTCTTCTTTATTTTTTTGTATTCATTGATTTATATTATTATCATTTTAGTTCACTAAACATTATTATACCTTTTTTTATAACTTACCCAAAACCGGGTTCTCGCCCTTTTGGTGTCACTGATTACGGTACACATAATATGATATTCGATGAATATATAATTTTATGATGAAATGATATTCAACAACCACAAAAATGTGTGCAGTAGTATGTAAATAAGAAGATAAATAAGTACAGTATAGTATATAAATAAGGCTGATGATGGACCGTCATAGGTCTGAAACCGTTACCACTGTGTACTGTAATTAGTGACACCAAAAGGAGGTTTTGGGTAAGTTATAAAATATTTTAGGTGTCAAGGCTCTTGATTGATTCAATTATTATACCATTACCATCACTTCACATTTTGAATTTTAACTCTAATTTTCTAATTTTTCTCTAAAATAAGCAAATATATCATTTTTATAAATTGCGAACCTCTCTTGCCAACCTGTATGATTAAATAACATTATAAAACTTTAAACTAATCGGGCTTTGTACAAAATGTTATTAAATACCATGATTTGGATTTCAATTAAATTCCAAACAAAGATTTCTGCGAGTCTAAGAATTATAGTTCACCGCTGAATATCCTGAAGTAAACAGTCCAGTCGTGAGGTAATGCGCTGCAGAAGGAAAAAGCCGACCATGGCACACGGAAGACTCAGAACAAAGCCAATACCTTCGAAGATTAATTTTGGGGTGAAGATGCTCCACACCATGAGGTGGCGGGCGTGAATGCAGGCTGCCAACATGCAGCCAAATACCTGCAAAATATTGTTCACAAGTACTGACAACAAGAGGCGACAACCACATTCGCATATGCGAGGTGTAGTTATAAAAATATAGACTACTTACTATTATACATAAAAACTATGTGTATCTCAAGGTAAATGCTATGATGTAAATTTGATTGCAGACCCCTCTCAGTTGGACTAAGGGTTTAGTTTGATCTGTATCAAGTAGTAGGCACCAACCATTATAAAGAAAATGTTATTTATTTATTCATATTCAACCTGAATTATTCATATTCCAACAGTTTATCCATTTTTCACTTAAGTAATAGCAAAGCTTAGAAAATATATAATAATGTTGATGGTATTGGAAGATGATACTTAATCACAAATACATTCCCATGTAATGAATGAAACACAACATTATAACTGATCCAATTACTTGTCTAATAGTACATTTGAAGTACCATATCATAAATTGGGAGATTCTTTGTTTCAGTAGATAAGAACTATGAGAGAGTTCTTACAAGTTATCTGCAGTGAAAACAATTGATAAGCACAAAATTGATTGATTCACAAATAACAACATATTTGCTATGTATGAGAGAGTTGTATAGGCCTAAAAAATTTAAACATTCTACATTTTATTCATCTGATTTTAAATAAAATCTTAAAGCATTCCAGGTGAAAGGAGTCTATAGTATTTAAAGAAAATTACTTATGCTGTTATTATTGATTTCTTTGTTTAAATTTCATTGTTGGTGATGATCGGTTAATGTTATTGTTTAGTAAATTGTTGTGGACATTTTCCATCACTGATTAGTAAACAAAATTCACGACGTTTTGGGATCTGGAATCTGATCCCGTCTTCAGGTGGAAGAAGTACCTAGAACATAACAAGGTTAGTAAAAACACGCCAGGCAAACCTGGAGAAGTCCATAGCCAAACCTGAAAACAGAACAGGCGGTCAAAAAAATTAAATAAACACTAATAAATTTAAAAAGCTCACACAGTATTATTATAGTTTTTTTTTTGACTGCCAGTTCTGTTTACAGGTTTGGCTATGGACTTCTCCAGGTTTGCCTGGCGTGTTTTTACTAACTCTGTTATGTTCTAGGTACATCTTCCACATGAAGAAGGGATCACATTCCAGATCCCGAACGGTCGTGAATTTTGTTTACTAATCAGTAATGAAAAATGTCCGCAACAATTTACTAAACAATAACATTATTGATGTATTGTTGCGGAAGCCGTGTAGACATTTTCATGTAAAAAGTGGACGAAGTAGAACCAATGAATGTCACAGGTAAGTTTCATAAATAAAATTCCTGACTTTTTCCTGGCTTTTCCAGACCACTTTTATATTCAAAAAACCGGATATACCACCCTTAGAGGCGGTTTGAGAGCTCGCGTTTAGCTTAATCCCGGGCGTAAATACCGGTTATAACCGGATTTTGCGCGTCAGCTTAAAAATCGGGTTTGGGAGCTCGAGTTTACGCGTGCCGCGGCGTAAAGATAACTTCGAGCTAAATATGGGAGGGATAAACTGCGGCTGAACTATTCGGGTTTGAGAGACATGGTTTAGGTAATCCGGGTGTAAAAGATAATTTTTGTGGGTTTGAGAGTCCGAGTTGTAGCGCAAATAAGATAAACTCGAGTATGAAAGTAGCGATTTTGGGCGGCAACTTAGACCTGCCAGGGGGCAGGTCTAACTGGAGCGTAACTTTATTATTACGTATTTCATGCTTGCTATTATCACTGAATTGATAATAATGCTATATTTAAGTTAACCGTGACATTGTAAAACATATTTACGTCCAAAATTCATATTTTTTGTTTTTATTTCGTCTTTATTTTTGCCCGTGATTACGTTTAGGCTATTCAAGCTACTGTACTATAAAATATAAAAAAAAAGAATTCCATCAAAAAAGTATTCCGAATATACAGTTATTGCTTATACGGTAAATTAATATGGTAAACAATAAATCCTATTTAATTTTTGGCGGATTTGTCCAGTTTAGTGATTGAATTTATGAAAAACTTGTTGCAAATTAATCAAGTATAAACATTAAACAATATTCATACAGTTTAAAGTTACAACACAACGTATTATCCATAAACCTGTGAAAATAAAAATATGGTTTGTGGGTAGGCACACGTATAGATAACTTGGAGTAACTTGGCCCTTGATGGCCATTACAGGTCAAACAATTGGAGTGGAGTGACGGACAAAACTTAATAACTTCCACAGAGAATATTTTCTCAAGACTCAGGTTGTTTTGATTTTGATTTGATTTTCCTGTACCTTAACATGTAATTCCCAAAAATCTTAAGCCCGCTACAGATGATCAGTTTTAACTGTCAGTTCTTAACTGTCAGTTTGAACTGACAGTTAAGGGCCCCATACACGGTCAATATTATTGCGCAATATTTTATATTGCGCAATAATATTGAACGTGTATGAGCATGATTGAAAGCGAAAAACAGTTTGCGCAATATATTGAGTGAATTCCAAAAATTTTGAAATATATTGCACAATCTTCAAAATATTGTGTCGTGTATGGATAGTATTGCGCAATAGTCAGTCTTCCAGTTCTTCTTTGGAACGTTGCCTATGACAGCCTCCTGAGGTCCGAGATGCCTGAGGAAACCACTTTGGTTGGGTACGCCGATGACGTTGCAGCTCTCATTGCTGCACGCAACGTTGAGCTGGCCCAACTGAAGTTGAACCGAGTTATGCGGGTGGTCAACAACTGGATGTCCGATCACGGTCTCTCGCTTGCTCTCAGTAAGACGGAGATTGTGATCCTCACGAAGAAGAGGATCGACACCGTCGTCCCACTCCGAGTGGGAAGGGAGGTGGTCACATCAACTCGTGCCGCCAAATACCTCGGGGTTATGGTGGACACCAAGTTAAGCTGGAGGGATCAGATCTTTCGTACGGCGGACAAGGCCGCTAAGGTAGTCACTTACCTTAGTAGGCTGATGGCCAATGTCGGGGGTCCCCGATCCAGCAGAAGACGTCTGTTGATGTCCGCGGTCCAGTCCGTGCTCCTTTACGGGGCAGAGGTGTGGGCAGGCGCTCTAGAGAAGGAGTGCTACAGGTTGCGACTCGCCCGGGTTCAGCGTCAAGCTGCGCTCCGGGTGTGTTCCGCCTACCGGACAGTGTCCGAGCCTGCCGTCCTGGTGGTCGCCGGAGTCATCCCGGTCAAGCTCTTGGCAGGGGAGAGGAAAGCGATTTACCAGAGACAAGACGAGATCGGCAAGGACACGGCAAGAACCGAAGAGCGCTCCCGAACCTTCCAGCAGTGGCAACACAGCTGGGAGCACGACACCCGAGGACGATGGACTGCGCGACTCATCGAGCAGGTCCAACCATGGGTGGAAAGGCGGCATGGCGAGGTGGACTACTACCTCACGCAGTTCCTGACAGGTCACGGCTACTTCAAGTCGTACCTGAACCGGATGGGCAAGACCGGTTCACCGGATTGCATCTACTGCCCGGGCGTTCCCGATGACGCGGAGCACACCTTCTTCCGCTGTTCGCGTTGGGAAAGGCCCCGCCTGGAGGCCACAAGAAAACTCGGTGTTTTTTCGGTGGACACGGTCTGCCAAAAGATTATGGAGGATGAGGGCAACTGGGATTGTTTGTCACAGTTCGTCCGGGGTATCCTCCTGGAAAAGAAAACCGATTTGGACCACGAAGTGGCCCAGATCCCTTGACCGAACAGCTGGATAAGGAGCGAGCCCCATGGGCGTAAGCCAAATTTAGGCCTAGCCTGACGTAATGTGATAAACAATTCCAGGTTAGAATCCTAAAGAGTAGAGGAGGTTTTTTAGTGGGTAAACCCGTTTTTTAGGGGAGTCCCACACTACAGGCTGGCCACCTGTGTGCGTAATGCATTTTCCCTGCCTCTCCCTCAAAAAAAAAAAAAAAAAAAAAAAAAAAAAAAAAAAAAAAAAAAAAAAATGGGTAGTATTGCGCAATAGTCAGTCTTCCAGTTCTTTGACCACCTGCTCATGCTCGTGTTGTTTGAAGTTGTGTTATTATAGTGTTACTTCTTATATAGTGTAACGGTTTACTGTACTGTGTGAAGTATAAAAACATGTCGAATGTTGATGAAAGGAAGTTTTTATTAGAGGTAATAGAATTGTACCGATCGTTACCGGCTTTGTGGGACAATAAGTCCAAGGACTACAGCAACAGAACAAAGAAGAACGAGCAGTACGACCAACTACTGCATGCAGAAGTACAATGAAAGATATCCTGATGCTGACAGGAAGGCATTGGTAAAGAGAATTAATTCTCTTCGAACTAATTTTCGGAAAGAGTTGAGACGAATAAAAAACTCTGAAAAAAGTGGTGCTGGTACAGATGAAATTGTGCAAACTTAATTGAACTGTGGGTTGCACAGTAATATTGACCGTGTATGGTCGCTCCTTCAATAAAATTGCACAATATATTGTACAATAATATTGACCGTGTATGGGGCCCTTTAAAACTGAAGGCTCCAATCGCCTCCACACGGTCAGTTTTATCTGACAGTCTACCTCGGTACTACAGTTGTGTCGTCTGTTGACACGCTGTTTCCCGCTGAAAAATGACTGACGAAGAACTCTTGTTACTGCAGTTGTGTGTTTGATTTTAAAAAGACGGCAGAGAAGAAGAATGCGAAATATGTTGGTTAAGGATTGGTTGTTGAAGAGGGAACAATATTCACATGTTAATATTTTGAATGAGCTTCGTTTTCATCTGAAGGACTGGCATAATTATTTAGGATGGACGAGGAAACCTACATGGAACTTATGTCACTAGTATCCCCGTTGATTAAGAAGGAATAAGACACAAATATGCGGGCCTCAATAACTCCACATGATAGACTCAAAGCAACACCTCGATACTTGGCAACGGGTAGATCGTTGGAAAATTTGGAATATTCAACTATAATTTCACCCAAGTCACTTGGAATCATTATTCAAGTGCTACATTGAGCATGCTCAAATGGCTGGACTGAGCGACTAAACTGAGGTGACCATACACACGGTAAGTTCGGACTGCTGTCAGTTCGATCTGTCAGTTGAATTTAATCAAAATTTCTTCAGTCCATCAGTTCAGTTTTTTGGCCTGAGCTCAGTCCAAATCCTGCATACAGACGATCAGTTTTAACTGTTAGTCTTAAATGTCAGTTAGAACTGACAGTTAAAACTGATCGTCTGTAGCGGGCTTTAATGCCAGCAAAATAGGTAATATTTTACGTCGTATATTTTACTTTATCCGTTAAATAAAATTATATATGGAGGGGAAAATGAAATAAATGTGGGTCGAATTCGAATTATACAGAATATCCTAATTCAATAAACTTCCAAAACGCCCAAAAAATCTGAATCACGAGCACTTCCTAAATGCAAGACAATGTTTTGCTTCGACAGGTGCGGGAAGACGCCACAACAACTGCATTCCACTGATAACGATCGTGAACTGCACGGGGGGCCATTTACTCGACGTTAAGTTTTTCTAAATCTTTAGTTGTATTTTTGCTGCTTATACCGGAATTACGTTATCCCCCTAATTATGTATAACACAAAAACATTTTATATAAAGTATTTAAATGTAGAGGGGTTTTGTCCTTATGCGTTGTCAGTGTCTATTACGCATAAACATATTGTGAAGCTTTAAATTTAATGCCAAATAATTTTATTATACCAAGTATACGACCATTAACACCGGCACAGCGGCCATAGCAAAGAGCTTTTATAAGACTATATAGATCAACAGCTGTTGAGAGAATGTTTGGTTTCCTTCAATACAGATTCGATTCAGGTATCAAATAATACAATAAATTATTAATTTGTAGTGTTCAAGTAACAATATAGTTTTTCATACATTGTTGTAAACCACCCCACCCCCCTCACCGTATCGCCATTCCATGGTTTGGGGTGGGCGAGACGGCCTTGTAGACAGCCGGGTGCCGGTGTTCCGGCTGGCCGTTGCCAACCTTCCGGCACAGATTCCCTGCGATTCCCTGCCCTTCAACCGCCAGCCAGAGTTGCGCGCAAACAAGGATAAACTCGAGCGGAAGAAGTTACGCGCGAGCTCTCGAACCCATTTTTTTACTCCTGACTAAGTTAACCCGCGCTTAGAGATATTCCCAGACTACCTAGGCGCGAGCTCTCAAACCGCCTCTTAATTTTGTAAAATTCTCTAAAATAAGTTTGATGAATACCATTAATTCTTGTATTTTTGTTATAAAATGTGTTTTATCCCAACTGAAAACCTAAATTCCTGACATTTTCCCTATCTTTCCCGACCTCACACAAATATACTGTAATTATACCCTGTCTTATACTGTAACACGGAAGTCAAGGCCGTCCCGGGCACCACGGCCAAGGAGGCGCCGCAGCCATGTGAAAATCTCGTTTTTATAAAGACTCAAACTTTACAAAAATTGTAAATACAGGAAAACTCAAGATAATCAAAATGACGATACATATAATTAGAATGACTGCTCATAGAAATAATATTAATATATTATATTTGTTGTTTTGAAACTTTATTTGTCTTTAAAACACCATTCTATATTAACACTGCTGCATTAGGTTTACTTGTACTCTGAGATCACGATATTTTTATGGTTGCATTGAAGACTTTAGTTAAAAATTATTTTTGAATCACAATAGTTTTAGTAAAAATCATTATGCTCTTTTAATATAGTTCTCAATCAACAGTAAGGATTTTTGAGGTGCAGGTTGTCCTTAGTTATAAGGTGTGGCAGTCTACATGACCAGACTCAGACCCCGTGTGTTGTCCACAGTGGTTGTGTCAACAAAACTTTATAGTAAAAGTGAATTTCTTTAATTAGTTTATTCAAACTAACAGCAATGAAATTTAGCCATCTAATTTAATACTTCCGACTATAATTTAACATTACAGTTCACAAGATAGGCCAATTAATTAATTTAGGGGACGCAGATGAAAACCTCACCCTGGGCGCCTATTACCCTCAGGGCGGCCCTGCTCAAAGTGTAACTTACCCTTAAACTGAGAAAAAGCATATACTGTAGAATGAGCTTGAAGACAGCACGATTCATTTGCCTATCTCGCTCAAACAGGTTGAGTTCTGCCCTCTTGGCATCATGCATTGACATTGGTAAGGTCTGCGGCACAATCACTAACAGTGGCAGCAAAGCAGCATGAAGAATGTGCGACGAGAAGACATTGCCAATCACCTAGGAGCAACAGATATCATCTCTCAACACCAAGTTATGCCAATCAAGTTATATATTTTGTACCACTAGGACTGCTTTAGATATATGACATACAGTACCTTGTTTCCATTGCAGGCCCACACTCAAACTCAAACTCAAACTCAAAATATCTTTATTTACAATATGTACACATCATACATGTAAAATAGCGTCAAAAATCCTATGAACTAAGTTAAGAAAAACTCTTCTAATGAATAGATTGCAAGATCTATCAAATAATTTTTCAACATGTTTTTAAACTTAGTTAAGTTACATTCATCTTTTATGTAATGTGGCAAATGTCTTAAAAACCGAGCTCCCATATATGTGGGTTTTTTTTCATAAAATTTTAAGTTGTGATGAGTTGGTATGATGGCATTCCTATTCCTTGTTTTGTACGGGTGAGGTTGAGTAGTTTCCTGGGTACAAAGATTTGATTTTCTCATTAACAATACTGTCTCATAAATATATTGTCCATAGACAGTGAGAATTCTGAGGATTTTAAAATACTCTCTTGCTGAATCATCATGTTTCAGTTTAAAGATTATTCTAATGGCCTTTTTTTGTTGCTTTAAAATTTCATTTAAATTATCTTTTTTGGTAGCACCATACAAAGCTATGCCGAATGAAATATGGGAGTGTATGTGAGCATGATATATCAATTTTAATGTGTCCTTGTCATTGAATAAAAAAGACATTTGACGTAAAGCATATATTCCTGAATTAATTTTTGAAAGAACTTTTTGTACATGTTTACTCCAGTTTAAATTTTCATCAATTTCCAATCCCAAAAATTTAGTAGATTTTTCCATCTCTATGAAATCAGAATCAATCATTATTGTGGGTTCACATTTTCTTTTGGACTGTATAGTTTTAAAAGAAAGAAAATTTGTTTTAGAGGTGTTTAATTTTAGATTATGGTTGTCATAAAACTCTTTTACATTTGCCAATTCTAAATAAGATAAAATTTCTACTTCATCGACAGTTCGGGCTGATAGTTTAAGATTCGTGTCATCTGCATAGAGACTAATATTGTTTTTTGGAATTTTGGTCAAAGATTTGGCAAAGTCATTTATATAGTATATAAACAGGAGGGGGCCCAAAACCGACCCCTGAGGGACGCCATTCTTTATTAATTTCAAGTCTGACTTAACTTTGTAAATTCTATTGTTTTCCATGTGACTTAGTTCAACATATTGGCGTCTTCCTGTCAAGTATGACTGGAACCAATTGAAAGATTTTTTGTCAATATTGAGATTTCCTAGTTTGTTTAAAAGTGTGGTATGATGAACAGTGTCAAACGCTTTTGTCAGATCCATGAAAACACCAATACAAACCTCCCCTTTATCAACTGACTCAATAACCGATTCGACAAAATTCACTGCAGCAGTAATGACTGATTTCTCGGTACGAAAACCATGTTGGGTATTATCAATAATATTGCAATTTTCTAAGTACTCTGCCAATTGATTATACACTATTTTCTCATAAATTTTGGAAATTACGGGAAGTAAAGCTACGGGACGAAAATTTGAGGGGTCATCCTTCTCGTTCTTTTTATGAATTGGTATAATTTTGGATACTTTCAATTGATCAGGGAACCTTCCAGAGATAAAAGACGAATTAATAATGTGTACTAGCACATCACTTAGTTCCATTTTTGTGGCTTTAATAACTGTTATTGGAATGTCATCATACCCACTCGAAAATTTATTTGAAAATGAATCTATGACTGCAATAACTTGTTCTCTAGAGGTAGGCCTTAGTCTAAAACATGGATTTACAAATATTTTTGGCTGATCAAAGGCACAATTATTTATTACATGTTTATCACAAGGATGTTTACTTGTTAAATCCTCTGCTACATTAACAAAATAATTGTTAAATATATTACATACTTCTTTTGGGTTTGTGTACGTTTTACCATCGATGATTACAGACAAATTTTCTAAAGTTTTTGGCTTTTTATCTCCTACTTCACAGTTTATTATTTCCCAAACAGTTTTTTGGACATTGCTTGATTTTTGGATCTTCTCTTTAAAATAAGCACTTTTTGAATGTGTTAAGTCTTTTTTAAACTTTTTTACCTTTTCCTTTAATTTTTTTGATAAATTATTGTTTTCTTTGCCTCTTAACTTTTTACTAGAATCAATAATATTTTTCCTTTCTTTTTTTAAGTCATCAGTAACCCAACTTTTTTTTTGCTTTTTTAACTTTGGTATGTTTAATAGGGAAAGCCTCATCAAAATAAAATTTTAGAGTCGTTATAAAGTTATCATATTTTTTCTCTACTGGGGACAAAAATATATCTAACCATTTTTCTTTTTTTAATAACAATTTAAACAGTCTTATGTTTTCCTCTGAATATAATCTACATTCATGAGTATAAGTATTTTGATCTCTGAATTGCTTTTTACCAGTTTTTATTTCCAAAAATTGTCCATCATGGTCTGAAAGCATTGTGATCAGTCCCTGAACTGCTGTTATATCCTTAAATGCACTCTCATTCCACTTTAAAAAATCCGCGTTTCGGTCTTTACTAGACCATTACCTTATTCTGTTTAACTCATGGAAATGTTGTTGTTAAAATATATCCATCTTTTAAATTTGTTACAGTGCACAAAATCTTGTACCATTTGGCGTGACCGCCGTGACGATGTAATTTGTCTGGTCAAAAATAGTTTTTACCGTTTGTGTTGTGTTCTGTCAATTTTAATTATGCTCAATTAGTCATAAGAAGCCAGAAGATATTTTAACAACAGGTCCATGAATTAAACAGGATATGACTGTGGTCTAGTAAAGACTAAAACCTGTGTTATCTGAGAGTGAAATGAGAGTGGACTGCCACGGAAATCCTATACTCTAATACGAGTAAGGTATATTAGCATGCACACTGATCTCGAAAACGGCTCAAATGATTTTCTTCAAACTTTGCAAATACGGTAACTTAGTTCTTGGATAAAATAATATGTATATAGGTCTTCATGCTAGGAAGATCTTATTTCGTTACGATTAAAGATGGTCGGGTCCCGGTACCACTAGTTCTTGGCAAAAGTACCAGTACCGAGAACCGATGTCAAAATCTCGGTACCGGTACTTCGGTATCACAGTCGAAAGTAAACTAAAACCAAACGCGTCCATCCACCTTGAAAAATAACAACGGGGTTGTAATTTGAGAAGAACATCAGGTAGACTGATAAAAACACAATAAAAACTCTGATGTTTTATCTTATCAGTAAAGTTATTGTTCAGCGTACGTTAGTTTTTAGTTAGTTTTTGTTAGTAATTTTTAGTTCCTTAATTCAAATAACAATTCTATATATTTATAAAAAAAAAGGACTGTTGTATTATTTTTTATTCACTACTGAAAACAACATAATAATAACATTAATTCACCTACACAGGTTAAATGTACATATGGTCGTACAACTTTGATAAAAATCTTATTTAATTTGTAAAAATCAGGCAAAAAGAAAAATAGCTATACTATGTTTTTGTGCGACAATTAGATTAGAAACCAAATATAATGTACGTGGGAACTGATAAGGACGTAAATCAGATAAGCGATTGCCAGCCAACTGAATGCTAAATAATAGAGCTCTTATCGGCAGGTGTTCCGCATTACAATTGTATTGTTATTTTCCTAGAACCAGATGTCCTTTCCTTTATAATTGATTTTTGTTCAATTTTTATCTTAAATTAAATATCACTATTAAATCTTTAGTTAGTAAAAAAAAAAAAAAAACGACATGTGTTATTAATTCTCGGTTATTGTTTTTTTTTGTCGAAAACTGACAACCGACTGAAACAAAAATCCCTTCACTTAATATTATCAAACCAAAAATTTATCAATGTATCGCATCGGATCAAATATTAATTATATTGGATCACATCAGATTTTCTTTTCTAATTTTTTCTGCAGCCACTCAAGATAATTTTACAGTTGAAAATACTAAATAGTTTATTTTTTGGAGCTCATGCAATTTTGTAACTAAAAACTATGTAATTTTAATAGTGAATGGAAAAATAGTAAAACCTCAGTTGAAACCCCACAAAACCCGATACATGAAAAATCTAAGATGGTCTCCTATCTAAATTGAAGCCTTTGTACATCTGGTACTTGTGTTCCAAGTTTTAGATGTCTATAATCAAGCACACAATCCTTACACATATCTGCTGGACTACACTAATTGGGTCCAGATCTGACATTTCGGTGTAATTACGACCAGTGGTTAATCTCTAATTCTGTAAAAGTTCAATGTGTAAGGTACAAACAAGCCTATTGAAATAAAAAATAAAAACTGTAGAAAACTATTTGATTCTGATCACAAAAACCCTAGGAAATAATGAAATTTAACTTAAATTGCTTACATGAGTTACTATTTAAATTACCACTGATTGAACTAGCAGGTCAAAAAAATTCAATTTCATTAAGCACTTAAGCTTCATAAAAAAAAAAGAAACTGAAAAATTATTGCTTTGAAAAATTCATATATAACATGTACATTTTAATATTGAAGAGGGGGATTTGTGAAAATACGAGGGTATGGTAGTTATATTAGGTGTAAGGAAATCATTTACACATGGTCTAGATAAGATTCTCAACCATCGCTCAGTATTTCTCCCTTTTCAGTTTTTTTTTTTTTTCCTTTAACTTCAGTATTACCAGCACTGCCGGGATGATGTAGGATGAGAGCTCTGAGCCTGGGGACAATAGAAATGCAGACTTCCAATCGATAGTGGAGAAGGATGCTTGGTGACCCGTGGCGTAGAAGTAGTGAAGAGTTGACAGACCCCACGCGACGACCGACCACCATGGCACCTCGCTGGCAACAGCTGCCACCGCAAACAGGCAAAGTAAATTACACACAGTTAGACTAAAGTTTAAATCTTTGTACTACATTTACAATTGACAGAGAACTAAGATGACATTGTTACTAAAAAATTACTTTCAATACATACCCTACAAGAAATACAGGAAAATCATGACATTTTAAAAATTACGAGTGGTTGCCCGTTGATACTCGACAGAACAGCCACATCCGTGGTGATCTAGTGGAGCAATAAGCAGATGGTGGAAAACATGTATAAAGTGTACTTTTTAAATTGATATTTCCTTTCAATTTATTATCTGATTTACGTTACAAGGGTTAAGTAACTTAAAGTATAGTACTAACAAATTTATGGATCAAAATTCATTTATTTATTTAGTCCACTAACTATAAGTATAAATTACTACGGTTTAAATAGTATAAAACTAACCATTATTTATTCTTTTCATTTAAATTATAATTTGTTGTAATTATGTACATTTTTAGGAACTGACTTATAATAAACCAAATTAATCTTGGGCGTTTGATATTCTAATGTTTTTAGACAAAATACCTCGTGTGTAATATACAATCACATGATGAAAAGCCTGTAAAATAAATTAATTGCAAAGGTTTTGAAATGTCAATTTTTGTAATTTAGGAAAGTTAAATAGCATTAAAGTAAATAAAATCTGCTAATATAAGAAAGTCTAGCTTTTATTTGTGTTAAACTGTATGTAAATCGGTCCATTGGAAGTCTCAAGACAAACTGTCCAGAGGATTGAAAAAGTTGACTTTCCCCATGTTTACCTCAATAAGAAAAGTTATCTTTTTTATATTCAAAGAATTTAATGTAACTATTTTTGAAATACAATAAAACCTGCTAATATAGGACCTAAAAAGATTCGTTTTGGTAAAACTCCCATGGGAATCAACCCAGTAGACATCTAAGACGAACTGTCCAAAGGTGTTTTTTACCTTACTGTTTAAAATAAATAGATATTTATTAATTCAATAAAGCGGAAACGTAATAATATTTGTAGGCCTATGTAATATAACTCTTTGTGATTGTATTTATAGAAATTTTATAAAAAACATTAAAAATGAGTTTAACAAACTAAACAAAATTTATTAAGAAAAGCTAAAACATATATCTCTAGAAATTTGAAGTTTTACTTTTTAAATTTTGCTATTTTTAATAAGTTATTCTTAATCAAAACTGAAGTGAATGTGATTTAAACATATTTTATGATATTTCCCTTGGGATACGCCGGTATTCTTATGTAAATGCTAAAGCTTTTCCAAGCTTAAAGCTCTGATTGATAAGAAAATGCAATACACCGCATGGGGATCCTCATGCTTTCAAAAGCTCAGTTGAAAACTGAAAAGCTATTATAGTTGTATTCACGAAAATAGTCCGATGAGAGTCGATACATTGTTGCCAAATTTATTCTGAAACACATTTTTATACTGTATTACACATGGTAAAAATAACCACAAATTACAACATTGCAGGGCAAGAGGGGGGACATAGCTGTTAAGATTTCCATCAGACTATTTACGTGCAACTTACTAAAGCTCAAGCTGTGTGTCATAAAAGTTTACCTTTAGTCTTTTCCAATTAACAAACATATGCTTATATTTATTTATTATTAGTAAGTTGACATGATATATCATCTGGTTTTGTTTGTTTTGTAAACTCATTCATTAACCATGTATCTTACGATGGTTTTTTAAGTTGAATAAAACCTAGTCAAAGGTGTTTAGATTTCATTACAATTTATTCAACTTAAAAGTCAAACGGAACTAATGAAATGGAAAATCTTTTCAAGCCAAGTAGATTCAATGCAGACCCAAACACAACCACTAGCCAAGCAGAGTGGGAACACTGGTACCAGACATTTCGAAACTTTCTAGAATCTCTAGAAAAGACTCCAAAAGATGAAAAGAAACTGGGTCTTTTGGTGAATTATATCAGTCCTAATGTTTACTGTTACATATCCGAATGTGAGACATACAAAGAAGCCATTGACACTCTTAATGCTCTTTATGTGAAACCTAAAAATGAGATATACGCACGCCATCGATTAGCTACACGTTCACAAGGGGCTGAAGAGTCATTAGATGAGTACATTCAAGCTTTGAAGATTGCTAGCAAGGATTGTAATTTTAAATCAGTAACAGCGGAACAAAACTGTAGTGAATATTTAAGGGATGCTTTTATTACCGGACTGTGATTAAACTATATTCGGCAACGGTTGTTGGAAAAGTCAACCCTTACACTTCAAGACGCATCAGATCAAGCAAGAAGTCTTGAAATGGCTCAAGTTCAAGCAGATTCCTATTTGAAAAATACACTAAATGTCAACACAAAAACATGTTATTTTTTAGTGGAAAAGAAAAGTTCTGCAGATCCTAGTTCAACATCGACACGAAATGATTCCGAAGTGAATATTCCTCAATTATCAGCTGCAACAACACTGAAATGCTTTTTCTGTCGAGAAAATAAACACAAGTGCGAATTTTGCCCAGCTAAGGATGTGAAATGCTATAACTGCAATAAAACTGGTCACTTTAGTCAAGTGTGAAGATCGAGAAGACTTTTGGAAAAGAAAGTAAAAGACAGTAATACCGCTAGTGTTTGTGCATCATCTCCACCTGTTCTATCTAAAGCGACACTGTCAGTGAAAATCAATTCAATTTCAGCAGATGCTCTGATTGATACCGGAAGTTCCGAAAGTTTTGTCAGCAAACAGTTTGTACGAATGCATCAACTGAAATGTCAGTCAGGATGATTAAATGTTGCAATGGCTTCCACAACGCTTAGTTCTGAGATAAATGAGTGCTGCCATGTTAAGTTAGAGCTATTAAACCATGTCTACGAAAATGTCAATCTATATGTTATGGACAACTTATGCGCGGATATCATTATGGGACATGACATTTTAAGGAAACATTCGAGTCTTGAGATGACCTTTGGTGGAAATAAAGCGCCTCTAAAGGTATGCGGTCTAGCTCAAGTAAGCATACCACCCGTCCATATTTTACGAATCTTACATCAGATTGCAGACCAATAGCTATGAAGTCAAGACGTCTTTCTCAAGAAGATAACGATTTTGTAAAATTAGAGGTCGACAGAATGCTAAAAGAAGAAATTATAGAGGACAGTCATTCACCTTGGAGGGCACAAGTTCTTGTTGTCAAAGGAGAATCTAAGAAAAAGAGAATGGTTATAGATTATTCTCAAAAAATTAACAGATTTACTGAATTAGACGCATTTCCTTTACCAAAGATTGAGGATATTGTCAATGAAGTAGCAAAGTGTAAAGTATATAGTACAATCGACTTAAGTTCTGCTTACCATCAGATACCTATAGTTGAAGAAGATAAGTTGTACACTGCCTTTGAAGCCGATGGTCGCCTGTTTCAATTCAGACGAATTCCTTTTGGGGTCACAAACGGAGTGCCAGCCTTCCAACGAGTTATGAATGAAATCATAAAAAGGGAGAATTTAGTTAAGACCAATGCCTACCTGGATGATATAACAATCGGTGGAGATAATTAGAAAGAACATGACAAAAATCTCTCAACTTTCTTGGACATTGCACGGACGTGAAACCAGACAATAAATCATGATAAAAGCAAGTTTCGTCAAACATCAATTAAATTGTTCGGTTACCAAATCTCTTATCGATCAATTAAACCGGACCCAATAAGGCTTCAACCGCTGATGGACCTACCTGTACCCAATGACACATCTTCCCTCCGAAGAGGGATGGGGATGTTTGCTCACTATGCCAATCTCAACCCCAAGTTTTCTGAAAAGATCCAGACATTTAGTAACGACCAGAAGTTTCCGTTATCCAGAGAGTCTGTTGAAGCATTTTGCAAGCTTAAAAATGACATCGCTTCTGCCACGAAGTCACCCATCAATGACGAAGAGCCATTCACTGTGGAGACAGACGCTTCTGATCAGGCTCTTAGTGCAACTCTCTCTCAAGGAGGGAGACCGGTTGCTTTTTTTCTCCAAAAGCCTTACACCTACTGAGCGCAAACACCCCATTGTGGAGAAAGAGGCCCAAGCTATCGTCTTAAAACACTGGAGACATTATCTTGTAGGACGGTCTTTCCAGCTCATTACAGACCAACAGTCGGTCGCTTACATGTTCGATCTTCTGGTAAGATTAAAAACGAAAAAATCCAAAGGTGGCATATGGAACTGTCTTGCTTTAAATACGACATTTCATATAGACCTGGAAAGGAAAACTCAATAGCGGATACCCTGTCTCGCTTGTGCTCTGTCACTGGACACCTTAGTCTTAAGGAAATTCATGAATCACTCTGTCACCCCGGAATAATGAGACTCTATCACTGGGTTAGAACAAAAAATCTCCCCTTTTCACTCGAAGATATCAAGAAAATGACAGCTTCATGCACAGTTTGTGCAGAATTAAAACCAAGATTTTGCAAATATCAAGGTCAACTGATTAAAGCCACGACTCCATTTGAACGTCTAAATGTCGAATCCAAGGGGCCTTTGCCATCATCTGGGAGAAATAAGTATATACTAACAGTAATAGATGAATATTCCCGTTTTCCTTTTGCATTTCCGTGTGCAGACATGACTTCATCAACTGTGATAAAACAACTGCAAACATTATTCCACATGTTTGGTATGCCCTCGTTCATTCATTCTGTTAGAGGAACTTCATTTTTATCCCAAGAAGTGACAGAGTTTCTAAATTCGTGTGGGATTGCATCCAGTCGTACAACTCCTTACAACCCAAGAGGAAATGGGCAGGCCGAAATATATATTGGTATAATATGGAAAACTATCTCACTTGCACTGAAGACAAAAAATCTACACCAGTCGCTTGGAGGAGGTGCTGGATGAGTCTCTCCATGCGATCCACAGTCTGCTGTGCACTGCCACTAATGCCACACCACACGAAAGAATGTTCTATCACATGAGGAAGTCATTCTATGGACAATCACTACCTGTGTGGCTCTCGTCTCCTGGACCTGTTTTTATGAAGAAACTTAATCAAGTAGTAAGTACTCTCCAGCTGTGGAAGTTGCAGACCTTATAGATGCTGGACCACAGTATGCAAGAGTGCGTCTGAGTGATGGTCGGGAATCCACAGTCTCACTAAGACACCTTGCGCCTTGCGGAAACGATGCAGAAGTTTACCAAATTAATTATCAAAGTGAAGATCAAGCCAGTCACCAATGTGAAGAACATAATGATTACCAGACTCAAGACCCAGACGTGTCAAATCCTGATGTGAACTGTGATTCACAAAGACAAAGTGACCGTCAACGTCGGCCACCTGGTTACTTGAAAGACTATGACACGTTTAAATGAGTGGGAAAGAATGTCATAAAAATTTACCTTTAGTCTTTTCCAATTAACAAACATGTGTTTATATTTATTTATTATTAGTAAGTTGACATGTTATATCATCTGGTTTTGTTTGTTTTGTAAACTCATTCATTAACCATGTATCTTACGATGGTATTTTAAGTTGAATAAAACCTAGTCAAAGGTGTTTAGATTTCATTACACTGTTGATATCAATATAAATTTTCAACATGAATAAAACCTAGTCAAAGGTGTTTAGTTTTCATTACACTGCGATATCAACATAAATTTCACAAATTTTGGCCTGCTTATACTGGAGATGGCCAAACTGTGTTCTACTATAACAGTAGACTCTTACTAATCTGACAGATATCAGACAAGGGTGGTGGCAGTGGCAGATTAGTGAAAATACTGGTCTAGTGGAAGAAGTCAATAAAACACATTGCACCTGATTTTATTCCGAACGTTTACTCGATAATGCAGAGTGAAATATTGCCTTAGGTGATGATCAGGCCATAGAAAGTGGCTGCTAGTGACAAATCCATGTTAACAGCGTCAAATACCAATAGAACATTGTAATTAAATATTGACTGCAATAAGTCACTGCAAAGGCAACAGAATTGCATCTACTGGCTTGAATACCCTGAAATAATGAAAATCTGGCCATAAAAAATTGAAAATAATGAAAATAATGGTTGGCACCATCTAAAAGCGTCGGACAAGTACAAGGATGGATTGCTGATGTGACGGATTACAGAGGAACTACTGTACTGTTGTCTTCTTCTATTACTATTATTAGGTCCGTTAGTGGTGATAGAAACAAAAATAAATTTACCTTTGTTTTGTCGTGCTATGGCCGACACAGTAGCCAGAAGCCACATAGAGAGGGTCATCAGCACAGCAGCAGCAGCTTGCTCTGCCCCCAGCAGCAGGACTGCCAGCAGACACAGCAGCACAGATACGTTGATGAAACAGGCGCTGTACACTGTAGCCAGCCCAAACACCACAGGGTAGCCCTTGACATCACTGCCCGTCCGTCTCACCATCACCTGCACAAGCAGTAGCACGGGTAGTCAACAATAGAACAGGTACTATACACTGTAACATTTGGTTCTCTAAAACTAAGTGTAGGGATGTTTTGAAAGGCATTAAATTCCAATCTGCATACGTCTCATCCCAACAGTTACATGACTCTTTACGCTGTTGCTTTGTAATAGAACTTTCCTTAAGATAATATTTTTTTAAACATGCCCTCCCTAACTTCTTGTTAATCTCTTTGGAATAAAGTAATTTTAATAATAGGCAAGACATGCAATGTTTAAATCTGATATTAACAACATATTTTTATTTTCTGTACAAAATTAAATGTAGAACAAGGATAAAATTCTCCTTGTTGTTAATACTAGTCGTTGCCAGTTGATACTCGACGAATACAGCTCCAGTCTGGGCGCTAGGCAGATGGTGTGAAACTTGTATTAAATGAAAATAACATACAATCACATAATTAAATAAACTAATTGTCACTTCGTAATACTCTGAATGAAAACATGCGTTAATAAACCCTATCCCATTTCGTCAGTCATCGTTATTTGAATTTGAAAGTTAACTGATAAGTAAACCGAAAAACTAAATAAATTAAAATGACAGAAGGCTTACCATTTAGACCATAGACAAGCCTAACTGCCTTTTGAATGCTTTTTCAAAGCTGAAAATTATATTTTTTAGATATAAAGAGCACCAAAGGAAAAATTCTTTTCAATATATGAATGGATAAGAGCCAAGTAAATAAATCACCAAAATATTTTGGAAAGTGCCTCAAAACATAATATGAACCAGAAAACATTAATCTTTCTTAAAACTGGTGTTCTAAAAATATGTTAATAAATAAATCACAACAGTTCCTTGGTGAACATAACATTTACTTCATTCAATTTATTTACCATCTGATTTACAATAATAATTATATGTAAACAAAACATTAGACATTTGATAGTTATGACCATCTGTTTTAAAAACAGCAAGAAATAATTAAACTTTAAACACTATTTATATACAACATTTCTCCGGGGCGGGTTAATTACGTTGTCAGCTTGACAAGTTTGGTTGTTGGTCTTCTCCAGGTTCCGGTGGAGGTTCGGATGTCTGCTACCCTCACTTGGCCATCTCGTCCAGGGTACACCGCTTCCACTACTCCCTTCGTCCACCTCCCTCTGGCTTGGTTTTCTTCGGCAATCAGTACCACGTCTCCTTCTTTGAGATTAACTTGTTTGTTGTGCCATTTCGACCGTTTGTTAAGTAAGGGAATATACTCTCTCAACCATCGTTTCCAATATTTGTCGGCATAATCTTGTGCAATCTTCCATTGTTTTCTTAGGTGTTTCTCTTTAATTTCGACGGTTGGCATTAGTATGTCCTTACCTCCTAAAAGAAAATGATTAGGGGTTAAGGGAAGCTCGTCAGCAGGATCTTCGGACACGGGAAAAAGAGGTCTGTTGTTCAGAATGGATTCTACTTCGCAGAGTACAGTAACCAAAGTTTCCTCACGAGGAGCTTGTGAGTTCAGAATAAAGTATAAACATTTTTTCACAGACTGTACCAGACGTTCGTGTGCTCCTCCCATATGTGGGCTAGCAGGTGGCAGAAAACTCCATTTTATCTTCTTTTGTGTACAGAATGTTTTTATTCGGTCATTGTCAAAGGTTTTAAGAGCTTCTCTCAACTCTCTCTCCGCTCCCTTGAAGTTGGTTCCATTGTCAGAGATCAATTCAACAGGACATCCCCTCCTTGCTACAAATCTTTTAATGGCTTGAATGGCTGAGTCAGAGTTCAGTGACGCTGCGAGTTCCAAGTGTACAGCTCGCACTGAGAGACATGTAAATAATGCTCCATAACGCTTTTCTCTTCTTCGACCTACTGCAACTTCCAAAGGGCCAAAATAATCCAGTGCCACACAGGTGAACGGTCTGCCGTAAGGTTCCAATCTGTAAGCTGGCAAGGGAGCCATCTCTGGAGTCTTGGGCATGATGCGCCGCAGTTGACATTTTTTGCAGTTGGCCCAACAACTTTTGATAGCTTGTTTCATACGAATTATCCAAAACTTCTGTCTCAAGTTTATTGCCACAGTTTCTTGTCCCTGATGAGCCATCTTTTCATGTTCATGTTGTATTAGCAGAATTGCCAATCGCTGCTTTGGGTCTAAAATAATTGGGTTCTTGACTTCTTGACTGATATGATTTCCATATCATTCAGTTCTTCCCCTCATTTTCAGCAAGTTTTCACACAAAACTGGACTTAGTTTGAAAAGTCTACTCACTCGTGGTACAGTTTTACCTTCCTTAAGTGTCTTCAAATCTTGAGCAAACGATTCCTCTTGAGAAAGTCTGAAACAACATTTTTCAGCTTGTTCAATCTCCTCAACACTTAAACTTGAATTTGCATTTTTCTCATTTTTGTTTCTTGAATTATAGATAAATCTTTGTACCCATGCTACTGTTCTTATAAGTCTGGAGTACTTAGAAAACCTTTCCATATCGATAACTGAGTTTTTGCTGTTTTCTAGTGGAATAGACAAGACTACTTCATGGCTTTCATCATTTTGTGGTTGGTTCTCAATCTTTGGCCATAAATCTTCTTGTTTGTGGAGGAATGCTGGACCTTGAAGCCATCGGCATTTGTTCGAGAGGAAGGAAGATGATTCTCTTGTAGCATCATCAGCTACATTTTCTGTAGTAGGTAGCCACCTCCATTGTTTCCTATTAGAGTTGTTTAGGATTTCTTTCACACGATTAGCAACATAGATTGACTTCTGCTTGTGAGTTGCTCGTAACCAACACCACACTATTCTAGAGTCGGTCCAAAAGTACGTCTCTGATATCTTCATCTTGTGGGATTGGTGAATTAAACACGAGATTCGGCTGCCCAGCACGGCTGCTTGAAGTTCAAGTTTAGGGATAGTAGAGGCTTGTAGGGGGGCAACACGGGACCTGGCAAGAACAAAGGTAACTTCTACGGATTGTCCTGGTTTTTCAAATCTGAAATAAGCTACAGAACAAAATCCCTTCTCACTTGCATCACAGAAAATGTGTAAAGAGACAGTACAGTTCGAAGTCACATTGTAGCATCGTGGTATTTTCAGATTTTCCGAATTCCTCACATCTTTCATCCAAATCCGCCATGATTTTGCCAACTGTAGTGGAATAGTTTCATCCCATTGAACATTCAACTTCAAAAGTTGTTGTACCAGGATTTTACCCTTCATTGTGATGGGAGTGATGAATCCTAGTGGGTCGTAAATGGACATCACGGTTTGGAGCACCTGTCGTTTAGTTGGCAGCTGTATTAAATCAACAACTTCTTTCTTCACTTTTACAAAATTTATTCTGAAGAGAAAGACATCATCGTGGAAGTTCCAGTGCAGTCCAAGAACTCGTTCTGTGTCATCAGTTGTCAATCCAACATCTTCTTGAACATATTTTTTGGACCAACTCTTCTTTGGTAGCAGGTTCATTAATTCTGGTGAATTACTGATAAAGTTTCTTAAGTTGAAGCCTCCTTTTTTGCAAATGTCAACTACTCCCCCAACCAAACTTTTAGCCTCTTCTACTGATTGGCAACTATCGAGGTAGTCATCCATATAAAATTGTTCCTTCACAGCCAGCTTTGCTTCTGGGTGTTTTTTTCCGTGTGTTTCAGCATTTTTCCTCATGACATAATTAGCGCTGGTTGGTGAGCAAACTGCTCCAAAAATCATTGATGTCGTGCACCATTCCTCTAATTTTCCATTATTTTCCTCCCTCCATAAAAACCGCAAAGAATCTTGATCTTCTGGTGTAATCTTTATTCTTAAAAACATTTCTTCTATATCTGCTGCATAGGCGATTTTGTGTTTTCTGAATTGGAACAAAATACTTATTAGGCTATTGAACAAATTAGGTCCAGGAAGTAAACAACTGTTCAGGCTTATTCCATGTGATTTTGATGCAGCATCAAACACAAAACGGAACTTCTCTGGTTTTCTAGGATTGTATACAGGAAAGTGAGGAAGGTACCATGTTTTATCGCTCTTGTTTTTTACCTCTTCTTCGTTCAACCTTTTTGCATAACCTTTTTCAGCATAACTTGCTATTTGCTGATGGTACTGATGGCTTAATTTTGTATCCTCTTTCATTTTATTCTCAACATAATTCAATCGCCGCCATGCAACGGAACGACTCTCTGGTAACCGTGGATCGTCTTCTTTCCATAGCAGCCCAATTTGCCAACAGCCATCTTCTGTTTGGGAACAGGTGTTTTCCAATATTTTTTCTGCTCTAACCTCTTCATCGCTTTTATTTGATTCTTTAGTCGGGCAGTCGACAAAGTCTCTCTCAAAACACTTTTTAACTAGTGTGTTAAGCTCTTCCAATTCTGAATTAATCTCATTTGTAAACATTACAAAGTCATTGTCCACACGATTTAAGTAGTTTACTCTTCCAGTAGGTCCATTTATTGTCCAACCTAGCTTCGACTTCAAAGCAATTGGTGCATTTGCAGGTCCAATAATAACTTGTACAGGAACTGTTAAATGAACATGCTCATGTCCAATCAGCAATCGTGGGCGACCACGCCGGAACACTTCCTCTGGGATTTCCTGTAGATGAGGCCACTTTTTCTTCATTCGTTCAGCATTCATTGATTGTGTTGGTAACTGTAACGCTGTCAGCGTCTTCACATTGTTTAGAGACAAGTGTTCACCTGAATCCCCTAAAACTGTCAGTGATACGGTTTGAGAGTGTTCCTCTTTATATACAGATCCATCTGTCCATGAAAATGATAGAGGTTTAGTAGGTCCTTCAATTTCTAGTTCTTCGGCCAATTCCTTTTCAATGACGGAAATTGTAGAACCATCGTCAATTAAGGCAAATGTTTCAATTTGTTTGCCGTTTCTTCCAACTAATTTTACTGTGAGAACCCTCAATAACACTCTATTATTTCTTGCTGTTTTTAAAACAGATGGTCATAACTATCAAATGTCTAATGTTTTGTTTACATATAATTATTATTGTAAATCAGATGGTAAATAAATTGAATGAAGTAAATGTTATGTTCACCAAGGAACTGTTGTGATTTATTTATTAACATATTTTTAGAACAACTGGGTTAAAAGCTCAGTAGAAAGCCCTAAGAAAAATTCTATTTCTTAGTTTTATTATTTCAAATATATATATTAAAATACACCTACAAGGAATTGATCCACTTTAATTAAAATTTACTATGTCTTTTTTAAATTAACTGATTTCCTTCTGATTTCCCACAGGTGAATATACAGTTATTCATTATACTGCTTATTCTATCGAATAGTTGAAGAAATTTATCTATACTTATTTAATATACTAAGGATTTTTTGGGTAGAGAACTACTCCTACAATTTTCAACCGATTTTCAAGTTTTTGGTGTCGTTGGCTAGGGCTTGGTCTGCAGTTGTTTCTGCCAAAAAATGATGAAAATCTGACTTAAAATAAGGGGGCTATACACAAATTAAATTTTTAATCCTCCCATTATAATAAAATTGGGATTGGGTTGATCATTTAAAACATCTGTTAATGTAGAGCTGCAAATACGTGTAGTTTTTTGTGATTACTGATATTCACAATATTGGACTGGTCGGATGTTGTTGATTTTGAACTATATCAAAATAAAT
Source organism: Neoaliturus tenellus (assembly GCA_030545055.2). Taxonomy (NCBI): domain Eukaryota; kingdom Metazoa; phylum Arthropoda; class Insecta; order Hemiptera; family Cicadellidae; genus Neoaliturus; species Neoaliturus tenellus. The sequence goes on along the minus strand of CM061533.1, from coordinate 67,298,665 downwards.
TTCTCAATTTCAAGCAACACATAGACTACCTAGTTAAAATAAAACAAAGGTAAAAATTGTCTTATTCATACTGTAATCTTTCAATTATCTGACCTAATGTGGTAGAAAGCCAGTCCAGATTCAATTTCAGAAAATCTGCATAAAATAGAGCCAGCTTTGATTCATTTTTATCATAACAACAAATCATTACAAGGGTATTTGTTCATGTGTCAATACAACAGTTCCTCTGATAAAAGCATTTGAAAACGTTTTGTTGATAAAACAAGAAGTGTTTGATAAAATACTTTATTCTTCACAATACTGCTCAGGAGCAACACACTGTGCACAATTCAGTACTGTACTTTAATTTAGGCCTACTTACTGTACTCATAAAAAAAGGTTCAAGTAATACTGCATATTGCACTTTATTGATACAGTTTACATAAGAAAATACAATGCATAGTGAGCTCCCTACACCAAGCAGTTTTGTCTTCTAAACTAAATCACAGTTATCCTCATAAATAACCATGATTGGATAGAGTCCAATAGTTAAGAATCACTTGATAGTCAAACTGCTTGATATTGGTGTGATAGGGTTAAATAGCGTGAAACTTAAAGTCACGAGGGATTTAATAGGAGTCTTCATCTAATTATAAAAAATATATTTTATCATCAGTACGTAATTTGCAAATCCATCTCATATTTGGGTCTTATCTAAAATTGTATTAGATATTTCCATAAATCAGAGAATTTCAAATTTATTTTTAAATCCTTAAATTTAAAACCTATCAATTTGCAGTGTATTTATAACAAAATTATAAGGCAAAGTGGAAGATAGTTATCAAGAACCCGGATTGAGTTGGTAATACAGATTTCGACATAAACTGATGAAATGTCTTATAAGATACAATACCAAAACCATAGGATTAGGATGAGAGTAATTTTCATATTTTGGTCATACAACTAAAATGTTTTACCTCCTTGAGCTGATTGAACAATGCAGGGATGATGTTGTCGTATGGGATGTGGTTGTTGCTGTGACGGTTCACATGGTAAACGCTCAATGGACGGATGAACAGCGTCGTCAAACCCAGAAGCACCAGACACATAGCAGTCCTCGGCAGGATTTGTAACTGCCAGGGCTCCAGAAGTTTATGTTGAGTCTTGCGTGGCAGTGATTGCAGGATCCAGAACCCACCAGTGGCTATGACGATGGCAGTGGGAGCGTAACGTGAGACGAATACTGTAGGAGAGAATCCCACAAGGTTGCCACAGCTCCGAAGGTAAAGGCGAGCGGCAGTGATGAAAACCGCAATGAACACAATGGTCAACAAGCACCTCGACGAGTCTGTCAAGACGGGCTTGGTTAAAGTACAGTTTTGTTCTACCCGACAATTTATATACATAGCGGAAAACCTTAGAATTAAAAACAAAACGAACACAAATGATAAGGCTTTTCCTCTAGTTGTAACCATAAATGATTTCAATGAGGGTAATAATTCAAAAGTCTTTGTTATTTTCTTTGGAATTTCACTTTTTGTTTCCAACACAGAAACAATTACAAGCGAAATTAACAAGAAAGAACAAGTAAACGCTTCATTTATTATATAACTGTTCGAGAAGAGACCCACAATACTAAATAAGGTTATTAGTCTACAAATTACATTTGTTGAACTCGATGATTTACTCATTTCGTACCAATGGCTTGATATTGAACTCCAGTTTATCACTACGATAACACATAACAACACTACTGAGACAGTGCACACACAAAAATAAACGAGTTGTTCGATCTCTGGCAGCATATCAAAGTATCTGAGTGCACCCAATATAACTAATGATAGCACTACACAACCATAGGCGACATGAATGAGGACGCAATCTATAATTCCATCTAGCTCATGAATTGGGGTCCCTTCGATGATAATGAAAGTAAAAGCAAATAACAAAAAATAAAGAACTAAGCCTCTTGACATCGCCATTGTGTCAAATTGCGCCCAAACTTGCTCACACATGGCTCGTACATCATGCATAAACGAGGTTGAATCTTTAATGAAAATTAACAGTTCTTCCTCATTGCTAATACTCTCCACTTGTAACCTGAGCTTTTTAAAGATGTCCGTTATTTCTGTTAGCTTTTCTGTAGGAAACTGCTCTTTGGTTTTAGCATATTCTTGTATGTACAACATAACTTGTTTGATGTTGGTCCACAAAGCTGTTAAAATATACTCCCAGTTGTTAGAGAGGTCTGGGTTACGGGCAAATGATGGTAATACATTCACAACCACTTTTCCGAGGTTAGAGAATGGGATTGCAGTTCCCATGATGGATGCCAAGGTCGGAACTAGATCCACCTGTCGTATTTCATCCACTGGATCAACATTCTTGATGAAAGCTCGGTTAGAGTAGACAAACATTGCACTTGTCACTTCTTCCTCACTGTCCCCTCCGTGGTCACCTGAAATCAATTATAATGTTTGGTAGTGTAATCACAATAAGTATACTATGAGATTAATAAGTTACCTCCATCTGCAGTTTCAACTAGTGGTGTTTACAGCTACATTTGTTTTGGCAATTCTGTCATTATCAACCTGTTCAGGAACAATAAATAATGGCAGAATTGCCAAAACATATGTCGCTGTAAACAATACAAGTTGGAACTGCAGACTGAGGTAACTTATTAATCTTATAAGTCAAATCACAGTTACGGGGCTAACACTATGGCCGGTTCCTACGTGGGCAACAGATGCGACGCTACGAGAGCGACAAAATTTCAAACAAATGTATAAGCATTGGAGCGTTCTTAGTGGGCGACAGGAGCAACGACAATTTACAATGTATAACATTATGGCGATGCAAGCGTGTCGCTGGCGTCGCTTCAGTCGCTCTCGTCGCGTCGCATCTGTCGCCCACGTAGGAACGGGCCTTAGAATAGCACAGTACACAATATTTATTTTATATTGTCTATTTCTAGTAATGTAAAATACCCGAGTATTTAAAACTCCGGGTACCCAAAAGTCATAAATACCCGGGTATTTACGAAATCTAGCAAGATTACTTTGTATTTACGGTACCCATGAGTATGTTATCATTGTAATTATATTACATGTTACGCTAGTCAATAACAACTTCTTTACATTTTTTCAATGATTTTGTAATTTTAAAAATACTATCTAAATTTTATAAATAAGCAGGATTTTATGAGTCTAAAATCATGTAAGACCAATTGCTTTTACTTTTAAAGGTAAATATTACTGAGGGATTGCTAATCTTCTTAATTGCTATATAATATTCTAGCTATATAAGTAATATTCTAGGATAAACTATGGCCATTTAACATATATTCATGTACATTAAATATATAAATATATCCATGAATGGTGATTCATCTGCGGCTGTTGCTAAGGGTAGCGGGGTTCCACAGGGCTCAGATCTTGGGCCTAGCCTCTTTCTTGTACTAATCAACGACTTTGATGTGAACAGTAGTGTGATGTTTTGCTTTATGCTGACGACACGACAAATTTGAATGAGGGGACCTCTATGTCGGACAACAAAATCAGTGCAGAATCTAGCTTAGATGAAGCCAGAAACTGGTTTAGGAATAACGAACTTCAGCCGAATGAGTGGAAATCCAGGAACTGCTCTGCAGCTTATGGACTCATTCTGACATAGTGACAGATGAAAGTACTAGGGTAAAACCTTTAGGCCTTCACATAGATGTGAGGCTAACATGGATCCCTCACATAGACGAAGTCTGCAGCAAAGTGTCAAGAGCAAATTACCTCCTAAGGAAATTGAAATTGCTTTTCACACCAGAGTGCCTCTTATTATCCTATTTTGGACTGTATCAGTGTCACATTATCTATGGGCTGAGCGCTAAGAGAAGTCTTGATTTTGCAGAATACTGCAGTGATAATTGTAACTTCAAGTAGTAGGCGTGAGCACTGTAAGCCTCTTTTTAAGCAATTAGGAATCCTTGCCGTTCATTGCCAATTCATTCTAGACTGCATTCTCAGCGTAAGGTCTGACACAAACTTTCATAACATCCTTAGAGAACAATGTCATAGTTACAATCTTAGATCCGAAAGGAACATCAATGTTGGTGTAGGCTAAGTAAAACGAAAGACAGCTACCCAGTGTTGGTCTAAAAACTTTTCAACAAGCTAATTGAGAACTTTTGACAACTTGAGTTAAAAGCTCTCAAAACAAAGCTGAGTGATTAGCTGAAGCACAAGTCTTTCTACTCTATTATGTACCATTGTACCTTTTTTTTTTATTTTATTTATTAGAGAAAACAGATTTTGATTTAATTTAAGTTAGGCCTAGTCGAACTGTTATAAATTTAGATTTGTAAAAAGTCACTTCGACACAGGGGATGTAATGTGGATAGTAAAAAATCAGTCAATTTAGAGAAAACAGATTTTTTATTAGGCCAATTGTTAAATATTATGTTAGCAGTCTTTTAGATAGGAAAAAGCAGATTTTGAGTCTATATTGAGGAATATTCATGAAACTACGAATCTCAGGGATGATAAATAAAAATTATTTATCATGGGGTAGGGCATGAGGGTGCATCCTGTCCAGGTGATGATTGAAGCAAGGTTCCAGTCACTTATTCACTTTGAACAAACGAGTCACGCTACAATTAGCCTAGATTTCGCACACCGAAAGGGCCGCACCGCGATCATGTACGAAGGAGTGCCAAACACGTTAGTCAATCACCACGAGAAAATGTTTCAGTAGATAAGTCCAATCTACATCAAAATTTTATGGGCCGAACGTTCACTACTAGACTCTGATCACCCAAGAGCGAATGGCGGAATGGCGGATTGGCGTCCCCTTTCGTCAGACGTTACTGAATGAGTCAAAAGAGAATCATTCTTCGTATTGGGTTATCTGTTATTTTTTAACATAAGCTCAATAAGTAATATTTATTATTAATCTATTCATTTAAAATATATAATTTTCTTCCAGGTCATAAAACTCAATTTTTATCGTATTCTTCTAATTTTTGACTCAAAACAATTACCATTATTTCCCTCGCATCCGCCATGAATACTCCTTAGTGATGCACGTAACCAACGGGATTGCTTCTCATTGGTCGAGATTATTGCACCTGTTGGTTACGTCACCACCTCCAACATTTTATTTTACATTACCAACCGAATGTTAATTAACTACGCAATTACGATCAATTGTATTATCTGAAAAGTATAAAAACATTATTTAGCACGTTCTTAATCTAAAAGAACACTCCCACAAATACTCCCCCAAATTTGTAATATAATATTTTACTAAAAAACCCCTTAAATATTATTTACAAATTTATTTTTAAGAAATAATTTTTTATTTGCCCTTTTTTTTAATTACCTAAGCCTGCTCATTAATATTGAGGCTAAAATGGGTCTCTGTGCTATGCACTCGGAACACTGGTTTTTCCCATCAAAATCCACAGTAAGCTTACAAAAATATTCTTAAATCTAGAATAGTTTTTTTTTTTTTTTTTTTTTTTTTTTTATTAAAAGAAAAACATACTTAATCTAAAATACACCTTTTGTCATTGAAAATCACAAAATACACTCTTAATCTAGAATACACCTTTTGTCATAGTTCTTTTTATTTCCTAAAAATTACAAAAATCTTACTTATTCTACGAGAGAAAATTCACAAGCTATTAAGATTGTAATAGAAATATCATGAAACCATCAAATTAAACAATATAAGTCAATAATAAATCATATAATAACCTCAGTTTTATGAAAAACACAACCATCATAAAATCATAAGATAACCGTTACCGTTTGTTAACTTAGTTTATTACTGTTGTTTACCCTTAATATTTTCATATAGATATTCATACAAAATGTACATAAATAACAATATATAGTTCAAAATTATTAACTTGCCATTTGTTTGGCTACAAACAAATTATACAGTTAACTGAAATATTAAACATATAACCGCTGTGTAATGATCAAGATTAAGCTACATTTATTTATACAAAACATTTTATTCATCAGTATGGTACTACTTTCATTTTCAGTAATGATTTTCACCACTGGTCACCCCTCTTCTATAACCTGGTCACCCCTCTTCTATAACTTATCTACCCTTAATTAAAAAAAAAATATTCACCTAGGATTGAGCCTACAAATTTAGTTAAACATGCAACTCTCACATCTGTTTTTTTTTTTTTTTTTTTTTTTTTTTTTTTTTTTTTTTTTAAATATGCTAATAGAGTGATATACCCAAAACAGGCAAACCCATTTTATCTAAGTTTTTTATTCAAACTAAATACTTCTTTAACTGTGTAACATTAAAAGTCCCAATTATATCGTCATTAGTCCGGCTTTTCAATACATATGCATTATCAAGTTTCCTCTCTATTATTTGATATGGACCCTCAAAAAGCAAGAAAAACTTTTTTATCTTTTTACTACACTTATCAGATAGTTTATGAGATTTAACTAAAACTAGATCTCCTACTTCATATACTATTGGGTCTTTTAAATCTTTATCAAATTGCCTTTTCCTCTTTTCTGCACTACTAATAAGTTTTCTACGTACCAAAACAAATTTCTCACCCTTATCAAAAACTTTTTCTGACGGAAATTGAATTATCTTATTAATAAAGAACTTACTTCTTTTACCAAACATAATTTCATATGGTATTTGGTTAGTACTATTATGTACCGCATGATTCAAGCAATATTCAATAAAATCTAAAACATATGCCCATTTAGTATGTTGTTCATGACAATACGACCTAATTATCCGGTTTATTTCTTTATTTACTCTTTCCGTAAAATTAGATTGGGGGTGATACACAGATGAGTGAAGCGGAGTTATATCATACCTTTCCAAGGTATTGTACCATAAAGCACTAGTGAATTGACTCCCATGGTCAGATAAAATTGATTTTATTTTCCCTACTTCTGGTATGTACTCATTTATTATCCGGTTTAAAATTGCCTTTGTACTAGCTTTCTTTAAAGCATAAATTTTTACATACTTTGAGAAACCATCAATCAGAACTAGAATATATTCCACTCCCCCTCTTGACTTAGGTAAAGGTCCAATTAAGTCAGTCGCTACTATTTCTTTCAGTTCCTTTGGGATAATTGGATGTAAAGCCCCTAACTGTTTTTTATTGCCATGTTTTGACTTCTGACACAAATCACAAACCCTCAGTTGTTTTTTAATTACTTTTTCCATCTGGTTAAATACGCAATGTTCCTTTAGAATCTTATATATTTTATGTCCTCCCATGTGAGCAAATTTACGGTGAGTAAAATCAGTTATTTGATACACTAAATCATTAGGTATTACTAACTTCCAGTCATCACAATTTTCCACGTTTCTTTTAAACAAAATTCCTTTATATATTGTGTACAATTTATTTATTCTGTGATCAGTTTGTTCTGGGTCATCTAATATTTTAAAAATTCTGTCTAACTTGAAATCCGCTCTCTGTTTCAAGCCTATATCTCCGAAAATTACTTTACCTTCACTTTCATGAAATCCCAAATCTACTTGATTTTTTAGCACCTTTACTACATTTTTACTATCAGTCTCTGCATGTCCTTCATCATTTAATCTACTCAAAATATCGGCTGGAATGTTTGACTTGCCTGGCACATATTCAATCTTTAAATTATATTCTTGTAATATGAGTGACCATCTCAAAAGTCTACCATGAGTTAATTTACATCGATTTAAGAAGGATAAAGCTTTGTGATCTGATCTAACAATTACTTCTTTGTGACCAATTAAATAATTTCTAAACTTTTTGCATGCAAAAACAACAGCTAGTAATTCCTTTTCTGTGGTTGTGTACATTTTTTCTACTTCTAGTAGGCTCCTACTAGCAAACATGATTACTTTTTCTAGATTATCTTGATCTACTTGATATAAAATTGCCGAGACTGAAATGTTTGATGCATCAGTGTTAACATAAAAAGGTTTACTAAAATCTGGGTGTTTAAGCATTACTGTATCAATAAATGCTTCTTTGATTTTGACAAAATTTTGCCTTTCTCTGTCTCCCCAAATCCAACTCTTTTTTGAACTTAATAAGTGTTTAAACTGGCCTGTTAATTCTGAATAATTTTCCTTGAACTTACGGTAATAATTACACAATCCCAAGAAAGCTTGCAACTCTTTCAAGTTTCTAGGCTCATCGAAAGTCATGATTTTCTGTATTTTCTCAGGATCTGTCTTAATCCCTTCCTTTGTTATTATGTGCCCTAAAAATTTTATTTCATCTTTCAAAAATTCTGACTTTTTAAGCTTGACTGTAAAACCGCAACTTTTCAATCTAGAAAGAACCCTGTCAATGTGATCTAGGTGTTCTTCAAATGATTTAGATGTTATCAGTATATCATCCACATAGCATGTTACAAAGTCATTGAATTCAGGACCTAGCGCTCGATTAATTGCGCGTACAAAGTGTGCTGTTGATACTTTTAATCCAAATGGTAATCGGCGGTATTGATAATTCCTACCTTCAAAAGTAAACGCTACATATTTACGGGACTCTTCATTTAACTCTATCTGTAGGAAACCCTGCGTTAGATCTATAGCACTGTAATATTTGGTTCCCATGAATTTTTGAAATATAATCTCAACATCTTCTGTACCCTCATTGTCACTAACTAAATATTGGTTTAACTTTCTACTGTCTAAACAGATTCGTGTTGATAAATCACGTTTTACAACACAAACAAGCGGATTAGAATACGGACTTTGTGATTCTTCAATTATATTTTGTTCCAACATTTTATTAATCTCCTCCCTAACTTCTTTCCTTTTATTGTATGGTATTGGGTACGTTTTTCCTGTATACACTTTATCTGAACTTAGGTTTAGTTTAGCTGTGTAATTTGTACATAAACCTGGATTCTCTGAAAATACATCACTGTGCTTAATTAAAGTCTGTTCTAATAATTGCAAATCAGTTTTGCTCAAATCGTCATTACTTTCTCTAATTTCTTGAATTTTAGTCATCAATTTATTGGTAAATTCATTTTTTTCTTGGCTACAACCTTTGTTCTCATGAGTGCCTATTTCCTCAAGAAACTTCATAGTATTGGTTTGACAAAATTCTAATTCATTATTTAATGATATGACTCCAATTTTATTCAAAGTCACAACTTTCACACTCCCTACTTCTTTACAAGTCATTTTAAATAGTATGGACTTCTTTGTTTTCATTGTTTATCAAACTAAGACATTCATTTTTAAAATTAATCGCTCCTTTGCATTCTTTTAAAAAATCTAACCCTAGAATAATGTCTAGCCTCACTCCTTGCACAACTAAACATACCAATGACATAACGTTATTCCCTTCAAATTTAATATCAAACAATACCTGCTTTGTAACATTCTTTGATTTATGTCCGGTTATTCCCATAATATTTAAATTAGAGACTGGGAACACTTCAAATTTTACTCCATTACCCTTCAACTCATTAAATAAAATGTCTGACATTATTGTGGCTTGAGATCCACTGTCTATGAGACAACTAACTAACCTACCATTTATTTCACCGACAATTTCTGGTAAAGTCTCAGAGACTGGTTTCATTAAATTGTTATTAAAATTTGCCTCGTCCATTAATTCATCAGTCAGATTAGGATTCAACATTACTTTACCTTGGGCATTTTCTAGATCACATCTTACGCTGTTATTAAACATTTCGTTACACAAATCTTTTAACTTATTTAGGCCTATCTCATTTAAATGGATCCTATCTGTTCTCATTTGACCATTGAAATAAATATTTTCTTCATAAAATTTTAAATTACAATTTTTCACTCCCTTGGGATACATAATTTCATTGGTTATATCTAAAACCTTGATTGTAGTACCATTATCAAACAATTTTATGGCTTTATTTACCATTTCTAAGTCATCAAAGTGGCGGAGATTATTTAACGCTATCTTGGGTATAGGTGGTAAAGTAAGCAAGACTATTTCTTTTTTCAGTGACAGTAACATCTCTACTAGGTCTCTAAATTTATCGCAAATAATATGCACTGGTTCACCTTTAAGTAAATTATTAGTACCGATCATAACCATAATTTTGTCACTTAAAAAATGCTTGTTTTCTGCAATGTTCTGTTTAAGTTCCTCTATTTTCTGCCCACTAATGCAAAATCCAATTCCCCTTTTAGTATGCTGACCAGGTGTGACTCCCCTTCTTAAATTAAGAATTTTTTCTCCAAAACCTACACAAAATACTATCTCCTATCAACTCATAACCATTAAAAATAGGTTTAGGCCTACTACCTACTTGTGATTTATAGTTCACACCCGGTAACCTGTCTCATTCCGTGGAATTCCCTAATCTGTTACTATTCCTACAATAATTATCGTCTTTTTGTGCATTGTAACCGTTGTTTTGACTAGGCCTATTATAGTTCCTACCATAACTCCCCCCACTTCTCTGCGCATTATCATCATTATTCCTATCATACCTCCAGTTGCCTCGACAGTTAGTAACTCCCCCTACATTATTCTGAACTTGTTCAGAGTTTGAGCGATGGTAATTATTGTCCCTTCCATTTCCACGTCCTCTCCAGTTTCCTCTATTATTAAAATTACTATTTTCCAGTTTACGCTCATCTTTGAAATTACCATGAAATCTTTTAGGTTCACTCTGGCCAACATTAAATTCGTCAAACCCGCTTAACTGAAGCAAAAAGGTTTCTAATTCATCAGCGTTGTTAATGTCTTTTGCAGTGGCTATGGTTGCAGCGATATTCTTAGGAAGGTGATTGCTAATCATATTCAAAAACAAACTCATCTCAATAGGGTTATCCAAATACCTATTCTTGGTATAGTAATCTAGTACATAGCTTACCAAATTCCCTCTAAATTTATCAAAATGTCCGTTGCTCATCAGGTCGTTTTCAAAATTACGCTGTTTACGCATTCCCCAGTAACGTTTCTTAAAGGAACGAGAGAACCCCTCTACATCATCCCATTCGGTAATATGCTGTCTTGCCCACAGTGAAGCATCTCCCTTTAAGTGTTTTACAATGTGAAGGATTTTTCCCTCCCATCGCTCTTCACTCAGTTCACAAAACTTATTAACAAACTTAAGAAAATACATAGGATGAATATCTTCCCTATCACTATCAAAATCTATTAAGTACAATTCAGGATTGTTAATCCCTACTGATTGAGGTTGTTTCGCATTTACCTGTAGGTGGTGACCAGGGCATGTCTTTAGTTCAGAACTAGAAGTTTCAAGGACATTTATTCTATTCGTTACGTCGTGTAAGTTAGAAGCAACATTATTTACATCAGTTTGCATTTTCGCTAATTCAGAGATATACTCCTGTCTTAAAACTACCCTATTCCTATCACACTCTCCTTGTATGAGAGTCAGCTTGGTCTGATCATTTTCATTTACAAAGTCTTTAATTGAATCAATCTTCACATTTAACAATTTTATATTAGTTGCCAATTCAGATGAAGTCTGATTAGCTTTCTCGTGAATTTTGACTAGTTCCTTACTTAACTCAGGATTTTTCAAAATGCCCGCACCAATTTGTACGTTCACAATTGACTCTACTTGATTTAATTTTTTACCCATGGTAGAAATATCTTTATACAAATTCTTACACCTATCGTCAACATTCTCATTTAATTTACATTCTACTTCTTCAATTTTATTCGAAAATTTAGTCTCAACTTCATCAATGCTCTCATTAACTACAACAATTTTTTCTGCCAGTTCCATTTTGATACAATTAATACTTTGGCAAATCATTACGTTACTTTTCTCGATTTGATTTAGCCTATTGTTACATTCATTAACAGATTCTTTAAGCTCATTATTACTTTTGTCAAATTTAGATTCAAGATTATCAAATTTTTGTTGTAAAAATGTCAGAAGCTGACTTACGTCTGATTGCTGTCCTACCACATAGTTAACTTGCACGTTGGAGATGGGTGTCTGCGTTGGTTCTGGTTCAGGTGCTGATGTCTGCGTTGGTCGTAGCTCGGCCGCTAATGTCTGCGTCGGTGGTGGCTCAGATGATGCTGTCTGCATGTTTAGGCCTAGGGTAGATGTCTGCGTTGGTTGTGGCTCGGCTGCTGCTGTCTGCACCTCGGCTGCTGCTGTCTGCACATCCCCAGGTATCTCAAAATGAAGTTCGGGACGGTAGAGGAACTCTTCGGAGTTAGGTAAGAATAGGCCTAGGCCTAGTTGGTTTTCTGCCAGGTCTAGTTGTGGTGAGCCTATTTGGTTGTCCTCATTCTCTGTCATGTCGTTATTTCGTGGTGGGTTGTCTTCTCCATTCAAATTTCCGTTAGGCCATCCGTGGAACTCACTTTCATCACTGGTGCTGCTCATTTTTGTTCACTAAAGTTGTTCATTAAAGTTCACTTCAATATCACTTTCAAGGTTAACACGCCTCACGGGAAGGGCGCCATTTTGTACCATTGTACCTTTTTTTTAATTTTATTTCTTAGAGAAAACAGATTTTGATTTAATTTAAGTTAGGCCTAGTCGAACTGTTATAAATTTAGATTTGTAAAAAGTCACTTCGACACAGGGGATGTAATGTGGATAGTAAAAAATCAGTCAATTTAGAGAAAACAGATTTTTTATTAGGCCAATTGTTAAATATTATGTTAGCAGTCTTTTAGATAGGAAAAACCAGATTTTGAGTCTATATTGAGGAATATTCATGAAACTACGAATCTCAGGGATGATAAATAAAAATTATTTATCATGGGGTAGGGCATGAGGGTGCATCCTGTCCAGGTGATGATTGAAGCAAGGTTCCAGTCACTTATTCACTTTGAACAAACGAGTCACGCTACAATTAGCCTAGATTTCGCACACCGAATGAGCCGCACCGCGATCATGTACGAAGGAGTGCCAAACACGTTAGTCAATCACCACGAGAAAATGTTTCAGTAGATAAGTCCAATCTACATCAAAATTTTATGGGCCGAACGTTCACTACTAGACTCTGATCACCCAAGAGCGAATGGCGGAATGGCGGATTGGCGTCCCCTTTCGTCAGACGTTACTGAATGAGTCAAAAGAGAATCATTCTTCGTATTGGGTTATCTGTTATTTTTTAACATAAGCTCAATAAGTAATATTTATTATTAATCTATTCATTTAAAATATATAATTTTCTTCCAGGTCATAAAACTCAATTTTTATCGTATTCTTCTAATTTTTGACTCAAAACAATTACCATTATTTCCCTCGCATCCGCCATGAATACTCCTTAGTGATGCACGTAACCAACGGGATTGCTTCTCATTGGTCGAGATTATTGCACCTGTTGATTACGTCACCACCTCCAACATTTTATTTTACATTACCAACCGAATGTTAATTAACTACGCAATTACGATCAATTGTATTATCTGAAAAGTATAAAAACATTATTTTAAGTAAAAGAACACTCCCACAATTAAAGAATTTTTTGAAGCGAGTATTTACATCTAGACTAACTCAGTACTAAACTGGCCGCCATCCAAGTGCACATAAGTGTAAATATTAGTAAAAGTAAAGTTGTAAATATTGGTTTATAGTAATTTACAAATGTGACAAGATCCATCCAGACATCTGGGCAACGATTTTCTACCTACTGGTAATGTAATGTACCATACCATATTTTTATTACAATAATCAAATATCAATTATGTATTTATTTAAATTTGTATATACCTAGGAATTTTTTGGTACCGTTATATTGAAAATCATGTAGACATCATAATATCAGTGTAACTTACTGTTGTATTACAGTACTATTATTGTCAACAAAATTTTGAAGTACCGTTCACTAAAAAATAATATAGTTTTATTTAAAATACAAAATTTTTATAGTTAGAATGTTTATAACTACAAAATTAAAAAAAAAGAATTGATATAAGTAACAAGCACTTTGTGGCAAAAATACAGAGTAGAAACTAGGTACACAAGAGAAATTCTACAAATGTTTAATGTGGGTCTATTGTTCTTTATGTATTTATTTTTAAATTATACTAAATCATGAAACAAATGACAAACAAAACTAAAAATAATTGAAAACAATTTAAAACAAACTTGAAATTGTTGAACCGCTATAAGTTCTACTTGAACAGCCAAGTTTAAGATTCAACTCAAGAAATCCCTTTTTGGAATTTTGTTTCTATGACATTCCACGACATTCTGACCTTTCTACGACATTATAAATTCCTACACAAACTCCATATCCTGTTTCATTCTCCTTCTTGGATGTCACCCTAACTTAAATGACATAATCTAGTCTCCTAGCCATCCAACTGATAACCATGGCAATTTTTATCTTTTAAGTTAGTTTAAAACCTCTTTTACCAGTGGCATTTTTTTTACTTTTAGGAAAGATACCGTCCAAACCCAAGTCTTGTTGAACTTCGGTGAAAATGTCCGCTGCAAAAGGGATGTTGAGTTTAATAATTTAAAATTTTAAACCTACCTGTTGCAGTCATCCCATGGTCTCCAATTACAAAGAGAATTGTGTTATTGTCCAGTTCAGCAACAACATTCCTGGTACAAAAAAAATCAAGATAAGTTACAAAGGACTTTTTACAAGAAGAAATTCTAAAAATTACATTAGGCCTACTGTAAACATGTTTTGGGCTGTTGTGATCCAAAGCAGTTTAAGAAATCCCTTTCAATGGACCATGAATTATCATTGTACTAGAGATCGTACTAAGATTGTACTAAGTAATAAGTGGTTTGTGTTTTTTTATGTAAATGTATGTTTGTGGTTTTTTTTACATTATGACGCCATCAATCCCCTCATAGGGGCAACAGATGAAGAACTGATGATGATGATGATGATGATGATGATCGCCTAATGGCCAAAATTTGGCCACAATGTCAGTTGATACGGACCCAATTAGTGTATAAAATACAGTAGACTCCCTCTTAACCGGCCATCTCGGGACCAGGCCTCGGCCGGTTAATGATTTGGCCGGTTAAACCGATGTACATTTAAAAATTCCAACCTACAATTTCATATGGCCTAAATGCAATTATGGCTTGAAAAAACAACTATAAATATATTACTCTATATAATTTATAACTAACATCCGACACCGATGAAATCAGTGGCATCCGACACCGATGAAATCAATGACCAAAAAAACTAATAATAATTCATTTCCTATATTATCTATTGGATAGCAGCTCCAAACACATTCACTTACAGTGGCATACACTTCCGTCCAGGACAGTACATTTTAGATGGTTTGAGAACATCATGATATAATGTGGAATTGAATGATACATTAGATAAGAAAACAAAGATTCCCGCGAAACATGGCCGGTTAAAGCAATGTTGAGATAAAAAATGGCCAGTTAAAAAGACGATGTTTTTGTGCCAGGGTAGGCCGGTTAAAGCGGAGACCGGTTAAAAGGTGGCCGGTTAAGAGGGAGTCTACTGTAGTTAACCTCTGGAACATATATGTTTTTAATGATTTCCTAGCTTTTGTTATTACCACAGCTCTAATGATCCAATCAATCGCCTTTCTCCCATAAGATTAACATTGAAACTTTGAAAGCCTGCAGGGCGAGGCCTGGGTGCCGATAAGAATTAAAGTGGGATTCTGCTCATCTACAAGCTACTACCTTACTAACGGTACATTTAAATGGATTTCTCCTGCAATACACACAAACTGAGAAACAAAGGAGGAAAAGAAACATGCTTGCCTATTAAGGGGAGGCGGAAAGGTGAAAACTCAAATTTTATTAAATTTTTTTTTATTTTTTTTATTTGAAAAGCGTTTTTTCCTGAAAACAATGATATATAACATGATGATATCATAAGAATTTTACATATTTAAAAATTACAACAAACGTAGGCCTATGTATAACGGTAAGTCTGTCAATTTTGTGTATATATATATTATATATATATAATAATTATATAATATATATATATTTATATGTGTAATATATTATGTATATAATATATATAATAATATATATATGTATGTATATATATATAATATATCTGCTGTAGATGAGCAGAATCTCATTATAACTCCCCTCGGCCCCTAGGGCTCCGCCACGCCATTTCCCGAATTTGTTGTTTTTCATGTAAAAATGTACCTTTTCTCGGAAACTACTATAGGTAGAGACTTGAAATTTTCACACAACTTGTATGTGGTGGTGTTGCATACACTGAGTTTTTTTTGTAATCTAATCTTAATCAACTCGGCCAGAATAAAATTAAAACCAAGAAAAATTTAAATTTTTTATGGTATTTCAGAATAAAAATTGTATCTCAGCTATTTTTCGGTGGAAGTGCATAAAAAAAACTCAGCATTTGTATCAAAGGTATACAAACAACTGACAAAAAATTCAAAATGATAGGCCTAATAGTTTTTGAGAAAAGGTACATTATATTAGCATTACGGAGATAGGGATTCCGCCTCCCCTTAATATAGACTAGAGATCGCCCACTGGTCGAAATTCGACCAGACAACTCTCATCTAGAGCCTATTAAATTTAAAATAATCATAACTGTAACATCTGTTCTTTCTGATTTGCTAGCATTTGTTATCAGCTGTCTCATTATTTAATTAGTTAACTTATCCTTCTCCCATAAGATTAACACTGAAACTTTGAAAGCCTGTAGGATGGAGCCCTGAGAGCCGATCCGAATTGAAATGGGATTCTGCTCATCTACAGGACACTACCTTTCTAACGGTATGAGTGGATTTTTCCTACGTTGCGCACAAGCTGAGAAAAAAGGAGGAAAAGAAACATGCTTGCCTATTAATCTATTGATATTCTCGAGCTACCCAGCAGTTAACAATGTTATCAATTACCGTACCATTATATTGAGCTACTTTTAAATAAAAAAATACAAAAATTTCAATAAATTGTATTATATTTTGCATAACTCGTGTACAAATGCAAAAAAATGTAGCCTAAGTTTAGTGTATAAAAAATTATAGTTAAAGGCCTTATAGGCCTAACAAAAATTAAAAATACATAGAATAGTAAATAAACACAATGACAAAACAGATTTTGATATCAATTATTACCATTAGGCCAATAAAATGGAGTCGGATCAAGGCCTAATCAAGACTAAATAAGGGTCTAAATGGTTTGTAAGTTAGATACATACCTGATTACTTCATTCATTTCTGTCAACTTTCTGGCCATCTCCGAATGATAGCGGCCATAACGATGGCCACAATGGTCAACCCCGAGAAAGTGAGCGATTATAATATCCCAATCTTTACTCCTGATTTCTGGTACAAGTTTTTCTTTAACATTGGTATCCACGGAATCTAAGTCCCACACATTAAAAGAAGGGTAGGGGTACTCTTTCTTGAATCTACCAGGATACATAAATGTTAGAGTTTCATCGCCCATAAAAGTAATATTTTTGTTTGCTTTAACTAACTGATCAATCAAATTATCCTCATTGATTTCTGATGTATCAAAATTAGAACCAATATCTATGAAGGTTGGTAAACTTCCAGTTGTAAGACCATTTAGCCTCTGCATTGTAGTGGTTGGAGGGTCAGCAATAAATTTGTAAAGTCTTCCTTTCTCAGGCTCCTTAGTCAATAATTCGTTAATCACAGGTAATTTATTTTTAAAGGGGGGAATTTCCCCTTTCGCAAGACTTTCATTGTACTGGACAAAATCGTAGCTTAAGGCATCAATCAAGATCAAAATAATTTTAATTTCATTATTAAAACAATACTGTGAACTATCAAGTTTGTTGTTCAATTGTTTTGATACAACATTCTCTTCTGTGCATTCTAGGATTTGCTCTCCATTGATATCATTTTTTGAGGTTGAATTAAACATAATATCACAAAATCCAAGACTAGAGGATGATTTACAAGATGAATAAAAATGTAGGACTTCTCTGTTCAATAAAAATCCTCTGGTAAACAGGAACATTCCACAAATCAACATGCAACCTAACCAAAACAAGAAAATGAAATACTTCAAAAGTAAAATCATTTTGATAGGTTTCTACAAATTATACTACTATCGGTAACTGACACAATAGGTATAAACACGAACTAAAAATATAAATAAGAATAAAATAAGATTTGCATTATTAACGAATTCCTTCCCCATAACTAAACACCAGCGACAACATACACATAGCGTTCAGAATTCAGATTCATAGCAAGAGCAGGAGCAGGAGTAGCACTAGTAGCAGACTAAAGCCAAATCCGAAAATGATATAATTTTTTTCACTGCGATCAACACACACCCGTAGACAGTAAAAAAAACCTCTAGTAGAAAGTCCACGGTGACAAAGACAAACTAACTTAATTAATTAATTTTTCCTCCACCTAACTATCATCATTGACTAAAGATCCTATAGTCAATGGTAGTATCAATAGTCAATGCTATCATTGACCTTACATACTAAATGTATTTGTACGTAAAGTCAATGCTACTATCTAAAGCCATATTTTACTATTTGGAATAGAGTACTAATTTAAAGTACTAATTTCTATCCCATGTGACTTGAATACTTAATTTTTCTACCTAGGGAAAACTCAAGTTTTTTCTTACCAAGGGGCTAAAGTTAGTTACATAACAATAACATTAGAAGGGAGATTAAATAGTTATTTGTGCTTCTAGGGACTAAAGTACAATGTTTTCCCTGAAGGGAAAGTGTTGTCGCCCGAAGGCGAAGCCGAGGGCGACAATTTCCCTGAGGGAGAAAAGTACTTTAGTCCCTTGATGCACACAACATTTTTCCTCCACATACACGAATAAAATTTAGGCCTAATAGGCCTACCGTAGATAATTTAACTTTACCTTCATATGATCCCTTGCTCCATCAAGCTGGATCTGTCACATCATCATAAAAAACACACAAGTTAGGCCATATCAATTTTGAAGAACACGAAAAAAACAAAATATAATTTAAGCCTAGTCAAAAGTTTTACACTTATGTTTTGGACTTCTTAGGTTAATAGCCTACCCAAGCAAAATGTAAACAAACACCTACACTGCCACGGCCATCTCTAATACTAGAGATGCTGCTCACCCACTGCTGCTGACTGAATGGTCAGCAGTTGGTGAGCAGCAGCTACAGCTGCTAATAGTCAACAATGAGTAACGAAACAAATACAAGTAACAGCTGACTGTGGCTCATGTTCTTTTTAATCTCTCTTTTAATGTTATTCTTATGTAACTAACTTTAGCCCCATGGTACGAAAAAACTCGAGTTTTCCATAGGTAGAAAGACTAAGTATTCAAGTCACATGGGATAGAAATTAGTACTTTACTACTCTATTCCAAGGAGTAAAATACGGCTTTAGATAGTAGGTGGAGGAAAAAGTACATGAGCCACAGTCAGCTGTTACTTGTATTTGTTTCGTTACTCATTGTTGACTAATAGCAGCAGCTGTAGCTGCTGCTCACTCACTGCTGACCATTCAGTCATCTCTAGTACTAGAGATGGCCGTGGCAGTGTAGGTGTTTGTTTACATTTCGCTTGGGTTGGCTATTAACCTGAGAAGTCCAAAACATAAGTGTAAAACTTTTGACTAGGCTTAAATTATAATTTGTTTTTTCGTGTTGTTTAAAAATGATTTGGCCTACCTCGTGGGTTTTTTTTATGTTGATGTGACTGATCCAGCTTGACGGAGCAAGGGATCACATGAAGATAAAGATTATCTACGGTAGGCCTATTAGGCCTAAATTTTATTCGTGTAGGTGGAGGAAAAATGTTGTGTGCATCAAGGGACTAAAGTACTTTTCTCCCTCAGGGAAATTGTCGCCCTCGGCTTCGCCTTCGGGCGACAATACTTTCCCTTCAGGGAGAAAAAACTGTACTTTAGTCCCTAGAAGCACAAATAACTATATACAATAGTTATATCATTGACTTTACATACTAAAAGTCTTTGATTTACCATTAAGTCTATAACCACTGACTTTAGTATATAAATTCAATGGTTATATTATGCGTAGCTCATTGGATATAGAAAACCCATGATATAATATTAGACAATTCCTTAAAACAGATCCTCTAGAATCATTTGTTGATGACAAACTCTTTTATTCCTTAACATTTACTATTTATATTTTTAGTATATAATCTTTTAGCGAATTTCCCATAGGGAATAAGCTATTACCGTAGGTCTCATGGTAAGACCTAAGCCCGGGACCATGTTACTTTTTCTTTTTGAGGTGCCCAGAGAAAAAAAATAATAGTCATTAAAATAGATGTATGTATGTGTTCCTAGACACGATATCTCTCGTAAAAACGGTCTGATCGAGACCAAATTTGGTAGAGATGTGTAATCCTACCTTTATTTAGATGAGTTCGTAAATCAGATATATCGATCAACCACAAGGGGAAGTTTTGGGGGGTTTTGTACCCCAAAAATGTTTTTTGCATTTTTCATGTCTTTTTTTATACATTGCATTTTGGAGCTCCAAAATGTTAATCTTTTGGAGAATAATAATGTGTCCAATATTTTTGGTTGAAACTTGGTATTTAGCTTCATTCGGATGAAATCCAACTATTTATGTTAATAATTTTGGTGTTTGTAAAACTTACTTATCATGGCAGCAAAACCAGCATACTCTTCCCATGTTAATCGTATGGAGAATAGGCAAACTCTTTTATTTATTGACAGATATTCATAAAACTTAGTATGGCTTTCATATGGTCAAAATAAAAAGCTTAAAATCTACTTTTAATAGTGTTCCTCGTGGCAGCATAACTGCATACTCTTTCCCTATATTTATCATAAGGAGAATAGACATTAATTTTATTTACCTACTTATGAGCATGTAATGAAATTTTGTTTACAGGTACATCTGGTCAAAATTAATATTACTAATTTGGAAATTCGCTGATTACGCAGGTCTGCTGCAACGGGGTATTTCATTTATTTATTTCAAATCAAACGGATAAACCATTTATACATTATCAGAACATGCTTATAACATACATACAATTTTGCAGTTCACAGTTCATAGCAAACAATTCATCAGCTACGGGAAAAAATTCATGCATCTTCATGCTCACAATACAATGTTGATTATGCATACAAAGCAACAGATTCCATATCTAAACTACTGGCCTACTGGCACTTACAATATACATGCATACAAACAATGACAATCATAGGTGTCATGACAATTGTCAAACCTTAATGAAGAAAGAAAAAAAAACAATGACTATACAAGAAACAAAATGGAATAAATACTCTATGTGCTATGGAATAATAATACTCGATCAAATCACATAAATATATGATATCATGCAGCAGTTAACAAACTAACCTATGTGATATGGAGCAGTGTACAACTTCTTGGGTTTGATGGTTTTTACAAGCATGATTGGCAATGTAAGTGAAATTGGGAAAAAAATGAGAAATTGAGAAAACAAATCTTCTTCTTCTTCTATATATAAATGCGAAATTCCGATCAACGCACAGGCCAAACCATAGCACCTAGAAGCGAGAGATTTTGCATAAATATTCCTCTCATAGCGTAGGCAGACAATAAGAAGAGATTTTACAAAATTCCCAATGGGCCCTGCCCCACAGAAGGTCAAAGTTAGCATGGAGTTCGTATAGGAAGAATAATTTGTTTTGGGTTTTTGTTTACATTATCACAGATGAGAACTATTTCAAATTACTGTAGTTGTCTGCAGTTTATTTAATAATCAGCTGTTAGATTAAAAATTAAGTTTACAAAGGTTATTTTGGACCATATAAACATCATTTGTGTGTCAGTGAAATTAACATATAATTTATTGTGGCATTAAGGGCTTATCAACTTCTAATATGTGTGATTAGTGTTAAAGAAAAAAGAATTGAAGATATTAATTTTTATGAACTTATGATATAGTTCCGTTACTATTTTTGTAATTGTTTAAACAGCTTCATAATGGACATTGAGGTTTTAATTAAATTTTAATCGCGAGTTCGTTCCACAAAATATAATTTATATCAGAGGAGATGGTGCATGTTTTTATTTACTTCACTCTCATTTGTAATTCACCTTACTCACATACACACACTAACTGTGCGCGAAGCAATTGTTGAACATGTTTTGAGGAACTGGGACTACTTCTCAATGTTATCCCACGACAGTGACGGGGATAATTACCTTAATTCCAGGGAATACTTCTATAACAAGTCTAAGCCCTTTACCTTTGGTGAGCTGTGTGACCTGGTTTCGGCTTCACAACTGTTCTCATTTGTTTTCGAGATTTATATGAATAGTGAAATATAAGTTAGGTGAACTTAATCCCGTGAAAAGACTCATATTTACACAATCCCTGACTATCGGGCACCTCGACATTTTAGAGCTAAAAAAAGAGTCAACTTTTCCCAATTGTCAGCCCATCCCAGAATCTCAACAATGTGTAAACGGCGTAGCAGGGACACAAACAAAGGAAAAAGCAGAGGAAGAACGCAAGCAAAAAAGTATGAACAAACTCATCCTGAAAGACATTGGCAAAATATTCAATGGATGGTGAAAAATCTATCAGCAATGACAAATAATCCGAAAATAGACTATGAAGGAGAGATCAGTGTTGATAGGTACCATGACGTTCAAATGTAAGTACTGCGAGGCCCTAACATGGAAAGAAGAAACACCGGGCATGTGCTGCAACGGTGGTAAAGTGCAGCTACTACCTTTGCAGCACCTACCTGAACATTTATGCAGTCTGTTCATGGGCAACCACCAATACGTGGTTATGTCGTTATGTCAACCAATTTGAAAGTTTCCGTAGCGAAGCACGGGTAGGCTATTCCGCTAGTTACTTATATAAGAAACATTATTTTAAAAAATGACTATTTTGATTAATTTGACCCAATTAGCCATATTGTTGCGGAAAGATTAAGAAGTAATTCAATAGTACCCGCTTTAACTTCATACACAACAAACACTCCAAAGTCAAGCCTTATGCTTTATCCAACAGATTTTTCGTAAATTTATGATACTATAAAATCTTTAAATAATAAAAGTTCCCAGGATGTATATGGAATATCTAATAAAATAATGAAAATAATAAATATTTATGTATGCGAAATTCTATCCAATATTATTAACACTTTATTAGAGGAAGGAGTTTTTCCTTCTCAATTAAAAGTATCAAGGGTCAAACCAATTTTTAAAAATGGTATAGCAAGTGACACTAATAACTACAGACCAGTATCAATTATATCTCCCCTAAGTAAAATCTTTGAACTTGTATACTTTTTAATACAGTTTTTCCCAACCTTTTTGTGCCCGCGTACCACCTGAGGCTTTTCAATTTTTTGGCGTACCACAAAAACTCATACATGGCCTACCCCCACCCCCCTTGCTCACAACACCCTTACAGATACAGCCAGAGAGAGCCTAGAATAGATTGGAATTTTTTCTTGAATCAAACAAACTTTTATCTGACAATCAATTTGGATTCAGAAAAGGGAAAAGTACAAGTAACGCAATAAATAAAGTAATAACGGAAGTAGTTAGAAATTTAGAAAATAGACACAAAACGTTGTGTTTTTATGGACTTGAGTAAAGCTTTTGACTGTGTAAACTCAAATATTTTGTGTGATAAATTATTTCAACTAGATGTTAGAGGAAATGCCAATAGAAATGCCAAGTCCTATCTTTCAAATAGACAGCAAATTGTAGAAATTTCTGGTTTTAGATCTAAAAATATATCAATTAAATATGGGGCACCTCAAGGTTCTATTTAAGGTCCTATTCTTTATAATATTTACGTTAATGATCTAATAAAAGAAGTTAAATACAACAATATAATTTGCTATGCTGACGATATTGCAGTAACAATAAATAATCCTTCAGATGAAAGTTTAGAAATAAATAGTTATGTTGTGCTCACACAAATTTATCAGTATCTGGGGAATCTAAATTTATATGTAAATCATAAAAAAACCAATTATATCAACTTTAGTCTTGTGGGAAATAAAGATGACGATTTTAAAGGTAACATGATAGACGACTTTGAACTTAATGAGGTTAAAACTCTAAAATATTTAGGAATAATAATAGACAATAGATTTTCGTCGACATGGGTCCCTCACATTGACTCGCTTTGCAACAGTTTAACTTCTTCCATTTTTTGTTTGAACTACTACTGTCAATTTAGGTATAAACCATTATTAAAGTTATATTATCATGCAGTGATAGAATAAAAAATTAGATATGGCATTATAATATGGGGATCAGCAACACAGAATTCAATGAAAAGAGTTTTTGTTTTACAAAAAAGAGCAATAAGACTAATCCAGGGTTTAAATAGAAGAAAATCTTGCAGACAAGCTTTTAAAACACTACATATATTACCATTGTATTCACTATATTTATGAGGTTATAATGTTTGCAAAATTTAATACAAATGAGAAAAATACTGAAATAATACATTCTTACAATACTAGAGGGAGAAATAATTTAAAACAAGAAACACAAAGGATATTATTAAATTATAACCTTGCTCAAAATATTGGAGCTTCATTTTTTAACAAATTACCTTATAAAATAACAAAACATTGAAGATAAATTTAAATTTAAATAATATGAGCTTAAAATTTTTTTAACGGATGAATCGTTTTACTCAATAAATGAATTTAATGAACACTATTACAATCAACCATAAACAATTATATCTTTTTACAAAATTGTTATTTAAAATTTTACCTACAATTCCACAAACACCTAATATGTAAATGTATAATGTAATGTTATAAAATCATGAATACCAAATAAAATATACATAAATCAATATAAATTTTAAAGTGTAAATTAATATTATATAATGATTAAATGAAGATATAGTAACTTTCTGTAATGTGATCTGAAGCATTCAAGCAACCGGGCTGTATGATGCTGAAGGTCTCATGTTCAATGTAAAATGTTAAAAGCATTAATGAATTTACTCCATAAATGAATTTAATGAACACTATTACAATCAACCGTAACATAGGCCTACCACAAAAATAAATTTAAAAAAATTAATTTTAAAAGTTGTTATTTTTTTACCAACACCTAAATGTTAAATGTATAATGTTATGCATCTTATGTTATAAAATCATAAATACCAAAAAAAGATACATAAATCAATAAATTTTAAAGTATAAATTAATATTATATAGGGCTAATTTAAGATATTGAATAACATTCTGTAGTACGTGATCTGAAGCATTCAAGCAACCGGGCTGTATGATGCTGAAGGTCTAATCACAATTTGTAGGCAAAGTAAACATTACAATATTAAATATAATATATTTAAAATGTATATAAAAATTACAATAAACTTCTCGATAAATAATAAATTTCTTCATACAACAAACTAAACTTTTATGGTAAATCATAAAAACTTCACACTCTTGCGTCCTTGTATATTTTGTTTCCGGTATCCACTTGAGAGGTCCAACTTAAGACATTTTTGAAGAGCAAACGAATGACGTGGAAGGAGACGTGGAAGGACTGGAAGGAGACATGGAAGGAAGGAAAGAGTTAAAATGAAAAACGTATAGAGCAGTAGAAAATTAATAAATTAAACATAAATTAAAAATAACAAATATAGTAATGAAAAAAGAAGAAAGAAGAAATAAGTAGAAAGAAAATACCCCCGTCGCAGCAGACTTGTGGTATATTAAAATACCCCCGTCCACATCAAAAAGAACTTTGTGGCTATCTTATATAATTAATTAATAATCTTTAGAAAGAAATATGATATATTTAATGGCATTTTTTTGAGTTAATTATTTTTCTTAATAATTTATATAATAACTAGTATACGTGTTGCTCGAAATCGAGCAATTTATTTTCATACAATGCAAATGTTACATTTAGCTCTAAATCAATGACATCCGACCAATCCAATATTGTGAATCTCTTTAATCACCAAAACTACACGTATTTACAGCTGATTTATTACAGATGTTTAAAATGCTTTATTCAATCCCAATGTTATTTAAATGGGACATTTTGAGATTTCAATTGTGGATAGCGCCTTTATTTTCAGTCCGATTCTTATCAGTTTTTGGCGGAAACAACTACAGGCCAAGCCCTATCCAACGACACCAAAAACTTGAAAATCGGTTGAAAATTGCAGGAGGAGTTCTCAGGACAAAAAAACCCTTAGCGTATTAAATAAGTATAGATATTTATATTGCAATAAATATTATTTTTTAGAGTAATAAAAGTGCATATCCAAAGCTTCCATGCCAAAAGAATTATTTGTTTACAAATCCCAAAACATAAACATAAACACATAAAAGCTGATCAGCTGATTATTAGGAACAGACAACTTATTATCTCCATCTATCTCTCTTGCTCCCATTATACACTTATTTTCCATGAGAATACCATGGGATTTGGCATGTAGGTTTGCTGCCATGCGAGTTTTTTTATCAAATTTTCATTACTCATCAAATAGGACAGGTTCATAAAAAATTTTATTAAGATATGTTTATAAATAATCGATATATAACTTTTTAAAGATTAACCCATTAGAATAACATGGGAAACTTGATTTAAATTTTCTCCATAACCAGTTATTTTAATGATTCAAAATACTATATTGTTGGGTTTTTTAAGCTCTTTTAAATGGTTTTCGTTAAAATTCTTCAATTCTGAAAATTGAGGTTCAAAAATCCCAAAAACCCATTTTTTACCCCTTTGAAATCCCATAAAACCCCGTTCCCATAACCCGACAATGCTGGTTCGCGAACTCATGAAAATAGACCTGGTCTTACACCTTCATACCAAATTTGATCAAAATCGCAGGTCCGCTTCAAAAGTTATCGGTACCACGGACACACACACATATATATATATATATATATATATATATATATATATATATATATATATATATATATAAATTTATATACATATATATGAAAATGAACGATCAGTGTTTTTGGCTTCTGGGGACCTCAAAATGAAAAAGTAAAGTGGTCCCGGGCTTAGGTCTTACCATGGGTACTACCGTAATAGCGTATTCCCTATAGGGAAATTCGCTAAAAGAAATAAGAAAAATTTCAAATAAGTTTAAAATGAAGAAAAAGTTTAGAGAAAATGAGTAGATGAAATTGTAATTAAATGAAAATTTGTAAAATTGTGAATAAGTGCAAAAACTTGAAATTTGTTTTGTAAATTCCCATACAATGTGAAACTTTGTCGGAGGAATAAATTTATTATTATTATTATAATTTGAAGTTAGGTGATGGACTTTAAAGACACCTCATATATTTTCATTATACATATGAAAATGAACGGATAGTGTTTTTGGCTTCTCGGGACCTCAAAATTAAAAAGTAACATGGTCCCGGGCTTAGGTCTTACCATGGCTACTACCGTAATGGCATTGACTATGTACACTAACGTGAATAGACCTCTCATCCAATGCATTTAGTTTGAGGCAAACATTTGGAAGTTCGGTATACGCGGCACCAGAGTCGCTGTCATCGATGTTGTTATTATTCAGCTGAATTTACAGTGCTGCAAAAACACTTTACCTAAACATAAACATAACTTTCAGTTATAAAATGTTTCATCCTTGGTTGAGAACAGTGGTAAAACTGATTTATCTATCATGTAAGGTGTACTTCCATGTGCGCCGCATTAGATCGCACCACCGTCAATAGGTTTCACCACGCCTATGCTATGAGAAGTATACTCACGTTAGTGTACATAGTCAATGGTAATAGCGTATTCCCTATAGGAAAATTCGCCAAAAATAACACCACTGTGCCTAAGTTCATCTTACGTATATTTACGTGATTTCCTCGTAAATAAATAATTCCACGATGGGTTTTCAATAAGTAGATAAGTATAGAAGGTAGATAGCAAATTACATAACAATAATATTAAACACTTTACGTGGTCAAATTAAGTTAAAGGCCTTTGTTTTTATTAAAAATATTAAGGTCTTGATCCATATGTTTTGGTTCAACCAATGAGAACTTGACAAATCTTCCAAGAAGAAAACAATAGCAGAAGCTTCCTACAAAAGTTTAAAACAACAAATAATAATAATTTAGTGTTGTAATTAAATTTATTGATAACTCATTATCATTTCGTTGCTAAACGTTAGTGATTATTTCTAAGCTGATAAATAAAATATAGTTAGTCATGTCTAGTTTCAATGTTTACCATTTAATAAGTTTATTTCTCTGCTTGATTTCACCTGACACCGCACAAGGTAAGGTTAGGTTTATAGGTTACTACATTATTATTTTACTGAATGCTGCTGGGTTCCAAATAAAATGTTTAAAATTTTAATTATTGTTGTAACAATCTTTTAGTTGGCTAGTGAAAATTTTCATATCAGTTTTTAGGGCTAGTTCATATAGCCTAACTTACATTATCTATCTTCTTATTTCTATTAGGGTTTCGTCTGTTACGTCCCCTTTTCTCTCGACCTACTGAACTGATTTTTAAGATTGAGGTGTCATTTTAAAGCTTAGGATATACCTCAGTGACGAATCGTAATTAAAAAAGTCGTATTGTTTGGGTTTTCGCCTCTCTCGCCTTTGATTTATTTCTAGAGCTCGCTTTAAAATGTTGACCAACTTTTATTGCAAGTTCTTCAATGTGAATTGTAATTTAACAGCTGATTACCTTTAGATGAATTTTAAAAGTCAGATAGTAAACAAAATAGATCTCTGTCACTTCATAATCAACATCCACGTACTGTAGGTGAGTTACACTCATACAGAATCATAAAATGCGCAATTCGCGCACGGGCCACCTCGTATTTCTAATTAATTGTGCAAGGATTCAGAGGTGTCAGAATCTCTTTTTTAGTAGATAGGCTAAGGGCCAGGACCTGGGCTGGGGTTTTTTTTTTTTTTTAAATCAAATCTAGTGTATTGTGTTGATATAGATTATAGGTACCGTACTTAATTTAAACTAGGCTTAGTTAAGAGCTTATACACATGTTAGATACATAATTGGATCAATGACTAAAAGTTTTAGGTGTAAGTTATGCCTATAATTAAGAGGAGGGTTTTGGAATTAAGGAGGGCCTCTCAGTAGTCTGAACGATATTCAGCGTTCTTCTTCAATAAGTTATAGGCCTAATGGATATATCAACAGCCATCTTATCCATTATGTTATGTTGGAGAATGTGTGGTGCTAGGCCTCAGTTATTACACATATGGTACCGGTATATATCCTTGGATATAAAGTATCTTCTACATTCATGTGAAGGGGTCAATTAACTCATGATTAGCTACCAACTCTTCTGGGTAAGAAGGTCTTTAAAAAATATATTGAAAAGCATTTAATGACTTGGTTTGACGTTTTGTTATGGACTTGTTTAATTTTATTTTAATGGGAAAATTTACTGGTACTTAGTGTTAACTAGGCCTAGATAACTTTTCTCTTGAGCCTCAAGTAGGCTAACTTATGTGCTTCATAATGGATTTTTTGGGATTCACAGTGAAATTTTATGGCACAATAACTTAGTGGTTCATTGAAATCACGTGCAGCATGCAGAATGCTTTTCACGTATTCGACAGTGCTTAATCCATTTATAATTTATGTCAATGCTTAACCTTGGCTAATAGGTAATATAAATTTTTTGATTCTATAAGCATCTTATTTGTTCCTATTTGTATTTATAAAAATGAAACTCTTAGTTTTTAAATAGGTAAGTTATTTTTTTATAGTACCGTAGGTAGTTTTTAGAACAAAATTTTTATTTCTATAAAGACTACATGTTTTCTTTTACCTTGGGTTTCTGCAAGTTTTACGCTACGGTATGACGGTAGGCCTACTATAATTTTTTAACTTAAATTTATCCGGCCATCCATTCTTTTCATATAATTCATCTGTTATAGAGTTGAATCGCATGATTATTTCCAATTATATTTATTCTTAAATCATCTGCATATAAGAATGAAAGATTTCTTTGGCTGGAAATAATTGATAGTAAATCATTTATGTAAATATTAAACAACAAGGGTCCAAGACATGAGCCCTGCGGTACTCCAACTTTAATTTTAATTCAACTTTTAAAACCCAAACCAAGTAGAACAACTCAACACCTGTAATCTTCACCTATAATTAATCTTAAAATTAATGTAATCTTAACGCAACACCAGTAATCACTCTATAATCTTGACTTTTATTCCACAGTCTCCTAGATATTAAAATTTGCTTTAAAATGAGATATCGAAGAATCTTTTTCAACCAATAGTGAAGGCGTAGCGGATGTTTCAAATTTAAAATTATTAAAACTGATTGCGGGGTTCTGCAGACTCTTAACTTATTATTTAACTTAGGTTCTATTTTATAATAAGCCTATAAATAATTTATACAAAAAAACTTTTTTATTAGACAGACTTCTTAATTTTTAATAAAAGTAATTTCTCTCTAGTTATTGTGTGAGAAATTTGCACAAAGTACTTAGCCTACCTCTGTAAAATTTCACATTTTACAACAATGAGCTCATGGCATCAATGAACATTTATAACTAATATCATGCTTGTATTTTTAGCAACAAAAGCTGCTGAGTATGTTACTTGTGGTTCTGTCTTAAAGTTACTTAATACAGACTATAAAGTTAGACTGCACTCTCACGATGTCAAGTATGGAACGGGCAGTGGTCAGCAGTCAGTTACAGGAACTGAATCTCAAGAAGATGTTAATTCTCATTGGGTCATTCGAGGGGAAACAAAAAAGCAGTGCATGCGAGGGTAAGCATTGAATGGCTTTGTTTTAGCGAATTTCCCTACAGGGAATACATTATTATTCATACATTCACAATAAGACTTTTCTTCACCTTTGACCATGATACTTTTTTGTTGAGGTCCAAAGAAGCCAAAAAACACCAAAATGGTTCTGTAGCCATTTTTGGAGAAAAAATTAACATAAGATAAATGTTTACGGAATACTCTGCAATTCATCATTATTTGTGATAAACGTCTTACGATTCAAACTACTTATTTAAATTACCAAACTCAAATTTATTTAATGTCAACATGCCACACTTAGTACATTATATACAAATTGTAATGTATTCTCTGTTTGAGGAGGATCACTATAATAAACAAGTCAGAGTAGTGTATATGGTTAAATAAAAAAACAGATTTTAACTACACAACTAGTACTCCATTAAAAATTAAACGTACGTTCTGCTGAAGTGTGTTACCATTGTAAAACTACACTCAGCCCTGATACAGTGGTGGCTCTATCAAGTCCTTGTTTTACATATTATTTCAAGTTAACATGTCTAAGGGAACCTCATTTTGAAAGAACTTAATGATTTCCTTCCTAATATATCAATTACTTAATCTAAAACTAAAGTTAAGTTTTCAGGTTATTATTGGTTATCCAGATATTCTTATCTTATTTTGACTTTTCCAGGGAACCAATAAAATGTTCAGGTGTGATTCGTTTGACACATTTAGCAACAAATAAGAACCTTCACTCTCACCACTTCTCGTCACCTCTGTCTGGCAATCAGGAAGTCTCCGCTTATGGGACTGAAGGTAAATTATCTACTATATGAAACATTTTTGGGACCTTACCTCTTCTTTTTCAAATCCTTGAGTCCCCTTACCTCTTCTTTTTCAAATCCTTGAGTCCGTGACTGGCAGCCACCAAGGTGATAGTGGATTAGGCCCACTCAACCCTTCCTAGGGTAAAATAAGAGAATGCCAAACGACAGAAATTCATTATGTCATATAAAGAATCTGATGTGTTATGTTATGACTGGGACGGTGGCGACGTCCTGTAATCCAGCTACTTGGAGGTCACAAATTGTGGATAGTTATAAGCGATGGCTTGTGGATGCGATATTCCCTGGTGGGGATTAACGTCCGCACTAGTGAATACTAGTTCATCCATAAAGAACATCCTCATAATTAGACCAATTCGTATATAAGAGGTCAAAATTGTGGTTCGGATCCCACGTTAAACTGTAGGTCCCTAGATACCATTGGCTGTTGGGCTATGAATTAACAGTCCTGTTTAAGGAGAATGTCGGCCTTAGTCAGTAACAAGACTACAAGATCGCGCCACAATCATCCTACACTCATCTCTCATTCATACTTGGCTTTATACTACCTATTGAGTTAGGTCGCCATTTCAATAAAGGTATTATGTTGTAAGAAACTTAAAGGCCCGTTTACACGTGGCTAGTATTAGCAGCTAATTGAGTAGCGCTTCTAAACTGGCCCCGTGTCAATGCTCCACTAGCAAAAATTACAAATAGCACGCTAACAGTTAACTCGCTGCTAGTCGGTTTTGATATGCATCCACCGCAAAGAGGTTTTTACGTTTTTTCCAGACCCTTTATTTGTCGGATTTGTCACATGATAGGCAAAAACGTAAACAAACCTCTTTGCGGTGGATGCTTGTGAACGCCCTCAATCATAACACTAGAAATCAACTCATGTTAGATGTGCCATATAGTAATTTAAGTAAATCTCAAAATAGTTTTTATATTGTAAGTCTGAAAATATTTAACAAGTTGCACAATTAAAGTAAAATTTTAGATTTTAAACTATTTAAATTAAGGAGTTATGATCGTTTATGCCTAAATCCTTTTTATCATCTAAATGAATTTCTTAGTCTTAAGTTTGTTCATTTTTAGTCAAATCCCTTTTATTCTTGTCTGTGATTGTTTATACATTAGGCCTGTTAGTTTCTTTAACAACCTCTTGTACAATTCAAATTGTTGATTAATCACAGTTAGTTATTTGATTGATCTCGTTGTTGATCACTTTGACGTTGTCTATTGCATTCATGTAAATGTGCTAAGAGACAATAAATAATTCGGATTTCTTATAGCAACAAGATACCGTTACTTGGTGTAAGCGTTTGAATTTTTCAGGCCTAAATTTGTTTTTAACAGTTATCGAATACTTAAACACTATAATCCCCGTCACTGCCGCAAACTTTTGTATTATGGGTTTGTAGTTTTTGGTCCTACATTTAAGCACATGAAGCTGTCATTCATTGATATGGTATCAATGTATAGACTACAGAATCATAGATGTGATATTATTGGAACTAAATTATATAGTGCATTCAAACTTTAAAAAATCAAAATTGTCTTCAAGTATTTCAAACAGCTGGTAGTTGGTAATCAGATTAAGAACTTCTTTCAATTTTATGTCACTCTTGATTTTTTCACAGAGCAAGTGAAACACATTACTCATATTGTTTTATATATTTATTTCAATATTTCCTTGATGAGCTCTTTTGCGTCCATGCTTAAAAATCTATTAAAATTAAGACAACTAATTTATAACTGATGAAAATTTTATTCTGCCTATGCTTTAGAATAATGTATGTGGAAATTAACAAGTACGCGTGTTATTCGGTTTTATACCTACACTTTTGTTCTAAACTATTAACATCGCAAACTAAACTAAAAAGATCACAGAATGTATAATAATTATCTTGCCCACAATTTTGCCGGTCATATAATTTTGCTCCTTGCCTTTTTTAATTTTATGATCACATGTTTTATGCAATAATCTGAACATACTTGTAATGTAAATATTTATGGAATTGTTCTAAAATGCTACTATGATTTAATAGTTGATTAAAGCCTTGATTTTCTTAAAAAAGTTTGTTTTTTCTTACAACACTACAGTTTAATAAACTATTTTAGACTACTCAAGCCTGAAACATTTATCATTGATGCTAATACAACTGAGTCTAATCAAAAATGGACACACTGGCATAAGATATTTGAAAACTTCCTACTGGCAGCAAAAGTTATAGATGAGAGGGACAAACTAAAATGCTCATGAATCATGTATCATCAAATGTGCTTTATCGACCTTAAATTTATGTCAAACCAAAGAATAAAGTGTTTGCAAGACATTGCTTACTTACTGAAAAACAAGAACATGGAGGAAGCATCGACCAGTTTTATGAAAAATTAAAGAAACTAAGCGCAGACTGTAAATTTAAAGCAGTAACTGCCAATAAGAATCGAGATGAATACATCAGAGATTCATGCATTAACGGCCTACAACAATAATAATAATAATAATAATAATCTTTATTGTATAAGGCATCATTGATGCATTACAATATATATATAAATACTTATGCACATATATAGGCTGCTAATTTACAACTATTTTAAAATATTCATTTGTGGAATAGAGACAGTTTTCTGTTAATAATAGTTTGATGTATCTCTTGAATTTTTCTGTTGATAATCCTTTAACTTCTTTAGGTAGAGCATTAAAAAATTTTACATTTAAATATAAATACATTTTTTGAGACTTTGCATATTTTAATCTATTAATTTTTAAATGGTTCTTTGATCGTGTATTGTGTTCATGACATATGTTGTTTTCACTGTAATTTTGAATATTTTTCTTAAGATGTATTAGAGACTGGAAGACATATATAGATGGAACAGACATGATGTTCAATTTTTGAAATAAAGGTCTACAATGTGTTTTGGATGGGACTCCACAAATGGTTCTCAAAGCCTTTTTTTGAATTTTGAATAGTTGAATTGAATTTTTTGATTTTCCCCACAACAGTGTGCCATAACTGAGTATAGAATGAATGTATGCATAGTAAACTTGAATTAAGACTTCTTCACTGACATTGTTTTTCAGTCTTCTAAGACAGAATAGACCTTTGTTCAACTTCTTCATGGTAAGCTGTATGTGTTCTGTCCAATCAAATTTACTATCCAACACAATTCCTAGAAATTTTAGTGAATTTAAATTGCAATTATCCTTAAAATTGTTTGAAAAGCTAAAATGGATATTTTGGGTTTTTGATAAATTTAATTTTAGTTTGTTTGCATTGCACCAATCCTAAATTTTGTTTATAGTTAACGTCAATGTTTTTTCAATTTCTTTAATATTTTTTGAAGATACTTTAATTCCGATGTCATCAGCAAATAGGAATGTTTCTATGTCTTCACATAAGATGTTCATTGGTAAATGATTAACATAAATGTTGAATAGTAGGGGGCCCAAGGAAGATCCTTGAGGAACTCCATAATTTACAACCTTTGGTTCAGAAAATATACCATTTAATTCTACGTATTGTAATCTATTTGTCAAAAATGATTTTATCAGAGATAATGAAGTATCATCAAAACCATAATAAGATAATTTTGTGAGAAGAATGTCATGAGAAATTGTATCAAATGCTTTTGATATGTCAAATGAACTCTTTGAACATCGGTGTCTACCCCCGGAAACTGTCCTCGATCAAGCAAGATCCCTTGAAATGGCTTCTCTTCAATAAAAAATGTATGAAATATCTCACTCATCGGTAAATGTGACACATTCCATTGAAAATCATACATCAGTTGGTAAGTTGAATGGTTTAGAAATAGGCACATCTGCTGCAACTAAAACCACTGAAAGGTGCTACTTATGTGGTATGGCTAGACATCCCAGAATTCATTGTCCCGCTAAAAATATAGAATGTCACCAGTGTGGTAAGAAAGGGCACTTTTCTAAAGTTTGCAAATCTAGTTTTAATAATAATTACAAGCAAACCAGTGATAGTAATAAATCAACCGCTTCTTCTGTTGTTGCTGCTGCTCCTTCTTCTTTGTCTAAAGCTACTTTACAAATAACCCTGAATGGTATTTTAACAGATGCCCTAATCGACACTGGCAGTTCTGAGAACTTTATTAATAATGAGTATGCTAAATCTTGTAAATTTAAGATATTTCCTAAAAGCGGAACTGTTTCTATGGCATCTGCTGCTTTATCTTCAGAAGTACTTGGCATATGTAAAGTTAGTTTAAAATTAAAGAGACATGAATATAATCAAGTCTAGTTAACGGTTCTTAAGGGAGTCTGTGCCGATGTCATAATAGGACACGATATTTTAAAACAACATTCAAGTATTGAAATTGTGTTTGGTGGTTCTAAATCCTCTCTTTCTGTATGTAGTTTAACCGCAGCAATTGTCCCGCCAGCTAATATTTTAGCAATTTAACGATAGACTGTAAACCTATAGCAACTAAATCTAGCCAACAAGATCCTCAAGATGCTGAACTCATTAAAGCCGAAACTGAGTTAGGTTACTTGATGAAGGAGTAATTGAGCCGAGTCGGTCTTCATGGAGGGTCCAAGCGTTTGTAGTAAGCAATGATTCAGAAAAGCCAAGAATGGTTATTGACTACTCACAGGCATACTACATCTCTATCATTATTGTCAGCGATTTTAATATTGACGGCTTGGAACCATCTAGAGAAAAGTCAGAGGTAAAGAGGTTCTAACTACCTTCAATGTGGAAAGGGAAATCCTTCCTCCGAGCAGAATAACCAGCAGCTCAGTCTCTTCAATTGATATATGCTGTTGTTCTTTCCATCTCAAAGATGCTTACAACACCCATATGGTGGCAAACCTACATATGGAAGGCAAACCTACTTTTCACCCCCATTGAGTTTATGGGGAAAATTAAAAAGTGTCGAATATTTATATAATTTGATATTTACCTTACCTTACCTAACCATTACGTTTCCTAACAATTAACATTTTCTAACAATATTTCAAGGCAGCAAACCTACATACTCATTCCTATGGTGTTTATGGGAAAATACAAAATCTCAATCTCTATGGAAATTTGGTGAGTAAGCAGGTCTGCTGCGACGAGGGTGTATATTCAATACGGTTAAAGTTAGAAATTGAGTTCTTGTACACTTTTCTGTATATGTATTCTTGTACTAAAACAATCAAATGTTTATTTATTTTCCTATTTTTATTTTGGTTAGTTTGAATTAACCGGTACTTTCCCTTTAGTGGTAGTGATATTGTTGTAATAATCATATTCCCTATCAACCCGCTCTCCTCCTATACCCCAAAATATTTTAGATCCCCCCTGCGATTCTTGTTGGAAGCAAGTGAAGAAGTATTTAACGGGTCTTCCTCAAAAATTTTTTTTTAA
Organism: Neoaliturus tenellus; assembly: GCA_030545055.2. Classification (NCBI taxonomy): domain Eukaryota; kingdom Metazoa; phylum Arthropoda; class Insecta; order Hemiptera; family Cicadellidae; genus Neoaliturus; species Neoaliturus tenellus. Next base: position 67,261,805 of record CM061533.1, on the reverse strand, counting down.
ATTTTGTTAAATGGCATTTTTAATTACTTTCATTTAGTTATTATTGTAACTGCTTGATTTATTAAGTTATTTTAATAGTTTTTCTCCCGTTTTATTTTTTACCACGCCAAGTGACTAAGGTACGTGATATCACAACTATTACCACATAACACCTCCAAAACCACGAAGGACAATTTGTAGAATATTTGAACATTTTCCAATGGCAGAGTCATTTTCAAGTGACCAAACAATTTATCTTACAAATATGGGACTATTTTTTATACTTTTTCACAGCACCAAGTGCTAACGTGCTTGATGACCTCATGCCCCTCGACAATTCTATTACCAATCTAAAAATTATATTATCAAATATGGTGGGCTACCATTAGATTAATATGTTATTTGGTGGTTTGACGAACTGATCGACTTCATGATGGATTTTAATAATAATAACATTTATCCCACTGACAATATTTGACTTTGTATGGGAATTTACATTGTTATGAATTTAATTTTTCACAAATTAAAAAGTTTGTGAATACCAAAATTAACTTTGAAAGAATAATGCTGAATTGGTTTCCAAATCATCAAAATAAGTAGTTTAAGTAATAATTTATTTAAACCTCCTAACTCTGTGGTTTATCTTCTATCTTCTCTTGTGGATTCTCTAAAGTTTATTTCTAGATAAAAATGTTAAATGTATAAATAGGCTCAAGTCAAAATGATGTAAGTTTAACATTATATTTTTTTGTTACCATGCCTTTAATTTTTAACTTCGATTTTTTATTAGAAAAGATTTAAAGTTTGAAAACAAATATTCAGAACTTCTATTAATATTTTGTTCCCAATAATTAATGAATCGGGCAATTCTTTCTGGATTTTCCAGGAGATGGAGACACTGGTGACCACTGGATAGTGACATGTGACGGAGATTTCTGGGAAAGAGATGACAAGATCATGTTGAAACATGTTGATACTGATGTGTAAGTCTAGTAGGTTAACTTATGAATTGTAGCGTATTATTATTACAGATTTATTAGGATTTATATTATGATAGGACGTATTATAATAGCGTATTTTCTATATTATTTATAGAACAGCAAACACTGCCATGACAAAATATTAAAAGCAACTTACTGAATTTGATATGCTACCGTAAGATATGATCGACCTCTTTTAACAAAATTGTTATTTTTAGATCATTATCACAACCTCGGCTTATACAGAGAAAGTTTGTATATTCCTAGAAAACGGTCGGTTACTTAATCCGACCTTCGGTTGGTTGGTTAAGAGAGCTTGCACTGTAATTATCTTTTGTTACATTATTGAATTTAAGAGGTTTTTTAAAAGATCCAATGAGGACTGCACCTTACAATGCGTATTATACACCGATTGCAATGACACTTTTTGGCAGGTGTTAAAAAATTTTGATTTAATTCTTTGCTCATTTTTTGTTGTTATTTCGTTGCCTTGAAGGCAAGCCATAAGACCAATGTTAAAAATTAAAATTATTGGAAATTAATTTTAGACAAAAATTGTTTTTTCTGGGATGGGGGCGGTTTATAAACTTATTTTTATGCCTCCCCCCAATTCTAAAATTTGCCGCCCCCCTAATTCTGTCGCTCTATGATAAAAAGCTATGAGAAAAATGAACAACTGATTTTTGACTCTATGGCAGTAAGAGTTTAGCTTTCTTTCCACTATTATGTACCAAATACAGATGATAGCATTGTTACGCAGTAAATAATAATTTTCATATCATTTTTACCTAACAACTTTGTTATTAAAAGTTTAAGCCTAAAAAAATCATGTAATATAACTTGTAAAGCTTAGTTAGTTTTAATGTTCACGCTAAATAGGCCATTACCCTGGGTGTCCATGAAGTCTTGCCCTGATTAAGAAACCGAACATTATAAAAACAATTTTTGGTAAGATGATGTTTTATTTTTAGTTTTAACAATAGTGACCTTGGGTTACCTGTAAATCTGTAAATCTATTGGGTTAAATGAAAATCTTAAAAATTTTGTTTTATTAATAATCTTTTAAGCGAATGTCCCATAGGGAATAAGCTATTACGGTAGGTCTCATAGTAAGACCTAAGCCCGGGACCAAGTTACTTTTTCGTTTTGAGGTGCCCAGAGGCCAAAATTAATAGTCATTAAAATTATATGTATATGTATGTATGACACGACAACTTTCGTAAACACGGTCCGATCGAGACCAAATTTGGTAGAGATGTGTAATCCTACCTTCATTTGGATGGGTTCATAAACCAGATATATCGACCTACTGGAAGTAGTTTTGGGGGTTTTGTACCCCAAGATGGGTTTCTATTATTTTCCCTTTCAGAGTTTCTAAATTCGAAACTGGGGAAGAACAAAAGAAACTCTTAGACAAACAAAGAAATCCAGAGAGGTCAATAGTGTCATGAACGAGGTGGCAATTTAGTGAGGCCATCATTATTTGTTTTTGTAGTGCAAAAACAAATAAATAAATTACCGTTAAATAAATTGCGTGGTTATTCAGCCGAGCTTAGGTATTAACAAATTAATGAAGGAAAACTAGATTAAATTCCCTTGAAAACAAGATATGTAAGATGCATGTGGCTATACTAGTGTCCATTCACTAAAGCTATGAAATCAGGGCAAGACTTTGGACACTCAGTACATATATAACTGGTGATGGTAGGGGAATATGTTGATTACAGTTTATCGAGAAATTTTTGGGGAGATTTTCAGCGGGATTAGTTTGGCACCCCCGTTTGGTTTAGATCGACGACCTTGCAGTTCTGTTTTGAAAGTCACTTTTCTCTTCTGTGCAGGTACTTGTCAGTTACTGGCAACACGTACGGACGACCAATCAACGGGCAGTATGAGATTGTCGGAGTGCAGTGGCCCAATTCCAACCCGGTGCATTGGAAAGCTTCGGAGGGGCTGTTCATACATCCGTCGGACTTCAACCCCAAGAAACAAGTCCACATCGAACATACAGAACTGTAATCGAATTTAATTCTGAAAAATGTATTTATTGATGTGAGCACCAAATTTTTCAATGTAAAAAGAGCTGTGATTACCTACCTGGTTTTATAACAGGTTTTTTGACAACATGGACATGGTATTTTAAAACCATTACGATAGTACAGTGATACTTCGTAATTTAAATTAAAATCATAACTCTTTATTCAAGACAGTACATATTATGTACAATGAATGACATCAATAATATTTATTGATGCATACAAATAATAATATTCATGTGAGTAAGGTGTCAAATGAACTTCACAATGGAGCAATGGAGCAACTTATTATAAATAAGTTGTACCTAAATCTTTCTTTATGATAGAAAAATTAAAAACTTTTATAAATGACTACTATGTGTAATTACTTCAAAAATCCTCAAAATTTTAGAGAGCCTGACATATTATATTTGTAATTTTATTTTTATTCTGGGTATGGAACTCTCACTCTTAAATTATATTTTTATCATTCTGCACAAAATCAGAAATGTTTTTTGTTCTCTAAATAGTACCAAAAACGTTTTTTTTTTTTGTCCTAGGACTGAAAAATCGGATGGAATATTTTTTAGGTCCTAGGACTGAAAAATCAGCTGTTTTCTAAGTGTTATAATTTATTAAATTTCAATGCAGAACAGTAAAATTCAAACTTTATAAAAAGCATTGTTTGTAATTAACAATGCAAACACTGTATATTACTTACTTTGTAAGTATAACCTGGAAAATATTACTTTATAGTTAATATTTTTAACGAATAAAAGTGTAATTCCGCATTATGATAAATAACGTTTTACATCACTCGGAGCAAAAGTGTCTTTTTAGTGCTTAATTGTTTTTAAAAACTCGGCTGCGCCTCATTTTTAAAACACAATTGCACACCAAAAAGAGCCTCTTTTGCTCCTAGTGATGAAAACTACTATTTTATTGTAACCTGTTTATTCGTGATACAATTGCGTAAATGGCTGTTTTGAATGCATGCAGTGTGGGGCTGACTGTCAAAGTTATCAGTTCATTTTTACAATGTACTTAAACTGCAAAACCCGTTTAAGTCAATAAATTATTGATTTGATTTAGAGTGGTAATAATATCACTATCGATTTGATTCAAATCATTGATACATTGTTTTTGGTTTAATTCTGTTTGTAGCTTTCAGTACACAAATCTTTAGGTAGGTCTAACCTAACTCAAATAAAATTGTAACAATCATCTGATGTTTTTAGTAGTATAAGGTTCACCACATAAGTTGAAGGTTGTTATAGTGTCATAGTAATAAAGCTATTAAATTTCCATCACTTACAACCAACTATAACGCTCCTTTCACACATCACGGTTTTGCCCGTACGATTAAAAATCGCACGGCGGACATTCCAATAGAATCTTATGAGACCTTTCACACAGGCACGCCAACGGTTTTCAACCGGCTGCCAATTACTTGTAGGGTGTTGACGGACGGTTTTTAATCGTGCGGTTTTTTCCCGCACTGCTAAAAACGTGATGTGTGAAAGGAGCGTTACTCTTCACAGTTAACAGCTGTTTCAAAAAGACTGCTTTACATTGATGTTCCTTTATTTTTGTATACCTTTTCATTGTTATTTTGTTACCAAAATAGCAACCCATAAGACCAATGTTAAAAATTACGATTTTTAAACTAAAATTTAGACCAAATCCAATTTTTCCTGGGATTGAAGCTGTTTATAAACTTATTTTTGGGCAAAAACACTCTTAATTGCAAAGTTTAAGCAAGATTTTAAGATTTTGATGTTCCAACATCTCAAAATCTATTTTGAGAAGTTGGAACACACATCCCTTCAGACAGTGCTCGTATTATAGTATAGGATTTAATTAATTTTTGGTACTAACAGATGAAAACATTTCAAATACAAGATAAACAAAGAACAACTTAGGAGGAGGTGTATTGGTCAAAATTCATTAACTTTTAACTGTGTATTTATTGAAGATGGTATGATTAAAAGTACTGCTTTCAGCTCAATATTTATTCAATCAAGTTATTGGCTACAAAGCAAAATAGAACGTTTTATTACGACGTTCAAGACAATCATATTTGCATTGTAACACAGCCTTTGTTATTTGAGTTTAATGCAAAAAATGAATAAGTAAGTACGCAAAACAAGAAGCAAACATTTATAAATATTATAAAAGTGCAGTTAGGAGCGATCTATCAGATTTCAAACTAATTAAAAGAACTAGTGGTGCTACGAAATGGGAACATGAGCGAGGCTCACAAGTTGAATTTTGGGCCTGCAGCGGCTAAACTTAGACGAGTAACGCTCATAAGTTGTGGTCCGTCGTGTTCTGGTGCTCCGATCGATTACGCGACCGGCAAACTAGGGAATTCGCCCCTGAAGACGTTGAATGTTGTTTGGTTCCACGAAATATTGGGAGTTCGTAGAGACAGTATATGTGTGTGTATGTGTTTTTGTACATTTCATTAACGAAGTTGGATTCCCAACGCATTATTGGACTTGTCATCTTGCACTACAAAACAAAAAAGGTGAGTGATGCCCATGAATAGGAAGGAGAGAAATAACGCTCATAAGTCGGTGTCAATGGGTTAAACCAAGATTTATCAATATTTAAAGGAGATAAGAAAACATTGTTATATAAATTTATAAAATTTCATATAAAACATCTTTGAAACAATACACTGAGTTTGATGCTGCTTTTCTCGAGGATATAGGGTAGATGACATATGGAACTAATTAAGATTTACGAACTGTAGTATTCTTGAGGCAGGAGACTAAACCATTCCTGTTCAAGAATTGCAGAATCTGTTGTCCAAATCTGGTTGAGGAGCTCCCAGCCTCGTGGTTGGGTGGTTAGAACGTAGTCATTGGTAGGGTACAGAGAATGAGTGTAAAGCCCCAGGACTAGACTCTGGCAGAGTCTGGCGCACACACATACCTGCGAGGGAAACAATGATATGGTGTTAATCTTCAATTCATGCTTTTGTGAACTGAAGTCTGTGGGTGGCGCTGGAATACTACCTTCGGAAAAAGTAACTCAAAGAAAAACCGTGTTGTCACGAGGGGCGTACCTAAAAGTGCCATTGAGTTTAGCTAGTTTAGCCGGAAAAGTACCCCCAGTTTTATAAATACATTATCATCTTATTTGGTTGCTATAAATCAACTTTATGGAAAAGCAAACGCCTACTAGATTTTGGCCCCCAGAAAAGTATCCTTATAAAATCTATACTCAGAATACAACCCCCAAAAGATCGAGACCCAGGACACTACCCCCAATGGACTAAACCTGGAATTTTATCCCCAAAAGGTACACCACACATAAAAATTCTGGTATTTAACAACTGGTATACTATGTAGGTGTGCTGGTATTTTTAACAATTTCTATTTTATTTACAAATGGACGCTTATTTTATATAAACTTCTTGTCTGACTTTTTGCAGCGTTTTGGCTAAACTAATGGCATACTCCTTTATGAATAATAGACAACGATTCTTTATGTGTAACACAACTCCTCCCTTATTTCTAGGCCAATTTTAGGGAATTTCCCTATAGGGAATATGCTATTACATTAGTAGTCACGGTGAGACTTTAGACCGGGACCATGATACTTTTTTGTTTTGAGGTCCCTAGAAGCCAAAAACATTGTTAGTTCAAATTGATATACAGGGTGTTTCAGAACTCCCTGACAATATTTTAGGGCATTGTTTCTGGGTTAGAAACATATCTCAATATTATATTTAAATTGTCCGGAAGTATTTAGTTACTCACACAGCCGCCATTTTGTTTTTTTCACATAGTAATTTTTATTTCCGTAACGGATGGTTGTATTAAATTCATATTTGGCATGAATCTTTATTATATCAATGTACATTTCCGGGAAATCAAAATGGCGGCCATTTTAAATTTTCAAACGCAAATATCTCATTTTACAAGACACAAAAAAGTTGACATATTAAATTATCTAACCAATGGTACCAAGTTTGTAAAGATCTGACAACAAATAACGGAGTTATTGTGATTTTTCGCCATGAAAACATTGATCTTGCTGTTAAATGGCCTTAATTTGCATTGATTTTAATGCAAAATCAATGTTTCCATGAAGAAAAATCGCAATAACTCCGTTATTTGTTGTCAGATCTTTACACACTTGTTACCATTGGTTAGATAATTTAATATGTCAACTTTTTTATGTCTGGTAAAATTTTTATAAAATTTTCCGATTTTGAGATATTTGCATTTAAAAATTTAAAATGGCCGCCATTTTGAAAATATACAGCGGAAAAAATTAATTTTTTTCCTGGAAATGTACATTGATATAATAAAGATTTATGCCAAATATGAATTTAATACAACCGTTAATCTGTTACGGAAATAAAAATTATTATGTAAAAAAAACAAAATGGCGGCTGTGTGAGTAACTAAAGACTTCCGGACAATTTAAATATGATAATGAGATATGTTTCTTACCCAGAAACAATGCCCTAAAAAATTGTCAGGGAGTACTGCAACACCCTGTATATGTATATATCTATATATTTTTTTACTTAGCTTAAATAAAAACAACTGCCAAATCGCAACTCACATTTGGTGAGAGTTTCTTAATTATGAAAATTTTCCAGATCAAAGATGAGTGACTGCACAATAATGAAACTTTGCTTTAACTGACGTCATAGATAGAGCTAACTAATATGCATGCATTCATAGTGCTAGAGAATGGCAAACGTTATTTATTTTGTGAATAACTCCAGATATGGTGGTTTATAGTGGTGCAATTTTTTCAAAACATTATAAGGTTGACTTCAAGTGAAACCTTCAAAAAGACAAACGTTGATCTGATGGCATTAACAAGTCAATCAGTGAAATTGATTAAAAGTACAATTTTACTCAACCAATAACCAGGTCTCAATTTCAGTTCAGAATAGATTCAATACAAATGTGTTTGATAGAATTTATTTCTTTAATGCAAAGTAATAATCAAACTAGATCAGAAGCAAGGGTGAAACTCAACTATATCTCACATTTACAATTGAAAACTTGTGTCGAGTACCTTGAGGAGTTTGAGTTGGTCCATGGGTAACGGATGTACAGAGCAGTACCCGGCCACCACATGGGTCCCGGACCGGACCTGGCAGCTCTGCAGTATCATGTAGGCCGTCGCCAAGGCCAGCTCCATCACGTACGCAGAGTGGTGCGAGTCTCCGAGGTCCAGCACTGCGCCGATGTGCCACTCGTCACCGTCTTGCTCGCACAACAGGTTTTGGTCGTGGATGTCACCATGGATCATCCCTGATTGGAGGAGCAACATTGAAAGATGTTCACATTTTTCAGTTTAAAATTTACTAGAGATCGCCTCCTGATTGAAATTCGACCAAATGTCCAGTTGATCTAGACTCAAGAAATTTAAAAACATTTTATTACTGTTCTTTCTGTTATTACATTGTACATCTGTTCTTCCTGTTTTTCTAGCAGTTTTTTTTTTTTTTACAACAGATGTCTAATGATTCAATAAATTCTCCTTCCTCCATGAGATTAACATTGGAACTTTGAAAGCCTGTGGGACGTCGACCTGGAGTCCGATTTGAATTAGAATGGGATTCTGCTCGATCATCTACAGAACTATATGTTTCTGACGGTATGCGTGGATTTCTCCTACGATGAACACGAGCTGAGGAAAAAGGAGGAAACAAAACATGCTTGCCTATTAATATATAGATAGATGAAACCACAATATGCAAGACGTATGTTTTTAAGAATTGGATTAATATTGCTGCAGGGATGGACTTATTTTAATGTGATTATACCAGGAGGAATAGTGGAAAGCAGCATGCACTACTATTGATAATCTGACTTTAAATCTTTTTTATGTGGTTAACAAACAAAAAAACACTTCAATGCAGAAGTAAATTATACAGAATCCTACTTTAAACATAAATATGTCATTTTCTCTAGCCATTGTTACTAATGCCATTTACTCAACAGATCACTCTCTCTCGTGGTCTTACAATCACTCTTGGGGAGTATGCTTAATCTATGATAAAACCCAATTGATATGGACACCCCTTATTAAGAAATTTTAGTGCTGCTTATAAAAATCAGAGTATATACATTGTGAGAGTAGAATGAAGTGCTAGTGTTTTAGTAGCTTGCAAGTAAATAGTCAGATGGAAATTGGAACAGATGGGTCCCCCTTCATCCCCTTTCACGCTGCATTGTTATTTTTCATTGTTAATTTTACCTTATGTACTGATAATACAGTACTTCCAAAGCATTTCTGGATGGATTTGGCAACAGTGCATTATAAGTCTTGCCACATAAGTTGACAAATAGCCAAAATCAGCTGGGATCGGCAAGGGGGGAGAGGGGGGTACTTTTCCAGAAACATCGAGCTTACGTTACATGCATATTTTCATAGAACAGCTGATCATCCAATAATTTTAACTGAATAGTTGTGCAAATTCATTCCTCAGGGCACATGAGAGCGTGTTGTTGCATTGCGTGTTAGCCACCTTGTGTTCCGATGAGCGTTTTTAAAATTAAAGAGAACAAATCGTTGTGTACACATGCAACGCTCTAAGAAAAACCCACATGCGCACGAGTGTACATGCCCTCAAGTTATGTGGCGAGGGGAGGATTATAACTCTCATCAGACTGTTTTTGTAAAAAATTCTATAGTATTACTTCTCATCCTAATTACTGTTAATAATTGCTTCCTATCACCTCCCAAATAAAAATAAACATATTTGTTTAAAATTCAAAATAGTTCTGGCCAAAGAGTTTAATCCGGCCATTATAAATTATTTAGGCTAAATAAATATCTTTCTAAAGTTTAACTCCCTTGTTTTTAAGCCAACATAGGCTATTCTTCATGAGGAAAAATTAATGCTAAGCTTACAAATTGCTTTATATTTACCTGATTTAAGTGTATCGTATCTTGACAATACTTGATCTTCAAAACATTTAACTACATCATTTACTAATTGTATTCTATTGTCATTTTCTTCAAAAACAAATAGATATCTCTTGATATTTGAAACATTTTTTAGCATCCATAATGAAGAGTAATGTTCGTATGCTGGATGAGAATAACTCTGAAATATAAACAACTTTATTGCAATGGTTCATAAGATTGCTGGAATTGTTGAGTTGTTAGCTCTCAACTCATTAAGAGTCATCTTCAACAGGGGCGTACCCAGGGGGGGGGGATATCGGGATATATCCCCCCCCCCCCCCCCGAAATTCTAAAGGGGATATTTAATTTATTTTTTTTTTAAATTTTCAAGTAAAATATTATATAATTTATTTTTCCAATGTTAACATTTTTCTACTCTTAAACTTGAACGGTTTTAATATTAATATGTTCATAATTTAAGTTTCAAATGGGATGCTAGATAGGGTGTAGTTAGGGTGACCAAACGTCCCGGAAAACCGGGATTGTCCCGGTTTTTGATCATGTCATGCGATGTCCCGAAAAATTGTATCGGGACGCCCAAAAGTCCCGGAATTCTGTTTTTAAAGGGATTTTAAAAAATATTGAGACTAAAATAGGCTAATTAAAGTCTTGTAAATAAGCGGTTCCATTTCTATCCCTTCTCCAAGTATACAGTAACACAGTAATAGTAATCAAAATAGTAGCCTAATCTGAGTTGGCAAAAATTGCAGAATACTGTAATTGTTTGCAATCAGCCCACAACGCCAACACAGAGAGAATATTTTCGTTCATGAACATCCAATGGACAGATGAACGGAAAAGAATGGAAGTGGACTCGCTGGAAGCAATCCTCCAGATTCTTTATAATTATGACTGTGAGCAATTTTATAACTACGTTAAATAACAAAGACATGATCAAGAAGGCCGGAAGCAGACACAAAAATATTCCTTACTGCAAGGCCGATCATTATCATTCACAATCAGTGCTGATATCAAATGTAAAATTTAATCATTTGAAATCTTTTATTCAGGTATTTTTACCATAAATACCTACATTTTATATGTGGTCAATAGTATATATAATGTTTTCAATTACTGTAAGTTTTATTACTATCATTCGATGACACGAATTTTGAACAATGGTACATTTAATAGATTACTAGGGGTTTAAGTTAAGGAAATTTATGAAATTTTTTTGTGCAAATCTGTTACTGAACTGTAGTTAAAAACACTATGAATCAATCAAATTTTACTAAGCCTAATTCTTATCCAGGGAAAAATATTGACTTGTTGGTTGGGTTTTGGTATACGTCTTGTTTTGGGGGTGGGAGGGTACATGTTCGGAGCTGTCCCGGTTTCCTCTGTGAATGATTTGGTCACCCTAGGTGTAGTGGTAGCGGGATCAACGCCTTGTCACAACGAAACGCATACCCGCACAACACCCGAACACCCATTAGGTGCGACACGCCCATGCGACTGCTCACTGTGATTTGACAGACTCGGGTGAATCGTTTTTCTTCGGGGCCGTTCGGCAGTGGTCGGGGTGCGTTCGTGCCCGGCTTCGGCCGTCTCCGGCAATGCTCGTGAGGAGGCCAGCGACTACGGAGCTGCGCGGCTACGGTGTCTGGACGTCTGTGTCTGTACTTGTATATTTGCCAATCGGTGTCAAAAGTGATCAGTTTTCGTACGTTCCGGTCAGTTTTACCACTGTTTTTGTTAACTCCTGGGGCCCATTTCATAATAAACTACAAACTAATATTATTAGTAAATCAGCTGATCGCCTAATGCAAATCTTATGGAAATTACAAGTTACAACTTGTAACTTGTAACTAGTAGATTATTATGAAATGGGCCCCTGGCCTTCCTGTTTCAAAGTTGTGCAACTATCAATGAACACAATACATGAACAGTTAATGAAATGGATAAATTTGTGCATACAAAACCTCGTTTGGAAAGTAAACAACATGAAGTCCGTCGGCCTCCATCGCCTAATCCAGGTACTTCTACTAGAAGCAAAACTCGTGTTAGCGATGATAAATCAACAAATCACTTACCAAAGCCAACATCCCGGAGAAAATTTCAAAAATCGTGGGAAACAAATTTTTCCTGGATTCATTATGATACCACGATTGACAGGGTGTTCTGTAAAACGTGTAAAGATGGATTCCACATGTGGAATCCATAGACACGTGACGTATTCCACGTGTCTATGGTGGAATACGTCACAATCACAGTCAGAGATAAATAAATTTAAACACTTCCAAAATGCCAGTTCCAATTGGTTTGAATATGTCTGCCAAGGTGCACCATTTTGAGGTTAAACGTTTCTGTTATGGCTTTAATTTAATTATTTAGCAATTTTAGAGCCATGAGTAACGCATATTTATTGAAATTACAGTAACACTAATATGAATATTACTATTACTATCATCTAAAGTAAGTTAGTACAAATATTTTTATTGTTTTGATGTTATTTTCTGAGTGTCGTAAAATATACGTAATCCATACCCTACCTTTTTGGGCCCCCCCAAAAATTTTAAAAGTCGGCGCCCATGTTGTAAACACATTATTTGTATATTATGTAATTTTTTTATAAATATATTATTAGTATTATTATTATTATCATTAAAAAATGCTTCAAACCTCTTAAAATAATTTGTTCTTACGGTGAGCAAATATTTTTTTAAATTTCTTAAATAAATATTAATTTGTAACTAATATTTGTCATGACATTTGGTAGTAAAAAATCCCCGTTAGGTTTTTTGAGAAAATTGTTCCGATTTTTGGACGGGGTAAAACTATTCCTGATTTTGCGGGGTGAAATTTGTACCATTATTAGCCTTTATAAAAATTTTACTTTTTATTTTACTTTTTTATTTTATACTTGACAATATTGTTATACTACAAAGTTGTGTATGTTTAGGTCTTGTTTATAGTACTATTTTTTTGCAGGAGAAAGGGTATTATCGTGTCTCTATGTAAATAGCCTATTTATGATGAGTGATGAATTTTATTTATCTTTAAAAAAGGTTTCTGAATCTGAATTCGAGCCCTGGCAGTAAGAGAAATGGAGTGCTATTATTTAGTAAAAAAAAGGTATTAATTTCAATTTATTTATTGCAGGGCCTAGTAGATGTCAAAGCATTAAAACTGGATCCGTAGATGTTGGTTCTGTGGTCAATAAAATACTGTCACCTGATCAAAAGTTTCAAGTTTTAAAAAATTCTTGGATACCGGATGACTTGTACATTTTCCCACCTGGACAAAGAAATTTAAAATTTCAAAAGAAGTGGCTTAGCGAGTTTAAGTGGCTAACTTACTCCGAAGAAAAACAAGGTGCTTTTTGTAAATTCTGCACAGTTTTTGCTAAAGACATTGAAGTGGGAAAAGGATGCCATGTGCGTGCCGGAGCTTTTGTGAGTTCGGCTTTTTGTCGATGGAAGGCTGCCAAAGAGGATTTCCGACGTCATGAACAAAGCAAATATCACAAGGACTCATGTGTAATGGCTCAGAATTTTTTGAGTGTTTATGAGGGCAAAGTTGATGACATAGCTGTTCAGCTTGACAAAGGCAAAAAACAACAGGCCATGGACAATAGGCAAAAACTAATTCCCGTCATTAAAACTATCTTATTCTGTGGAAGGCAGGAAATAGCCCTGAGGGGGCATAATGACAGTGGGATGATAGCGTTTAACGACACGGCACACCTGATGAACGAGGGTAATTTTAGAGCCCTTTTAAAATTCAGGGTTGAGGCAGGCGACACTATGTTAAAGTCACACTTAGAAACATGTGGGGCTAACTCAGCATACATTAGCCCTAAAATTCAGAACGAAGTGATTGAGGCATGTGGGAGTATCATCCAAACCCATATCGTCAAAAAAATTAATGCGGCCAAATGCTTTTCTATACTTGCTGATGAAACCACGGATATAAGTGGTGTTGAACAGTTCACCCTCTGTGCAAGATACACCTAGACAAGACTGATGACGGGAAGTTTATATTAAAAGAGGATTTTCTTAAGTTTGATCCTGTGCACAGTACAACCGGTGCAAGCTTGGCGGCAAAGTTGCTCCAAGAATTAGAAGCCATGGGAATAGTTGTAGACTTCATGAAAGGCCAAGGGTATGATGGTGCGGGAGCGATGAGCGGCAGGTTCAAGGGCTGCGCTGCAATAATTAAGGAATCATACCCTGAGGCACTTTACGTGCATTGTTCTAGTCATGCCCTCAACTTGGTTTTATGCCACGCATGTGATGTGCAAGCCATCAGAAACGCCATCTCTACTATGAAAGAAATAATAAATTTCTTCAGACTCTCGGCGAAAAGAAATGCTATCCTACAAGAGGAGATCCTTACTGATGACCCAAGTGCGAAAAGAACACGCTTACTGAAGTTCTGTGAGACCAGATGGTCAGAGCATCTGAATGCACTTGTCTCTTTCAGAGACTTATGTCTGCCAGTGTCTAAGGCTCTGGAAAACATTCAAGATGATGAAGATGTCCAGGTGTCGGGCAAAGCTTTTGCTCTCCTTTCAGCGATGAGAAATGGAAAGTTTTTAATTTCAGTTGCCGTCCTGACAAAAATATTCTACTTAAGTTTTGGGCTGACGAAATATCTGCAAACCAAACAATGCGACCTTTCTCAAGCTATGGAATACGCCAGTAGTCTCCAGAAGGAGGTGAAAGAAATGAGGAGCAGTTTGGAGGGAACCTTCCATGAAATTTTCCGAGAGGCTGAGACCATTGCTGTTGAGGTATAATAGTAAAAATTTATTTTCACGCAATTTTTGTTTAAAAAAATAAGTCTTTGCTCTTTTATCACAACGGAAGCTGAGCTTTGTGTACCTCAATTCTAAATCAATTCAAATTAAAATGGCCAAAATAGTATTATTTGAGCAATGTTTTATGTCAGTTTGTTTTTAAATTTATTGATTGCATATGAATTTAAGTTGCCATTTCCAAAACTTTATTGGTGGTTGTCACTAACCGATAATTACACTAATTTTTATGGCATTAAAGTGGGTAATATTATTTTTGTATTTTATTTTAGGTTGGAGGGACAATCGACGTCCCAAGAATTACCTCAAGGCAAACTCAAAGGGACAATTATGTGACCAATAGCCCCGAGGAGTATTACCGGTGCTGCGTTTTCATTCCCTTCCTCGACCATTTCCTTAGTGAAATGTCGCAGAGATTTTTGAGGCATCGGGATGTTCTTCAGAAAATATCCCTCCTCTTGCTGCAGAATCTAATTAAATCTGATAATACAGATATAGATCTCTGTGCAACAACATTGGCCAAACAGTGGCCATCAATCATCTCCGACCCAGCCCAATTTTCCGCCGAATTGGTGATGTGGAGGAGAGTGATGAAAGAAATGGGAAAGGAGAAGCTCCCGACTGATTTCCTGACAGGCTTGGATAATTGCAACGAAATGTTGTTCCCAACATTGCATGCCATGCTTAAGGTATATATTTATGCTCTGAATTAATATATAAAAATATCAATGTTTTTACTAGGCCAGTCAGTTTTTAAAGTAGTGGTTAAGTCGTAAATACGTCATGTTTAATTTTTTGAAAATTTTTATCAAGAAAGCCGTTGAGTCAGTTTCACGTCTGGTATACGTTAAATAATTTTTTATTCTCTCCGTGCCTATTTAAAAGTTTTGTTATAACTGTAAAGTTGGCTTGCATACATTTCTACTACGATTTTTACAACTATTGAAGTAATAAATAATCTTTTGTAATGATAACCATACAAAATAGAAGTTTACAAATAAATAACTCTTAGTAAGACTTATTGTAGTTTATCCATGATTTATTAATTTTAAGGTGAGCGTCACGTTGCCCATCACAACGGCGACAGCAGAGAGATCATTCTCCACTTTGCGTCGTCTGAAATCGTTCCTGCGCAATTCGACGTCTCAAACTAGGTTAAATGGTCTAGCCCAAGGCTATTAAATAAGAAACAGTGTTAACTCAGGCAATTTTTGAACAATATTTGTTTGTCTAAATAAATTTTATGGGTATTTTAATTAAAAATTTCATAACATTGATGTTTGTTGCAAAAATCAGGTCGTTATGGGGATATTGGGTATGGATTTCTTGGTTATTATACATTGTGTCATTTGTGTGAAGATAGTTTACCAGAAATGAAATAAAATAAGCATGAAATAAAAAACACTATGCCGGCAGTGGCGTGATTGATTTTTGGGTCTCCCTGTACATTTATCTTTTAGCCCTTTGCACCACTTACAATCGTAGCGCTTTAATTTATTGCAGTAAAACTCCACAAAGACGACTCAATGTAGACTAGTCGAGTTTTATGTAAGTTTTGCAGAGCTTACACTAATCTTCCGTATACTCGATCAGACCGTGAAACATGGGTTCAAAGGAAGATCGGACCGCAGGAAGGCGATCGCTACAGTACCGATTAAGCATCGTTAAATGGCCTAAAACTCGGACCAAAGATTGTATATCTTCTGTCCAAAACTGTGATACCGCGGTAATGAAAAAAGCGGCCGCAGTAGCACGTTATCGTGTTTAATGACCTTCATTACAGTGGACTATCGGGACGCCAAAACCGAATAAAATATCAAATTAAATTAAAAAATCTTAATAATAACAATTTAAGACCTGTTCTTCTTTTAGGATTTGTAATAATTAAAACAGCCTACACATTTCACACAACAAAGTTTTGATATTAATTTTAATAAATTTAATCTGTATTACTTTCTTTATCGTTATAACCTAACCACAATACTAACAGTAAACAAGGGAAACAAAAACAAAGAAAGTTTACATCTGATTTAAAACAGCCAGCTGATGGGTTGGCCGATGACGTAGCACAAATGTGTTGAATTTGTGAATGAGACAACCTCCCCATATTCTATTATCCTTGGGTCTAGCCCACCTCTCTATACACAAAAACATTAATGTTTCACCTGAAGAGGTCTTGGACGTCATGGCTAAGAAGCCAAGAAGACTGGATATTTTGTTAAATTAAAAAAATAAAGAGATATACCAACGTACTCGCCTACGGCTCGATGGGGGCTCCGCCCCCATGCCCCCTTGTAGGTTGCAATAATTTTGTAGAATAATTAAAAGTCAAGTATGTAATACCGTAGGTTAGATACACGGAAGAGCTAGACATTAAAGACAGCAACAAAACGGTTTAATACACAAAATTCACAATCAATTGTGAAAACAGCTTTGAAAATCTCCTATGAATCCATTATAATACCCCTTCATAAAAATTGAAATTGAAATTTTGAAATTACGCCCCTTTTAAAGGGTGAAGGGGATGAGATGCTACAAAATCTCAATGAGCCGAGCTTGTAGAGCATCTAAAAATAATATAGTCCTGACAAAACATATATCGTACATATATGTATGGTAGAAATTTTACCGGATCAAACAAAATCACAAAAAACTATTAATTAAAAAATGTTAATAATTTTGTATTTTCACAGTTTTTTTAACAACTACTATACTGAAATTGGCCAATGGCTGCTCCTATAGTAAGACCTAGATATGGTCACAGTATAATCTAAATTTGTGGCTTCTATTTGCCATAACAGTAAGCGACAAATATTGAAATAGAGCAATTGTTGTGAAAGAATTTCGATATCGTGAAAGTACGCTCCATTTTAAGGGTAAAGGGTGTGAGATACTGCCAAATTACAAAGGACCTAACTTGTAGAGCGTCTAAAATGGTGACCAATTACTGGTGAAATATAAATCAATATGGCAGTATATTTTTCAGTATAAAGTAATTTAATACTGAAGTGATACAAAAACTTTACATGAAAAAATGTCAATAAACTTGTGTTTTTTTCAATTGTTTTGGTCTTAACTTTGATTGATATTTACCAGTGGCTGCTAAAATAGTAAGAACTAGTTGGGTCTATAATATTTACTAAGTTTGAGGCATACGTGTGCCATAACAGTAAATAAAAAAAATAGCGAATTGTTTGGGGAAGAATGTATAAAGTTTGAAATTACGCCCCTTTAAGGGTGAAGGGGGTGAGATACGCCAAATTTTTTTGACTAAACTTCGATAGAAATTGAAAAAGCTACTACTATAGAAAAGACCTGTTGAGGTCATAATAGAAATAGACATTCATGCATATATGTTGCATATTAGTAAAGAAAAATATCAAAATAGCGCAATTTTTCGAAGAATTTTAGAAATTTTGGAAGTACGCCCATTTTTAAGGGTGAAGGGGGTGAGATACGGCAAAGTTTCACCGGAATAAACTTGTAGAGCGTCTATAAACTAATATAATAAGTGCAAAACATATAACGAAATGGCAATACATTTATCAGGTTAAAGTGAATTACAAACACGTTACATGAAACAATGTTAAGAAATTTGTGGTTTTACACTTTTTTCTACTAGAATTTGATTGAAATTGGCAAATAACCACTACTATAGAAATAACTGTTTGAGATAATAATATGTACAGAATTACATGCACCCCTGTGCCATAATAGTAAATAAAAATATCAAAATAGCGCAATTTTTGTGAAAAAATTAGAAATTTTGAAAGTACGCTCCTTTTTAAGGGTGAAGGGGGTGAGATACGACAAAATTTCACATGACCAAACTTGTACACCGTCTAAAATAGAATACAATAATGGAAAAACATATATCAATATTGCACTATATTTACCAGATTAAATCAATTTACAAACACTATACATGAAATTTTTTTACGAATTTTGTGTTTTTACGATTTTACTGGACTAAACTTAGATTGAAATCCTCCAATGAATGCTACTATAGTTGGAACTATATTTGGGCATAATATGTACAAAATTTCTGACATCCATGTGCCATAATAGTAAATAAAAAATATTAAAATAGCGCAATTTTTGTTAACGAAACTTGAAATATTGGAAGTACGCCCCTTTTTAGGGGTGAAGGGGATGAGATACTTTAAAATGTCATAGGACCTAACTTGTAGAACATTTGATTCCCAACTAACGATTTCCCCTCAGATTTGAGCTAGGACCTCTCGTTCAAAAGTTATAGCCAAAATAAAATACTCTTACATATTCAAATTACTAATTTCATTCCCTTTTTATTTTTTGAGGGGGTTAAAATTTGAAATTTTCCAATTTGGGATTTTTTTCTTTGGTTCTAAGATACAAGTAGTGTGTATACCAAATTTTAAGTTTCTAGCTCATCCGGAAGTCCAAAATACTTTGTATACATGATCAGTCAGTTTCACATCGGGTTGTATAGTTATTAGATACATTGTTTAATTTAGTTTTAACACCTATGTATATAGTCAATGGTAATAAATTGTATGTTATTTAATTTATTCTCTTTTATGTACAGGTATACACATACACGCACATATATGTACTAATATACATACACATGTATATATTGTCATACACATACATATATATCTTCATGGAATTATGAACTGATAATATCCCCCCCCCCCCCCCCCCCGAAAAAAAATCCTGGGTACGCCACTGATCTTCACCTTCCTAAAAAACACTAAAAACTTGCCTCCGCATTCCCCTGTTTTGGACGGGTTTTTTGGATATTTATTGGTAAAATATACGCTTCCTTGCAGATTAAGGTTAGATATAGGCCCCTCATACCTATCAGTAAAAATAAATATTATCAGTATAAACAAATCTTAAAGGTAAGCAACATTGTGACGTCACTGAGAGTACCTACCGTAATATTTTCACATTTTGAAACTTTGAAGATAGGGACCAAATATTGCTATTCAACTAAATATTTGCTAATTTTAAAGAAAATCAGTTGAAAAACGGCGTCCCAAACATTGGAATAAAGTACCATGTTTTGCCCAAAAGCTGCGGTTAACATAATGACTGCGCTACTACAACCCAAAAGTGAAGATGAATTCTGAAGTTAGCTGATGTGAAGATTTGAAAATGAACCAAAGTTGATGAAAAAACTAACGATCACATCATAAATTCATTCCTATTCTTTAATTTCAATAATACATGCATAGACTGCATTTTCATGCTAATGAAGTAGCTAAAGAAGGAATTACTTTGGGAGCTTCCCGACAGAAAGAAATTGTGTTACTTACTTGAAGCACCAAATCTAGCCGAGCAGCGTAAATTCCAACTTCGTGATTAAGTTTGTAAGACCACGGAATGTCTTTTAACATTGTTCCTTCTACATATGTCAGAAGTCGAACCACATGCTCCTTAGCCTGTCCACTCTCTACACAGATATTGTTAAATGTACAATCTCTATTATGGTCCAGCAGATATGTGGCAAGATTGTGTGTTTGATGATAGAAATCTAAAATTTGGAACACAAATACTAAATGTACAAAGGTTTAAATTTATATAGGATGCCATTTTAGATTTTCATCATACGGGGTTTCATGGGGTTTCAAATTGGGTTTTATTTTTTTTTTTACTCAATTTTTAAATTTCATAATATTGTCTTAAAAATTTTAAAAGCGCTAAAAAAATAAACAATTTAGCATTCTCAAATTAAAATAAATTTGATCTGATGCGATTTATCGATATTTAATCTGATGCATATCGATCGGTTTTGTATTTGATAGGAATATTCATATAGTACCTACAATACTATCAAATAGAAAATAAATTATCAATAAAATTGATCCTATCACACTGGATGAAATATCGATATTTCGCATCATACCAGATTTTCTGAACATTGTCTTTGAGATACTCATCAACAGAATAATAGCTTTTATACAACAGATACTCTCTAAGACTATTTTAAAATGATGTAACATAACCAATTACTTTTAGTGAAGCAAGTAGACTGTTGAATAGTCTTCATCCCATATAGTATGGCCTTTCACACCTTTCAAATAAACTAATGCGATGACTTGGCCTTGGCTATTGAACATTTTGCTTAAAGTGGGTTTGGTAAGTGTGAACAAACTGGTTAATATTGTAGTTGTGAGGGTTGTTCTTTCAAATTATCAACATTTTGAAAATATAGGCCTATATAAATACAATGCCTATATAAATACAAGGCATTGTAAGAAGTTCTAATCTATATATTAAAAAAATTGGGTTTTTCTTTTCCGGTAATGTTTGGCTCTTCTACCCAACCGATTTTCATGATTTTAGTCTTAAATTAAAGGTATGAATTCACAGATTTGCCATCAAGCATCGGAATTCACTTTCTTATCATTTTACTCGAATTCCACACAAATTAAATTTTATCCCTGTGTATTTCTTATGGGAGTTACATTTTAATTGTCTTTTCCGGTTTTGTTTGGCCATTCTAACCGACCGATTTTGATAATTTTGGTCTTAAATTAAAGGTAAGAATGCACAGATTTGCCATCAAACATTTGAATTAAGTTATCTACTATTATACTCAAAATAAAAACTTAAATGTGATATTTTCGGGATTTTTTAATTGATTTAAAGATAAAATTCTCCATTTATAGTTATGTTATGCTATATGTTTTGGTCTAAGAACCATCTCTGAAATACCAGATTTCATATGAGCCTTTAAATATAAAAATCGGACGAAATTGAACCTCGCTACAGAATTCCAAATAACATAATTAATTTCAATTTTTATGACTTATCTTCAATCAATGATACATAACTCAATTTCTATTTAAGATATTTTATATGTTTTGGTCTTCAAATAATCCTTGAAATCTTGGCTTTCTTTTGAGATATTGATCGTTAGAATCGGTATTTATTTATTTACTATATTACTAGACATAAAAACATAAATTTGATAATTTCCAGAATTTGGAATTGAATTGAGGATAAAATTTTCCAGTTATAGATAGGTTATGCTATATGTTTTGCCCTAAAAACCATCTCTGGAATACCAGCTTTCAAATGAGTCTTTGAATTTAAAAATCGGACAATATTGAAGCTCGCTACAGCATTCCAAATAACACAATTTATTTTTATTTGTATGACTTATCTCCAATCTATGACACATAACTCCATTTTTATTTAAAATATTTCATGTGTTTTGGTCTTCAAATAATCCTTGAAATCTTGGCTTTCTTTTGAGATATTGATGGTTAGAATCTGTATTCATTTACTTATTATATTACTCAACCTAAAAACATAAATTTGATAATTTCCAGAATTTGGAATTTGAAGATAAATGTTTACAGTCATAATTATGTTAAGCTATATGTTTTGATCCAAGAACCATCTCTGGAATACAAGATTTTGTATGAGTCATTGAGTATAAAAATCGGACGAAATTGAAGTTTGCTACAATATAATACAATTTTCTTTATTGTGCATTCGTTAAGAATTACAATAGTGTCAAAAATACATAAAATACGCAAGTTATTTTCAGTATCTTCAAAAACTTCCTTTAGTGAGTAGAAGGGTATTTCCACTAGCCACTTCTTTAGTTACTTGTGCATCCTATTGCCAGTGAAGTTTCTCAGGCGGTCCGGAAGGTGGTTTTTCAGTTTACAGCCAACATAGGAATGTTTTTTCCCTCACAGAGTAGTACGGTGTACCGGGAGGACGAGCTTGGAGCCATGACGAGGGTATAGTGGTGTAAATCGTGGTTTTCTTGGATCGTTGGTTTATTTCATCTACATACATTATATTTTGAAGTATGTAGATAGTATTCCCAGTGTGAGTATTCCCAGGTTGGTGAAACCTGGTCTTTCTGCTACTGCATTCTAATAAACACAAGTTGTAATTCTTTTACGACTTATCACCAATCGATGATTCATAGCTCCATTTATATTTTAGATGTTTTGAATGTTTTGCTCATGAAATAATCGTTGAAGTTTTGGCTTTCTTTTGAGATATTGATCGTTAGAATCGGTTAATTTTGAGATGTTATAATATGTTTCAAAAATTGTGTTAGGCTCACATTTAAGTGCAATTTAGAAATTCTGTTTATTTTGGTCTAAAAAGTTGTGGATCATTCAGCTTCCATTAAGCTCCTGATGATAATAAAAATCGGGCAAGCATGATGCGCTATATCAACATAATTTTTAATCATGGTCTTTTGGGATTTGAATTTAATTGATGGCATTTTTATCCAGTTCTAATTAGGTTGTGGTATTATTTTTGGTCTGATAATCTTAAATAAATTGCTGACTTCCAATCACAATTTTGTTTAATAAACTCAAGAAGAACAACCAATGTAAATTTTCTTAATAATATATACCCTTTTATTAATTGAAACTTATTATTAGCTCCATTGTTTTATTGTCTGTAAACTTCTGTAAATTACGATTGGCTTTAAGCTATTGTTTACATTTGATGAACATTTACGTTTCCATAATTAAGTTTATACTGGGTGAATGCGTGCGAATTCGCAGGAAAATAAACAGTACGCTTTTCCTAAAAAAAAAATTCATCATAGTGCAACCTCCAGTTATAGAGTAGGTAAATATCATCGTTGGTTTTGGCATTAGTCTGTTGTTAGGTACTCCTGTCAACTGGTTTTTTGTAAATTTCTATGCCTGTTATATTTATTCAACAGCTGTCAAGTTTGCCACATGTTATTTGTTTTGTTTACATGTAATTGTTTTTAACTTCCTTGTCTGTATTCTGAATCCTACTACAGTTTTGTGAATTAAAGCCTATGTTAAGGTTTAAATAGTCTTTATTTTATTACAGTTTAATTCACAACTGAATTCATCATCATGGACCGACTACTAAGACCAGATACATTAGATTTAGATCCTGATTCAACTGATGCTTCATCTCACTGGAACCACTGGCAACATAGATTTCAAAACTTTGTTAGAAGCACAACTGCAAATGATGAGGAGAAACTGCGCCTTCTCATAAACTACATTTCACCCAGGATTTATGAGTATGTAAGTCAATGTCATACATATCACGAAGCAATTAATATTCTCAAAAAAATATTTGTCAAACCGGTAAATGAGGTCTTTGCCAGACATAATCTCTTCACTCGTCGACAACAGCCTAATGAATCAATAGATAGGTACCTAGAGGCTTTAAAGCTGCTTAGTAAAGACTGCCAATTTAAAGCTGTTACAGCTGAGACAAACCGGGATGATTGTATCCGTGATTCATTTATTAGGGGATTACTAAATCCAATAATACGCCAGCGCTTGCTTGAAAATGAAAGTCTTTCTTTATCTGATGCACATAGACAAGCTCGCTCTTTAGAGTTAGCTCACATACATTCACAACATTACGAATCACCTAGTCATGTAATAAATGCTGTTACAGATAACTTTCAAACTAGCAGTAAAGGTAGTGTTGAAGCCGCTCGTAATGAAAATGACCAAACTGTAGGAGCGATGCGTGCAAAATGCTACTTCTGTGGTGGCCCTAGGCATCATCGCAGCAATTGTCCTGCTAAAGACAAAGTATGCTACAATTGTGGAAAATCGGGTCACTTCCATAATGTTTGCCGTTCCAAGAAAAACACAGCGAGTGTTGAAAATTCTATATCTACTATATCTTGTCCTGTTACACATAAGTCAAAAGTTAAAACAACCGTTATAGTAAATGGGTTTCAACTATGTGGGATGTTGGATTCTGGGAGTGACATTAGTTTGATCGATGAAGATATAGCTCGCCAACTCAACCTTAGAATTTTTAAAACAAACGAAGAAGTAGGATTAGCCTCTAATACACATAAAGTTCAAATAAAAGGTACTTGTAGGGCGAATCTTGAGATGCTCGGCCATAAATATCCAATGACCAATCTCTCTGTCATGTCTAACCTTTGTTCAGAGGTTATCATAGGTCGAGATTTATTACAACTCCACTCCTCTGTAAGTTTTGAATTTGGTGGAGGAAAGACTCCCTTGGTAGTAAGTACCTTAGCTGCAGCAAACGTTGAACCAGCTCATTTGTTCACAAATTTGTCTCCTAACTGCAAACCAATAGCTATAAAATCTGTACGCCACTCACTCAATGATTCTCAATTTATAGAAGCCGAAGTAAATAAGCTTCTAAGTGATGGTATAATTGAGAAGAGCAACTCGCCATGGCGAGCCCAAGTGCTTGTTACATCATCTCCAAACCACAAGAGGAGAATGGTCATTGATTATTCTCGTACAATAAATCGATACACTGAATTAGACGCCTACCCTATTCCATCTATAAACGAAATAGTCTCTAAAGTAGCTAGATATAAAGTTTTCAGCACTATAGACTTGCAAAGCGCCTACCATCAGGTGCCAATCCCGGAAAAAGACCGCTTGTATACTGCTTTCGAGGCTGCTGGAGAACTCTACCAGTTTACAAGAATACCTTTTGGCACCACGAACGGAGTTGCGGCCTTTCAACGCACCATGGATCAGGTAATACATAAAGAAAAGCTTAAAGACACTTTTGCATATCTCGACGATATCACCATCTGTGGTCGAACTCAAAGTGAACACGATCAAAATCTAAAGAAATTCATGCAAGCGGCCACAAAATATAACTTGAAAATCAATCATGAGAAAAGCTCATTTTCTTTACGTAATATCACTTTATTAGGCCATTCAATATGTGATGGGGTTATAAAACCTGACCCAAAACGACTAACACCACTAAAAGAGTTCCCACCACCAACAGATGCATCCTCTCTCAGAAGGGCTATTGGGATGTTTTCCCATTATTCCAAATTCATTCCCCGCTTTTCTGATAAAATTAAACCTTTAACACAGTGTACCTTTCCTCTCTCTGCCGAAGCTCTGTCAGCTTTTCAAAACTTAAAAGAAGATATTGAGAAATCTTTTGTGACATCTATTGATACTGACATTCCCTTTTGCGAGGAGACCGACGCTTCTGATACTTCTATAGCTGCAACTCTAAGCCAACTAGATCGTCCTGTGGCATTCTTCTCCCGAACTTTGTCTGACTCGGAGAAACGACATTCTTCCATTGAAAAAGAAGCATACGCCATTGTCGAGGCCATTCGGTATTGGAAACACTTCCTCTTAGGCAGACATTTTCGCCTTATTACCGATCAGCGCTCTGTGGCGTTTATGTTTGACATGAAACATGGAAGTAAGATAAAAAATGATAAAATTACAAGGTGGCGACTCGATCTCTCTTGTTTTTCATATGACATTGTGTACCGCCCAGGGAAGGACAATTATGCTGCTGATGCTCTATCTAGAGTTGGACTCATATCTTCTAGCACAGTTTCCTCGGATGCTAAACTAATTTCTCTCCATAGATCAATGTGTCACCCGGGAGTCTCAAGACTATGCCATTGGATTCGCTGCAAGAACCTTCCTTATTCTATGGAAGATGTACGGAGAGTTACAGCTGCATGCCGTATTTGTGCTGAAGTGAAACCTAATTTCTATAAACACCAGGGTCCTCTCATCAAAGCATCAGCTCCGTTTGAACGCTTGAATTTAGACTATAGGGGACCACTTCCTTCAAATTCTCGAAATAGGTACATTCTTACTATAATTGATGAGTACTCACGTTTTCCCTTTGCTTTTCCATGTAAAGACACTTCAGTTTCCTCTGTGATCGTTGCTCTAAAACAATTGTTCAGAATATTTGGAGCTCCTTCGTTCATTCACTCAGATCGAGGTTCAGGATTCATGTCACAAGAATTAAAATCATGGCTGACGGCTCATGGGGTTGCGACTAGTAGAACAACTCCTTACAATCCAAAAGGGAACGGTCAAGTCGAACGCTACAACGGGACTATATGGAAAACAATACAACTTGCCCTTAAAGATCGTGGTTTGCATACATCACGCTGGGAAGAAGTTTTGGCTGACGCACTCCATGCAATACGATCTCTATTGTGCACCGCAACTAATACCACCCCTCATGAACGAATGTTTGCTTTCCCTAGGCAATCAACAAATGGTACCTCAACTCCGTCTTGGCTATTAAATCCTGGGCCTGTTCTCCTTCGCCGATTTGATCGACGCTCAAAATTTGACCCTTTAGTAGAGGAGGTAACTCTTGTGGATGGAAATTCAGAATACGCTCATATCCGTTATCCAGATGGACGTGAGACAACCGTCTCCACCCGACATCTTGCTCCTGCTGGTGAAATGCATCATTCTACTGATGAAGAAAATTAGGAGAGTAACACACAGTCTGAAAATGAAGAAATTTGTTCATATCAAGAACCGTCATGCGAAGAGCCCGAACAAATTATAGAAAATCCTGACTCTCTACCTCCATCCCCTGGTCAACCAGAAGTACACGATTCATTGAATTGCAGTTTACCTCAAGATACCGTAAGACGAAGTTCTAGATCTCGAAAACCCCCTGGTTACCTGAAGGACTACGTCGTGTCTTAAGGAAGGGGAGAATGTTATATTTATTCAACAGCTGTCAAGTTTGCCACATGTTATTTGTTTTGTTTACATGTAATTGTTTTTAACTTCCTTGTCTGTATTCTGAATCCTACTACAGTTTTGTGAATTAAAGCCTATGTTAAGGTTTAAATAGTCTTTATTTTATTACAATGCCAATGTAAAAACCTATCACCTGGGCTTTTGATTTTAAATTTACAATTCATATTAAAAATAGTCGAATTAGTTGTTCATGCCTTTTTCGAGTAATAGTGTGTCGATTAAAAATCGAAAGCCAGTTTGCAACTCTGCTCTACATACTCACACGCGCATTTTAATGTTAAAAAAGATTTTTTGTTTACAAATTTTCATGTACCTTTGACTATATACACTAACGTGAATAGACTTCTCATAGCATAGGCGTGTTTGAAACCTATTGAGTGTGGTGCGATCTTCTGCGGCGCACATGAAGTACAAGTGACATACAGTATGATAGATAAATCAGTATTACCACTCTACTCAACCAAGAATGGAATGTTTTATCACTGAGGGTTATTTTTATGTTGTGGTAAAGTGTTTTGGCAGCACTGGAAACCCAGCTGAATAATAACAACATCAATGGCAGCGACTCTGGGGCCGCGTACATGAAACTTCCAAATTTTTGCCCCAAACTAAATGCATTGGATGAGACGTCTATTCACGTTAGTGTACATAGTCAATGGTATTACTAAATATCGATTCCACATATCCTTTTAATTTTGCAACTTATCTCTCCCTGTCATAAATTATTTTACAATGTCTATTAAACATATGTTTAAATAAAATAAACCACAGTATATGTTTATTGTGTTTTGTTATTTAATGTGTCATACCTACGTTTTTTTCTGTGACCTTTCACTGTTTCATATTTTTGATTTATTGATGCATACTAAAACAATGTTCACATAAAAGAGCTAATTATTTTTGTTTATTAACACGTCAGCAGAAATATCTTCTTAAATTCAATCATGTAACTACTGTAGATAATTAAATGAGATAGTTTTTATTGTTTTTATGGTTTTAATTGGTTTTTAGTTGTTGTGTTCTTTTTTGTGTTCTTAAACTCAGTTTCATGTACTGTAGTTCTTAGTAGGCACACCAAATACTAAGAATTATTAAATTAATTAATTATTAGAACTATTAAATTATCACTATCTGTATCTAATGTCAATGCTGCGGAGCAGCACGGGTTCTCTAGTCTTTTTAAAAAGCGATTGATATGATGTTCTCTGGTGCAAAAGCCAACCTTATCCTAAGAACATTTTTTGGATTTTGAAAATGGCTGATGCATGAGAAACTAATCCCCGCATATACCATACTGCATGATGGAATAGAACATGACATAGTAAAAATTTAAGGGATTGATTTGCAGCAAGTGGTTTGTCAATGAATGTGTCAAAAACACAAAATGATTGGATTTTCAGCCTCCTTTTCGGACCATAAATTTATCTCTAACCTAAGCACTTCATCCATTAATACCCAAAATACTGTTGACTATCTAGGAATAAAAATCTATTCACATTTAAATTGGAATTCACACATAGAAACCATATCCAAACGCTTAAACTCAGCTACCCTCGTTCTTTGTGTAATCAGAGATACGCCTACCAAAAATCTAGAAACTCAAATTTCCGTCTATCATGCATATTTTTCTTCAATCATGAATTATGGACTAATTGTATAGGGCTCAGCTAGTCAAGCCAAAAAGATTTTTATTTTACAAAAAAGAGTTTTAAGAATTATAGCAAAAGTCCCTCAAATTACTAATTGTAATCCAATTTTTATCAAATTTAAAATCCTCACCTTCTACAGCTCATATATTTATCAGATAGCTTTAATGGTAAAAGAAAGTTTTGACACATTCATGCTTAACCAACAAACCCATACTTATTACACTAGGTTTAAAAATTCATTGAAACCAGCACAGCACAGACGCAAATTATTCTATTTGTCCCCTCAGTACATGGGCCCAAAAATATACAATAAATTACCACTTTCTATAAAAAACATCGATATTCTCTCAAAATTCAATACACATTTAAAAGAGTGGCTACTGGAGAAGGCTTTTTATTCTTTAGAAGAATTTTTGGAAGGCCAGTAAAATGTCCAATTACTGTAATTATTATTTTTAAATTTTGTAGAAGAGGAAAACATATTGTGTTCATGCATTTATTATTAAAACCATTTTTTACTTATACAGTTAATTTATAGCTTTAAGATATTTTGACTTATCCCCTATTTGGAATAGATGAATAAATAAATTAATATACTAAGTTTAGTTTTGAGATCAATTAAATTTCTTAAAACATACATTTGAAAGCGAGCATTATTTAGTTTCTTAATTGTCATATCAATTTGAGGTCTCAATGTGAAATTTTGGTCACTATTCAAAACTAAGAATTTGGTTGTCTTGATGTGAGACAACAGCTTACCATCATAATACAATTCAAGAGTTAAATTTTGCCTATTTTGTAATGTTTTAAATTTGAAAATTTGCGTTTTTGAAGTGTTTTGAGTTCTATTTTGAACTACTATTACAAGGCTCGCTATAATTTTACAAAGCATAACCGTTAAGACATATCCCAATCCCCACACCCTCAGCCGCTAATGCAGAATGATACGGTATTTCATTAATCTCAATTAAGTAACATTTAATGTTAAATGAATTTTGTATTTTTTATTAGCTTATTATTCTAACAAGAACTCACTAGGTACATCTCTTAAATTAAAAATATAATAAAGAAAATAATAGCCCCTTTTTATTATTCTTATTTGATAGTAACAATAATCATTATTCAATACAAATGTATGTATTTTTCGTTTGATGTCACTGTGTAATGGACTCGACCAGCCTTCCTCTCTAATAAACCATACGTCAAATTTCATTTGGTATTTAAATTTGATTTGCGTCTGAAAATTTATTCATCATGCTAATAAGTTAGCAATAGGCCTACAAATTTATCGTTCTAATTAGTAAGGATATTTAAACATTTTTTATATCATTACACTCCACTTATTCTCAAACTTACTATTTTTATCCATTGGTAGAGTTTTTACACAGAACAGTTTTCCATCCTTGTTTTTTTGTGGTTGTGGAGTTTTTATTCCATGCATCTCTGAAAATAATAAAGCATGTTTAAATAATGTAAGCTAATTAGCTTAAATCTTAATTTATTTCATTATTGAGAAACATTACGTACAAAACAACAATAACATTTTATTATCATTAAAAAAGCCAGACAAGGCTTGTCTTCAACCCATATTTTAAAAACTTTTTTTTATGTTAAAAGTATTGAAATATGAGAGAAATGATTTAGGATGAGCTAGGTATTTTATCATGCAATCACTTATACGGTATACAGTCTAAAAATGTTAAGCTATTTGCTTAAAAAACAACATTGTTGCATACAACCTTTACCTTTTTAATTGTTTTTGTGATGAGATTTTTCATCTCTTTTGTTACTGGTTGAAAAATTGAAAAATGTTTGTGGCCAGGTTTAAAATTTCTATTAAGTAAGATAAATATACAGAATTACTAGCTCTTGCCCGTCACAGCTTCGCCCGTGATAGAATTTATCTACAACAAAATTTTCTTCCTTAAGAATGATAATGAAACATTGAAGTCGTGTGAGCGGAGCCCTAAAGGAATTTTTCAAGCCTTTTCCTAGCCTTTGTACCTATGAGCAAAGATGAATCACCACTTAAAATTTCAACTCCCCCAAAATTGTAATTGTCCTATTGTAATTGTAAAGTCTTGTGGGGGCAAAGCCCTAAAGACCTTGCAAAACTTTTTGTTAGTAATCACCTATGGGCAAAGACGAAAAGAAGCCCATGTCAACTTTCAACCCCGTGTCCCCTAAAGTAATTTTGAATTCCTGTAGGGCGGAGCCCTAAAGAACTTCACAAACTATATTTGTACCTATGAGCAAAGAGATCACTCCAAATTTCAACCCCACAGGATCTACCTATAGTTTTTGAGATTCGTTGTTTCCTTCATTCATATTTAAATTGGCGACATATTTAACATTATAGAAATTTTGGAAGACGTGTGGGCCGGAGCCATGAAGGAATTTTGCAAAAGTGTTTCTTAGTGAGCCCCTATGAGCAAAAAGAAAGTCCATGCCTAAAATTCAACATCATAAGTCCTATACAGTACTTTTTCACTTTTCAGATTCGTTGTCTTAACCGACAACGAATTTTGCAAAACCGTTTCTTAGTAAACATTTTTGAGCAAAGAGGAATGCCCAAGCCAAATTTCAACCCTCTATACCATATGGTTATCAAGATTCTATGATAGGTGAGTGAGTGGAATTTGACAAATATATAGTAAATTTAACATTTTTCTTTGGCCTCTGTCTCCTTAAGTGATGATCAAACACTCCAAACTGTTGAACTTTTTAAGCCCTTTAACACTTTGGGTGCGGCTCGGTCACCGGTGACCGGTAGCGAAACGCGCGCGCCGGCCTGCCCGGTCACGCGTCGACGGCCGTGACTCGGCGAAATGAATCAATCAGTGTGGCCCTGGGTTGCGGAGTAGTTCGGAGTTGTTTATACGTGCGTTACTAGCCTTTATACGTTTATACTGCCTTCTTTCGGTTGTGCGTCGCCCGCCTTTCCCGTGGGCCGGCTCCGGTCCATTGTGACCTGAACTTTTTTAATTACTTTGAACGCTTTTTTGAAGTGTTTCTTCCGTGTTTTGGTGTGTTTTGTTACACAATATTATGTTTAATATGTTTTTATTTTAGTTTTATCGTCTTTTATTTAAAATGGACTCCCCAATACCAGAAATGCTTCGACCAGTAGCCTACTTGACAAAGTTTGAGTAAAAAAACAATGGTTGGAAGGGTGGAAGGGGCTGTAAATAGTTGTAAAAATTATTTATAATTCTATTGAACATTATTATAATTATATTAAACATTTTTTATGAAAAATTCGATATTGTGTTATGAAAAACCATGTATTGTCGTTGCGCGGGCCGGCTCGGTCACCGGAGACCTGCACTTTTGGACGCCATTTTTTTTGTGAAATAATGCAAAAACACCAGTTTGCTGCCTCGATCTGGACTTATGGAGACAAAAAGTAAGATTTTATGAAAAAAAAATTTCAGGCCCGCGGGAAAGATTTCCGATATTCTTTGCCGCACTCAACGTGTTAAGAGTGTATAGTTACAATATAAGTATATAATCTCTTTTATAAAAAAGAGAATGTTGGTATATATATTTGTTTGTATATTTGTAATCGATGGATTCGGAAACCATTGGACCGTTTGCCATGAATCTTGGTACATTATGGAAAATTTCATGGAGAAGGTTCATAAGCCATTCGTTTTAGTATAGCCCGCAGGGCTTAGCCCCAGGACAGTCGGACAGTCATAAATGTGCTCATGTCAGGGTTTAAAACTCTCCTCTAGCTGTTGTCATGGAAACAATCAAACAAATAATTGCAAAGCATGCTGGGTATCAGTTAGTTTTGTATAAATATGTTATAACAAGCAGGCCTGTGGTTTGTATGTGACGCGCTATGGGCCCAAAAACATATTTGGGCACAGTATTTGTGCCCCCCTTGATAAGAATCAACAATCAAAATACCCTATGCCATAGACATTTGACGACTCATTTGCAACATAACAACGACAGAACTAGTTCTATTGTGTTCTCTTTCTTTGATCAATATTAACCCTCATTGTAAAATAACAATATGAACTGTTAATGAAATGAGAGTTTCACTTACATTCTCACTTTTATTACCAAAAACAATTTTACAAGGTCAAATGGATTCAGTTATAAAACATATCTCACACGTGGGAACGAAATTGATGAGAGATGAGTGAGACCAAGAATATGGGTAGGATTCCATTGTCTCGCAATTTAAAACCTTTTCTTTTGCTTGCGCCCCCAGCAAACCTAAAACCTCTTGCGCCCCTGGGCCCGGGTCCACCGGGCCCAATTACAACATCGACCCTGCAACAAAAACTTTTAAGTTGTAGAAAATACCTAATGCTCCTTTATCGTGGTGTAAAAGAGAGAAATTAAAATCATTTCCAACTTTCCAAGAATTATTTAAAAGGATGACATTATTTTGCTGGCCTATAGAAATGAAGAACATGTTTTAGCAGTTTAAAACATTCGCTGCAATAAAAGATTTATAGAAGTCACCCGGTGCCCGAAAATTTTTATTGCATAGACGTTTCACTGCGTTTGTTTGTGACCATATATGGTCCATGCTGGCCCCGGGTGATATACCTTATGTGACCATATGGTCCACACCGCACTCATTGTGTTTAGCTATACTACACTGTGGCTACAGGTAACCAGGAATATAAATTATGTGAGAAAATATGCTTACTTTATACATTTAAACAGTGATTCTTTTTGTGGTATAGGTTCCAATATTTAATTAAACTATTCGAAGCTAAAACAATTTCAATCAAAATTATATTTTAACTTCTAAATGTTGTATTTAAGAAATTGACAGTTGGAAAAATTATCAAAAAGAATTTATCAATTGTTCTCACTGACTTTAGTTTAAAGTACCCATGCATTAACTTGGTTTAGTTTTAGCAAGGGATACATTACATGGTGGAAGAAAACAAGACAAATTCCACCAATGTTGACAAACTGCCCCTTCTGTAACAAATCATGATGTAGAAATTATAAGTTACTTTATTAAAGAGATACTGTTCTTAATACACGTGTTTAGTATTTGTTGCTTTGAAATAGTTAGCACTGGACCAAACTTCTCTAACTTACCTAGATGAATCATCATCTTGCATTGAGCCTCGACACAATCTAATTTTTTAGAGTCTGATGAATTCATGATTTTAAGGACATAACCATCTTTCCATATACTTGTAATATACTTGTTATCAGGAGGATCAGTAACCTGAAAATAAAATTATGAATATGAAATTAGAAATTTGCTTACAGCTCTATGTTATGAGGATAGTGTCTTGGAGGCCGAGCATTTGCTCGATAAACTTATATAATTATTTTGAGTAAAAATCTCCCAGTCACATACTTTAAAACTTCGAGCCCAAGAACTGTTCTTAGAGCTGCAGGACTATTAATGCCACGTGTAACTCTTGTCACAAAACCAAGCATTTGGTTGGATTTTTTGCATATACTGTCTACATGACCATGAAACGACAAATCATGGCAAAACAAAACACCTAGATCCTTGATCTTCTCGACTCTGGGGATTTCATTGCCAAAGATGCTGTATGGAAAAAGAATAGGCGATTTGATGCGATGGTAGGTTGCTAAGGAGCATTTACTAGGATTTATACACATGTTAGTAACTTCACACGACTGCTTTATCCTCTCAAGTCTTGCTTGCAAAGCCTTGCAGTCATCGACAGTCGATATCTCTGCCAAAATCTTGAGATCGTCGGCAAACAGCAATACATCCGATCCAGATTCGCTCACAATTTCATTGATGAAGACATTAAAGAGAATTGGACCCAGAATTGAGCCTTGGGGTACACCAGAGGACTGCACAAATTGGCGAGATTTTGCTGAACCAATCTTTACCACCAGTTTGCGGTCGGAAAGATAATCTACAATCCAAAAGGGAGCAATGGATTTACAACCCCATATCCTTCCAGCTTAGACAGAAGAATACCATGATCAACCTTATTAAAGGATTTTGCCATGTCAACATAAATCGTATCCACCTGATTATGTCTTCTAAAAGCTCCAAGAACAAGTTCTTCAAATAAAAGCAGATTCGTGACAGTGGATTTTCTAGGGACAAAGCCGTGTTGAGAGGGATGTATTAACCTGTAGAAATACGGTTTCAGTCTCTCCATTACAAGTCCTTCAAACACCTTACTAATAGCAGAAGTTATAGTGATAGAACGATATTTCTTCACGTCACTTGGATCGCTAGATTTCGGTAATGGGATGATGTATCCATTCTTCAGTGATGGGGGAAAGACTCCTTCCTTTAAAGATTCACTAAACAATACCTGAAAAGGTTCAGCAAGAAGGTGTTGACAGTAACGGAGGACAGATGGAGGAATATTGTCAAGGCCGGCTCCTTTGTTTATGTCCAAGCTCTCCAACTTTAGTCTGACCTCTTCAGTGGAGACCCTCACAACTCCAATATACAATCAGTAGCAACAAATTCAAAATTGGGGACTGTGGGGGCAGGAGTTGAAAATACTGAACTAAAGTGGGTGGAGAAAAGATCACACTTCCCATCGTTGTCGGAAGCGTGGATGCCATGTAGATTCAAACAGGGAGGCATTTCTGGTGACTTCTTTCGCGATTATACTAGACCCCAAAAAGCACGTGGATTAGTCGAAATATTGGCTTTAACGTTTGACAAATAACGTCTGTGGCATTCCTTTGTCAGCCTCTTGCAGATGTTCCTCAGATGGGCAAAGTTATGGTAGTGTGCAAGATTTAGTGTCTCTTTATATCGTCTGAGAACATGTATAATGAGATAATGTATCTGTTAA
This sequence comes from Neoaliturus tenellus, assembly GCA_030545055.2. Classification (NCBI taxonomy): domain Eukaryota; kingdom Metazoa; phylum Arthropoda; class Insecta; order Hemiptera; family Cicadellidae; genus Neoaliturus; species Neoaliturus tenellus. The sequence continues at coordinate 67,226,163 of CM061533.1, read as the reverse complement.
TTTAACCTTGTCCATACATATATTTATTTCAGTAACCGACCATTACAGGTATAACAACCCAAAACAGTTGACTTGATTACAAGAAAACAATATAAGATTACATACATTTAACTCCGGCAGCTAACAATGCAAAGACGCATAACAAACAAAAATTACCACAAAAATATTTAAAGAATAATACACTTAAACACAGGTTACAAATTGCAACACAGTGCCATTTATTCTGTAAATAAGGCTCACTGGTTCTTTTTTCCTATTGATAAACTGATTCTTGACGCCGTTGATAAAATTGAAGCATGTGTTTTTGCCACAAACAATATGGTCCCAAGTTTGTTATAGTTTGGCACTTGTAGTTTAATTAAAACTTATATGTCAACTTTAACTATGATTTAATTTTTTCTAATTATTTTTAAATCTGGCAATCTGAATAAAATATTATATAGTTTGAGATTAATATTACATACAGTACGACTCACGCTTCAAATTAAAATATATAGATAACATGGAATATCTTGGTCTGTGATGGCTGTTAGTCCAGTAAAATTATATATTTTGGTATGCAAAAGGTCGCGCAGTCCTGATTTTTTTTATATGTTGTTAGTGTTGGACTCATTACATAAAATCCAAGTTTTCGACCTCAAGGTGCGACCGCGCGCCACGGGGCGCGCCACTTGTTACTGAAATATTGAAATTTTTACAAATCCTAAGTTTTTTTGGTCTATATCACTAACAAATAGTTTTACAGGAAATATTACATTATTAAATTAAAGAAGGATAAATTTGTGACATTTTAAGCCCAATAACACATATTCAGCGTAAATAATGACCGCAATACATAAAATCAAATTAAACTAATTTCTCAAAGATTGATTAAAATGGAGATTTTTTCAATATTTCCACTATATAGTTGTTTCAAGAAAACGCTGTATAGATTTATGGTCTTTGTTATCCTATTTTCTATAGATAGGCCTAAATAATACGAGAACGTATGAATGAAACTAAGAGAGGAAGAATATAAAGTTAATTTATAAGAATTTTATTTTACAGAGGAAGTTTGGCCAAAAAACTGGGTTTAAGTGTACAGTATTTTAGACAAATTTAAACCTGTATATCACCCTTTTCCCATAGTCCGATAATCCCAATCGACATAACTATTGGACATAGACCTAGTCCCACACCTTCATGTCAAGTTTGATAAAAATCGGCCGTTTCGTTAACAGTTTTACCGGCTTCATGGAATTTATATATGGTCGGAGAGTGGTAGACGTTTCACCATCGTTTTTTTTCAGGTAATTTTACATAAGAATTGGTCAAAATATATTAGTTTGCAATTACTTCCGGGTTAAACGATAATTTGACTAGACTATATAGTTTTATCTTAAGTAGGGCATTCATTGCCAAAAAAATATATTTTGACATTTTTTTAAACCTCTGTGGCCTATTAAAATAAAATTCTTACAAATTAACTTTATATTCTTCCTCTCTTAGTTTCATTCATACGTTCTCGTATTATTTAGGCCTATCTATAGAAAATAGGATAACAAAGACCATAAATCTATACAGCGTTTTCTTGAAACAACTATATAGTGGAAATATTGGAAAAATCTCCATTTTAATCAATCTTTGAGAAATTAGTTTAATTTGATTTTATGTATTGCGGTCATTATTTACGCTAAATCTATACTTATTTAATACGATAAGGGTTTTTTTGTCTTGAGAACTCCTCCTACAATTTTCAACCGATTTTCAATCTTTTGGTGTCGTTGGATAGGGCTTGGTCTGTAGTTGTTTCCGCCAAAAACTGATGAGAATCGGACTGAAAATAAAGGTGCTATCCACCATTGAAATCTCAAAATTTCGCATTTAAATAACATTGGGATTGAATAAAGCATTTTAAACATGTGTTAATAATCAGCTGTAAATATGTGTTGTTTTGGTGATTACAGATACTCACAATATTGGATTGGTCAAATGTCATTGATTTAGAGCTAAAAGTAACATTTGTATTGTATTAAAATAAATTGCTCGATTTCGAGCAACACGTATACTAGTATGTGTTATTGGGCTTAAAATGTCACAAATTTATCCTTCTTTAACCTCCTCAGACCTGGCGGTATATATAGTGTACACAAAATTTTGACTCAATTAAGTCCTAACCTAAGAAAAAAATTAAGGAAAAATGTTTTACATGTTAAATGTTGTTAATCTTATTTAACAAAACACACTTCCACAAATATTTTATTTTTATCATTGTTATCAACTGTGTTATCAGTTGTACACTATGGTGTACAAATGGACGCTGTTAAGTCAAGTGGCTGAAATTTTTATTTCATGGTTATTGATTTTTTGGGGTAAAATAATGCAATAAAACTAGTATTAAAAGTATGTTTTTTATTATTTTTTATTATAAGATATACAATGTAAATGTAGTATTGTATAACGTAAAAACTATTCAAATTCTACGATGTTGAAAATCAGTCTCTTAAAAACATGACTTATGTCTCAAACTTTTCGTCATCTTTTAGTTTTTTGACTGGATTCTTTTTTCTATTTAATAATTGAAAATAGTTTCTAAAATAAAAAGTATAAAATAATAATAAGTATAATTAGCTTCTTGATGATCATTTTGCACGTGTTGTTGAATTCACAATGATAAACACACTTTTTTTCGACAAAACAACACTTTATTTACTATATATTACATTATTTACATTTTGGTTACTAGTTTCGACAGTCTATGCTGTCATCGTCGGACCTCGCACTGGATGCGAGGTCCGACGATGACAGCATAGACTGAAGAAACTAGTAACCAAAATTTAAATAATGTAATATATAGTAAATAAAGTGTTGTTTTGTCGTAAAAAAGTGTGTTTATCATTAATAAGTATAACAAATAAAATGTTTTAACTGAATGTCATTGAAAATCATTTTAACGAAAGTAAACTAACTCAGACTATTTATCAGTCTTGCCGTTTCCGGTTTATCATCACCAATGCAGTCGTCCATATCAAAAACTTAAAAATAGTAAAAAAAAGTATTTTTAGCTATTATACTAAAATATATAGCGGGCGCTTAATATCAAACTGTTTCAAATCGATCAGTCTAAATGTACAGTATTCTGTACACAAAAATTTAACTCAAAAAATAAAATATTTAGCCAAGGTCTACATTCAAAACAACTGCATAGCAACATTAATCTAACTTAAAGTGGTGTAAATACCTGCATTTAAGTAATCCAAAAGTTGCAAAAAATGGCAACTAGTTTCAACCCTTCATTACGGGGTCATCTTCAGGCCATACAAGGATTAAAACTTGCTCTTCTTTAATCCTTGTACGGCCTGAAGATGACCCCGTAATGAAGGGTCGAAACTAGTTGCCATTTTTTGCAACTTTTGGATTACTTAAATGCAGGTATTTACACCACTTTAAGTATTGAACAGTAATCCGGAGGCTAATCAATCTTTCAAAATGAAATTAATTCAACATTGAACTAACATCCTGCATTTAAGTTTATTAAGAAAACTTAATTTAACTATGCAGAAAATAGCCAAATCCTGAGCGTGTCATGCACCTTTTGATGAATGGCAAAATACTGTCAACTCGATGTTGTCCTATTATATCCTAATTAAGCCAACAGGTTGCAGCACTGTTCAGACTTGTTCTCAAATGTACAATGGAGTGTACAAACAGTCCCTTATACTTTGGTATTAATTTAAAGTGAATATAAAAACTCTCAAAAAACATGTACATCCCAGTGTACAAAACACGGCTATTAGTGCAAAAAATTCCCAAAAGCTCAGGTCTGAGGAGGTTAATTTAATAATGTAATATTTCCTGTAAAACTATTTGTTAGTGATATAGACAAAAATAAACGGTATCAGATAACTGACACATACTTTCTCCCAACAATATAAAATAAGTGTTAAAAGCTTCAAACATTAATGTCTTGATGGCTCAGTCGGATAGCGAGCAGCACGAGTTTGACCCTACGCGCGTCTGTGACTTTTAACAACGTACTGCGTTTACCGCTAAACAAAAAATTAAATTTTCTTCGCAACCACTTAATGTAGAGCAATAATTTAAAATACTGGAATATTTAGTTTTTTTTTGAGTTTTATTTAATTATGATAAACAAAATGTATTTCAAGGTAACAGCAATTTTGAAAATCCAAAAAATTAATTTGTTTAACATTTTTTAATGTATAACTTTTGAACACAAATTTTCTTGGAGATGCGGGTGGTGTCATTTTATTCACCATTTTAAGCTTAGTTAACCACAAAATTTTAATTAAAATCGTTAGAGCCGTTTTTGAGAATTTTTGATTTTTCACGATTTTTGAGGGTTTTGGGGGGTAAAATACCCTTAAAAATCAAAAATTCAAAAAAATTAAAAAAAGCCTGGAATTATTGTGAGTTTGGACCTACATACCAATTTTCACCAAAATCGGACTATTGGGGCATTCTCTAGCTCTGTTTACATCCAGACACACAGACATACGGACACACGGACACACACACACACACACACACACACACACACACACACACACACACACACACACACACACACACACACACACACACACACACACACACACACACACACACACACACACACACACACACACACACACACACACACACACACAGACATCACTCAGGGGGCACCAAAATGGATAAATCCACAAACAACTCAAATTCGAAAATTTTGACGAAAACAATACTTTTTCCATATACTATGGTATAGGGGGAGAAAGTAAAAAACTTAGGATTTGTAAAAATTTCGATATTTAAGTAACAAGTGGCGCGCACCCTGGCCCGCGGTCGCACCTCGAGGTCGAAAACTTGGATTTTATGTAATGGGCCCAACACTAACAACATATCAAAAAATCAGAACTACCCGACCTTTTGCACAGCAACCCTATATTTTCTGACATATTTACTGGACTATGTTTACAGCTCAAACAATTAAAGAAAAGCAACCAAGTTGTTCACTGTTTTAGCCCCATACATTTAGGTACTAATTTGAATCCAGGAGTGGAGTATGTCAGAAGGTAAGATATTCCATGTTATCTGTAACTTCCCTCAACATTTTTTGCTTGTGTTTTGATCTTCTGAATCTATTGATAGATTTAATGTACAACACTATAAATACTCTAAGAGCCGGTTTCACCAAACTCGTTTAACTTAAACTTAGTTCAATTCAATGCTAAACACTTTTGGTTTAAACTTGAGTTTAGGTTTAAAATTACTTCGAGAAACCTGCCCTAAGTAATAATTAATACAAGGCGTTTCATTTAAATTTTTGAGGCTCTATATATAGACTCTGACATCGGTCATTCCTAGGTCAATTTATTGTCCATTTACCAATGCAATTACGTGGAATTATTCAATGATAAAGTGTTGCTTAATACTATTGTTACTTTATAATGGGGTTTTTAACTTAAACAATCCAAAACACCTCAATAAATTACACATTTGTGAGAAATTCTGTTTAAGCCTTTGAAAAGAGTGCCTAGAACTATAATAGGATAATAAAAAATACTTAGAGAAAAGTGCTAAAACTACACAGCACAATGGTAATTTTATACATGTAACTCCCAAACTGCTTGTGTGCATCAGGGAACGGAGACAAGTGCACAAGGAAAAAAAATTGTAGTTTACCCAAAAGTGCTAGACAACAATATTTCATATCTTGATCATAGAGAGTATAGAATGGAATAAATAGTGTTTTGAAACACAATTGAATCAACCGATATACCCGTTTATGTTTGCAGTAAGAGCAGATGCAGTCGACTAATTATTCATTCCTTAGCTCTTTTTGGATGAAAGGCAAGGTACTTTAATCATTCCTTAGCACCCCCGAAAGTGTCAAATCTAAGCCATTGCAATGATGCTTAAATTAAAAATATATTTCAGAACATGTGGGTGATCTAACCATCAAGTGGTAGTTCTTGTCGTCGTATCCATCCAGTTCGCGGGCCTGTGCTACACGTAGGCCGAACAGTTCCTCAGCCAAGGTGACGGCCCCGTCAAGGGTGACCATGGGCCGGATTTGCTCCCCGGGGGCGACTATCTGATCGGCCATCCTGCAGGGACAATACGAAATTATCAAAAAAGTCAATGTTCTTTATTTGCCATTAACATTTTGTACAAATCATGGGCAACGTTGGCGAATTTACGGGGATGCCTGGGGGTGTGCCACATCCCTAGATTTTTGGGACCATTATTTTTTACATTTGTAATGTGCTGTAACAATAAACTATTTTTTGGTGTATATTTTGTGTAGGCCTATATCTACACCAGCAATATTTTACAACGTTTTGAAGGGGAATGGTTTAAACCCCGGGATTGTTACTATTAACCTGTTGTTAGGTAGCAATGCTGCCAAAAGGAGGTGTGATGTATTGGTAAAAGAACATTGGTTGTATTTCGGACATTGTAAGAGTGGTAATGTAATGAGCGGGAGGTGAAAAAGTGACTTCTGTGCTTGAAATGTGAGGCGTTCCAGAATGTGAATGAAAGGAAACGTCAGGTGTTATAGGTCTTAAAGTGAGTTTTGCCGGAGTCCGAGCATTTGAGGCCAAGAATGATTCTAAATGCTTTTTATGCATTGAAAAGCTTGTCAATATTATGAGGCTCTCTGAACCCGAAGCAGGGACACAATACTATACAGTGTGGATACAAGCAACCATAGTATGCATTTAAAAAGACATCCGTCTTTACAAAATACACAATCCTGTGAGGAATTAAAATGCCTGAGCTTATCTTTTTCAATACTTTATTGATGTGGACGAAAAATTTAAGTTCAAATCAGAGTGATTAATGCCAGATAATTAACTTCATGGCAAGAACTAATTTCAGCACTCCAACAAAAATGTTATTAGATGACAAGGAACCAGAAATATTTTGTAATTAGAATGCTAGAACACCAAACCAACTGTTAATGGATATATTTATTTGTCAATACAAAATAACTGTGCAAAATAACAGTTAGTAATACCATTGACTGGGCCAATTCATAAGAATCGAGCTTTGTTCAACATTTTGATATAATTGTAGGTACTGGAGTGCTAAAAACAATTTTTCACGTTATTAATGTAGTTAAACTGGATCTCAATGTTAATAATTTTTTATCAAGTTCAAAAGTTTATAAATGAATACAATTTTCTAAAAATCATTTAAAATCATGTTTCCACATGTCTCTTATCAATTTGCTCTCCCCCTACAGTATCTATAGTGTATTTGGGGTTATTCTACAAAATAAGTTTTCACTCCATGGAATTATTAAGATAGTAATGTTACATCAGAGAAAACAGTAATTTATTTGGTTATCATTCAAATAAAAAGAATTTAAAATATTCATTTTAATGATATTGATGCAAGGTGATTAGGTGATATATTTTGTTAGCTTAAGTTTTTAAAGTTATCATTCCACATTTGAAAAAGTTATTCTCATTAAAGCACTTTAATTCTTCTTAAAAGTGTTAATGTAAAGGTGGAAAAAATCGTAAATACTAAAAGAAACTATATTTTCTTAACAACTTACATTTGGAGTAGAAAGCAATTTTTTTTAAAGCAATTATAAAAATTAATGTGAATTATAGTTTGGTTGCCAAATGCTTATATTTTCCGGTGTACCACCTAGATTTTACACTTAATCTCGGTTGAACAAAATAAATCATGAAAAAATTAAACCACTTATTCAATTCAAAAGTATTATTTATACGGAATGGTAAATAAGTATTCAATTTGATTTGAATGTACAAATCATTGTTAAAACACCCCTATCTAATACCGGTACCAGTTCATATAATGTCCAAATACAATGTTATAATGACATACTTACTTTTAAGAGCTTCCTTCAGCAACTAACCAAATATCTAATCGGGTCTACTTTGTTGTATAATTGTTATCAACTCTTAAAGATTACAAAGTAAACAAACAAGAACACTCCAGCCTGAGCTGTCATACTGTCTGTTGGTTCAGACAAAGTCAAACAGAGTTGGACCAGGCAAACTCAAGTAGCATTTGACTCAAATCAAATGATTGCTCGGCTTCCTTTTGTACACCGTCCATTTACATACAGGAAATGGCCGAATTCTACCATTTAATGCCTCTTCAAGCAGTCTACAAATGAAAATGTCTTAGAAGGAAGTTTGTGTATGGTTTGTGATTTTAGTAATAACTTTGAAGTTGTACTGATTATTTTTTGTTAAATAATATAAAATAAACTAAAAATAAAATACAGGGTGTCTGGGAAATATTTTCTGAAACTCCGTGTGGTAATTCCTTGGACCAAAACAAACAAACAGTTTCATAGAAACATATATATGTCCTAAAATGTATTGTTAAGCCGCTAGCTGCCATTTTTTTTACACTTAAAATGTTTACTCCCATGACGGATAGTTGTGTTAAGTTCATATTTGTCATGCACCTTTCATCATATCAATGGACATTCCCAGAATTTTTTTTTTCAATGTGTATTTTCAAAATGGCAGCCATTGAAAAATTTCAAACTCAAACATCTCAAAATCGGTAAATGCTAACAAAATTTTAAAAATAGCAACAAAGTTGAAGAATTAAATTATTTAACCAATGATATAAGTTTGTGAAGATCTGACAACAAAAATGACTGAGTAATTGCCAATGTTCTGAATAAAAACATTTATTTTGTATTATAATTCATGCTATCATGCAAATTAAGGTTATTGTACTTTAACTTTTTAGCTGTTTATAGCAGTTTAACTTACATGTTCACATATGTCTAAAATAAGGTTAAACCCCGATTTTGGGCTGACTTTAGACAAATTTGGACCTGTATATCCACCTTTTCTCATAGTCTGTTAATCCCAATCAACATAACTAATGGAAATAGACCTAGTCCTACACCTTTATGTCAAGTTTGATAAAAATCAGACGTTTTGTTAACAGGTTTACTGGCTTCACGGAATATACGTACATATTTATATATGTATCTTAATAAGTATATATATGCAGATATGAAAATTTTAATGAATGGTGTTTTTTTGTATCTGGGGACTCTGTAGTAAAAAGTTAACACGATTAAAGACTTATATCTAATCTTCGGCACCAATGTAATATGGGTTTTCCGACAAAAGAAATTCACTTAAAAGTCCACAATTGAAAATAGTTTTAAAGAGAAATATCACCCTTATTAAATATAAAAACCAATACATATTACACATCCCTATGTGCAAAATTTAATTTTCTAAAGTTTACTAATTTACAAAATTTAGCTGTATTTAACAGTTCTAAAGATATTTAGCAAAAACGTATAATACTACAGCCACCATTTTGAAAAATCAGCCATAGCAGGCGAGCGCAGCGTCCGAGAGTGGTGAACTTTTCACCATAGTTTTTCTCAGGTAATTTTACAAAAGAATCGGTCAAAATATATTACGCTGCAATTACTTCCGGGTTGAACTATAATTTGACGAGACTAATACTCGAATTAATGAAATACCATCCCACTCCAGCAAGAGGCATGTCAGAGCTGGAGATATAATCAAGTTGGAAATGCATATTATTGGGAAATGTGAATACCTTTGCACTCCATACAATGCTTTATTGGACAAATATCTTCTGTATATAATATTAGAACTATTTTTTATCGATACAATATTGTTTAGTTTCAGGTTAAAGACTCCACTATTTAAGAATTCTGATTGTTTTTCAGTAAAAAATTTTTAAACTTTTGCCCCAAAGGTGTTTATCTGTGAAACATTTGTTCAAGAAATAATCTTTTATATGAAATCTTACCAAATATCCTAAACCTAAATCAAAATTGTGATTGAATAAGTTTACATCTGTTAAATGTTTAGATAGAATAAAACATTACATAAATGTCAAAGCATGTGGTTCTGGGGTACTTCAAATGAGAACAACTCAGGTAAGCTCTAAAGTTCAAATTCATATTTAATAATCTTCCAAAGTTCTAAATTTATCGTGAATGTGCAAAGAGTATGATTAATGTGCTATTGACAGTGACTTTCTTTTACATCTAATATTCTTTATAATTATGTGTTCTTTGTAAAATAATGTTTGATGACTTCTTGTGTCACCTATAAAAGTCGGGCTACAATAAAGAAAAAAAACTTGTTATCATTCTGCACAATATCTGCCTGTTTTTGTACTCTCAATAGTACTAAAAACGTTTCTTTTTTTGTCCTAGGACTGAAAAATCAGCTGGAATATTTTTTAGGCCCTAGGACTGAAAAGTCAGCTGTTTTTAAGTGTTATTTATTAATTTTCCATGCAGAATAGGAAAATTCAAATTTAATAAAAACATTGTTTCTAAATAACAGGTAAATGTAAAAACTGTACCTATATTACTTTCTTTGTTAATATAGCCTCGAAAATACAACTTGATAGTTAATATTTTCAATGATTAAAAGTTTAATACCACATTATGATAAAAAACGTTGTTCGTCACTCGGAGCAAAAGTGCCTCTTTCTTTAGTGCTTGATCGTTTATAAAATCTCGACTGCGAATCGTTTTTAAAACACGATTGCGCTTGCACACTAAAAAGAGCCACTTTTGCTCCTAGTGATGAAAACTACTATTAAATTAGAACAGCTGTTATATAAATTATTTTTATCTTCTTATATCTATAAAAGTTTTGTCTGTTACGTACCTTTTTCTTTCAACCTACTTGAGCGATTTTAAGATTGAGGTGTCATTTTAAGAACTAGTGTGTTGGCGAATGGTGATTAAATAGGTAATTTCGTTTTGTCCTTCGCCATCCTGACCTTTGATTTAGGCCTATTTCTAGAGGGCACTTTAAAATGTTGACCAACCTTCATTATGAGATTTTTTAAATGTGAATTGTAACACATTATCTTTGCCTTTTGTGAATTTAGCTGATTGCCTTCAGATCAATTTTTAAGTCAGATTGTAAACACAGATTGTCTGTCACTGCATAATCTCAATAAATATTGTTAAAACAGTCACATTTTTCATACAAAAATGTCCTCCTTGATAGTTCAATGTTTAAGTCATGTTATATAATTCCTTTGAATTGTAGACCTTGTAGGCGAGTTTCTCACAAATATGAAGATATATATAACAAAATGCACAGTTTGGGCACGGGACCCCTAGTATTCCTAAATATAATAATATGATCATCACTAAAATTTTGCTTCCATAAGAATAAAATTTTAACTTTGAAGACATAAACATGTGGGTGGATCCCTATTGACGTTGGGAAGATATTGTGAATCTTTCTGGAGTTTTCTAGTCAAGAGCTTTCAATTATAAGTTTATGATTGTAATGGATTAGGACTTTCTGAGAATGTGTAAACAACTTATGTTACATCCGACATTCAAAACCGAACTCCCAACTTCAAAAGTGATTATTTATAGAGAAAGCGGCAAAAGATAGAGTAAAACCTCAAATACATAAGTTGAAGATAACTTGATTCCCCCACAAACAATTTCCCACAACATTTTAGATCAGACACACAAACTGCAAAAACCCCAGACTGCAAAAACTTAAGACGGTACCCAACTTTGCAGCCCCCACAGCAATTTTTAAAGGTCTAAACTTTTTTAACGGTTGAAGAGAGTGATCTATATCGTCACTATTTTTCTGGAGTTTTTCTTTTCAAGAGTTTTAATCAAGTATATGGTTAGGGGTTTAAGAGTTTTTGACTTCTGGGAATGCTTTTTAAACAACTTGAGTTACATTTTTAACTCAAAACCCAACGTCGATTACGTCTCTAATTTGATCGCGGCCGGGGCGACGGACGCCGGCTACGACGACCCAGCGCAAAGTGGAAGCATGTGGAATTATCTTTCCACCATGACCCAGCGCCGTTGCTTTGTGATATGGGGAACACCTGCACACGCGCTCGCACGCACACAGCGACAGCAGTGCTAGTGCTATACGGGCCGTGTAGGGCGCCGCCCAGCAACCAGTGCTGCCACACTCAAATACAATGTCCCCGCCAGTAAAAACCGTTGTTGTTTCGTATTTATGTTGGTACACTGAACCCTGCTGTTCATTGTGAGTTGGTAATCGTCTTAAAGTGTGATTTGAAATAGTTTTGTGTGCTTGTGGTTGTGTTAATCATTATGTTTGATTGTTTATGTGTGCGATGGCGCAAAAACCTGTAGGTTTTGCTATCTATCTAATCTGTTGATTAACAACCGATCTAACATCAACATCGCCATAAATATATTTTTCAAGCGTGGTTAAACCTTATATCATATTTCTGGCTCTATAAAGCAATTTCGTTTATTTATATATTTTTTTTGCGATTGTGCGTTTACAAAAGTGTGATAACAGTTTTAGTGACTATGTGGATTATGAAATATAGAGTTAGGTTGTAATTTTTAATATTCAATATTTTTATTGGTCCCGTGTTGTAGTGTGTGTTTGAAGGCAAAAATAGATACTGTAGTCGTTTAGCATAGTGGGAAACATCGTCCGAAACGTTGGGAAATATTAAAAAGAATGACGAAGAATTGGACTCTTTAATTGTTTTTAAAATCAGATGAACTAAGATTAGGTCAGTTTGAAATTTAGGTACTAAATTTTGTAGACCTATAGGCTACATTACTGTGTAATTTTTTTGCTACTCAATCAATTTGTCTTCAAATAAAATTTTCTTAATAAATCATAAAAAGTAACAAAGAGCCATCCCACCATCTTTACCCACCAGCCGCCACTGCACGCGCCGTCACGCTCGCAACCACCATCAGGTTTAGCTCGTTCGCTACGCTTACTCGCTGTCACGCTCACCCTCTAAAATTTTAATATTTTATTGAATTTGTTTCCTAGCAACAAATAAATAGATAATAAAATAAAATTTACAATTATTTTTTATATTAATTTATAGTATGTTTATTTGAAAGATATGTAAATTCGGTATGTATATTTCATTCTTGTCATGGTATGTTATTTCTGATACCTCCAAGAATATGTGTACAAAGTTTCATGATGATCGGTTGAGTGGTTTTCGCGTGAAAGCGTAACAAACATACGGACATTCACATTTATAATATTCAGTAGAGAAGTAAGGATAGATAATATAGATAGATAAACTCCACGATGGTTCAAGTATGATGATCCCTAAAGAGTAGGCCTACTGGAGTACTGACATTGGTATGAAGTATATCTATTATACTTGAGCAGTTTTAAACTAAAATCTAGACGATTTTAAAATCAAACACAATTCTTTTGTATTAATATTTTTAAATAATGAACGTTTTAGTGTAGAGATTTTCAACACAACTATTAGGTTGAATATTTAAATTCAAAATAGATTATTCTCACAGACATAAAATAGTACATACAATATCAAAACAATTGATTTTAAACTATATAATAAAATAAGTAAAATATAGACTACTTATTTTATACTCTAAAACAAGCTCCATTTGTCCGGGCAAAGTTTTTTTTCGCTCCAAGGATTTTTGATTTTTTGATTGAATATGGGGGTTTTGGCCACCAGAAATCGATTGGAGCTGGTCCCATAGCTGGGAAAAATCCGGTTTTCGCGCTAGAGCTCTTTAAAGTTTCCATGTTATCCTTATGGAGATTATTAAATTGAACAAAAATCAGCTGATAAACCAATGTAACGAATGTGTTACATCTTTAATCTGTAGTTTAGGAAAATTATATCAAAGTGCACCACCCTTCGGCCTGGCGAGTGAGCGAAGCGAACGAGCTCTTCTTAAAAAGGAATAGGGCGAGTGAGCGGAGCGAACGAGCTTTGTGTGAGAACGAAAGTAATAATTTTACCGAGCTTAAGCTCGGTCCCCCTGGTACTTATCTCTAAAGCAAGATATAGCTCTAGAAATAAAATAAAATACTTCTATCGCTTACAAAATGAAATATATCTAAAATAGAAATAAAAGTGAAAAGCATATCTGCGAGGAATAATATACTAAGGCACTAAGAATTTAGAATAGTTCATGATTTATATGTAGGCCTAATTAAAATTATGACGTAAACGAGTGATGTGATTAAGATTGTGAACCTTGATTCCTCGAATGGGTGTAGAAATAAACTTTCATGGATTACGGCCACGACTTCGAAGTACTCTAAAGAAATGGTTAGGATTTCAAAAGGAACTAATGTGGTTGGATAGAGACCAAATCTGGGATCCAATCTCGCCAAGCTTTCACACTCTGGGTGAAATGTGCAACCAAATTTTACTGTTGCAAAGATTTTACCGGCCTTTTAAAGTTGAGAAAAGTATTTTGTTTTTTATAATACTGGTGAAAAGACAGAACCGGTTTGACAATCTTTAGCCTTAATTACAACTGCCTGTTATCGACAACTCTTTATAATTTCTTAATCATAATAAATAATACATTATTTATTGCTTGGTTGTGGTTATGCCTTTAACTGAACATAGCAATCTTTTTCACTACGTAGATAAGTTTTTATATTAAAAGTATAGGTCAGTTAGAATAAAGTCTGCTTGAACTTTTGGGCCTTTTACTTTTCCTTATAATGTGATTTTGAGAATATCGAATTGGAACTAAAAACTCATTGACTTTGGAGTGAATATAAGTTGCAAAAGTTTATCCACTCCAAAATTCAAGGTATAAAAAATATAATTTATTTTAAAGAGACTTTTATTTTATATTGAGCTATATATTTCTTTAACTAACAAATATACTAAGTATAAATCCTGAATATGAGAAAAAGGAATGGTCTAGTTCTAAATAAATTTATGTTCTTAATGACAGATATAGATAAAGTGGTGAAATTTGATACTAATTCGTATTAGTAGAGTACTAGTGTACTTGTTGCTCGAAATCGAGCAGCTAAGTTTGGACTATCACAAGTCAATATGGCATGCACACACCCAAAAAGTTATAAATTTTAGTACCAATAATTCTAACTTCTGTCATTAAGCTTCATTCTGTTTACAATGAACGTTAGAGCTATCCAACATCATTAAGTAAACCAGGGTTTATTTATGAGTATACTATAGTAATATGTTCGAACAGTGGAGTTAAATTTATTGTGCTTTGTTAGCCAGGTTGCAAGCCACTTCTTAGATTACCCTCGGGAAATTATCCACAGCGATGGTGCCACTTAAGTGTATAATGTCACTTAATGACATGATTAAGCACACCATTAGCTTACCACCCTTGCAAACTTGAATAATTGTGATATGAAAAATGTTCTTTCAAGAATTCGTATAAGATAGTGAATATTTTATAATATAACGGAAACACACAATGTAAATTTTACCTTAATATTCATGTTTTAACGAGAAAGAGGAAAGATATAGGACCTAGTTCGAAATAAAATTATGTTATTAGCGAATTTCCCTATAGGGAATACGCTATTACGGTAGTAGCCATGGCAAGACCTAAGCCCGGGAACACTTTACTTTTTCATTTTGAGGTCCCCAGAAGCCAAAAACACCGTTCGTTCATTATATTCACATATTTCATATATATATTTCACATATTTCACATATTCACATATTTCATATATTCATTCGTTCACATATATATATATATATATATATATATATATATATGTGTGTGTGTGTGTGTGTGTGTGTGTGTGTGTGTGTGTGTGTGTGTGTGTGTGTGTGTGTGTGTCCGTGGTACCGATAACTTTTGAAGCGGACCTCCGATTTTCATGAAATTTGGTATGAAGGTGTAAGATCAGGTCTATTTTCATGAGTTGGCGAACCAGCATTGTCGGGTTATGGGAACGGGGTTTTATGGGGTTTCAAAGGGGTAAAAAATGGGTTTTTGGGATTTTTGAACCTTAATTTTCAAAATTCAAGAATTTTAACTGAAACCATTTAAAAGAGCTTAAAAACCCAACAATTTAGGATTTTGAATCATTAAAATAGCTTAACTGGTTATGGAGAAAATATAAATCAAGTTTCCCATGTTATTCTTATGGGTTAATCTTTAAAAAGTTATATATCGCTTATTTATAAACATATATTAATAAAATTTTTTATGAACCTGTCCTATTTGATGCGTAATGAAAATTTGATCAAAAACCCGCATGGCAGCAAACCTACATGCCAAATCCCATGGCATTCTCATGGAAAATAAGTGTATAATGGGAGCAAGAGAGACAGAGATAATAAAGGTTTCTGTTCCTAATAATTGAATTTTTTACCTCTATGGAACATAGAGTATAAAATTCTTTTAGACCGACTTTAAATTTCTCTTAGGCAAATTCTCTAGCCAAAAGGCTTTTTTATTCCTAATTTGATTTCAATGAAATTCTCAGGTTAGATTTTAAGTATTTTAAACTAGGTAATAAACTATAATCGAGCAATTATTTTCAAGTATTAAAAAAGCTTATTTTCCGGAATTTTTGACAGAACTTTAGTTGTTTAGGCTACATGGTTTGACTAATGTAGTTGCTATGATCAGTTTATTTTCCCCCATCGCAGCTGAGTTGTCGATGTATGCTGAAAACAACATAACATAACCTTTTCTTGTTTATATTTGCTCGCCGTTATGTTACGTTTTTAAATAAAATTTAATTGATATTTTGACAGACATATTTGTTAAGTTAAATAGATCAACACTGATGTTTACTTATTGAAGTTATAAATTATAGTCTACCAAAAGATAGGCATGTTGATGTGGAATGAATTGGTGTCGTACGGAATTATGCGATTAACTAATTTATGGGATACAACTAATATCTATTTGGGAGAAAGATTTAAATTGAACAACTAATTAGAATGTGTTGTGCCATTGTAGCCTATGTCTCAGGTAACAAAATATGCATTAAGTGTTAAGTAAGCGTAATTCTACAATACTTACATTACTTGATTTTTATTAATTTGCAATCATGGATTTTAAATTGCATTGTTTTTTCGCTCTACAATCTATTTTTCTTTAATTTATAAGCATAATTATTATTAAGTTACTTGCTTATTTTGAGGTCTTAGCTAAAATCATAGTTTGTATGTATTTATTTGTAGGCTAGGCCTAGGATGTACGCCGGTTGACTTCGGACGGTTAGATGACGTTCCACTCTTCACATTCGAGGAGATGGAAACCTCCGTTCTCTCCCTAAAGAGCAACAAGGCTCCTGACCCGGACGGATTCCCAGCGAGGCTTTAAAGAAAGTATTTTCAATTAATGCTGACTTGTTGAGAATATGTACAACGCCTGTTTGGTAGAAGGGGTGTTTCCGGCTCCCTGGAAAACCACCAGACTTGTACTCATCAGCAAGGGCAAAGGTGATCCCGAGCTGCCGTCGTCCCACAGGCCTTTTTGCATGTTGGACACGGCTGGGAAGCTGTCCAAGAAGCTGATCCGTTCCCGCCTGACGTCTGCCGTGGAAGCTGCCTGGTACTTATGCCTCCGTCAGTACGGCTTCAGAAAGGGACGGTCAACGATTGACGCTATCACCGAAGTCCAGAGAGCTGTGAAGAGAGCCGAGAGCCACAACCATTTCTCTCGCTGAGTAGTGCTTCTTGTTACGCTTATGTCAAGAATGCCTTTAACTCGGCGAGGTGGGTCGATATGCTGGATGCGCTTCGCAACACCTTTCGCGTTCCTGCATATCTGTTGCGACTCATCTTGTTGCGGATTATTTCGGCTCCCGAAGCCTGATTTACGACACAAGGGACGGAACGTGGACGATGGAAGTCACTTCTGGTGCCGCTCAAGATTCAATACTCGGCCAGGATCTCTGGAACGTTGCCTATGACAGCCTCCTGAGTTCGGAGATGCCTGAGGAAACCACTTTGGTTGGGTACGCCGATGATGTCGCAGCTCTCATTGTTGCACGCAACGTTGAGCTGACCCAACTAAAGTTGAACCGAGTCATGCGTGTGGTCAACACATGGATGTCCGATCACGGTATCTCGCTTGCTCTCCGTAAGACGGAGATTGTGATCCTTACGAAGAAGAGGATGGTCACCGTCGTTCCGTTCCAAGTGGGAAGGGAGGTGGTCCAATCAACTCGTGCTGCTAAGTACTTCGGGATTATGGTGGACACCAAGTTAAGCTGGAGGGATCAGATATTCCGTACGGCGGACAAGGCCGCTAAGGTAGTTACGTACCTTAGTAGGCTGATGGCCAATGTCGGGGTTCCACGATTCGACAGAAGACGTCTGTTGATGTCCGCGGTTCAGTCCGTGCTTTTTTATGGAGCAGAGGTGTAGGCAGACGCTCTCGATAA
Source organism: Neoaliturus tenellus (assembly GCA_030545055.2). Classification (NCBI taxonomy): domain Eukaryota; kingdom Metazoa; phylum Arthropoda; class Insecta; order Hemiptera; family Cicadellidae; genus Neoaliturus; species Neoaliturus tenellus. The sequence continues at coordinate 67,208,002 of CM061533.1, read as the reverse complement.
AGAGTAGTACAGGTTGCGACTCGCCCGGGTTCAACGTCGAGCGGCGCTCGGGATGTGTTCTGCCTACCGGACAGTGTCCGAGCCTGCCGTCCTGGTGGTCGCCGGAGTTATCCCTGTCAAGCTCTTGGCAGGAGAGAAAAAGGCAATTTATCAGAGACAAGGCTAGATTAAAAGAACACGGCAAGAACAGAAGAGCGCTCCAGAACCTTCCAGCAGTGGGAACACAGCTGGGAGCACGACACCCGAGGACGATGGACTGCGCGACTTATCAAGCACGTCCAACCATGGGTGGAACGGCGGCCAATTCTTGACAATTCACGGCTATCTCGGTCGTACCTGAACCGGATGGGCAAGACCGGTTCACCAGACTGCATTTATTGCTCGGGCGTTCCCGACGATGCGGAACACACATTCTTCCGCTGCCCCCGTTGGGAAGGGCCCCGCCTGAAGGCCACACAAATTTTTTGGTGCATTTTTGGTGGATTTCGGTCTGCCAAAAGATCTTGGAGGATGAGGGCAACTGGGATTGTTTATCACAGTTCGTCCGGGGCATCCTCCTGGAAAAGAAACCGATCTGGACGGCGAAGTGGCCCAGATCCCTTGATCGAGTGGCTGGATAAGGAGTGAGCCCCACTGGCATAAGCCAAATTTAGGCCTAGCCTGACGTAATGTAATAAACAACTCCAGGTTAGAATCCTAAAGAGTAGAGGCGAGGTTTTTTAGTGGGTAAACCCGTTTTTAGGGGAGCCCCACACTACAGGCTTGCCACCTGTGTGCGTAATGAATTTTTCTCACCTCTCCCTCAAAAACAAAGCGTCACCTAATAACTCAAAAAGTGAGTAAAAAATTCTTGTACGGGACGGACATCGGAGCGTATTCCTAGTCAGCTGATTAGCTTTCTTCTGCATTTGTCAAATTTGGAATGTTTATGTTTTGGGATTTGTAAACAAATAATTCTTTTTGCATTTAAGCTTTGGATATGCACTTTTATTACTGTAAAAAAAAATATTTATTGCAATATAAATATTATTGTATAAATTATCAAATAAAAATAATTACCTCAGAAAAAATGCCATTAAATATATCATATTTCCTTCTAAAGATTATTAATTAATTATAAAAGATAGCCACAAAGTTCTTTGATGTTGAAAAAATAACTCTTTGGAAATTCGCTCAGTACGCAGGTCTGCTGCGACGGGGGTATTCATAACTGATATGAGCTAAAATGGTGAATGTTCGTATTGGTAAAGTATGATAGAAATCAAGATTACTGTTCCAAGTTTATAAGCATTTAAAATAGAGCTGCTGATAACATCAAAGATTTGGTTTCTAAAACTTTTAAAGAATCATTCTTACTGTAGGCCTACCTAATTTGCTCTAAAATTAGGATTATTGAAGGTAGAATACTAGCGATCATACTGAGCCAAAAATTTTTTCTTTCCAGTTTTCAAGAATAATATCAAATCCAATCAACCTGTCCTTAAAATAGTTTGGGACATAGAATATCAGAACCAAACCAGGCTAAGCCCATAAACAAGCTTCTATTGCAATTAAACGTAAAATGTAATTGTAAACTATTAAAGAATTATGTACAAAAAGAATTAATAGAATAATATTGGAATTGCGTTTGAGCTTTTAAAACATCTGTTGATTTACGTACAGCTCTAACTAAATACATGTAGTTTTTAGTGATTACTGATATTCACAATATTGGAAGGTGGGTGTTATTGATTTGGAACTTAATGTAACTTTAATTCCTTTAATACCTTTATTGTAATGAAGACCTAACTAAATAGGTAGTTTAAAGGCTCCGATCTATCCCTTTCGCCCCCCCCCCCCCCCCCCAATGCATGTATTTTTTATTACTTTTTTTTTAAATCGTGTTATTTTTTGCTAAATGCAGCATAAGGCTATAAATAAGGTGTCATATTAAAGATGAACAACTTTATTAATTTTCCTCTGTTACAGTTTTGTAATTATTTCATTAAAACTAATAGAAAACTTCAGTTAAAAATCGAGAAAAACGGATGGTTTTAGACAGTTATTTTCTAACTAAAATTAGATATTGTCTTAAAAAATTCTAAAAACAACAGACAAGGTCCGTTTTTCTATACAGATTTCTATTTAGAAAAAGTTAAGAGCCAATCTCTATCTTAATTAGTTAACTTAAAAACACGATTCTCGTAAACCTGTGCAGCCATCAAACTAGCTTAGCGCTACGGCAGTGAGGGGGATGCCTTCAAAGTCTGCCGACGACAAACCCTTACACTTTTTAAAGTCACGGGCCGTCAAAGTCTGACGACTAAAAAGTCAGGGGACGAAAAATCAGGACGTTTTTTAATCCGTCCTGATTTGACGGGTGGTTTGGCGACAACCCATAACGTTTCTAAAAACAGGCGAGGCTTGACGCCTGACGTACCAGACAAAACCTGATGAAAAAAGTTGTATGATTTGTCGTAGTCAGACCTTTCCGCGGTCTCCCTCCATGCGGCATTCGGTAACGCCGTGAGTAGATTTCGGGCTCAGGTAGAGCAGAGCCTCAAGCCAAGTATGAATGAGAGATGAGGGTAGGATGATTGTGGCGCCATCTTGTAGTCTTGTTACTGACTAAGACGTTACTGACTAAGGCTGACGTTCTCCTTAGACAGGATTGTTAATTAAAAGCCTAACAGCCATTGGTATCTAGGCACCTACAGTTTAACGTGGGATCCAAACCACAATTTGTATTGTATCAAAATAAATCGTTCGATTTCCATCCTCCAACACTCATAAAAAAAATCCCCTGAAATACCTAAAGCCAAAAAATGGAGGTATAGCCCAAGAGGAGTTAAAATAAAATTGTTTGTAGAGCAAACTATTGATTTATAAGGTACCTTACATGGATTTTTTTAGGTATAAATCCATTAACATAAAAAAATTACTTATAACTCCGCGTGAGTCATCTCCTTATTTTTATGCATGTTCCCCATTAGGGATTCAGGGGAATTTTCTGAGGAAGGTCAGGGGATGATTTGTTATACCAGATTTTGACTAAGTTTTACAACTCTAACTAAGCCAATTTGATGAGGGGGTACATTTTTAAAAGTATGGGACAGCTTTTTACGATAGTATTGTTGTTAACCAATCACATATTCTATCTGTTAGATGGAAACTCTTTTTCGATGGTGATAAAATAAGTACCAATAGTTTTTAGAAATGAATTTTTTTCAAATTTAGTATCAAAATTAACTGGTTCGTTTTTTACTTAAGATATATTTAGTAAATTTCATCTGTAGTTTTTTATACTGTATTAAAGTACGGGGTTTATGTTTTATGTTAATATGTTTTAAATAATATTTTTTATTTATAAAATATTTTATTATATGATGATATTTTTATGTTATATTCTAATATGGTTTAAAATTAATAAAATTTTAACATACATTGAAAACATAAGTCTAATGCGCCAAACAAAACAAGTAACTTATATTCTGGTAAAGTAATGTATTTCCAATGACTTAGTATTTCCATTTCGTGGGGTTTGAAGAGATGCTATTATATTTCCCTAGGGTTAAACGCTTCCCCCATATTGTACTTTAGATGCTGTTCTTCCAATATATTGCAATTCAAGGGAGTTCAACTTTTCATTAATTTAATCATTGTTAAATTGTTAAAAAACCTTTCATGTCCTGCCTTGTTTATATATTATGCTTTTTTAACCTGAACAGTTAAACATTTCTCCGTTAATGCTTTTTTAGTACAAAAACGTTTTTTTGTTCAGCTGTAAAGAATAAAACAAAACGAAATATATAAATTGTTATCTAATTTTATTATTTGTAAGTAATTACAAAATTTTACCATAGACTTCGCAAAGCAACTGATAATATGCGGTAATAATTTGATATATCAGGACGCTTTGAATAGGTATAGTAAAAAATGACAACTTTAATGTTAAAAACCTGTTGGAATGAGAGCAAAACAGTGTTACAATAATGCATACTTGATTAGCAGGAATTTGAATTCATTAGCGTTCTCTCTTTTCAACGCTGCGTGCCGATACTTCATTAGTAGTTCACAGATGGTTTCTGGGATACAGCTAAAATCACTCCATATGAATAATGCGGAGGGACAAAATGAATTCAAACTTTTGGTTTTGATGTCCCTACAATAATACAACATTAGGAGATGGATTTAGGGGATGATTTCCCTCAACAATTTGAATAAAAGTCAGATATTAATAGTAAATCACAGTTTTAATTTTAAAGTTTATCTAGTATGAAGAGTTTTTTAATTTAAAGTTTTTTAAATAACATGAAATTGGCATTTATTCATTGTTTATCCCACGCGCAAACAAATAAAAATATGGAAATATTGTGTATTACAAACATAAAAGTATAAGAAATACCTACTAAATGGTGTAGATTATGTTTGATATTAATAAAATATTATCAAACATGCGTTTACCAATACACTGGAACTAAGTTCCCCGAATGACACACAATTTCGTTTCATACTGAATTATCAAATCTAAAACAGAACTCCTCTTATTCATGACCACTGTGTAACCACTGATGCATCAATGCAGTAACCTACAGAGAGAAGCTAATTGATTGTTCTGATATTCTCTCGGACGAATGCACACAGTTATGTGGTTTCATTTAAACAAACCGCGCACATTCCCGATGTGGTACAGTATTTACTTGAACTTCTCTCTCTTTTCCACTGGTCAAACTCCCATCGGTCTTGTTTTACACGTAACCACATAATAAAACACTAGGTAATTACTGAGAGACGAATGAGGCGCGTTCAATTTTATAGATTAAATTATTAATCAGTTTTAAAATTGTATCAGTAGTATCCTGCCCAATACAGAATCAGGTTTAGGCCTACTTACTCATAGGTCTGTCTACACGTTACCGAACACGGCAAACCTTTAAAAATCTATTTTGCCATAGTTGATCTTAAGGATTATGTTAATAATTGTGTGTTGGAATCAGTTTTAAGTATGGGTGAACAATTATAGAACTCAGTACAGTAATAGAGAGTGATGACTTGTGGAGACCGGATAGATTTGAACCAGTTGCTGTATCGTCATTGGGCGTGCTAGGAAGATTTGGGTTATGTCGTTTTCTTGATTATGTCGTGCCATTTTTATCTAGATCCATAACTAGTCAATAGGCCTAAAGCTTCTTGATTTTTCGTACAACACTTTTTTAAGTTGTAATTTTATGTCACAGAAAATATTCAAAATGAAAGATAGTCAAAACGATACACACGTTAAACCGAAACAAACTGTTAAGCTGAATTTCACACATTCAGAACAACAGGAACAGAAAAAAGCCAAACGGTCCTGCAATCTTTACACAATGAAAACACCTGAAAAATGTCACAATGAAAATTTCAGAAGCAGTCAAACTTGCACTCAGACAAGCACGAGAGCCTAAGCTTGTGTTCACTCCCACAAGTCACCCTGTATTATTGAACTGAGTCCTGCCAAATGTTTGGTGGTTTATGACGCGTACGTGAGACGTGTAAGAGATATTTATAATAATGAGAGATTTTTTCATTAAACTTTGTACAACTAAATTTACAAAACTTTGGTACAACAGTTCTACTGGGCTGATTTAATTCATTGATGGGTCGTTGGAAAGCTTCATCTGTGCAGATGTGCAAATAATTGTTAAGGTTTATGGTAATATATTTTTTTAAGATTATGGTACGAAAGTAAAAACACATGTATGCATTAAAAAATACATAAAAATGGCTTTATTTTCGAATTTTTTTTATATTGGGTTTAAATTTTTGGCTATCTGTTATCACTATTTTAAAAAAATTTGAAATATTATTAACTTGTAGAAAATTTTATTCTTGTTCACAACACCATAACTTTCAGTCGATTAAATCACGATTTAAAAGTTATTTGCAAAGAAGCTAAGCAGCCACCGAATTTATAGAAGTGAAAAAATAATGAATTAGAAATATTTTTATTAAACTTTGTACAACTAAATCTACAGTTCTAATTGATCGATTTTATTCATTAATTGTCAAATGCCATTATTTATTAATGGTCTTATGTTTGCCATCAAGGCAACGAAATAACAACAAAAGTTAAACATAAATAAAAGAGTACTACTTTTGTGCATACTGGTTTTGAAACAGTTGTCACGTTTGAAAAATTATAGTTGGCATTAATTTCAAAGCCTGATTATCACATGATACTATAGCAAAAGTAAATTGAAACTTAAAACAAACGAGCAAGGCTCGGTTAACCCGGTACTCTAATTGAAATTAAGTAGTTAAAAAATAGTTTTAAAAGCATTAGACAACGTGTAAAAGATTTACCTCACGAAAACATATTTGCCTGTAAAAGATACAAACTAACGCACCTAAAGCGATGAAGCTTTAATAATAATTAATAGAGCCTATATTTAAACTGTGAAACACTTAAGGTAGTCTTCTCGAATTTGTTCTACTAATTTAATTACATGAAAGTTAAAATAAAAAAGAACACAGATTTATAAAAAAGTCATACCATTCCTAAATTAAATTAATTATAAAATTTAACAAACACAGCTATATGAGGATTTAATTCATACCTGATGTTTCTATGAAAAAGTTGACTACTGTAGCAGAAGTAACTAACAAAACCTAGCTATGAACAATGGCTTATACTCCCACTTTATTGTAGAATACGCTACCGCATCTTGGTTTCGCTCAGTTAATACTGTTAACAATGAACAATAACTCACTTTAAATGTTAAATAGTTCTTGAATAGGACATTAATCATAAATTAACCTATAATATACATTACCCATATCTTCGATCTAAGCAAAACAGATATTTAAAATAAGGTACCTTTTCCGAATAATTGAAAAATTTAAAAGTGTTATAAATTTAAGATTTAAAAATACACTATATATTTTTTTAATGAATTTTGTGTAGATAAATCTACTCAATACTGTGATAATGTAGTCCTATGTATCATTACTCGGTTGAAATTCTACGTTCCCAATAACTACTGAACAGTTATGTGCTTAGGCCTACTAGCTGTTCTGTTACCCGTCATGCTTTGCAATGCCAAACTGAGGAATCTTTTGTACTTCAGATGAGCTCGTTCGCTGGTCTCTCTCGCCATAAATCTATAATATCCTCTAGTTTATTTTATTAACAATCTTGCCCTCAACTCTTTTAATGAAAACTTCTCCCAATACATTAAATGAGAAGATCCGTTTATGTTTATATAGTTAATTATGAAGAAACATTTTTTTGTTATATGTTATGTTCATAAACAACGCAGATAAAAAACTCTAAAAAACCCCACATGGTTACATTTATGGCGGTCCTGGGGATAAGCCCTGGGGGCTATTTAAAAACTAATGGCTTACAAACTATATCCATACAATCTTCCATGTGTAGGTATACCGAGTTTCATGGCAAACGGTAGGTACATAGTGGTTTTTGTGTCAATCGATCACAAATAAATAAATATACATACCCTTTTGAAATATAGATTAATGGAAACATTCTACACATACAGAGCTTCTTAAGGTCATTTGGACAATATATGATAAAACGGATTAAATATAATCCAGATTGATTTAGTTCAAATCAACTAGAGGTGTAAGTTTAAACTATGTATAGGACTATTGTGACTAATTACTTACGTCATAAGTCACAATATATATATATATATATATATATATATATATATATATATATATATATATATATATATTATAGGCGTCAAGGCTGTAGGTGCATTTAAACTATGCATGTGCAACTGACTCTTAGGTTAAACTTAGGTTTAAATTAAATATTAGGTTTAAACGAAAATGGTGCAAACGGCCCTTAAAGGCTAAGCTATATAAGCCTTTCAAATAAGCTTCAAGCTATAGCAATTCTTATGGAAGACTAAATTACAGTTGTTTCCACCTTTATAATTACAGTATGAAAACTTTATAGTGGTATGTGACCTTAACCGTATCCAGTGAAGCTATTCAGAGTTGTGTGTCTGCATCCAGGTTTCGGGGCTAAATTGCCCTATGATCACGTATTCTTCACAGGAGAAGTCAAGCTGTCGTTTTCTTTGGTCTATTGGAGGTCGACAAGAAGTTTAAAAGTTCAAGATACGTGACGACACAAGTAACGAAAGCGCGAGTTGACCATTGACCGCTTGCTGACCGACCGTGCGAACCCGTTACGTGTTTTAATCTACGTGCATGTGTTTGTGTGTACATGTTCAGACTTTCAGACAACTTGACGACTTGAAGACTACCATCGGACCGAAGAAAATGGCAGATTGACTTCTCCATTGATATCTGAATACGTGATCATGGCGCAATTTTGGGCCGAAACCTACTGGTTGTAGACTCACAACTCTGAACATAACTGGATACGATTATGGTAACATAATACCACTATGTATCATGTCAGTTTAGGAGCAATAAATAAAAAATATTAGTAAACTATAAAAAGTTCAATATTGTTTTGTAACTCATTCTCGGCACACCGTACAGTATTTTATAATCCAGTAGTTTCTGTTTATATTTGAATATCATTTTCATAGAACCAACAGTTTTAAAGGAGAAGATGGATGAACGAAAAGTACTTCCAATAACAGGGAAAAATAATAAAATACCAAGATGAATAGAATATTTTAATAATTTTTTTTTGTGAAACTATACCCTTGTCAAAACCAGGACTAAGGAAAACTGCTGGAATGTAGGCCTAATAGAACAGGGCTGTTTCATTAGCGGGAAAACGATGTAAAAATTAGTACACAAAACGTCACTAGCCTGATCAGCTGGTACATGTTATTCTTATGGACATCAGATGGATTACGTCACCGGCATGACTCAAAAGCGGCATTTTCCAACATCAAAGGAATGAAACAGCCCTTCTTTTGTTTAGTACCAGGTTAACCGAACCTTGCTCGTTAGTTTTTTTTCACTTTTGTTATAGTGTCAAGGTAAAAAAGCAATTAAATTTCCACCAACAACCAACTATACCTCTTCACAGTTAACAGCTGTTTCAAAAAGTCTGCTTAACATTAATGTTTCTTCATTTTTGTTTACATTTCGTTGTTATTTCGTTACCAAAATAGCAACCCATAAGACTAATGTTAAAAATTACAATTTTAAAACTTAATTTTAGAATAAATTCGATTTTTCCTGGGGTTGAGGCTGTTTCTAAACTTATTTTTGGGCCAAAACACTCTTTAGTGCAAACTTTAAGCAAAATCTAACAGCTAGATTTTGGGATCGTGGAACACACATCCCTTCAGATATTCCTCGTATTATAGTATAGGATATGTTCTCCGCAGTCCCGGTCAAAGCACAGACATTAGCTAGTAATAAATATGTTAAGCACAATCCACTGAAAAAAATAAGGATTTAAATGCTTTAAACATTAGTCACAAATGTAAACAGCAGCAACCAGATATCTCTAACATGCAAGTTTTTCAGTTTTGCGGATCAAATCCATTTTGTAAAAGTTGTTTTCTCTCTGTGAACGGGAAAAGTTTAATTTCTATTATTGTGGAAAACATTAAACAAAGGGATCAGATGTAATTCGCTTTTGACCAACCACCAACCAATAAAAGCTTTACCGAGGCTTTGACCGGTCTGCGGTTAGGCCGTAACGGCTTTCAGTTGAAATTAACTTAGGCCTATAGCTGTATGATTTAAAGGTTTAAGGCAATATAAGGGTGACTGTGCGCCCAAAACTAAATGGAACAAAAGTTATTTAGTAGCGTATGTTTAGCGTTCACAGTGTAAAACTTGACATTTTGGATTCCTAAATTATTCCTAAATTATTGGATTCCATGAATGATTCCTAAATTATATAAAATATACGAACGTTAAAAATTAAAATCCAAGGCAGTCAGTTTTGCAAGTAAAATTAACAGCAAAGTAAAAAATTCAAAGCGATTTTCGAACTAAAAATGAATGGAAATAATTTTGAAACCCAATATCTTAATACAAGAAAGTTTGCTTAGTTAATTATTTGCTTTTTAGGCTTTTTGATTATCTCAATGGGCCTAAAGTTCTCTTGAGAATTCAACATTTCCGTGGATCTCTAAATACTAATACGTTATTATAATTATGTAAATAAATCTATGGTAAAATTTTGTTAACAAAGTCTACCATTAGTGATTTTTAGCAATTTTACACAGCGTAGGTGGACATCAACATTTAATACAAATTATCGTGAGAACTAGGTGAACACTGGCACGCTCCATTAGTGAGTGAGCTAATATTGATTACAGCACACCAAGCAATTAAATTGCATATGCCTTCCCAGATTTTATACCTTACTCTAAATTTATTATTATTATATTTATTATGAAGCAAAACTTTTAAAATTATTGGTAAAAACATTAGTAAATTATATGTAGCTTGCAACGAGGTTAAATAGATATAGAGTGCTACACAGATAGGGAAAATTGTCCCCTGTTGATTTGCGCCATTTTACCCACGATTCCAACAGTTTTCTTGGTAATCACTCCTTTGTTTACACTTTCCCACCAGTTATTTACCATTTTACACACATCTATCCGACGTTTCTGTGGTAACCAACTTCAATAGCCTGCTCACAGACCACCCAATCCAATTATTTTTGGACCATCCAGGTCAATTTTTCTTTCAACGTGCAACGCAGCAGACGCACAGGTTCTAGCCTATGTCTGCTGATTTCCTGGGCCTCATAAGTACAAGTGTAATTTTAACAGTTTATATTTACTTTAAAAGTTGTATTTTGTAAACTGTTTATTTTTTGGAACTAAACTTTCATTCATTCTTTCATTCATTCAATTAATTTTGAAAACAAAACAACAAATAAACACGTGTTTTAAAAGTATCATAATTTTTTAAGCTTGCAGCGACCAATTAGAATAGCTCAAACTAGTAACCAAGGAAACGACGGTAAAGTGTGGGATGGTTGCAAAGGTAACGGCGGGAATTATGGGTAAAATGGTGCAAATTTACCCATAACAGGACAAAAAAAAAATAACATGTGTTGAGCACTCCATATTTATTTAACCTCGTTGGTAGCTTGTCACAGTAGAACTTTTTAGGTACCCAACTGCTTAATATAGGCAGATAATGAAAATACAGTACTAATTAAATATCAATGAGTGTTATTCAGAATGCCCAAATCGGCTACATTGATACATGAATCAATGCGGATGTTCGCTAATTGTACTAAACTTCCATTTACGGATAATTTTGAAAGACCATTCTGAAACTCAGCTAATTTGGCTATAGCAATAAAAAAGTCTAATAATTTATATTTAAAGACTATAAGGTTTTTCAGGTTTGAATAGAAGAATAGTCTACTGTATAATTTAAAACGATTCATCATTAATTAATCTGTGTGAAGTAGAAGTTTGTTGGAACTGAGATCGTAGCGACAACATATCCCATACAACACGTGGTTAAAACTTAGCAGCTTAGCAGACTGTTGCCGTGTGAGACTCTGGCTACGTGAGTTGGAAGCTCAACTGAAACATGTTTTGACAAATTAACCTACACGTAGCTGTGGTAATTTGTAAAATGTTACATTCAGACCATTAGTTCTTAGAAATTAACAGTAGCGCATAATTAAACAGTTTAAATAATTAAATTTCCTTTAAAGAAACTTAATTTTAACTACAAGAAATGAAAAAAGTTAAATGGATTGTTGTGAGACAATGTTATGTTACAAATGTTAAACTTCTGTACAACAATTACCCCTTGATTTTCAAATAAAAAAGTACAAGTAGCTACTGATATTAACAGTTATGAAAATAAAATTTCACTATTGACAGTCATCATAACACAATGGACTCATGTTACAGACAAACTATACAGGGTGTCCTTAAAGTCCCTCACCAAACTTCATAATATGGTTAGTTGAGTCAAAGTAAGCAAAAAAGTTCATATGAAGGTATATCCTAAAATGCGTATTCGCCATTTTGTATTTTTCGCAAAACATTTTTTATCTCAGACGTTTTTCAACCAATTGCCTTGAAACTGGACATGTAACTTAAGTTAGTAAAGGTCCAATTAAAAACAAAATCATTTTGATACAATTTTAAATTTCAAAATGGTGGTCATTTGAACTTTTCAAACTTCAATTACGAAAAACATTTTCATGAAACCAAAATTTTTGTACTGATAGAAATTGTAGACAATTTAATCACTATCCAATGACACCAAAAGTATGAAAATCGACCAATAAACAACGGGGATATATTAATTTAATCAGTATTGCACTGTTATTGCCACTCCGCTTAGTTGGCTACCATTGTTACAATTTATTAGCCCAACAATGGTGGCAGGTCCGCTCTTGGGTGGCAATAACAGTGCGACCTAATACTGATTAAATTAATATATCTCCGTTGTTTATTATCCGATTTTCATAATTTTGGTGTCATCGGATAGGCAATAAAATTGTCTACATTTTTATCAGTATTTTGTTTTCATGACAAGTTTTTTCGTAATTGGAGTTTAAAAAGTTTAAATGGCCGCTATTTTGAAATTTAAAATTGTATCAAGTTGATATTTGTTGGAAATTGAACCTTTACTATCTTAAGTTACATGTCGAGTGTCAAAGCAATCGGTTGAAAAACATCTGCGTCTGAGATAAAAAATGATTTGGGAAACATACAAAATGGCGGATGTCTAGGTAAATATGCATTTTAGGATATACCTTCATATGAAATTTTTTGCTTATTTTGACTCATCTAACCATATTATGAAGTTTGGTGACGGACTTTAAGAACACCCTGTATAGGGTCCCATTTTAATTATTAAAATGGACGCAACTGTCCAGCCTACAAGAAATATAATGCAAGGGGGCGGTAGTTTCTTTAAACGGGTAAACATGTTGAGCGTGTAAAATGAAACGATTTTATTAAAACAATATTCAGAGAGCTTATAATTGGGATCTATTGTTATTTTGACTCACCTTAAAAGTTAAAGTGGAAGAATCCGAAGTGTTGGCAAGAGTAGATATATCTTCCGAGGAGACTTACTCTCAAATTTAAAACAATGTATATAAAACCCAGAGTTTACTTTGCCCAGCCTATGTGTAGTCATTGTCATATATGTTGCGATGTTCAGCCTACAATCATTTTAACTAGAGATCGTCCGTTGATCAAAATTAGACCAGAAATTAAATTGATCTGGACGCAAATAGTTTTAAAATATATTTTTACCGCAAAATCGGATTTGCTGGTGTTTGTCAACAGCTGCCTAAGGATTTAATCACCCTTCTTACATGAGAGTTACTCTGATAGCCTTTGGTGCGTAGCCCTGGTGGACGATGTTATAATGGGATTCTACTCATCTAAGGAGGAATCATGCTTGCCTATTAATATATAGAAGATACTAGAACAATAAAGGTTTAAGTTTACCTGAGTCTGCCGACGTGATCCCAGTGCTCAAGGTAAACTTAAACCTTTATAGTCAATTTACGTGATTCGGAGACAAAACTCGAAAATATGAAGATACTAGAAAAATGCCTATACCGATGTAGTACGAAAGTATTAATGAGATCAGTGGCTCAGTGCTGCGTTTTAATGAGTAGAGCACGTTTGTGTTGTTAATTATCTTAAAGAAAAACAATGAATGCGTCGATTTTCATTAGATAACCAATATAAAAAGGAAATAATTCACTGTGGTGTCAAACAATATTTATGGTTAAATAATTTTAAATTTATTAACAAGTAACACAACTTTACAAACTAATTTAAGAAAACCTTTTTAATAGTCTATAAGTGATTCTTATTGATATAAACATAAAATTACACAGTTCAAAATGATGAATCATGTGATCGAGTCCAGCGTAATGATTCGAAGATTTCCACCATGGGACGGAGTTATTGGAAGATAATCGTCGGCCCCTATGACATTGTACATAAGCTTCCCCTGATCCAAGCAATTAGCCATAAACCGGATTGCATAGGTACGTCAGAAATAATTGCATTTAAAAGTTTTGTTCATATGGTTTTAACTTAAAACTCCATTGCCTGCAATTTTTGTCTTGGTTATCCTTTTAAGGTATATGCTTACGGCATTTATCTCTCCCAATGAAAACCTTTAATATGATCTGCATCTATGCTTACATTATACTCCTTATAGGCCATTCCAATGAAGAAGCGGAAAGTACTACTTTATTGCAGATTCAAAGTTGTATTACTTCTTTTATATTATTGTAGTTTACATAGGCCTAAAACTACACTGTATCTTCACACCAGTAGCATGGTTAGGGACGCTAGTGAATTTTTCTGGATAACCTTTATTAATTGTTATTTTTTTTTACAAATGATCTCCATAGATTAAGAAAAATCTATAATGTCATATGTAAATTACATTTCAGAAAACTCAAGTTAAGACTGCCGATATAAAATAATTTACAGGCTCGAATAAACGAAATTTGTTTAATTAACTCACACAAATGTACTAAACATTTCAACAATTTCTTAACTTTACATTGTATTTGGCTTCAGCTCAAGTAAGTACCTAAACTTAGTTCCACTACATTAGACCGCGTTCCGTTCAATTAAAGTGGAACTACCACGAAGCTAAGTGCGCCTTTTGTTGGTGTATCCAATCCAAGTTTAAAGAGGCAGAGTTTGGAGAACTAAGTGGTAAACTAGTTGAAAGTTGGTTAAGTAGCTTTCACAGTGACGGCAGATTTCCTTCTTTTATTAATCACTTATTTTAAGTAGAACCTTCCTGTCTTTAATGCTACTTAAAGCAATGGAATTAAAGTGTTCAAACGAAAATTGGAAAAGTATGTTCCATTAGGGAAACTAATAAAACAATTCAAAGAAATTTCTGTTTAGATTTATTTTAATAGAACAAAATATTAATACTCAATACCTCAATGATGAGTCATCAATGCATGGTCTTAAAAAAATATTCTCAATGTGGGTCAAAGAGCACAATACACATTGAACAAAATATACATTATATATATATATATATATATATATATATATACACGAATATATACACAAATTATATACGAATGTAAATTATATATATATATGTGTGTACATATATATATATATATATATCTCGTATTGCTCATTTAGCCAACCACCAAGAGTAGTGGGGTTTGGTTACTTTCAAAACGGAAGTCGTGCCAATTGCCAGCCGCTGCCGGCCAGCTGCCATCGGCCAGCTGCCAAATCAGTCGCTGCCGCCATATGCCATGCCATATAGCTTCAGGTGGGGAGAGGCTAAATCAAATGAAGGGGTGGAGAAGGGGTGAGCAGATGGTGTTAATTTTTGAAGTAGGAGTTAGTGTATAAAGGAGAGGGGATAATTGCTTCAAGGTCATATGGAGGGGGTTTTAAAAAAGATTGAACTCTAAGAGTTCAGTTTATCGGTGATTGTCATACAGGTCAGTCGAAACCGACAAGGGACTGAAGAATAGCTTCTACATCATTTATTGTTGTAGAAGATACATCTGGAACTTGTACAGGGTTCTGAGGAGTTGTTGAAGTTGAATTTCTAGAAGGATTTTCCCTTGGATGAGTTGTTGATGATATTTCATGAACTTGAACATTTTCTTGGTTGGTCTCCATTATTATTGTAGTATAAATTAGAGTGGAGATGTTGTTAGCTGAAGAGCATAGAAGATAATGAAGTAGGAATTATTGTCGGGGCCCTTATATAGAGAATGGTGGGGGTAAAATAAAAAAAACTTGTTGAACACAGTCGATAGGTGTAACAAGTTCAAAGTTATTGAAGTGTAACATAGAACGTAAAATGTCGTAAATAACACTATCATCAACATTAACCTGAGAAGTTGTTGAACAGTATAATGGGTTAAAACTGTACTTCTTTCTAACTCTATTTAAATTAGTTTTACACTTTGAAATTGAAGGTTTAGAAGTAGTTCGTAATATGTGTTGTGTTCGCAAAAGCTTTAATTTTAAACATTGTGTATTCATTGTAACCGATGTGTTACATTTAGAAGTTAAAAGAAGACTGAGATATAAAATAAAGTGTAAAAGAAAATGCCGGAGTAGTAATTTTGTAGGTTAGAATTAACCTACAATATGAATGCTAAAAGTAATGAAGTTTATTCCATGGATAATTCTAACCTCAAACCTAGTTACCGAAGTAGTCATAACATAAAACTAATGAGAGATGATGACTGAGCGGATGCAAGGCAATGAATGTTTGTGGCGCGATAAACTACCCACTTTTATAGAGGCAATAACTCCAGCCAGATGGCGGCAGATGGTGAGCAAATGACTGGTTGACCGACTTTCACCTGAGTAGTAAGAGAAGTAAGGTTCCGTGTCCATCCCTACTCCTTTGGGTCAATGACCGATCGGAAAGGTCAATGACCTCCATCGGTCTTGTTTTACACGTAACCACATAATAAAACACTAGGTAATTACTGAGAGACGAATGAGGCGCGTTCAATTTTATAGATTAAATTATTAATCAGTTTTAAAATTGTATCAGTAGTATCCTGCCCAATACAGAATCAGGTTTAGGCCTACTTACTCATAGGTCTGTCTACACGTTACCGAACACGGCAAACCTTTAAAAATCTATTTTGCCATAGTTGATCTTAAGGATTATGTTAATAATTGTGTGTTGGAATCAGTTTTAAGTATGGGTGAACAATTATAGAACTCAGTACAGTAATAGAGAGTGATGACTTGTGGAGACCGGATAGATTTGAACCAGTTGCTGTATCGTCATTGGGCGTGCTAGGAAGATTTGGGTTATGTCGTTTTCTTGATTATGTCGTGCCATTTTTATCTAGATCCATAACTAGTCAATAGGCCTAAAGCTTCTTGATTTTTCGTACAACACTTTTTTAAGTTGTAATTTTATGTCACAGAAAATATTCAAAATGAAAGATAGTCAAAACGATACACACGTTAAACCGAAACAAACTGTTAAGCTGAATTTCACACATTCAGAACAACAGGAACAGAAAAAAGCCAAACGGTCCTGCAATCTTTACACAATGAAAACACCTGAAAAATGTCACAATGAAAATTTCAGAAGCAGTCAAACTTGCACTCAGACAAGCACGAGAGCCTAAGCTTGTGTTCACTCCCACAAGTCACCCTGTATTATTGAACTGAGTCCTGCCAAATGTTTGGTGGTTTATGACGCGTACGTGAGACGTGTAAGAGATATTTATAATAATGAGAGATTTTTTCATTAAACTTTGTACAACTAAATTTACAAAACTTTGGTACAACAGTTCTACTGGGCTGATTTAATTCATTGATGGGTCGTTGGAAAGCTTCATCTGTGCAGATGTGCAAATAATTGTTAAGGTTTATGGTAATATATTTTTTTAAGATTATGGTACGAAAGTAAAAACACATGTATGCATTAAAAAATACATAAAAATGGCTTTATTTTCGAATTTTTTTTATATTGGGTTTAAATTTTTGGCTATCTGTTATCACTATTTTAAAAAAATTTGAAATATTATTAACTTGTAGAAAATTTTATTCTTGTTCACAACACCATAACTTTCAGTCGATTAAATCACGATTTAAAAGTTATTTGCAAAGAAGCTAAGCAGCCACCGAATTTATAGAAGTGAAAAAATAATGAATTAGAAATATTTTTATTAAACTTTGTACAACTAAATCTACAGTTCTAATTGATCGATTTTATTCATTAATTGTCAAATGCCATTATTTATTAATGGTCTTATGTTTGCCATCAAGGCAACGAAATAACAACAAAAGTTAAACATAAATAAAAGAGTACTACTTTTGTGCATACTGGTTTTGAAACAGTTGTCACGTTTGAAAAATTATAGTTGGCATTAATTTCAAAGCCTGATTATCACATGATACTATAGCAAAAGTAAATTGAAACTTAAAACAAACGAGCAAGGCTCGGTTAACCCGGTACTCTAATTGAAATTAAGTAGTTAAAAAATAGTTTTAAAAGCATTAGACAACGTGTAAAAGATTTACCTCACGAAAACATATTTGCCTGTAAAAGATACAAACTAACGCACCTAAAGCGATGAAGCTTTAATAATAATTAATAGAGCCTATATTTAAACTGTGAAACACTTAAGGTAGTCTTCTCGAATTTGTTCTACTAATTTAATTACATGAAAGTTAAAATAAAAAAGAACACAGATTTATAAAAAAGTCATACCATTCCTAAATTAAATTAATTATAAAATTTAACAAACACAGCTATATGAGGATTTAATTCATACCTGATGTTTCTATGAAAAAGTTGACTACTGTAGCAGAAGTAACTAACAAAACCTAGCTATGAACAATGGCTTATACTCCCACTTTATTGTAGAATACGCTACCGCATCTTGGTTTCGCTCAGTTAATACTGTTAACAATGAACAATAACTCACTTTAAATGTTAAATAGTTCTTGAATAGGACATTAATCATAAATTAACCTATAATATACATTACCCATATCTTCGATCTAAGCAAAACAGATATTTAAAATAAGGTACCTTTTCCGAATAATTGAAAAATTTAAAAGTGTTATAAATTTAAGATTTAAAAATACACTATATATTTTTTTAATGAATTTTGTGTAGATAAATCTACTCAATACTGTGATAATGTAGTCCTATGTATCATTACTCGGTTGAAATTCTACGTTCCCAATAACTACTGAACAGTTATGTGCTTAGGCCTACTAGCTGTTCTGTTACCCGTCATGCTTTGCAATGCCAAACTGAGGAATCTTTTGTACTTCAGATGAGCTCGTTCGCTGGTCTCTCTCGCCATAAATCTATAATATCCTCTAGTTTATTTTATTAACAATCTTGCCCTCAACTCTTTTAATGAAAACTTCTCCCAATACATTAAATGAGAAGATCCGTTTATGTTTATATAGTTAATTATGAAGAAACATTTTTTTGTTATATGTTATGTTCATAAACAACGCAGATAAAAAACTCTAAAAAACCCCACATGGTTACATTTATGGCGGTCCTGGGGATAAGCCCTGGGGGCTATTTAAAAACTAATGGCTTACAAACTATATCCATACAATCTTCCATGTGTAGGTATACCGAGTTTCATGGCAAACGGTAGGTACATAGTGGTTTTTGTGTCAATCGATCACAAATAAATAAATATACATACCCTTTTGAAATATAGATTAATGGAAACATTCTACACATACAGAGCTTCTTAAGGTCATTTGGACAATATATGATAAAACGGATTAAATATAATCCAGATTGATTTAGTTCAAATCAACTAGAGGTGTAAGTTTAAACTATGTATAGGACTATTGTGACTAATTACTTACGTCATAAGTCACAATATATATATATATATATATATATATATATATATATATATATATATATATATTATAGGCGTCAAGGCTGTAGGTGCATTTAAACTATGCATGTGCAACTGACTCTTAGGTTAAACTTAGGTTTAAATTAAATATTAGGTTTAAACGAAAATGGTGCAAACGGCCCTTAAAGGCTAAGCTATATAAGCCTTTCAAATAAGCTTCAAGCTATAGCAATTCTTATGGAAGACTAAATTACAGTTGTTTCCACCTTTATAATTACAGTATGAAAACTTTATAGTGGTATGTGACCTTAACCGTATCCAGTGAAGCTATTCAGAGTTGTGTGTCTGCATCCAGGTTTCGGGGCTAAATTGCCCTATGATCACGTATTCTTCACAGGAGAAGTCAAGCTGTCGTTTTCTTTGGTCTATTGGAGGTCGACAAGAAGTTTAAAAGTTCAAGATACGTGACGACACAAGTAACGAAAGCGCGAGTTGACCATTGACCGCTTGCTGACCGACCGTGCGAACCCGTTACGTGTTTTAATCTACGTGCATGTGTTTGTGTGTACATGTTCAGACTTTCAGACAACTTGACGACTTGAAGACTACCATCGGACCGAAGAAAATGGCAGATTGACTTCTCCATTGATATCTGAATACGTGATCATGGCGCAATTTTGGGCCGAAACCTACTGGTTGTAGACTCACAACTCTGAACATAACTGGATACGATTATGGTAACATAATACCACTATGTATCATGTCAGTTTAGGAGCAATAAATAAAAAATATTAGTAAACTATAAAAAGTTCAATATTGTTTTGTAACTCATTCTCGGCACACCGTACAGTATTTTATAATCCAGTAGTTTCTGTTTATATTTGAATATCATTTTCATAGAACCAACAGTTTTAAAGGAGAAGATGGATGAACGAAAAGTACTTCCAATAACAGGGAAAAATAATAAAATACCAAGATGAATAGAATATTTTAATAATTTTTTTTTGTGAAACTATACCCTTGTCAAAACCAGGACTAAGGAAAACTGCTGGAATGTAGGCCTAATAGAACAGGGCTGTTTCATTAGCGGGAAAACGATGTAAAAATTAGTACACAAAACGTCACTAGCCTGATCAGCTGGTACATGTTATTCTTATGGACATCAGATGGATTACGTCACCGGCATGACTCAAAAGCGGCATTTTCCAACATCAAAGGAATGAAACAGCCCTTCTTTTGTTTAGTACCAGGTTAACCGAACCTTGCTCGTTAGTTTTTTTTCACTTTTGTTATAGTGTCAAGGTAAAAAAGCAATTAAATTTCCACCAACAACCAACTATACCTCTTCACAGTTAACAGCTGTTTCAAAAAGTCTGCTTAACATTAATGTTTCTTCATTTTTGTTTACATTTCGTTGTTATTTCGTTACCAAAATAGCAACCCATAAGACTAATGTTAAAAATTACAATTTTAAAACTTAATTTTAGAATAAATTCGATTTTTCCTGGGGTTGAGGCTGTTTCTAAACTTATTTTTGGGCCAAAACACTCTTTAGTGCAAACTTTAAGCAAAATCTAACAGCTAGATTTTGGGATCGTGGAACACACATCCCTTCAGATATTCCTCGTATTATAGTATAGGAGTACCAGGTTAACCGAGCCTTGCTCGTTGGTTTTAATTCAGTTTTGATATAGTGTCATTAGAGCTATTAAATTTACCCCAACAACCAACTATACCTCTTCACAGTTAACAGCTGTTTCAAAAAGTCTGCTTAATATTAATGTTCCTTTATTTTTGTATACCTTTCGTTGTTATTTCGTTACCAAAATAGCAACCCATAAGACCAATGTTAAAAATTACGATTTTTAAACTTAAATTCTGACAAAATTCGATTTTTCCTGGGATGGAGGCCTTTTCTAAACTTATTTTTGGGCCAATACACTTTTAATTGCAAAGTTTAAGCAAAATCTGACAGCTAGATTTCGAGATCGTGGAACACACATCCCTTCAGACATTCCTCGTATTATAGTATAGGATATGTTCTCCGCAGTCCCGGTCAAAGCACAGACATTAGCTAGTAATAAATATGTTAAGCACAATCCACTGAAAAAAATAAGGATTTAAATGCTTTAAACATTAGTCACAAATGTAAACAGCAGCAACCAGATATCTCTAACATGCAAGTTTTTCAGTTTTGCGGATCAAATCCATTTTGTAAAAGTTGTTTTCTCTCTGTGAACGGGAAAAGTTTAATTTCTATTATTGTGGAAAACATTATACAAAGGGATCAGATGTAATTCGCTTTTGACCAACCACCAACCAATAAAAAGTTGTGTCAAATTGTTGGTGCTGGCTCAGTTCAAGGTCACCTGAGGGATGACGTCATCGAGGTCAATGACCTCACCGATGACTTCATCGATGACGTCATCGATTGCGTCATCGATGACGTCATCACCAATGACGTCATTTCTATGACGTCACACCCATGACGTCACAGAAATGACGTGCTGATGACGTCATCACCCCTTACGTCATCAAAATGACGTCACCGACGCCACTGAGGTCAAGGTCACGCCGAAACTTAAAAATTTTTGGCACTTTTGCCGTTTCTCGCACTACGCTCCGAGTTTCAGTCGTAGTCCCCGTGACCTTGACCACTTGGAGCGAATTTTCGACGAGAAACGGCAAAAGTGCCAAGTTAAACTCGAGTTTCTGACATGACTCTGCCTAAATGGGCAATCGGTTATTCCTCAGGTGACCTTGAACCAGCACAACACCAACAATTTGATATTACTGTGACCTTGAAAACCTAACAACGGAGCGCCGACACCGATGCGCACCCCACGACAGCCACCGAGTGACTGACTGTCAGGCTCTGTGTATGCTAGGTATATCGGCTTGAGAGACTAAGACTCTAAACTGTCAGGAATGGGAGTAACTAACTGAATTTTGCAAGGAAAAGTCATTTCATCCAATATTTTAAACAAATCCTCATCAGTAAAACTGACATTAGTCTGTTTTGTATAAAACTTAGGGTGTCCGCGCAACAGTTTGCGCCACTTAGCTAAAGTTGAAACTCTCTTAACTTTGAGTGGTGGACAGTGAGCAACTAATAAAGTCTTAACACGGCTAAGTTTCTTACCTAAAGTGTCCTGCGACATGGCTTCACCTCACAAAAGTCCGCACAATACTGAGAGACTGCTTGTAGCGCATGAGTCAAGGGAAAAGAGGTGGGGGAAACAGCAGGAGTGGGGGAAGGTCACAGTGGCGGGGGAAGGTGAGGTGGTACGCTGGAGTATCGCATCACTTCACCATGAGCTGTCCTACAGTCAACACACTGTTCTCTTGGCCGGAGTTGGCACTAGAAGAAACATTCCTGTACAGCTTAGGCTGTGAGAGCCGTGGAAGCAAAGTCAAAGTGGAAATTGTGTTAAACTCCAAGATGAAGAGTCTCCTAAATAAACTAATTGTATCCTTGCAATCTCCTATAACTTTAGAGAAATACCACTTTATTAAGCGACACCTTATACTTTGGCAAAACGAAGCGGAAATGGAAAAGATTACAGTAAAATTAATTTAACTTAAAACCTGGACTGGACACTCATGGCGACACCACGTGGCGTGCAAACGCCACCCTAAACATTACAAGTTAGGTTATTGAGCACCTCTGGTACGATAACTGATGTGCTAGAGTTAAAGTGTGATGACCTTGAGTCAAAACACTGAAATACTACAAGTCGATATCGTCCCAGAGTTAAAGTGTAGTGACCTACATTCAGAACTTGTAAAATTACTTACATATAGAGAGCTAGAGAACAGCGAGACGCACCACATGGAAGCCGGAGACATACTGGCGAAGCGGTGTTGTGCAGCCTAGGGACCCAGTTGTGGTGGGGGTATAGCCAACACTTAGAGTACAAGTGTTGTGGGTGACCTTGACCCACTAAACTTACCTGACCCCCCCCCCCCCGACAAAAAGTGCGAACCCCCCCCCCCGCAAAAAGTGTGACCCCCCCCCCCCGCAAAAAGTGTGACCCCCCCCCCCCCGACAAAAAGTGCGAACCCCCCCCCCCCCCCCCGACAAAAAGTGCGAACCCCCCCCCCCGCAAAAAGTGCCCCCCCCCACCCCCACCCCCACCCCCTCCCCCACCCCTGATATCCTGGGCGTGGCAGCCCCGGTGGGGATATAAGGGGGTCCGGCCAGAGCCGGCTCGCAGTCCGCTCCCGCGCGTTGAACGTGAACGACCGGGACGGACCGCCATAGGCATCACTAAACATTGAATGGCGCCTTCAGTGTTTAGCGAAGTCTACTCTAACTTTAAGACTTGTATTAGTTGTAAGATATTGCGCTTGCGTTTGGGTATTGCGAATTGGTTTATATGAGAGTGTTTTACTTGTACCCTATGTCTCCTGTGTCTTTTATCCTTTGTGTCTTGTTTGTTATATGTGTTTAATGTGTATGTGCTTGTTCCAGCATTGACTACGTTGAGCTCAATTATGTGTTGTAAGTGTGTTATATGTTTCTAAAGTGTATACGCTTGTTTTAGCAATCCCCCCTTGAGCTTTTTCAATGCTCAAAGTAAATTGTAAAGTCAGGGAACGGGAGTAGGCCCCCGTGTAAAGCCACTTTTAATAATTGGTAGGCTCCTTGCCAGGCATGCAAAAGGTTGCGGATGGCATTTGGGGAGCATGTCCGTTTGTAAGCTGGCAAGCAAAAGGTTGTGGCGGCCTCTGCACTCGGACCGAGGACGTAAGCCATTAGGGTGTCCTCAGTATGTTTCCCTTCTGGAAACTCAAAATTATGTAAATGAATCTTTGTTAGCTATTTGTGTTTTTAGTCCCCAAGGCCCCCGAACATTCGTGGTTCGCCATGGATGTACGGGGGCCGAAATTTTTTAATGTCCGTGTGGCCTTGACCTACAAAGACTTGTAAAAATTCAATGCATTTTAAATGAAAAATATTAAAGATAGGTTACGGGAGTAGGCCCCCGTGTAAAGCCTATTTTAATTATCGGTAGGCTCCTGCCAGGCATGCAAAAGGTTGCGGATGGCATTTGGGAGCATGTCCGTTTGTACGCTGGCATGCAAAAGGTTGCGGCGGCCTCTGCACTCGGACGAGGACGTAAGCCACTAGGGTGTCCTCAGTTTGTTTCCTTCTGGAAACACAAAATTATGTAAATGAATCTTTGTTAACTACTGAAAAGACAATGCAGTAAATGTTTACAAGTCTTGCGTGGCGAAGGGTACACGACATTGGATGTTGCCTTGTTGTCATAGTTGGGTCTCTTCGGAGGCTACAGCGATGACAACCCAAGTGCCTCACACCCCCAAAGGGGGGTGTGGGGCTTAATTTTTTTAAAGTTTTTTTGTGACCTTGACCTAAATATGTAAAATCTTTCAAAGTGTTTAACAGTCAGGTCTTATTAACACAGTTAATACATTAATGTCTGTTAAAAAAATATAACAGTTAGGTATTTGTAACCCACAAGTTTGGAGTTGTTAATAGTTGGGTCCCTTGGGAGGCTTCAGCTATGGTAACATAAATGCCTCAAGTGGGGCTTATTTTTTTTAAAAAGTGCGAACAACCCCCCCCCCCCCCGCAAAAAGTGCGAACCCCCCCCCCCCGCAAAAAGTGCGAACCCCCCCCCCGCAAAAAGTGCGAACCCCCCCCCCCCGCAAAAAGTGCGAACCCCCCCCCCCACCCCCCCCCCCCCCACCCCCACCCCCACCCCCACCCCCACCCCCACCCCTAATATCCTGGGCGTGGCAGCCCCGGTGGGGATATAAGGCGGCCGGGCTGCACGCACTTCTCATTCCGGTCCAAGCTCCCATACGGACAGGTACTCTCTCTCGCTCTTGAGACTTTTGTTTTACACGTTCACTTCTTTCTTTACATCTATTCTTTTCATTTATTACAATGGGTAAAATGGGTCTGAAGCTAAAAAACTACCCATAAACTTCAACCTCGACCGACGCGTCTCGACCCTCATCATCCTCGACTTCGATCCTGGAATACCTGATGACTGCGAACATCCTGAGCTGCCTGACGATGCCGCCACCGCCGCCGCCGCCACCACAGCCCGCCTCAATGCCCAGCCTGTCGCCATTGCCGGCGACAGTGGAAGAGGCTGGTGCACAGCCATCGTCAGGAGAACTCGTCAAGTCGTCAGGTCGAGTCCCGGTAGCCTCTCCAGCACTCTCGCTGCTATCGGACTCAGGATCGGAGTCTGCGGCTTTTGAAGAGACGTCTAGGTCGAGGATCACCCCATACAGCAGAACCCGGAAAATCCTCTCATACACTACATCCCAATGTCCCTCACCTATATCCCCCATGCCACCTACACCAACCAAACCACCCCGTAAATCCATCTTCTCCCCTGATCTTCCCACCATAGACCTAACACGCTCTCCTACCCCGCCCAAAATTGTTTGCTCCATCCCGCTTGAACAATCTTTGCCCCTTCTACCTCCTTCCAACCCCATCCCTTCTAGCCAGCCTAATTCAGAGAAGCTCCAAGACACTCCGCTAAAGAGTCCAACACAGAAACGTAAACGCGTTAAAGCCCCTGCTGGCAAGGGTAAGAAATGCGATTACGCTTGGATGTCTAGTAAGTTTGGGGTTTTGTGTTGCCAGAAACTTGCTTGTGCAGAAGGGGATCGCTGCCAACGACACCTCAAAAGTACAGTCAAATTTCGGCAATTCAAACCCTATACTTTGTACATTAAGCCTAAAACGTTCAAGTTCAGACATCCCCACGGTCCGCATCCGCGGGATATTAGAAGGCTAAAGGTTGATGAAAAATACTATTTCATTGGTCAGACATATGGAGCAGGTAATAAGAAAGTAGAAATCGTTGTAAAAGG
The DNA here is from genome assembly GCA_030545055.2 of Neoaliturus tenellus. NCBI lineage: Eukaryota > Metazoa > Arthropoda > Insecta > Hemiptera > Cicadellidae > Neoaliturus > Neoaliturus tenellus. Next base: position 67,181,880 of record CM061533.1, on the reverse strand, counting down.
TGAAGGCCGCCTTTGTACAATGCAAGTACCACCTCGTATGGTACAAAGAGAATTTTTCATACCTAAAGCCTATCTAATACGAAGGAAAGGATGTGAAACCGTGTGGGAAATGGACTAGGACATGGGCCCACCAAAAAAAAAAACAAAATTGTTAGGCTGTGTTGGACAATATTTAAAAAGTCTTTTTCCAAATTATTTTTCCAAATTTAGTCTTAACCCTCTTAAAGTAAGGGAGAGGGGTATTATACAAGTCAACTAATAAAAAAAAAAAATACTTGACTTGTATAATACTTTAACCTGGCGGTGATGTAAAGTCACTGGGACAATCTCAAACCGTGTCCTTGAGGGTGAAGACTAAGTTACAAATAAATCATTAACAAATAAAAACTTACCTCCAAACACTTGTAGCTTGCTACAAGTGTTTGGAGGTAAAAATTTTTCAAAGTTTGAATGACCTTGACCCATATAAATTACTTACAACTAATGTTGTGTATCACGTGATACCCCCACTCTAACGCTCTTACTAAGCTTGTATGAGCCGTTCATTTGCTTCAGTCTGTTTCTGTGCTCCGTGGTAAACATGTCACGGTACAATTACAAAGGTGGTGACTTCTTGATAGATCAACACAATGCTTGGGAAGTGCTAAACCAGCATAGAATGGAAGTTGAGTATTGTATAAGACAAGACGGGTCTACATTTTATCTATGTATTATAAACAACCAAACTCATAAGTATGAACACTGGACAAAAATTAATTATAACAACATAGATGAGCTGTTTGCTTGGGTGTTTGAGGTGTGTAAAGTTATTGAAGAAACCAAAATAATGGGTGTGCTAAAGGTATGTAAAACTGATGACCGGGAAGACTAAGCAAAATTTCTTTTAACCCCCCCCCCCAGTGTTATCCCCACCACTAAAAATGGGTATATATAGGAGTGGTGATCAACCGTCCTCTCATTCTGCTTTACACCGTTAAGCTGAACACCACCATGTCTGCTATGAACGTCCCAGCCTCTACCTCTGGCCCGGTCGCCTCCAACTCCAGCCCGAGCATTGGACCAATCCGATCGGGGCCTTCGTCAAGAAGTCGTGTCCGATTCTCCGGCTTTGGTCCTGTGAGGAAGGAGTTGCGGAGCAGCGGAGCGTCTCAACCAACCACGACGGATGCATCAACTCAGACTCCACCAAACATCATCGAGTGGTACGACGAAGTGATAGAGCAAAGGGACAGAATGCTAGAGAATACTCGCAGGGAGCTACTTTATGTCAGGAGTAAATGGGAAAAACTGATTAAGAAGTGTGAAAGCCTGTTGGACAGTGATGATAGTGAGGATGAGAGTGAATAGGTGTGTGGGTAAAGACTTGGACTGGGACTTGTGTGTATGTATGAATGTGTGCGTGAATGTGAAATACAGAGCGGGGGATAGATCACTCTGTGGCAATGGACTAACATGCCACTTAGTGATCTATCCCCCGTTCTGGTAATGTTTTTGGATGGCCTTGACCCACTTTACCAAGGCTAGCTAGTACCCCCACCACTGATAAGTGTATATATACGGGTATTGATGTGCAGTTTGGTTATTCTGCTTTGTATCGCTTAGCTGAATACCTCACTTCAACATGGCTTCCAACTGCAAAACTTCTCAGGCTTCCTCTTCTTCTTCAAGAAGGCGTGCTGCCAACGTCCTGCCTGCTACTCGTGGACCTGCTCGACCATTCCACAGCATAACTGTTGCTCGGGCAAACGCCTGCAAAGCTCCAATGCTACGGACCTTGCTGGAGGTGAGCCAAGACGGGCAAGGCTTGCTCAGTCCTGGTCAACGGCAGGAGCAAGAAAGGCGTATGGCGTACTACAGGCTGCAGGGTGTAGTTCCCAGCTTGAAGTTAGGCGATCCGAGAGTAGCAAGCATCAACGAGGCAGCGGACTACATATCACACCTTCACAGTGTTTTAGAAGTAAAGGACCAACAAATTGAAAACTTAAAAGAACAATTGAAACAATTTAACTTTAATCCTGTGGAGTTTGTGGAAGCAGTGATGAGTGATAGTGATGATGAAGGAACTGAATATATATTGGGTATGTAATGAAAGACTTGGACAGGGACATGTGTGTGTGTGTGTGTAGAATACAGAGCGGGGGATAGACTACTTTGCGGCAATGGACTAGCATGCTGCTTAGTGGTCTATCCCCCGCTCAAAGGGTAGCATTGGATGACCTTGACCCACTTTACAGCAAGGACAACCGGTTAACTGGTATAAAAGAGGGGGGTCTGTACATCCCGACTTCATTCTGCTTTGAACCTTCCAGTGGAACGCTAGAAAATGAGTGGATCACTGATCATTGGTAAGGAGTGGGAGTATGTAACCATAAACTATTTAAACTGTAAAGGGATGTTGAAGAAGGTGTATGATAATGTTAAAAGAATGGTTGTTGAAGAAGGTAGGGTAGTGATTGTAGCGTGGAAGAAGAAGCAGTATACAGGACAACAAGTGAGAGCAAGTGACTTTGGGGGGAATAGTGTGTTTCAAATTGGACGAGCGAACTTGGTTAATTTGGACATTGTGTTTTGGGACTTGGAAAGGTTAATTGAAAATAGTGGCAAACATGGGGAACTCTTAATTGGCAGGGAGGACAGAGTATATGAGTAAGTGTAAAAGACTGGGGGCTTATGTGTGTGTGTAAAGACTAGGACTTGTGTGGAATACAGAGCGGGGGATAGATCACTTTGCGGCAATGGACTAGCATGCTGCTTAGTGGTCTATCCCCCGCTCAAAGGGTATTATTGGATGGCCTTGACCCATATAAAGGTAGAGGGGGAATGGGTAATAGGAGGGGGAAATTGGTATATATGTAGGACTGATGAATAAAGCATTTAGTCAAGCATTTGTCTAGACACTATCAACAACAATGGAGAGCTTCAGTGTTGAGTTCATCCTCTTGGAAGAAGACATCAACGAAGTGGTGGAACTTATAGAGGAGAAGACCAGCCAGGGCACATTGGAACTTGTGAATTGCGAACCGTTGGACAATGCCGCAATCGATAAGATTGCATATTTCATGATGCATTTGTATAACGAACAAACAACCAATATGGAGTTTGTGCAGTACCTTTATCAAAACCAAGTAAATGTGCGAGTGACAATTACTTGGTGGCAGTAATAATAAAGTGTAACATATGGATGTGGACTTGGATGTGGACTTGGACTTGAGTGTGGTCTGCGGAATAGAGCGGGGGATAGATCACTTTGCGGCAATGGACTAGCATGCTGCTTAGTGGTCTATCCCCCGCTCAAAGGGTATCTTTACGTGACCTTGACCCACATAAATTGTATAGTTGGTGGGGGTATAAAAAGGGTAAGCAAATTGGATGGATACAACACTTCCATACCATGGCTCCACTTGACAACACCGTGTTCCATCGCAACAGAATTGTCTCTATTCTGGAGGTAATACCTCTAGAAATTATAGAAGTAGAGGACCAACTACCTGCGGTTGATCAAGAAGAGGAGGAGGAAGAGATAATGGATATTGAAACGGACTCTGACGAAGCTGGTTCAACGGACAATGAGGTGGACTTGCATGCCTACGAAACATTAGAGTCGTCATCTGAGTCGGAAATGGAATTCCAATTGGAAATCGAAGAAGAAGAAGAACAAGAACAAGACACTCCCCATCGTCCAATGGATAGGATGTTAGTTGCCAGAAGAATTATGTATTGTCATCGCTGCCTATTCCGTGATGAGGATGATTCCGACTCTGATGGTGATGTTTCACCCTTGTAAAAAGTTTAAACAAAAAGTTAAAAAAGAATGTGAGCGGGGGATAGAGCACTTTGTAGTAAATGATGCTGCTTAGTGCTCTATCCCCCGCTCAAAATAATAATTCCAAATGACCTTGACCTACATAAACTTGCTCAAACAGACATCTTTGAAAAAACTTGTACAAATTATTGAATCTAGACCAAATATCATCAATTTATCAAGCCTACTGATAAATGTATTACAAACGGTTGTGTAAAGGCTAAATTTAGCACATGAGTGATAACCTGTTTCCATATGACGTCACTTTCCCCACCTATCTGCCTCGGATATAAAGGGTCCCGGTGGAGTGCGCTGCTCATTATTGCGTGGACATTCACAGAGTGTGCATTCAAAGCCAAACTGTTTGAAATGGCTCTTTGCGACATTTGTGGGGAAATCTTTCAAGACGAAGATCTTTTCACCATACACAGAGAATTACATGAAGACGAAGATAGAAAAGAAGATATTACCATGGATGAAATAGACTTAGACTCAATTGACCGGTTTTTGGAAGAGCACCAGAAGCAGACGGACTACTGGGACAGCTATCTACAGCAAATGCAAAGAAGAAGACCTAGTGTGATCCAATTTGCTGGTGCTGGACCATCTACTGCTACAAGACCTATTGAAGAAGAGGACACCGAAGAAGAGGACACCGAAGAAGAGGATATGGAAGAAGAAGAACTGGAAGATGTAAGACAACTGCGCACCACAGCCTTGCCAGGACGAGTTGTAACACATTTCAAAATTAATAACGTTCAATTGGAATTGGAAACATTCATAACCCAGGCTAAGGAACTTGTTGGTCAAACGTTGAGGGAAGAATTACAAAGGCTAAAATTTATTAAATTTGGAATGGTGTTAGAGGCTATGTTTAACAATACTGATGGTGAAACAGCATTGAGAGCATTCATTACCAAAAACCGAACCCTTACCTTCACCTCCGACATTGATGATATTATTGAAGAATGCTTGGAGGAACTTATAACCAAACTCCAAGAACATGAAGGAAGAGGATCTGGATGGACTTTGTCATCAATCGAAGGTATGGATGTTAGGGTTCATAAACATGGATATGGTTTAAGAGGTAGTAGTTTTATCCCTCTACCAAAGAAAATCCAAAACACTAACTCGTGTAGAAATGTTCAAAATGAGGGTAATGAATGTTTCAAGTATGCAATGTTAACCAAGTATGTTAAAAACAATCCTTGTAGAGTTGGTAGAGAATACTACGAAAATGAACACCGCTACAACTTTCAAGGTCTTACTTACCCAGTTACTTTAAAAGATATTGACAAATTTGAAAAGAAAAATCCTGGCGTTTCAGTCAATGTTTTTGGTCTGGATGATTCCAACAACGTTTATCCTTTGCGGGTAGTAAAGGTTGAGCAAAGAAACCATACGGATTTGCTATTGATAACCAAGGGTGAAATTTCCCATTATGTATGGATAAAAGACTTTGAAGCGTTAGTTGTAAAACAATTGACCAAAAGAGTAAATAGGATTACAGTTTGCAAGAGATGTTTCTGCTTTTCTTGTAAAGATTCAAGACGTGGAGGATTGGACTGGTTATTGGAACATAAAAGACTTTGCAACGAGAACTATGAAGTAAAGATAAGTCTTCCACCGCCTACCCGAGCTTCAATACAATTTAACAAGACAGTTCACCAATACCGAATTCCAATAGTGGTCTATGCAGATTTTGAATCAACATTAGTACCACAGGAGCTGCCGGACGGCGAAGTGACTAGAAGAACAAAATATCAGTTGCATCAGCCCAACAGTTTTTGTTTACTAGTTAAATCAACCTTGTCTGAAAACCAATTGCAAGACTATGGTTTAACATCCACTCCAATACTCTACCGTGGTGAAGAAGCCGCTAAGTATTTTGTAGACCAACTGTACGATATTGCTGGAAAGGTTCAACGCTTGTTCGGTAATATTGTACCTATGGAACCTTTAAACCAAAATCAACAAGAAGAATACAACTTAGCGACAAGATGCTATTTATGCAAGAAGATGTTCAGTGAAGAAAATCCAAAAGTAAGAGATCACGATCACCTGACAGGGTTATACAGAGGAGCTGCTTGTAATTCATGCAATATAAATTACAAACTGCCAAACTTTATTCCTGTCGTTTTACACAATCTTAGCGGCTACGACTCCCACTTTATTATCCCGGAGTTAGGAAGAGATGACGGTAAAATTGATGTTCTTGCTACAACATTGGAAAAGTACATCAGCTTTTCAAAAACAGTAGGTAAAATTAAACTTCGCTTCGTAGACTCTTACAGATTTATGGCATCTAGTTTAGCCAAATTGTCAGAGAACCTAAGAAGAGAAGACCTAAAAGAAACCAGAAAAATTGTACCTGAAGATAAATTAGACCTAGTATTACGGAAAGGAGTGTTCCCCTACGATTACATAACTTCTACAGAAAAATTTGAAGAAACCAGTCTACCGCCGATTGAAGCCTTCAACAGCAAATTAAACGAAAGTGAAATCTCCGTTGAAGACTACAATCATGCATGTAATGTTTGGAACCAACTAAACATTCAAACCTTAGGGGAATATTCTGACTTTTATATAAAATTGGACGTAACTCTGCTGTGCGATGTGATGGAAGAATTCAGAAACACCTGCTTCTCCGCCTATGGACTGGACCCTCTACACTCGTACACATCTCCAGGATTAGCATGGCAAGCTATGCTAAAGTCAACCAACTGTCGACTGGAACTTCTAACGGATATTGATATGGTGCTCATGATGGAATCTGGTGTACGGGGCGGTTTGACACAAGCTGTAACACGTCATGTCAAAGCCAACAACAAGTACATCCCCGGCTTCGACGAGCAACAACCATCGGTCTACCTTGGCTATTTTGATGCAAACAACCTTTATGGTTGGGCAATGTCAAATCCGCTTCCCTACGCTGACTTCAAGTGGATCGACCCGGCCACCATCGGAGACATCTCACAGATTCCAAAGGATGGTCCAAAAGGCTATATTTTGGACTGTGATTTTGAATACCCGGAGCACCTTCATGACCATCACTACGACTTGCCTCTCCTAGCCAAGACTGAAGTTTCACCGACAGGAAGATGGCCAAAATTGATGATGACCTTGGAGAATAAGGATCGCTATGTGGCTCACTACTGGGTAGTTCAACAGGCTCTTGAATTGGGTCTACGTATAGTGAGAATTCATAGAGCAATTGAATTCACCCAGTCTTGTTGGTTGAAACCATATATTGATTCCAACACTGCAAGAAGAGCTGCAGCGACAACAGCATTTGAAAAGGACTTCTATAAATTAATGAACAATGCCATCTTTGGGAAGACCTTGGAGAACAAAAGAAAACACAAAAATGTAAAATTAGTGAGTGATCCTAGGAAATTGGAAAAATTAGTGCAAAAACCAAATTTCGGAACATCCATGATTATAAACGAAAATCTAGTCGTTGTCAGTATGAAGAAAACAACAATAGTCATGGACCGTCCGTTATACATAGGTATGTCGATTTTGGATATAAGTAAAACCCTGATGTATGATTTCCATTATAACAAAATGGTTAAACATTACGGAAGGGAAAACATTGGAGTCGCATACATGGATACGGACGCGTTTATCTACTGGATAAAGACTTTGGACATGTATGAAGACCTAAGGACTTTTCCATACAAAGAAGATTTCGATTTTTCTGACTATCCGAAAAACCATCCAAATTTTAATGAAAAATATAAAAAAGTAATTGGAAAATTCAAAGATGAAGCAAATGGAATGCCTTTAGAAGAAATAGTGGCGCTGATGGCGAAATTGTATTCATTTAAGATGTACCACGAGAACAACACACCGACAGTGAAGAAAGCAAAAGGAGTGAAGACATCTTATTTGAAAAAACACGTGACATTTGACCACTACAAGACTTGTTTGTTTGAAGATACTACGATATCAGCAACATTCAACAATATCCGAAGCTTCAAGCATCAAGTCTACAGTGTCACCGAAATTAAAAAAGCGTTGTCAGCTCGGGATGATAAAAGATACATTATGCCCGACAAAATCCACACTCTTCCTTTTGGCCACTACTCTCTAAACCCTATCAACTAGTAACCTATTCTTCGTCCTTCTACAACTACGACCTTATTCCTTTCTCCTTCCGTAAAAAAATGGGGAACACGGCAAGTCCAACGCCGTGTTCCCCATTTTTTTACACAAGTTTGGATGACCTTGACCCATATAAATGATGTGAATATTTAAAACAACATTCATTGTGATTATACATGTGATACAACAAACATTGAAACCTGCAATATGAAGGACTTAAAGCAACAAATTGTCAACGAACTTCATAAACCTGCAAGAAGAAAGTTTCCACGAAGAAATACGGTGATAAAAGGAATTAATGATTTATATCAAGCGGATTTAATCGAAATGATTCCTTATAGCAAACAAAATAAAGGATATAAATACATATTGACTGTTATTAACTGTTTTTCAAAAATGGCAGATGCTTTACCACTAAAAGATAAAAGTGGCAAAAGTGTTACAAAAGCAATGGAAACAGCTATACAAAGAGACAAACATACTATTAAACATTTACAAACAGATGATGGAAAAGAATATTTTAATAAGGAATTTGCAAATTTAATGAAAAAACACAATATAAACCATTATTCAACCAATTCAGAAGTAAAAGCCTCAATAATCGAAAGATTCAACAGAACTTTAAAAAGTGCAATGTATAAAATGTTTTCCAACAGAGGATCGCACATATGGATTGATATGTTACCAAAACTTATAAACGATTACAATAACAAATTTCATAGGACTATCGGGATGAAACCAAACCAAGTAACTAGTAAAAATGAAAACCTTGTATTAAAACGTATAAAAACGAATACTAAACCAAAAGTTGAAAAACTAAAGCCTAAAAAATTTAATGTGGGTGATAAAGTGCGAATAAGTAAATATAAAGGTGTATTCAGTAAAAGATACCTGCCAAATTGGACCAATGAGGTTTTTACTGTATTCAAAGTACAACCTACAGTACCTGAGACATATATTTTAAAAGATAATAAAGGACAATTGCTTGAAGGAGGGTTTTATGGACATGAAATGTTAAAATCAACAGTAGGCGATGTATATTTAGTTGAAAAGGTGTTGCAACGGAAAAAAGATAAGGTCAAAGTACGATGGTTAGGATTTAATAAGACGGAAGATTCTTGGATACCTAAAAAGGATTTGATATAACGATAGAGAATCATTTTAGGTTGAACCATTACAAAGGATGGAGATAGTACCACAAAAAGAGAGTTTTACTATTAATAATATAGATGAACTCACAGTGGATAATTCAGAATTCAATAGTGGGAAGCATGGCAATTTGTTACCAAACACCGTTCGTTGTCTGGTTACCGGACCTTCCAACTGTGGAAAAACTAATGTAGTATTCAATTTGATTACAAACCCTAAAGGATTACGATTTAACAATATATATGTATTTTCAAAATCACTACAACAACCAAAGTATCAATTATTGGAAAAAATACTGACTAATGTGCCTGAAGTTAAATATTTAAAGTTTAATGCAAGCGAGAGTGTCATGCAGCCACAAGAAGCTAAACCATTCTCCGTGTTTATATTCGACGATGTATCTTGTGAAAACCAAAACACAATAAGGAATTACTTCGCTATGGGTCGACATAACAACATAGATAGCATTTATATTGGCCAAACTTACAGCAAAATACCTAAACAACTCATTAGAGACAATGCAAACATGTTAATTGTATTTAAACAGGACGAAACCAACCTAAAACATATATATTTTGATCATGTAAATGCGGATATGACATTTGAACGATTTAAAGAGTTGTGTGGAAAGGCTTGGGCTGAAAAGTATGGGTTCCTAACAATTATGAAGGAACAACCGCTAAACAATGGTCGATACAGGATAGGATTTGATAAATTTATATTAATACATTAAACGTGGTATAACACATTCATTGTTGTACAACACGTCTTGCTACAAACATGGTTAACCAAGAAAAATTAGTAAAAGAAATAAAATCACTTAGTGATTCTATTCGGGCTAAAAACAGAGCATTGAAACTAGGTATTAGCGAGAGGGAGAAATTCCTTGAATCTACTTTTAAACCCATTACTGAACCCTTGAAACAATTAAACAAAAAATTTGCTAAACCTGTATTGGAAGGAGATGCGATTGCACCTATTACGAAGTTTGAAAGAGAAAATGTAAAATCAGAAGATTTTAGTGATGAAGACCTGGAATCCTCTACGTATAGTGGTTTTACCGGTGGAGAACCCGAAAGAGAGCTAGAATCACCGGACTATAGTGGAATAAAAGAATTATATGAAGTAAAAGCCAAAAGAGGACATGAAGTTGTATCAACTGCTAGTGAAGAGGAAAAAGAAGAAGAGACAAGGGAAGGTCCGTCAAACATAAGCTTATTGGGTGAAAACATTCATAACAAAGGACCTTTAGGAAGGAAATACATGGTAAAAATGTTACTCGGAACAATTCCTAATAAGAATTACCATAGTTATGGAGCGAGATTAACAGAAGACGGTTTAATGATAGGTAATAGCCCGTTAAACGTTGACGAACATGATAATATTGTCATTGGTGATCAAAGGTATAAGGGCACAAAAGGATTATTTGAATTATTATTTGAAAATAAGCCTTCAGTATCGGTAGTGAAAGAAAAAGACATGGAAGCATATAAAAATATTTTGGAACAGACAAATGCATATAGGAGAAAGTATTTACCTGACCAGCCTCCTTTTAGATCTAAGTCTTTAAAATATAAAGAATTTGTATCCAAGTTAATACCAACTAGAAGACAAACAATGCCGTTAACACAAAGAAAACCTGTAAAACGAAGATTTATGGCATCCACTTTGGATGTAAGTGCTCAGGAACGAAGAAAAAGAAGTAAGTCCGTTACGGGTACAGGTTTAATGAAGAAACTATATAACACAAATGTGATTTATTACAATAATATCAATAAATTGGTGGATAGAATGAAACTAATACATGAAGCTAAAGAAGCGGGTCATACTGGATTGGAAAACGAATGGGTGGCTTTAGTGGATGAACTCCGAAACCGTGGGGTAATCTCATAAAAATGCGTTACTCCCTAGAATACTATTCAGTTGCACCATGAGTGTCGACAAGTTCGGACGTTACTCCTCGGATGGGTTATATTATGCCAATAGTTTAAAAAGAAGTGCTGGTTTACCACAAACACCTGATGGAGATTATGATATGAGTAATAAAAGGTTAAAAAACATAAAAGATCCTACGGATGAAAACGATGCAATAAATCTAAAAATATTAAAGGAAAAGATATCGCCAACATTAAGACTACAAAATAACACATATGACGCAGAAGATCATAGAATCATCAACGTTGGTAAACCAAATCAAAACGGTGATGCAATAAACAAAGGTTATTTGTCATCTGAATTAAAAAATACGTTAAAATTCAATGGGAAAACGTATAGTGCCAACAATAAACGTATATCCAACGTAGATGACCCTAAAGATGCAAAAGACAGCGTAAATAGACGCTATTTACATTCTTTGATACCTGAAAAGACAAAAGATGGATTTTCTTTTTATAAATTTGTTATTAACGATATAGGTTATCCAAAAAATGAAAATGATGCTGTAAATCTCAAATATATAAAAGATCATTGTGTCATACGTGATGTGGGAGTTATCGATTGTCTTGGCAATTGTTTGGCGAATGTAAAAGATGGTTCAGCACCATCTGATGGTGCAACAGTGGGTCAAATGAAAGAGACTTTAAAACAAGAAACAACTGGATTTGCAAAACGAGATGAAGTATTATCAAAGCAAGGGGATGACTTTATTCAAGGTAATGAAAAATTTCATTTATTGACATACAAAAACGCTTATTGGGATTGCAGGCATGGAAGGTTATCAAATGTGTCATGGGGTCATGCAGATAGAGACGCGGCTGCCTTAGGACAAACAGTACATCTAGATCCAAATAATTACCATGCGTTTTTTATATGTAGTAATAAAAAATTAACAAACATGGCGCAAGGAAGAGAAGCAAATGATGCTGCAACTGTAGGACAGGCTATCACATTATCACAAATGGATAGCAAAGTGTATACTTGTAATAATAAACGTATAACAGAGCTTAAAGACCCTGATCATGCAGATCATGCTGTAACTGTTAATTTCCTTGTAAAAGTAATAGGTAATTTATTATTTGATATGCACAATTATATTGCAGATAAAACATATACTTCGCTTGATGAAAACTTGAGAGGAAGATGGATAAAACAGGAAATTGTTAATAAATACTTTTATAACCCTAAAACTATAAAATTTAGAACTTCTAACATTGCTAATTGGGGTACTTTTGATATATAACTTGAATATCTTAACAAACAACTTCATTTATGTTTAACTCCTCATAGAGGAAACACATATGTTGCGAATTGCAATTATAAAAGACATTAATGACATTTCGGTATATCAGTCCAAATCGGGACATTGCGAGGAAAGGAAGTGGGATCACATCTACAGCGGTTTCTCTGTTAAGTAAAGCTTTAAAACGAATTCCAGTAGGATCCATAGTAAATAGAGCAATAGACGCATTACCATACGAATTTCATATACCGGGAGGTTATCAGTATTGCGGACCAGGAACTAAATTGAAAAAACGACTGGAAAGAGGCGATCCTGGCATAAATAAGTTAGATCAGGCTTGTAAAGAACACGATATCGCATATTCCACGTTTGCCGATTCAAAAAATAGATCAAGAGCTGACAAAAAGCTTGCGGACATAGCTTGGCAACGAGTAAAATCAAGTGACGCTAGCATAGCAGAAAAAGCAGCAGCTTTAGCAGTAACAGCAGGTATGAAGGCTAAAACAGCAGTAGGAGGTGGAAGAAGGAGGAGAAGGAGAGTAAAAAGGAGGTCAACCACAAGAAAACATGGAGGAAATATAAAAAGAAGACGACGATCTACAAGAAAAGGCAGGAAGAAGCCCACCGTGTGGTCAATGGTAAAAAACGGGGCAGGTCTTTACCTAAGACCTTATCGTGCATATTAAATGAAAGAAATCAATTGGTCATACCACATAAAGCATTAACCAATATTGAATTATTTAAATATATTTCCTGTTTAAAAATACCATTTTTCCGCGGTGTGTTTATGAAAGACAGTTTACCAAAGAAAATGTGGCAAAATGAGACTGGAATTGTAAATTTGGATAATACTGAAGGGCCTGGCACCCATTGGGTTTGTTATAAGAAACTAAATAACAATGTATATTATTTTGATAGTTTCGGTAATTTGCCACCACCAAAAGAACTTCAAAATTACTTTAAATCTGCTAAAAACATATATTATAACTATAAAAGAGAACAACCTGATAATACTTCAATATGCGGCCATTTATGTTTGGAATTTCTAGCTAAAAGTATCAGTCACTATTGAGATGTCTTCCTATACGGTATCATTAACAGGAAAATCGTCCACTTTACGAAGTATCCTTTTTCCAGCGTTACGCTTGCAAAAAGGAAGGTTTTGGGAGGCGGCACTATTGGATTTTACAACTTACAACTCTATCCCCAATGTTACGGAAGGTAAAAATAACGTATTGCATTATTATAAGGGAAAGGATGCCAGTGGAAAATTTACAGACTTACAAGAGTGCAGGTTACCCACAGGTTCTTATGAAATTGATCATATAAATGAATTTTTGCAAACTAAAATGGGAAAAGACAATATAACATTAAAAGGTAATAATAATACGATGAAAGCTGAAATTACTTCCAAATATTATATAGATTTCACTCAACCAAACTCAATTGGTGATTTATTAGGATTTTCCAACGATGAGCCTGTTTTAGAACCAGATGTAACACATTCCGGTAAGAAAACAGTAACAATATTAAAAGTCAATAGTATAGACATAACTTGTAACATTATACAAGGTGCTTACAGGGATGGGGCTAACACCCACATCATACATACTTTTTACCCAAGTGTACCACCTGGATTTAAAATTGTTGAAAAGCCACAAAATCTGGTATATCTACCGTTGAACACCACTTTCATTTCAGACATCGTGTTGAGCGTATTGGATCAAGACGGTAACTTGGTAGACTTCAGAGAAGAGCCTATTACGATTAGATTACATTTAAAATCGACACTTTAATACAAAACCATGGGTTTAACATTTAAAAGCGAACAACCTACGGGAAACCGCATTAGTAGCTCTTCAGCTGTGGAGGAGTTAACACGCGAGAACATTCGTTTCTTAGAGAGAATTGGATTAAAATTAACCGAGTATGGATATACTGGATATTGCGCAGGGTCCAACATTCGACGAAACCCTATGGGAAAAAGAATATCACACCCACAACCCTTACACTTCATCGAAATTAAACAATAACGATGAAATTCGTATTCCCATACAAAATCAAGACATTTACACACTACCATGTGAAAGTTACTTGTATATTGAAGGACAAGTTACTAAAAAGGACGGTACTACTGTTGGTACAACAGTTCCATTTATAAATAATCCTATGGCTTTCCTATTTGATGAAATTAGATATGAAATATCAGGTGTAACAGTTGATTCCACTAAAAAAGTAGGTATTACGACAACTTTAAAAGGATTAACATCTATAACACCCAATGAAACCAATTTACTTAAACCTGCCGGATGGGTATTACCTACGATTGACACGATCACTCCAAATCCAAATGGATATTTTGATTTTCATATTCCATTACGTTTGCTGCTTGGTTTTGCTGAAGATTATAGGAAAATAATATTAAACGTTAAACAAGAATTAGTTTTGTTGAGATCTTCTAACGATAAAGACATTATTAAAGCTGCAGATGCTACTACAGATGCGACTTTAGAATGGAAATTAAAATTAGACAAAATTGTATGGAGAGTTCCACATGTTAAATTGGCTGACGAGCATAGAATGCTACTTTTAAGAAAATTAAAAGCCGATCGTGATATTGTTATTCCATTTAGAAGTTGGGAATTTCATGAGCATCCCAGTTTACCTACTACGGATCGACACACTTGGACTGTTAAAACATCGAATTATGTAGAACGAGCCAGGTATATTATATTTGGTTTACAAACAGGTAGAAGAGACGCCATTACTAAACATGCAGGACAATTTGATCATTGTGACTTGAAAAATATTAAAGTTTATTTAAATTCACAATTCTTTCCATACGACAATTTAAATGTGTCATTCACTAAGAAGAAATACAGTATATTGTACGATATGTACGCGAGATTCCAAAGTTCATATTACGGTAAAACAAATACACCTTTATTACCACCTGACAAATATTTCGATGCCTACCCAATAGTTGTAATCGATTGTTCTAAACAAAATGAATCAGTAAAGTCTTCAAGTGTGGATATAAAAATAGAAATGGAATTCAACGATGCTATACCGGCTAATACAACTGCATACTGTTTAATTCTACATGATAAAATCGTAACATACACACCTTTAACTGGAATTGTTAAAAATGTATTGTAAGAACCGGTTTTGTTTCATTCCGCGAGTATAAAAGCAGAGCGTACAGACCGCTCCTCATCAGTTTGTTGCCTACTGTTGTATGGGTAGCATCGTATTCAATATGGCTTCTCCTAGTGGTACACCTGAAAATGTGGTAGATATTGAGAAGGAGATATCTGAGTTTTTAGATCCTCAAGGTCACCAGGAAGGAGGTGAACAAAACGTTTGCGGACAACTTCACGCCAGTAATAATGTTGAAGAAAAAGGTAAAAGAAGAAAGACTATACAAAAGAGAAAAAGGGATATTGAAGATAATATTTCTCCAAACATATTGAGTGAGGTATTTTTGCGAATATTTTACCCAATCTCTTCCAGTTTGGATAAAAGTGTTTTAATCGGTGTTATGAAATCTACAGATTATTCCCCTACTGTAATTTTAACTCATGGACCCAAAATGATTTTGTTTACGGACAGTGCTTGGGAATCGTTTATGAAACATTTGCATCTACTAGAATGCTATTTAAGTAGTAACATGTTTGGAAGAAAGACAAGAGTAGGACTTTTGGATTCAAATGTGGAAATTGATATCATTAAACAACGTGGTGATCATCAGCTACGGTTTAGAGACACAACAAGACATGATAACAAAATTCAACTTAATCGAGAGGAGTTTTTCATTTTAACTTGTGCTACTGAACCTATAACAAGATACTTGAGACAACTGGTGTTTTCAAGTTCGATTATTAAAGATTATCTGGAAGACACTTTGGACAAACAACCGGACGCACCTATATTATACGGACCTGTGGATACTTCTATATTTAATAGAGTTCCTCATGAAGTACAGATGTGGAGACAATTGGAAAAGTACGCTCAACTACATAAGAAATCAGTAAAACAGGAAGAAGAGGAAGATGGAGGAGAAGAATCAAGTGTTAGTGATGAAAATGAAAATAAGGAAAATATAAAGATGGAAACTTAAATGACAATGGTTAGTTTTTAAAACAATAACCAACATTTTGTGGGGTTAGGCCTATTGGGGACGGTGCCCACGTTAAATATACACCAACGCGCCAACAACTGTACGGCCTGGTATAAAAGTAGTACCTACCGTGGTGTGGAAATCAGTTGACCTCCTGACTTCGTAATGAGCAGACGTGTGACCTTCAAAATGGACAAGGGAGAAGAACAACAAGTAAAGTCCAAGCCTGGTATTATTGAGTTTCAAGCGTTTCGTGGTAATGATGATAGATTCATTATAAAAGAACTTGTGTTTTTGGACATGAATACAAGTGTTCCTTATTCGTTTTTATTTAAACCACCATGTTCTTATTCATCTTTAACTAGTAAAGCCGCTACTACCAACAGATGGATTTCAAAACACTTCCATCATATCGATTGGTATGATGGTTTTACAAGTTACACGGACTTGTATCACATTATGCATCACTTTTCAGACAAGTTTACCAATATTTACACAAAGGGGCTGGAAAAGAAAAGATGGATCGAAG
This sequence comes from Neoaliturus tenellus, assembly GCA_030545055.2. Classification (NCBI taxonomy): domain Eukaryota; kingdom Metazoa; phylum Arthropoda; class Insecta; order Hemiptera; family Cicadellidae; genus Neoaliturus; species Neoaliturus tenellus. The sequence goes on along the minus strand of CM061533.1, from coordinate 67,164,995 downwards.
GATTTACTCATGTTCCGGTTAATGATGTGGAATTGGATAAGAATTATCAATACATGCTGGAAACCATATGTATTTGTACAAAAAGCCCAGAACATGATAAAGATAGACATTGCGCTTTGAAAAATGCCTATAAACTCGCCTCTTACCTTCAAAGTGGGGAATTGGGGAGTGGTGGGGGTAACGGAGAGTATATAAGTGGGGAGCAGACAGGGACCTGGCATGAGTATTACTCGAGATTCCGAGACGACAACATCTCCGAGCAAGAAGACGATCTGTAACCTGACCATGGCATCTCACCAGTTCCTTCAGACTTTGGTCGAGCAGTTCAATGCTCACTCCAAGTCAACAATATTACCTGTAAAGAAGTGCTCGGAACTAAAAGACGAGAAGCACTACATAATCCATGCTATGAAGAAGATGGAGACTACAGTTGGGGAGGCCATCTGCTGCAGTCTCAGCGAGGCACCGTTTACTCCGGGGGATGAACCAAAGTTCCAAGTGTACCTGCCCAAGAGATTCGTCCATCTTCTACAAAACGAGGATCTTCGCTCTATTCAACCCGGGTGTCTATACCTGGTGTCCCACGGCTGCACGGGTAGCAATTCTACAGAGTTGACCATCCACATCGCTGACAAGCAGCAGTGTTAGATTTAAGTTTTAATGTTGTACATATGTTGTTGTTGTAATGTTTTATAAATAAACGAATCATAAAAGACAAAAAAAATAAAAAAAAAACAAAAAATGCAACATATCAATATGTGACAGACTTCACGTATTGATATGTTGCATTTTTTTTTAAACTTCGCGGGTGACCTTGACCTTTGACCTTTGCATTTCACAATTACCCCCACTACTGTAATTACCCCCACTACCGCACTAGGATTCAAACCTGCTTGGATGCGAAAAACGGTCAGTCTGTTGCCAACTAGCAAACGATGAGCACCTTGTACGAGCTTTGCTTACAACGAGTTATAACTGACGCATCTTTATTCCAGATGGCTTTACGAGATAATATCCCTATAACAGTAAAGCAGGATATCGAGGAGTACAAGAAAGATAATAGAGGGTATTCGGGATACTCCTGGTATAAATTCCAAGACGGGGAAAAGTTTTGTAGGCCTTGTGGCAATGCTGCCGTCAGAGACCTTCGACGGTTCGTACAGGAAGGTGGTAGAAAACAGTTTGGATTTCTAGCACCAATGTTTAGATTTGAAAACTACAAGGACACCTGTGCTATTTGTTCCATCCCTTTGTATCGATGGAAAAAGTTTAGAAGTGTTTAATTGCATCTTCCATACCCCCACCACCATCACCCCCACCACTTTTCCATGTACCTCCAAACGCTGTGCCTCGGCTTCATTTCTACTCCAGCAGCCAACCTAGCAACATCAGGATGTCTCTCAACGTCAGTTGCGCAAGTTACGAGGAGGTGAGCATCAAGACTCAGCAGGAGCTAAACGACTTATACAAGGAGTTGCAGCTGATGGTGGCACGAGGCTACCGTATAAATGTGCAAGTTTACGCTTGCAATATACGGAACACCCGGCAGTCAAAGGAAGAGCCTGGACACTCCTCGACGGCTTCCTCACCAGCGTCCATGAAGACCGAGCCAGACAACTTGGACTACTTCAGCTGACTAGCAGTTGTATTTCTTGTCCTAACCATTGTAGAATATGTATATTTTTTCATTATATTAAAGAAGTAAAAGAGCAAAAACACCTATCTTGTTACTGACATATAAGCTCAGTAACAAGATAGGTTTTTTTAAAACACAATTTGGATGACCTTGAAACTTCCCCCTCCACTGCTTCGTTACCCCCACCACTTGACTATTGGTGTACATGGCACATCGCAATTGGAAACCTCATTCCATCTTCAACAGCCACACCGACAACATCAACAATGGCAAACCTACCAACAGATGAAAGATGTCCTCACGCATGTTGTGACTTCGTCCACGAGTTGGAGAAGAGGATGCAGGAGAGGGCGATAAGAAGAAAACAGATCCACTCAGAAAATATCATGATAGTCAACGGCTATCTTTTATTGTTCGGCCTTATTATGGTTGTACTTTTCATACTGTACGGCATAGTCACATGTGTCGGCAAGGTTGCAGAAGAAAACGCTCGCCACCATCAATTGGAAAGTTTCAATGTTACTTTGTAAGTTTTCCTTTTTTTTTTAAAACTCCGTTTGGATGACCTTGAAAATTCCCCCACTACTCCACCACACCCCCCACCACTTCACCATGTTCCTGCATGAGCATCACATCAACCGTCATTCCTTGTCCGACAAGCAACCATGGCAGACAACAACACCATCAGCCAAGCTGACTCCACTACTGATGTCGGTACAAGTACGGGTTGGACACTGTCGATCGATAGTGTACACTATTTGGAGTCAATTTGCGAACGTATGAAGGAAATACTGCGGGACAACCCTGGGATCATAATACAAATGAATTTAAATTATGATTGGTCCCAAGTTAGAATGCAAGGGGACGACAACAACGGTCAACAATCTCCACAATATTCGCCCATGTCCCCGATCTATCCTTACGGCGAGTCTGACGTCGATGAAGATGAGGCTGATGAAGATGCAGGGGACAACGAGGCTGAAGAGGAGTAAGCTTCATTCCTTTTTTTTTTAAAACCTAAATTGGATGACCTTGAGAATTCCCCCTCCACTATTTCCTTTTTTTAAAACCCAAATTAAATGACCTTGAAAATACCCCCTCCACGTACTTTTGGTTTACCCCCTCTACTTTTCAATACTGTTACCACAGTCTGTAGCTCACATCATTCCTTGCTTAGCTATCATGGCGGACAGCACTCTTTCTCGAGTTGACTCCACTACGGATGAAGAATGGCCATTTTCCTGGAATGTTCATCTGCAAGACTCGGCAGAAGTGGATATGTTGCATGAGAAATTGGTGTATGTATTAAACGAAAACCCCAACATTGAATGTAGAATGACTATGGATTTCGATGCGACAGGGGTCCACACTCAACCTTCCACTTCCAGCCAGCCTGAACCTCAGCTACAGCCAAAGAACTTTACACATCTTTACACTCCAATACGGCCGGAGGATGTGGTTATCAGCGAGGCAGACTCTACTACAAGTTATATTGAACCAACGAATTGGAAGCTTGTTGTTGACACCTTACACAAGGTCGACTTAGTATGTGACAAATTAAAGGAATTGATGATGCAAGATCCTGGTCTTCGTTTTAAAATTGATTTGTTTTTCATCTGGGGAGCACCTGCACGGGGCTCTTCGTCTGACAGCTCTCTAAGTACAACGGATGAGGAGGAGGAGGAGGACGACTAGTTATCTTTTTTAAAACTCCGTTTGGATGGCCTTGACCTTTCCCCCTCCACTGAGTTTATTTAAGGTGCACTCTCAATGACTGCAGCATCATTTCATCGCGCACCTTCACCACAGCAACATGGAGAGTCAACTCAACTACTGTTGCGAACGGAAATGTTTTTCATGGCCGAATGACATTGATGTTGCGGATGGCCTGGCGTGTAGAAAATGTGAAGCTTTTGGTCAATGCATGTGTAAGTGCAAGTCTTGGAAGAAGCCGAAACCGGAGTTGAAGACATTCCATGTGTACCAGATGAGAGGGCATAAGTACACTTGTTGCCCTGAACGTTGCATTGAATTCACATTAAAACAGCTAACTGGCTGCAAATTGTGCAACAATCATTTTGCAGGTTTTTGCAAACATTATTTAGGAGCCTGTCAGTACAGATCAACTTGGCATACAGAGGCACTCACTATCAATGAAATCGCTATAGATACACAAGAGTAGTCTTTCTACTCTTTTCTTTTTTAAAACTCCATTTGGATGACCTTGACCTTTCCCCCTCCACTCACCTTAGTTTATATAAACCCCATTCCCACTGACCACAGCATCACTTCATCGTGCTCCCTCGTCAAAGCAACATCAACTATGGAAAGTAAGCGCATCTCATGTTGCGAGCATAGGTGTTTGGAGATACAAGGCGTCACATATTGTGCAAAGAAGCGTTGGGAGGAAGAGACGGGGACAACCTATTGCTGTGAGGATAAGTGTTTCCTCTTACCAAAGTGGCAAGTGGATGGGCTGGCCTGCCGGCAATGTGAATGCTTCGGATGTTGCAGGTGTAGATGCAAGAACCAGCAGCTGCCACCACCGGTACTACAGACTTTCAAAATTTTCAAGTCCCACTACTTTTACACTTGTTGTCCGCAGCGGTGTATTAAATTTCATTTCTCTAATCTTACCAATTGTCGGAAGTGCTACGGACAACCTGATGGGTGGTGCACCTGTTTTCTGGACTCCTGCCGCTACAGATCGGATTGGTTTACAGATCCGTTAGAAATTGATGAAGTTGCCCAGGAAGCACAAGAGTAGTCTTTCTACTCTTTAACTTTTTTAAAACTCCATTTGGATGACCTTGAGATTTCCCCCTCCACTTCCCCATATACCTAGAGTACACAGAGCCTGACAGTCAGTCACTCGGTGGCTGTCGTGGGGTGCGCATCGGTGTCGGCGCTCCGTTGTTAGGTTTTCAAGGTCACAGTAATATCAAATTGTTGGTGTTGTGCTGGTTCAAGGTCACCTGAGGAATAACCGATTGCCCATTTAGGCAGAGTCATGTCAGAAACTCGAGTTTAACTTGGCACTTTTGCCGTTTCTCGTCGAAAATTCGCTCCAAGTGTTCAAGGTCACGGGGACTACGACTGAAACTCGGAGCGTAGTGCGAGAAACGGCAAAAGTGCCAAAAAATTTTAAGTTTCGGCGTGACCTTGACCTCAGTGGCGTCGGTGACGTCATTTTGATGACGTAAGGGGTGATGACGTCATCAGGACGTCATTTCTGTGACGTCATGGGTGTGACGTCATAGAAATGACGTCATTGGTGATGACGTCATCGATGACGCAATCGATGACGTCATCGATGACGTCATCGGTGAGGTCATTGACCTCGATGACGTCATCCCTCAGGTGACCTTGAACTGAGCCAGCACCAACAATTTGACACTACTATAAAAGCTTTACCGAGGCTTTGACCGGTCTGCGGTTAGGCCGTAACGGCTTTCAGTTGAAATTAACTTAGGCCTATAGCTGTATGATTTAAAGGTTTAAGGCAATATAAGGGTGACTGTGCGCCCAAAACTAAATGGAACAAAAGTTATTTAGTAGCGTATGTTTAGCGTTCACAGTGTAAAACTTGACATTTTGGATTCCTAAATTATTCCTAAATTATTGGATTCCATGAATGATTCCTAAATTATATAAAATATACGAACGTTAAAAATTAAAATCCAAGGCAGTCAGTTTTGCAAGTAAAATTAACAGCAAAGTAAAAAATTCAAAGCGATTTTCGAACTAAAAATGAATGGAAATAATTTTGAAACCCAATATCTTAATACAAGAAAGTTTGCTTAGTTAATTATTTGCTTTTTAGGCTTTTTGATTATCTCAATGGGCCTAAAGTTCTCTTGAGAATTCAACATTTCCGTGGATCTCTAAATACTAATACGTTATTATAATTATGTAAATAAATCTATGGTAAAATTTTGTTAACAAAGTCTACCATTAGTGATTTTGAGCAATTTTACACAGCGTAGGTGGACATCAACATTTAATACAAATTATCGTGAGAACTAGGTGAACACTGGCACGCTCCATTAGTGAGTGAGCTAATATTGATTACAGCACACCAAGCAATTAAATTGCATATGCCTTCCCAGATTTTATACCTTACTCTAAATTTATTATTATTATATTTATTATGAAGCAAAACTTTTAAAATTATTGGTAAAAACATTAGTAAATTATATGTAGCTTGCAACGAGGTTAAATAGATATAGAGTGCTACACAGATAGGGAAAATTGTCCCCTGTTGATTTGCGCCATTTTACCCACGATTCCAACAGTTTTCTTGGTAATCACTCCTTTGTTTACACTTTCCCACCAGTTATTTACCATTTTACACACATCTATCCGACGTTTCTGTGGTAACCAACTTCAATAGCCTGCTCACAGACCACCCAATCCAATTATTTTTGGACCATCCAGGTCAATTTTTCTTTCAACGTGCAACGCAGCAGACGCACAGGTTCTAGCCTATGTCTGCTGATTTCCTGGGCCTCATAAGTACAAGTGTAATTTTAACAGTTTATATTTACTTTAAAAGTTGTATTTTGTAAACTGTTTATTTTTTGGAACTAAACTTTCATTCATTCTTTCATTCATTCAATTAATTTTGAAAACAAAACAACAAATAAACACGTGTTTTAAAAGTATCATAATTTTTTAAGCTTGCAGCGACCAATTAGAATAGCTCAAACTAGTAACCAAGGAAACGACGGTAAAGTGTGGGATGGTTGCAAAGGTAACGGCGGGAATTATGGGTAAAATGGTGCAAATTTACCCATAACAGGACAAAAAAAAAATAACATGTGTTGAGCACTCCATATTTATTTAACTTCGTTGGTAGCTTGTCACAGTAGAACTTTTTAGGTACCCAACTGCTTAATATAGGCAGATAATGAAAATACAGTACTAATTAAATATCAATGAGTGTTATTCAGAATGCCCAAATCGGCTACATTGCTACATGAATCAATGCGGATGTTCGCTAATTGTACTAAACTTCCATTTACGGATAATTTTGAAAGACCATTCTGAAACTCAGCTAATTTGGCTATAGCAATAAAAAAGTCTAATAATTTATATTTAAAGACTATAAGGTTTTTCAGGTTTGAATAGAAGAATAGTCTACTGTATAATTTAAAACGATTCATCATTAATTAATCTGTGTGAAGTAGAAGTTTGTTGGAACTGAGATCGTAGCGACAACATATCCCATACAACACGTGGTTAAAACTTAGCAGCTTAGCAGACTGTTGCCGTGTGAGACTCTGGCTACGTGAGTTGGAAGCTCAACTGAAACATGTTTTGACAAATTAACCTACACGTAGCTGTGGTAATTTGTAAAATGTTACATTCAGACCATTAGTTCTTAGAAATTAACAGTAGCGCATAATTAAACAGTTTAAATAATTAAATTTCCTTTAAAGAAACTTAATTTTAACTACAAGAAATGAAAAAAGTTAAATGGATTGTTGTGAGACAATGTTATGTTACAAATGTTAAACTTCTGTACAACAATTACCCCTTGATTTTCAAATAAAAAAGTACAAGTAGCTACTGATATTAACAGTTATGAAAATAAAATTTCACTATTGACAGTCATCATAACACAATGGACTCATGTTACAGACAAACTATACAGGGTGTCCTTAAAGTCCCTCACCAAACTTCATAATATGGTTAGTTGAGTCAAAGTAAGCAAAAAAGTTCATATGAAGGTATATCCTAAAATGCGTATTCGCCATTTTGTATTTTTCGCAAAACATTTTTTATCTCAGACGTTTTTCAACCAATTGCCTTGAAACTGGACATGTAACTTAAGTTAGTAAAGGTCCAATTAAAAACAAAATCATTTTGATACAATTTTAAATTTCAAAATGGTGGTCATTTGAACTTTTCAAACTTCAATTACGAAAAACATTTTCATGAAACCAAAATTTTTGTACTGATAGAAATTGTAGACAATTTAATCACTATCCAATGACACCAAAAGTATGAAAATCGACCAATAAACAACGGGGATATATTAATTTAATCAGTATTGCACTGTTATTGCCACTCCGCTTAGTTGGCTACCATTGTTACAATTTATTAGCCCAACAATGGTGGCAGGTCCGCTCTTGGGTGGCAATAACAGTGCGACCTAATACTGATTAAATTAATATATCTCCGTTGTTTATTATCCGATTTTCATAATTTTGGTGTCATCGGATAGGCAATAAAATTGTCTACATTTTTATCAGTATTTTGTTTTCATGACAAGTTTTTTCGTAATTGGAGTTTAAAAAGTTTAAATGGCCGCTATTTTGAAATTTAAAATTGTATCAAGTTGATATTTGTTGGAAATTGAACCTTTACTATCTTAAGTTACATGTCGAGTGTCAAAGCAATCGGTTGAAAAACATCTGCGTCTGAGATAAAAAATGATTTGGGAAACATACAAAATGGCGGATGTCTAGGTAAATATGCATTTTAGGATATACCTTCATATGAAATTTTTTGCTTATTTTGACTCATCTAACCATATTATGAAGTTTGGTGACGGACTTTAAGAACACCCTGTATAGGGTCCCATTTTAATTATTAAAATGGACGCAACTGTCCAGCCTACAAGAAATATAATGCAAGGGGGCGGTAGTTTCTTTAAACGGGTAAACATGTTGAGCGTGTAAAATGAAACGATTTTATTAAAACAATATTCAGAGAGCTTATAATTGGGATCTATTGTTATTTTGACTCACCTTAAAAGTTAAAGTGGAAGAATCCGAAGTGTTGGCAAGAGTAGATATATCTTCCGAGGAGACTTACTTTCAAATTTAAAACAATGTATATAAAACCCAGAGTTTACTTTGCCCAGCCTATGTGTAGTCATTGTCATATATGTTGCGATGTTCAGCCTACAATCATTTTAACTAGAGATCGTCCGTTGATCAAAATTAGACCAGAAATTAAATTGATCTGGACGCAAATAGTTTTAAAATATATTTTTACCGCAAAATCGGATTTGCTGGTGTTTGTCAACAGCTGCCTAAGGATTTAATCACCCTTCTTACATGAGAGTTACTCTGATAGCCTTTGGTGCGTAGCCCTGGTGGACGATGTTATAATGGGATTCTACTCATCTAAGGAGGAATCATGCTTGCCTATTAATATATAGAAGATACTACACCTTTTCCACTTTTATTTCAGAATTTGTAAAATTTATTTCATTTTAGTAATTTTTATTTCAGAAATGGTTGTTTGTATTTCAGTTTGAATGATTTAAATTCAGAATGTACCATTTGAATTTCAGAATAGTCACTTTCATTTCAGAACACATTACATTTATTTTGGAATAAATCAAATGCATTTCAGTTTAAGTAATTTTAATTCAGAGTGTACCATTTGAATTTCCGAATAGTCAATTTAATTTCAGAAAATAATAGTTTTATTTTGGAAAATATCAATTGTATTTCAGAGAGTTATTTAATTTTAAGAAGTTTTCATATGTACTTCAGAAATACTTAATTTGGAAATAATTCATTCTTGTAGTTATTCTTTTCAAAATAAATTTGTTAATCTGAAGTCTGCAGTTTATTATTTACAATTTTATACTTCTGAAACACAATTTACTATGTTAGCCTAATTTATTATTTCTGAAATTCAATTTCCTATTTCTGAAATTCAGTTTACTATTTCTCAAATTTAATTTATCAATATGAAATTCAATTGACATCATCTGAAATAAAAATCATTAATCTGAATTTAATAATTTGCTTTCTGAAATACAATTTACTATTTCTCAAATTTAATTTATTAATATTAAATTCAATTGACAATGTCTGAAATGAAAATCACTAATCTGAATTTAATAATTTGTTTTCTGAAATACATATAACAATTCTAAAATACAAATGGTCTTCTCTGAAATCAACATGATTGTTTCTGAAATAAAAGTGGAAAAGGTGTAGAACAATAAAGGTTTAAGTTTACCTGAGTCTGCCGACGTGATCCCAGTGCTCAAGGTAAACTTAAACCTTTATAGTCAATTTACGTGATTCGGAGACAAAACTCGAAAATATGAAGATACTAGAAAAATGCCTATACCGATGTAGTACGAAAGTATTAATGAGATCAGTGGCTCAGTGCTGCGTTTTAATGAGTAGAGCACGTTTGTGTTGTTAATTATCTTAAAGAAAAACAATGAATGCGTCGATTTTCATTAGATAACCAATATAAAAAGGAAATAATTCACTGTGGTGTCAAACAATATTTATGGTTTAATAATTTTAAATTTATTAACAAGTAACACAACTTTACAAACTAATTTAAGAAAACCTTTTTAATAGTCTATAAGTGATTCTTATTGATATAAACATAAAATTACACAGTTCAAAATGATGAATCATGTGATCGAGTCCAGCGTAATGATTCGAAGATTTCCACCATGGGACGGAGTTATTGGAAGATAATCGTCGGCCCCTATGACATTGTACATAAGCTTCCCCTGATCCAAGCAATTAGCCATAAACCGGATTGCATAGGTACGTCAGAAATAATTGCATTTAAAAGTTTTGTTCATATGGTTTTAACTTAAAACTCCATTGCCTGCAATTTTTGTCTTGGTTATCCTTTTAAGGTATATGCTTACGGCATTTATCTCTCCCAATGAAAACCTTTAATATGATCTGCATCTATGCTTACATTATACTCCTTATAGGCCATTCCAATGAAGAAGCGGAAAGTACTACTTTATTGCAGATTCAAAGTTGTATTACTTCTTTTATATTATTGTAGTTTACATAGGCCTAAAACTACACTGTATCTTCACACCAGTAGCATGGTTAGGGACGCTAGTGAATTTTTCTGGATAACCTTTATTAATTGTTATTTTTTTTTTACAAATGATCTCCATAGATTAAGAAAAATCTATAATGTCATATGTAAATTACATTTCAGAAAACTCAAGTTAAGACTGCCGATATAAAATAATTTACAGGCTCGAATGAACGAAATTTGTTTAATTAACTCACACAAATGTACTAAACATTTCAACAATTTCTTAACTTTACATTGTATTTGGCTTCAGCTCAAGTAAGTACCTAAACTTAGTTCCACTACATTAGACCGCGTTCCGTTCAATTAAAGTGGAACTACCACGAAGCTAAGTGCGCCTTTTGTTGGTGTATCCAATCCAAGTTTAAAGAGGCAGAGTTTGGAGAACTAAGTGGTAAACTAGTTGAAAGTTGGTTAAGTAGCTTTCACAGTGACGGCAGATGTCCTTCTTTTATTAATCACTTATTTTAAGTAGAACCTTCCTGTCTTTAATGCTACTTAAAGCAATGGAATTAAAGTGTTCAAACGAAAATTGGAAAAGTATGTTCCATTAGGGAAACTAATAAAACAATTCAAAGAAATTTCTGTTTAGATTTATTTTAATAGAACAAAATATTAATACTCAATACCTCAATGATGAGTCATCAATGCATGGTCTTAAAAAAATATTCTCAATGTGGGTCCAAGAGCACAATACACATTGAACAAAATATACATTATATATATATATATATATATATATATATATATACACGAATATATACACAAATTATATACGAATGTAAATTATATATATATGTGTGTGTACATATATATATATATATATATCTCGTATTGCTCATTTAGCCAACCACCAAGTTTTAAGAATAAGAATGTATAAGTTCTGCGGTGCAGAGCACCTGAGCCAATGTATGTAGAAGCTAATCTCTAAAATAAAAACATTGATTTCTCCTTATAGAGCTAAATCTAGGGCGCTAAGCCGTTGCATCCCAGTTTCACTCGAGCTATACAGACCGGTCAATCCTTCGGGGAAAGCACTCAGTGGGCACTTTGTGACTATGTGCTCCACAGTTCGATATTCCGCCCCGCAGCGGCATGACACTGGTCTTGTGTCATTCCCCATTTGTACTTCCAATAATTACATCTTCCCACTCCAGTGCGGAAGCGATTGAGTCACTGCTTCTGAGGAAGATTCATATCGCTACGGTCGGTTTAACTATCCAAAAGTTGTTCTGACCTTGGAAAGCGTCCCAGGAGGAAGTCTAGTTAGTATGGATGGTGAAGTTTGTGTCCATCAACCTGGAGGCTGTTCGCAGAGGTGGTTTTCGGGTCCTCAATCGGCCCTAATTCTGGTGTAGGTAATCATGGATGGCAGCTGTGGAGCAGATAAGATCTTAGTATATTCCCTAACCCTAATGAGTGCATCCCTTCGTCTTACATCAGGTAAAGGGCCTACCACTAATGGCTCTCGTGGTCCGGGGCATCGATCTCTCCAACATACACCGCGTACTATGTGTACTATGTACTATTGTAACACGGGAGCGCAGTACTCAGCAGTTGAGTATACTAAGGACAGAGCAGCACTTGTGCGGTTCGCAGAACTTGTGCGTTAGCTCCCCATTTAGAGCCAGCAAGGTGATGGACAATGATAGTACTGGTTCTCACCTTAGCTGCCGTTATTAGTAACTGGCTTTTAAACGTGAGAGACCGATCTGAAGTGACTCCCAGATACTGTGGGTGGTCATTATGATTTAGCTCAACACCGTTGAATACGATTTTAAGCTTTTGGTTGGCCAGTTTATAATTCAAGTGGGAGCAAGACACCTCAGTTTTTGTTGGGTTTGGATTTAGCTTCCAGGCTTTAAATGATTAGAAATCATTTGTTAGTGTTTCCTCAGCTTGTAGAAAACTCTGGCGTTGATATGTCAATGCAGTATCATCTGCATAAATAAACTTTAAAGGCCGAGTGAGAGGAATTTTGGCAGTACACACATTTCCTACTAAATTATAAACGTAAATGTTGTTTGTTAGACTTTCACGCGAAAACTATTCAACCGATCATCATGAAACTAATATTATCATCATGGATACGATCATCATGGAATAAGCTAGTTAATAATATTATCGATATAAAATAAATATGTTAGTTTAATACATAATGAAACACAAATCAGTTTATAATTTTTTTTTCAAGTTATAATCTAGGTTCATTTGTAATATCCATAAAAATCTATAAACCTTAATAACCAATGCTAAATATTACCAAATCATTCTGGTTAAAATAATAAAACTTGTTCCAACAATACAATGTAAGTGTAAATATATCGAGTAGAGTTGGAAGACGTTTTATTATTTCAACCTGCATAACAGTACCAACACGTATAATGCTAATCATGAAGTTATCAAATTACCATGTATTAGTTATATATACATTTTTTGAATTCATGAAAATTCCAAGGTGAATTTCAAACCAAGTATAAATTAAAGATGAGTGTAAGACGAAAATATTGCCGTAATATTGTTTACGGGCAAAGATCGGCTAGTTCATTAGTCAGGATCATAAATTAATTGCCAGGTGATGCAGCTGGTTCCAGTTTGTAACTATAAAGCCGCGTCCGCACTGGCCGATCATTGGTGGCAAACTTGTTTGGCGAAAACTAAAAACAACAAACATTTCTGACGAATAGTTACTAACCATAATAACCTTATGATTTACTCCAGGACTATACACCAACAAACATATACACAAGTGCGCCAGGACAGTGTTCGGCGAACATGTTCGCCCAGTGCGGACGTGGCTTAAAAAGAAATTACAGTGCGAACTTTTCTCCGGATTTATCCGACAATCCTGGTTTACGGATTCCATTTAATTTGAATAAAGGTGGCTGGTTTGCAACGTCAGTGGGTAGAAACTACAATTTTAAGTATTTATTAATTGGGCAGACACTACTATCAATAGGGCCTATCTTTACAAATTATGATTCTTAACTATTTTACAGGTAACGGTATGTATATAAAAGTTTTAGAAGTAGGCTACGACAGTAAGTATTTTATTATGTTTAATATTTTAAGATCTAACTGAACAAAATAATGAACGATTTGACGATATTACAAATTATGCAACAGTCTTGATGCTATTGTGAAGATCAAGTTAGTGACATTCGGAAGTAGTGACAGTGCGAGGGTGATGGTGAGGGGCGGTGGAGGGGGACACCTGTTGCTGGTGACGTCACCGTTGCTATGACAACACCTGTTGATCTCGCCACCACACAGGACACAGGACACAGGATACTCCACCCTCACGCCGTGGCGTGTTGTCCGCCCTGACTCAATACCGACCGTGTCAACAACTTTACAAAGGGAAGCTAAACAAATCTTACGGATACGGAAATTCAATAATTTATCAAGTTTGCTGAGAGATTTTACAATGGAATGAAATATAATTCAAATTAATTATAAACATTTATTTTAACAATCTAGTACTACAACCAGTATTTTATAATGTTTAATATTTTTAGTTTAAATGTAAAAATATTGAAGACATAGACTTTATAAAAATTACAAATAGTTCATCAAATAAATATAACTTTCTTTTAAATTCTTGGATGTAATCAATGATAAAATTTGTGTCAGCATTGTCGATAGTTGTTTCGTAAGCCTGAATTTAACCTGAAAAATAAATAATACAAAAAAATTTATATAACCATAGGCCTAATGATGTTATATAATTGATTTTTAATTCCCTTATTGAAAATATGCAAGTATGAAAGATAGGTACCGTATACTGAAAAATGTTTACATTTACACAAAATTGAGCATCTGGCAAGCTTAACGATAGCATCTCGGACTTCGTTTCTGGAGGTAACGGGTTTGATTCCCGGGATGGCCACCAAAACATGATGGGTGTTGACCGCTTTGTTTGTACCTATTACAAATCTTTTTAATAGAATGCCTCTGGAGGTGAAATTATAGAAGGAAGCTGCATTTTTGTTGTGTAATTGTTGAGTAATAAAAACTAGATAGAAATACAAACTTATTACATGTTCTAAAATCAGTGCCTAATAATTAAATAACAGGTAATAATAATATCAAACCATAAAGTAACAAGAAATTTAAAATATTTTCTTACACTTAATAATAAAAAATAATAATATAAATAATAATTCTAACGCATACATGTTAAGTTTTCAATAATACATTTTTCCGAGACACTCTTATTTACTGGTCAATGGTAAATGCTAAACACACTCAAGAGTCCCGGAAATTAACTTTTCTACACATCAAGCGTACAGGAAACGTTCACAATCGCTTTATCGACAGATGGTATTGTTGAAATCAATCTAAATAAAATTTTTGGAGAAACTTAGTACCTCACAATATTGTTTAGTAGTGTTACCAATGTAATTTAAAAATTTAATCATACTATTGCACATTACCCAATTTTTTCTAAATATTTATAGCTATAGGCCTATACTGCAAGAAATAGTTCCGTAGTAAAGGTATAAATTACCGTGTACAGTATACCACGTATCATTATGCTCAGTACTGTAGCATCATAAAAAATATAAAAATACAATACAAATAAAACATTTTGTTGCATAATGTGTATTATTGGTTTTGTTGATAACAACCATAGTTGAAATGCAACAATGGCAATAGTTGTATACAAAGTTTAAATATTCTTAAATAATTATAGTAATTATGAAACAAAATAATATTTGTATGTAATCGTTATAGTTTTATGCCTTAAAAGTATTCAATTTATAAAAGTTCCATTTGTTTTGATAACGGGTTACTTGTTATGCTTAAGTTTAAAAAAGGATAAATTAGCGAATGATTAATGAATTTTGTACTAAAATACTGTTAGTTTTGGATTTTTCTTTGGCTACAACTAAAACAAGAAAAAAATATACATGAAATCTAAATGTCAGGTGTCCTAGAGTACCCGTTACACTCCCTTACATCGCACTTTCGATTTAATAGATTACACAACTCTTTATGAGACTAACTGTCACTACGAAAAACTGTAAACTGCACAGTACACACATGATTGGCGCGAATAAGTTCTAATGAGTGTATTGGCAGGCAAATGTTATGTCGAATTCCCGCTCATTCGTTGTCGTTCGCACTCTCTCGCGATCCCTATGATACGGGGGTCCGCTTAGCTGACTAACTACGACTATCCTTATGACTTTATTCCACTATCTTTTTAATTTCAGTCATGAACTAATTATGAACCAAAATAGATTTCTGAAGGGTTTTGTCAATATTTAAGTTCATCCGTCAGTTTACAGTTAAATTATTTTTTTTCTTTTTCGTAAAAAAAATCATTCCTAGAAAAAAGTAACTGTTTCCAAATCCATTGAGATTATTAATAATATTATAAATCCATTAACATTATACATAATTATATCCATTACAATTAATTATATTTACCGTTTAATTAGGTTTTTTAGGTTACATATCGCCGATAAAGCATTAGTAAAATTATAAAACAATTCTGTAAGAGAATCCAAATACCCTAGTAATAAATTAGGTTTTACATAATACGACATTAAGTTCTGGGTTTCAATAAATTAGTGTTCAAAACGCCGTTTGGATTGACTTTTTAGAGGTTTGGTCCGTAAAATCTCATAGTAAACTTACTACGTATTCAAATATTGAATGAAATCTAATATTATTTCAAGGCCGTACATGTAAAATTATAAAAATCCAAAGAATTAATTTTTCTTAGCTCTCTTTTACGGAATTACTCATTTGAGCTCAGTTGCAAGTTGATTTATAAATCGAGTGAAGTTAAATTAATGACAAGGCTTCAAATTAAAATTTGAATTTATAAAATATTTTTACACAAAGATTTTGACGACGTTTTTTTGTACATTCCTAAAACATATCAGAAATAATGTTCTTTATTATTGTATTCATAACAGTTAAATAACGATCCCAATGTAACAAATTAAAACAAAGGGTAAAGTAAGTAATACAACGAAGAAAATTTAATTAGAAAGAATTTAATTCATCACCCTCTTTTCAGCATCGCATGGAAATTTTCCATTTGTTATGACGAAGCTCGCCTTTTTATTTAGTCTGTTACGAAAGAGAACCACTTCCTTTGCCTTGTTAAAAGGCACAGAAATATTAAAAGTAAAGAGATAAACAATTATAACATTAATTTTTACTTTCATGTATGTTTCGTATTAAAAATGTATTAAACGTTAAAAATAGAAGGTTTATTATATATTATATAATATTAAGTAATAATATTAAGTTTATTCTATGATAGGTGATTCTATAAGATTTAGAGATGTCTGTAGGCCTACATCTTTAGATTTTAAAAAATTCCGTTAAAAATTCAGTTTCTTCAAGAATGTTTCAGTAGTTTTGTTTAGGTGCTCGAACAACGTATAATGATAAAAGTTTGATATGTAAAATAGATTTCGCAGTACCAGGTTAACCGAGCCTTGCTCGTTGGTTTTAATTCACTTTTAATGTAGTGTCATGGTAATAAAGCTATTAAATATCCACCAACAACCAACTATACCTCTTCACAGTTAACAGCTCTTTTAAATAGACTACTTAACATGTACGTTCCTCTATTTTTGTTTACCTTTCGTTGTTATTTCGTTACCAAAATAGCAACCCATAAGACCAATGTTAAAAATTACGATTTTTAAACTTAAATTTAGAGCAAATTTGATTTTTCCTGGGATTGAGGCTGTCTCTAAACTTATTTTTGGGCCAAAACACTCTTAAATGCAAAGTTCAAGCAAAATCTAACAGCTAGATTTCGAGATCGTGGAACACACATCCCTTCAGATATTCCTCGTATTATAGTATAGGATAGATTTATTGCAATTGAATGTAAATTTCACCATTTTGTTGAAACAAAATAAAGAAGAAATAAAATATTATAAGCAGTTATAAATAAATTTGTTTTTACCATGGTGGAAGAAACAAAACAAGATGACAATTTTATTATCAATCAAATATAAATAAATATTTGTTCACATTCACCTAAATAAAAAATATAATAATTTAGTGGCTTGTAGTTACATTACGAAAAACTGCAGTTTATTCATTTCCAAGACTTAATATAAGTTGTTTAACTTTTAAAAATATATATTAAAATTGAAAAAGGTAGCAAGAAATATAAAATACATACACATTTATTTTTTAATAATCCACCAGGCGCATTAGTGTATTAAGAATTTTCATCGTAAATAGGGCTAGTGATGTTTGTATCATTTAGTGAAGTGGAACGAAGAACCGAACCATTTAAACAGATTACACTCGGGACATTGCAGTACTGGTGGAAGAGAGAGACTGACACGCCACTCCATCCCTGCAGAGGATGTGAAATATTCATATTGTGGTGCTCAACAGAAACGATACTCATGCCAGAGGGCAAATGTAACTTGCTGGGCAGCGGAAACTCTGTAGGTTCCGAGTGTAAGCATATCATACTCACACAGTTAGAAATACATACGACTATTTTGTTGTTGTTAATATATATTTATACATACTTCATAGTACTGTTTTTGATATGGAGGGCCTCTCCTCTAATTTGCCAAGTTTAAGACCTGCTGCAGAACAACATATCCAGCTCAACTCGAGTACACAACTTCGGAGCCTAGTAATTTGTGCTGAGCTTCTGTAGACGTGAGTTGGAAGTTAAGATATTCCATTAGGAGAAATTAAGTTCATATAGTGTTGTTTTGAAACACAAGTATGAAATAGTTAAGACAAAAATCTTAATTTTAACTTACCCAATGCTTAAAACATTTCAATGGTCATTAATGCTTATTTTGAATAAAAAAGCAAATAATAACCTAACTTATAGGGTTATTTTATTATGACTACATAATAAAAAATTTGACCTTGCACTTCATTATAAATATGCATAGAACCTACCATCATTTATTTCTTAAATATTGCTTTTTTGTAATGTGAGATCTAAAGTCTTACACGAATCTTCAAGTATAGGGTGTTTGTTTTAAAACGCAGCCCAACTTACAAGCATTGTAAATTAATGTTTAGAAAGAGAACAAGTTCATAGACTGGTAACCCTTCTTCCTCTTGTTACTTGGCTATCAGCTGATGTGCATGGTTGCATTGTTGTTTGCTTTATTCGGGTTCTGTGGAAAGTAATCAAGTCGAAGACACAAACGTGGAGCAAAGAACAGATAGTCCGGTTCATTGTGGCCGGAGTATTGTCAATAAACATTTTTTGTTTTGGGTCAAAGTGAGTTCGAACGACAATTTACAGGTGAGGGTATACTTAACAAATCTACTATTCATAGACTTGTTAAAAACTTTAAGAAACAGGTTCTGAAGGAAATTTTAAAAAATAACTGAAGACGAACATCGGGCTACTGAATGAGAAACGTTTAGAAATGCCTTAGAAAACTCTTCTAAAATTTCGTAAAGAAAAAGCTACTAAAACAAATCTATGAATATTATAGTTGAATTAAAATCAAAAGAGTATTGGGACTGGTGGTGCTTCGGCAGTGTTCGGCAACACTCGGGTAAACCCGCTGATTTAATCAGCTGGTAATGGAAATTCCGCTCATCTGGCGAATTGATTCATATGAATCGATCTTTTTCACGAATAGAATGTTGAACCTATTCTTTTGTCCGTATGATACAGCTATTGACTTTGTATACAGCTGTTTTTCCTCACATGTTTTTTCTCTCTTTATTATAATGCGATAAAATCGAATTTCATCGATTAATTGACGTTAATATTCTGTGACGTAATTTTGGGTCACTGGAATATTTAATTAATTTTAAGTTTGTAGGTAACAGTAAAAAAGAGTTAAGTTATTAGGGATACACTCAGTTTGAAAGCGAGGTTAATTACAGGGTTCGCCTATAATCACCTGTAATTACGTAAATGCCTATAATCTCTTAAGACAATTGAATTACGAATGATGAATTATACCATTTGATTTCGTACGTTGGTTTCTCACTCATGTGATGAACCACAGAGGGCGTCGGTGTTTCAAAATAAAGTATCTAAAGTATCTAAGATGTATTGATTGAATAATTAGGCAATGGATGAAAGCTAATCAATTTAGTTACGGTATATTGTTTCTTCGGTCTATTTTAAAGGTTAGATAGCTTAGGCACGGTCTACGGGATTGTCCTACTCATGTGCGCGGCGCTTGGTCTGTGGCTGGGACGATCACTGACGTTCCTGGCCAGTTGGCAACACCTGTGGACAGATTCTATTGATTCTATTCGTGGTCTGTGGCGTAAGACACAGCCACTAGAGCCGGTATACAGGAAGTCCATGATTTTGTTGGTGGGCTGAGGAACACACATCTGGCCTGAATGCCGCATATATGCTTCGGCTGGTAGCGAACGTGGTAGTCTATATGGTCAAACCGGCTCTGATTTTTGTGCTCACCATCACCAATACGTGTCGGGGTCGTGCATTTGTTGTGTCGTCAAATGTAAAGGCGTAAACTGAGGGTTTAAATTTCTATTTATAGTTTCGTGGCCATTTTAACAAGCCTCATTCACAATTGTCTATTATAGATGAAATAGCTTGACAAAAAAAAAAAAAAAAAAAAAAAAAAAAAAACTACAAGGTTATAAGTAATTATTTTAATTTTTTATATTTATGTAACAAAATAGAGAATAAATAAGTTAGTATGAAGTGGGAACTATATAGGGCTTAGGCGTAGGTACTTGTGAGATCCATTAAATAACGCTAACCTTTGTATGATAAAAAGGATATGAAACCTTGTAAACAAAACCGATGAAACATCTGCCTGGTTCTCAGATCGCGATCGAACAAAGTTATCATTTTACAATCGACACGAATCGGCGAACAAAGAATTCTCTGTGGTCGCTGATTCAAATGACTCTTTTAGAAAATGACATATGATTCATTCAATTCACTTGATTGATTCGTTCATTTGAACAACTCGGTAGTTGTTTACTTACAGGAGCCGACTAGTCCCGAACGTACCCGAACGCGTAATTACAAACCCTATACGGATTCAGACAGTGTCTGACTTCGTAGCGGGATTGTAGTGGCTCGAGCGGCGCGCCTACCCAACTACTACAAACCCTATACGAAGTCAGACGCAGGTGGCTATCGCCCCAAAGCCAATCACACAGTTGCAGGTCTCAACGTGAAAACTTTTATCTTCACTTGCTTCCGCTGGATCATCAGTTTGGCGTTCGCTCTCTCATGATGTACATGATATTGTTGATTTATATTTCCATATTTGTGTACCTATAGTGAATATGAACGAAGAACAGTTTCTTAATTTCTTTTGCATAACGTATGCATGGAATATCAGTTGCGTGAGTTAAATTCTCAATATGGAGTGACATTAAAATAGCCCATAAAAGATTTTCAACAGAGAAAAAAAGATTTGTGATAACTCTCAAGCTGTTGATGGTCTTGTAGGTGACAGACCTACTGCTGACAATCAAGGTGAAAACATCCAAGAGTCCACAAATAGCTTAAGAGCGGAGCTCAATCGCACTATTTACATAACAGAATCCATACAGAATCTTGTCCAAGCACAGTAAATCTTGCCATCCTTAAGAAAACTGTGAACAAACTAAAAATGTAAAAGCACCAGCTCAAGCAACGAGTTTTTTAATAGAAAACTTATGATAGGTACTGAAAACTAAAAAAAAAAAAAAAAAAAAAAAAAAAAACTAAAAAAAATACGAGTACAGCCTGCTTCGATATCTCGAAGAAAAAAACGGGGAATAACAAAAGTAGGCAGAAGAATTCAATCTGGTAGGCCAGCCAAATGGAAGAACTACAAAGTGTGCATTTGTTAAAAACGAACAAAATAAAACGACGACACAATTTGGCTGTAAGTGTGAGGAACATTTTACCAAATTCTAAAGCCCACTAGAGTTCTACTTTTATTTCTGATGGTATCTGACGGTAATTAATATTTGTCTACTCATTTCACAATTTAAGTGTTTTTCACAAAACATTTTAGATTCCAAAAAACTACCCCTCCTCCAATTTGTTTAGATATAGATATTCCTTGAAATATCAGTTAAAAATAAATTATATTTGTAGATTTTACTAGACTGAAAATCAATGTCACAATCAGTTAATGTTCACATCGGTATCGAATAGCCCAATGGATTTCATTGTTCAAGAGAGAGATTTTGTTCAGTTATATTAGTAAAACCATAAAAATATTGTTTTTTTCTTTATTTTAAACTATTTATTTGTATTGTGCGGAATCATCAATAAGTAAACTTTTCAAATAACGAAAGCATTGACTAAGTTTTTTTTCATGTTCGATTCATAAAAAATAGGTGTTGTACACCATAGACGCATAAAGTAATACAATTATACCATCTTAATGCATTATTGTGAGAATAGTTTCAATAAAGTTGAATGGTAATTTTGAAGTATTAAGTTCCATTATTTAGATATCATATAAAAATACTGAATGTCTCGTTAATCAATGCCTATATGCCTTTAAGCTACTTAGAATTTTGGGAAATAATATTTACTAAATAAATCAAGAAACACTTTTAGCTAATATTATATTTTTACATTTTACATCAGTGATAGGCTTCATACAATTTCGCAGTAGTTAACAACAGAAGACCACACAACAGCGTCGCCATGTTGATGTGTCTGACTTCGTATAGGGTTTGTAGTAGTGGGGAGGGGTGCCGCTCGAGCCACTACAATCCCGCTACGAAGTCAGACACTGTCTGAATCCGTATAGGGTTTGTAATTACGCTACCCGAACACTGCCGAAGCACCGAGAGTCCCAATACTCTTTTAATTTAATTCAACTATAGATTTGTTAGTTATACAGTTAACAGTAAAATTTTGTTCGATAGCATTTTGACATGAAATCAGCAATTTTGATTTAAAATATTCCTCCGGCCACAATGAACACCCGTTGATCTTTGCTCAAAACCGTTTGTGTATTCAACTAAATTACCTTCCACAGAACCCACACAAAGTGAACAACAATGCAACAACGCACATCAGCGGGTAGGCAAATAACAAGAGGAACCAAGGCTACGAACTTACGAATTTTTTTCTATTTCTAAAAATTTATTTACTCTAATTGTAAGTTCGGTTGCGTTGTAAAACAAACACCCTGTATTTTCAAATTCAGTATTATAATGGGTTTATGTGAATATAAAAATATTCATATACCTATGTCTCATATCTCTCTAATATAGGAGGAAATAGTTATGAAAATTATCCTACAATGTTTACAATATAATACATTGTAATCAATGTATAAACTCTTACATTGAATACAATATGGTGAAAAAGTAAAACAATGCTATCATTATTAAATTTCACCCGCAGACATTGAGGGTACAAAATTTTCTGCAGACGTACTGACGAACTACAGCACTCCCACTGCTTGCCTTTCGCCTGGGATAATAATTAGCCTAATCTAACATCACTTCTGAAAACTCACATAAAACGATTCTCGTTATCATGTTGGATACCTACATTACGGTTGGGTTAAGTCCAGATTTGGAGTTAGTTATCAGTTGGATACTGAAATCACATAAATTTTGTTCATGAATAGCTCTATCATGTCCCTACTATTTCGATACCAGCTGCTTTGTTTTTGTAAAAAAATAATAATAATAATAATTTTAAGATACAATAAAAATTCATTGTGGATAGTATTGAATGAGGTTTTCTAGATTGACATTTTTCACCTTTAGAAGAGCCTATAATAATTTGTAAGAATTACTTATACTGTAGTAAATATTCCTGCAAATAACATCCATTTAATATTTTTCCTTTAATTTTAACCCTATCAAAATGAACACTCGTCAATCGAATTCAGTTCTTCCTAGATAAAAGAGCAGAACTTCCATCAAAATAATAACATTCAGGGTTAATGTGAGGTATTAAGAAACAATTTTTTAAATAAAATGTTCATTGGACATTAAACAGCTCAATATGTTGGGTTTGTACAAAAGATCCGAGTCCTTTGTAGGCTTCTTAATAGAGTCGGTATTGAGTCAGGGAGGACAACACGCCACAGCGTGAGGGTGGAGTGTCCTGTGTCCTGTGTCCTGTGTGGTGGCGAGATCAACAGGTGTTGTCATAGCAACGGTGACGTCACCAGCAACAGGTGTCCCCCCTCCACCGCCCCTCACCATCGCCCTC
This sequence comes from Neoaliturus tenellus, assembly GCA_030545055.2. Classification (NCBI taxonomy): domain Eukaryota; kingdom Metazoa; phylum Arthropoda; class Insecta; order Hemiptera; family Cicadellidae; genus Neoaliturus; species Neoaliturus tenellus. The sequence continues at coordinate 67,141,380 of CM061533.1, read as the reverse complement.
ACACTGTCACTACTTCCTAATGTCACTAATTTGATCCTCACAATAGCATCAAGTCTGTTGCATAATTTGTAATATAGCGTCTATGTGTTCTTTTAACTAAAAGTTTAATGGACTTCACCTAAGCAATACAGTTTAAGAAAATCATAGTCCGTTTTGCCATTAACAGTAAGGGTCATATCAGTTTCCATGTTTGAAATGGGGAGTATACCCCAAAGAAGTAAACATTTAAACTGTTTTTAAATTCAAACGCTTAAGCATATTTGTTTATTTGTTAGGATATAGAAAGGTTAGCATTTAGAGTAATTGGAATTTAGCTGGTTATGAAATTTAAACTATTTTCTTAAGGATATAAGAAAATATCTATTTAATTTAAAACTTAAAACTCTAATGGATTTTATTGTCAATAAACTAGTTATAGGCTAAACTTTAAAAAAAATAAAGCTTTTTGTTTTAATATATTAAAACAACTATTCTCATGATTTAGTATTTCATCAATCCCTTGAGTCATATTGAAGTAAGCTCTACATCTTCATACCAACTTATATTAAACAGTACATTTAGTTCAACGTTTGTACTGCCCTAACATACCCGTACCCGTAGTTTGATTTTGATTCTTGTTAAACTTAAATAGACCATACTGTAAAAGGTTGTAAGAAAAATATATCATGCAGGGTTATCGAATAATGTCACAGAATGAATGGTTCATTAAATTAGAGGATTTTCAGTTTACTCTGAATACTACTTAAAGTTGTTTACTCTAGTGTATTAAGAGTCATCTTCACCCCTGGGCCAGTAACCCATTGTTGCGCAGTCGGCAATGTTAATCATACGGCTTTTATGCCAAAACATGGTCTTGTATTCCCCTGTTTCGGACGCCGTTTTTCAACAGATTTTCTTGAAATTTGGTAAGTGTTTAGTTGAATAGTTATATTAGGTTTCTCATACCTCGGAATTTTGAAAAATTAACAAATATTACTTTCTGTGACGTCGCAAAGTAACTCGATTTTCCTTACTTAATATTTCAAAATTTAGTAAAATTTTCAAAATTTCGAGGTATGAGAAACCTAATATAAGTATTCAACTAAACACTTACCAACTTTCAAGAAAATCGGTTGAAAAACGGCGTCCAAAACAGGGGAATACAAAACCATGTTTTAGCATAAAAGCCGTATGATTAACATTGCCGATTGCGCAACAATGGGCTACTGGACCAGGGGTGAAGATGACTCTTAAGCTACTATTAGATATTTGAAATATTCTATTTAAAGCACCCATGGAGCTTTAAATAGAATGAAATACTGGAGTTTTAAAATAAGTTTCTGGTTCTAAAAACATGTTTTTTTTTGCATTTCGATGACATCCCAGTAATATTTTGGCAACACATAAGAGTTAGTTAAATGTGTAGCTAAATAGGTACCGTTATGTTTTGCCCAATCACAAGCTTATGTTTATGTTCTCACATCCCCTACGTTAGAGTATTCGGCAATCGTGATTTAATTTTTTCAAGATCACGTTACCGGCATTAAATTTTTATTTGTGTAGTATAATATACTTTCACTAAAACACAAATTATTATGTAATTTAGGTAAATGTTCTTTTTTACAATATGTAAAAGATTGTAAGAGGTATTAAATCAAGCTATGATGTATGATGTATGCTTTGAAAATTGAAATTACAGTAACGGAAACATACTTCCTATCCATAATTTAGGAATTTTATCAAAGTTTATCAAATTATATTTTAAAATAAGAACTATCGTAGGTATTCCATAAGGCGTTTTTACCTTATTTCTCCTAAAACCAGTCTTCTGACTAATTTTTCCTCCAAGCAGTCTTCTGGCTAATCAAAGTCCTGGTCGCAGTGGCCCCCTTTCCCCTCTGGCGCAAAAGTAGGCACCGAAAGAAAAAATAAAAAAAGTCCTACCGTAGCGTCAGAACTGCTCAACTCCCCCCACCTCTCCGGCATGAAAGTAGGCGGCCAGATACAAATTCGCCAGTGGTTGGAGGGTCGACGAAAAGATACAAATTCGCCAGTTCTTGGAACTAGCGCTCATCCCCTCGGGGAACCCAGAAATGTGGCCGGTCGAGCTCTTCCTCACTGGAGTTGAGTGTTGTTCCCGACTTGACCGAGTCCTAAGCTATATTGTTGAATTGTTTTCTCCCTGACAAATCGCATTAAAAGTAATATGAGATTCTAATGAAAAAGAAAAAGTTAACCGAACACTTTATGTACACATAGGCCAATGTAAGATTGATTAGTCATTTAATTTCATATCATTAAATAATAATCCTACGTAATGAAAAATTTATTTCAAGTGTCTAGATATGACACGACTGAACGGATCCTGGCAATTTTTGTTTAAATACTGATTACCCATGGCCCCTAAAATCTATTGATTTTCGTGAGATATTTAGAGCACTCCCACCGCTCGTCCTCTATGAACTTACATCTTAACTCGTGGCTTAAACACTTTCAAAATACAATCATTGTATAAACTACTATTAATTTACTCGTAGGTGATGCTTGAGTAACATTAGCTTACAACGTTCCCATGGCGACATACCTACGTACGCACCCCACATCATCTATATATAACATAATATAATTAACTAATAATGAACTAGATTACTTAAAATTATTTTTGTGGATTGTTTGTGGGAACGATGGTTTCCGATCGTTGATTTTTCTCAAGGTGACGTTTGCTTGGCAGATTTACCATTCCGTTTAAATATTGCCAGGATAGGTCGTCACCGCCGAATAAACACGTACTTGAACCGGGGTCATCTACTGTTTCACCGCGCCGAGGGGCTGCGGGCGGATTCCTGGAACTCGCGAATTTGAATCTTTTCGTCGACCCTCCAACCGCTGGCGAATTTGTATCCAGCCAAGTAGGCACCGAAATAATAAACAAAAAAAGTCCTACCGTAATGATGGAGTAACCCGCTACGCCCACCCCACCCCGGCACGAAAGCAGGCAACGAAAGAAAAAACAAAAAAAGTCCTGCCGTAGTGCCTAACCACATCCTACAACCCTATCCGAGGCTGAAGAGGGCAAAGCCCTATAACAGCCGCAGTGGGCTCTTCCAGCCCACTGGAATCTCACGAAGCAAGCAAGCCTCCAACCAAACCTTTTAGACACGACATATTACATTTGATAAGGTTTTTTAATCGTCTCTCATATCTCTCTAACATAGGAGTAAATACTTATGAAAACTATCGTACAATTTTTACAATACAGTCAGCTCAATTATAGTTTAAATATCTCAAACATTTAACGGAAATGATGTTATAAAAACTCCCTCATTATGATAGTCCGTAAATAGTTTTTATGCAGCATTTGAATTAAAATAAACTAGAGATCGCCTCCTGATCGAAATTCGATCAAAATTTCAGTTGATCTGGACCGTCTGGACCCATGAAGTTTAAAAACATTTTATAACTAAAACATCTGTTCTTCCTGCTTTTCTAGTAGTTGTTTTTACAACAGCTGTCTAATGATTCAATTAATTCTCCTTTCCCCATAAGATTAACATTGGAACTTTGAAAGCGTGTGGATCGTAGCCCTGGAGTCCGATGTGAATTAGAATGTGATTTTGCTCATCTACATGACTATACCTTTTTAACGGTATGCACGGATTTCTCCTACGATGCACATAAGCTGAGAAAAAAAGGAGGAAACGAAACATGCTTGCCTATTAATATATAGAAGATTGCCATTTAGAATTTGTAACAAAAATCCAGCAATTTATCTCTCAAAGACATTTTACAATACAAATTAATACTTTTAGCTTTGTAATAAACCTTTTGTTTAGTGATTTTAACTCAATTGAAGTTTATATTCGCTATTCGCATTACTAACAATTAAAATATTGCTCCCGAATATAATATTCTCTTATAGTTAAAACTCCATGTAAAGTATCAGGACTTTTGTAGACTGTAAATAATTCAAGTAACGGAAGACATAACTTAGCGTCAAAACCTTACCCAAGTGCAAGACGAAAGATATACTTAAAAAGGAATAGAGTGGTCGTCTGTAACAGTCTCCGTTGCTAACTTTCAGAGAGTTTACAATTTTATGCAACGAACTTACTTCCTCTTTAAACTCGGTCGATAACTCAGTTAAATCGGTGTGAAGTGATCCCTGAAGTGTCGATTTATATAAAAATCTCTCAAATATTTGAACCCTTCAGTAAAAAAAATAAAAAAAATTGAAAACTAGTACAAAAAAAACTAAAAGGACTCTATTATTTTTTGACGATGTTGAATTGTTCATTTTATTAATTAACTAATTTTCCAATTTCTATAATTTAATATTACATATTGTAAACAGATGTTGCTTTCAAGATATACCAATTTTTTCACTAAGACCATCAACGTGTTTGAAATTCCATGTTGAAAAGTTTTTTGTGAAAATAGGAATTGCAATTAGCAAGAAAATCTACTTATAGAACTATATTTTGCTACGGCTCAAATATGTTTAGTGGAAACGATTTAATACAATATTTAATTTTAATTAAAAGTCTTTTTAGACCAAGACAATTTATTGAAAGACAGACAACTAATAAAACACACTAAGATATAATAAATAATAATAAAAAACTTGCTTAAATACATAATAAAGTTATTAAGATTAAAACTATAATTAAACTTTAAATTTATAATTATAAAAATATCACTAAATGTCATATATATATTTAAAACAGTAAGGAGAAAACTCCCTTGGACATAGTTCGTCTCAAGGAATCTAAAACACATAAAGGCAAGGTGGGGATCAAGACATGCAACACCCTCTACGTACCATATGTTATTTTGCACCCATGACATCGCCCATTTCTAATACTGGTTGATGATGTCATAGGTGCAAAAGAACACCTGGTACATTGAGGGCATTGAATGTCTTGACGCCTAATATCTCTTTATTTATTTTAGATTCCTTGGTTCGTCTTCTACTGAGCCGATGTACATGCGGGTTGTACCAAAATAAAGTAGAAGAGCAAACGCTCCAAGAGGTTTGGTTTATTATTGCCAGTACCAAAAAACGTATATAATTATAGTATTATAAAATTCATGAAAATTAAAAATAATACATTGTTATACTATTAAGCAGCTGATTAATTGGAAGTAAATAGAAACTTGGTTCATTTTATACAAGTTTCACACTATCTGCCTACCGCTCCGCTCACTATGACTGGAGCTGTGTATCCGTCGATTATCGATGGGCAACGACTCGTAACAAATAACAAAGAAATTACTGGTTACAAAGACATAACAATATAAACAACAAATACTACAAATTAAATCTGCTAAAATATTATCAGTATCTTTTGCAAAGATCGGATCTAAAAGATCATATAGGAAGAGGAGAAGGAACCAACCGCCAATCGGAACAGAGCCCGGGGCGGGCATTGGTTCGACAGAACAAATTGTATTTTAGTTGCTCCGCGATTGACATAGGTATTTGTTTTAAAGACTGCTCAGCTTTGTTAGGTCTTGGTGTAATCTTTATAAACATTTCGTATATACTGGAGACAGTATTTTTATGTTGACTGAACATTATTATTATGATTTCATGAGGTTAAATTGCATTACACGTATTAGGGGTTAACCCCGTGGTGAATGCTTGACAAAACAATAGTTTTCTGATTGCGTTGTACGACACACATTACCAAAACATTACTTTAATTTGATTTTGACATTTATGAAGTTGTATGGATTATATGAAGGAATCTGTAAACCAATAAACAGCATCTTGAAATGTATTAGTATTTTTGAAAATTTGATGAAGTTGATGGTATATGAATAATCAATTAATTATCGAAATGACTTGGCCATTTAAAATTAAATTACTGATTAGTTAGTTTCTTATGAGTTTGTAAATATATATACTCATTTAAAAGCTGCAAAAGGACCTTTGACAGTATAGCTAACTTCAGTCCTTTTTTAACTTTTCCCAATCTAGTGCAGTCATTTATTATATGCTTACTGCATGGAAAGGTTTTTTAAGTAGGGCTGTAAATTTTATCTGAAGTTATACAAATTCAATCCTAACTTGTCACTTTTAAATAGAGAAAATATATAGGAGAACTTGAGTAGTAAAATAAAAAAAATAATCATATAATTAACTAAATTTTTTGGAAGACTGATCTTCCTAGTTTTTTACATTAATTACAGTTTATACGTACTTATCATTGATCTGCAAAATCTTTTGTGATAACTCAGTTTTCCCACATTCCTACCTGCAACGTACCAAATGTATATAAGGGATCAACAAATTAAAAATAGTAATTGATGTATACATTCTAGATTTCTTGGTATAAACAACTAAAATTAAATCAATTTAATAACAGACCACAATCAGCTGTTTCTAGATTTTCTTTAAAAAATTAAAAGCAATATATTAAATAAATACAAAAGAACATCCATGTTAATTTAATAAAAAATACATATATTTAAATAAGAATTTTAATGTTAATTATGATTATTTTATTTTAAATGAACGTGGACAATTTATTTTAAAAATTTAAATGGACATCTTCAAAATTTTATATAGTGATTAGTGAAGTGATGTGATATGTTGATCAAGATAGCAAGACACAATAACAATAGAAATAAAACCACTTGTTTGGATTGATGAAGAAATGAGGATGACAAATACCCCCGTTGCAGCAGACCTGCGTACTCAGCGAATTTCCAAATTAGTAGTATTAATTATGACCAGATAGACCTGTAAACCAAAAATCATCACAAGCTCATAAATAGGGAAATAAATGTTTATCTCCTTATGATAAATGTAGGGCAAGAGTCTGCAGGTATGCTGCCATGGGGAACACTAAAACTAGGTTTGTAGCATAAAAAAAATTATTTTGACCATATGAAGCCATACACTAAATTTCATCAATATCTGTCCATTGCTAAAGGAGTTTGCCTATTCTCCATATGATTAACATGGGAAATGAGTATGCAGGTTTGCTGCCATGATAAGCACAAAAACCAAGATTTTTTACCATAAATGGATGAATCTCAACTAAATGAAGAAGAATACCAAGTTTCATCCAAAAACATTGGTTAATAAGTGAAATATTAACACATCCTTATTCTCCTTAAGATTAACATTGGAGCCTCAAAATACAACGTACTGTCTTTAGACTTTGCAATATCTCGGTAACCAGTGGAGATAGAGCAAAGCTTCAAAATGCTAAATTGTGTGTTTTTTTTAGCTAAATCCAATGGTCAAAATAAAAATTTGAAATTTAAAAAAATTACATATGAAAAATGCAAAAAACCCATTTTTGGGGTACAAAACCCCCCAAAACTACCCCTTCCGATAGGTCTATATGTCTGGTTTACGAACTCATCCGAATAAACGTAGGATTACACATCTCTTACCAAATTTGGTGTCGATCGGACCATTTTTACGAGAGTTATCGTGTCTAGGGACACACATATAATATATATATATATATATATATATAGCAAGTTGTTCAAGGTATTTTGAGACCAGATCATAGAAACTCGCCACATTTTGAATCCAGCTAGTGGTCTCAAACAGTGGTCTCGAAATACCGAATTTTTATAGACGCTGGCAGCAGTTTGAGACCACTGTATAAAACTGGCTCCAAAAGAAGTTGTACTTTTGGAGCCAGTTTTATACAGTTTATACAGAGCAATGGTGGAAAATGCTTGGTAACCTTCTAAAAGGCAAGCTTGTTTGCTTTGTTCATTCACCAGGCCAAAAAAGGTGCTGCACTCAACGACAATTTTAAAATGTAACACATTGGTGTATTTTTACAATGATCAGATGGTTTTTGTTCACTTTAGTACAAAAAAGTGTGTGTTCATAAGAATTACATTTGTACTTTGAAGTCCTGTAGGATGAGTACTGGCTGTCAATAATAGGTCCAGTTGAAGTAGATTTTTTCATGGGCAAAAAACCCTTATTATGAAAGACGAAATAGTTATTTGTGCTTCTAGGGACTAAAGTACAATTTTTTCTCCCTGAAGGGAAAGTGTTGTTGAATTGACTAAAGTACAATTTCCCTGGGAGAAAAGTACTTTAGTCTCTTGATGCACACAACATTTTTCCTCCACCTACACGAATAAAATTTAGGCCTAATAGGCCTACCGTAGATAATTTAACTTTACCTTCATATGATCCCTTGCTCCATCAAGCTGGATCAGTCACATCAACATAAAAAACACACAAGGTAGGCCATATCAATTTTAAAGAACACAAAAAAACAAAATATAATTTAAGCCTAGTCAAAAGTTTTACACTTTTGTTTTGGACTTCTTAGGTTAATAGCCTACCCAATCGAAATAATGTAAACAAACACCTACACTGCCAAAGCCATCTCTAGTACTAGAGATGCTGCTCATCCTGACTGAATGGTCAGCAGTGAGTGAGCAGCAGCTACAGCTGCTATTAGTCAACAATGAGTAACGAAACAATACAAGTAACAGCTGACTGTGGCGCATGTTCTTTTTAATCTCTCTTTTAATGTTATTCTTATGTAACTAACTTTAGCCCTGTGGTACGAAAAAACTTGAGTTTTCCCTAGGTAGAAAAATTAAGTATTCAAGTCACATAGGATAGAAATTAGTACTTTACTACTCTATTCCAAGGAGTAAAATAAGGCTTTAGATAGTAGGTGGAGGAAAAACACTTTTACCTTACAAACAGTTCTTAATTTAAAGTAAAAGATTAATAATTAGCATTTGCAGGGTTAAATGGACAGAGTATTAAATCACAACTTATTTATGATGGTAATTAACAGTTATTTATTTATTTAATTATACTGAATAGTTGAACTTGCTGACCTGACACCAGTTGCTGTGAACTCAATAAATGACTGTGGCAAAGAAGTATAGCAAACGTAAAGTAATTTTAATGATTTTTTGTGACTTTATAAAAATATTGCTGTTTCCGGCCTATTACTATAAATAAAAATTCATGCATCACTGAATGGTCTCATGATAAATTATAGACAAACCATGATAAACAGGAAATCAAATACTCCACAAAAAAGTAGTTTTTTTTGTCATAAATACAGTGTACAAAATCAAGAGGCAATATTCAAATGGTATTCACCTGCCAGTAGCAGGTGTTGTATTTAATGATAGAGGAAACCCAATCACCTGGTCATCGCTGTCAAAGTTTGTTCATCTGTCTGGATAAAATCATCGAATGACAAAACTTCACTTTAACAATGTAGAGGCAAAATCTAGATAATGGACGTATTTCCCATCCAGTTTTCAAAACATAAAGTTTCAAACATTTGTGTAGAAGCCAATTTCCAATAACACTACTTTATATATTTGTTTCACTTGAAATATTGCAAATCTCTTCACTTCTTAGTAATAGATCAATCATACAATTTCCCTTGTGGTGTGTTCTCAAATTAATAGGGTTACTATTCGATATGTTTTAATCAATTACACCCTACCAATCCAATATTGTGATTATCATTACCTAATCGCAAAAAATACCCTTATTTACAGCTGTAAATTGTTTAAAATATAAACCCACCCCAATTTTATTCTATTGGGATAGTTTCAAATTTTAATGATGGATAGCGCCTTTATTATAGGTCAGATCTCGTCATTTTCTGATGGAAACAACTACACATCAAGCCCTATCCTACGACACGAAAAACTTAAAAATTAGATGAAAAAGTGTAGGAGGAGTTCTCTTAACAAAATAAAACCTTAGCGCATTAATTAAGTATAGATTAAAGCAAGTAAGTAAGTAAGTATTTAAGTAAGTAGATTGAGTGTGGTTCAAAATCATGTAATGTTTAGTTGGTCAAGCTAGAAACAACAATTCACAAAATAAATTACTTAGTAATTTTGCCTCACAATTTATATATGAATATAAAAATGATTAACCACATAACATTATCAGTTTATACGATTAAGTTTAACCAAATTAACAACACAATTTAGCACACCACATTTAGTATAGTATTTACGTGTTGAAGTCGATATAATTATAAGTATTCCAGTGCAAAAAAGAAACAAAACTTAATATCTGTTTTCAAATTAAATTGAAGAACAAAATTAATACAGTCTACTTAAATGTTACCAGTTATTACGGCGTTATGATTACGCGTTATAATTACGGTACGTGAAAACTGTAGATAACTGTTGCTAAAACACCTTATAGACGAGAAACATAGAGAAGGCAAGTTGGCTGCAAGTCGTGCAAGTATATTGTCCATTACGTCACTTTCCATCTATTTTTTTTCCTAAATTAAAGAGGAAAGTACCTCTATAGACAAGGTAAGTTTGCGGTGAGTGCAACTGGCAAGTACTTGCAGCCAGCAACTTGCCTTCTCTACTTTCTCCGTCCATAATCCCCTTAACTGTGGTATTTTTACAGTTAGTACATGTACTCACGGTAATTAATATCTCCTAACAGTACCTGACATCTCTGTACACGACTCACCGAAAGTGGTGACGGTGAAGTCGTCTTTATTATCTTTATTGAAATTATTGACAGATTAGGATGTATGTGGTTGGCTATAAATAAATAAAAACATGTGGCGGTACCGGTTAAACATGGAATTACAGAATTAAATTGTGTTTTGATTTGTTATATTTGTCGTTATGAGTGTTTCAGTTAATTCATTTTGTAGTTGATTTCTTTCACGTTTATGAAAGTTAACGTTTATGGAAGTCAACTTTTATAAATGTGTTACATTGAAACAAATTTTTTGTCAATTTCAGAATTAAACACCAATGAAATTGGTCTAGAAACTTAAAGATATCAAACATAATCTAGAAACAAACGTAAAATGTTATTGTTTAGTTAATTGTTGCGGACATTTTCCACCACTGCGATTGTAAACAAAATTCACGGCCTCAATTAATTCGCGTTCCTCAATTAAATACAATTCTACTGCCATAGCGCCAAATTCCACAAGTGCGCAATGTTACCACTTCTCGCTCGCCATGGCCGTGTACTAGAGATGGCCGTGCTATGACGATGGGCAGAAAAAATTACATCTGCGCGAGTAAAGGAGAACGACAGTATGGAGCGACGCCATTGCAGCGTTGTCAGTTCAAAGGCCACGGCCGACGTTTACTTTTGTTTATTGATCATTACTTATTGTTATAGCGACGGCAATCAAATATCAGTTTGTCAATATGCAGTTTTTTATAAAAATTTCAAAACTTTTACTCACCGCCACTCAATAGATCGATAGGTCCTGATATTGTCGTCTGCTTACCCACCGTAATCAACAAAAAATGTCTTGCAAACTTTTTCCAGCCAAATATCTTATAGGGGTGGTAGGAGGTGGAAAAAAGAAAACAAATCATAAATTTTTTATTTTTGGTTAAAAAAAATCCAAGATAGCCAAAAAAATCTCTAAAAATATATATATTGCATTAACATAAAGCATTCAACCCCCACTCACCCCACTAAGGGGTGGGAGGGGGCAAAGTATGGGTAAAATACGAAATTTTGCATACAGCATTGCATAAAAATGTACAGTGCTAACATTGAGGCTGTGGGTGCAACTTAAGCGTAACCCAAGCGTCTGAAACAAACTAAAAAGTTGTATAGAAATTTAAAAGTTACCCGAGGTGCACACATTTACGTATACATTGAGTTCGTACATTGAAGAATAAAAAATTATTTATTAAAATGTGAAATACAAAGTTATTGAGCGGGTTACCGTTATAGAAATTGAATTACTTTTTGTAGTATCCAATAACAATACATTAATGGAAGAGGTTAGTGGGGTGGGGTATTTCCTGAGGCATTTTGATGAATTTTATAGAAGAATTTGGTAATACCCACCGTAATCAACAAAAAATGTCCAGCAAACCTTTTCCAGCCAAATATCTTATAGGTGAGGTAGGGGGTGGAAAAAAGGAAAAAAATCATAAATTTTTATTTTTGGTTGTAAAAAAAATTTAAGATAGCCAAAAAATCTCTAAAAATATATATATATTGCATTAACATAAAGCATTCAACCCCCACTCACCCCACTAAGGGGTGGAAGGGGGGAAAAGTATGGGTAAAATACGAAATTTGCATACAGATGCAAAATGGAAGAGGGAAATCCCGTTACTAACATGAACAATTAATAAAAATGTCTATTCAATATTACATCCATTTAAGAAACTCTTAGCCACCCCTATTTTAAGATTGGGGGTAAAAATAAGGGATGAAAACAAATCAATAATGAAATGTATTGAATGGATCCGACCAACAATGGTCAACAAGTAATATAAAAGCGGAGGGGACTACGGATGTGCGTAACAGATAACGCCATTGTACACCACTTTCGCGTACGTTGGGCTTTCAGTTGCGTTACCAGTGTTTCCTATGGTAAATATAATTTTTTATATTATTTCTCACCGTCCAAAGATATAGTTCCAGGTTAACCAAGCCTTTAACAACATATTATGCCTCTTGCACACACAACAAAACACAACATATCATGTCTCTTGCACTGTTTTCTGACCATTATATATCAAAATGTTTACTCTCGTTATCTTCGTTATGTTCAAGTTATTTGCGTTCCTATTTTAAATATGTTTAATGGCTTTAACCGTTTTAACATGTATTGATCAAAATGTATTACGTTTAAATTAGCAAAAATGTCCTTAAAAGCTATTTAATTGGTTGTAGTACGTTGTCTTTGCCATTTCTTCTGTAAATAACTTTTTACGCATTACAGGTTCTTTGCAAGTTGCTGAAAATGTGTAAGTCTATGAAAGCCAAAGAAAAAAATTCTAATTGTTCTCGTAAATTTAGTTACTTACATGGTGTTCCATAATGTAAGTGCCAATCTCCGCCAGATTTATGTACAATAGAATCAATTACTTTGCTTTGCAAAAGTATTATAACTCATTTGCTATATAAGCATGGACGAAAAAAGGTATGAGCATACAAAAATATTTTATACCGAATCCCTGCCGGCACGCGTGACGTCAACTTTGTTCTAAAGCCTACATTTTGTACATTGCACGTTAGGGAGGTATACGGGACTTTTTACACATTTGTTTTAAGAGGCTGCGGGTGCAACTTAAGCATAACCCAAGCGTCTGAAACAAACTAAAAAGTTGTATAGAAATTTAAAAGTTACCCGAGGTGCACACATTTACGTATACATTGAGTTCGTACATTGAAGAATAAAAAATTATTTTATTAAAATGTAAAATACAAAGTTATTGCGCGGGTTACCGTTACAGAAATTGAATTACTTTTTGTAGTATCCAATAACACTACATTAAGCAGTTTATAGCACTACAAAAGTTCCTTATATGATGAGTGAGATTGCTGTAATATGCCGCTAGGCGCAGAATGTCACTTTTTAAAAATATATGACGGGTGATTTTAAATATTGTTACTTTCATGTATTTTTTACGAAATCGGTTGGTGATCTAATAACGATGTTTTGAAGTTGAAGAGCTTTGGTATCTCCCCTCCTGCGTTGTTATCTTTCAACACTCTACCAATGCAATTGCAAATTTTCGTTCTTAAGATTCTATTGTACGCACGCAATTCTTTCTTTTCACCTAAAAATTGTTTTCATTTGTACAGTTTATTACAAAAACGCTTATTTCATCGTTATAAGCAAGCACCCTGCCTAATAATTTCAATTAATACCGAAAATTTAAGAAAGAGCGGGGGTATACAACATTCTTTTACGAAAAGAATGACAAATAGTTATTTTAAATCGGTTAACAACTGGGGCCACAAACGCGCAGATTCCAAACTTTTACTGTCTGTGACGTTACAAAGTAACTCGGTTTTCCTTCGTAATATTTGTTAGTTTTTCAAAATTTCGAGGTATGAGAGGCCTAATATAACTATTCAACTAAACATTTACCAAGTTTAAAGGAAATCGGTTAAAAAACTGCGTCCGAAACAGGGGAATAAAATACCATGTTTAAACATTATTAAAAATACCTTAAATTAATAAATTAATAAAATACAGGTATTAATAAAATACCTGTAGCTAGTGTTCTTTTATACCCAAGAAAAGCAATTCATTCTCAATACCTGTTTCCACTCGTACTTTTGTAAGTAACTTCCAAAAACGAAAGCGAAAATTTCTCTATGCACAAACTAGCTAAATCGTTAAAACAAGGGATAATCTATCAAATCAAATCAAAACATTCTTTATTTTTACATGTATAAAGTATACATAAATAGCGTCACATATTTCTTACATAATATACATAACAAACTAAAACTAAACAAAATAAAGAAATCCACATAAGTTTGTCACAAATTACACAAAAAGAAAAATACCCTGTTTCCAATAACTTTAAATACAACAATTAAGTATTCTTCCCCCAAAATTCTTCTAATGAATACAATGATAAACTTGTAATATAAGTTTTAAGTTTGTTTCTAAAAGTTTTAATATTTTGTTCTTCTGAGATAAATTTTGGTAGAGAAAATAAAAATTTTGTACCTATGAAACTAGCTTTCTTCTCATAAAATTTCAGTTTATGTTGTTCCACATATCTATTATGTCTAGTATTGTAACTATGGTTATTTGGAAAAGTAGTTGAATGATTTGTTTTTACATACATAACTGTCTCAAAAATGTATAACCCATAAACTGTTAAGATCCCTAAATCTGAAAAGTAATTTTTAACTGATTGTCTTGATTTTAAATTAAATATTATACGAATTGCTTTTTTTGTTGTAAAAGAATCCTATTTAAATTTTTTTTCGATGTAGCTCCATAAATAGCAATACCGTATGACATATGAGAATTTACTAATGAAAAATAAATTGATTTTAATGTTTCTTTATTACAAACTTTGGACATCTGACGCAATGCATAAAGACCAGAGGACATTTTTCTTACAACATGATCAACATGCTTATCCCAGCTTAAATGTTGGTCTATTATTAATCCTAGGAATTTAGTAAAATCAACTTGATCAATGTTTAAACTATTTATGGATATGTTAGGCTGTAATTTTGATCTATTTTGTTTTGTGGAAAATGACATGAAATTAGACTTGCTGGTATTCAATAAAAGGTTATTTTTATCTAAGAAATCTTTAACGGATAAAAGACTGATAAATGAAGTAAGTTCAATATCTTCCTGAGTATCTCCTTTAACAGTAATATTAGTATCATCAGCATATAAGCAGATAGAACCATTTCCCTTTGGTATCACATCAGGCAGGCCGGTTAAGTAGCAGATGAATAAAAGTGGTCCTAGGATTGAACCCTGAGGTACACCGTGTTTTATTATCTGAAAGTCAGAGTGATGAGTTTGAGTGTATTTGTATTTACTATTTTTAAAACTAATCGTACTATGGAGTTCAACACATTGCATCCTATTTTTAAGGTAGGAATTGAACCAATTAAGCTCTTTGCCTTTAATATTTAAAGAAATGAGCTGTTCAAGTAATTTATCATGAGAAACACTGTCAAAAGCTTTTGTGAGATCGAGAAAAATTCGAAAAATGTTTTCGCTCCTATCAACACTGTCTATTATTGATTCAATAAAGTTTATTCCTGCTGTAATGGTAGATTTTCCTGGCCTGAAACCATGTTGTTCTTCGTCAAGTAATTTATTGCTTTCTAAAAAGTTTAAAAGTTGGTTATAAACTCCTTTTGCTAATATTTTTGAAAAAACCGGCAACAATGATACAGGTCTGAAGGGTCATTTGAGTTTCCTTTTTTGAAAATGGGTACTACTTTAGCAGTTTTTAATTTGTGGGGGAAAAATCCTGAAATTAACGAGGAATTCACAATGTGTGTTAATGGTTTGAGAATTAAGGAGATACACTGTTTTACTACACTCATTGGAATTTCATCAATGCCAGTAGAAAATTTATTTTCAAAACCCATAACCAACCTATAAAGTTGTTCTTCATTAATTTCTTTAAATTTGAAATTATCTGAAATGTTTATACAGGTTGGGTCTGACATGGTATTAAAGACATTTTGGTCAATATTCGGTAATATTAAATTATCAACTGCATTAACAAAGAAATCATTCAATATATTACCCACATGGGTAGGGTTTGATATGATTTTAGTACCTACAAGAACATTTATGTTGTCAGATTTGTTTGGTAAATTGTTGAACTCAGATTTTATTAACCTCCAAGTATATCTTGATTTGTTTCTTGAGTTTAAAATTTTTTCATAAAAAAAATCTTTTTTGTCTTTGCTACTTTGAACTTTGACGTGTTGTTTTAATTGTTTTTTTTTTTTTTTTTTTTTTTTTTAATTTTAGGTTTTCAGCTTTTGATTTTCTGTATAATTTTTCAAGCTCAACTATTTTTCTTTTTTGATTTCTAATGTCATCGGAAATCCAATAATTAAAGTTTTTTATATTTTCTGTGACTGTTACTTTTGGAAAGCTAGTTTCAAAAGCATAAGAGAATATAGAGAAAAACACATCATATTTCATTTCCACCGTAGCCTGATATACCTCAATCCAACTTTCACAAGCTAAAGCCCTAAGGAATAAATCCATATTATTTGAAGAAAATTTTCTACATTTTTTTATGTACATACCCTGAAACATTGTTAATACCTAAAATTTCAAATAATTGACCATCATGGTCTGATATGTGAGTAATTAAGCCTGATACTTTAATAATTTTACCTATTGGGTTACAGATAAAATTGTCAATAGCAGTTTGAGATTCTGAAGTAACTCTAGTTGGGAAATCTACTTTGTATTCCAAACTATAAGACCTTAAAATATTAACAAATGAGTAATAAACTTTATCTTTCCTTAATACATCAATATTAAAATCACCGGCAATTACTATGTTTTTGAATTTATTGTACAGTACTTCACATAGTATATCAAATTTTTCTAAAAAGGGTTCAATAAAGTGTTTTTGAGGAGATCTGTAAATGCATACAAAAATAAAGGAAAACTTATCAAGAGTAATTTCAGAAAGGCAGCATTCAAATATTTTTTCTGTTAAGAGTTGCTGTACTGAAGGAATTATTACTTGTTTTCTTTTGATATTTTCATTAACTAAAATTAAAGTTCCACGACCTCCTGGCTTAGATCTTGTGTAATGTGAACAAGTCTTGTAATTTTGAATATTAAAATAGACTATTTCTTCTTTGGACATTTTGTGTTCTGATAAAGCAATGATATGTGGTTGTATTTCATCTAAATTAATTTTTAATATATTTGTACGAGATGACAAATGTAGGACATTTTAATGACATATTTTAGATGACTGAAATTTTTTGTGATTAAAACAGTTTTTGTTTATTGAAGAGGTTGTATTCAGTACTGATTGATCATGGCGATAGTTTAAATTTGGGACGGTTTTATTATATTTAAGGGAGTAGTAATTTTTTAAGCAATTCTCCTCAGAAACACTTTCATTGAAATTAACCAGTTGGCCATGTAAACTAGTGCTATGATCT
This sequence comes from Neoaliturus tenellus, assembly GCA_030545055.2. NCBI lineage: Eukaryota > Metazoa > Arthropoda > Insecta > Hemiptera > Cicadellidae > Neoaliturus > Neoaliturus tenellus. The sequence goes on along the minus strand of CM061533.1, from coordinate 67,123,991 downwards.
GAAGCAGTCATATACTCCTTGTCATAACCATCTAATTTAAAGGAAGAGCTGAAACAGAAGAATTTGGATCACCTTCACTATGTTGCCCATGATCATTTTCACTACCACTGGACACTAGCTTGAGAGGCCTTGCGGGAGTATCTGCTACTTCATATCGTATAAATCCATTATTTTTAAGTCTTTCAAGCTTTTCCTTTGCTTCCTGCAGTTGTGGTGTTGACCAACCATGTCATGGCGATGTCTGACAGCTGTTCTGGCTTGTTTGCTTCTTCTCCTGAGGGGCTAGCTCTTGCAGTAGACTTGTCATCTTGGCATTGAAGTCACCATGGGATAAACCATTTCTTACCTATATTTATATAGGTAGGAACCTATATTTATATATTAATAGGCAAGCATGTTTCGTTTCCTCCTTTTTTCTCAGTTTGTGTGCATCGTTGGAGAAATCCGCGCATACCGTTAGAAAGTTATAGTTCTGTAGATGAGCAGAATCCCATTCTAATTCACATCGGACTCCAGGGCTGCGCCCCAGGGTTGGAAACATGAGGAATAATGCTAAATACACATTTCTGACATTTTTAGGGCTAAATTGTATTTTTTCAGACTTAACTCACAAACAACCTATTTTCATCCCTTATTTTTACCCCCAATTTTAAAATAGGGGTGGCTAAGAGTGTCTTGCGTGGATGTAATATTGAATAGACATTTATAGTCATATTTCATGTTAGTAACGGGTTTTCCCTCTTCCATCTTGCATCTGTATGCAAATTTCGTACTTTGCCCATACTTTGCCCCCCTCCCACCCCTTAGTGGGGTGAGTGGGGGCTGAATGCTCTATGTTAATTCAATATATATATATTTTTAGAGATTTTTTGGCTATCTTGTTTTTTTTTTATATTCAAAAATAAAAATTTATGATTTTTTCCTTTTTTCCACCCCCTACCACCCCTATAAGATATTTGGCTGGAAAAGGTTTGCTGGACATTTTTTGTTGATTACAGTGGGTATTACCCAATTCTTATATAAATTCATCAAAATACCCCAGGAAACACCCCACCCCACTAACCTCTTCCATTTTGCATCTGTATGCCAATTTCGTCTTGTACCCATACTTTGCCAACCTCCCACCCATTAGTGGGATGTGTGGGGGTTGAATGCTTTATGTTAATGCAATATATATATTTTTAGAGATTTTTTGGCTATCTTAAATTTTTTTTACAACCAAAAATAAAAATTTATGATTTTTTTCCTTTTTTCCACCCCCTACCTCACCTATAAGATATTTCGCTGGAAAAGGTTTGCTGGACATTTTTTGTTGATTACGGTGGGTATTACCCAATTCTCATATAAAATTCATAAAAATACCTCAGGAAATACCCCACCCCACTAACCACTTGACTTAAACAGGTTTAAAATTTTGGGCATTTTACCCCTTTTTCCCTCCTACCCTCATATGGATGGGATAGGTAGGGGGTGTATGTGTATTAATTGTATGAAATAGTCACCATATAATATTGTTGGCTCTTTTTCTAAGTTATTATATTTTTTAAGCATGATGGTATTTTTACGGGTTTACCCCATTTCCACCACTACCCTTATAAGAGAGGGGTCTTTAAGGGTTGAAAACATGAAAACTAATGCTAAATATACATTTCTGACATTTTTAGGGCTAAATTGTATTTTTTCAGACTTTACTCACGAAAAACCTATTTTCATCCCTTATTTTTACCCCCAATTTTAAAATAGGGGTGGCTAAGAGTGTCTTACGTGGATGTCATATTGAATAGACATTTATAGTCGTATTTCATGTTAGTAACGGGTTTTCCCTCTTCCATTTTGTATCTGTATGCAAATTTCGAATTTTACCCATACTTTGCCCCCTCCCACCCTTTAGTGGGGTGAGTGGGGGTTGAATGCTTTATGTTAATGCAATATATATTTTTAGAGATTTTTTGGCTATCTTGGATTTTTTTATTGGAAAAAATAACAAATATGGATTTTCCCCTTTTTTTACCCCCTCCCACCCCCATAGGGAATTTCGCAGGGAAATTTTGGGGGGTAATTTTTATTGATGAGGAATAGTATTGAAATAATGAAATATGAAATAATGAAATAATGATTTATTTCCTCCAAAGAAATAACAACTATACACACTACATTTACAATTCTCGGAATTTCGTTGCCACAGCATCCAGTAATTGTGGCAACGTTGAAACAAAAAAAACTAAAACAAAATTTAACAAAGCAGAAACTGAGTCCAGTCCATTCACTTGAAAAATAGAACTTGCCGCTCCCGTGGCGTCGAAAAATATTTGATATACAATAATACACTATGTTTAAATTAGCTCTTAGCTACTGCAAAACTTAAATTAAAATACTACTCGAAAAAAGTCATTACAGTATTAAAATATACATATATTTACATAAATATACAATTGACATAATTTAAAAGTTACATTAGAAAAAAAAATTACTTGTTAAGAAAGGATATTATTTAAAAAATCAACATTTGGGGTTCTCAAAAGCCATTCTTTTAATTTGCCAGAGAAAGATTTTACGGATGTACAGTTCCTAATATCTACTGGAAACTGGTTAAAGTATTTGGGCCCATTATACTGATAAGATTGGCGGAACAATGACTTGTTTACTTTGGGCAATCTAAATACTCCTTGATTATTACTTCTTGTGTTGTATGAGAGATTAGTAGTTCCAGAATTTCCACTTCGAGCATAAAATATTCTTGAGACTTTGAAAACATACAAATGCTGAACTGGTAAAATTTTTAAATCTAAAAATAAAGGAAAAGAGCTTTCTCTCTTGCAGCTATTTGTAATTATTCTAACTAAATGATTTTGTGAGATTCTTAATTTTTCTATGTGACATTTAAAGGTTCCTCCCCAGCATTGAATGGCATATTGTAGTCTGGAGTGAACGAGGGCAAAATAGATATTTCTGAGTAGAGTGGCATTGCAGACATTTTTTAAAAAGTAAAAAGTTCTAATTGTAAATTTAATTTTAGAATGAAGGGTTGAAACATGTTTTTCCCAATTTAAATTTTCATCTAGAATTACCCCAAGATATCGAAAAGATTTTACCTGTTCTATTTTTTTACAATTGCATGCATTAAAATTACAATCAAAAGTGTGATAAATGAGATCGTTATGAAAGTTAAAACTGTTTATTAAACTAAAATTTATATATTTTGTTTTGTTAACATTTACGTGCATTTTATTTGCTATACACCAATTATTTAACAAACTCAAATCATTTTTAATTTTAATATACAATTCATTGGTGTTATTTTCTGAATAAAAAAGTGCTATGTCATCGGCAAAAGCACAGATTTGTCCATGGAATGGAAGTTCAAGGAGATCATTGATAAAAATCAAAAATAGGGTAACAGAACTCACCGATCCTTGCGGAACTCCTGTGTTGACATGTGAAGGTGAACTTAATTTACTAAGAATCTTTGTTTGTTGTACTCTATCGGACAAAAAACTGCGAAACCAATCCAAAGCAACTCCTCTTACTCCTGCCGAATTTAACTTTTTTAATAAAATAGCATGATCTACTAAATCGAAAGCTTTTTTAAAATCTATAAATAAACCGGTGGATTTATTTTTGTTGTTGAAACTGTCATAAATTCTTTCAGAGACTGTATTTAATGCATCTTCTGTTGATTTACCTTGTCGGAATCCAAACTGACGATCACTAAAAAAAATTAATTTATCTAAAAAATTTACAAGCCGAATTTTCATAATTTTCTCAATCACTTTAGAAAAGACTGAAAGCAAACTAATTGGTCTGAGGTTGTCTAATTTAATAGAAGATGTTTTCTTGTAAATAGGAACAACCACACTTAACTTTAACTTCTCAGGGAAAATGCCTGTAGAAAAACTTAAATTGACGATATGAACTAAAACAGGAGCAATAATTTCCGCAATACTTTTAACAACTTGCACAGAAATTTTATCGAAACCGGTTGACTTTTTATTTTTTAAACTGTTGATGATACTCAACACCTCGGTGACGGAGGTAGGTGAGATGAAAAAGGAATGGGGCCGGAAGTGTATGGGTTGCGGCAGTGGTGGTGGCGGGGGCGGGGGCGGGGGTGGACCGCTGTGGCCTTGACCGTGACCTTGACTTTGGACTGACAAAAAATAGTTATTTACTACCTCGGCCACTTGATTGGGCTCACTCACCACGATCCCATTTTCCAATTCAACTTTATTCACACTTTTATTGTCCGTTTTACCTATTACATTATTTATTACTTTCCAATACTGATTGGAATCTCCATTACAACTATTTATCTTATTAGCTAAAAAAGCATTTTTTGCTAAATCTATATCATCTCTCAATTTTATACAAAAACTATTAAAATAATTATTGAGATTCAAATCATATGGTCTTTTTTTACTCAATCTATATAATCGTCTTCGCTTTAAAATTTTGTTGTATAAATGATTATTGATCCATGGACTAGAAGCTTTAGCCTTACTGAATTTACTGTGCTTAACAACTAACTTAGAACTATTTACAGCCGTTTCGAGTTTTACATAAAACATATTATAACATTGGTTAACATCGCTTGACATGATAATTTCGTCCCATTTTTCATTACTTAAAATATTTTTAAGCATCTCAAAATTGATTGTTTCTTTTCCTGAAACTGAATCACAATCCTCAGTTACCATTTTACAATTTTTTCTGAATTTGTATTTCAAACCCAACACACAATGATCTGTTAATCCTATATCAAATATAACACTTTTGAATAAATCAATGTTGGGGTGTCTGATAAAAATGTGATCTACCAACGTTTTCGTGGTATTAGTAATTCTTGTGGGGTTATTTATGACTGATATAAAACCATGATTGCTTAGTAAATTAAGATAACCTTCCACGCTTGGTTGAGAATCGTTCAATAAATTAATATTTATATCACCTATGAGGATAACATTATGCTTCAAGTCGCCTATAACATCAGTCAATTCATTTATAAAACTAACTTCTGAATACATATGTAATCTATAAATAGATAATACATTTAAAAAAAAACATTTTTAAATTTTAAACGTAATAATAGAATATCAGCAGTACTCATTTCCAAACATATCTGTAATACATCTACATTATCTCTAACATAACAAATCACACCACCAGCTCTATATGTGTTATTACATTTTGCAAATGAATTAAAGCCCGGTATTTTATATAAATTTACTTCATCTTCATTTATCCAAATCTCACTCAAAACAATAATTTGAATGTTATTTTCAATATCGTGTAATTCTCCTAGGAAGTTGTTAAAATTTTTTCTAATCGATCTTATATTGGCATATATGAAATTTAATGGAAATCCGTCACCTTCAGCGTTATAAAACTCTGATAGGCTAGTTTCGTAATCAAATTCAATAGAGTCAGACATTTTTATAAAAGAAAAAAAAATTACTTAAAAAATAAGAATATAAGTATTAATTAACTTAAGCATTTAACATTACAAAAACCTTTGATTTTTCCTCTTTACTTAATCTTATCAATCTCTTCGTGAGTACTCACTTTAATTGCTCTTTCACCAGCTGCTTTCCTAACAAAAAACTTCCCATCCCTACACCACACGAACGCATACCCCACATCCTTACACTTTTTCTTCAGCCTGGCGAGGAAGACCTTGTTGTCCGGCGAGAGATGGTCGTTCACGTAGACTCTGTCTTTAGGGAAGGTGTTGTTGACTCTGTCAGCAGTAAGGTGTTGGTTCTGGGCTCTGGACTCCTTGAACTTCGTGATGAAAGCCTCCTTCATTGTCCTCTCTGTGAATTGCACTACCAGCGACGGCACCCGGGTCTTGTTATAGGACGGGATCCTATGGGCTGCTGCGACTTGGCTTGGTTGTACTTCCACACCGAATGGTGTGGATCGGGTAATGGTTATTACCCGATTCTAGGAAAAAAATCCCCGAAAAAATCCCCGGAAATGCCCCACCCTACTAAACCCTGAAAGGGCGACTCCACAGTAGTACGGCATCGCAAGGAAAACACTTAACTACACTACTTCTTTGTGCTCGATCATTAGACAAACTATAAATGTTACATAAAAACGTTAAATGTAAGCTTTATAGATCAACTAGTAATCTGAAAGTTTGCCGCTGTACCTATCCCAAAAATAAAACACTTTCTCGCTTGAAAACTTGTTATCGTCACGTTAACAAAAGTAATTGTTTTAATAATGTTTGTACTTTTGTAATTTAGCAAACATTTTATACCGGTGGAATCAGCAACTTATGCAGATTAAGAATACATAAGGTTAAATTTATTTATTGTATGTACAAGAAACAAGCGTGTGAATAGCAGCGCACGCACTGTGGGAATCAGTAGACTAATTTGATCGTTTTTGCCTGCCCTCTTTTCTCCAGGTTTCATGTTTTGATAATGGTGTGGGCGTTCTATGCATAAAACACATGACAGCAAAGCTGTATGGTGCCCTGGATGGTGTCATAATCATTCTATGGTTAGGTCTGAAATGCCTTGAATGTTTTGATATAAACATAAACATAGAAACAAGTTTTTTTTTATATGCAGTACATATAAATTGAATTGTCTTATAAGATAATTCTTCATTTTTGTTTCAATACTTGCGAGCAATTTAAAATTGATCAACATTGCCAGCAATAGCTAGGAGCATAAAACTATCAAATGTACCTTTTGCTACAGATGGTGAAGATGTTCCCACTTTAAAACAAAATTTACATCTTGATCCAAATACTTTATATAGAACGCGGGCATGTAGAACTAAAAACTTAATAAAAGTCTTCCCAGGTTATTTAGATGATGATTGTGTTTATCATCTAACACAATCACCATCTAACACCGGTCCTCTACCTACCTAAACCAACTACCTTAAGTCTAAGCCAGATTGTCCTGACCCCGTCTGGCAAGAAATGACAAGCTCAACGCCGCACGGTGGACTACTGAGCGCCGAGGGATGTATGTATGTTTTTAGTGAGACAAACTTTGATACTATAGATAAACCAAAAGGTACTCGGTTTGATACAAAAGATAAGAAATTAGTAATTTAGCACAGGGGACAGAACCAAAGGATGCTGCAACTGTAGGACAGGCTACCACAACACATTAAATGATAATAAAGTATTTACTTTTCATAATAGATAACAATATTTTACAACTTTCAATAATAAGTATAACTTTTAATAAGTATAACTTAGTTTTCTAATAGTGGCTGCAGATATTGCAACACTTATTTCGCAGCTTTTTCAAACATTACATCAACGCATGTCGATACAGGTCAAATTGGCATACCGAAGCTTTGCAAATTAATTGATGAAGTCGCTCAAGAAGCACATCAGTAGTCTTTCTACTCTTAAATTTTAAGTGCAAGTTAAGTCACACTGCACTGGTGAAAAGGAAGATGAAGGATTTTTAGGGTGGCCACAGTATCATGAAAGGTTTTTGGAGACATTCATGACACTTAGTCACTTTACATATCACTCAAAACTACCAGACATACCAGAAAAGATTATTCCAGTGGCTTGGAGCGCTAGTGATATTTCACTATTTCGCATTGTGATTGACATTCGAGTTAACTCTGCAGCCTACAACACTAGCGCTCCAAGCCTCTGGTATATTCATTACTGGTAAGGTTTTCCGCTTTATCCTGCCCCCTGGGAAAGTGTCGCCATAGGTGCTCACCTAGTCCACCTAATGGATTCGCCGGCCTTGGAATTAAATCCATCAGAATTACAAAATATCTAATCGAATGAAAATAAAAACTATAAATGTTAAGTCTGAATCACTAGTTCGCATTACCGAGGTTTCCTTACCACGGCGTGTTTGGATTGTCAAGGTTTACCTGATGTAGAAACTTTAAGTCTGTAAATGTCAGCTTCTGGTTACAAGAAAATGTGTGCACTTTTTCTATGCATTACATAAACTATTTATTACTCTTAAAGACAACACAGTATTTTGAAGCCACTAACGGTCTTAAAGTACTGCGATCTCTATGAAAATATTCTTATACAACATGTATACATACACCTTTTTGAAACCATTTCTGTTTCAAAATGCTGTGAGAATAACTGTAAATTAATTTATACACTATAATGCTTACTACATTTTGAGACCACCTTAAATGAAAAACGAAAAAGTAACATGGTCCCGGGCTTAGGTCTTACCATGAGACCTACGGTAATAGCTTATTCCCTATGGGAAATTTGCTAAAAATAATTGATTGAAAAATTAAAATATGTAAGTGAGAAATCAAGGAGAAATTGAAGATTAAGCAAGATACAAGTATAATATTGAGATAAGAGTAATCAAGATAGAAGCCATCAACGAAAGTATAATCTTATATTTCTGGACTGACAGTTTCATACATTTTGAGATGAGTAAAAACTGATAACTCATCCATATGAATGCCATTCATTTATATTAGTGTCAATTCAATTTAATTATTTCTGGACGATGTTATTGACTTTATTTACTTGTTTTCATTTGTTTATTTTATTTTTTTGTTTCTCAATAATGCCGGCACGTCAACCCCGACCCGAGATATTGATATATTGCTAAATTGGAAATAAAAATAAAAACTATTATGCTATTTGTCAATTACTACAGGACTTGTTATTTATTAATTTAAGAACATTATCAGCAACAGAGTTTGTTGCATACCATGAGAGTGTAATAAAATCAATCGCTGCAATATAATACCCTCATTTATATGATAGAAGAAAATATAAAAGTAATATGATGCTTCTTGGTGGACCTGGTCGATGGATGTATGTATAAGTTACGCATCATGTAAGTGTAAGATAAATGAAAAAATATGGATTGGTTACCTCGAATATTTTGTTTAGAGATACCAATATTAGATCTGCATATTTCTATTATTTTTATTTGCACCTTATAAATATACCGTGAAACTTACTGCTAATATTTATAAAAATCTACATATTTCAAATTGTTATTGATGTATCATTTTAATTCCAATAATCCTAAGTAAAGGACCCATGGTCCACGATATAAATACTGAACCCAAGCAGTCCCCCCTTGCAGCAATTGCAACTTCCCTCACCAACTTTTGTAACTACTTTAAAAGTTGCTTCTTCTGTGCTGCTCTCTCTTTTAGAGTTTCCACACCCTGTGCTATAACATATATCTTTGAAATTTTGATTAAATAAATTACCGCGGAACCAAGCTTCGCTGTAAAAATAGTATATAATGTAAAATGTTTGAATTTAAAGATAAATATTCCATTTAATTAATTTCAAATCATTGACTTACTATACGTGACAACAATAACTCTATCAATCATGATAGGATCAATCATGATCCTTATGAATTCAGTATAAGGCTCACCTGATTTTTATTCTTTAAAAAAGTTTAAAGAATCACGTTAGCCAACCTAAGAAATATTAAATTTATCATACAAATGCAGAGATATTGCCAAGGAACAACGCTTTGGACATGGACCACTTTTGATACAACACATCCAGTATGCCATCTCAGCTACATTGGACAAAGCTCATATTGTTGCAAAAGCATTCAACACAACTTAGGACAAGAATCACTTTGAAGCAATAACGTGTTTTGAATATAAATTTCAGTGGGACAATATTTTTTTGCAACAAAATAATTAGTTTATCGTATTGCCCTTTCAACTCTGAATAAAATTATGTGCCCAAATATTTTTTTGTATTTTGGACAAGAATACAAACCATTTTGAAACTTTACTCCTCAATCAAGAAGTTAAATATGTGCTTCGATTAGTGTCATAATACTTCGTAAAGGTGCTTCTATACATCGACGTCACGTCACGTCTTCATTCGCATCCATTAGCACCGATGGATCCGGCGATTCCGGAGGGGGTGCTATACATCGACGTCAAGCATTCGCATTCGCACTGAACGTCGCGTCCATTCCGCCAATTCTCACGGATTCTGCGCGCGAAAAAAGCGACATAATCAGACATAATCATATAAGCGACATAATCACTACTGGCAATATAGAGGTTACCTTTTGTGTTTCGATAAATTATATAAACAACCGTCGTCAACACATAGAATTTTTGTGCAATATTTGAGTAGGGTTCTAAATGGAATTACATTTAAGCATATACCTATATTAATTATGATGTATTACTAAAACAACTGAAGAACAAAATAAATCATTCTTACCAGTACTGTTCATCTGTGTCGCAATTTCTTCCCAAACAGCATTTCTTCTTACATTACTCATGTACAGTTTGTGGGAAGGGTCGTAAATTTCTTTCTTTTCTTCCACTAAACTAATTAGTAACTCATCATCCATGGTAATAACAATTGCCAAAAACCCTACGCGGACCACTCACTCTCATTAACTGATAAGAACTAGGCCTAGACGGAAGTAAACAAAACAAACATTCGGACCAAATGCACCCTTGCTCTCTTTGGTTCCGAAGTTTCCCGATTGCGTACGAAGATACCCGAGGCGAAAGCCTAACGGCCAAATAGACGTTGGTAGCGGCTATATACAGCCAATGAATACAAAAACGTTTTTTTGTATTCATTGATACAGCGACGTCGCGACACATCACGTCACGTCCTCATTCGCACCCATTCGCACCGATTCGCACCCGAATGCTCCTCAGAGCATTCGAGTGCGAATGGATGCGAATGAAGACGTGACGCGACGTGACGTGACGTCGATGTATAGCCGGTTCCATTTGAATACACAGGGAGCATACCATGCGAACGTGGACGTGACGTGACGTCGATGTATAGCAGCACCTTTAAGGTGTTTAAGGTGAGTATGGCTGAAGAGTGGGTGTAATGATAGTGGTGGATCATTTTTATTTATACACCTTGGATCAGATGAGGTGTAGCTTTGTTAATGACAAATATCAGCTGTTTCTATGTCGGGATAATAAATTAATAGCCCAATGACCAAAGGCAGCTGGGTTCAGTATCGATCCAACAAAAAGCACCAACTTTGCCACAAGATAACGGTATTGTCTTGTTTTAAGTTTCAGAAATGTATCAGGGGATTGTCAATTGAGAAAAAGCTCAATGTAAAAACAAAAGACACATAAAAGTTGTCCCTTACATGTCTTACTTAATTGACTTTAAAACAGAAACTTAAGGATACTTAAAAGGATAAACTATGGAGAGAAACACAGCTATTCGCTACACCCATATGGGTTGTTATCTTTGAGGAAGTGCACTTGATGCATTGTATATTGTTTTTTATGTCTTCCTTTGACATTTGCCAAGCCAATTTACTTTATTGCCAAGCCAATATGCTTGGCTTTGCTACATTATTTCAAATTTATAAAATATATTTGTTACTTTTTCAACTGGGACAGTCTTTTGTAATTGCTTTCTATATGACTACTAATAAACTGTATTTTTTCAAAATTTCTTTTTTACATATGCCTTTTTTTATTATTTAATGGTTTCTCGAAACCAAAACGGAGTCCAATTAATTGCATTGATAAATTTTACCTTCATATTTATTCAAAGTAACATTTTGTTTGTAACATTGGTATCACAGTTATCTAAATTATCGAACCAACTGGTATCACAGTTATCTAAATTATCGAACCAACTGGTATCACAGTTATCTAAATTATCGAACCAACTGGTATCACAGTTATCTAAATTATCGAACCAACTGGTATCACAGTTATCTAAATTATCGAACCAACTGGTATCACAGTTATCTAAAATATCGAACCAACTGGTATCACAGTTATCTAAATTATCGAACCAACTGGTATCACAGTTATCTAAATTATCGAACCAACTGGTATCACAGTTATCTAAATAATCGACCCATACTGGTATCACAGTTATCTAAATTATCGAACCAACTGGTATCACAGTTATCTAAATTATCGAACCAACTGGTATCACAGTTATCTAAATAATCAACCCATACTGGTATCACAGTTATCTAAATTATCAAACCAACTGGTATCACAGTTATCTAAATAATCGACCCATACTGGTATCACAGTTATCTAAATTATCGAAACAACTGGTATCACAGTTATCTAAATTATCGAACCAACTGGTATCACAGTTATCTAAATTATCGAACCAACTGGTATCACAGTTATCTAAATAATCGACCTATACTGGTATCACAGTTATCTAAATTATCGAACCAACTGGTATCACAGTTATCTAAATTATCGAACCAACTGGTATCACAGTTATCTAAATTATCGAACCAACTGGTATCACAGTTATCTAAAATATCGAACCAACTGGTATCACAGTTATCTAAATTATCGAACCAACTGGTATCACAGTTATCTAAATTATCGAACCAACTGGTATCACAGTTATCTAAATAATCGACCCATACTGGTATCACAGTTATCTAAATTATCGAACCAACTGGTATCACAGTTATCTAAATTATCGAACCAACTGGTATCACAGTTATCTAAATAATCAACCCATACTGGTATCACAGTTATCTAAACTATCGAACCAACTGGTATCACAGTTATCTAAATAATCGACCCATACTGGTATCACAGTTATCTAAATTATCGAAACAACTGGTATCACAGTTATCTAAATTATCGAACCAACTGGTATCACAGTTATCTAAATAATCGACCTATACTGGTATCACAGTTATCTAAATTATCGAACCAACTGGTATCACAGTTATCTAAATTATCGAACCAACTGGTATCACAGTTATCTAAATTATCGAACCAACTGGTATCACAGTTATCTAAATTATCGAACCAACTGGTATCACAGTTATCTAAATTATCGAACCAACTGGTATCACAGTTATCGAAATAATCGACCCATACTGGTATCACAGTTATCTAAATTATCGAACCAACTGGTATCACAGTTATCTAAATAATCGACCCATACTGGTATCACAGTTATCTAAATTATCGAACCAACTGGTATCACAGTTATCTAAATTATCGAACCAACTGGTATCACAGTTATCTAAATATTCGACCCATACTGGTATCACAGTTATCTAAATTATCGAACCAACTGGTATCACAGTTATCTAAATTATCGAACCAACTGGTATCACAGTTATCTAAATTATCGAAAAAAACTGGTATCACAGTTATCTAAATAATCGACCCATATTGGTATCACAGTTATCTAAATTATCGAACCAACTGGTATCACAGTTATCTAAATTATCGAACCAACTGGTATCACAGTTATCTAAATTATCGAACCAACTGGTATCACAGTTATCTAAATTATCGAACCAACTGGTATCACAGTTATCTAAATAATCGACCCATACTGGTATCAAAGTTATCTAAATTATCGAACCAACTGGTATCATAGTTATCTAAATTATCGAACCAACTGGTATCACAGTTATCTAAATAATCGACCCATACTGGTATCACAGTTATCTAAATTATCGAACCAACTGGTATCACAGTTATCTAAATTATCGAACCAACTGGTATCACAGTTATCCAAATTATCGAACCAACTGGTATCACAGTTATCTAAATAATCGACCCATACTGGTATCACAGTTATCTAAATTATCGAACCAACTGGTATCACAGTTATCTAAATAATCGACCCATACTGGTATCACAGTTATCTAAATTATCGAACCAACCGGTATCACAGTTATCTAAATTATCGAACCAACTGGTATCACAGTTATCTAAATTATCGAACCAACTGGTATCACAGTTATCTAAATTATCGAACCAACTGGTATCACAGTTATCTAAATTATCGAACCAACTGGTATCACATTTATCTAAATTATTGAACCAACTGGTATCACAGTTATCTAAATAATCGACCCATACTGGTATCACAGTTATCTAAATTATCGAACCAACTGGTATCACAGTTATCTAAATTATCGAACCAACTGGTATCACAGTTATCTAAATTATCGAACCAACTGGTATCACAGTTATCTAAATTATCGAACCAACTGGTATCACAGTTATCTAAATAATCGACCCATACTGGTATCACAGTTATCTAAATTATCGACCCATACTGGTATCACAGTTATCTAAATTATCGAACCAACTGGTATCACAGTTATCTAAATAATCGACCCATACTGGTATCACAGTTATCTAAATTATCGAACCAACTGGTATCACAGTTATCTAAATTATCGAACCAACTGGTATCACAGTTATCTAAATTATCGAACCAACTGGTATCACAGTTATCTAAATTATCGAACCAACTGGTATCACAGTTATCTAAATAATCGACCCATACTGGTATCACAGTTATCTAAATTATCGAACCAACTGGTATCACAGTTATCTAAATAATCGACCCATACTGGTATCACAGTTATCTAAATTATCGAACCAACTGGTATCACAGTTATCTAAATTATCGAACCAACTGGTATCACAGTTATCTAAATAATCGACCCATACTGGTATCACAGTTATCTAAATTATCGAACCAACTGGTATCACAGTTATCTAAATAATCAACCCATACTGGTATCACAGTTATCTAAATTATCGAACCAACTGGTATCACAGTTATCTAAATTATCGAACCAACTGGTATCACAGTTATCTAAATAATCGACCCATACTGGTATCACAGTTATCTAAATTATCGAACCAACTGGTATCACAGTTATCTAAATAATCAACCCATACTGGTATCACAGTTATCTAAATTATCGAACCAACTGGTATCACAGTTATCTAAATTATCGAACCAACTGGTATCACAGTTATCTAAATGATCAAAATAAAAAACCTTATTTGTTCAATGGATTGATTTTGGAAGCATACCTCAATTGAGTGAAAGCTACCATGAAAGCTCCCGTATACATATTTCGCTGTTAAATTTTTTTCTGGCATAAGACCAATAGTGACCCTTGTTATTAGTACAGGCATCAGTTCGAATCAAATTTGCAAAGGCCGTTCTAGTATTGATTTATCAGTATAGACATTTAATAAAAACAGGTCAATAATTGTATTTAACAATAATTTCTGTCCCTTAGGTAGATTGGAAATAGTATGACGTAGGCCATATAACATAAATCTCATAAGTAAGTAAGGCACTAATTCTTATTTTTTTACGATTAACATTATTATTATGTAGTATTCGCCAAAATACTTTTTTACTTTTTTAAGTATATTTAACAAGGTGTTAATTGGGATAGGCTATTAAAATATATTACTGCCGTAATAGAAAATTTGTGGTCTTTCAATAAAACTACCTAATAAAAATTGTCATCAAGTTTAGTCTGTACGAGTCGATAAAATATATTTTTTATGTGTGATGTAAAAAAAAAAAATGGATTTTTTTGGAACTAAGAAAACTTTGTTGAACTGCCCTATTATCACTCATCATTACTTTTTTCACCTTCGGGTTTGTCCAACCCATTGTGTCACAATTTGTAAAATGCTCAAAATTTTGTTCAATTTTTTTTGCTTACATAATAAAAAAAATATAATTTAGTAATGCAAATACGGGAATTGCAACCAGTTTGTGAGAGATATAATACTTCAGGGACATACAACATACAAAAGTGTATTTTTCCCTTTTAAATATAAGTTTCTGACTAACTAAAAAAAACCGATGTTTTACTGTATACATTTTCAAATGGGTATTCAATAAGAACTGTGTTTGCCACAAAGCTTTCAGTTTGTTACGAAAGAATGGAAAGGTCAAAGAAAGATTGTAATAATTGCTCTTTTCTCTTTTACGCTTTTCGATCTTTTTACAGAGTCAAATCTTTTGTGAAAAGTCTTTTGTGGATGTGTTGAGGACGATTGGATGTTGGCAATTAATTTCTTTAAATTATATGTTTCCCTAATACTTGAAGAAATAAAATTATTGGTTCATTTAATGAACACAAGTGCTAACGTATTTTTAATCTCATACTGACCTGAAGGAAGGCTTTACGATTGCTTTACAAACATAAACTTTGCAATTCCATCACTAAAACAAATACCACAACAAAATATAAATAAATTTTTCTCTCAGTGGGTTGGTAAACTCAGCCTTGTTTTCTTGGGACAAACACAAAAAACTGGTGACTATTAATTAAAATAATATTTGTATATAAAATATATTACCATTTTAACAAATTACCATCTTTTACCTACGGTTTCGTTCGCATTGCTATCTTTAATTAACTGTATAAGTTAGCTCGTTCGCTTCGCTAACTTAAATCACAACGAGGTCCTTTGCAACACTCGCACTGCTCAAGATGAGCTCGTTAGATCCACTCATCTGGACGTATAATAAAATACCGATTAAAAAACAGTTATTTATTTCTTGTAAATTAGCCTATTGTCCATAAGAATGGTATGAAAACTCTAAACCAGTCGGTGGGAGCCGTGATGTATTTTCAAAACAAAAATAAACCTATAACCATCTCATATATTTATTCTTTATTCGTACAAACATTTTGCTCAAAATTAGGTTAGTTTATAATAAGAAAGTTTTTTCTTTTAAAAAGTTTAAACTGTTTTTAAGAAAAGAACACTCTTGTAATTAGTGCCTAAATAAAAAATGTATGCAACAATGTTTTTGTCTTTTACGTTTTAAATTATATTTTTAGTAAAAATTGTATGACTTTTAGACCATTTCCTTGGTTATCCGATTTATAAGATCAATGCCTAGGGTCTCGTGTAAGTTGTTAATGGCTGAGAGTTCGAAGTAGGGAACTAAAAAATTCACCAATCCCGAAACACTAAGTCATTACCTTTTGTGTAATGGGAGCGTATAAATATACGAATTCCTAGAAGGAATGTCGCCGGTCAAGGCCGTCTCCTGGATTTGCTTATTTGCATGAACGAGGGAGCTATAGACTTTCAACTCAAAGGTCACATTTGATCTCGACATTGACTATTCAATGCATTAACTCCATAAATAAATTATACACAAATATATCACTGCTGAGCCAGTTCAGAAAAAAGGGGCGAAAAATAGGAAAAATGTGTAGGGATGGAAATTAAATCTGTGAGTAAACACATATTTGAAACAGGCTACAGTCTGGAAAACAGGATCTATGTAGCCGGCGTGATTCTTGAGTTTGGAGATTAATCCTTTGATGGCTTAGATATAACATCAATTGTGAACACTGCAAGACTTACCGGTGACGTGTCGTCGTGTTGTCGTATCAAGTGTGAAAGCGCCCAATCGTTACCACATACATTACAAATTTAAAGTTTAAAAGTTTATTTTGAGAGGAACACCTCCAATAGATTGGTTTCCTCAGGCAGCGTGGAGTGGGGGCAAGAAAAGTTAAACAAAAGGAAGATTGTAATTGCTTTTCTTTCTAAAAGAATGCTTCCTGGGAGGCGTTAAACTTATCGTGATAAATACAACATCTCTTGCTTTTACACCCGCTCACTTCTTGGATCAAGCCACGACGAAATTTTGTATATTCAAGAGGCACCTTTTAATGGCATTTTAACACTATTTCAGTGTTTAAGTTAAAAAATATAACAATTATCATAATGAACTTGAGGTTTTCACATTTGATTTTCATCTCAGAAAACCTTTAATGATAAATAAATACTCTTTAAGTTATTTTTTATACTAGAACTAGTTTTCTATCGTCGTCAGTTTAAACTACAAACTTTTTGATTTACAAAATCTAATTTAAAAAATAAAAATCGTAAAAAGTTATTTTATGTTCTATTTTGAGTTTGATCTATTGTAGAGTTTAACAATTTGTTAAGCACTTAACAAGCCTATAAGTCCAAATAAGCCTATGTATTAAATTTCTTAAAAGCGGGCTTTGCGACAGTCATCATATGAGACACTACGATAGTCCTGTATCTTGGCTTAACTGTACCCTTATATAGGGTGTTATTACTTATTATTCGTTAACCATATACCGGGTGTCCAGATCATACACCCCTTTTAAAATCCACAAAATTTATTTTTCACAAAAACCAGATTGTGCCATTATTGGTAAACCGGTTACGGTCTATTCATTGGTGATAATTTCAATGTACAGGTACCAGAAGTAACCTATCCAGACCGAAAGTCTTTAATTTTAAATGCAAACCCCACTTTTTATGATATTTTGAGATTCTAAACATAATTTTAAGACAACTTTATGGTTTGGGAGGTAATGGCGGTATAAGTTTGATTTTTCCCATAAGAATAACATATGGGGTTAAACTTCACATCCATTATCTCTGTAAATTTTCCTTTAAACTAAAAAGACCTAGCATAAAAATTGTAAAGCTTTTGTAGAAGATTGTAAAGCTTCTTCTTTAAAACACTTTAGCATCATAATTTATTAATTTTGTCACAAATTATTTTATTTTTCAGTAAATACTTTAATATGTCAGAGATTATCGACAATGTGTGAAAAACTAAAATTAATTACGTGATAATCGTTTTTTTTATGAAATATTATTTAAAATAGGTTCTAAGGCATTTTTAGGCTTGGACAGTTATGTTAAAGGTAACTTTTCACAATGGATATGAAAATTTGCTCCATCTGGGAAAAAACCAAATTTCGACCGCCATTATCTTCAAAACGTTAGGATTATGGGTACACATTACATTGTAAGGTAGTCTTAAAATTTTGTGTGGAATTAAAAAATACTATAAAAAGTTGGGGTTACCGTATTTAAAATTAAAGACTTAGTCAGAATAGGTTACTTCTGGTACACCCTGAACATTGAAAGTATCATCGCCGGATGGAGCGCAAACAGTTTACTTATAATGGCACAACTTGATTTTGTGAAAAATTAATTGTGTAGATTTTAAAAGGGATGTACGGGTGGTCTGGACACCCGGTATGTACAATCACGGTTTGATTCCCATCCAGTTCACTATTTAATTCTATATTTTAACTAAGTTGTTCCTTACACAAAATAAAAATAAAAAAAAAAACTATAGGGTAAACTACAATGCAATAAATTATGAAATAATAAAAATAAAAGCCAAGATTTAACTGCAAAAAAAGAGGACATATTTTTTAAAGCTTTAAAACATTCAACATTACTCCTCGAGATAAAAGCTTGAAAGTTGTTTTTAAAATGTTTGTGATGAATGAGGAATGAAAGGCAAATTGTTGTAAATTATTAATATATTGAGAAGTTTAACAAAAGAAAGAATGTAATTTACCCTAAGGGCGCTTCCAGGTAGCTTTGTATTCAATTGATGTGGGAGATGCGTAACTTAAGTTCCCATTTGTCTCTATCCTATTAATTAACAACAGGTCGAAGTTCGATAGTAACAAGGCCGGGATTTGGACCACTCTCCAACAAAACGTTATAAAATGCCTTAGGCGTGTACAAAATAATAATAATAATAATGTTTGTATATTACCATTGACTATGTACACTAACGTGAATAGACCTCTCATCCAATGCATTTAGTTTGAGGCAAAAAATTGAAAGTTCGGTGGACGCCGCACCAGAGTCACTGCCATCGATGTTGTTGTTATTCAGCTGAATTTACAGTGCTGCCAAAACATTTTACCAAAACATAAACATAACTTTCAGTTATAAAGTGTTTCATCCTTGGTTTAGAAGAGTGGTAATACTGATTTATCTATTATACGTTAGTGTACAAAGTCAATGATTATACCATTGACTATGTACACTAACGTGAATAGACCTCTCATCCAATGCATTTAGTTTGAGGCAAAATTTTGGAAGTTCGGTGGATGCCGCACCAGAGTTGCTGCCATCAATGTTGTTATTATTCAGCTGAATTTACAGTGCTGCCAAAACATTTTACCAAAACATAAACATAACTTTCAGTTATAAAATGTTTCATCCTTGGTTTAGAAAAGTGGTAATACTGATTTATCTTTCATATGTTACGTGTACTTCGATGGACGCCGCACGAGATCGCACCACCGTCAATATGCTTCACACACGCCTATGCTATGAGAAGTCTACTCACGTAGTGTACAAAGTCAATGATTATACGTTACGTGTACTTCGATGGACGCCGCACGAGATCGCACCACCGTCAATATGTTTCAAACACGCCTATGCTATGAGAAGTCTACTCACGTAGTGTACAAAGTCAATGATATTACGGTATCCCTATACAAAAACAGTAATTTTTTTCTCATGCAAATTCTTGAAATAAACTTCTAAGGTACACATAGTTTAGGTTTATATTTACTTTTAAACATATTTAAACTTTAGAATGTAGGCTATCATAAGTTAGTTTTGTTATTTATTAACTAAAGGTATAATTGAGGTATACCTGTGAGTTAACTGTATTGTGTTTTTGTTGGATTTCTTTAGGATTTGGTGACTTTTAAAATTGGCCCCTACTTCTTTGCTTTTGGCTTGACATGGCTTTGCCCATGTGGATATCTTCTCATGTATTATATCATTGTTAGTTTGTTTTTTTGTATGGAGAGATAAATTTAATTTGATTTGATGTCCAAATTATCTCCAATAAGAAAACAAAAATTCAATGTCGTTGAGTCTTTGTTCAGTTTATATTGTAATGATACTTAAATTGTTACCCATTTGGTCATTTGGGTAAATCAAAACGCTATTGCATTCGCTCTACAATAACAAGAACTCGTATTCTACTGAAATGGGAGGGAGTATTGGTTGGTTTGTCATTTTATGACACAATATCATGGGTTTAACGGTGGTAAAGGCAGATATAAAATTGGCAAGAGCGAAACATTCTATAAACACCAGTTGGGGCTCTACTGAGCATTGGAACCTGTTTTATTAATTCTTTATAGACTGAACAGTCGTCTTAGCACAACCTATGTTCAATCTCAACCCGACAATTATATAAAAAAAATATATATATAAACAGTATATTTCTCCAATTTTGAAAAAGCTAAATCAAAATACTGTCAAGAATACAACTAGGAAATTGAAAGATTTTCGGACTGAAATTAATTGCTGTGATTACACGTATTGTTATAGTCCCACATGTGTCCTAGGGACCTCGCCAAATCTAAATCTTCATGTGTTGCAAAAAATCAGAAGATAAAAAATTTATTTTGCTTGGTATATACTTACTTTGTTAATATGTTACTATTTAAATATCTCATTTGAAAATACGCAAATGACATTTTGAGAAATAGAACAAGTTCAGGGACAAGCAATCTTTCACTGGCTGCAATGGGAACTTTCGTAACTAAATTTGTAACTAAGTTACAAGTTGGCCCTCCGTTGGACTTGGGATGCATAAGTTAATTTAACTAGTCCCTTAACTCAGAATTTACTACTTTTACACGTCCAATTGTGATAGTTTGTAATAACTTTACTTGCACCGGTAACAAATTAATCTGCCGTAAGTCAGGTGTTTAGCTTTTGCATGACATAAATAAATAATCTGAACATTGAAACATTGTTTTAAATTAAACCCACCTATTACCGTATAGTACCTACTGTTTTCAAAGTTATTCAGTCAAAGAAGAGTCTTTGTTCTCATTGCTAACTATTAGGGCATAAGAGACTGAGCTAAGCTTAGGCCTACTCAATTAATGTCTCTATGATTAAGCTTGCAAGTTACATGCAGTATATATTTTGTATAGACTTAAGAGATGAAATAGTTTTGAGGTAGATGAAGGCTCTCTTTTTATATTATAAACTTGGCCAGAAAATTTTAATGAGTATGATAAAAGGGCCCTTTGCAATGGATTTGAAGGTGGAAAATGGAAAATAGGCTATTGCAACAATTCATATAAATTTCAGGTTTCAATATGAATTTATTACATGGATTAAATATTTATCAATTATTTTTAAAACTAGAAGACGATTTAATCAAGTATTGAAATTAAATTAAATTACAACGAATAATATTTTTAAAATGGAACAAACTAAAACTTATTATTTTGAAAATTAAATGTTTAAATGTAAAATGTACTGTATGATTTTAGAAGATATTACACCATTATACAAATATATATATATATATATATATATATATATATATATATATATATATATATATATATATATATATATATATATACAAGCGAAATCCCACTAACTGACTCATCACGAAATCTCAGGAACTACTAATCGGATTTACTCAAAACTTTGAACATAGGTTCGTCGTTCCTCTTGGGTGCTCACTAAGAAACGATTTTGCTAAATTCCTTCAGGGTTCCACCCCACGTCTTCAAAGTTACCATGTTATGGAAGCAACATTTTTGTATTGGAACATATGATTATATTAAGGAATATTAATTTTTTAAACAGATGTTCTCATTCAAATTATTGAGAGAAGATTGGTAAAAAAAAAACTAGAGGATAATATAGAATTGCGGCGAGTCTAAACCTGACTGGGAGTGATTGCTGACTGACTCATCACAAAATGTCAGGAACTACCAAACGTATTTACTTGAAACTTTAAACACAGGTTCGTCTTGCCTCTTAGTTGCTCATTAAGAAATGATTTTGCAAAATTCCTTCAGGGCTCCGTCCCACAGGCCTTCAAAATTTTAATATAACATTATCCTTATGGCCAAATTTAAATACAAATTGTAAACCTGCGGGGTTGAAATTCGGAGTGATCTCTTTTCTCTTAGGTGCTCAATAAAAAGAGCGCTTTGAACATCCCCTTTATGGCTCCGCCAAACAGAAGCTCACAATTACTGTATAGCCTACGTGTTGAACTTTGACATGGATAATTTTCTTTGCTTATATATACTTATTAATCAACTATTTTGCAAATATAGTTTTTGAAGCACTTTAGGGCTCCACCCCAATGGATTTCAGAATTACTTTAGGGCCTCCGGGGTTACTGAAATTTGACATGGATGTTTCTTTTTGCTCATAGGTGCTCCCTAAGAAACGGTTTTGCAAATATAGTTTTCGAAGTTCTTGAGCGTTCCGCCTCACAAGACTTCAAAATTACTTTTGGGCCTCCGGGGTTTAAATTTGAATCGGATGTTCCTCTTTGCTAATAGTTCATTTATAAGAAAAAGTTTTGAAAATATAGTTTTTTTTCATTCTTTAGGGCACCGCCCACAGGTATAAAAATTACTCTAAGGTCCACGGGGTTCAAATTTGACACGGACGTTCCTCTTCGCTCAAGTGCTCATAGGTGCTCGTTGAGAAATAATATTGCAAATTTCCTTTAGGTCTCACCCCCCCCCCCCCATGGAACCTGAAAACTACCATAGATCCTAGGGGGTATACATTTAAGTGGATGCCCCGTTTTGCTAACAGGTGATCACTACGAGATGGTTTTGTAAGTATAGGTTTTAAGTTCTTTAGGGCTCCACCCCACATGGCTTCAAAATGACTGTAGAGCCTAAAGGGTTGAAATCTGACATGGTCGTTCCCATTTGCTCATAGGTTCTCAGGGCCTTTTCTATTTAAGAAATCTTTAGTTTTGCGAAATTTCTTCAGAGCTCTACTCACACTACTTCATTTTTTTTCAATGTCATTCTTAAGGAAGTAGATTTCGTTGCCCTTTAAAAAGATTTTATTACCTATACAATACATCCAATCATGGGTGAAGCCGTGACGGGCAACAGCTAGTAATAATTAAAAATAAAACTTGGTGTGTTCATATGTAATATTGTTTATTTACTTTTTCGTTTTAGCTCAGTTTTGTTTTCTAATTTAAACTCAGGTAAATAATAAATGACAGACCAGCATTTCGAAGCTAATTTTCAGCGTGGATACAGTATCTTCTTTAATATACTTTTTGACGGTAACGGTTTATACCTAGACACATACATATAGCCTAATACTGATTCGTTGATGTAGAACGTATTTCTGTTTATGTAAGAAATTTGGGTGTTTATAGTTTGTTTAATTAGTAATGAAATTATTTCATGATTATATGGTTCAATCTTTAGCAAAAATATTTAATTTTCAATACAAATATATACATTGAAGTTTACTGTTACATTGTTAATACTCGTAACATATAATCCATACAGTAGAGGTTTTTTACAATCGAGCACAACATTTTCTCAATTATATTGCTTAGATTAATTTTTTATTTAGCACTATGTTGAAAGTTGGGAGAGCCATAGGTGAAATGTGAGTTACATTATATTTTACTGTTAGAGTTAGGAAAACGATGATTTTAATTGAAACAGTTTAGGACCAATGACAGTTTCTCGTTATCTTTAAAAATGTCTGTCGTAAATAAAATGTAAATTTTGTTTACAGAACATAAAAAATCTACGAGTCCACTGCAGCATCCACAGTGCAGCCGTAACAGAGACTCATCAAACGTCTTCCTCTTTTAGACTTGGAAACTAAACTCTTTCTCATTACTGACCACTGGTTAAAAATTTTGAAAACTATGAAATTCACAATCAAAACGAGTTAAAATCTCTTAAAGTGGCTACTCTATATGACAGTAACATGTAATTTTGAAACTTCGATTGTTAAAATTGAATAAATACATTCCATAAACTAATTTTCAAATTACCTTCAACTTATTCGACTTGGATTCTACTCATATAATAATACAATTAACTTTAGATTAGCCCTTGAACTTTAGATTAGGTAAAGATGTAACATCCAAAAATGGTCAATCGTGCTTTCCCACAGTATATTCTTGATCAAGAGTATAAGAAATTAAAATGTTTAAAATCCTCTAAAAATAAAACCCATGAAAATGAATTTCTCCTCTCCGCAGAAATGTAACGATCTGAAACTGTGATCTTTTCGTGGTGAGAGAAACTTGGGACAAAGATTCAATTTTCGGAAATCCACCCTACAATGTCTCGAGCGGCCACTTCCAACGTTTATGGCAGATTTCACGGCCTTTCCTTTTTGTGGACCTTACTCTCATAATATAGATTTTTAAGTGACAGGCTATAATAGTACTAAAAATGTATACCAGATTAAATGTTGTAACATTTTAAGATAATTAAAAAAGTGTTTGTTTTATTGTACCTATTTATTTATTCTATTACATTAAACGGGAAAGTTTGTAGTAGTTAGAAAATATTTTAAAAAAAGTACAAGCGGAAACCCTGTCCGGAGAGCAAATAACCATTCTTGGGTACAAAATAATGACAGTTTAATTAATCTAAACGTTGAAAACGCTCAGCTTATTTCATAAAATCGTTAATAAAAATAATTTTTTACCATAAGAAAAGTATTGGAGAGATCACCTGATTATAAAAATTTCCCTGAAATGTAAATCCTGTGTTTTAACCGTGTAGCCAGTTTGTGTATTGAAAACGAGGAATGTTCTTAGTTGTGTTGGTGGTTGGGCATAATTTCCAAAAGTACAAGTGGAAAATTTGGGCGATAAATTCTTGGGTATAATAACGGTAGTTTAATATATCAAAACGCGAAAAACCTTGAATTACACAATTAGATAATAAATAACATTTTTACCCTTAAATCATAAGTGCAAATCATATAATTATACACATTAAAAATTTTATGATGGGTTGTCCCAACGAGGTTGAAATAAATATAGAGTGATAAACACATGTAAGGCTCCGGTCTACCAGAGCCCGTACGACGTTTCCAAATGCCGCCTCGCGGCCGTAGCGCTAGGCAAGTTTGATGGCTGCAGAGGTTTACGGGAATCGTATTTTAAAATTAGCTAATTATAATAGAGATTGACTCTTAACTTTTTATAAAAGTAGAAAAACGGATCTCGTCTTCTATAGTTTTAGAATTTTTAAATAAAATTTCTAATTTCAGTTATAATTGTCTAAAATTAGTTTTTCTCGAGTGGCAAGTTTTATAGATGCAGAGGTTTCGGGGATCGTGTTTTAAAACTAACCAATTAAGATAGATCGGCTTTTTCTAAAAGTAAAATGACGGATCTCATCGGTTATGGTTTTAGAGTTTTTAAATAAAATTTGTAATTTCAGCTAAAACTGTCTAAAATCATCTGTTTTTCTCGATTTTTAACGTAATCTTTTCATTAGTTTTATGAAACTACCAAAGTGAGATTACCAAAGTGTAGAACCGTTATCCTTCGTTAATATGACACCTTAGTTATAGCTCTAGGCTGCATTTAACAAAGATAACAGGATTATAAAAAAAACCTTTGCATTAGCATCGAGAAAAACAGATGATTTTAGACAGTTATACGCTGAGAGGTAGACGCTCGCACTCGCCTCAAGTCTATAATATCCTATCGTTTTTTTATTACCAACTATCTGTTACCACTAGTCTTTGTCGATAAGTTTTAATAATTATTTTATATGAATAAATGTTTTAAACAAAATATGATAGTGATACTCTGAAAGAATTTCTTTGAACAAGAAGAAGAATTCCAAGGTAGATCAGACCCAAGGAAACTCTGTTGCTTTGATCGAAGTTTCGATTAAAAAAAATAATAAGTTTTTCAATGGTAAATTCTTTTTCTCAAAAGCTGTGTTAGTACAGATTGTTGAGTTGTGGAGTAAACTATTCGCAATTGCAACATTTTCAAATACCTCACTTGTTTGTACCAAAAAGTTCAAATCTATAGATGCTTTAAGGCTAAATTCTATTTACTTCAAATGTTAACAAGATAAGGTATTCTTTCAGGTTGTATAAAGAATTGCTTAAAGGGAAGTAGAAAAGATTTTAATAGATCTTTAATAGTTTTGTTTGAATTGACATATGATTTTGTTACAGTTTTCATACTTATACGTCTTTTGGTTAAAAACATGCTTAAAACTGAAATAGGGAACCAATTTCAGCTTATATTTTACATGCAGAGATTTACTATGTGTATACCGCTTTATGGCTAAAAATTCATTTAGTTGTCTTAATTACTAAAAATGTCCTTCAATCGAATGATGATAATAACTACAAAATCTAGTAACCCTATATAAAGCTTAGTTACAAAACAAATGAACTATTAAATCAGTCCAAAGAAAATGTATTCTACTGTACTATATCATACATATACTAGTTGAATTGAGTGTTTAAGGTAAATTTTTATTACTTAATAATGATTCGTTGATATTTATTTAGCAGTGCGATGTAAACAGGTCAGGGAGGCGAAGACAGTCATAAAGGAGTAATGCGAGACTTGCCATAAATGCTGGCTGGCGTGGCTGCGCCCAACATTAGAACAAGGTTTTATCTATCGTTTAGAGGTTAAAAGTTCTTCTTGGTGGATATGTTATAGCTGCACCAAACGTTTTGCTATTTAGGTGGTTTTCAATATCGCGATGTCAAGTTTTATATTTTTTTATATCTTTTTTATATCTTATCCTATAATACAAGCTCTGTTTGTACGGTCACTTTTTATTCTGCCCTAGGTCGTTTTAGAGAATTTTCCCATAGGAGATACCATACTACGTCAGTAGTCACGGTAAGCCGTAAATCCGGGATCATGATACTTTTTAATTTTGAAGATTCTAGAAGGTAAAAACACCGTTCGTTTTAATTCATATTTATACTGGGTTATTTAAAGGTCACTGACGGTAAATATGCGCGTATAGGCCTAAATAAATAGTAAATAAATTTGTATGTGTGTGTGTGTGTGTCTGTTAGTGTTAACACGATAACTTCGCAAAAAACCTTCTGGACGAAATTAGGTATGAAGGTTTAAATATGGTGTAAATATGTTTACAAAAAAAAAAAAATAATAATAATAATAAGTACAAACCCCCAATTTTTGTGTATATAACTTTAAGAGCTTTTTTGTTTAAACGGTTAAAGGAGCTAGGGGGATTGAATTGAATTTTTACTCCATTAGGAATATCATTGGGCAAATCTCATTGTTAGTGACTCAGAAACGAATTTGTAAAATAAAAACTAATCTCGACTAAATATGTCAAAAATAACATTTTTAAAACGTTTCTTTCATAATAATACAAAATGTCTCATAATTTTTTTTTTGGCCACCGTATTGAAAAATAAGTTTATTGATGCTTTAATAATAATTCTTATGATCAAAATGTCCCTGAACATGTTTTTAACATTTTAAAACATTTATATTTTATGGTATATTTTATTTTACTGAAAGAATGTTTTGGTTTTGGTAATGAAAATTTGTCTCATGTAAAAGTTTTACATGGGGCAAGTTTCAGTTTTACTTAAGGAACTAAAATTAAACTTCAACTGAACCTTAAGTTTCTTAAACGTTAGGTTTCTGTACAAATTTACATTAATAAAACTTCATAAAATTCATGTTTTAAATAAAAAATAACAAAAAGAATGTCGGATTGCATTTAATATTTTTTAAGTTGTCCCCGTATAGAGAAAGTTTTGGATAAAATATTTTAAGAGTTACTGCAACAAAGAAAATGGAAAATCTATGTTAGATGACAGGTAACTTTTTTCAATTCCTCTTACAGTTTACGAATTTAATTTAGCACTCTTATGTCAATCACTCTGGATTTATTCACTGGCTGTTGTTGTTCGTCTTTTTGTCCTATCTGGACATAAAATAAGTGGTTTCGTTTCTTAAAAATTTTTGACTAAACATTTTTTTATCCTATAAATAGTTAAAATAAAAGAAATAGTCTCATAAAAAGAAATAGTCGCATTGGGTGAGTCGGTGGCGTAGTGGTTTGAGCGCCGGACTTCGAGACCAAGGCAGCGATGTCACGGGTTCGAATCCACGTTCTGCCAGTGACCTTTATCAGTACCTTTCACCTTGTACTGTAGCGGCTCACCCCCTTACTTTGTCTAATAAGATCCACGCACAGATCAATAGTCTATGTAGTCAAAGTAAGGCAAAAGAGGTCCGCCAACCTCTTTTAATTGAAAAAAAGTATAATTTTGGAGAAAACACGAAACATAAATCTACCAATTCATCACTAATTAGGCCAATGAATATGACTAAATTACTAACTGAATGATTCATTGAATTATTTTAATTTTAATGTTTGTCTTATGTGATCTGATTCGTATTTTAACTTATGCATACAAATGATAAATTTGAAAGTTTAGAATCAGTATGCTACTATACACTTTTATGAAAATTAACATTCATATACAAACCAGAAAAAACAACAAGAGTTTGATTCTTTATATTTCACAGCCGTAGTGGCTCAGGTCTATCGTGAAAAGATTCGAATAACCAAAGGGTTATAGTGTCTACGAAAGCCGTAAAAGTTGAAATCTGTGGACACTGTAATAAACGTTGGTCTTGACTGTGCTCGTGCTAAAGCCAAGGTTTTGATGTGGTCTTTGTTCTCGCCTATGGACATGATGCCGTAAACATATGTTTAAACAAAGTGTTGGTACCTATCTTAGTTTATCAACAATTCTTTGATGTTTAAATATCCTATATTAAAATTTATATTTTTGCTTTGGTATATAAAATTACAATAGTTAAGAATTATAATTGTAACATGTATTGTTTTTTCAAGACACACGCACACAAATAATCAATATAGGCTTATAAAAACTACTACCTTTTTTAAAAGCGATAATAGGTTAGTTAATTTTCTATTTGAGTAATCACTTAAAAATTACTAGACACTCAAAAATAAAACTTTTTAGAATATAGAAATAATTACAGATATTAAGCTCAGAGCTTTGTTTCACTTGATCTTAAAGATCTATTTATCTTATTAACACGGGTATTACAAAATAAGTCGCTTACTTTTAATCGATAAGGAGAGGCGAGTAAGCGAAGCAAACGAGCTCAAACTGGAAGCACGTGAGAAGTAAATAAGCTCGCTCATTTCTTAAGGACATTGATTAAGCAAATAAGCTTGCTTAGCTCACCACTTAAGGACAAAGGACATTAACTCAAGCGAATGCTTGGGTAAAAGCTATAATACTGTAATATCCATGGTTCCTCTAGAATCTGTATTTTACATTGACATTTTTCATCATCGCATTACAAATACAACATTAAATTAATATTAGAATCTTACGTATTTTATTATACTAACTTTAGTTTCTTTATGTAAAGTGGTTTCTTATTGTTTTTTCTACCCAAGCTGTATGATTTTTATAGTTAACAGTCAAAACCCTGGTTTTGTTGACTAATGCCCACACGTTTTCAATATCATCATTAATTAGTAGCCTCATGACAAATGGCACCTGGACCCAAAACCGATCCAATAGTGGACCGACCAGACATCCTCGGGATTGTGGTGGTGACCAAACGTCTTCTTTACCACTTTGAGTTACTTATCAAATCTATTACTTTAGAGCAGATATTAAAATAACCATGACACGCTTTTCTTGGTATAGCCGACTATTGCAGACCAACAACAATTTGATTTTTGTCAGTTAGTTAATATATCATAAGGACTTAAATAACTATCTTTAAAAATATTTTTGTTCCATTCTAGTTATTAAAATCAATAAACATATATCAACGACCAAAACTACTTTTGGTCGAATTGTATTTATACAATTTGGAACAAAAACAAAGTTTTGTTGCATACAAACTAGTTTTATCTTACTTGGGTTTTCTGAAAAGGGTTTATATATTAAATTCCCTGTTTTCCCTAATGTACTTGAGAGGCTGTAGATTACTTTTGCTGCGTTACCTTATATGATTATTTTACATTACAGAATTGTTAATCACTTTAAAGCAGAGAAGCCTTTCATTGAAGCCAAGTAATTTTAAAGATAAATTGCGGAAAGTAACATTAGAGGATACCTAATTTAACATTAAATCGGCTTAATAATGCTTACTCACACTTCACTAAATATGCAGCGGGTGGGTAGACTGTATTGGAAATTCATGTTGAAAACTTTATTTGACAATATTAGCATTTGTTATTGTTTTTGTTTACAGTGCTCATACCTTATGTGTGAATACTTAATATTGTTGGCGTTTTATAATTTGGAATCATCACAATTTGTTTAGTAAAAATTTGTTTTATGACTCATAACTATAATTCAAGTGTTAAATATCTTTTTTAGAGTGTCTTTAATAAAAAATAAAAAAAATATGTGAATGGATTATGGATTTTGAATATATTTTAAAATATTTTTATCTCCAAAAGTTTTTAGAGAATAAATATGACGGTTAGGGAAAATACAATTTTGTCTTAGGAGGAGAGAGACAGTCAGCTTGGGATACACCAAGTGGGCCAGTAACGCGTAACGGTAACTGTTATTGCATCGGAACTCGGTAAGCCCAACCATCTACACGTATACCTACATATTTCATACAAAATATATTAAACTTTATTAGTAACTATTGTGGCAAAATATAAGCTAATGTCATAAGGTATATATTTTTACATATCTATTATTAAAATTAACGTTTTTTATTTTGTTTACTATACTTAAATTCTTAATTTTAAATGACCTACAAATGTTTTGTACAAAAAAATATAAAAACTTTCTCATTTATTATTTTCTATATTTGAATGTTGTGTTGAAATCCGGGGTGTGGGGTTGCGAGATTTACTATGGACAACTATATTGCATAATATAGTTGTATTAAGCAAAAAGTAAAACAAAACCAGAACTAGTTTACTGTCAACAATCGTTTTACAATATTCAATTGAACTTTTCTTCTATATAAAAAAGATTACTAAAATGTATATGTTAGACGCTTATGGATTTAGATTAAAATGCTAAATTTAATAAACAATTTAAGAAAGTGTTGGTAAAAGGCTTAACTCAACAGTTTGGTCTTCAATTCTTAAATGAAGATTTTCTACAATATAGTCCTTAGTTTATGGAGTGCATATTAAAGAGCTTGCTCAAGGAATGTGGGCTTATTTCTGGACGACACATAAAATAATTGGTTGATCTTCCTCACTCATTTTTACAATCGCCAACCCAGCGGGTTGCCAATGCCCCCTGCCGCTTCTATTATGAGCGTGTTTTCATCTTCCATTCTTAGCTAAGGTAATATAACTAAATATTTCCTTCGGACTGTTTGAGTATTAAGTGTTCTTTCTCGTTTAAATTATAAACACTACAATTAATATAATAACTTAAATGTAATAAAAATATGAAAGGCTGGGTAAGCTGAGTGGTGCTCGCCTTTGAATCCAAAGGTTGCCGGTTCGATCCTGCGATAAGTTAGAAGCCTTTTAAAGGTTCGATTCCGGACCTAGTTGCCATTTGTCATTGCGCTATTAATTAATGATGCTTTCTAACAACTGGTCGATGTTAGATAGTAACAAGACTGGGGTTTGGACCGTTCCCCGTCAAAACGTTAAAAAATGCCACTGGCGTAGACACAAAAACAAGACACAAACGTAAAAAATGCTAGAGACATTTTGAATTGTATTTGAACAATACAACTCAAATACAAATTTCAATACAAAATAACGAAATAATACAAAACAATACAACACAACACAATAACAATAAAATACAATAACAATAATACAATATACTAATACAAATTTGCTGTGCTCCATGGTGTTTCAGGCAACAACTTGTTAAGAAATTTATAGGTGTGGTGTGTAAAATAATGTGAAGAGCAAAAGTAATTCATACCATAAAAAGTGACTAAATCTTCGCCAATCATAAACAGATCATACATAATAATAACATTATTAAATAACACCGCATCATCAACATCATATCCCAAATCAAACTCAACTATAGTCCGTTTTTTAAGCCTGATCCTTCTAGGGAGAGATAGTGGCCGGGGTTTGTTTATACTTGCTAATATCCCATTGGCTAGAGCCCTTTGGTTTTTTTGTTGTTTTTGTTTTATTTCACTGTTGCATACCAGCTGGTAATTTTACATCACAGCATATTTTGTATCAGTTTTAAAATATTATTGGTAGCAGTTGTTTTTTTATCAGTTTATTTTAGAACTGTTACTTTTTAACAAGGAAAAGGTTTGGCTTAAAAATAAAACAGCTGACTAGGAGTTACTGAAAGACATTATAACTTATTTAAAACGTTATTTGAGGAAATCTAATACTCTAGCATGTTTGTCACGAGTTAAAATGTTTTGTTTACAGTTTAAATCCCTCCCCCACCCCAATATTCTCGTGAAGGATCAGGTTTAAAAAAACGGACTATAGCACGCACGATAGTTGGTCTAAACATGTGTAACTTTTATCAACACCGTTCTAGACATCAATTAACAACTTCGTATAAAATAATAGATAATGTTTCTATAATACTCGATGAACATTAATACTATTATTGAAATCCCTTGTACACATACTTTCAGCTTTAATCGTTTCATTCCGTGTTCTTAAAAGGCAATGTTGCCCACCGAAGCTAAAGAAAGAATTAGGTTTGTGTTTGTTTCAGACTGATTATCTAATCTAACTGAATGTTTACCAATAGTTTGCAGCCTACTATAAACATTGTTTTTTCTGCTTTTATCTAGATGCCAATAAGTTTTTAAAAATGCGATTTTAGTTTTAGTTTTTTTTTTTTTTTTTTTTAATTGAATTCAGTGTTAACTTTGAATAGTTATTTTATTTTCTTTTTGGTGGTGGATTTAAAATACTTTAGGCACTAAATTTGTAAAAAATAATCTTGTATCTTTTTACGTTTTTTTCCTGGTAAGTATTGAGACGAAGAGATTGGTAAATAATAGCATGTTCCAAATTGGATTTTGTCCCCCTTTTAAGCTTTACATCAGTGTTAAATATTATATGCCAAAGGCCAAAAACTAGAAGCCATAATACGAAAATATTCTTGTATAAAATTGAATGCATCTCAGATTAAATAAATGTTTATTTAATTTTTATAAAATAATTAAAAACACATTTACTAATATTTTTGTTAGGGTATTTTACATTTAAAAGTATTTATTTTAATTTTTATTTCATCAATTCAAACTTATAAACAAATACGTAAATAAAACACCAACATATCAGCCCACTGACAAAAACCTATTTATTGTTTTAGTGAAATTACACCAGGAATGTGTTCTGTGGTAATTAAGAGTACAGATAAACACTGCATGGCGCCAATGATAGGTTAGTTATAATTCGTTTTCGCTTTTTCTCTAGAGTGTTTGAACTCAGTAATAAGATGAATAAACATGCAATGCGAAGCCCTGAGGGTGGTTTTATGCGAACAGCTACAATGTAGAATACAAATTAGCTAACCAGCCAATGTCGATGTCGGTCTCGCTACATCGGCCGCCATTGTGCTGTGTAGTTCTCATTAGGGTAACAGTAGAGAATAGTCGCATTGACTCTTCTAGTAATAAGCATACGGTAATTAAATCAATTAATTTATCATTTATATCTTGAGAAATAGTTATTTGTGCTTCTATGGACTAAAGTAGAATTTTTTTCTCCCTGAAGGGAAAGTGTTTTCGCCCGAAGACGAAGCCAAGGGCGACAATTTCCCTGAGGGAGAAAAAGTACTTTAGTCCCTTGATGCACGCAACATTTTTCCTCCACATACACGAATAACATTTAGGCCTATAACAATAGGCCTACCGTATACAATATAAACTTTACCTTCACATATGATCTCTTGCTCCGTCAAGCTGGATCAGTCACACCAACATAAAAAACACACAAGGTAGGCTATTATCATCTTTAAAGAACACGAGAAAACAAAATTGAATTTAGGCCTAGTCAAAAGCCTTAAACTTAGGTTTTGGACTTCTTAGGTTAATAGCCTACCCAATCGAAATGTAAACAAACATGTACACTGCTGACAGAATGGCTTATGATACAGCTGCTATTTGTAAACAAAGAGTAACGAAACAAATAAAAATAACAGCTGACTGTGACTCATGTTCTTTTTAATCTCTCTTTAATGTTATTCTTATGTAACTAACTTTAGCCCCGTGGTACAAAAAAGTTGAGTTTTTCCTAGGTAGAAAAATTAAGTATTCAAGTCACAAGTGGTAAAAACTAGTACTTCAGTACTCCATTCCAAGGAGTAAAATACGACTTTAGATAGTAGGTGGAGGAAAATATGTTTTCAACCTACTGTATGCAAAACAGCAGTTTCTCCTCCCCAATCTTGTCGTTGAAAATATTTGTTCATTTTGATGCGCGCTAAACTTGTGTTGTCTTTATCAATATCTCCCAAAATAAAAAAAAATAAAAAAAACGGCATGCAGAAGGCTTTCTAAAAGCAATGTTTTGGCACATTTTATACCTAAAATATACTTTATTAATTTGTTTTAAGCATAATGTATGTTGTTTGAAATAAAACTATTGAACATAGAAAAATCGTTTGCAGTATGATGAAAAACATTGTATATCACTCGGACTCGGATTGTAAACGCATTCGCACACAATGAACGTTTTCAGTCCTTGGGCTATAGGCTATTTTTTATTCACCTTCCAACTAGTTTGATAAATTACAGAACCATTTAGGAAAGAATTAATGCAAAAGAAACATTCACACTTATCTGAAAGATTTCTGCATCTAATGACTGTGTATGTATTATATATTAAAAAATAAACCAAATTTATTGAAGTTTTATGTAATCTTGAAAAAATATTGAATATTTTGTTAGATTTAACAACGAAAATAGTATATTTTATCGTATGTGCAGAAATTACTTCATACAATACTATTTATTTGTAATGTCAAAAACACTTAAAATAACATAACGATTTTGCCATCACAGTCTCAATAACATGGTTGCCATGGGTTGAAATCTTGTCAGTAAGGCCAACTAAACATTACTAAGTAGCAATGACCAGCTAATATTAGTTTATTGAATTTTTGTTTTATACTATCATGCACCTGTCCGTTGAGGATTAGAAGCTGCAAACAATGAAGAGTGCTTAAGTTTGAAATGCTCTTTAAATTTTCAGGTAGAATAAAAATATAAAGTTAAAAATATTTTAAAGAATTAATTCTTGAGTAAAACAGGTAAAATTTTTAAATATATAACATTCTACTCATTTCAAAATCAATAGCGACTCATTGCTCCCCTCTGACAGTAATCCCCAATGGTGACGCATTGCCCCAGCAATACTCTAATAAAACAGTCACATTTATAATGTTGATCTCATTCGGAAATACCAATTTCTTTTTCTCTCTTATTTGCGTTAAATCTGCTTGATCAGATATAAATGTTGAAATTAAAATTCTTTAAAATTAAATAAACCATGTTATTAGTTAAGAATGATATAAGTGTTTCTCTTTTATAAAATAGACAGACTAGAAAGCATACAATTGTTTCCTGCAAAGTACGTAATTTATGCATTACTGTATAGGCCCAAAAGTATTTATTTTTAATACTTAATTTCAAAATTTCAATTATTTTTTTCTTATAAAATGGATTTGAAGGTTTAATTTATTTTAACTTAAAACATTTGCAAACTAATTTGTTTGAATAAAAGTACCTGAGGTCCGAGTATTTGCTAGGTAAACTTAGAACAATAATGTTTTACAGCAATAAGCTTGTTTCTTTTCAAGACGAGCTCGTTCGCTTCGCTCACTCGCTCCATGTCAAGCTATTGCGCTTCCCTTTCTCGCCTTTCAGGATGTGTTAATGTATGACTAAGGGTGCTGCACTCTGGCATAAGTCTGAACTGTAACACATTGATTTTACATCTACGGTTAACAGCTGATTTAATCATTGTTGCAAATGTTTTGTTTTTTTAATTTAATAGCAAATCTACAAATTGTTTCGTTGTTTATCCTTTTACTTTACTTTTCTTAAACTGAATAGTTATAATCACCAGTAAAAGGTACTATAAACTATTTATTTTTATTATTGTGTTATTCCGCAATTCAGTTACTGGCCACAATGGAAAAACCTCATGTTTGTACTGGAGCACGTGGTTCGTGCTTTGACAGTTGTGTCAGCTGTTTACAGCAACTATTTTGTTTGGATTTTAAACACCATAAGACCAATGTTAAATTGTGCTGAACTTCAAAGATTATAATGAAATAACCTTTTTCTCAACTTATGGTACATTTATATTATTTTAATCCATGAAATCAGTTATTTGTATGGTTTGGAGGAAATCTTTATACATAGCACATAATACAAATATACTTTACTAATATACCGTTATTATGAATGTTTAAATTAACAAAAGTAAAGTAAAAGGATAAAATAACAAAGCAATTTGCAGAATTTCGATTAAAGTTAGAAACAAAAGAATTAGTAACAATGATAAAATCAGCTATTAACCAAAGAGGTAGAATCCAAGTGGCACAGTTCCAACAAATTTAGGCCTATATACCGGAGTGCCTGCACCCGTAGACCTAATTTGTAACATACTGGAAGGCGAGTGAGCGAACCGGATGAGTTTGTATCGAATATAAACATACCTTTTTACTTGGCATTTTAGCGCACCATCTGTTACTGATATACTACGACGAATTGGTCTAAAGAAAATACTCGGCCCCCAGGTACTCTTTGTAATACTAGTACTTTTGTAAGCTCTCAGTGGTCTAAAACCTGCTTCATGTAGGAGTCTCCTACATGAAAATGAACTCATTATGCAACCGGTTTGTTTCTGATTTAATAATATGCCTTCTTACAATTTTATTTTTAATAAGTATCATTATTGGTGTTTATTTAAACGATCATAAAACAAATTTCAAACGTTTTCACGACTAGGTAAAAATTATATACCTTGTACAAAACTTAATATTTAGCCTGGAAAATGTCACTTTTTGTTTAACTATAGTGTATTAATTGATAATGTTGACAACTTTCACGCAGGTAATTTTTTAAGGTAATCTATTTTAATACAGTAAACCAGGGACCTCAATAAGAGTTATACATAAAAAAGAGATCAATTTGAAACTACATCCTAAGCTCCCAATTCAACTTTGGTAATAACACACTTGTGGTTCTTTTGACAGTCAACCAGAACCATTCATCAAACATTTGTTTTTAATTTTCTACTTGACAAATTGGACTCCAACTATATACCTTTCATATATTTAAAGTCGTACTGATAATAGTCTAATTTAAAAGGTTTCCCCTGATGAACTTGAAAGTTTAATCTACCTAGTGTTATATTCGTTAATACAGTATAGTATAAAAGAAGTGAAATCGTTAATTATTTTGCAGATAAAGGCAAGCGATCGATATTTGAATTGAAAT
Source organism: Neoaliturus tenellus (assembly GCA_030545055.2). Classification (NCBI taxonomy): domain Eukaryota; kingdom Metazoa; phylum Arthropoda; class Insecta; order Hemiptera; family Cicadellidae; genus Neoaliturus; species Neoaliturus tenellus. The sequence continues at coordinate 67,086,187 of CM061533.1, read as the reverse complement.
CAAATGATTAATTACTAAAATGCTATACATTTTGACTTACTGTTTTGCCTTGTGGAAAATTGTGTCAAGGGTTATCTTCAATTTTTTATGACTTCAATCTAAGGGACGTCCAAAAAGGACGTCTTTGAAATTGGCTTATAACATACATATAGTACATTATTAAAAAGTTTTTAAATTTGAAGCTTCAAAATGAAATGTAACTATTCATCCAAAAAATTGACGAAATATTGTCTTTAAGAGTTCGTTTAACAACTATAAATCAGAACATAGATGATTTACAGACAATAAAACAGCTTATTCTCTTATATTAAATAGTTGTAAATAATGGCAACAGTGAAATAACAAATATAGTGGCTTAGGGAGCTATCTTAAAAAAATGTTAAATTCCAGCACTGATAGAGCGAGTGATTAACTTTATCAGTGAGATACAACTTTGTTGCACCATCGAACATTACGTTTAGCCATTAAGCCGTTCATTGGATAATCCCAATAGAGGGGTAATAGCAGTGACATTGTTATAGACCTCGGCGTCGGCGTCACTGCATCCACGCTAATCCCAATAGAGGGGTAATAGCAGTGACATTGTTATAGACCTCGGCGTCGGCGTCACTGCATCCACGCTAATCCCAATAGAGGGGTAATAGCAGTGACATTGTTATAGACCTCGGCGTCGGCGTCACTGCATCCACGCTGATCCCAATAGAGGGGTAATAGCAGTGACATTGTTATAGACCTCGGCGTCGGCGTCACTGCATCCACGCTAATCCCAATAGAGGGGTAATAGCAGTGACATTGTTATAGACCTCGGCGTCGGCGTCACTGCATCCACGCTAATACCAATAGAGGGGTAATAGCAGTGACATTGTTATAGACCTCGGCGTCGGCGTCACTGCATCCACGCTAATCCCAATAGAGGGGTAATAGCAGTGACATTGTTATAGACCTCGGCGTCGGCGTCACTGCATCCACGCTAATCCCAATAGAGGGGTAATAGCAGTGACATTGTTATAGACCTCGGCGTCGGCGTCACTGCATCCACGCTAATCCCAATAGAGGGGTAATAGCAGTGACATTGTTATAGACCTCGGCGTCGGCGTCACTGCATCCACGCTGATCCCAATAGAGGGGTAATAGCAGTGACATTGTTATAGACCTCGGTGTCGGCGTCACTGCATCCACGCTGATCCCAATAGAGGGGTAATAGCAGTGACATTGTTATAGACCTCGGCGTCAGCGTCACTGCATCCACGCTAATCCCAATAGAGGGGTAATAGCAGTGACATTGTTATAGACCTCGGCGTCGGCGTCACTGCTTCCACGCTGATCCCAATGGAAACAGTGATGTCATAATCTCCAATCAACCTTCACACCTATAGTCTAACTATTCTAAAATTAATTTACTCACGTAAAACTACATACGGTAGTCAAAAAATATACTTTTATTGTAAGACATGTTTTGGTCATATGTCCATCCATCTTCTGCTCTATGATTTTAAAATATATATACAGGGTGTTATGTAGTCGCTGTCAAGAAATTTAAGAGGTTAATATACATGAAAATTGCAACAAAAATACGCAGTTTATGCAGTTAAATCTCACTCCACAATCTAGCAACAGCCATTTTTATATTTTTTTCAAATTTCTCGGCATTGGCCAGAAAAATCTCGTTTTACTCACCTTTCAACAAATAAATTGCGACTTTTTATGATATTTTTTGAAAGAATACAAAATTTCCCTTTAGAATAAATGCAGTTTGTCCCAATGAAGCCCTGTTAAAACCTTGTGGAATTTCAAGTAGGTACTGTTTTATATGACAAATAAACCAGAGACAGTTTCTTTATCAGGAAGCGGTTAAATGTGATATTATTTAGAAAAAGTCAAACCATACGGGACAAGAAAAGTAAATACATCATTCATTTGGAGGTGGATATCAGATTAACCTTAAAATAAATATCTAGTCTGGCATGAAAATATTATGTTCAGCTTTTCTATTCCTCGTGTATGACAGACTTTCGATAGATATTTTACAAACGATCAATAACTCAAAGCCATAAAATACAATCACACGTGTTTATTTGTGGAAGTTTGAGGTTGCCTGTCGGTCATAAAACCACTTTGGGTCCATGCGGTCCGACATGGTAATTAGTTCTGAATGGCAACATGAATAACGTCCTTTCAATATCATATAAACAGAGTGGTGCCATGCAGTTGGATGTGCGGTGTAGGTCAAAACACGGTCAATTTATAGTGTCACTCTTTATCAGTTGGTTAAAATTAATTTGAAAGACCCCTTTCAAACGTTCTATGTGACTTTACTACACTTAACTTTTATTTAATAGCATACAGTAACATTACAATTCTGACTTCTAGTAAAATCATATATCATAATTTCAATATTTTCATAACACTGATTTCTTAAATAGTACTAAGGTTTAATATTTGGTTTAGTTTAACACCACTTTTATTAAAAGTTTGCAACGAGGCCAATAATATGCATGTAATTGCATCTTCTTATAAGGAATGAGGCTTAATAAAAATCTACAAAATAAATGTAATTCTGTTGAAGAGTATTCGATTTTAATTAAATTTTTTACCTTAACATCGACTGGCGAAATTTCTCTTGGAAAGAATGAAAGGCGTTCGTAACGGTAACTGTTATTACCTTGGAAGTTGGCAAACGTAACAGTATACTTTTACGATATTAGTAATATGTTAGATCCCTCATAAAATGAAACTACAGATGCTATACCAAACACGAGAAGAAAGCATTTGATTATTTAGGAAAAACAGTCATCATTGATGTAACGTGTACCTAATATTATACACGGATCATATAGAGAAGGGGTAAGTTAACATATATTACATACATTTAAGTATAAATCTGAATAAGTTTTTTCCTTTTTTCAAAAACGGTAACATTAAATGCACATGTTCACATGAAACAAATTCTCAACACAATTACAAGAAAAATTACTACTTTGTTAAGAAAGTTTACAGTTTGAAAGTTTTGTTCAACAAAATAATTGAATTAGTTTTAAACCAACATTTAGTATGTGTCTGTCATCTTCTTCTACTGTTTTTATTTTTACTTCAAATGTATCATTACGACATTGTATCAACGAGTTAAGTAAAAAAATCAATTTACAACTTGGCCAACCTACTAGGAGCCTACATGTGAAAATATAACAGGCGATATACAGGGTGATTGGTATAAGCGTGCCAGCTGTTTTACTCAAAACCGTAAGTGATAGCTTATAGAAAAAAGTTAAATGATAACCCCGGGGGACTTTTGGTCCTACATTTCATGGTGATTTCAATTTTTTCAAAAGTCCGCCATTTTTAATATGCTGGTCAACTCTAGTATTTTAAATATGACCAATAAAATTGCTACCGTATGCCATTTTTAAATTGTAAATGCAATTAAAAAATTGTTTACTGTTTAACATTTGTCTCAGAACCTAACGGTTTGGTAGCTAAAGGCAATTCAAGTTAATTTTTTGTCCAATAAGAATAACATGGGACTAATTTAAATTCTCTATACCTTTGAAACCATTCCCCCTAAAAATTAATACTCTTCAATAAAATTTTATTAAAGTTATATAAGAACATTTACAAATAAAATATTATAACCTTTACGCATAAATGAATAACATAATAATATCAAACTTTTACAAATTAATCCGTGCGCCATATAATTTCATTTATTCGTAAATATAACAATTTGGGGTTCGAATTTAAAATTATTTAGTTGGCCACCATTTGGCAAAAAATGGCAGGCTTTTTGAAAAATTTAAATCAGAATAAAATGCAAGTCCAATTGCCCCGTGGGGTTATCATTTAGCTTTTTCCGATATCACTTGCGGTTTTCAAGTAAAACAGCTGTTAAATTATCTCAATTACCCTGTATTATAAATACGGGAAAGGATTAAAGTACCATTGTTTATACAGGGAAAAGAAGGAGGTAATACATTACACAGCGAAGTAAAAAATATATATTTAAAAGCAATAGTTATAGTTTTAGGTTTTTCTTATTAAGAATACAAGTTAATAAATTTTCAAGATTTTGCCAATGTCATATAAGAGCATTTTAAAGCGAAAATTAATAAATTTAGAACTGTAAGTTAGTAATATCTGGGTACCTCAGTTCATTGCAAACACCACCTGTAACCTTAGACAGGAAAATTAATTAATGTCAGATTAAAGAGATTTTGTTTACCAACTATCCTAAGAATCAAACAACCCTATATTATGAGTAGAACATTCATGCCGGCTTTACTCAGGTGATTATAAGTAGTAAATCAAGTTATTTCTTTGTCTCATAAAACAAATTGAAACTTATAACAGATGTAAAAAAATCCCAATGAATAAAAAGAATAGTCAATATATAACAAAGGTAATGCAGTATACAGTAATACAGTAGGTAAAACGGTAGGTATATGTAATACAGTATTTACATACGTATATAAAGTAATGTAACATACGTCTGATAAAGAATTTATTAAAACTTAAATTATTTGATACAATATCTAGTTTTGAGCTGTAACAAGGACAGTCAGATAAGAACGCCGTCGTGAAGGCGCCAGTCGCCATAAATCCTGAGTCTAGAACCATTCCACCTCCATCCATCCGTTTATCTTAGTCTGTCGCTTGTGTAAGATGTGTGAAGGTATACTCTGAGCTGTAACCAGGCCAGTCAGAAACAAACACAGTCGCGAATCATAGGTACTAAAATTTTCATTTACGGTCATAAAGTCCTATGAGAAGGTTCTTGACTGCTATAATTAAATGGTTGTCAGTAGGGCTGAGCCCAAAGTACGAAAATATTCCAATATTAATCTTATTGGATTGTATTCAATATTTTTAACGTTGGTGAACCTTCAACAGCTATATTTTTGAAACTTATAAAACAAATGTGAAAGTTAGTTTATCTTAAAGTAAAAAACAAGCAATGTTTGTTTACGCAAACTTTCTTCTATCCTAGAATTATTTATTTGTTGGTTGAATATGGGGGTTTATTTGACCATGACGAATCAATTGGAATTGGTCACATGGCTGGGAAAAATCCGGGTTTTGTCCTAAAGCCCTTCAAAGTTCCCATGTTATCGCTATGGAGATTATTTGTAGCTACTGAATGGAACAAAACTCAGCTGTTGACATACCCTATACACCAATATGTCACATCTTTAACCCCGGTTCAACAAATTTATACCAAAGTTCGTCATACTTTTGCCAGGTGAGTAGCGGAGCGAACGAGCTTTTTCTGAGAAAGAAGAAGAACGCTTATTAATTTTACTGAGCATAAGCTCGGTCCCTCAGGTACTTTATCTAAACAAAAGCAAAACAATAAAATATTCCTGACAAATTTACCTGTCAGCCGTTAGCCACAACACCATCTAAATAAGCAGCTAAAAATTTTAACAAGAAATCATTTGATAAAATGTTACTAACCGAATGATAGTGCAGTCTAAAATAAATAAATAAATAAAATGATATAAATATTACAAATTAGAGAGTTTGAATATTTGTTTTGAATATGTGAGTCAATCAAGCTAAAACCACTTCACATATTGATCTAAAATGTTGCAGGAGTGAAGAAAAATGTAACACATTTGGCTCGGGAAACACATTTTGAAACACATAAGATGTATTAAGAGCAATCACTCCTATAGTGAGATTCGATGAAGCAGACAATTTTACCTATAGTTTTTTCGTCGAGGTATTGAATAGGTGTTGAACAAAGTTCGCAGACAAGATAGTTTTTGCAATATACGACAAATTTTATGGCAGTAAAAGTAGCTGTTAATAAGACAGTTTAGTATTTATGATTATGAGTTTAAGTATTATGGTGTGCTCTTAAATACCAGCGAGTTTTTAATACATTAAATTAGTTAATCAACAAAAGCAAAAGAGCTTTAATATCATAAGAATTAAATCGCAATCACAAGAGAAGTCTCAATGGAGTAACAGCTAGATCTAAGTTCTCTTTGTCACATCATTGAACTTTTATCAATCAAAGTAGTAGGGGTTTACGAAAAGACTAACTTTAACAACAGTTTAAAATTTTATTTAAAAAATGGGTTAAGTTTGTGTAAAGGAAGAAGTATCCTTACTTTAAATTTGAAGTCTGACAGTTATTTCAAAATGTGCAATAAACGAAATCAATTAGTAAATAAATATATATAAAAAATATTTCTAATTCTTTTTCATGTTAGAGCAAGAAAGCCAATGTAGAGAGGTATTCTTTATTTTACAAATAATTTAAATCCTAGATTAATACAAAAACTCTAATTTTAAAACCTCTTGCTAACTTGTCTCACTAGTGTAACTAATATAATACCTACAAAAACTAGTGTTAAATTAGAAATCAAAGGCAGAAAATTGTCAGCAGCAAAGACACCAATGCAAATCTGCAAACAAATGTGAACTCTTATCCCATGTGTTCCCTCCGGGCACCACAAACTCGCGTCATACCATTAACCATTAACCAGTATCCTGTTAGCTGCAGATTAAATTCCTGCACGAGATTACATATTCTTAAAAAAAAAAAAAAAAAAAAAAAAATCTATGGTGTCCATCTTAGACATTTTCTAAAAGAAAAATTATTATTTGAATTATGAGTGTATATTACAGTATATATTTATAGTATGGCCAATTTAGCCAGCCACCAAATCTACTTATACGAACATGAAAGTTAAAGATGGCATAGATATTATTATTATTTAATAATCATGCTGAATAGTAAAATAATTTTACTTTTATGAATTTATTTCTTAGTTGGTCAAAACAAAATCTTCTTTCATTCTTATACATTTGCAAAAAAATTACTTATCATTTTAAAATTCAGAGTACATTATAAGAAAACTATCAATTACTGATGCTTTAAATAAATAAGAAACACATGATATTTCTCACTTACGAAACCCAAAAATTCCTTTAAGGGCCATGACATACGAGTGCTACTAACGCCGCGTTGATAGCGTTACGCTAACGCCGGAAAAAGTATATATCATACGTGGCGGCAAATGCGTCGCGTTGATACCGCCCGCTAACGCCGGGTACATGTCATACGTACAGTAGCGTTTTCCGGGCGCATTTGCCGTCGTGGCACTTATTTTATTTCCAAGATGGATACTATAGTTAGGTTGTGTCAGCTATTTGCACAGTTTGGATAATATCGAAGAGTAGGCCTATTATCGGAAGAATCCAAGACGATGGGGAACCATTATTATTTTAGTTTTCTTGCATATGCTCCTCAACTTTGATACAACATTGTGCCTTAGGTTTCCTGCTATAGCCACTCAACTTAACCACGTACAGAGAAGGAAAATTTTCAACTGTATAAATAAATTTTTCGATGTCAAACATCATCACTACAAAGGTCTTCCAGTTGTTTTGCCAGTAGTCGCGGGGAAAATGCGTCCCGCTGACCCTAGCGCTCGTATGACGGGGTCCCGGCGTTGCTAACGCGTCCGTCCGCGTTGGCAGCGCTCAGCGTCGGGCTAACGCGGACTCGCCGGCGTTATTAGCGTCCGTATGACATGCTCCATAAGAACCCCATTGCCGGGTTGGAGCGTTATCAACGCGACGCTATCAACGCGGCGTTAGTAGCGCTCGTATGATATAGCCCTAACAGTTACAAACGTAAACAAAGCCTATGTATGTTGTAGACCTACCTTCATTTACCTCATGTTAAAACAGTATGGATTTTAATACTTTTTAAAATTCCTCTCTTCAACACAAATAAGAAAATCGCATCCTAACATATTCTAACAAATTCCTAATGAAAATAATATACATTTACTGAATAATATAATCAATAATAGATACTTTTAAAATAATGATTTAACCACCAAATTATTTCATAATAAGGGCTTTACAAAACTGAGCATTTGATCCAACCAAGAAGTCCATAGTATCAAATCAATAATTTATTTTAGTGATTTTTAGTTTTCACAACCTATTACGAAAACTTTGATATCAATTCAGGTGGGCATTTTGCTATTAGGCATAAAATATTATTTATTTCGGAAAGAAAAAATACAACTTTATCGCATGGTTTTTTTTAATGTAACTAAAAAAATTATTTTACATTTTAGCGAATTTCCCATTTATCTATAGGGGATAGGCTATTACGGTAGGATCCATGGTAAAACGGACAGTGTTACTTTTCATTTTGAGGTCCCCAGAAACCGAAACACAATTATTTCATTTTTATATACATGTATATAAATATATATATATATATATATATATATATATATATATATATATATATATATATTTATTGGTTATGGGGAAAATATATCATTATTTAAATCAGAAATTCCATTGGAAATTTGGTGAGTAAGCAGGTAATCTGTGACGGGGTATTTTTTCTTTATATTAATTAACATTTGATGTACAAAGGAAGGGCAGGAAAATACGAGAACTATATAAACAGACAAATGGCCAGAGGAGGACTGGAGCTCGCTCTATTTCAACCTCTATTTGTCGAGGTGGTATTTTGCTCCGTGGGTGCAATCTTAACGCTTGCTATTGGATACAACACGTGTGGTTATATTAAGGGTGTTATTTTATCATAATTGCAATTAGCCTGTTACTGCATTTTTATTTAGAAAATGTTAATTTGTTTCCTCAAATTCAGCTGAATACTGTAAGCATTAATGTACAATTTAATAAAGTACGAATGTTAATTTTATGGAAATATATTCTAACGTTTTACAACTTTCTTTTCAGCTATTGAAAAAAATAATAAAAGTTTGATCCACATATTACAGTAGGTGAAAATATCCTTAGCATAGAAACTTGTTTACATTAGATTCAACAGCAGATGAAAGAGACACTTAATTCTATTTTAAATGTAACAAAAGCCTCTTAATATTATTGTTATTTAAATTAATGTAATAAATGAATACGTAGAATAACATAAGCTAATGCTATTCTAACTTTTATAACTTATAAAAATAAATATATCAATAAACAAAGGTTGCTATTAGGCTACTACGCAATGTATTAGTCCTCACCATGTTTTTTATTGATATTTAATTTACTGTTCAAACAATCGTATCAAACTCTTATGTTGTAGCAAGCCCCGAGTTTAATGGATAATTTTAAAGAATGAAAACCCTTTTCCCTGCCGGGATGGAACTTATTTTATTCAACAGCTTTATTCATAACAGTATTTGGAGCCCTTGTCAATCAGTTTTGAGACATTCAGAAAGATATGACATTTATAAAAAAAGTGTAATAACATGTATTTAATATATGAGTTATCTTTACGTTACAAAATTATTATTTGTTATCACAAAAATAAAATATAAGCAAAGTTAAAAGAGTAAAAACTGCAACAAAAATTAAATTTTTGATTTCTTTAGGTTGAGCTAACACGATGCGTAGGGTTTTCATTTATTAATTACTATAACAAATAAATTTTTAGGTTTTGCTGATATTGCAAGGTTTTATAACACTGCTCATGCCCGTACGAAGGACCGTTAGTTAGCTAGTTTTTAAAGACTTTTGTTTCTGTACTTATCTACTTTAAGTTCAGATAATTGTCAATTATAATTGTCGATTAATTATTGATTGAATTTAAAACATGTTTAAGAACATAATGTATACTTTAATTGTATTGAATGTATATTTATCATGATAATTTTTGTGCTTGGACATTTATAAATAAAGTTTATAAAAAGTTACATAGAATGTTGTAATTAAATACTTACATTACATCAATCAGTATTTTTCTATAAATTTATATTTGATTTAGGTTTAATATTATAAATTTGATTTCACCATAGAATGGTTAAAGAGCATAATTGATAGGTGAATTTAGGTTAATCTTTATTATCAGATTATTAAGGTTTTCTTGTAAGGATAAATTCAGAGAGATAATGAGAAAATGAGCACATGTGTCGCAGCAATACTATTTAATTTACTCTCTGCTTAGTGCTCAAAGCTTTCAGTGGATTATTTTATCTGTTGCAAGTAATTAAAGTTAGTTATATAAATTATTAGTTAATTCCTTCGATAAAACAAAAGCTGGTGCTCATATTTACCAGCTCAAATACACTGCATTAAATTATTAATAGCATTGCAATTTAATAAACACAAACTAATCAAGTAACAAACATGTCTAACATCTTTCATTCCAATTAGCTTGTTCTGATTAATTACTTGTTTAATAAGCTGTATATTTATGTTTTGTGTGTATTGTATTATTGTTTTGAAATATTTTTACCATCGTAGGAAGGCGAACAGACATCTCAACACTTTGATATTTTGAGATAAACAGATTAACAGAGTGAATGAATGATGTTTTGTAACTTGATAACGATAATAATCGTTCAATAATCACCTTAACGCATACATTCATAAAAGAGAAATAATATTAATGTAGTAACTGAGTTCAAATACTTACCACTTTTCATTATAAAGTTTGGATTATCAAAATTGAGCTTATTTGTTGTTTTAACGTTTCGGTATTCTTTTTAGTAAATGATTGCGTAAAAAATAACTAAATATATCATTTACGCTCTGCATTTTAGATATTGTGAACTTTATTCAATAAATTCTTGAGTGATACTCAAATGTAAGGGGAACATAATAAAAGATTTACACAATACAGTGGTTTTATTATTTTAAACATAGAAACATTTAAACTAATTGTAAACATTTGACCTTTTCCGTTCTTCCCTTGTAGACCAGACGAAGGTGAACGTGTTAAGAGCGCTTGGGCTGTTGACCACTCAACTGGTCGAATCTTCTTTGTTCAAACCACTTAGTAGCTGTCCATCTCCACCTCAGTTGAACACCTGTCTGACTCTAGATATTGTAAATTTCGCTTACAGATGAAAACATTGTAAAATTTCACTTATCTATCACTATTGTGTCTGTAAAACTCTTAATGTAGCTGTAATCAGGGAAAGTATATCACACATTAAAGGCTGCTAGTTTAAATTAAATTATAAGTTGTTGAATATTGTTTCTATTATGGCTATTATTTGGTCCGTGTTTTTTTGTTTGATTCGTTTCATTTTTTTTATTATTTACCCTCGTGATTATGTTAAAACATCAGTAAGGGAACATTGTTACTATTATATAATAAATAAACTGTCCAACTAGTGTTCATGTACGATTTTTTCAGTATGTATTAAATTTTTAATACAAATAACATATTTTTTCGGATCCTGTTACTAAAATTCTTTCCAATTAATTGTATAATTATAGATATACATATATTTTGAAACAGATTGATTGAAATTGTAAATATTTCAGCAAATGTGTTGCAACTGATATTGTGGTGCTTACACATGGAAATGAGTAGTTTGAAAATTGTATTCTTTTATTTTATAACCAAGCCAGATTTTACCTTGAACACTGATTAAGATAAAATAGTACCATTCCATCTCTTTTTATCTCACTAGTTCAGTTTTAATTAGAGACTCTGGGGAAAACTAACTAGAGCTTGATAATATTATCTGTCGTAAACACAGTCTTCGCTTATTTTATATTCTAAATCTCTTATCAATAAAGTTTATGCCTTTATAAATGTTAACATGAAATAGAATACTTAATATTATCTCAAAATATGTTTTAATGTAACATTAAAAAAAGTTAGCCAAATATGTAATGAAATTTGAAGTTATAGATACTGCACCGTAAATATTTAGGTTAAACTGATGTTACATTTTACAGAATATTTATTATAGCCCAACAAAATTATTATAGTTCGTCTTAAACAACTTAAATTTATTACAATGTATCGTTAAAATAGGTTGTTAAGACACCTAAGTAATTAGTAACAAAATTGTTTTTGGTCAAAACCATACCATGTAATAAAATTATTACAGAATTAAAAGTCTTAATCGAGTTTTAAAATTGAAATGAGTATTTAATTAGAAAAAATACAGTACCTAGTAAAGTACATTATTAACTAACAGTATATCAAAAATTAACAATTCATTGAGTTTTATTTAAACGATTTTAAGACGTAGCTAATTGCAAATTTCCTAGGACATAGGTCTAAATATGAACTTATAAATATGAACTTAATATGGACTTTTGTCATACTTCAACATGTTTCCCACTGATAACGTACCTGATACAAACTTTTCAAATGGTTATATATAAAATATTTTGTCGCACCATTTATCTACCTTTCTTTCGAGTACCACTCTGCAAATTGTTGAATGTCTTTTATAAAACTAAATCATGTACAACTATTCAAACCAGCTCACAAATAAAAAAATTAAAATATATTTCAGTATTGTTTTATGTTAAAATTGGTTTCTACATTATAACACTTTTATGTAAAATCAATATTAGAAGTTAAATACATTTATGGAATTGTTTAGTTTTGATAGTGCATATTGGATGCCAAAAAGTCTGATGATTCGTAATATATGATTTTATAGAAGACTATATATTAAAAGTATGAAACTAACTCGAATTTGATCACTTTACATTATATAAACACTGGTTTTAATATGTAGTCAATCCTTAAACTGTATATCATTAATATGAGGAAAGATTACAATAGAATTTAATTAGTAAAGTAGAGTTTATATTTAAAACTAATATAATTTTAAAACACGTTGAAGTAATCCTTTAAATACTCCCACATTAGATTAAAATATACTTAAACAAATTACTAGAAGTGATTTAATCACACACTGTCTAACTTAATCAATATTTATATATCATAAAATATATAACATAAAATATATATATATATATATATATATATATATATATATATATATATATATATATATATATATATATCTGATTGAAAGAAACATATAACGTGTTTCACGAAATCGATATTTCTCACTAAACTCGAGAATAGGTTAAGATAGTTTCTATCTACCTACGGGCTAACTGGAGCGTGTGACGTATTGAATATCAAAGCAGATCATCGGAGAGCCGATACTGCAGACACATTAATATCTGATAATAAATGGTGACCCGAATGTAGGAGGATATCACCTAGATATACGCTGAGTCAAGCGTTGAGGTTGGCCTGTACCGTAAAAATTGATTTATTGAGCACTGTGAAAAGAATCTTAAAATAAATTTATTTTATATCTTCGATTAAAAGGCCGCAGTACCCTCATTTGAATTGTTATTCCCATGAGACTAATATTAAATTTGAAACATCCGTCACATTCAGAAATAATATTGATCGAAAAATATCTATATGTCATTTTAAAGGAAATTTTAATATCTAGGATATTGTGAAATAAAAAAAAACGATTATAGAGCGATGTATATAATTAATCTAATGAAAACAGGTCCATCTAATCGCTAAAAAAGTTGAAAATACTTTGTTGTTTATTAAACAATCAATAAATAACATAAATTATTTTGTATAGTAGGCCTACCCCAGATAATTAAATTTCCTTTAAAATGACTTAAAGATAAATTTTTTCGACGAATCATGGCCTATAGGATTTAACATGAGTCTTATTGGAATAAAAATCCGAGGTGGAGTGTACTGCATGTACTGCACTTAATAAATCAAAAATATAAATAAAAAATGGACCACATTATGTTTATTTACTTTTATGAAATAATATTTTTTTACATAGGCCTACTGTATTAAAGAAACCCATCCTTAAAAAATAAAATGTAAGTTTAAATAGCATTTTAATGATCAAATAGTTTTGCCACAATTGTTTTCTTTATTAATTATATGACTTGGTATTTATTTGAAATTTCATTAATTTGAACGTAATAAATATTAATTTCTCCCTCTGAACGAACCTACTTACATTTTAAGCTCAGTCCTTGTTCTGAGAAGGATTTTAGTTCAACATCGCCAAGATAAATTATTTAATTTAAAAGCGTTTAAGAAGTTTAACGATAGTTAGACGATTTTAACTTTAACATTAAAAATCTTCTTATATTTGATAAATTATGCTCTTTTGTAATTTATTAATTGAATATACTACCATCTGAAGAAAGTGAATTTGTATCAATGTCATATGTTAAAATATGTTATGAAGAAGAGCTGAGACTACTCCGGTGGTATAAGATCGCCATGTACGTGTATATAGGCATGTAGGCCCAATTAGATGAAGTATAAAATATTAGCCTCCACGAATTTTGAAGTTAGTATCCAGTTCCTGAACCTGTTTTAACTCTTACCTCCTTGTTAGTTTGTTAACTGTTTTTAAGTTTAGTTTGTTCTAAAAAATGCATCCTCACAAGCCAGGTATAAGGTAGATAAAATAAATAAATCAATCAAGCTTAGCCCTTTAAATTATGTTTCTTAACCGGAATCGGAACTAATAATTGGCAAATATTTTGGTTTACGTATTTATTAATTGTAATTTCTTTCACCTATAATTTTTCATTTACTTGAACGTCATAGATGACTGAATGATACCCTGTTAATACCATGATACCATGTGCTTCAAGCAAATCTTGAAACACATGTTTGGCTTGATTATCACATGAAAATCAATGGAGTGAATATTTTTCAAATAACATTCGATAGAATCTCATGATCACATATATTGAGTTTCAAGCGATATTCTGGAGAGAAAAGATTGAGCCTTTTCTTGTCGATGAGTAATTGCTTGTATGGATGGATGGTTGCGGTGATTCTATCCATCAAACCTTTGAGTAATTATACCACGGACTTCTTCAGTTGAAAATAATCAATATGCGACCTAAGACGTATTACGGCACTTGCACTCATTACAGTTATAAAGTAACAAAATACTGCCAAATTAGACTTTAATGCATTCATTAAAACCATAGGGATTCCAATAGCTTAAAAATAGATGACGGCCATAAATATCACCACACTTATATTCGACTTAATTTTACAAATAAGGAATTTTGAAAATATTCTTAATCACTCGATGTTTTGTGTCATTTTATATGGACTGTCTACACTAGACATTTAATCATAACAAACAAAATTTACAGTACATTCCTTATTTAAAGAATTGATACAAAACATAAGTAGCATGCTGATATTGCCAAACAACGCTATTAATAGCTCACAAAATTACACCTCCATTTGAAGGCATAAATTAATGTATACATTTTTATTACGTTACTTTTTCTATCGGACAATTAAATCCTTCTACAGTTTTCAACTCATTTGATTTATATTCGTAGCAATAAATAGAGCTCGGCATGAATTTGTTTCTAAAGTATATGTAAACGGAAGGAGCCATTACATTTTGTTATTTCTCTTTTTTATGGCCATGGATAGCACGATTTTATATAATTACTGATAAAATAATTTGATGGTTGTAAAACATAGTAGTATTTAGAAATCATAGTGGTAAACGCATAATACGAGTAAAAATAAAAAACAATCAAACTACTGAAATGTCAAACGCAATCTTACTAATGCAGCGTATTGCGTTCCACTGGTCTTCTAGTCAAAAACTTTATACACAAATACCCAAAAGGAACCAACATAGGCCTACCCTCAAATACTTTTGCGTTTCCTAAGTTAAATAAATCTATTAATAAATAACTGTACGTATATTGTAACACACCTAGTGTTTTACAAATAGTAAACATTCGGTTGAAATCGGAATGCCCCAGTTGAATGTACGCAAGTAATAAAAAAGTGGATCTCACATTAAAAAAGTTTTTCAACAATAGAATAATTAATTGGTATTATAATGGGTGATATTCAAATTTTGGGTTTCATGTTGCAAGAAAATACAACCAAATTAATGATCGGAAGGACATCTGTTAGAGGACGAAAAATAAAATGTTTAATATAATTTAATAATATAAATACATCAATGTAAGAATTTAGAGTGTTGATATCTTTTTACTTGTAATAAAAAAAAATTCAAAATAAAGACAATTTTTATTTTAGATGTAAGTGATTTTTAAATTGTTGTAGTTTTTTAACTATGAAACAGACAGAACAAATAATTCCACAACAGAAAGTACTTAATTAAAAGTTATGACTGTAATTACCTTGAAACAAAATACTTGAAACTATTAGCTAGGTAAATTAGTTTGTTAAATTAAATTGTTATTGAAAGTTGATTTTATCAGAGATCGATTGATGACCAGGTGCCAGTGCCGGAGAACCTCGCCCCGTTGGAGAGAAGTGCCGGTATATACAGTATACAGGCATCGTGTGGGTCCGATGATCAAAGCGGACTCCATTCAACAGTTTACTGCCATAGTTCGCCGACTAAACTGTTAGCACAAACACTTTCATTTCAATTGAAACCATTAGGGTCTTCAAACACAAAATACAACATGTTGTTTCAATCTCCTACATTAGAAATAAAGGAAAATTCTTCATAATCTTTTATTTGATATATTAATTGCATAAGAATTTTTGAAGTATAGAAAAACATATATTCGATTGACCTCCATTTTAATAAAGGTAAACATGAATTTGTATATGAAATTAGGTCTTAAAAAAGAGAGTTATGTACCACCTTTCCGAATCATGACATTTGCCGTTTTAAAGATTTCCCGTTTTCATTGAAAATCAGTTTTAGAAAGACAGACAAAAACTAAGGGGGTAGGACATTATTCGAAAATTCATTTTGGTTTGACAGAAGAAATAACATAGCAGAGTTTCTTTACACACTGCAGACATTCTTGCATTTCAATAATGCTAATAATAAGTGTAAATAGTATTCATATGCGAGTATAATTGCATGGATAAAATGTGCCAGAACGCTATTGATTTATAAAACCTCATTACTTATCCTTGAGCGACATTTTTCATTTTTGTGTGACAATAAATTAGATAAATTGCGGTCCGGCAGAACAGTTTCGGTTGTTTGTCCGAGTGCGGGGGACACAACGTGAACATTTATGTGACTGATGACTGTAGTTGACACAAATCACGATGCGCTAGACACACAACCGCTCAACGGGACAACATCGCTACGTGTTTCCAGCTAAGCTGGGCGTGGATATATTAATATTTTAGTATATACCTCCCCAAATAGAGAGAATAAGAAATTTCAATCTTAACATTATCAATTTAGAAATTATAGTATAGTGTTACTCAAGGTAAGTTAAAAATAGTAAAATTTTTAATTGTGATTGAAAGTTATTTTATATAATGGAAAGAAATTCCAATATACAATTTTGTTTAAAGTTAAGACAACTATAAAATGAAACAAATATATAAGCAGTAGTGTTGGTTTGTTACTACTGTCTCAGTTCAATGACCTCTGAGCGACGACACGAGGGGCATCATCGGCGACGACATCACTGACGTCATAAAGGTCAAGGTAATAGCAAATATTAAATTTTTAGCACTCTTGCAGTTTCTCAAATTTTACCAGAAAATTCCCTCAAGTCCCCAAAGTCGCAATTAAATCGGAAAAAAAGTCTTTACAACAAACAAAAAAACAGTTTTGGACTTGAGGGCATTAAGCAAAAACTTGGAACAAAATTGAAAAAAAATAATACCGGGTGTTTCAAAATGAAAGAGCAGATTTCATATATGTATTACTCTAAACCCATTAATCTAGGACGTATGATTTATATGGCATTGGATAGAGCAAACAATGAAGTTTCATTGTTGTATCAGCTGATAGGTTGTTATTATTTCCCAATGCGAAATCGTGTTAATTTTCATTACATTCTTGTAATTTAAGAAATGGCAACTCTGCAAGAAAAAATATTTTGTGTTTTGGAATTTGCTAAATGTGAATCAATAATTCAAGTGCAACGAAATTTTCGTCGAACATTTAATAGGCAACCACCTCGGCACAAACAAATTTATGAATGGCACAGGAAGTTCGTGGAAACTGGTAGTGTGTGCAAGAAAACCAGCACTGGACGACCTCGGACTTCTGACGAAAACGTTCAACGGATTCAAGATTCTTTTACTCGAAGTCCCAAGAAATCGACATCCCAAGCAGGTATTGAACTTGGCATTCCTAAGACAACCGTATGGCGTGTTCTAAAAAAGAGATTACATTTCAAACCATACAAAATTCAGTTATTGCATGCACTTCATCCTAATGACTACAACAAAAGGTATGAGTTTTGCAGTGATATGCTGATGGATATGGCGGAAGAAGGTTTCTCTGATCGTTTAATTTTTTCTGATGAAGCCACATTTCACATTTCCGGTAAAGTTAATCGTCATAATGTACGAATTTGGGGATCCGAGAACCCCGGTATAGTTGTTCAACATGAGAGAGATTCGCCAAAATTGAATGTTTTCTGCGCCATATCTTCTGACAAAGTGTACGGCCCTTTCTTTTTCGCAGAAAAAACGGTGACAGGAATAACATACCTTGACACTCTAGAGCAATGGCTGTTCCCTCAATTACTAGAGGACTCAGGAAATTTTATTTTTATGCAAGATGGTGCGCCTGCACACTTCCATGAACTAGTTCGAACATTCCTCAACAACACGATTCCAAATCGATGGATAGGGAGAGGAGGGGAAGAAGATCTCATTTTTCGACGTTGGCCTCCCAGATCGCCAGACCTCACTCCATGCGACTTTTATCTTTGGGGCTACATAAAAGACAGGGTTTATGTCCCACCATTGCCTGCTTCGCTTCAAGAACTCAGAGTACGCATAACAGAAGCTGTTGAATCAATTACTCCAGACTCTTTGGCCAATGTATGGCGAGAAATCGACTACCGATTTGATGTATGTCGTGCTACACATGGGGCGCATGTCGAATGCATTCAACCTCAGTAAAATAAACTTTAGATGTTCCTTTTATCGTTTGTATTTTTAAATGTAAATAATTCAATAAAGATTGTCTGTTATAAGAATATGAAATGTGCTCTTTCATTTTGAAACGCCCTGTATAATGTCATTCATTATTTTTTATTCCTGTAAAAAACATGCAAGGGAGTTGAAAAGTATTTGATTTATTCAACCCCCCCCCCAAAAAAAGGAAAAAAAACATACCTTAAACCAAGTAGCGGAGTGTCGTGCCACTGTCGCAACTATGAGCCGCATCCCGACTAATACGCTCATCCTCTGCATTTCATCTCCAGAAATTCAAACATTTCAGTCAATTAGGTGTATCTTTTCAGTTTCCCTGTTACTTTCTGGACTTAACAATTTATAGTCAGGTTTTATTGGATGAACGGATCAAAGACGAGTGAAATTCTTATATATGACTGTTGGTCGCTCAGTGTAGTGACAAATCCCGATTTCATTGACCGACGATTATACGTTCGTAAGAAGCCTCAGATCGACTTCAAACGTTCACAGTAAATTTTAAGCGTAATTTGTAAGGTCAAGTGCGTATCTGAAGTTATTATGTTAAGTAGTAAAGTAATGAGACGTAATTTAATTTCTTATAAGAAATTGAGGTTATGTTAAATGGTGCTTGAGTTGTTTGTTGTCAGACATAGAGAAAGTAGGAGTTATGGAAACTATTTTCTGCCTGATGTACTGTAACTGCACTAAATATAATACAATTTGTTATTTATGAAATATTTTAAAATAGGTTATGAATACTAGAACGATATATTTTGTACTAACAAACAATAATAAAAAGAAAATATTTACAAAAATTTAACTTTTTTAGTTTTAACAAATTTTAATAATGTGTAAAAAGAACCTACTGGTAATAAAATATCTTGAATGAAAAAAAAAACTTAAAACTTTTTTATGTGGTTAATATATAATGTGATAGATTATTTATTATTTTTTTTATGGCGGGGAACTAGGATTACCTGTTTTATGTTGCCGTTCATCCCCATACGGGTGGAACAAGCGTACTCCTATAGTTCCTAACAAACCTCAGTTAATCTCTGACACTGCTACCCTGCTTACTTACATGTTAGTGAAACCTTTGTTAGATAATTTGTGCAGGGCTAAATCTGTGTTGACCACGATTTAACGAAGATAGAAAGATTTTATCAGGCTCTCTTTAGTCAAAGCGATCAACATGATGTTTCCTAGGTTACTAGACATGAATGAATTAATTAAAATTAGCTAATAAAAAATCACATGATTTATTCCTCGAAGTTTTTGCTCGAAGTCCCCAAAAGTAACTGAAAAACAAGAAAGATTGCTTCAAATTTTTCTGTGATTTTGAGGGCTTGTGAACATTTTGGGATAAAAGCTGAGAAACTGCAAAATTGTCAAAGATTTTACATTTGCTGTGGCCTTGATATTTATGACGTCATTTATACCGTCATCACCGAAGTCGTCCTTTTGATATAGTCATATAATGTAATTACCTTCGAAGAAAAAGTCAGAATCGCCAGTAAACATTTACTGGTGTTAAATGATACAAAATTTACAAATTTAGAATCCTGTAATTTATTACTAATTTTTTAATATTTTTTTTGAAATAGTGAGTTGACCTTTTCTCAACTTTGGAATATAATGGATTAAAAGTTCAATGTTACTTTATAAACCCCTGAGGAATAAATTATAGACAATTAGAAAATACTAAATTTTTATTGGTCCATTCATTTATACAAATATATAACAACAGTTAGTGTGAAAATAGTATATAGACCAACTTAGAAACATTTTTAATGTGAAAAAATAAGGATACATAAAGTTGACTTTAGATTGCCTCAAAAATTTTCAAAATAAATTTTGCTAAGAATTAGTTGCTTAATAGATCAAAAATAAAAAATCATGGTATTTACTTACATCCTTAATCCAATATACAAATATATTAATTATGAACATCAAACAAAATATTCCAAGTAGGCTACATTAGATTCTTAAATTTATCTGTACTAATAAAATCAATGAAGTAATTGCTAATATCACATTCAAAATTATAGCTGTGGTGAAGGTTATAATGATTTAAGACTATGTATCAAAATAGTATTTTCGTTAGGACTACATAGCGCTTTGAGAACCATAAAAATATTTCGCTAGAGTAATAACGTCAACACCAACAACATGTACATTGAAAACGGTTTATAGTAAAATATGTATAAGAATATTGACGATATATTGCGAATAACAACAACACGTATTACGAAAATCTCAGTTTGACCGGGAATGGTCATTTTCAATACCGCTTATAGACTAAGCATAAATTCCCCAGACATATTCTACAATAACAATGTAACAAAAGCAGGAAAAAGGTATGAGAGTTTCGACATAATATCAGAGTAGAAACATACTCAACATTTTATATGGAATTATAAATGTGGTTGAATTACATTGACATAATTTTCAAAGAGTCTAAGAATAAACCATTTAATTGTTATCGTAGGAAATTTATATAAAGTAAGGAAGATGGTTTCACTATACATGACTTTAATGGAGTATGCTACATATATTGTGACTCGTTTTTATGCAAATCAAGTTTGAAACTCAATTAATTAAATTTCATTTAATTTGATATACTATTATATTTTAATGACACGAAATTAATTAGATGGCAAAATTCCACGTAGCAGTGGAAAAAATAGACCTATATCGTGAGCGGTAACTATCAACAATGGTCAAAGAGGAATAAAGTAGTGAAGCTCAATCTCAGCTAAATCTATTATTATTATTAGTTTAAGATGATCCAATATTATTGATTTGATTGGCTCATTATCATGTAATACACCGACATACATGTAATACATGTATCCAATTTAGTTATATAGTTTAACAAATTCATAGAATTTCATAATGGATTATTAAAATAATATAGATGAGCAGTGGGATTATTTTGATTTTCTTTGGCAACATGCTAATTTGGGTATTCTCGTTTAAAAAAGTTTCTTCCTTGTTTTTGGTTTGTCGTTCCATTCTTTACAACAAAAAATGTAGATTTGGTTTTAGTGATTTCTGTGAGTCTCATATTTTATATATTTAATTTAGAAAATGTTACATCCACAGACACACTTTAAACATTACAAAGAGAAATATTTAAGTTCGTATAAAGTTGGTTCGTGTTGTACGTGTAATGCCGCAGACACCATGCAATAAATAATAAAACTCGTTTCACATAAATAAAGCAGCACATCTCTGTAAAGTATTATGTATCACCATTTAACAAAATGTTTATTTATTCTAATATTTCGTTTTAAATAGCGGAATATTGTTGAGGCTAAAAGTTGAATTTATGAAAATAAACATGTTTTGAGATTACGAAAAGTGGCCTCAAATAATTTAATATATATTACTAGTCAGTTTACTAGGAGTAAATCGAAGATGAAAACATGTTTGTATAGAATTACATGTAATAAAATAAACATTTCCAAATAATATAACTAATTAAAATATATATGATAAACGAAGAAGATCGGGCAGATATGTAGAACGATCTAAAATTTACTACATTTACAACACGCATTACTACATTTACACAGGCTTAAAGTTATATAGAAGACCATCTTAGATTTGACATATAAGTTATAGAGCTATATGAGGGTGTCAAATGGGGGTTCAGCATTTTTTCTATTTTATTTTTAAATGACTAAGTTGAGTTGCAAATCTTACAAAAACTCAAAAAAAGAAAACCAAACAAACAATTAACTTTGTATTTCCAACACTTAAATTATCTTAAATTGGCACAAAGAAAAGTAAAAAAGAAACTGATCCGATAAATCGAAATGTGATCTGATACGATACATCGATTAATTTTTATTCGATACTACTATTCATATAGTGAGCTTGAAATACTATCAAATTTAAAGAAATATCGATACGATCGATATTTCGCATTGGATCAAATATCGATATAATGTATCGGATCAAATTTTCTTTTTGATTTTTTTATGCAACCACTAAAGATAATTTAACGGTTGCAAATACAAAATTGTTAATTTTTTGGAGCTTTTGCACTAGTTGTGACTCAAAACTTTGTAATTTAGAAAACTAAATGGAAAAAAAATAAAGATTATTTGAAACCCCGTATAAGCACATATATGAAAATCTAAGATGGCCTCCTATCTAAGTTCAAGCCTTTGTCCATGTAACATTTTTTCCAAATTTTAAATATCAATAATCAAAACCAGAATCCTTACAATTATTGCCACATACCTGCCAGACTATTGATCAATATTGCATATTACACAACATGTAACATAAACATAAGCAACAAAACAAGTTTTCTAAACCCCGTCAGACTTCTACTTCCAAGATCAAAAGGGGTGGGGGGGTCAACAAATATTTTTAATAAATAATAGTTGTGTACTGTAATTGTAATATTGTTTAAATAAACTAATTTAAAAACAGGTAAGTGGTCAACATTTACAAAGTACAGTTTAAATTGAACGATTGAAAATTTATAAAAAATTCTGTTTTAGAATCAGCTTTACTTGTATCATTACACTAGTATATTCTAGGATGTTAAATAAATAATAAAATTGTTTAACAGAATTTACTTACTAATGTGCTATATCTTTTACAGTCAGTAGGCAAAATAGACAGTAAAAGTTAATATTTTTAGTAAAATAATTGTTTTTCCATTGCTAAAAGTAATGACCTACGATTTTACATACCTTAATTTTGCAGATCAGTGCTAAATCTCGTACAATACTCAGACACTGGTTAAGACCCAGTATTTTATACGACTCACATTTACTTGCTTCAAGAACCATACGATCAGGAAAAACTAGCTTTCGCGTATTACTATACTCTTTTAATCTAATATGAATAAATAAATTTCTAATCATGCAATTCATTTCCTTACCAAATGCATGATCACTGATAATAATGTACTTAAGAGTTACATTTGCATATCAAAATTTGTCTTTTATAATCAAAGGCATTTGCCTACAGACTAACATATCTGTAATATACCCCCATAAACCTAAGTGATACTTAATCAATTTTAACTTCACTAAAAATGTATTTTGTTGAGAATACTGTCAGACGCCTGCATCCTACAATACCAAATTTGCACTTCAATACATCAATAGGTACAAACAACATATAGCAGTTATAGCATGATTTATATCTACCTCACAGAAGAAGCTGTTTCGTAGCACTTATCTCACTAGGGGCCAGCCCTGATTGTCGTGAACAAGTTACAACTTTTATTCGTCTAATATACAAGAAAAGTCATTTTAACAATGTCCTTAAACTTAAGAAACAGTTAAGTTTACACCTGTTCTAAAGATATATTGCATGGACGTGAATCCTTAACAATCCTTTATATCCGTTACAAAAAGGAAAATGCTTATAGTAAATTATTTCTTCACACAGGATACATAGTAAGTCTCGCTACTATTTCACATCAATGCATTCACGTGCAAAATACATGTAAAAAACTTAAAGGATCTTAATTAAATTTAATGAAATCTTTGTCATTTTATGTTTTCATAATTATTTTAAACATTTATGGTATTATTTGAAGATTTTCAGCCATATGAGAAAATCTCAGTTCAAAGCCGTATGCATCACTGCAGGCATTATTTTATGATAATTTGACTGTAATAAAGAAGGATTTGTTTAGTTTAGTAAATGAATTCTAGATGTTCTTTGAATAAAATGAAGAGACAATGCAAAAGAAAGAAAGAGTAACTACCTGATCAAAGAACACGTGATGTTTAAGTCTTTTTCGAAGAATCACTTAATTCCAATGTTAGCTCCATGAACAATTTTCTATTTTAGATTATTAAGAGATATAAAAAATTATTAAACTCAAATTCTTATAGTTCCCAGATTGCATGCATTTTGTTTTAGTGAATCGTCATAATCAAGGATTTCATCTCAAGACCAACCATTTGTAAAACATATTAATACAAAATGTGTACAAAAACAATACTCTTAGGGTCACTTTCTCCAAGTCTGTTTAAACCTAAAATAAAGTTTAAATCATAGTAGACCATGGGTTTACAATAGCTGTATGTTTATTTAGATTTAAGAAAATTATGATTTGACAAATTATACAACTAGATATGTGCCTCGAATTTCCTTTAAAACGCATTTTACGTATTGTCCATAAATTTTTAAGGGTGTAAGATTTTATTTCTTTATAAAGAATTACCTAAGACTTATCAGTATAAAAAAAGGATAATTTTCCATGGATTTATTCATTGTCAAAATATAAAGTAACACATATCTATGTTTTATGATCCATGTAATGTAAAGAACAGAGTTTATTTGATGTAATCTTAAATGTTAAGAACACCAATTTTACAATTGAACAGCATTTATGAATTGACAGATACGGGTGTTAGGGGTTCCAAGGTCTAAGATGGTTAGTTTCAAGGTGGAGATGAAGGATGAAACGGCCACCAGGGTTTGTAGGTCTGCTAGGCTTAGAACTGTGACGACTCGCGAGGCTGGTACACACGGGGCCTCGCCTTGGGCACCGTGTAGCTCTGTGGGCTACACCCGTTGGACGCGTTGGTTCCGAGGTACAGTCAGGTGCAGGGTGGAAGTGACGGGCGGAGGGGCCACCGGGGGTCGTATGTCTGCTAGGCGTAGAACTGTGACGACTCGCGAGGCTGGTACACACGGGGCCTCGCCTTGGGCACCGTGTAGCTCTGTGGGCTACACCCGTTGGACGCGTTGGTTCCGAGGTACAGTCAGGTGCAGGGTGGAAGTGACGGGCGGAGGGGCCACCGGGGGTCGTATGTCTGCTAGGCGTAGAACTGTGACGACTCGCGAGGCTGGTGCACACGGGGCCGCACCTTGGGCACCGTGTAGCGAGGGTGGAACGCGCCAAGAGCCGCCTCGTTGGTGGACGACGGCCGCCGGTGGTCCACGTTGGGGTTGTGGCCCAGGAAGCGGAAGTGGGAGGCAAGCTTGTCCCGCTGGGAGCCCTTTCGGAACCACGCGACACATGAGGTGGTCTGCAGCGACTGTCGGTTGAGGAACCAGTAGACGATGGGGTTGATGGCGGAGTGGGTGTGGCCCAGGAGGAGGCAGAAAGGCAGGAGGCTCTGGATCAGCGCGGCATCGGACGACGGCGACACCGAGTAGATCCTGCAAACGACGCCGTCAAGGGTGAATCATACCTATCAATGTAATTTTTGCATACACTCAGGTTTCGTTACACGGCAATTAATATTACAATCTACCACAGGATGGTCTCTGGAAGGAGAGAGTGAAATTTTCTGTACATTCGTAACGGTTTTTATTTTTGTGTCTTTATCATTATAATGAAATTTTAAAGGGTTGATAGGACAATTATGTACTATTTTTTCTCGTTAAGATAGTGGCACAAAGATGAATCTTACAGAATATTGTGTAACTCAACACCAAGATTCAGATTTATGACTAATCAATTCTTAATAAAGCTAAACTATAGATGGAAAATGTTTTTTTTTATTTATCTCAAACTTAAACTCACTTTTTAAATAATAATTAAAAAAAAACATTCAGAGTTAATAGACCGGATTTAGAGACCAATACAGCAATGTCGTTGGTTCAAATCCACGTTCTGCCAGGAAGTTTCTATCAGGACCATCAGCTGAACTGTAGCAGCTCGCCTCCACCTTGTTAAATCCAAAGCACGCTCAGACCAATAGTGTATGTAGACTGGACAACGAAAGGCAACAAGAGGGTTGTCAGCCTCTAGAAAAACTATTTCCATAACACAACTTGCTTGGTGGTACAGTCGTAGGTTACACACTACCGACCTGAGTGTGACGTAGGGCAGCCAGCAGGTGGCGAACACGACCACCAGCGCCACCAGCATCTGCGCGAGTCGCCGGCGGCTGTGGAGCGACTGCCGGCTGGCCTGCTTGGTCAGTGGGGGTCTCCTGGGGCTGCGGGCCGCCCGCGCCTGCTTGGGCGAGCGGGGCAGCTTCTTGCGACGCGGGTCGGCCTGCGCCTGTCTCCCGGCCTGCAGCGCGCCTCCGCGCCGGTGCTCCGCGATGTCGCTGCGGATCTTAGCCCCGTTCTTAGCGTCATCCGAGTCCTCCTGGTCATGTTTGTAGTGGATCACCTGGAAGAGAGCGTTAACGTTTCAATTTATTTTGATTTGTTACGCTATTACAATATATATAACAGCAGTAAGTTTTACACAAATCCAATTGCTAAAAAACCTTGTCAACATAATTTTTAATATTTATGGCACGAAGGGAAAGAAGTAATAAAATGGTTTTACATTTAAACTTCACATATGAATTACTCCAAAAACTCTTTCGAAATAGTGCAATTTGGAACAGTGCTAGAGCTCTATAAAATGTTCTCATAACCAAGAAATTTTGAACAAATCGATTGATTAGTTAGACATATCATGCGTTAGAAAGAAAAACTTGGCATATGTTTCCAATGACCTTGGAGGGCATGTCGTTCTGGACGGAGGCAATGATGATGACCTCCTTGGGCCGACAGAGGGTGGGCATGGGCAGGGGGATGTCGCCGTTGGCCACGGCCGCGGACAGAGAGGCGGCGTACAGCTTGTGGCCCACGCTGTGGTGACACGCCGCCACCGTCAGCCCCGGCAGCAGGTACACCAGGGTCACGTGACTCAGCACGAACGCCGTCCACAGCGACGGGTCGTCCCACGTCTCCTCGCAGGGACCGGGGTCGCCGGCGGAGATGGTGCGGCTGCAACATCGGCCAATCTTTGTTTCGAGAAAATATATACCAGAAATCATAAACGCTTTATACATGGACTTCGAGAACAGTTATATAATCATACAAAATACAAATTTAGATAAGATCATAAGACAATTTTATGCGGACCTGGGTTTAATCTTAAGGAGGATTGTTCTGGGATTTATACCTGGGATCATTGATTTTTGTCTGGTTTTGTATGGGTGGGATCTTTTTTTGTTGGTATTTCGAGTGTATCCACATCCAGAATTACTTCTTTAATATATATAACTGTGACAGTTTTGATCTTTAGCTCCTTTCAGGCAGGCCAACAGCTATCACATATAACTAGCTCGGTGATGATTCTAACTGCTAACTTCTGTTTGGTCAACATCATTTTAAGTTAGATCCAGATGCGCCACCCCATACGAGGATCCCGTATCTGAGTTTCTAGAAGAGTATTCTAATTTGTGGAGACAGGGTTGTTAGAGGGCGGTGGGAGGTGGTGTTAATGGAGAAACAGGAGACAATATGTAAAGTACAGCACCTCTCAGTTGCAATAGCACTGAAAAAAATCAACAGTGCAGTATGTAAGTACTTTAATGAGATTACAAGTGGAAACATTAGATCCACAGACTAGCCACAGAACAATATTTGTCTCAATTAACTTCGTGGTGGTACAGTCGTAGAGCACAGACTTTTGTCTAATATATTGTGTAAATTGAGGATTTAAAATGGATCACATGTTTCAACATAGTCTGACTGATAGTCATCCAAATTATAATATTTCTGTAGAACAGTAATGATTTGAATAATATTAATGAAATAAATATTATCGTGGTAAATTAAATAACAAAATAAGTGTTAAAATGATATGGTAATCAGGAAACTTACCTGTAAAGAATAGGAGAACATACTGCGAGGGAGACGGCCCAGACGATCCCGATCATAAGAAAGGACAAGTGACGTCGCTCCCTGAACCTGGTGAGAACCCGGGGATGCTGGATAGATGTGTACCGGTCCAGCGACAACATCATGAGAGACCATGTGCTGGCGGCTACTGGAACACCCTGCACAACAAGATGATAAAATAACATACCTTTGCAATTCCGTAACCCATCAGGAACTGAGAGAGATAAAAATGTATTCCCATGGACAATCCAATCCTTAGATTTTGGTCCAATCAAGATATTCATATATCGTCATAGTTACCTACAAAGGGGGTAAACAAATCCAGGTAATGTCGCTCTCAGAATTTCTGAATGCCTGTACAAACCAGCCAAGATCTAAATTTCCAGCAAAAGAAACCCCCCACCATCATAGTCGACAGTCATAGTAATTTCTTGAGCAATTCTTTTATATATTCTAACCATCTAGAAGGATAAAATCTTTTGTCACACCTTAAGTTGAAGAAACCGCAGCATGTTTCAGGATAGAAACCTTACAAGCTTGGTGGTGGCGATGGGTGAACCTTGGGTTATGAATTGTCCATGAGTATGGGAAAAATAGATTTGTATCTGTGTAATATCCGAAAGGGTTAGGATACTTTATTAAGAGATTTGTCTTATCTGGAAGGTGGATTGTAATCAGATCAAAAATATACCGCAATAAGGAGGTGGTTGTATCATACTCTCTTCGTGTACACATGTTTCAATAAAGGAGGTATAAGATTTGATCACTTTTGCTGATGGAGCATTTTTTCAGACACTAATATTGAAACAATAATTCAAAGTGAGAAATCTTGGAACACGATTCCTCTCTTCAACATTTGCACGGCATTTTCGGTGGAGTGTGATAAGGGGTAGTTTGATATCAAATAAAAAGATAAAAACAAAGCAATTAAAGCTGTAGATATTATATTTTTTAGGTTAATCGACCTGTTAAGATTTAAAATTGTAAATCTTAAGATATAAATTTAAGATATAAAAATAAATAATGTGTTCTGCAGTCTCAATGTGTCGATGAATCCTTGCATCGAGTCGGTATAGTACAATACCGACTCGATGTAAGGAGTTTGAGATACGCAATTAAATGTTTACCATCGTTAGTCCTGCAACATTTAATGTGAAATAATTGGAAAAAACGGATAGTGATAGTTTATTACGCAGTTATTGTTTTAAGAAAATTTAGCTATTAGTGTATATATCTAAATCTAAAAGAAAGAACAAAAAAAAAACAGCCATACTGCAGTATTAAAGTTTTGGCACTACGTAGTACTAATAAAGAACATACATTTCCAAAGTAGACAATCAAAGAGTCTTTAAGCTCAATTCGGAAAGTTTAAATTGCTTTAGTTGTAATGACTCTTAAAGGGTTTAATGAAATATATATATTACTTTTTACTATACTGACGATAGCTTTTTGTAGTGTGTTTTAGTCACACAATTAAACTTATTTCAATCAGCAGATTTATGAAGGATATTTCAACAATGGATTAGTTGAAGTTGAATACTAACATAGTTGAAGTTGATATTTAACAAATCCCTTTTACATTTTTTATTCAGGATTAGGATTCCACAAGAGATAAGACACTTAGAAGTATCACTGGCGGTTTTCAAACGTTATGTCGCCAACTGGCAGATGGGGATAGGCCTGAAGTGTACTGGAGCTCTCATCAGTTCTGAAGCTCCTGAAATACACTCACTACTGACATGTGGAGCACGATACTGACATAAAAAACACTAACTCATTACTGACAGTGGGGTCGTTCAAAAGTGATTAAAGGTGTATCTTTTCACTATTTTTTTCTTGTTGGTTTAGTTAGTATTTTAATAGTTCCCCCCGTAATTTGGTATCTAGTCTATTTATTTTAAAGTTGTAGTGTAACAATTAATAAGTAGCTTTAACAAAATTTGGTTTAACATAAATTTCGAAAAAATACGGTATGGTATTCTGATAATATTTTGTATAAATTACGTAATCAAGTTACGACATAAGTTAAGAACCCGTCCCACGCACAGGTCCATGTGGGACGAGTATAAGTTGAAATGTACATATGTTTTGAAATTTTTGAATTAAATTTATCTTATTTTATTTTCATGATGTTAGCCAACCGAATCACTTTATAGTTAATACTAAATGGTTTAAATACCTTACTGTCAAGTGATCCAATAGTAGTTGAAACACTACTGCAGTTTCAATCCATCAAAGGGATCTTCATCAGGTGTGCAGGTTGTCAAGGTTTCATTCAGCTGAACTCGTCAAGTTATAAAAAAACACATACGAATAAACAAATAAATAAATATACACGATGACACGGACACATACGGAAACACAAACAGTTCATTTTTCACACCGGTACCGGCGACGACGGAATGCGCGGCGCGTGCCAAGGGTTGGTCTAGACTGGCGTTATCTCTGTACGCACATCCGTTACACAGACCTTACAGTAACCAGATCCAACTCAAAGTTTCAATTTAAAATATATAGAAAACCCACTGCAACCAGCCAAACCATCCACAGCACGTCACACCACCCAATGAACCAGAAATTAGCCGCCTACCATAGTTTTGTCCACAGACTATTATCAGTTCCCCTCAGCTCTGACGATTACAAAGAAGAATTAAACACTATCAAATTTATTGCAATCTCAAACGGATACAATAGTAACATGGTCGATCGGCTAGTACACAAACATCTGAACTCAAATAAAAACAATAAATCTCGTTCACAAGAACAACAGTATATCTCCATAGAATATGGCACTGTACTCAATCACACAGTAAAACGTCAACTAGCAAAGAACAATATCACAACATCATTTAAAACATCTGACAAATTGGGTAATATTTTAAAAGATAAAATAAGCCATCCTTCCAAATCACACAATATGAACAGAACAGGTATTTATAAATTAAATTGCAACGATTGTCCTAGTTTTTATATAGGTCAAACAGCCAGATCTTTTAACATTAGGTTTAAGGAGCATTTGCCAGGGAAACGCAACACCAAGTCGACATCATCATATGCCAACCATTTAATAGATAACAAACACAATTATTCTAAAATTGAAGATAATCTTGAAATTCTCCACACTTGTAAAAAAGGCCGATTCATGGATACTATTGAGGAATACGAAATTTACAGTGCCGTCAAGAAAGAGCCACAAAATGTCCTCAACGAACAGAGGGGATTTAAATCCAACATAATATATGAATCGGCAATAAAATTAACTGAATGGTCTGCCCAACAATGGTCAACAGTTGATAAGGAAGGGGGAGGGGGACAACGGATGTGCGTACAGAGATAACGCCAGTCTAGACCAACCCTTGGCACGCGCCGCGCATTCCGTCGTCGCCGGTACCGGTGTGAAAAATGAACTGTTTGTGTTTCCGTATGTGTCCGTGTCATCGTGTATATTTATTTATTTGTTTATTCGTATGTGTTTTTTTATAACTTGACGAGTTCAGCTGAATGAAACCTTGACAACCTGCACACCTGATGAAGATCCCTTTGATGGATTGAAACTGCAGTAGTGTTTCAACTACTATTGGATCACTTGACAGTAAGGTATTTAAACCATTTAGTATTATTTTATTTGATTTTGATTTGAATATAGACTTGAATATACCTACATATATATGTAAATATGTAGATTAAGTTCGAGTAACCTTTTGTCCAAGGTCTAGTGTTATATAATCCAGGTCTCACAAGTATATACAGTATGTGACATGAAATATATTTGACTTCCATCAACTAAAAAAGTTTGCAGTTAGGTCCAATGTGGTTAATATCACAAACATAAAACAGTAAATATCTGCCATCGATGAAAAATTATTACGACCTCAGTCCAAAAAACGTGTGGTTTGAGATAATTGACTTTGAATATTAAACTTATGTTTTATAGCCTTTTACCAAATTTCACTCAAATTTTACTCTTTGAATTCTTATACTACGAAAGATAAAGATACTATTATCTTACTATACTTACTATTGTAAGTATTATTATTAGATATTATTATACTATTGGATAAAGAATATAATCTT
This sequence comes from Neoaliturus tenellus, assembly GCA_030545055.2. Classification (NCBI taxonomy): domain Eukaryota; kingdom Metazoa; phylum Arthropoda; class Insecta; order Hemiptera; family Cicadellidae; genus Neoaliturus; species Neoaliturus tenellus. The sequence continues at coordinate 67,053,804 of CM061533.1, read as the reverse complement.
TGATTGTTTATATGTCCTTTCCATCAAAAGTTATTGAACAAAATATGAAGCAGAGTCAGAGGTCGTTTTTTTCCATCAAACCACTTTTGCAATATTGAAAACTTAGACTTTATGCATTTAAACTCATCAAAGTGGATAGAAATAAAGTAAAATAAAATATTTATCCGAACGAAATAAAATCAAAAAGGTCTAGCGACGATTTCATTCATTAAAACTTAAAATAAACTTTTAGAGATACAATGGTACATCAAAGACTTTACTGAAAGTTTTTAAACATTTAAGTAACAGATGACTCGTTTAAAGATCAATTTTCACACAATGAAAACCAATACAACGTTTATCAATAACCCGTAATGTTTGTCTGTACAAGACTGTTTCCTCCATAGCCGAGTCAAAATAGGTTCGTGTCGGAAGTAATTCCGGAGGAGCTGAATTTTTCACAGTTGATAGACTATGATAAGGTGTTCATTTTCCCAAAAGTCCCGAAAAATCCCTCTTGAGATTTCCGCTCTACGCCCCTTTACAGTTAAAGCTGCAGTATGTTAGGAAATCAACTACAGTTTCGTAAGGAAAAAAGCAATCGAAGTGGGGTTGCTTTTATTTTGTTCCCAATAAAATTTGCTACAGAAAATGTCATTACCACTTATAACAAAAACCTTAAGGTTTTGCGACAAAATTGATACAAACGTAAAAATTGTCTTTTTTCTTTTCATAAGTTAAAAACTTTCACTTACAGCTCCTTTGTTTGAAGTTTATATGTAAAACCATAAATCTAAAGTTTGTACAGAATGATTTTAGCTTTACAATGATATATAATATCACTGTGTTCGGTTTGAGGATAACGAGCAATATTGTATTTTATTTTATGGTGACATTGAAAAAAGGCTCTGATCTTGGGCCATTTCAGTACAGAAATTATTGAATTTTAATGTCTTCCCCTCTTATTTTTTCTAAAAGGAATGACTTAGAGGAATGGAACTTCATACACCCATATTTGGCTATTAGTACTTTATTTTGAGATACAATGTGATTTTTTAGCCCCGATGGGGGACGGCCCACTAGGAGTCACAAGAAAATCCTAAATGTAAGCATAGGGTAATATGTACCTCATATTAAAGGTCTCACTTAACAGAACACAATGCCGCAAACCCGACGTTAATCGGACAACCGAGCCGGAAATCCCAGGCGTTTTAACTTTTCATTAAAATCTTTTATAGGCCTAACAACTTCTAAATTAAAAAACTTCCATTGCCTGTTACTTCTGTCTCGGTTGTCCGATTGACGTCGAGTTTGCGGCATTGTGTTCTGTTAAGTGAGACCTTTAATATGAGGTACATATTACCCTATGCTTACATTTAGGATTTTCTTGTGACTCCTAGTGGGCCGTCCCCCATTGGGGCTAAAAAATCACATTGTCTCTCAAAATGAAGTACTAATGGCCAAATATGGATGTATGAAGTTCCATTCTTCTAAGTCATTCCTTTTAGAAAAAAATAGAGGGGAAAGCATTAAAATCCAATAATGTCTGTACTGAAATGGCCCAAGATCAGAGCCTTTTTTCACTGTCACCATAAAATAAAATACAATATTGCTCGTTATCCTTAAACCGAACACAGTGATATTATATATCATTGTAAAGCTAAAATTATTTTCTACAATCTTTAGATTTACGGTTTTACATATGAACTTCAAAGAAAGGAGCTGTGAGGAAAGGTTTTTAACTGATGAAAAGAAAAAAATCTGTTTTTTACGTTTGTATAAATTTTGCCACAAAACCTTAAGGTTTTTGTTATAAGTGGTAATGACATTTTCTGTAGAAAATTTTATTGGGAACAAAATAAAAGCAACCCCACTTCGATTGCTTTTTTCCTTACGAAACTGTAGTTGATTTCCTAACATACTGCAGCTTTAACTTTAAAGGGGCGTAGGGCGGAAAGCTCAAGAGGGATTTTTAGGGACTTTTGGGAAAATGCACACCTTATCATAGTCTATCAACTGTAAAAAATTCAGCTCCTCCGGAATTACTTCCGACACGAACCTATTTTGACTGGGCTACCAGCTGAAGCCATAACAGCCATAGCTGAAGCCAGCTATTACTGCATCGTAATAGCTGACAGCATTCAGAAAAAAATCATTCTCAGTAAAAAACAAGATATAGAGACATGAAACAAACACTGCTGCAATAAGAATTAAATAACTGATCGTTTTAAGCATTTTTTAAGTCACCTGAGGTCGTTTTTCCACCAGCCTCCTCGATTGTTAACAGTCAATCTAAAGACGAGTTCTCCACATAGCTTTCGAGGGACTTTGCTATTAAAACCAGATCTTAGCTAAAGATTATTCTCTTTAAAATTGTAAATTTGGGTTCTTTCTGAGGGATATAATTTCTTAGTGAATTGCCAGTTCTATAAAAAGTGGGGAAACTACAGATTTACTATTTAGACTATAATTAATATAATGATTGAAAAATTTACCTGGAGGAAGAAGATGATCTTGCAGGGCACGAGGCCCAGCGTCCATCCTTGCTGGAGCGCGGCGACGATGCTGACGGGGGCGCTGAGTCCGCAGACAAGGAAGTCCGAGGCACACAGGTTCAGCAGCAGGACGTTGCGGACGACGCGCTGACTCCAGATGGCTGTGGCGACGAAGGCGTTCCCCAGGAGGCCGACCACGAGCACCAGCACGTAGAGGGCGACGAGAGAGTGGAGGGGCGGCGCGGCGGTGGCGAGGGGCGGCGAGTAGTCGGTGGCGTTGGGGGCGGTCAAGTTGGGGGCGGTTGTCGTCATGCCATCCTTACGGTCGAGACAGGCTCGCTCCTCTGCAGAACAAAAATAACATACATTTCGGGTTCAGAAGTCAACCATCACATACAGAACGAAGAGATAGTGAAGGGGTAGAGAGTAGTCGGTGGTGTTGGGAGCAGTCAAGTTAGGGGCGGTTGTCGTCATGCCATCCTTACGGCTGAGACATGCTCGCTCCTCTGCAAAACAAAAACAACATGCATTTCGGATAGAGTAGTCTACTATCACATACAGAACGAAGAGAGAGTGAAGGGGTGGCGAGTAGTCTGTGGTGTTGGGGGCGGTTGTCGTCATGCCATCCTTACGGCTGAGACAGGCTCGCTCCTCTGCAGAACAAAAATAACATACATTTCGGGTTCAGAAGTCAACCATCACATACAGAACGAAGAGAGAGTGAAGGGGTGGAGAGTAGTCGGTGGTGTTGGGAGCGGTCAAGTTAGGGGCGGTTGTCGTCATGCCATCCTTACGGCTGAGACAGGCTCGCTCCTCTGCAAAACAAAAACAACATGCATTTCGGATAGAGTAGTCTACCATCACATACAGAACGAAGAGAGAGTGAAGGGGTGGCGAGTAGTCGGTGGTGTTGGGGGCGGTTGTCGTCATGCCATCCTTACGGCTGAGACAGGCTCGCTCCTCTGCAAAACAAAAACAACATGCCAACATGCATTTTGGATAGAGTAGTCTACCATCACATACGAAGAGAGAGTGAGGTGAACAAGCTACGAATCCAAGACATATGTAAAATGACGACCGATTGATTTCAATAAGACAAGAATTTAAGGAGAAGATTAAATCGTCATTTCGGCATCCCTGCACAGACCCTTTGATAATTTGTGGCTACGGCGCTCAAGGTACAAATTTACCCGAGGCGCTAGGGAGATCATCCCCACGACCTACCACCATCTTATATTACATTAAAATCCCCCAACAATTAATTAAAGAACATTATTCTAGGTCTGGGTTGGATAAGGAATGACTGGAGGTTGACCTCTGTTGTAAACTGTAGAGAGTTGTTTTCAAAGTAGTATTATTCTCATACGAGCCTTCCTCTAAACTGAATTTGTCTCCGAAAGTGGTTTACAATACTGCAAGAGAAACTCAAAAACCGAACTAATCAAAACACACGCTTTAATATCTACTTTCAATGAGGATAGAAGACCATGTGAAACAGTCTCTTATCACTTAAAGTCATACTTCACCATATAATTATGCATGTAATTGCAAAGGAACTGAGATAAATAAATAGATGAATTGGAGCTATGTACAGAAACCGCAATTGTTCAACCTTCTCGTCGACTAAAAGGCAATATACGCAAATACTAACGGTTAACATATGCGTATAAAGAAATTAAAATTCAAACCCTTTAAGGTATTAAGGTAAAATAATTAAAAATACTAAAAGAAGTAGTTAGTTCGGTTAGGGTTTAAAATGTTTAGGCAAATTTAATCAGCTTGAAAGGTTTTCAGTTTTAAACGAATCAGGATACTTCACTTTCAGGGCAAATTCCAAATGTCTTTCTGTTGTACATGACTAATGGAATAGCAACTAACAAACAGCAAGGTCTCGTTTCTCCTTATTTAATTTCCTTGTCTATTAGAAAAGCAAATAGAGAAGGATCAAGGAAGCATTATTAAGTTATCTTGAAAAAATTCCAATTCGTTTAAAAGAGTTTCCATTACCAGTTAGTAGCGTAAAACAGAGTAAATTAAAATAGTATATTGATATTTATTGTAATTATTCAGTAATGTATCATCACCATTTATTTGGTTATCACAAAAATATATGAAAACAAATTTTTAAGACTCGTAAGTTAATTTAATGAATTTAATCAAGTAGTACAAGTACAACATAAATATAACAAAATAGTAATACCCCCGTCGCAGCAGACCTGCGTACTCAGCGAATTTCCAAGGGAATCTTGGTATAGTTTCTATTTCCCCATAAAATCCATGGGGATAAGAGTATGTAGGTTTGCCGCCATATGGGTTTTGTTGGTAAATATAAGTTAAATCCTACCTAGTGAATGTACATACCAAATTTTATCCGGTTATGGTGTTCTTTTTATTTTCCCCATAAACCCCATAGGGGTAAGTACGTAGGTTTGCCGCCATATGGGTTTTCTAAGCAAATATAAGTTAAACGCTTCCGAATGAATGTACTTACCAAATTTTATCAAGATATGTCAATAAATAAGCAAGGTAGAAGGTTTTGTTAATTTCCCATAAGAATAACATGGAAAACATAGTTTTTGGATTTTCTCGATAACCATTTAAGCTAGGTAAAAAATTCAAAATACTAGATTGTTTGTTTTTTTAAGCTCTTTTAAATGGTTTAAGTTAGAATTGTTGAATTTTATAAATAAAAGTAAAAAAAGCCAAAAACCCATTCTTTACCCTTTTGAAACCCCATAAAACCCCGTTCCCATGGTCTAATCATTCTGGTTCGCGAACTCAACCTAGCAGACGCTGGCTTACACCCCTGCACCAAATTTCATCAAAATCGGAGGTTCTGTTCAAAAGTTATCGTGTTCACGGACACATACATATATATATATATATATATATATATATATATATATATATATATATATATATATATATATATATATATATATACATATATATCAATTTGAACGAACGGTGTTTTTGGCTTCTAGGGACCTCAAAACGAAAAAGTATCATGGTCCCGGGCTTAGGTCTTACCGTGACTACTACCGTAATAGCGTATTCCCTATAGGGAAATTCGCTAAAAAATGCTTGTCTTTTAATAAATTAAGTACCAGGAGGACCGAGCGTTGCTCGGTGAAATATTAGTAAATTTAAATATCAGAATAAACTTTATTGACATTTAATATGCAGTACATAAACAGCTGTTACATTTCTTTTTGAAGTTCTGAATGTACTTCTTGTTTATATGTTGTTAATTCGTTGCCAACATGGCAACCCATAAGCCCAATGTTAAAATTTTGTAATTTTAAACTTTAATTTTTAGCAAAATTAGATTTTCCCTGGGGGCGAGACCCATCTCAATCGTATTTTTAAGGTAAAACTAAGTTTATTCCAAAATTTGAAGGAAATCGTCGGAGCCGTTTTTGAGATAATTGTGCAAGCAAGCAAACAAGCAAACAAGCAAACATTGCTCGTATAAGAGTATAGGATTCATAATTTATTAATAATTTACTGACGATTGTGTATATTTACGGTACGTGATTGAAGAATTTACAGAAAGGAAATTTTGTCACACATAAGTATTACATCCTGCTTAAATAAGTAAGTAAATACTTAGGTTGAATAACTTTTCGTCCAACTGTTAAATACAGATTAATTTGTAAATTATTCGTTTCATCATTATATTCGTAATTCCTTAAAATACGAGATGAAAATCGAACATTCTGATTGGTATTGTGATTAATAGAGTGATTGATTATTACAAGCAGAACAGGAATTAATTAAAGCTGAACAAAAGTGATTTGTTCCAGTCGTTCGTGTAATCTCCTCGGCTGAGCTTCTCTCATTCAACGCTGAGTGGTTTACGCACGAAATGTCTGCCTTTTGTCAATTTGAAGTTCCAGATTAAACCAAATCAACAATACTGGGACGACAGTAAAACTGTAATATTAGTCATATTTTTTGCACAATCTGTGTTTGATTTAGTTTCTGGTAAATTCAGACCTGGACTGTTCTATACAGTATAACACATTTTATAAATACTTAATTATATTGTAACTTAAATGTTTTATGAAAAATGTGTCTGCAAAACGCAACATGACCATGGTAAAATAAGATTTTGTAGAGTTGCCCCTGTAAAATACTTTCTTATAACAAATTAAATTTTTATGGTGCAATAAACTAGTCGAATCACTTTAAAAAAAAAAACTAATTTTGTTTAACTATTTTATATATATTACAATATTTACATTAATTTTGTATGTTACTCAAAAACAAAATAATAAATATCTATATGAATTTGATTTACCTATTATAAACTAATCCAAAAGGTTACTAAACATACTTTTTACATAAGCACCTGTTAATTTTTTCGTTTCATAATTTTTTAAATATATATAATATCGATGGAATTTGTATAGTTCAATTTTGCACAACTAGGTAATAACAGTATGTGACTAAGTTTATGTTGGTAGGAGTGAGAAGAAAAGACTTGGGGATAAGTGATCCATCCTGAAACCTATCAGGAGCACTTGTTTTCCTGTGAGATCCATCAGTGTAATGAATATTTCATGTTTTACATCATAAATATATATTACGCCTGGGATAAAGAAATATGAAAGTGTGGTTCTAAAAATTTACTTATCATGTAAAAAATGTTACATCAGTCGAACAGCCGCACTAGTTTGTAATACGTTTTTCAAAACCAATGGAACATGATATCAACTGTTTCTGACCCCATCGTCAGTAGGAGAATTATTTGTTTTCAGTTTTTTTTAATTATTTGCTTATTAGCTAGCCACTAATAAGCCAATAATTCTTAGTTATAAAATTTCTTATAAATTGTGTCTTCTTAATTATAAAATTTTCCAATATGAAAAGTTTAATTTAATTGTAAATATTTAAAAGTAAACTATCACGTCTACCATGACACTATCTTTTAATAAAAAGATCCTATATAGTCATAGTTTCAAAGTATTTTTCACTGTAAAATAATTGGAGCATTTTCAATACTGATGAGTTTTTTAATCAACGGATGGAAGTTGCACAAGACCTTTATAAACGCAATGACTTAAGTGCTTTGAAACCCAAACTCACCTTGGTGATCAGCGCAGCATCAAAGATAGCTTTGATCTTCTGGTATCAACTGTGAATTGAATACTCATCCCGGTGTCTTTAATAATCATTCAGACAGTTTATAACAAATGAATGCAATGCCTATTATGTACATTATCATTATAAAACATCCTAACAATAATTATATATATATATATATATATATATATATATATATATATATATATATATATATATATATATATATATATTCGAATCCCCCTAAAATACGCTTAACATTACTATGAATTTTTAATAAATTTAATGTAGATAGAAAGTTTGAATATTAGTGATTGTTATATTCATTAGGCAAAATATTAATTTTTTCATGGGAACATATTTTATGTAACATATGTTTAGTCAAATTTTAAAACATTTAGTACGATACTTTACACGTTCACAAAATTATAATAAATACCGAGACTTTGGCCTGCAGACGCGTTGCCGAAATGTTCCATAGCATAAATTCAGATACACAACAGTTCTGATAGTTAAGGTCGATAATTGAATTTCTAATATTTTAAAATGGTGTTCATTTTACGTTTAGGTGTAATATTATTTTCTAAATTATAATTTTTGTGAAAAAAATTTTAGGACCGACATGTATAGCAGATAAAATAGTTTTATATTCAGTTATAAAAAGGTATATAATTATTAAGGCAATGAGGGAACAAGTTTTGTTAGCTTTCTAATCGGTAAACCTCATTTATTTACACTTTTTTCATCAAGTGTGAAATTATGAATAATTGTTATGTTGTTTTGGTCCTCGAGGACAATAACGCTTTTTTAGGTTTGCTTGTAAATATGTTTTAAACATCGTGATCAAAATTAGCGTACATTAATCTATATTAATTTCGTTAATGTAAACAAATGATTTTGAAAAAATTAAATGAATAAATAACTTAAAATTATATTTTTACGAACAGGCCGATTTCCAAGTAAAGTGTGTTTATGAATTCATATTTAAGTTGGATTTGAGTTCATTTGGAACTTGAGTTTTAATCAAAATAACGCCAACGCCATCGACAAAATTAAATGTCGCCAAACCACGTTGTTCAGTAATTTCCTAAACCCTCTATGAATATTAATGTTTTTGCCTTGAGAAGGAGGACAAAATAATCTCTTCCTACATTAGACTACAAATTGTTCTGTAACCCTGTCCCAGCAGACCTGCGTACTCAGCGAATTTCCAATTTAGCAATATTAATATTTACCATATGAACCTGTAAACAAAAATTTATCATAAATAGGGAAATAAATGTCTATCTTCCTTATGATAAATATAGGGAAAGAGTACGCAGGTATGCTGCCATAAGGGACACTTAAAGTAGGTTTGTAGCATAAAAAATTTTATTTCGACCATATGAAGCCATACACTAAATTTCATCAATATCTGTACATTAATAAAGGAGTTTGCCTATTCTCCATAATTATGATTAACATGGGAAAAGATTATGCAGGTTTGCAGCCATGATAAGTACAAAAACCAAGATTTTTTATCATAAATGGATGAATCCCAACCAAATGAAGCTAAATACCAAGTTTCATGAAAAAATATTGGTTAATAAGTGAAATATTAACACATCCTTACTTTACATAAGATTAACATTAGAGCCCTGAAATACATTGTACTGTCTTTTTAATATCACCGTAACCAATGGAGATAAAGAAAAGCTTCAAAGTACTAAATTGTGTGTTTAATTGGCTTAAACCAGTGATGAAAATCAAAATTAATTTTTTTTAATTACATATGAAAAATCCAAAAACCCATTTTTGGGGTAGGTCTACAAAACCTCCTACTGTATCTCTTCCGCAAGTCCATATATCTGGTTTACGAACTCGTCCGAATACGGGTAGGATTATACACCTCTATCAAATTTGGTCTCAATCGAATCGTTTTTACGTGGCTAGGTACACATACATATACACATATATAAATTTTTATGTCTATTATTTTTTATCTCTGGGCACATCAAAACGAAAAAGAAACATGGTCCCGCGCTTAGGTCTTACCATGAGACTTACGGTAATAGCTTCTTCTGTATGGGAAATCCGCTAATAAAAATATACAGTAATAAACTAATAAAAATTATACGCATGAAAATAATATTAATCAGTATTGCCTATTCAGAGGTGATGATTGATTAGAATATCAGTGTTTCATAGTAACGGTATACTGTATAAAAGACATTCATGACTTTTTGCAAAAAATGAATTTATATTTGACACTTATATGTCCTTATAAACATTTGTGAATCAAACCAGTTGTTAAAATTAGTTTTATAAGGCTTAACAAGAGAGACAGAAGATTTCATTATAATACTGAATCAAATTTACATTAACATGAAATGATGTATTGATTGAAACTAAAAAATAACAAGAAATGCAGTCGGTAGAAATAAACAACGGAAATAAGCGTTACGAAAGAAAAATTTGCAATCGCTCGTTTAATTATTGGTATAATAGGCCCACATGAATTTAAATTTTCAGTTCGTTGAGATTGCAAAACGCCACAGCAAAAACGGAAGCGTGGGAGGGTTAGGACGGCTTTGTTAAGTGTAACTAAATCCTTTTGATCTCTATTTACAATTGTATTCTTCAACTAATCACATTTCCAAAAAGAGTAAAATGAAAATGGTAATAAATATATGTCGGAATAATCGCTAGGGCTCATTGTAGCAAAAGTGTAATAAAATACATTTATTCAGAGTTATTTTCATTTTAGGGCTAGTAGCGAGTCAGCTATGTTAACCGTACGGCTCTTGGACATGGGAAACATCGATTGCAATGTTTCGGACGCCGCTTATTAACTGATGCTTATTATATTTTGTCAGAAGATTCATTTTACTATTTTACCCTTTGAATTATGATCGACCTAAATTTTCCATACACAACCGCTTCAACTTTTGTGGAGGTTGCCTCTTAAAGGAAGGAAGGAGGTTAGTAATTCTCTGTGAGCCCAAAACAGACCACAACCTCAATCAATCAGATGTGCTTGGAGAACCAACCAGGGAATTAGTCAAATAAGCTGTAAAGCGGTATGATCAAGTAGACAATAGTTAGATTCACTACTGGCATCAAGCAAAGGACAATGATTACGACTTTTTACAATTAGTAACAAGATTATCAAACTTTGGTAAGGTAATGAAATAGGAATTTTTAGGGATCATAACTCACACATACACATTAGTGTGTTGAGGGAAAACTAAAAATAAAAAATAAGTTCAAGTAAGTTTCTTTGCATTTGACTACAGAACTAAAATATAAAATATTCAATACATAAATACAACATTATTAATCCAGAACCAATTTTTAAATTTATTGGTAAAATATTGTTAGATTATTTAGTCTACTAATTATTTTAACAAAATATCATGTACATTACGCAAAATCCCTAAATGCTCCTTTAATGCAAATAACAAGTAAAACTTTGTACGTGTTTGTACAGTGGTTCCAAACGGATGCAGCAAATTGATATCTTACTAACACAAAAAATATATTTATAGTTTGAACTTCTATCACAGTTATATTTGAACTCAGATGAATACAAAGCTAATTTATAAACTATTAAAGTTAAAACTTAAGGGTGTTAAAAATGTATTACAAAACAAACTTTATATTTTTGTATAAATCAGAACTCAATTTGCACTAGAAACCATAGGCCTAATCAAGGAATAGTAAAATGCATTACTCCTAAACAACAAAAATTATCATATCTTTTGTTAAACTGTTAAATTTGAGAGATGACTAAATTCAGTGAGAAAGGTAGTTTCTAAGAACAAGAAACTAAGGGGCAGTTGCAGTGAATTATGACTGTCAGAATGTTGGAGGTGATCCCGAGCCATCCATCTCGGAAACGTTTTATCATCGTCCATTTACTTGTAAAAAACAGACTTCCCACATTGTAAATAATGGACGTATAGTGTGTGATAGTAATTTTAATAATGCTAGAGATCGCCTCTTGGTTGAAATTCAACCAACATTTTTTCAGTTGATCTGGACAGTCTGTACCCAATTAGTTAAAACAATATGTTGTAAGTTAACTAAAACATGTGTTTCTCCTCTTTTCTAGCCTTTGTTATTACAACAGCTAATGATTCATTCAATTATCCTTCTCTCATAAGATTATCATTGAAACTTTTGAAACCCTGTAGGACGTAGTTCCGTGGGCCGGTGCAAATTAAAACGCAATTCTGCTCATCTACAGCACAATACCTTTCTAATGGTATGCGCGGATTTCTCCTATGAGACACACAAGCTGAGAAAAAAGAAGGAAACGAAACATGCTTCCTATTATGTAGATATCAGAAGAGATTAATAGTTGAAATAAGGTTTAGTGGGAAAAGCCACTAGAGGTTATATAAGAGGTTATATAAGAGATAGACTCCGTACTTTTTCGTTTTGTAATACCAACCTCATTGGTCTTGAAATAACATAGGCCTATATTTTAAGTATGTACGAATATTTATTGAGGTATGTGATTACTTAAAAAAAGATACAACATCGATAACTATTATTTATATCAACAACTATTACTATGATTTCATAGCTGTTTTGTTTATATATTTATTTACTGAGAAAACTAGACCACTGGTCACTAACAGCTAACAAGATCACTTTTAGCTTATTATATTTATAATCTACGTTTTATTTTCTATTTACTTCGATAAGTGAAGCGGGTGTTCAGCCAGTTGTTACAAAGCAGCTTAATAAAGTCGGGCTTTGAATCTGTAAACCTTTAGAGAGTTTTTGCACATACGGTAAATCAATACGGTAAAAGCTGGACGCTATTTAAATAATGGTAGATTCAGCTAATTTTACTGCTTGAAGTTAAAAATTGCTGGTTGAAAAGTTATCAATGCCAAGTATTACAAACTGTTTATTTAGTTTAACCATACTGTAAAACGTATTGTTCTAAAATTTGGCGATTTTAAAATAGTTGTAGTTGTTTACCGTAAGATTGCAAAAACTCTCTATTCATTTTAGGTATCCAGCATTAGATGCTTTAAAGCTTAACTTTTGGCTTATATGAAACAGGGTGCCAAGTACCAATATTCGAGCTAAACGAGAAATAGAAGGATTGGTGAACAGAGAGTGAGGTCTTTTACTTTTTAATTTAGAGATTTAAAAATACTTTGAGTGTCTGGAGGCCGAGCATTTGCTCGGAAGTCTTTATAGCAATATTAGTTACAGACGGTGCGAAAATGCAATGTGCAAAAGCTTATTTCTTGTTCAAGACGAGCTCGTTCGCTCCGCTCACCTTCCATTTACACTGTTTTAAATTAGACCTACTGGTGCTGTACTACGGTGTATATTGGTTGAAACACATCTAAATTATATACTCCCGAATGTGTAACTCACTCACTCATCGGGGTATCAGAAATTTGTCAACTGTCAGTAATGTAGATCAAGGAATAATTTAGTATAGATGTGGTAACGTAGTACAGCCGTGGTAACGTAGATCACTTAACAGGTTTAGTACTCTAGTACTTATTGTGTTGAACTAATTAATTTTACACCCCTGTGTTACGAAACTTATAGACTTGTAAAGTTTCATTCGTCTCATAGTGATAGGTTTACAGTGGAGATTAGTCATCAACTTCTCTGTTTATTCTTAACTCAACCTTTACCATTAATATTTCATTGATGGTGTTCACCTAAGATAAAGCTCAATTTTCTCATTTGAATCTTTATTTAATTTATTCATTACATGTACAATACAGTTAAAGCTACATAAATAGTACCTTGGTTGTGACAAAATAGCCAACACACTGTTTGTCGCAGCGCAGACCACCCGAACACCCCTTTTAAGAAATACAGAAGAAACATTAACAAATTGTGCCATTATAGGTAAAGCTGTCTTTCAACTGAGAGTAATTTCAATGTACTGTGTACCAGAAATCACCTTTCCAGAATGTACAATATTCAAATATAATGAATGTTATATTTTTTCAATTTTTTCTTAAAAGAAAAAAATAATTCCAATCTCCTTATTTTTCTAAATTGTTACGATCAGGGTTAAAAATATTAAATTTTTAAGTCGCCTTGCAATTGTGTCTGGTCCACCCTGTACAATGAAATCAGTGTCAACTGGTTTACCTACAACGGCACAATTTGTTTAAGAAACAATTTTAAAAGAGGTGCACGGGAGGTATGGGACACCAAGTAAGACAGTATCATATTTGCACGATAGCGCTCCCAAAAATTGGTTCTATACTTGGGATGGCACTTAATTTCTAAACAACTCATTAGAAAATACATCATTGAATTAACGTGATAGCATGCTAATTTAAATTTTACAATAAAAAAAAATTTCAAGTAAAATAGCAGATTACACAATTTATTTCTCCTTTAGTGCGTACTAGGTTAACGTTTAGTTACAAAAGGTGGCAGTACAGTATTTTCATTTAAACTATAAAGCTTTTTTATTTCCTGCCCCACAGAAAACTATCTGATTTTGAAATTTAGCGACCAAACACTTTTACCCAAAATAAATATGACATTTTATTTGTGTATTTACGCCGGTGGCATTTTTTACGTTTTTACGGGGAACGGTCCAAACCCCAGTCTTGTTACTATCTAACATCGACCAGTTGTTAGAAAGCATAATTAATTAATAACCCTATGACAAATGGCAACTGGGTTCGGAATTGATGCTTTAAAAAGCTACTAACCTTTCTCAGGATCGAACCGGCAACCTTTGGATTAACGGATTGCTATTTTATTCCTCGGGATTGCAACACAACCAATTGAAGGATAGTAACTAAATAGTTTTTTTTTCCAAATTTTTTATGAATAGTAGTGGTATTTTTTGCGGGTTTCATACACTTTGTTAAGATTGCCAATTCTTTTGTTTTTATGGGATTTGTCATTGTTTTAGATGATGTACTGCACACTTTTGAGTTAGTTTACCACTTAGATTTTTTCATCAATTTTTTTATATTTATTTTTTTAATTTTTGCGCTAAATACAATAAATTACAAGTATTCTTTCCATTCCAGCACCTTTATTTTAATCTACTTCAATGAAAACTAATACTTTAAAACCAATTAAATTCCTGCCAAAACTCCTAAGTTACAATTATTATCATACTACTTAAGTCGACACTAGCGAAACTTATTTACAGAACATCCACTCTATCATCTGAACTATATGTTTATCAGATTTAAGTAAATACTTATACAATACCTACATAATAAATTTATTCCCAACTCCATTGACCTTTACAGAATTCGGGGGAATTAGGTATAGGGTTTGGGGAATGAGCCTCTGAAAACGAGCCGTAGGCGAATATATTTTCATTACTTACAAACTCATTTTTTTGTGTTTTGAATAATACCCACCCATTACAATCACAACCAATATTTTTTAGAATTTTAATTGTTTATGAAAAGTGGTTACCATCCGGCTCTGTCTTTGTCGTGGCTAAGGGTACTAATTATATTTATTTGTAGTGTGTTCAGTATATGCGACTTTTACAACATTTAATTAATTCTGGCCAACCCGTATGGGGGCATGGGGGCGGAGCCCCCATCGAGCCGTAGGCGAGTGTTGAATTTACTTTCGATTCTAGTTATTTGGCTAACAGCTGATATCAATTGTCACCATTTGTTTTTAAAGTACATTGCAATTATGAAAATTGATTAGTTATTTTCGACTTTTATGTGAATTTTATTTTACCAACATTATAATCACCGCAATAAATACGATTTCAAAGATGATAAATGATATTTTATTTTAGTACCATTTAATTTAGTAACAGGCTGCTATGCGAAACCTCACGCTTATACTGGAATACATGGTGAGCACTTTAACAGTTGAGTCAGCTGTTTTCATTATTTCTTTGTTTTTGATTTATAACTCTATCTGACCAATGTTAGACTTTTTATTTCAACTAAAGATTATAACGAAATAAAATTTTTCATGGCATAGAGACCCATATTTATATAGTTTTTATCCCAGAACTGCAAAGTTTTTGAAGAAAATAATTCTAGCTGTTTTGAGATCCGTGTGCATACAGTCATACAAAAAAAAAAAAATAATAATAAAAAAAAATACCATACTCGTATAAGGTATAGGATTAAGTACTAGATCTTTACCGGGTCTCCATACAAGGTGTTCTGTTTGGTATACCTTGTCAATATACTGTATTAGTTCTACCTTGATTGTATCATTTAGCTTTACTGGTATTATCAGTGAGTTTTCTAATGGAGAAGGAAGCTATGAAAATTAATAGCATCAAACCTTGAACTACCATAGTAATAAAAATTGTGGTTGGTTAAGTTCTCTCCAACTAATCATTTCCCATACAGAAACATTCAAAGCACCGTAAGAGCATAGATGAATGTATTATATTTCATCTATGGTAAGAGCTGCATTCTCTTTTTCAACTACCTCGAACCAGAGGGACAGTCTTTTGCTTGGATAGAAATAAAAACCATAACGTGTCTATTTTGGCTTAAATGAATCACAAGTACCAATATTCGAGCTAAACTAGAAATATAAAGATTGGTATAGATAGAGTGAGATCTTTTACTGTTTTATTTAGATATTTAAATATATTTTGGGTTTGAACGAAATATTACAATACAGTGAGGTGGAGTAGTAATACAGATACTAACAGCATACATCATAACTGTTTAGGCTAGTGCAAAGAAGGTGGTGGCGTATAATACTCTCTTATTAGAGTAGTGAGCGGTGTGACTGTTAAGCCACACCGCTTTTATTTTCATTAAACTTAAAAGAAAAAAGAAAGAAAAACATAGCTGTTGTTGGATTTTATGACAAAGTTTTGTTTAATTACTCCTTATCTTATATTCCAAATAGAAATAAACTTCCGCCATTCCAAAAAGATTTTCAAAAAATAACATTGGATAACACCTAATTATTTTCATACAATTAATAATTAGTCATTAGTAATAATTAATAATTACAACTAATAATTATTCCACACAAATTTTCAACTGATTCCAACAAGCCAGTCTTAAATTTTTTTTAAACCTTTATTATAATGGTAGTTTCAGCCTTTTCTATGATGAATAAGATATTGGGTTTCATTCGACCCAGGAACAATATCTAAAATTTCAATATACTCGTATATAAAGTATGGAAACATTCAGGGAAACTGTATAGAGTAGCACAGTAGTAATTCAGTGCACTTAAAATTCAACAATAATCTTTTTTTGTAAATCGTTGGTGGTGTTCCTTGGGGACAAGAGTATTGTCGGAAAACCTTTAAACCACCGTCTTTACTTTAAGATATCATTTTTTGATCCTAAATAGAGCCAAAGAGTCGATCTCCATAGTGAAATTTATGCATGTTATTGAAATTAATTATACAAAAATCTAAGACTTAATATAAATCAATTAATTAATTATTATTAACCAATTTCTAAACAAGGAGAAGATAAATGTTGAAGTAAAATATAAAACGCGGCTTCATTCTAGCTATGTTTACGAGAGCCTATCTTTGAATGGTTTCATTCAGCAATTAATGTGCCACAATTGAATTTACTTACAGACACAGATTGCTTACTGTATTCATTTCTAAAAAGGGTTTAAATTTTGTAGGCCTATTCATATTTAACCCTAAAAAATTTATTTATGAAATATAAAAAAAAATCTTAGGATTTCCTTGATTATTTGAAACCAAATTCAGTTGTATTTGTAAAAATATAACTTAACAATATAAACATACATACATTTACATAAATGTAAATGTATTTTACATTTATTTGTGGTAACAGGTAATAAACAGGCAATAAAAAAATCACACTGATTTGATGTCATAAACTAAATTTTTGTCAAACAAAAAATATGCTGTGAGTTACTAGCCGAGGATGCAATGAGAAGTTGTGTGTTGGTCCTGATGAACCTGATATTATCTAGCTTGACATGAGATAGTTCATGAGATACATGAGATAGTTGGACACACCATGAGCGATTCGATGCGGTGACGTTGAGGTAGTCCCTTGAAAACTCTACAAAGTGTTTAACTTCAATGACATATAGTCAATGAGGTATATATCGGTAGTTTCCTACTAGATACCCAAAATATAATATATTTATAGCACGGGCTGTTTCTTGAATAAAAGATTATCAAGGTACTAGATCAAGATTTATTATTTCTTACCTGAAATTTAATGTGGTATTTCAATATTGGCACCTATGAACCTATGAACGATATATTGATCGTGATGGGTACCAAATAATCCGGCTCGACTTGTGACAAGATGCGGTGTAGCGATAGTCGGCCACATAATGTACGATGCGATATATCGAGCTGCCTGCTTGATGAATGATCGGCTGGCTTCGAAGGGAATCGATAAAAGTAAACAATAACGCTAATGTACGTAGCTGCTTGACCGATGACCCGGTGTGTGGCATGGCGTGGGGACCGCCGGACCGCCGCTGCTGTGCCACCGGCGATGTAGCGCAAAGCGAGTTAGAGTTCGATGAGAGAGTAAATATGGGAAAATATGTCTCTTTTTGAGATATATCAAATATGTCTCTTTTTGAGATTTCAATATATTGGGATAACGATGTCATGGCTATAATCTCCATTGTAAGAGTAAAGGCTATATAGGGTTATCTATTTAACCCAAAACGATTCACTGTCAAAAATCATGGATTTTGTGTAAGTTTAAATTCTTCAAGCAAATTCGTATAAAAATTATATCTAATTTAAATGAAATTCACTGATTTTTAACGTTTAGACCTATTATTTAAAGTTTTACGTTTTATGGACAATAGTCAAAATGGCTATATAAAAATAGTTGTAATACCGTAAATGAATAAATAGTCATCAACTATGCGACATACAATTCAACATTGACAGAATAAAACATCCTTAGAAAACTGTAGAAAAGGAAATAAGTTCTGTCATGATGTTGAATAATTGTTTGCTTCAATCAATAACAAAATCACCATAACGGTAACATTGAGCTGGTCAGTTTTATCAACACTGATAGTGGCTCACGTGAGATCCGGCAGGTCTCCTCGAAGGCTCATGTCTGAGCAGGTGTTTATATATACGCTAATAAATATTGAGATACCAATGTATATTATATGTCTGTCTGTGAGAAACTAGCCAAACCTCGTGGTCTCGTCCATCCATATGATGATCCACAAGAGAGGATTATTTCTAGCATTGTAAGTGATGTTTTTCACATTTTATCTGCAACTTAAGAGTTTATCCATAGAAACACCATGTTTTTGTAACCCACTACATTACTATTTTTTTCTAACTGCAGTAAGCATAATGAAGTCGGGTCTGAAATTATTATAATTTAAATAATTTCGTTTATAATTAATGCTCGATTAACCTGGTGATTGTTAAAAGGTTGACATTATAATTCAGGACGGTGGAAATGTCAATCGATAGGGCTGCTCAACAATGAACATTCTCGGCATTGCATCAGTTTGATAGCTCTATAAACTTACTTGCCACTAAACGGGTTTGGAGGTGTCAGAGGGATTCTTGCTACCCGTTCGGTTCATAATACTCTTTGACATACGTAAAAATACAATAAATCAACAAACAACGAAAATTTTAATCATCGACGGAAATTGTTTAGAAAAATTGTTGTGACCAAACAAGTGTAACTACCAAATGCACTTTGTAACTCTTTATCGGATTTAAATATTTAAAATAATAATAATAATTGTATTATGGAATTCGGGTACTGCATTTTCTGATTTCAGAAATTCAATCTAAAATAACTTAAATCTATTAAAACTTCGTCAATAATAAAATTTATATAATTTAATAATTTAATAAAACGAATTTAAATATGTTCTTGGCTTTTTGAAACCTGTAATAATCATTGTTGGGTTAAAACTTGAGTATATTAAAATCAAACAACCCAAAGCAAAGAATTATTATCCTCCTTTATTGCACATAATGTTGGTGATATATCAAAAAAAGTTTATTTCAAAATTGTACACATTTCAAACAAAATTGCAGCAATCAACAACTCTATTAATCAATTTCGTCCTTTGCTTAATTTTTTATTAGTTTTAATATTAGGAGCAAATACAATATTAAGTATTAACGAGTTTCTCCATCCAACAATTTGAAAAATACGATTACCGAAGACTGAACGAGTATTTGCACTTTTCACATACGTTTTTTTACAGTCTCTTAAATATTTTATCGCTTAAGGATGAGATTTATTCAGTCACTAAAGTTCAGCTCATCTTCATCCAAAGCTATTCTACTGAATGATTTCTTTATTTGAAATAACTCTATATAAACCTATACATTACCACTGTATACCAAGTTTATGCAGCACGTAGTGGGTTTCCTCAATTAATCTTGCAAATCACATGTGGATTCATTGGAATGTCAAAGTGAACTTCCTAAATTGCGTCCTACCATCCGGACTTAATACCAATAGGTTTTGGCAGTTAAATTCTCTTTAGAAGAGCTAACGGAAATGTCTTTTATATTAAATTGTTCTCAGTGGTTTTAAGAAACAAAGTTTGGTACAAAATATACTAAAAAAATGTAAGTTGAAGTAATCATTTTAACAACTTTCAACTTTTTAATTTAAGAACATAAATTGACGTACTCTTTACCCATGAAACTAAAGTTCAAAACATAAAATACTACTAAAACAGTAAAGTACCACTAAATAAGTTAAAATGTTAAGAAACTGCTAACTGCGATCATAATTATACATAAACATATTTTTCTACCTAAATCAGTATTTGAAATCCCTACCTTAATTAATAGATAGGTTAAGTTAAAGGTTTTAGAATTGTAGTTGTAGTGTTAAAATTCAATAAAATGTTTATACAACCAAATTAAATTAATACCTTATTATATTATAGGGTGTCTTGCTAGCCTAACGGTAAAGGTGTTTTGGACTTCAGTTCAAGCGGTCACGGGTTCGATTCCCGGAATGCCCACAGACTTTCACAATAGCAAAAACCCACACTGGCCAAAAGCCTCTGGCGTTATTACCTATTTTTTTTTTTTTCTAATTTGGGCTTTCAACGAATTTAGGGCAACCGCTGGGTACGCGGTCTCAGGCTTAAACGTGTGTGTATTATTTAATTAGATAATGTGACTTGACGGATATAACTACAAGACTATTAGAATAGCAAGGCATTACTGTTTTAGTTGAAAAGTTTTGGTATTACTTTTAATAATTTTAATTGTTTTATCAACTGTAAAATGCACATTGTTTTAAAACTAGATTTTAGGATACTAATAGATAAATTATTAGGATAGAATGAATGTAACCCTACTTAGAAACTAACTTACGATGACAGGTTACTACTTGAACCAATCATATTAAAAAGTAGCAAACATTCAAAGTTGTCCAATTACGAAATATGAATATTTACAACCAATCAGAGCATCGTATTGTAAAGCACGATTCGCATTGGAAATGGAAACTTGAGTGGATAATACTGCTGTTTGATTAGATAACCATAAAAAATAATTCAGTTTTTATAACGATGAAGTAGAAGTTCACATCATTTCAACAATTGTGTATCCCCGTCTACTTATCAGTTTTCAGGTTATTTATAACATACAAAATACATCCGATTTTTGCCTGCTAATTAACCTTTCAAAACTGTCAGGAAACATAGACAAATTAGACTGTCGTCACTATAGTATGTAATGAGTAGGGGGACTTGGCCGAAGCAAGGGTGTAGAGCGGCAAAGAGCGGCGCCCCCCCCCCCCCCCCGAGGACCACCCACGGCGAGCCCCCCCCCCCCGAATTAGTAGAGGTATTTGACAATTTTTTTTCCTTTATTTTATTTATTTTCGTTTATTTCATTTCATTTATTTTCGTTTATTTCATTTTTCAATTTACATAATTTGCTTCCCGCCTAAACGATACCCACGCCATCAACGTTAGTTACATAACCGTCCGTCCGTCCTTGAAACCCGCGCGCTTTTTACAAAATGTCGTTCGACTCATACACTGTAAGTAAGCGATTCACTCAGTCTTACACAGTCACTCGTGCGGTACAGACATGAGCGCGTCCGGATTAATAGACGACTACTTGAATGCATTCATGGCCGACATCAACGCCGCGGACGACAACGCTACACTCGATCAGATACCAGTTCCACCATCACCGAGGCCTAAGAAGAGGATAAGACCTACGCCTAAGCCTAAAGTGGAAGAAACAGCAAAACCAGGATGGGTTCCAAAACCTTCAGATGACTGCCCCATCGTGTCATGGCTTGAAAATGGACAATTTTACGCGGTACAAAATCCATCAAACAGCGGACCAGTGCTATTAAAAATGGAAATGTATGATGGTTCGGATATGGTGTACAGATGCGGATTATTTATAGACAAGAATAGTGAATTATACGAGAGCGTCAACCAAGTAGTGGACAAGTCAGAGAATATGTGGATTAATAAAGCTACGGGAGTACCGAAGATTAGCGGCTTGACACAAACAGTAACACGATACAGTAAGACAGTAGAGAAACCGAAAAAGCCAATGATAAAACCGAAAAAGCAAGATGCGCGTAGAAGACCCACCAAGAAAACATTGTAGGAACAACGTCTAGACACTGTGGAGTGCGACCTCGCCGAACACCTGCGCTCATAAAAAATCCATGATGGCCGCCACCCTTCTTGACCACCTGCGCAAACAAAAGATCCTTCTCAGAATTCATCGACCACCTGCACAAACAAAAGAAGCGGAACGGCCCTTCTCAGATTACATCGACCACCTGCATCCGGCCACCTGCACAAACAAAAGATTGGACACCTGCGGGACGATCCTTCTCAGATTTCATCGACCACCTGCACAAACAAAAGAAGATTTATGATGTCTAGACATTGTGGAATGTGCCAAACACCTGCGGGACGACCCTTCTCACGTTTCATCGACCACCTGCGCACATAAAAATTCCAAGATGGCGTCGCGGGCAACAAAAACCGAATGAACGGACCGACCGAGCATCATTCTTCGCCTGGAGACCACTTCGACTAGTCGCATCATCCTCATACTCTCATCATTACCATGTCGAGCATCAGCAGCAGCATGACTTCAGAGTCCGCACCTGGTGTAACGATGGACCTGCGAACATCATTGAACACCTGCAAGTCCAGCTCTCCGGCCTACACCCGCCTGTCTGATCTGCGTGAGGAGTGCAGCTATGCGATCAGCGGGATGGAGCGTGTGACCACTCCATTCGGCGAGACAGTCGTCGTCATTCTCGAGGGACAAGTCGGCGATGATTTCTTCCTACGAGTCTACCTGCCCAGGCGTTCCAACCAAGTCCTGAGCGATCACGACATCGAGCGGTACAACAGCGGCTTCGGAGATCGCCTACGTCTGGTGAAGCGCAGTCCACTTCCAGGCAGTAAATTCACACCGTTGGAATTTTTGTAAAGCAAGAAAAAGAAGACTCAAGATTTAATTAACCTTTATAAATTTTGATAGCTTTCGTAAGCAATAAATAATCCATGTACATTACAGCATAAACTAATGTCTTTTATTTTAAGATGAAACCCCAAACCTTTATTCTAAGAAAAGTGTATGGTATTTAGTTTTAGTGTCAGTAGCAGTCATGAGCTTGAAGTGGCAGCATCCATTCTCACCCATTGTGGCGGGTCCATCGGGCAGTGGTAAATCACATTTTGTGTCCAAGTTTATTGAACACATAAATGAAATGTGTGATGTAAAATTTGCCAAAATCAACTGACATTATGGTAGTGGTGGAGGAGGAGGTGATGTAAGTAATTCCAAAATAAACCACATTGAGGGCTTACCAGACTTGAGTGATTATGATGGTAAGGAACCAATACTGGTTATAATTGACGATATGATGCGTGAGGCAGATGATAGAGTGGTGGATCTATTCACGAAGGGTTGTCATCACCGTAACATCAGTGTGTTTTTCATTACTCAAAATCTTTTCATCAGGGTCGTGGGCAGAGAGACATCTCACTAAATGCTCACTACATTATATTTTTTAAAAATCCCAGAGACAGAGTACAAATCAGATATTTAGCCAGGCAGATATATCCAGACAGCCCAAAGTTCATAGAGGAAGCCTACAGTGACGCCACAAAACAGGCACACGGTTATCTACTTTTGGACTTGAAACAGTCGACATCTGAGGACATGAGAGTACGCACTTGCATATTCCCCGAGGATCGTGTAAACTACGTGTACTTACCAAAGAAAAAATAAAAGTAAGTCAGTTGCAATCATGTCGTGCTTGAAGAAGGACGCACCGCTGCTCAGAGCGCTGATACACGCAACACCCAAGGAACGCAAGGCACTGCTAAAGGTTTGTGACAAGAGTCGCATTCGTTCAGTCTGCGAGTGCGCCTACAACGTGCTACGTGGGAACGTACCTCTGTCGAGTAAGACTAAAAGTCAGTTGAGCAAACATAAAGTGACTCTGAGACGCTTAGTAAGACAAGGACAGTGTTGGGGACAGAAACGAAAGTATCTAGTGCAGAAAGGTGGCGGAGTTTTTATTCCATTACTATTGAGCACAGTGTTACAGGCAGCAGTCAGTAGTGCATTGGGAAAGTGAAATGGATGTCCAGACGAAGCCATTTTATTTGACTTTACTTAGAGGTACGGGTCCCTCAATACATTATTATCCGAAAAATACTACACATGATTTTACTGTACAACTACCGAATTACATTTGCTTGGACGGTAGAGATTGGGAAGTAGCGCTCGTAGAAGCGCATTATCCATGTACGCTCGCAACAGTAGACTCCGATGCTCTACTAAAAATATTTGGTTACAAAAAGGAAGAAGTCAAGAAGTCTGCAGGAAAAGAAGGCAAACCATTCAGCAAAAAAGAAGTATGGATCGTCGACGTTAAACCAAATCCCGGACACTACACTTCAGCCGAAGATTTGTTGAAACACATCAACGGGTTGAAAACTGTAAAGAAAACTGGAAGTGTATTCGATATTGACGAAGCAAAGCGTCTTAAAGTGACGTTCGGAACAAATACATTGGGAACTACCGAAGGAGTGGCCGGTTCCCCAAAAATCGGACTTCAGTTAGGAATAGTACGGGGAGACGAATTGGTAAATGTACCAGGTTTACAAACGAGTACTAGACCGATTAATTTAAGTCTTGGTTTACCATCACATATGCTCGTGTACTGCGATCTGATTGAAGAACAAATTTTAAGCGATGCCCGTACACCGTTATTGAGGATTATCAATATATCCCACACGATAGATGATTATGGGACGTACAAGACAGCACACATCAATGATCCGCACTACGTACCGGTGAGAAAGAAGACATTCGAAAGTGTGAGAATTTATGTGAAGGACATCTTAAAGCGAGATCTCTCATTCCGTCACGGAGCGTTGACCGTTAAACTACACTTCCGACCGGCCGCTGCTGCACATCAATAATGGAGCACGCAAAGAAGATGGCTATCGTCCCGCAAGAGCTTATTGAGCGTTTACAGTCTACATCATCGGAGAAGTCATCAAACAATTTGTCCACTACGGAAGGACTGGATGTGGAGATGCAGAAAATAATGAATAACAAGAGTATAGACGATAGTGAAAAATGGAAACTGTACAATCAGGCGTTGCAACGTTTCTTACACTTTGCCTCTAATAATCGACAGTCGATTAATATTCCAATCGTGGATGCGACATTCGGTGATGATACCCAACACCCGACACAGGGTGCAGCGGAAGGGCCAGTCGATGAGATTGTCGAAATGTTCTCAAAGACATACAGGAGTGACGCCCGCAATCTGTTACGGTTTATGAAAAAACCCGATAGTCGAATCAGTTGGGATATCAACTACTCGGTGTTTATCGATGGTCGAAAACTACCGAATGCGAATATAGTTGATATTTTGAATAACATAGTGAGAGTTCGAATGACCGAACGTATACCGCCAGGATGGATGGAAGTGATGACCGCTTTGAAAGAAATGAATGTACCTCTAGAATTTATAAATAATACCAGAGCGTTACGGGAATTGAATGACACATTCAAATCATCATTGCGGATGACCAGTTCACCGAGTGCACCATCACCGCGCAGAACACCGATGCGAGAGCGGCTACGTTCGTGGGCAACAGTGAAACGAGGAGCTAAGGAGCGGCGCGGTGAGACATCATTACAGAGAACATTACGTGAGGTCGATGATTATCTAGCGAAAACACCGATTGAAGAAGCGACGACTGGCGGCTATGCTACGTCAACTCCCGCAAACAGGGATGAATACCAGTGGGACAGGGAGCCGCTGAGCTTTCTAGACAGGTGGGAACCGTATCCGGCCAAGTGAGCATGGACCGGCTCTATTACAACCCCGGCGAGCCCGGTGCGTTCGGCGGTGTCACACCGCTAGTGCGAGCTGCACGCAAGAGAGATATTTCAAAGTCGAAAGTAATCGAATGGCTACAATCACAGGATACTTATACATTACACAAACCGGCCCGTAAACGCTTCCCACGCAACCAGTACTCTGTTTTTGGCCCGTATGAACTGTGGCAAGCGGACTTGAATGATATGCGAGGATTGAGTAAATACAACGATGGAGTCAATTACCTGCTGACCGTGATAGATGTGTTCAGTAAACGTCTGTACGTGAGAGCGTTGAAGAGAAAGGAAGGTGCAGAAGTGGCAGTGGCATTCGAAGAAATATTCAAAGAAGCGACTAAAACTCCGCGTTGCCTCCAGTCTGACAAAGGAACAGAGTTTACCGGCGCCAAGACCAGACAGTTATTAAAAAGTACGGAATAAAATATGTGACTACGCAGAATCCCGATGTTAAAGCAGCAGTAGTGGAACGCGTGAATCGTACATTAAAGTCTCGCATGTGGCGTTACCTGACTTACAAAAACACTTACCGATATATCGATGTATTGAACAAACTGGTGAAAGCATACAACGCCAGCGAACACAAGAGTCTCGGTGGTGGATTGCGCCCCATCGATGTGAAAAATGATCGGACGATAGCACAAGTGCTACAACGCATGTACAGTAAAATTCCACGCCGTGTTAAGCCTAAACTCAAGATTGGTGACACAGTGGGCATAGCAAAGGAGAAGGGCACGTTTGCCAAAGGCTACGAGACCAATTGGAGTAACGAAGTGTTTACTATTCGTAAAGTGAACACTCTGATGCCGCTGCCCATGTACACGTTGGCGGACCTCAAAGGTGAAGTTTTGACCGGTCAGTTTTACGAACACGAATTACAGAAAGTAATCTATCGGAGTGATCAACTATTCAAGATTGACAAAATACTGGACACTCGTGGCAGAGGCACCAGTAAGCGTTATTACGTCAAGTGGCGAGGTTACGGAGACGAGTTTAACTCTTGGGTGAGAGCGCAAGACTTACAAAATGTCTAACTCGCAATTCTTCCTGACGCTACCCAGCAACAGTTCTATGGAATATTTCCCCAACAATAAGGTGTCAAACTACACTACGCATCTTTCGAAACAGATACGATTGGAAGGTGCATGGGAGATGGCTCTGGTGGAATCTCACTATCCATGTTCATTTCCATTAGTGGGCAAAAACGAGATTATAATAATCGAACAGGATACTATTCTTTCCGCCATAGGTATGGAAGAGCCAGACAAGTACACGTTTACTCTGGACATGGGTTACTACAAGAATATAACCGAACTGCTGAATATGATTAATGATGCAAAGGACCTCATCGATTACGTGGAGTTCACTTATGACAAAGATGCGGACAGAGTGGAAATAAAAATACTGAAAGAAGATGTGGTTGCGATACATTTAGACTATAAACTAGCTTTACAGTTGGGATTCGATCCGCAACAGAAGGACATTGTGAAAAACAATAAAGCGTCATGGCCACCGAATCTATCAATGGGGCTTCCAGCTAACATGTACGTGTACTGCGATCTGATTGAGCCGCAGTTGATCGGAGACGCTTCTGCCCCGTTATTGAAGATCATCAACATTGACAGAGGTGACTACGTGCACGGGGTGAATAAGACTGTACTCTTCACCAGCCCGCATTACGTGCCGATCACCAAAGGAGCATTCGAGACTGTGGAAATCGACCTCAGGGATCACACGGGCCAAAACCTGTCATTCCTGTTCGGGACGTCGTACGTGAAGCTGCATTTCAGAAGAGCTCTGCATAATTAACTGTAATAATGACTTCGAATGATCCGTACATGGCGTACTACTATCGCCAGCATTCGCAGACGGGCGGATCGATAGCCAAAGTGTTTCGCGGTGCCGCCTATCAGAGAGGACATGGAGTCGGCAGCTTCTTGGGCGGAATGTTTCGCACCGTATCTCCGATAATCAAGAGCGGAGTTGCAGCATTGGGCAGAGAAGCGTTAAAGTCCGGAATGGGTTTTCTAGGTGATGTGACTCTCCGCACGAAACATCCCAGAGATGCGGCAGAGGAGCGCATGAAAGAGTTTACCGGCTCGTTGAACGCACGGCCGATGACAAGATTGAACGAGTTCTCCGTGGTGGCGGCAAACGCATCCGTCCGGCATCCAAAAAGCGCGGATCGCGTAAGAGTGGCGCGAAACGCACAACGCGCAAGACTTCCACGAAGCGCGCTATGTCTGGCGGCAGGAAGAAGTCGAGTGGCCGTCGCACACAGCGTGTCACACCTCAGTCTCTGGCTAAACTCCTTAGAGGAAGGACGTCATCATCGCCGTCCAAGAAGAGAAAAGCAGCAGTTAAGAATAAAAGGAAAGTGACAAAGGCAATAAGAGATATTTTTAATTAATCATGTCGTTCATACATCAAAGATCATGCGAATGCGTCAAGACGGAGCTGGACTTGTTTTCACTACCGCCCACACAGACGAGTATCGAAAATGGAAAATGGATCCAATACAAACCGATATCCACACTGACGGACGACTCACCGATAGAGTTTGTAGTGCCCGGCAATGGCGAAGAGTACACCGATCTTTCGCAAACAATGCTGGAAGTCACAGCATCGATAATCAAGGCGGACGGATCGGCGATCGCTGCGGATGATGCAACAAAAGCTGGTCCGATAAATAACTGGCTACACTCGTTGTTCAGTCAAGTGGACATGTGCATGAATCAAAAATTGGTTACACCACAAAACAACACTTACGCCTATCGAGCGTACATCGAAACAGTATTGAACTACGGATTCGATGCCAGGAAATCACATCTATCGTCCGTGCTGTGGAACGCCGATGATTCAGGCCATATGGAAAACACCGAAGACGATAATGATGGATTGGAAAAGAGACGTAAGCTAACGAAAGGAGGACGAGAAATCGATATGGTCGGTCATCTGCATTTGGACATGTGTAATCAGAATAAATATCTTTTGAACGGAGTCGAGCTACGCTTCAAGTTAAACAGGTCGAAAGATGCATTCTCCATAATGGTACACGAAGGCGACTACAAAGTGCATATCGTCGATGCGAACCTGTGGATTAGAAGATGCAAAGTCAGCCCGACCGTACTGTTGGCGCACAGCAAGATACTACAATCCGGTACCGCTAAATATCCAATCACACGAGTGGACGTGAAATCATTCACGCTCGCTTCCGGCATAAGGAGCAAGACTCTGGACAACGTATTTCTGGGACAAGTTCCGAAGCGCGTGATTGTCGGTATGGTAACCAATGCCGCATTCAACGGTGATGTCAAAAAGAATCCGTACAATTTCAAGAATTTCGATTTGAACTACTTCTCACTGTATGTGGACGGTGAACAGGTGCCGGCCAAACCACTCCAACCCAAGTTCTCTCCTGCTGCTAGTGCAAAGTTCATTATGGCGTACAACACAATATTCAACGGCACGGGAATCCATTTCTCAGACGCTGGAAACGTGATTAGCAGAGAAGATTTCGAAAACGGATACTGCCTTCTAGTGTTTGATCTGACACCCGACCTGTCTGCCAGCGATACCGGCCACTGGAATCTCGTACGCAACGGCAGCGTGCGCATGGAGCTGGGATTCGTCACCGCGCTAACCGAGACTGTCAACTGTTTGGTGTACGCAGAGTTTGACAACGTAATTGAAATCGATCGACACAGCAACGTGATGGTCGACTTTGGTGGTTAGTCTCTCATCAACACTCGTACGAGATGGATCGCTTATGCAGAGTACGTTGCAGGAATTTGGCTGCTCCCATCATTATTGATTTCCAGAGTTTCAAAGACAACATCAATGATTACATAATGAAGGAAGTCTGCGTTATGGAAGTGGACAGCGGAATATTACTGATGCATCACATCGCCAAACCGCCATTCTGACCATCGACAAACATCGAGAATCACACTGGCTATCGAAACACTATCACGGATTAAAGTGGGATCAAGGGGACATTAGCTACAACGACTTGGAACAAAAGCTAAGAAAGATAATCGCCAAACGACACACCGTCTATGTCAAAGGATCGGAAAAGAAGAGTTTTATATACAGACATTTAGTTATTGATCCCTGCACTACCAACGTTATCGACTTGGACGATATCGGATGCGGTTCACTGGCGACAATCAACAATCTACTATCGAAATCCACGCTGCGATGCCGCCATCACAGATCACCGAACCATCGATGCTCACTCTCCAATTGCATCGCATTGCACGGATGGTTATTTTTGACTAACAATATTGACGATGAATTGGAATCTACAGATGAAACAAGTTCGTATTTCTGCTCTTGCTTTCACACGTCTACGAGCACTACAACGAGTACTACCGCCGCAACTGTTGGCATCGACACCATAGAATGAATACCAATCAGATTGAGAAATATCTATCGACTCTGCCAGTGCACAATCATGGGGTCTACGCTGCCGACCGACTACCGCATCGTATCTCCCCGTCTACAGCAATCGTTGTGAATACCGATCCACACAATGAAGCCGGTACGCACTGGGTTGCATTCTACCTGGACCGAAAGAGTGATGTCATTGAATTCTTCGACAGTTACGGACAACCCCCGCATCTGTACTTCTACCAAGGATTCCTGAGACGTAACGCTCGTCGTTACCTGTACAACGAGTATCGCCTACAAGATGATGACAGCACAGTCTGCGGCCACTACTGTCTGACTTACCTGTACTACCGAACTCACCATGATATGAGGATGATGGACTTCGTGCAGCTCTTCGACGACACCTCCACTGCTCACAATGATGCGATGATCAGAAAACTATTCACCAGATTGTATAAACACTTGTAGCAATGTTTGCTTTTTTCTTTGTAAAAATCTTTTTATTTTTCTTTGTATTGTAAAGTAAAAATCTTTTTCATTTATCTTGTAATGATATTTTTTCTTGTAATAAAAATGAGTACTCAACAAACAGCAATCTTTTCATTTCCTTTTAGTATGTAAGTTTTCATTTTTGAATAGGCTCAATATTTCAAAGTGCATTTAGAAAAATCAGATAGTTAATCTTTGTGCAGACTCGAAATTTATAATTTACTTTCAAAGACCAGAGGGTCTAGTAACTCAGTATTTCAAAAGAGTCTGATAGTTTATTCATTGCACATATTTGACATAACAGTTCAAAGTGAAAAGAGCCTATTAGTTTAACCTTTATACAGACTCGACATTACATTACATTTTTACTTTCAAAGACCAGAGAGTCCAGTAACTTTATATTTCAAAAGAGTCTGATAGTTTAAGTATTTGTACACCTCTGTACAGACTCGTCATTTATATTTTACTTTCAAAGTGAAAAGGGTTTGATATCTTAGTATTTTTAAAAAGCAAAGAGTCTGACAGTGAATGATCTTATTACTAAGTGTAAAACTGGAAAATGAAAACAAGTATGTCAATACAAATGACTAGATTTATTGAATCATTCTTAAACCTAACATCGAGTGTTCTGAAATTATTCAACATAATAGAAACTTTATACAATATTTGAAAATGAACTTGATACAATATTTTAAAAAGATCAATACAAAAGGTAGATTTATTGAAACAATCTTAAAACTTTCCTTGAGTGTATTAAAAGAAATGATTCAACAGAACATTAATTTACAAGAGTGAAGTTTATACATTATTTACAAAAAGAATAGAAATTTATAGAATAGACAACAAGGATAAAACATTTATAAAATAATCAACAAAATGAATTTGATTCGTTTATAAAACTTTACATACAATCAACAACAAGAAAAATTTACACACAAAAATAAATAAAAGTTCATATCACAGTCCACAACAGTCCATAAACAGTCCATATCACAGTCCATCACACGAATACACTCCCGAGATCCGAACAGAGTATACCCGATCACACTCATGCGACTTAAATTATACTGTCTAGTCGTCTACGTCCATCGGCGCTGGTAGAGCTGGAGGTAACGGTGGCGCCCTGGGGGGAATAGCGTAGTGCCCCCAAGGAAGCGTGTTTATTCCGTCCTCTGGCATTACGTAACGTTTATCATCATATGGTGCCAGGGACCGCTTCCTTACCACAACGGTGTAGATTATGTGGTGTTTGCTTTGGAACCTCTGGTTGTCCGTACTTTTGATAGTCTTGTTGTATAAACAATCTAGGTAATCTTGTACGGACAGTTCCTTTGCAACTACGGCGCGGTTGACGCCCTTTGCCCGCTTTATCGGCGGAGGCGCACCACAGTCGTCGTCATCTCCGTTACCAACAGCACACGTAAAGCCTCCGGATACCATACAATATAATTTTGCCATCAAGCCGACGAATAACCTAATAACTCTCCCACCGACTTCGTCCTTGAATTTCCCCAAAACTCTAGCGTTGCGCCCGTCGTAGCACATGTGGTTCTGGGGATAGTTGCTGGTGTCGAAGTCGTTCAGGTGCGTCATCATTTCGCGGTAGACGTCTAGGGTACGGATGGCGTAGACGATACCATCTGTGTCCATGTAGGCCATCTTTATATTCTCGATGCCGTACCTTTCTACCATATCGTAGTGAAAACCGTACATCCACCGTTTACTGTGGTCCAGAATGCACATTCCCGCATAGACTGGCTTGTTGAGTACAACTCGTACTTTCGCCATATTTAGTAGTGCCAAGTTCTCATCGTACCAAATTCGATCGTTGAAATTTGCCTTGGCCACGTACTTCGTGTATGTCTTGCGGGATGTGGCGATCTTCATGTTTTGGTGTTTTCTCACATTCTGGAGACTCATACCGTAGACAGCATTGACCATCAATTTAAACATTTCTACTTCAAATTTATTGTTGGCCTGCCGTCTCAGTTCGGTATTCAGCATCACGTACGGTTTTAACCACGGCGACTGTTTAAAACGCATAACCCGGTGAACACGGCGAACACGCAGTCCATTCTCGATCGCTTGTTGTAAGTAACGATAGTGGATCACGTATTCATCCTTGTCCGTGAGAGTAGCCATTAGTTTGCTGGATTGTCCTGCTCCGCTATTAATGATGTCTTCTGATGAGTAGGGCAGCTGGTAAGCCGGCGACTTTCGTACTTCCGGACAGAACGGGAGATCGCGGTGTTTGTCGTGGAGCGCCTGGTCTCTTGGGTACTCCAGGTCGACTTCCAAAACATATCCATACTCGCCGTCTGCCGGTATGTCCGTGATGTTCAAGTCGGCGATTTCCTGCTGCGAAAGCCACTCGAAATCTTTGTAGGGAAGTGGTTCTGACATGGCCCATCCGTAGAGGTTATTTGCGTCATAATACATTAAAAATGTATCGTTGCCGTGTTCTACGACACCTCCACTTGTCGATGCGCCCTGGCCGTCTCGGTTGCCGCCATCTTCAGCTCTTGTGTATTTGTTGTTGGCGACAACGTGCCTAGTGACGCATTGGGTCAGTCCACCTCGGATGCCCTTCTCAAAGAACAAGTACATATCGACATCTCGCAAGGTATCGAGCACCACTCCAGTCTTGAGTAGCATTACGTCCCACGCGTATGAAGGCAGAGTAAGATAATGCGCAGGATCCAAGTTGTAATGCGTCATGCACATTTCTCTGAATCCCTCGAAGACGTCGGCGAGTAGCAGAACATCGGTCATCAGATATATTTCTGCGTACTGCCCGAGGGATGTGCAACTGAACTTATCCCATACGCGTTGGGCGTGTGCGTAGTCCTCGTCGGGGACATTTTCTCCGAAGACATCTTTAGGTGGCAGGTGATCATCATTAAGTACCTCCATGGACGTGACGTACTCGTAGGGGAAGATTCCCTTCCTTCGAAGCAAATCAAAGTCTTCTTGGTCTTGGTGCCGGGCGCGCGTAAGGTGCATTTTGTTGGCCGGCAGAATAGACGCCAATGTGCCTAATGCCTTAGACATGAGGCGGTACGAATCAACGAATTGTAACTTAATACTGTTCCGCCGGCCCGCGCAAGGATATTTGAATCGCTTCGAGAAAGTTATGTACTTCTCCTCGGTGTTGGCGAGTACCTCGACGTCTCCTTTGTCCACGCCTAACTCACGCACGATGAAGTGGGCGTCGTAGTTTGACAAGTTATGGAAATACATATTGACGGTCTCCTGTTCCCTGTATCGGAGGTTGCACAAACGATGAGCAGCTCCTCTGTAGTTGTACGGAGGCGAGTGTTGGTGATCCCTAACTTTCATCTTATCTTCACCATCGTTAGGGCCGAATTCCCGTTTACAGATGTGACAGACAGTGGCACGTTGGAATTGAAGTTCTTCCTGCTCTGTCAACTGAGGTGGGTCTCCGGGCATGCGCTGGCCGTAAAGGATGTCGCCAATCTTCCGTACGTCATCCCGTACAGCGTTGATAAAATGCTGCGCAGCATCCTCGCCTCTGTACATCCGCAGCTTGGAGAAGGTGTTGGAATCCTGATCATCGTCGTTGCAGTCTCCCTCGTCGGCTGTTCTCAGGTCGCCGCGAATGTAATAGGCATAAGCGTACGGTCTGTGGACATTCCTAACGTTGTTGGGCGTGCCACCCATGCGCTGTTGACCAGTCATTCTGTTAGTTGCTGGGTCCCAAGCAGGCGGTCGAACAGTTGGTGCGGGATGAATAGGCCTATCAGCCTCAAAGGGTACGAGCATACTCTCAAAGTCGGCGTAGATCGTAAACCGGCTCCTCTTAGTACGCTCGGGCCGATTGAACATGATGTGCTCTTCTTCCGCAACATCGGTTCTCAATGGCGCGTTTTTGTAGCAGTAACGCTTGTGTTCTTCTAACCGCTGCTCTCCTGTGAGGCCCAGTTTGTTAGGTCGGTTGTTCAAATGCGCGAAACATCTCCTGCAAATGTACAAACGATGTCCGCGACGTGTTATTTGGCTACCAACTAGCCTCTCGAAGTCAGCGATGTACGCAAAGTGGGTGGTCCGCTCATCAGTTAGGAATAGCAGATCGAAGTGGTTCGGTAGCTCTCGTTCCACAACGCGAAGCGGGAAGACATAGTGTTCTTGTCTATCTTCCTGCCTCTTCTGTTTCTTCTTTTCCAGACCATACACATTTATGCTTATGCCGGGGTTGTTGCGTTCAAACGAGCGGATTTTGTCTAATCTAACCGGAAACTCCAGTCCATCAAAATTTAGATTTGAACGTGCCCTAACCTCTGCTGTGAAATAATTTGTAGTGAGTTGATTACTAGGAGCATTTTGAATGAATTTACTTAGCATAGCATATTCAAAGCAACGTTCATCCGCATCGTTATACGCATTTACCACGGCATGCTTCATGGCGATGTCGCGAGGAAGGGGGATGAAGGAGCTACCTCTGATAGGGCAGTAAACATTAACTCTCACCTCCATATCTAAAACCCTAACAAAGCTCCACCCCGAGCCCTTCATCTCGCATTTCTCCTTCTCCAACAAGATTTTGTTAATGAAGTCTTGACAAATATCATCAACATTACTTGTGTGAAAGATATCGACATTCTTTGTCTTGAATGCACGTCTACAAGACTCGCCATGAATGTTAACAAATTCGCATTCGACCCAGAGATTAGACTTGATGGCATGAGTGTGAACTAGAATCTGTCGCATGAGTGTGGTTACCTGTGTCCTGAGTGGCAGAAGAAACTCCTGCAGGGTAACTGTCTCGTCTGCGGGTTCGGTCAAACGGTAGGTTTTGAGCCGCCCGCGGAACGCCGTCTCTACCTCGGTGAACCCCGCAGGAGCTAAGCCGTCAGGGATCACAGGCGCCTCGTCGACGTCTTCGTTTGAAGTTGCCACGGATGATGGCGACGAGGGGGCAGGCGAAGGTGGTTGTGCCCCACCGGTCTGGTCAGGCTGGCGTTCCACACGTAGGGCTTTGCATCGGTACCGGGCGTGGAACTGCATGTTATTGTTTCTCGTGAAGGATTGTCCGCACCCGGCGCATACATGGCCTGAAAAAACACACAATGCTGTAGTCGCATGTATAATTATAATGCTAAACCTGATAAAAGAAACAGATTCCACACTGATATGAAAATCTGAATGTTTAATATGCTTACTTTGCATTGAGATTCATTGAATGATAAAACTGAAGAAAGATGTTTATTTTATTTTCCTGAATGTCTACATTGTGACTGAGATTCATTTAATATTAAGATTGCTTAAGAGTCTTTGAAATAGATCCTTTGATAGTATGTTTCATTTAGTGAGTACAAAATATCTGGATGATTTTTTTTACATTCGAGACGAGTTAGTGCAATGGAATTTAATAGTTTGAAGCAAAAGATAAATACATACCTCTTGTAGGAACTCCAGCAGGCTCTGGGGCTTGAGATGGCTCCGGAGCATGGGACGGACCCGGTCTCGGCTCGATGTTAGGAGCATTGGAGGGGCCGGGCCTCGGTTCAAAGTCGGGAGCAGAAGATGGGCCAGGTCGCGGTTCCACCGGACTCGGTGTGGTCGCAAAGTCTACAACAAAAAGTACAGGCACGATTAGAATATGCATCTAAGATTGGTGAACACAGTGAGAAAATGCATATGTTTTCAACATAGTTCGTCTGACTTGTTCAAACAAACACTATAGAAATTGGAATCGGAATAAAATATTGTTAAATGAAATAAATGATTATATGTCATGGTAAATTAATTGTCGAACAAAGAAGTGATGTTGCTTTCGACATGATATGAGTGAAGGAGAAATATTCTCTAGATAAAATTGATAATGTACAACTCTTTGTCCAAATTTGAGAGTGAATAATGTTTAAACTGTAAGTAAATTAAACTCACCTGGTCTGAATGCAGGGTTCATCACTGGTTGAAGCTGCTCAGCATGTTTTTTTGTTGATGTGGCGACGACGGTTTGATTCCCTTGTAAACGATTGTCCGCACTCGGGACACGGGAAGTTGGCCCCACCGTGGACGGAGCGGACATGTTCGTTAACGTGGTCTCGTTTCTTGAACGACTTTCCGCACTGGGCGCAGGAGAAGCGACGTTCCAGCACAACGTTGTTCATAATGATCTGTAAACAAATAACGATACGCATTAGAACTCTGTCGCTATTTTCAGTCTAAGGACGGGGGGGGGACATGAAATATAACTACATCTCCATACTACTAGTACAAATTAAATTATAAATAAGTATAAACGTGTAAGTCTTAAATGAACTCTTCAAAACTACTCTAATTGTGAATACGCATTTTTGTTGAATATAAAGTCTCTAAATACTCTACAAACTTAATCAAACGTTTTAATAACTCAATTTATTTATTACAATTTACATGTTATATGAACAAATGTGATAGATGTTTAAACGATTTACGCTACAAAAGTAAGCCTAGGATGGACCAAACCCATCTACTATTTTAAAGTTTTATAAAATAAAAAATAGAAAATGAAAATAATAATAAATGAAAATATAAGTATGTTAGAGGATTTTAGTATGACGTAGTGAAAACTATGAACATCCTACTCAACGCTACGAACCATAATCTATATGTCACAAAACCAATCTGCTATTTGTTAAAAGTTTTATAAAATTAAAAATATTTATTCACATATGTTTATCATTTGGGTATGATGTAGTGTAACCTACTCTTTGAGTTTCTTGACCGAGTCAAAATTACTGAATCCTAATAAAATTAGTCTATGTGGGACAAAAGCTAACTACTATTTTGTATAGTTTAGTAAAATTAAAAATATTTATTTGCATATGTTTCACATTTTGTGCGTGAAGCAGTAAAAACTATTCTCATGGTACTCTTTGAGTTTCTTGACAAAGTCAAAATTGCTGAAATCTAATAAAAGTAAAAACTACATTTAATTATAACTAGTTATTGTAAATTAGAAATAATACTTACATTTGAAGTGAGAAGTATCCAAAGAAGACACTGGTGTAAACAGAGGCGCAAGGAAGCAGCAAGCGGAGCGAAGTGCAGGAACGTCCGGTCACTACGGCAGCTAGGCAACTACTGATGCCGGGGAGTGTAGAAAATGGCCGACGACGCTCGGTTTGGTTATCCTCTGTGAGGTGACGGTCGGAGAAGGGACGCGCAGCTGCGTGGGGTGATGGGTAATATAAGACGCGCTATTGTGTAACATCGCCGGGCGGACGCTCCCACGCAGGGGTGAGTTTTATTGTGCCGGCTCCCCTAGGTGTGGAATGTCACACCTGGCCAAGGGTCGGTACCTTTACGCCGTGGGTGGTCTCGGGGGGGGGGCTCCGCAACTTGGGTGGTCTCGGGGGGGGGGGGGGCTCGTCGTGGGTGGTCCTCGGGGGGGGCGGCGCCGCTCTTTGCCGCTCTACACCCTTGCTTCGGCCAAGTCCCCCTACTGTAATGACTCGTGTCCTTCGGCATTCCATCAGGAAAGTAATAGTTTACAAAATAGCCTTTTGAGATGTTATTTTGTATAGCCCTACTGTACTGTAATACGCTGACTATTACAAGAAGCTTATTGAGTCCCTTAATCTATTAAATTTACATAATAATATATTTCATCACTAGTGCAGGAAGTGGCCGGTGCAAGAACAATGCTTCGCCTAGTACTTGAATTCCATCAAGCACCATTATCAAGCACCATTATAAGCACCAATAATCACCGCATCCGGGCGACTTACGGACAGTAATTTTCATCAAATATAGGCCTACAGTTTGCGTAAAATTTAATACATTTTGGTCTTATATGCCTCCCCTTAAGTTTTTTTTTTTGGTAGCCTACTAGAGATAGCCTCCTTTTCGAAATTCGAACGAAATTTCAGTTTATCTGGAGCCAAGACGTTTAAAAATATTTCATCAGTTGTTTTTACAAAAATTGTCTAATGATTCAATCAATTATCCTTCCTCCATTGGATTAACATTGAAAGCGGGGGGCCCTGGGTGAATTAGAATAGGATTCTGCTCATCTACAGGACTATAGGCGAGCTTTCTAACGGTATGCATGGATTTATCCTACAAAGAGAGCTGAGAAAAAGGGGACTCGCTTGTCAATATATTATAGATGTGTTTAAAATGTTTTTAGCTGATTTGTTTAGTACTAATAAAAAGTGACCAGTAAATGTCACTGGAGGATTGTTATTGGTTAATTTGTTAGCTGGAAACAACCAGATGTTTGGAAATTGTATAATGGACTATTGTAAATAGAATAGCAGACCTCGTGGTGTAAAATCTTGGAAGTTTCTTTCCCGGCCTAGTTCCGAAATAGTAGTATTAATTTATCACTAAGGCAGAAAAAAACTATATCCGTCCAAGTATGAACAACGTTTTTCATCACAATAAAAAAATATCATTAATAACTAATTAAAAATTCAGTAAGTCGGGTTTTGTTTACATTGGGGTAATTTTTTCTGCATGAGCATGATTGGCTTAAAAACAACTTTAAAAAATAATTAATGTTTTTCGGTGCAGTTTTCAAGGCTATAGAAAAAGCCAAACTTTGCGGACGGACGCCGATCAAGCCATAATTCTGTTAAAAATATTTGTTAAAAAATTATGTTATTTATTTGTTAAAATTCCGTTTAACTCTCTATAAAAAAGTTTTTGAATTTTTTTTAAATCAATAATGCAACAAAAATGATCAGGACTGAACATATATTTCCGTCTTGAAATTTATTGTATAAAAGAATAATTTAAGAAAGGTCTCAACAAAAGAAGAAATAAGTTCTCTTAATTGATATGGATTGCTGACACCGAGACGACTTCCTCAGTGAAACTCGTTTCATCTGGAAACAAAACTTGAGTCTAGAGTTCAAATATATATTTGTACTACCAAGTAAAATATATTGTTTTGCTTACCAACCATCAATATACTAGTTTTAAAAGTATGAGTTAAAAAATATACAAGCAGATTGAATACAAAATTGTGCTTTGTTTTCGATTTAAAACTTACTCGATTTAATATTAACACTAGCGTTTAGCTCGTCACAAGTGATGGGTAATCTTTAAGATTCATTATGTATAAAAGTTTAAAAAATTGTATGCATTATAAATTTTATTGGTCACAGAGATTTCTAAAAATCTTAACAATGAAAAAAAATTTCCTATTTTTTTAGCAATGTAAAATTATTTTAGTGTTTTTAGTAAAAGGTTACATTTATTGAGCAATTTATTAAATTAATTGAGCCTACATCAAATTTTAAACACATCGCAGCAGACCTGCGCACCCAGTAAATTTCCCATGGATTTTTTTATATTTTCCCCCATAATGAGTATGTTAGTTGCTGTCTATTGGTTGTTGCGGGCAAACATAGGTTATTTTTTACCTAGTAAAAGTACATGCGGAATAGTATTGAGATATGGCATTTTTAATAAAACACTTACTGGATGACGAAATAAAACTAATATTTAACTGTAATAATTGTTGTACAACAAAATTAGCAACTTACATTAATTTTCAGAATCATAAATATGTAGGCCTAATTAAGCATTTCAATGTGGTTCAAATAACGCTTAAAATCGATTAGTTCTTATATAAACACCATGAATGATAAACATATATTTAAACCCGATTACAGTGTAGAGAGTTGTACTTTAAAATGAAACTGAAAATAAAAAGTAGGGACTTGTGACAATATAATTGATACGAATTTTATTTAGTAGTGCAAAATTGAGGATGCTGGCCCAGTTCAAGGTCACCTGAGGGATGACGTCATCGAGGTCAATGACCTCACCGATGACGTCATCGATGACGTCATCGATGACGCAATCGATGACGTCATCACTAATGACGTCATTTCGATGACGTCACACCCATGACGTCACAGAAATGACGTGCTGATGACGTCATCACCCCTTACGTCATCAAAACGACGTCACCGACGCCACTAAGGTCAAGGTCACGCAGAAACTTAAAATTTTTTAGCACTTTTGCCGTTTCTCGCACTACGCTCCGAGTTTCAGTCCGAGTCCCCGTGACCTTGACCACTTGGAGCGAATATTGGACGAGAAACGGCAAAAGTGCCAAGTTAAACCTGAGTTTCTGACATGACTCTGCCTAAATGGGCAATCGGTAATCCCTCAGGTGACCTTGAACTAGCACAACACCCCCAATTTCATATTACTGTGACCTTGAAAACGTAACAACGGAGCGCCGACACCGATGCGCACCCCACGACAGCCACCGAGTGACTGACTGTCAGGCTCTGTGTATTCTAGGTATATCGGCTTGAGAGACTAAGACTCTAAACTGTCAGGAATGGGAGTAACTAACTGAATTTTGCAAGGAAAAGTCATTTCATCTAATATTCTAAACAAATCTTCATCAGTAAAACTGACATTAGTCTGTTTGGTATAAAACCTAGGGTGTCCACGCAACAGTTTGCGCCACTTAGCTAAAGTCGAAACCTTCTTAACTTTGAGTGGTGGACAGTGAGCAACTAACAAAGTCTTAACACGGCTAAGTTTCTTACCTAAAGCGTCCCGCGACATGGCTTCCCCTCACAAAAGTCCGCACAATACTGAGAGACTGCTTGTAGCGCATGAGTCAAGGGAAAAGAGGTGGGGGAAACAGCAGGAGTGGGGGAAGGTCACAGTGGCGGGGGAAGGTGAGGTGGTACGCTGGAGTATCGCATCACTTCACCATGAGCTGTCCTACAGTCAACACACTGTTCTCTTGGCCCGAGTTGGCATTAGAAGAAACATTTCTGTACAGCTTAGGCTGTGAGAGCCGAGGAAGCAAAGTCAAAGTGGAAATTGTGTTAAACTCCAAGATGAAGAGTCTCCTAAATAAACTAATTGTATCCTTGCAATCTCCTATAACTTTAGAGAAATACCACTTTATTAAGCGACACCTTATACTTTGGCAAAACGAAGCGGAAATGGAAAAGATTACAGTAAAATTAATTTAACTTAAAACTTGGACTGGACACTCATGGCGATACCACGTGGCGTGCAAACGCCACCCTAAACATTACAAGTTAGGTTATTGAGCACCTCTGGTACGATAACCGATGTGCTAGAGTTAAAGTGTGACGACCTTGAGTCAAAACACTGAAATACTACAAGTCGATATCGTCCCAGAGTTAAAGTGTAGTGACCTACATTCAGAACTTGTAAAATTACTTACATATAGAGAGCTAGAGAACAGCGAGACGCACCGCATGGAAGCCGGAGACATACTGGCGAAGCGGTGTTGTGCAGCCTAGGGACCCAGTTGTGGTGGGGGTATAGCCAACACTTAGAGTACAAGTGTTGTGGGTGACCTTGACCCACTTAACTTAGTTAACCCCCCCCCTCCGACAAAAAGTGCGAACCCCCCCCCCCCCCGACAAAAAGTGCGAACCCCCCCCCCCCGACAAAAAGTGCGAACCCCCCCCCACCCCCTCCCCCACCCCCACCCCCTCCCCCACCCCTGATACCCTGGGCGTGGCAGCCCCGGCGGGGATATAAGGGGGTCCAGCCAGAGCCGGCTCGCAG
The DNA here is from genome assembly GCA_030545055.2 of Neoaliturus tenellus. Classification (NCBI taxonomy): domain Eukaryota; kingdom Metazoa; phylum Arthropoda; class Insecta; order Hemiptera; family Cicadellidae; genus Neoaliturus; species Neoaliturus tenellus. Next base: position 67,011,504 of record CM061533.1, on the reverse strand, counting down.
TCCGCTCCCGCGCGTTGAACGTGAACGACCGGGACGGACCGCCATAGGCATCACTAAACATTGAATGGCGCCTTCAGTGTTTAGCGAAGTCTACTCTAACTTTAAGACTTGTATTAGTTGTAAGATATTGCGCTTGCGTTTGGGTATTGCGAATTGTTTTATATGAGAGTGTTTTACTTGTACCCTATGTCTCCTGTGTCTTTTATCCTTTGTGTCTTGTTTGTTATATGTGTTTAATGTGTATGTGCTTGTTCCAGCATTGACTACGTTGAGCTCAATTGTGTGTTGTAAGTGTGTTATATGTTTCTAAAGTGTATACGCTTGTTTTAGCAATCCCCCCTTGAGCTTTTTCAATGCTCAAAGTAAATTGTAAAGTCAGGGAACGGGAGTAGGCCCCCGTGTAAAGCCACTTTTAATAATTGGTAGGCTCCTGCCAGGCATGCAAAAGGTTGCGGATGGCATTTGGGGAGCATGTCCGTTTGTACGCTGGCAAGCAAAAGGTTGTGGCGGCCTCTGCACTCGGACCGAGGACGTAAGCCATTAGGGTGTCCTCAGTATGTTTCCCTTCTGGAAACTCAAAATTATGTAAATGAATCTTTGTTAGCTATTTGTGTTTTTAGTCCCCAAGGCCCCCGAACATTCGTGGTTCGCCATGGATGTACGGGGGCCGAAATTTTTTAATGTCCGTGTGGCCTTGACCCACAAAGACTTGTAAAAATTCAATGCATTGTAAATTAAAAATATTAAAGATAGGTTACGGGAGTAGGCCCCCGTGTAAAGCCTATTTTAATTATCGGTAGGCTCCTGCCAGGCATGCAAAAGGTTGCGGATGGCATTTGGGAGCATGTCCGTTTGTACGCTGGCATGCAAAAGGTTGCGGCGGCCTCTGCACTCGGACGAGGACGTAAGCCACTAGGGTGTCCTCAGTTTGTTTCCTTCTGGAAACACAAAATTATGTAAATGAATCTTTGTTAGCTACTGAAAAGACAATGCAGTAAATGTTTACAAGTCTTGCGTGGCGAAGGGTACACGACATTGGATGTTGCCTTGTTGTCATAGTTGGGTCTCTTCGGAGGCTACAGCGATGACAACCCAAGTGCCTCACACCCCCAAAGGGGGGTGTGGGGCTTAATTTTTTTAAAGTTTTTTTGTGACCTTGACCTAAATATGTAAAATCTTTCAAAGTGTTTAACAGTCAGGTCTTATTAACACAGTTAATACATTAATGTCTGTTAAAAAATATAACAGTTAGGTATTTGTAACCCACAAGTTTGGAGTTGTTTATAGTTGGGTCCCTTGGGAGGCTTCAGCTATGGTAACATAAATGCCTCAAGTGGGGCTTATTTTTTTAAAAAGTGCGAACCCCCCCCCCCGGCAAAAAGTGCGAACCCCCCCCGGCAAAAAGTGCGAACCCCCCCCCACCCCCACCCCCACCCCCACCCCCACCCCCACCCCTGATATCCTGGGCGTGGCAGCCCCGGTGGGGATATAAGGCGGCCGGGCTGCACGCACTTCTCATTCCGGTCCAAGCTCTCATACGGACAGGTACTCTCTCTCGCTCTTGAGACTTTTGTTTTACAAGTTCACTTCTTTCTTTACATCTATTCTTTTCATTCATTACAATGGGTAAAATGGGTCTGAAGCTGAAAAACTACCCATCAACTTCAACCTCGACCGACACGTCTCGACCCTCATCATCCTCGACTTCGATCCTGGAATACCTGATGACTGCGAACATCCTGAGCTGCCTGACGATGCCGCCACCGCCGCCGCCGCCGCCACAGCCCGCCTCAATGCCCAGCCTGTCGCCATTGCCGGCGACAGTGGAAGAGGCTGGTGCACAGCCATCGTCAGGAGAACTCGTCAAGTCGTCAGGTCGAGTCCCGGTAGCCTCTCCAGCACTCTCGCTGCTATCGGACTCAGGATCGGAGTCTGCGGCTTTTGAAGAGACGTCTAGGTCGAGGATCACCCCATACAGCAGAACCCGGAAAATCCTCTCATACACTACATCCCAATGTCCCTCACCTATATCCCCCATGCCACCTACACCAACCAAACCACCCCGTAAATCCATCTTCTCCCCTGATCTTCCCACCATAGACCTAACACGCTCTCCTACCCCGCCCAAAATTGTTTGCTCCATCCCGCTTGAACAATCTTTGCCCCTTCTACCTCCTTCCAGCCCCATCCCTTCTAGCCAGCCTAATTCAGAGAAGCTCCAAGACACTCCGCTAAAGAGTCCAACACAGAAACGTAAACGCGTTAAAGCCCCTGCTGGCAAGGGTAAGAAATGCGATTACGCTTGGATGTCTAGTAAGTTTGGGGTTTTGTGTTGCCAGAAACTTGCTTGTGCAGAAGGGGATCGCTGCCAACGACACCTCAAAAGTACAGTCAAATTTCGGCAATTCAAACCCTATACTCTGTACATTAAGCCTAAAACGTTCAAGTTCAGACATCCCCACGGTCCGCAACCGCGGGATATTAGAAGGCTAAAGGTTGATGAAAAATATTATTTCATTGGTCAGACATATGGAGCAGGTAATAAGAAAGTAGAAATCGTTGTAAAAGGTGAAGGCCACCTTTGTACAATGCAAGTACCACCTCGGATGGTACAAAGAGAATTTTTCATCCCTAAAGCCTATCTAATACGAAGGAAAGGATGTGAAACCGTGTGGGAAATGGACTAGGACATGGGCCCACCAAAAAAACAAAATTGTTAGGCTGTGTTGGACAATATTTAAAAAGTCTTTTTCCAAATTATGTTTCCAAATTTAGTCTTAACCCTCTTAAAGTAAGGGAGAGGGGTATTATACAAGTCAGGTTATAAAAAAAAAAAAACACTTGACTTGTATAATACTTTAACCTGGCGGTGATGTAAAGTCACTGGGACAATCTCAAACCGTGTCCTTGAGGGCGAAGACTAAGTTACAAAAATCTTTAACAAATAAAAACTTACCTCCAAACACTTGTAGCTTGCTACAAGTGTTTGGAGGTAAAAATTTTTCAAAGTTTGAATGACCTTGACCCATATAAATTACTGTTTAAAGTAAAGTGCTAACCTTACAACTAATGTTGTGTATCACGTGATACCCCCACTCTAACGCTCTTACTAAGCTTGTATGAGCCGTTCATTTGCTTCAGTCTGTTTCTGTGCTCCGTGGTAAACATGTCACGGTACAATTACAAAGGTGGTGACTTCTTGATAGATCAACACAATGCTTGGGAAGTGCTAAACCAGCATAGAATGGAAGTTGAGTATTGTATAAGACGAGACGGGTCTACATTTTATCTATGTATTATAAACAACCAAACTCATAAGTATGAACACTGGACAAAAATTAATTATAACAACATAGATGAGCTGTTTGCTTGGGTGTTTGAGGTGTGTAAAGTTATAGAAGAAACCAAAATAATGGGTGTGCTAAAGGTATGTAAAACTGATGACCGGGAAGACTAAGCAAAATTTCTTTTAACCCCCCCCCCCCCGTGTTATCCCCACCACTAAAAATGGGTATATATAGGAGTGGTGATCAACCGTCCTCTCATTCTGCTTTACACCGTTAAGCTGAACACCACCATGTCTGCTATGAACGTCCCAGCCTCTACCTCTGGCCCGGCTGCCTCCAACTCCAGCCCGAGCATTGGACCAATCCGATCGGGGCCTTCGTCAAGGAGTCGTGTCCGATTCTCCGGCTTTGGTCCTGTGAGGAAGGAGTTGCGGAGCAGCGGAGCTTCTCAACCAACCACGATGGACGCATCAACCCAGACTCCACCAAACATCATCGAGTGGTACGACGAAGTCATAGAGCAAAGGGACAGAATGCTAGAGAATACTCGCAGAGAGCTACTTTATATCCGGAGTAAATGGGAAAAACTAATTAAGAAGTGTGAAAGCCTGTTGGACAGTGATGATAGTGAGGATGAGAGTGGATAGGTGTGTGGGTAAAGACTTGGACTGGGACTTGTGTGTATGTATGAATGTGTGCGTGAATGTGAAATACAGAGCGGGGGATAGATCACTCTGTGGCAATGGACTAACATGCCACTTAGTGATCTATCCCCCGTTCTGGTAATGTTTTTGGATGGCCTTGACCGATTTTACCAAGGCTAGCTAGTACCCCCACCACTGATAAGTGTATATATACGGGTATTAACGTGCAGTTTGGTTATTCTGCTTTGTACCGCTTAGCTGAATACAGCACTGTAACATGGCTTTCAACTCCAAAACTTCTCAGGCTTCCTCTTCTTCTTCAAGAAGGCGTGCTGCCAACGTCCTGCCTGCTACTCGTGGACCTGCTCGACCATTCCACAGCATAACTGTTGCTCGGGCAAACGCCTGCAAAGCTCCGATGCTACGGACCTTGCTGGAGGTAAGCCAAGACGGACAAGGCTTGCTCAGTCCTGGTCAACGGCAGGAGCAAGAAAGGCGTATGGCGTACTTCAGGCTGCAGGGTGTAGTTCCCAGCTTGAAGTTAGGCGATCCGAGAGTAGCAAGCATCAACGAGGCAGCGGACTACATATCACACCTTCACAGTGTTTTAGAAGTAAAGGACCAACAAATTGAAAACTTAAAAGAACAATTGAAACAATTTAACTTTAATCCTGTGGAGTTTGTGGAAGCAGTGATGAGTGATAGTGATGATGAAGGAACTGAATATATATTGGGTATGTAATGAAAGACTTGGACAGGGACATGTGTGTGTGTGTGTGTGTGTGTGTGTGTGTGTGTGTGTGTAGAATACAGAGCGGGGGATAGACTACTTTGCGGCAATGGACTAGCATGCTGCTTAGTGGTCTATCCCCCGCTCAAAGGGTAGCATTGGATGACCTTGACCCACTTTACAGCAAGGACAACCGGTTAACTGGTATAAAAGAGGGGGTCTATACATCTCGACTTCATTCTGCTTTGGACCTTCCAGTGGAACGCTAGAAACAATGAGTGGATCGCTGCTTGGTGCTAACTTGGACAGGTATTCTGTGATGGTACACTATGAAGATTGTAGAGACATGTTGACGGCTGTGTATGATTGTTTGGTGAGAAAAATCTTTCAAGAAAACTGCCAATTTATGTTAGCGTGGAAAAGAAACTTGTTTGTTGATGGTCATGCTACAATGCAAAGCATGAACCACCTTCATGTGTTAAAAGTAGGACATCATAATTTGGACGAACTGGACGATATGTTTAGGGAGCTGGAGTTTTTGATACATCAGGAATGTAAACCATGTGAAATTGAAATTTTTAAATTGGATATGGAATTAGAATAAAATGTGTTAAACAGGACTTGGACTTGGACTTGATTGAGGTTTTGTAGAACAGAGCGGGGGATAGATCACTTTGCGGTAATGGACTAGCATGCTGCTTAGTGGTCTATCCCCCGCTCAAAGGGTATCTTTACGTGACCTTGACCCACATAAATTGTATAGTTGGTGGGGGTATAAAAAGGGTAAGCAAATTGGATGGATACAACACTTCCATACCATGGCTCCACTTGACAACACCGTGTTCCATCGCAACAGAATTGTCTCTATTCTGGAGGTAATACCTCTAGAAATTATAGAAGTAGAGGACCAACTACCTGCGGTTGATCAAGAAGAGGAGGAGGAAGAGATAATGGATATTGAAACGGACTCTGACGAAGCTCGTTCAACGGACAATGAAGTGGACTTGCACGCCTACGAAACATTAGAGTCGTCATCTGAGTCGGAAATGGAATTCCAATTGGAAATTGAAGAAGAAGAACAAGAACAAGACACTCCCCATCGTCCAATGGATAGGATGTTAGTTGCCAGAAGAATTATGTATTGTCATCGCTGCCTATTCCGTGATGAGGATGATTCCGACTCTGATGGTGATGTTTCACCCTTGTAAAAAGTTTAAACAAAAAGTTAAAAAAAGAATGTGAGCGGGGGATAGAGCACTTTGTAGTAAATGATGCTGCTTAGTGCTCTATCCCCCGCTCAAAATAATAATTCCAAATGACCTTGACCTACATAAACTTGCTCAAACAGACGTCTTTGAAAAAACTTGTACAAATTATTGAATCTAGACCAAATATCATCAATTTATCAAGCCTACTGATAAATGTATTACAAACGGTTGTGTAAAGGCTAAATTTAGCACATGAGTGATAACCTGTTTCCATATGACGTCACTTTCCCCACCTATCTGCCTCGGATATAAAGGGTCCCTGTGGAGTGCGCTGCTCATTATTGCGTGGACATTCACAGAGTGTGCATTCAAAGCCAAACTGTTTGAAATGGCTCTTTGCGACATTTGTGGGGAAATCTTTCAAGACGAAGATCTTTTCACCATACACAGAGAATTACATGAAGACGAAGATAGAAAAGAAGATATTACCATGGATGAAATAGACTTAGACTCAATTGACCGGTTTTTGGAAGAGCACCAGAAGCAGACGGACTACTGGGACAGCTATCTACAGCAAATGCAAAGAAAAAGACCTAGTGTGATCCAATTTGCTGGTGCTGGACCATCTACTGCTAGAAGACCTTTTGAAGAAGAAGACACTGAAGAAGAGGACACTGAAGAAGAACTGGAAGATGTGAAACAACTGCGCACCACGGCCTTGCCAGGACGAGTTGTAACACATTTCAAAATTAATAATGTTCAATTGGAATTGGAAACATTTATAACCCAGGCTAAGGAACTTGTTGGTCAAACCTTGAGGGAAGAACTACAAAGATTAAATTTTATTAAATTTGGAATGGTGTTAGAGGCTATGTTTAACAATACTGATGGTGAAACAGCATTGAGAGCGTTCATTACCAAAAACCGAACCCTTACCTTCACCTCCAACATCGATGATATTATTGAAGAATGCTTGGAAGAACTTATAACAAAACTTCAAGAACATGAAGGAAGAGGATCTGGATGGACTTTGTCATCAATTGAAGGTATGGATGTAAGGGTTCACAAGCATGGATATGGTTTAAGGGGTAGTAGTTTTATCCCTCTACCAAAGAAAATCCAAAACACTAAATCGTGTAGGAATGTGCAAAATGAAGGTAATGAATGTTTCAAGTATGCAATGTTAACCAAGTATGTTAAAGATCATCCTGAAAGAGTTGGTAGAGAATATTACGAAAATGAACACCGCTACAACTTTCAAGGTCTCACCTATCCAGTTACCTTGAAAGACATTGGCAAATTTGAAAAGAAAAATCCTGGCGTTTCAGTCAATGTTTTTGGTCTGGATGATTCGAACAACGTTTATCCTTTGCGGGTAGTAAAAGTTGAACAGAGAAACCACACGGATTTGCTATTGATAACTAAGGGTGAAATTTCCCATTATGTATGGATAAAGGACTTTGTAGCCTTGGTATGGAATCAATTATCAAAACATAAACGTAGGTTAACAGTGTGTAAAAGATGTTTCTGTTTCACATATAAAGAACTAAGACGTGGAGGATCTGAATGGATGACGGAACATAAAAGACTCTGTAACGAGAATTATGAAGTGAAGGTTAGTCTGCCACCACCATCTCGAGCGTTTATCCAATTCAACAAAACAATCCACCAATATCGTATTCCACTGGTCATCTACGCAGATTTTGAATCTACGTTAATATCACAGGAGCTGCCGGACGGTGAGGTGACTAGAAGAACAAAATACCAGCTGCACCAGCCCAATAGTTTTTGCCTATTGGTGAAGTCAACCTTGTCTGAGAACCAATTGCAAGACTATGGTTTAACATCCACTCCAATACTCTACCGTGGGGAAGAAGCCGCTAAGTATTTTGTAGACCTGTTGTATGACATTGCTGAAAAGGTGCAACGCTTATACGGCAATGTTGTACCTATGGAACCTTTAAACCAAAAGCAACAAGAAGAATACAACGTAGCGACAAGATGTTATCTATGCAAGAAGACCTTTAGTGAAGAAAACCAAAAAGTAAGAGACCACGATCATCTGACAGGGTTATACAGAGGAGCTGCTTGTAATTCATGCAATATAAATTACAAACTGCCAAACTTTATTCCTGTTGTTTTACACAATCTTAGCGGCTACGACTCCCACTTTATTATACCAGAGTTAGGAAGAGATGACGGTAAAATTGATGTTCTTGCTACAACATTGGAAAAGTACATCAGTTTTTCAAAAACAGTAGGTAAAATTAAACTTCGCTTTGTAGACTCTTACAGATTTATGCCATCAAGTTTAGCCAAATTGTCAGAGAACCTAAGAAGAGAAGACTTAAAAGAAACAAGCAAAATTGTACCTGAAGATAAATTGGACCTAGTATTAAGGAGAGGAGTTTTCCCCTATGATTATATAACTTCTACAGAAAAGTTTGAAGAAACTAGTCTTCCACCGATTGAAGCCTTCAATAGCAAATTAAACGAAAGTGAAATCTCCGTTGAAGACTACAATCATGCATGTAATGTGTGGAATCAACTAAACATTCAAACCTTGGGGGAATATTCTGACTTTTATATAAAATTGGACGTAACTCTGCTGTGCGATGTGATGGAAGAATTCAGAAACACCTGCTTCTCCGCCTATGGACTGGACCCTCTACACTCGTACACATCTCCAGGATTAGCATGGCAAGCTATGCTAAAGTCAACCAACTGTCGACTGGAACTTCTAATGGATATTGATATGGTGCTCATGATGGAATCTGGTGTACGGGGCGGTTTGACACAAGCTGTAACACGTCATGTCAAAGCCAACAACAAGTACATCCCCGGCTTCGACGAGCAACAACCATCGGTCTACCTTGGCTACTTTGACGCAAACAACCTTTATGGTTGGGCAATGTCAAATCCGCTTCCCTACGCTGACTTCAAATGGATCGACCCGGCCACCATCGGAGACATCTCACAGATTCCAAAGGATGGTCCAAAAGGCTATATTTTGGACTGTGATTTTGAATACCCGGAGCACCTTCATGACCATCACTACGACTTGCCTCTCCTAGCCAAGACTGAAGTTTCACCGACAGGAAGATGGCCAAAATTGATGATGACCTTGGAGAATAAAGATCGTTATGTGGCTCACTACTGGGTAGTTCAACAGGCTCTTGAATTGGGTCTACGTATAGTAAGAATTCATAGAGCAATTGAATTCACCCAGTCTTGTTGGTTGAAACCATATATTGATTCCAACACTACAAGAAGAGCTGCAGCGACAACAGCATTTGAAAAGGACTTCTATAAATTAATGAACAATGCCATCTTTGGGAAGACCTTGGAGAACAAAAGAAAACACAAAAATGTAAAATTAGTGAGTGATCCTAGGAAATTGGAAAAATTAGTGCAAAAACCAAATTTCGGAACATCCATGATTATAAACGAAAATCTAGTCGCTGTCAGTATGAAGAAAACAACAATAGTCATGGACCGTCCGTTATACATAGGTATGTCGATTTTGGACATAAGTAAAACCCTGATGTATGATTTCCATTATAACAAAATGGTTAAACACTACGGAAGGGAAAACATTGGAGTCGCATACATGGATACGGACGCGTTTATCTACTGGATAAAGACTTTGGACATGTATGAAGACCTAAGGACTTTTCCATACAAAGAAGATTTCGACTTTTCTGACTATCCGAAGAACCATCCAAATTTTAATGAAAAATATAAAAAAGTAATTGGAAAATTCAAAGATGAAGCAAATGGAATGCCTTTAGAAGAAATAGTGGCGCTGATGGCGAAATTGTATTCATTTAAGATGTACCACGAGAACAACACACCGACAGTCAAGAAAGCAAAAGGAGTGAAGACATCTTATTTGAAAAAACACGTAACATTTGACCACTACAAGACTTATTTGTTTGAAGATACTACGATATCAGCAACATTCAACAATATCCGAAGCTTCAAGCATCAAGTCTACAGTGTCACCGAAATTAAAAAAGCACTGTCAGCTCGGGATGATAAAAGACATATTTTGCCCGACAAAATCCACACTCTTCCTTTCGGCCATTACTCCTTAAACCCTATCAACTAGTAACCTATTCTTCGTCCTTCTACAACTTCGACCTTATTCCTTTCTCCTTCCGTAAAAAAATGGGGAACATGGCAAGTCCAACGCCGTGTTCCCCATTTTTTTACACAAGTTTGGATGACCTTGACCCATATAAATGATGTGAATATTTAAAACAACATTCATTGTGATTATACATGTGATACAACAAACATTGAAACCTGCAATATGAAGGACTTGAAGCAACAAATTGTCAACGAACTTCATAAACCTGCAAGAAGAAAGTTTCCACGAAGAAATACGGTGATAAAAGGAATTAATGATTTATATCAAGCGGATTTAATCGAAATGATTCCTTATAGCAAACAAAATAAAGGATATAAATACATATTGACTGTTATTAACTGTTTTTCAAAAATGGCAGATGCTTTACCACTAAAAGATAAAAGTGGCAAAAGTGTTACAAAAGCAATGGAAACAGCTATACAAAGAGACAAACATACTATTAAACATTTACAAACAGATGATGGAAAAGAATATTTTAATAAGGAATTTGCAAATTTAATGAAAAAACACAATATAAACCATTATTCAACCAATTCAAAAGTAAAAGCCTCAATAATCGAAAGATTCAACAGAACTTTAAAAAGTGCAATGTATAAAATGTTTTCCAACAGAGGATCGCACATATGGATTGATATGTTACCAAAACTTATAAACGATTACAATAACAAATTTCATAGGACTATCGGGATGAAACCAAACCAAGTAACTAGTAAAAATGAAAACCTTGTATTAAAACGTATAAAAACGAATACTAAACCAAAAGTTGAAAAACTAAAGCCTAAAAAATTTAATGTGGGTGATAAAGTGCGAATAAGTAAATATAAAGGTGTATTCAGTAAAAGATACCTGCCAAATTGGACCAATGAGGTTTTTACTGTATTCAAAGTACAACCTACAGTACCTGAGACATATATTTTAAAAGATAATAAAGGACAATTGCTTGAAGGAGGGTTTTATGGACATGAAATGTTAAAATCAACAGTAGGCGATGTATATTTAGTTGAAAAGGTGTTGCAACGGAAACAAGATAAGGTCAAAGTACGATGGTTAGGATTTAATAAGACGGAAGGGATACCTAAAAAGGATTTGATATAACGATAGAGAATCATTTTAGGTTGAACCATTACAAAGGATGGAGATAGTACCACAAAAAGAGAGTTTTACTATTAATAATATAGATGAACTCACAGTGGATAATTCAGAATTCAATAGTGGGAAACATGGCAATTTGTTACCAAACACCGTTCGTTGTCTGGTTACCGGACCTTCCAACTGTGGAAAAACTAATGTAGTATTCAATTTGATTACAAACCCTAAAGGATTACGATTTAACAATCTATATGTATTTTCAAAATCACTACAACAACCAAAGTATCAATTATTGGAAAAGATACTGACTAATGTGCCTGAAGTTAAATATTTAAAGTTTAATGCAAGCGAGAGTGTCATGCAGCCACAAGAAGCTAAACCATTCTCCGTGTTTATATTCGACGATGTATCTTGTGAAAACCAAAACACAATAAGGAATTACTTCGCTATGGGTCGACATAACAACATAGATAGCATTTATATTGGCCAAACTTACAGCAAAATACCTAAACAACTCATTAGAGACAATGCAAACATGTTAATTGTATTTAAACAGGACGAAACCAACCTAAAACATATATATTTTGATCATGTAAATGCGGATATGACATTTGAACGATTTAAAGAGTTGTGTGGAAAGGCTTGGGCTGAAAAGTATGAGTTCCTAACAATTATGAAGGAACAACCGCTAAACAATGGTCGATACAGGATAGGTTTTGATAAATTTATATTAATACATTAAACGCGGTATAACACATTCATTGTTGTACAACACGTCTTGCTACAAACATGGTTAACCAAGAAAAATTAGTAAAAGAAATAAAATCACTTAGTGATTCTATTCGGGCTAAAAACAGAGCATTGAAACTAGGTATTAGCGAGAGGGAGAAATTCCTTGAATCTACTTTTAAACCTATTACTGAACCCTTGAAACAATTAAACAAAAAATTTGCTAAACCTGTATTGGAAGGAGATGCGATTGCACCTATTACGAAGTTTGAAAGAGAAAATGTAAAATCAGAAGAGTTTAGTGATGAAGACCCGGAATCCTCTACGTATAGTGGTTTTACCGGTGGAGAACCTGAAAGAGAGCTAGAATCACCGGACTATAGTGGAATAAGAGAATTATATGAAGTAAAAGCCAAAAGAGGACATGAAGTTGTATCAACTGCTAGTGAAGAGGAAAAAGAAGAAGAGACAAGGGAAGGTCCGTCAAACATAAGCTTGTTGGGTGAAAACATTCATAACAAAGGACCTTTAGGAAGGAAATACATGATAAAAATGTTAGCTGGAACAAATCCTAATAAAAACTACCATAGTTATGGGGTAAGACTAACAGAAGACGGTTTAATGGTTGGTAATAGCCCGGTAAACATTGATGAACATGATAATATTATTGTTGGTAATCAAAGATATAAGGGCACAAGGGGATTATTTGAATTATTATTTGAAAATAAGCCTTTAGAATTGTTAGTTAAAGAAAAAGACATGGAAGCATATAAAAAGATTTTGGAACAAACTAATGCATACAGGAGGAAGTATTCAGCTGACCAACCTGTTTTTAGATCAAAGTCTTTAAAATATAGAGAATTTGTATCCAGGTTAATACCAACAACGAGAAGACAACTAATGCCAATAATACCAAGAAAACCTGTAAAACGAAGGTTTGTGTCATCCACTTTGGATATAAGTGCTCCAGAACCAAGAAAAAGAAACAAGTCTGTTACAGGTACAGGTTTAATGAAGAAACTATATAACACAAATGTGATTTATTACAATAATATCAATAAATTGGTGGATAGAATGAAACTAATACATGAAGCTAAAGAAGCGGGTCATACTGGATTGGAAAACGAATGGGTGGCTTTAGTGGATGAACTCCGAAACCGTGGGGTAATCTCATAAAAATGCGTTACCCCCTAAAATGCTATTCAGTTGCACCATGAGTGTTGACAAGTTCGGACGTTACTCCTCGGATGGGTTATATTATGCCAATAGTTTAAAAAGAAGTGCTGGTTTACCACAAACACCTGATGGAGATTATGATATGAGTAATAAAAGGTTAAAAAACATAAAAGATCCTACGGATGAAAACGATGCAATAAATTTAAAAATATTAAAGGAAAAGATATCGCCAACATTAACACTACAAAATAACACATATGACGCAGAAGATATAGAATCATCAACGTTGGTAAACCAAATCAAAACGGTGATGCAATAAACAAAGGTTATTTGTCATCTGAATTAAAAAATACGTTAAAATTCAATGGGAAAACGTATAGTGCTAACAATAAACGTATATCCAACGTAGATGACCCTAAAGATGCAAAAGACAGCGTAAATAGACGCTATTTACATTCTTTGATACCTGAAAAGACAAAAGATGGATTTTCTTTTTATAAATTTGTTATTAATGATATAGGCTATCCAAAAAATGAAAATGATGCTGTAAATCTAAAATATATTAAAGATCATTGCATCATACGTGATGTAGGGGTTATAGATTGTTTTAATAATTGTTTAGCAAATGTTAAAGATGGTTCGGCGCCATCAGATGGTGCAACAGTGGGTCAAATGATGGAAACCTTAAAACAAGAAACAACCTCTTTTGTAAAACAAGATCAAGTAGTATCGAAGCAAGGGGATGAATTTGTTCAAGGTAATGAAAAATTTAATTTATTAACATACAAAAATGATGCTTGGGATTGCATGGATAAAAAGTTATCAAATATGGGATGGGGTTATGAAAAACATGATGCAGCTGCTTTATCACAAACCGTACATCTAGATCCAAATAAATATTTTAGATGGTTTACATGTAATAATAGAGTGATAAGAGACTTGGCACAAGGAAGAGAAGCAAATGATGCTGCAACTGTAGGACAGACCATTACAACATCATTAAAGGATAGTAAAGTGTATGAATGTAATAATAAACGTATAACAAACCTTAAAGACCCTGAACATGTAGATAATGCTGTCACTGTTAATTTTCTTGTAAAAGTTTTAGGTAATGCGATATTTGATTTACACAATCATTTTACACCAGATATTCTTCAAGGAAAATCAGGTCATAATACTTATGCTGAATCCATGAGAGGTGAGTATATTAAACGAGAAATTTATAATAAATACTTTATTAACCCTAAAACGAAACAGTTTAGATCATCAGATTGGGGTGATATTGATATTTAAGTAAATAACTCAATAAATGACTTCATTTATGTGCAACCTGTCATAGAGTTAACACATGAGTTGCACATTGCCGTTATAAAAGGACAATAATGACGTTCAAGTACATCAGTCCATATCGAGACACTGCAAGAAAAGGAGGTGGGATCACGTCCACAGCGGTTTCTCTGTTAAGTAAAGCTTTAAAACAAATTCCAGTAGGATCCATAGTAAATAGAGCAATAGACGCATTACCATACGAATTTCATATACCAGGAGGTTATCAGTATTGCGGACCAGGAACTAAATTGAAAAAACGACTGGAAAGAGGCGATCCTGGCATAAACAAGTTAGATCAGGCTTGTAAAGAACACGATATCGCATATTCCACGTTTGCCGATTCAAAAAATAGATCAATAGCTGACAAAAAGCTTGCGGACATAGCTTGGCAACGAGTAAAATCAAGTGACGCTAGCATAGCAGAAAAAGCAGCAGCTTTAGCAGTAACAGCAGGTATGAAGGCTAAAACAGCAGTAGGAGGTGGAAGAAGGAGGAGAAGGAGAGTAAAAAGGAGGTCAACCACAAGAAAACATGGAGGAAATATAAAAAGAAGACGACGATCTACAAGAAAAGGCAGGAAGAAGCCCACCGTGTGGTCAATGGTAAAAAACGGGGCAGGTCTTTACCTAAGACCTTATCGTGCATATTAAATGAAAGAAATCAATTGGTCATACCACATAAAGCATTAACCAATATTGAATTATTTAAATATATTTCCTGTTTAAAAATACCATTTTTTCGCGGTGTGTTTATGAAAGACAGTTTACCAAAGAAAATGTGGCAAAATGAGACTGGAATTATAAATTTGGATAATACTGAAGGGCCTGGCACCCATTGGGTTTGTTATAAGAAACTAAATAACAATGTATATTATTTTGATAGTTTCGGTAATTTGCCACCACCAAAAGAACTTCAAAATTACTTTAAATCTGCTAAAAACATATATTATAACTTTAAAAGAGAACAACCTGATAATACTTCAATATGCGGCCATTTATGTTTGGAATTTCTAGCTAAAAGTATCAGTCACTATTGAGATGTCTTCCTATACGGTATCATTAACAGGAAAATCGTCCACTTTACGAAGTATCCTTTTTCCAGCGTTACGCTTGCAAAAAGGAAGGTTTTGGGAGGCGGCACTATTGGATTTTACAACGTACAACTCTATTCCCAATGTTACGGAAGGTAAAAATAACATATTGCATTATTATAAGGGAAAGGATGCCAGTGGAAAATTTACAGACTTACAAGAGTGCAGGTTACCCACAGGTTCTTATGAAATTGATCATATAAATGAATTTTTGCAAACTAAAATGGGAAAAGACAATATAACATTAAAAGGTAATAATAATACGATGAAAGCTGAAATTACTTCCAAATATTATATAGATTTCACTCAACCAAACTCAATTGGTGATTTATTAAGATTTTCCAACGATGGGCCTGTATTAGAACCAGATGTAACACATTCCGGTAAGAAAACAGTAACAATATTAAAAGTCAATAGTATAGACATAACTTGTAACATTATACAAGGTGCTTACAGAGATGGGGCTAACACCCACATCATACATACTTTTTACCCAAGTGTACCACCTGGATTTAAAATTGTTGAAAAGCCACAAAACCTGGTATATCTACCGTTGAACACCACTTTCATTTCAGACATCGTGTTGAGCGTATTGGATCAAGACGGTAACTTGGTAGACTTCAGAGAAGAGCCTATTACGATTAGATTACATTTAAAATCGACACTTTAATACAAAACCATGGGTTTAACATTTAAAAGCGAACAACCTACGGGAAACCGCATTAGTAGCTCTTCAGCTGTGGAGGAGTTAACACGCGAGAACATTCGTTTCTTAGAGAGAATTGGATTAAAATTAACCGAGTATGGATATACTGGATATAGCGCAGGGTCCAACATTCGACGAAACCCTATGGGAAAAAGAATATCACACCCACAACCCTTACACTTCATCGAAATTAAACAATAACGATGAAATTCGTATTCCCATACAAAATCAAGACATTTACACACTACCATGTGAAAGTTACTTGTATATTGAAGGACAAGTTACTAAAAAGGACGGTACTACTGTTGGTACAACAGTTCCATTTATAAATAATCCTATGGCTTTCCTATTTGATGAAATTAGATATGAAATATCAGGTGTAACAGTTGATTCCACTAAAAAAGTAGGTATTACGACAACTTTAAAAGGATTAACATCTATAACACCCAATGAAACCAATTTACTTAAACCTGCCGGATGGGTATTACCTACGATTGACACGATCACTCCAAATCCAAATGGATATTTTGATTTTCATATTCCATTACGTTTGCTGCTTGGTTTTGCTGAAGATTATAGGAAAATAATATTAAACGTTAAACAAGAATTAGTTTTGTTGAGATCTTCTAACGATAAAGACATTATTAAAGCTGCAGATGCTACTACAGATGCGACTTTAGAATGGAAATTAAAATTAGACAAAATTGTATGGAGAGTTCCACATGTTAAATTGGCTGACGAGCATAGAATGCTACTTTTAAGAAAATTAAAAGCCGATCGTGATATTGTTATTCCATTTAGAAGTTGGGAATTTCATGAGCATCCCAGTTTACCTACTACGGATCGACACACTTGGACTGTTAAAACATCGAATTATGTAGAACGAGCCAGGTATATTATATTTGGTTTACAAACAGGTAGAAGAGACGCCATTACTAAACATGCAGGACAATTTGATCATTGTGACTTGAAAAATATTAAAGTTTATTTAAATTCACAATTCTTTCCATACGACAATTTAAATGTGTCATTCACTAAGAAGAAATACAGTATATTGTACGATATGTACGCGAGATTCCAAAGTTCATATTACGGTAAAACAAATACACCTTTATTATCACCTGACAAATATTTCGATGCCTACCCAATAGTTGTAATCGATTGTTCTAAACAAAATGAATCAGTAAAGTCATCAAGTGTGGATATAAAAATAGAAATGGAATTCAACGATGCTATACCGGCTAATACAACTGCATACTGTTTAATTCTACATGATAAAATCGTAACATACACACCTTTAACTGGAATTGTTAAAAATGTATTGTAAGAACCGGTTTTGTTTCATTCCGCGAGTATAAAAGCAGAGCGTACAGACCGCTCCTCATCAGTTTGTTGCCTACTGTTGTATGGGTAGCATCGTATTCAATATGGCTTCTCCTAGTGGTACACCTGAAAATGTGGTAGATATTGAGAAGGAGATATCTGAGTTTTTAGATCCTCAAGGTCACCAGGAAGGAGGTGAACAAAACGTTTGCGGACAACTTCACGCCAGTAATAATGTTGAAGAAAAAGGTAAAAGAAGAAAGACTATACAAAAGAGAAAAAGGGATATTGAAGATAATATTTCTCCAAACATATTGAGTGAGGTATTTTTGCGAATATTTTACCCAATCTCTTCCAGTTTGGATAAAAGTGTTTTAATCGGTGTTATGAAATCTACAGATTATTCCCCTACTGTAATTTTAACTCATGGACCCAAAATGATTTTGTTTACGGACAGTGCTTGGGAATCGTTTATGAAACATTTGCATCTACTAGAATGCTATTTAAGTAGTAACATGTTTGGAAGAAAGACAAGAGTAGGACTTTTGGATTCAAATGTGGAAATTGATATTATTAAACAACGTGGTGATCATCAGCTACGGTTTAGAGACACAACAAGACATGATAACAAAATTCAACTTAATCGAGAGGAGTTTTTCATTTTAACTTGTGCTACTGAACCTATAACAAGATACTTGAGACAACTGGTGTTTTCAAGTTCGATTATTAAAGATTATTTGGAAGACACTTTGGACAAACAACCGGACGCACCTATATTATACGGACCTGTAGATACTTCTATATTTAATAGAGTTCCTCATGAAGTACAGATGTGGAGACAATTGGAAAAGTACGCTCAACTACATAAGAAATCAGTAAAACAGGAAGAAGAGGAAGATGGAGGAGAAGAATCAAGTGTTAGTGATGAAAATGAAAACAAGGAAAATATAAAGATGGAAACTTAAATAACAATGGTTAGTTTTTTAAACAATAACCAAAATTTTGTGGGGTTAGGCCTATTGGGGACGGTGCCCACGTTAAATATACACCAACGCGCCAACAACTGTACGGCCGGGTATAAAAGTAGTACCTACCGTGGTGTGGAAATCAGTTGACCTCCTGACTTCGTAATGAGCAGACGTGTGACCTTCAAAATGGACAAGGGAGAAGAACAACAAGTAAAGTCCAAGCCTGGTATTATTGAGTTTCAAGCGTTTCGTGGTAATGATGATAGATTCATTATAAAAGAACTTGTGTTTTTGGACATGAATACAAGTGTTCCTTATTCGTTTTTATTTAAACCACCATGTTCTTATTCGTCTTTAACTAGTAAAGCCGCTACTACCAACAGATGGATTTCAAAACACTTCCATCATATCGATTGGTATGATGGTTTTACAAGTTACACGGACTTGTATCACATTATGCATCACTTTTCAGACAAGTTTACCAATATTTACACAAAGGGGCTGGAAAAGAAAAGATGGATCGAAGGATTTACTCATGTTCCGGTTAATGATGTGGAATTGGATAAGAATTATCAATACATGCTGGAAACCATATGTATTTGTACAAAAAGCCCAGAACATGATAAAGATAGACATTGCGCTTTGAAAAATGCCTATAAACTCGCCTCTTACCTTCAAAATGGGGAAGTGGGGAGTGGTGGGGGTAACGGAGAGTATATAAGTGGGGAGCAGACAGGGACCTGGCATGAGTATTACTCGAGATTCCGAGACGACAACATCTCCGAGCAAGAAGACGATCTGTAACCTGACCATGGCATCTCACCAGTTCCTTCAGACTTTGGTCGAGCAGTTCAATGCTCACTCCAAGTCAACAATATTACCTGTAAAGAAGTGCTCGGAACTAAAAGACGAGAAGCACTACATAATCCATGCTATGAAGAAGATGGAGACTACAGTTGGGGAGGCCATCTGCTGCAGTCTCAGCGAGGCGCCGTTTACTCCGGGGGATGAACCAAAGTTCCAGGTGTACCTGCCCAAGAGATTCGTCCATCTTCTACAAAACGAGGATCTTCGCTCTATTCAACCCGGGTGTCTATACCTGGTGTCGCACGGCTGCACGGGTAGCAATTCTACAGAGTTGACCATCCACATCGCTGACAAGCAGCAGTGTTAGATTTAAGTTTTAATGTTGTACATATGTTGTTGTTGTAATGTTTTATAAATAAACGAATCATAAAAGACAAAAAAAATTAAAAAAAAAACAAAAAATGCAACATATCAATATGTGACAAACTTCACGTATTGATATGTTGCATTTTTTTTAAACTTCGCGGGTGACCTTGACCTTTGACCTTTGCATTTCACAACTACCCCCACTACCGTAATTACCCCCACTACCGCACTAGGATTCAAACCTGCTTGGATGCGAAAAACGGTCATTCTGTTGCCAACTAGCAAACGATGAGCACCTTGTACGAGCTTTGCTTACAACGAGTTATAACTGACGCATCTTTATTCCAGACGGCTTTACGAGATAATATCCCTATAACAGTAAAACAGGATATCGAAGAGTACAAGAAAGATAATAGAGGGTATTCGGGATACTCCTGGTATAGGTTCCAAGACGGGGAAAGGTTTTGTAGGCCTTGTGGCAATGCTGCCGTCAGAGACCTTCGACGGTTCGTACAGGAAGGTGGTAGAAAACAGTTTGGATTTCTAGCACCAATGTTTAGATTTGAAAACTACAAGGACACCTGTGCTATTTGTTCCATCCCTTTGTATCAATGGAAAAAGTTTAGAAGTGTTTAATTGCATCTTCCATACCCCCACCACCATTACCCCCACCACTTTTCCATGTACCTCCAAACGCTGTGCCTCGGCTTCATTTCTACTCCAGCAGCCAACCTAGCAACATCAGGATGTCTCTCAACGTCAGTTGCGCAAGTTACGAGGAGGTGAGCATCAAGACTCAGCAGGAGCTAAACGACTTATACAAGGAGTTGGAGCTGATGGTGGCACGAGGCTACCGTATAATTGTGCAAGTTTACGCTTGCAATATACGGAACACCCGGCAGTCAAAGGAAGAGCCTGGACACTCCTCAACGGCTTCCTCACCAGCATCCATGAAGACCGAGCCAGACAACTTGGACTACTTCAGCTGACTAGCAGTTGTATTTCTTGTCCTAACCATTGTAGAATATGTATATTTTTTCATTATATTAAAGAAGTAAAAGAGCAAAAACACCTATCTTGTTACTGACATATAAGCTCAGTAACAAGATAGGTTTTTTAAAACACAATTTGGATGACCTTGAAACTTCCCCCTCCACTGCTTTGTTACCCCCACCACTTGACTATTGGTGTACATGGCACATCGCAATTGGAAACCTCATTCCATCTTCAACAGCCACATCGACAACATCAACAATGGCAAACCTACCAACAGATGAAAGATGTCCTCACGCATGTTGTGACTTCGTCCACGAGTTGGAGAAGAGGATGCAGGAGAGGGCGATAAGAATAAAGCAGATCCACTCAGAAAATATCATGATAGTCAACGGCTATCTTTTATTGTTCGGCCTTATTATGGTTGTACTTTTCATACTGTATGGCATAGTCACATGTGTCGGCAAGGTTGCAGAAAAAAACGCTCGCCACCATCAATTGGAAAGTTTCAATGTTACTTTGTAGGTTTTCCTTTTTTTTTAAACTTCGTTTGGATGACCTTGAAAATACCCCCACTACTCCACCACACCCCCCACCACTTCACCATGTTCCTGCATGAGCATCACATCAACCGTCATTCCTTGTCCGACAAGCAACCATGGCAGACAACAACACCATCAGCCAAGCTGACTCCACTACTGATGTCGGTACAAGTACGGGTTGGACACTGTCGATCGATAGTGTACACTATTTGCGAACGGATGAAGGAAATACTGCGGGACAACCCTGGAATCATAATACAAATGAATTTAAATTATGATTGGTCCCAAGTCAGAATGCAAGGGGACGATAACAACGGTCAACAATCTCCACAATATTCGCCCATGTCCCCGATCTACCCTTACGGCGAGTCTGACGTCGATGAAGATGAGGCTAATGAGGATGTGGGGGACAACGAGGCTGAAGAGGAGTAACCTTCATTCCTTTTTTTAAAACCCAAATTGGATGACCTTGAGAATTCCCCCTCCACTATTTCCTTTTTTTTTAAAACCCAAATTAAATGACCTTGAAAATACCCCCTCCACATACTTTTGGTTTACCCCTTCTACTTTTCAATACTGTTACCACAGTCTGTAGCTCACATCATTCCTTGCTTAGCTATCATGGCGGACAGCACTCTTTCTCGAGTTGACTCCACTACGGATGAAGAATGGCCATTTTCCTGGAATGTTCATCTGCAAGACTCGGCAGAAGTGGATATGTTGCATGAGAAATTGGTGTATGTATTAAACGAAAACCCCAACATTGAATGTAGAATGACTATGGATTTCGATGCGACAGGGGTCCACACTCAACCTTCTACTTCCAGCCAGCCTGAACCTCAGCTACAGCCGAAGAACTTTACACATCTTTACACTCCAATACGGCCGGAGGATGTGGTTATCAGCGAGGCAGACTCTACTACAAGTTATATTGAACCAACGAATTGGAAGCTTGTTGTTGACACCTTACACAAGGTCGACTTAGTATGTGACAAATTAAAGGAATTGATGATGCAAGATCCTGGTCTTCGTTTTAAAATTGATTTGTTTTTCATCTGGGGAGCACCTGCACGGGGCTCTTCGTCTGACAGCTCTCTAAGTACAACGGATGAGGAGGAGGAGGACGACTAGTTATCTTTTTTAAAACTCCATTTGGATGGCCTTGACCTTTCCCCCTCCACTGAGTTTATTTAAGGTGCACTCTCAATGACTGCAGCATCATTTCATCGCACACCTTCACCACAGCAACATGGAGAGTCAACTCAATTACTGTTGCGAACGGAAATGTTTTTCATGGCCGAATGACATTGATGTTGCGGATGGCCTGGCGTGTAGAAAATGTGAAGCTTTTGGTCAATGCATGTGTAAGTGCAAGTCTTGGAAGAAGCCGAAACCGGAGTTGAAGACATTCCATGTGTACCAGATGAGAGGGCATAAGTACACTTGTTGCCCTGAACGTTGCATTGAATTCACATTAAAACAGCTAACTGGCTGCAAATTGTGCAACAATCATTTTGCAGGTTTTTGCAAACATTATTTAGGAGCCTGTCAGTACAGATCAACTTGGCATACAGAAGCACTCACTATCAATGAAATCGCTATAGATACACAAGAGTAGTCTTTCTACTCTTTTCTTTTTTTAAAACTCCATTTGGATGACCTTGACCTTTCCCCCTCCACCCACCTTAGTTTATATAAACCCCATTCCCACTGACCACAGCATCACTTCATCGTGCTCCCTCGTCAAAGCAACATCAGCTATGGAAAGTAAGCGCATCTCATGTTGCGAGCATAGGTGTTTGGAGATACAAGGCGTCACATATTGTGCAAAGAAGCGTTGGGAGGAAGAGACGGGGACAACCTATTGCTGTGAGGATAAGTGTTTCCTCTTACCAAAGTGGCAAGTGGATGGGCTGGCCTGCCGGCAATGTGAATGCTTCGGATGTTGCAGGTGTAGATGCAAGAACCAACAGCTGCCACCACCGGTACTACAAACTTTCAAAATCTACAAATCCAAATACTTTTATACTTGTTGTCCGCAGCGGTGTATTAAATTTCACTTCTCCAATCTTACCAATTGTCGGAAGTGCTACGGACAACCTGATGGGTGGTGCACCTGTTTTCTGGACTCCTGCCGCTACAGATCGGATTGGTTTACAGATCCGTTGGAAATTGATGAGGTCGCCCAGGAAGCACAAGAGTAGTCTTTCTACTCTTCAACTTTTTTAAAACTCCATTTGGATGACCTTGAAATTTCCCCCTCCACTTCCCCATATACCTAGAGTACACAGAGCCTGACAGTCAGTCACTCGGTGGCTGTCGTGGGGTGCGCATCGGTGTCGGCGCTCCGTTGTTAAGTTTTCAAGGTCACAGTAATATGAAATTGGGGGTGTTGTGCTAGTTCAAGGTCACCTGAGGGATTACCGATTGCCCATTTAGGCAGAGTCATGTCAGAAACTCAGGTTTAACTTGGCACTTTTGCCGTTTCTCATGTAATATTCGCTCCAAGTGATCAAGGTCACGGGGACTCGGACTGAAACTCGGAGCGTAGTGCGAGAAACGGCAAAAGTGCCAAAAAATTTTAAGTTTCTGCGTGACCTTGACCTTAGTGGCGTCGGTGACGTCGTTTTGATGACGTAAGGGGTGATGACGTCATCGGCACGTCATTTCTGTGACGTCATGGGTGTGACGTCATCGAAATGACGTCATTAGTGATGACGTCATCGATTGCGTCATCGATGACGTCATCGATGACGTCATCGGTGAGGTCATTGACCTCGATGACGTCATCCCTCAGGTGACCTTGAACTGGGCCAGCATCCTCAATTTT
Organism: Neoaliturus tenellus; assembly: GCA_030545055.2. Lineage (NCBI taxonomy): Eukaryota > Metazoa > Arthropoda > Insecta > Hemiptera > Cicadellidae > Neoaliturus > Neoaliturus tenellus. Next base: position 66,987,534 of record CM061533.1, on the reverse strand, counting down.
GCACTACTTTATTTAATTAAACTCACAGTAAATTGCTTATTATAAAGTTTTGGCAGTAGTATAAAGGTATTACCTGTTATCTCAAAAGCTTCTAACTTGCACCTAAGTGCTTCACTAAACGGATTTCAACAAACAGTGGATTATAATCAAGTTGCATTCTGTTTTCATGAAGCATCCAGCCTGACTAATTTCATTATAGTTTATAATTAATTCCGGGCGTAGTGCTTCTCGTACCGCTGTCACTTTGGCCGGCCGGGGGGAGGGTTATAATCCGTCAGAAGTACAGGCCGGTCAGAAAGTGCCAAGGTGGCCCCGGGCCGCCGGCGGCGGGGCGGCGCCGGTGGCAACCTCAAAAGTCGTCCCCGTATGTCGAGGACACGGCTTTGGCAAATCAATGTATTTCTGCAGTTATGCGCGCCACAGTTTAAACCGTCCTGGGACTTAGCAGAATATTTGTATTTTTATGAAACATAAATGCCGATTCTATATTAACCAAGCAATCTAACAATATTAAAATCTTTGCATTTTAACGTTTTCCTGAAATTTTATAGGTATAATTCAGTGTGACATTTTCACAGAATATAGTAAAAATAATACTGAAAAAATACAAATTATAATTTAGTACTTTATTATCCTTAGTAATTATAGTACTTAGTATAGTGAGTGCTCCTAGGTGATAGGAGGATACGGTAGATGGTTGATGGATGGGAAGGTGGCAGTCTCAGTAGCTGTCCGGCTGTCCGTCCGCCGCGGCCGGCTAGGCAACGACGAGACAGGCCGGGTTCTGGATCAGAGTGTACCCTATTCATCGCGGCCGCCCTCCCCCAAAATTCCGGAGTTAACCCCGGTACGAGTTGCGTTGTCCCCTTAATTCCTTACCCTTTTATAACCTATAGCCTTCATAAATTATTACTAACTATGGTCGGTTTTAAATTATTTTACATTCAATATACGGCTAGTTAAAACCAGACACTTGAATCTGAATTTATAGTGAAATAACAGATAGTATTCAGTGCTTGACAATTGTTTGATCAAATAATAATTTCAATTCAGGCTCAGTAACCGCACTATCGGTTGGATACCATTTGATTGTTGAATACATCGTCAATGGAAAAAATAAGTTACTCGTAGCAGCGAACTTTATTACTCAGCAAAGCTCCAATTTGATTTGATGACAATCGATATTGGCCATGGAAACCATTTAAAGTTAGGCTAATATCAGTGATAGTCGCATGTGTCTCTTAGATATTCAAATCGTGTTTTTCACCAGTAAAAAATGTATTTATAATTAATTTAGGTTATTTTATTTTTCGATCAGTATTTATTTGTGTACGTGAGTGCACTGAATATATGTTGTTTTTTAAACTTCGATAGAATCACTGTTTGTTTTAAAAAATCCAAATTTAACTACAATTTCAAACATAGTACCGCAATTAATACGTATATAATATGACTTTAAAGGAATCGTCACACAGTTTACAAGTTAAAGTAAAAAGTTGCAATTCTACTTATAAATGGATCAGGGTGAAAGTGTGTTGAGTCACTTGAAGAATGATATGTCTTATCGTGCTGTAGATTGTATTGTTGTAATGTATTTCATGAAGGGTAAATTCATACAGGATGGAAAAACTAGGCTAACTCACTAAACAATCAAACAAACAACTGATCAACCCAACAGTAACAGATCTGGCCAAATATTCGACTAATCTCAGAGCACACCGCTTAACAGACACAAAAATACCTATTACCAAAAAAAAAAGAACAGACGTGATGCATTTTATAATTAATTTTTTATCATTCTGCACGAAATCAGCCTGTTTTTTTCTCTCAATAGTACCAAAACCGATTCTTTCTTGACCTAGTACTGAAAAATCATCACTGGAGATTTTTTTAGGACCTAAAAAATTCTCGGCTTAAAAAACTCGGCTGCGCCTCGTTTTTAAAACACGATTGCGCACCAAAAAGACCCACTTTTGCTCCTAGTGATGAAAACTACTATATGAACTATATCAACAAATCCGATTTTTAAAATTCTAATAAGGTTTTTAATAGATGTAGCCTAATTAGTATCGGGTTAACCAAGCCTTGCTCATTGTATTTAATTCACTTCTCTTATAGTATCATCACTTTTCTTATAGTTTCTTAGTATTCTTATTAAATCATGGTAATTAGGATTTGAAGTTTACACAAACTATACCTTTTAAAAGGTGACAGCTATTTTAAAACCAATGCTTAAAAGTATCATTATTTTATTTTTCTTTACTTTTCGTTGTTTTTTGTTGCCTTGATGGTAACCCATAATATAAATGTTAAAAGATTACCATTTTTAGACTTAGTTATAGACCAAAAAAACTTTTTCCCTGGGGTTAACGCTGTTTCTAAACTTTTTTTAAACAAAACACTCTCAATTGCAATGTTCAAGCTAAATCCTAAATCTACCAGCAGGATTTCGAGATCATAGAAAATACACCGCCACAGACACTCCTCGCATTATAGTGTAGGATTCGGCGATGGAGTTACAGAGTTAAAGGAAATCTTGACTTCAAGCTAACAATTTAATTGGTGTTTGGATTAAGTGGATTCGCCTTATTCGTGGAAACGTTACCGCCCTATGGAAATTTCTAAAGAGGAAAAGCAAAATGTTTGCTAATGAAGGTTGCTCAATGAATTAAATTTAAAACTAAAACTGATAAATCTATTCTGTTCTAAACAGAGGTGAGGATAACCTATAAAGTTATAGACATACCAACGAGTCCTCATACACTTTGGACTGGCGTATTGGATTTTCAATTATTCTTAAAACATAGTACAGACTTTTTTTGAACCGATTAACAAGATGGAATCTCTCGAAGAGTACAAGAAATACAAGAAGCCATTCGATAAACTGTCATTTATGCAGCAATCTTTATAATTATAATTTTTATCACTTATTCATATTTTTTATTGGATGTGTTTTTCAGGAATGAAAAATCAGCTATTTTACCTTCTCTGTTTGGTACATGGACTTGGTTTGAATTACTATCAGAGAATTACATTAGAAATTAAGTTTTTCACATAGTTTATAAAATTCTGTTACGTTAGACTTTAATCATGAACACACTTGAACTAAAATTTTGTCATTATAATATAATAGGTTACTTTGTATCTAACCATATCCAAATAGTACAAAATATTACATAAAGTAGGCTACATGGGTACGTTCAGAACTTTCGATTTTGTTTAGCTTTGGACTTGTTTCTGTTGGTTTTATGAATTAAACCAGAATATTTGTTTATAGAAAAAATATAGAGTTCCAGTGTAATGTTTTGTCACGCAATTGTTACTACTTTTAGAAAGCCACGGAATTACTATAATTACAAAAATGTAATATTCATTTGTTAAATAATCGGTTTGGTCCAACCGTTCAACGCGAACTTCCGGAGGAGGTAAAGCCATAACGGTCATACGTTCTGCTTGACAAAACACCCTTTAAATTATACCCTAACAAATACTACTTCCACATTTAATTTTTTAGGTCTATTTACAGTTCTATACTAATTTTCTGGCTGAAAGCTATTTCAAAATAGGGGCTTGTCCGACATTTTTTTCGGAATTATTAGGTTGAAAACTATTATATTGCATAATACACAGAAGTTTTGAACCTTGAAAATGTAAAACCAAAATTATATAACCTTTTTATATTCAAGTTCACCTAATGCTGGACATACTGTATTCAGCTATTCAAGGCTTTTGGCAGTCTTTTTATCTATATGATAAAATGCATAGTAACTAAATAAAATAAAAGACACTGTAATCACCAAAGTTTCTCCCTCATAGAGCACTTTCGATGGTTATTTGATAATACTTCGTGTGGAAGTAAGTGATATACGCATTGTGGTATATGCCTCCTCGGGTGCTTGATAAGCAAGGCTCTAATTAAAGCAAGTTTTCGCAGTGAGGGAGGGCCGAGCACAACAGATGATTTGTGACCCACACGACCGTGGCTTTGTCGCCAACATGTTAACATCACCACTTCCTGGCTGCAACTGCTTTGTGATTTAGCAACAAAACCTCGCAGCATTACTCAACTCTCGCTCGAGATTGTGTCGTATCGCATCTTCAGAGTTGGGCACAGTGTTTTAATCAAACTCACATCTAGATTGTTATTGGTTGTTGTTACAATATAAAGAAAATGATTAAAAGTTTTTCTACATTTTAAGAGCGTAAATGAACTAATAAATTAAACACACACATATGAATTTTCTTGAAGTATTTTCATGTTTTATATACACACTAGCTTACCCGGCATGCTTTGCAATCAGAGGAAGTTTGTGCCATTAAGAGTCATCTTCACTCCTGGGCCAGTAGCCCATTGTTGCGCAGTTCGCAATGTTAACCATACGCATACGGCTTTTAATGCAAAACATGATACTGTATTTTATTTAACTGTTTCGAACGCTGTTTTTCAACCAATTTTCTTTAAACTTGGTAAGTGTTTAGTTGAATAGTTATATTAGGCCCCTCACACCTCGAAATTATGAAAATTTAACAAATATTACTTTCTGTGACGTTGCAAAATAACTCGATTTTCCTTAGGAATAATTGTTTAATTTTAAAAATTTCGAGGTATGAGTGGACTAATATCAACAACACTTGACTAATTCTACTAAACACTTGACAAGTTTAAAGGAAATCGATTGAAAAACGGCGTCCAAAACAGGGGAATGAAATACCATGTTTTGCATTAAAAGCCCTATGGTTAACATTTCCGACTGCGCAACAATGGGCTATTAGCATAGGGGTGAAAAGATGACTCTTAAGGAGAGCTCGTTTGCTATGCTAACTCGGCAAAAGTCTATAATATCCTCAAGTTTTGTTATTACCGATCTCCCCTAAATACTTTAAATGTGAACACCTGTTTAAAGAACTAATATTTCTAAATGTAATCCCATGTCCCAATGCAAAAATGTTGCTTCCATAAGAATAACAAGGTAACTTTGAAGACATGTGGGGCGAAGCCTTATTAACCTTGCAAATTTTTTTCATAAGAACCTTCTCCTGACAATAACAAACACAACAAAATAGTAGTGTTCATCACTAGGACCAAAAGTAGTTTTTTTCCTGTGCGTAATCGCGTTTTATGAGCGAGGCGAAGTAGAGCTCGGAAACACCGATGAAGCAGAGACAAAAAACTTTCCGTCCGAGTGATGAACAACGTTTTTCATCATACTGCAAAAAAAATAAAATGGATAACTAATTTTAAAGTAAATTAATTCAAATTTCATTATCTGTTTATCAGTTGATATCCATCTTAATTTAAATATTCCTTATAAACTGCTGATATATACGTTGAAATGTCAAAATATTGCATTAAAATTGTAGTCTGCAAGTCGTTTTTTTGTTTCCATTGGCCTTATTCGTTTTGCATTAGTATGGTTTTTGCTTCAGAAAAAACAACTTTCCTTTTGAGGTTAGCGCACGGAAAAAATTAATAGATGTTTTCGGTGCACTTTTAAAAGACTACAGAAAACGCCGACTTTGTGAACTAAATACAGGCCAGAAACGGCTGTTTTACGTGCAGTATGATGAAAAAGGAACTAGTGAAATCGGTCCAGCCGTTCAAGCGTGAGACGTGACCAGAGAAATAGGGATTATAATATGGTTTTAAATTACCTTTTTCCCTCTCCAGTTCAAATTTTGGGTATGTAAGACTACAACCCGGGTTTCGGCGCTCATTGCGCCATTTTCGAGTAGATGGAAGCTGCAGTCACATTGATCAGTCGAGTAGACGTCGTCCGGTGGGTACATGTCCCGACACCGGTAACCTTGGTGGAGAGTCGCGTCTGTGATATTCATTTGTAGGAATACTTTTTTATGTTAAATTATTTTGTGACGTGTTAAACGTGTACGTGTCCGTGTCAAGTGATTTTAACTCCTGAATGACGACGTCTACTAGACTGATCAATGTGACTGCAGCTTCCATCTACTTGAAAATGGCGCAACGAGCGCCGAAACCCGGGTTGTAGTCTTACAAACCCAAAATTTGAACTGGAGACGGAAAAAGGTAATTTAAAACCATATTATAGTTCCACCAGTTCAGGGGCAACCATCATGAGTAAATTAAATAGGGATTCATTTAATTAGGAAAAATACCAAAATCATTTGTGACCTTTTGCAAACAATTTGGACTCTACACCAAAATTATTTCCCAAATTTCAAGGAGTGTTCTAAAAGATTCTATGAAAATTGTGAGACATGATCTGTATTCAAATGTTTAGTGTTGTGGCTACATTAAGTTCTCAATTATCTCAATCTTTCAAGCTTTATCAACTTTAAGAAAATTGTACAGCATTCTTTGTTTAATAGCAAACCCTAAATGTCGGGAAATAAGTTATTCTTTATGGAATAAAGCTATATATAGTGATATAAACTGTTAGATATTATATGTGTAGTTGAGGAACCTAAATCTCTGGGTCACAACAGTTCCGTGTTCGATTCAAAACTTAAGTGAAGTAAGAAGTTAGAAGAATGAAGAAAAATTATGGAAAAATAATTGAAATTACTTAGTGAAATAAAATTTGGAAATGTGAACGTTTAAATTGTGAAACACAGTAAAGGACTTATGTAAATCCTCCAAACCATGTACATTCCCATACAATGTCAAATATTGTCAGCGGAATAAATGTTATTATTATTATTATTATTATTCTAAGGATAATTCTGTGTGACAGTCAGCCACACACCGAGCTTGGAGTCCACGTCAAACCGTTTGTTCTGACTTCAAAATTACAGTATGTATGTAAAATACAATAGTATATTTCGTCACAAGGGCCGAATGTGGCGTTTTGCCGGCCTCGAGATCGTGTTTCAAGTTCGAGACGAAGTCGAGAACTTGAAACGATCGAGGGTTGGCAAAACGCTTTCGGCCCGAGTTATGAACGATATTTTTCATCACACTACACAATTCAATAAATTCTGAACAAGTGAAAAAATTTGTGTTTTGTTCATAACAAACAAAACATAATCTCTACTTCAACTAACTTAGCGAGATGTACTGCCTGAGTTTCTGGTTGCTAGGCAACCACTTCACATTAGCTAAGGCCACCAAAACTAATACTCTAACGGTAAGCGACTACAGCTGATTCCAATGGAAAAGCACTACTTTCCCATCTACGTCATGCATATTTAACAGTTGCTATCAGCTGAACTAACTATGTCACTGATTTGTTGTTTGTATTTGTTGTTGTTGTTGTTAAATACCTTATAATATTCTAGATTTCTCTGCTACCGTTTCTATTACCGCCCTAGGCCGGAAAATTTTGCCGGCCTAGGCCGCCAAAACAGGTGTTTCGTTGGTAGAAGTGAGGGTCGAAAACAGGTGATATCGATGTAGTGTGATGAAAATGTATTTTATGATTGTTTGCACGGACGCTCGACACACGTATATCTCGCGATGGGCAGCTCTAGGGGCTGGTGGTAATATGTCGCATGAGCCGAGGCACAATTAGACTCGTCTCTGGGGCAACCCTCTGGGTGACAATTAAGCTGACTAATCTAGAGCCGGTCGCTTCTTGCCGTCACCGCAGCCGCCGCCGCCGCCGGCCGGTCAATACTGTATACAGTAGACCGGCTCACCACAAGCTGGTCACGGGCTACAAACAATATGTCTAACATTGTAATTATACATACAACATTCAACAGATCTACCCTTAACACAGTATTATTAATTGTAGGCCTATGTTGTACTCTCAAGTTCCTTCATATTGAATGGAATGGTTAAGAGTCATTAATGAATGGTTAATTTTGTCTATCGTTAAAATCTAAATCTATACCTATTTTTTAATGGGTTTTTGAAAATAAATCATAGTCCTTGAGCTAAGACAAAAATTAACATAATGTAGAAAAGAGGCAATGAGAAGAAAACGTGACGGAAGCTCAATACCAATTTTAGGATTAATACACATTCAAAAGTGTTCATAAGACTCCATCCTTTTTTCAACTATTTGACTATCTTGTTTGTCCTTGAGTGTCCATAATTTGAAATAGTATTTTTGCTCCTGTCATATTTTTTTTATTTTTAGCGTCACCAATTAATTTTTAACACACCACCTCACAGTAGACCGTCTTCACTTTATGTCAATTTTCGGCTCTCCTAATAAAAACACGTACTTAAATAAAAACCAAAGTAGGCCTAAACTATTTTAATCCCTATAAATTTTATGGAGTATTTTTTCCGTTCTTTCTTATACATTTGGAAGATTTTTCGCCTGTTGCTATTTTCTCTGGTCTCTGGAACAAATATCTTTAATTTAAACTCTCTCGATCCTATCATTCTACAATTTGAAAACACCCAAAGATTTTCTTGTGTAGTTTTTCAGAATTCCTACACTCCGTTGGCTGCCACACTATACGTTTGAATTACTATTTAATTTTCATTCAATGTGCTTATAAAAACTAAAACACGTGCTTTAATGTAAACAAAGAAAGATTTTCTTGAACTATAACTCAATGCTCATTGTACTAGCACCTACTACTTCTGTGTTCTAGGTGGTTTGTTGTACCCGTCTCATGATGAATAATTTTTTTTTAATACATACGCTAGATTTAAAAGTTGTTTTTTTTTTTAATGAAGATGTAATACTCAGCTGTAAATTTTTAACAATTTATAAGATTATAGTAGATGTTGTAGTCATTAAAAACTATAGTTGTATGATTAGTATTATATAACATCATCTTCACTCATTGTCTTCCACGTGACTCTCTTTTCAAAATAAACAAAACAAAACTTCTGGACAAAACTTCTTTTAATCTTCTAAATCACACAAAGCAGACGCTTTTGAATCCCTATGCTATTCTTATGTAGAACGTTTTACGTTGTTTCTAAATTCTTGGTAACATTATGGGCACGCCGATAATATTTCCTCGTGCATGGGAAAGACACCTTTAATTAGAGACCCCTACCATCTTCCTGCAATTTTTAACACGCTCAAAATTTTGCTAAAAAATTTCGCTTATAGAATTATATGTATAGATTTTAAAGGATCAAAGTATTTTAAAGTCAATAGTGTCAACTTCATAAAAAGGTTTCAACAAAAGTAATAGCAGGCAAATTATAGTAGTTCACACTACATTTCTTATCTAGTACATACAATAGGCAAGCATGATACTTTTCCTTATTTTTTCTCAGCTTGTGTGCATCTTGGAAGAGAGCGGAGAGTAGGCTACCGTTCGAAGGCAGTGTCTTATAGATTGTCTTATAGATGTCGGATAATAATTCACTTAGGCCCCCACGGCTACCTACGCCCTTCAGGCTTTAAAATTTAAGTAAAGAAGATAATCGATTGAATTTTTAGGCAGTTATTGTAACAACAAATGCTAGCAAATCAGGAAGAACAGATGTTTAGTTATACATATTTTAATCCTAATTGGGTATAGATACTAGCTAGATCAACAGACTACGACCAGTTGACGATCTATAGTTAATTTAATTGTGTACTCCCTTTATTAAAGTATTTTTTTCCGATAAAACTTAACTGCATATTATTTATTCATTACTGTTAAGAACTAAAGATATAAACAATAACAACAACAATAACAACCATAAAGCATTTTTTACCCTAATAGATCACACAAGTTCTCAGTGTTTTCTATGTTCCTATATCTTTTGACTTCCAACTTTGAGTAAGTGCTCTTTTAAACTTTATTCAAGTTTTTTTTAGATTTCCTTAGCAAAAATAACCAAATTTTGTAGCCATAAACATTAATATTATAGTAGTTTATTTTTAAGCTAGGGCCTATATGGCCAAAGACAACAAAATTTAATTTTGTAAAACAATAATAAAGATTAGGGTAAAGGTGAGTTCACTTTATAATTCACATAAAAATAAACGAATGTTGTGAAACTATAAGTGTTTATGATGACAGCCTTAACAAATTTCACTTAATTGCTTTCCCTAGTCACCAGATTACGGACTATTATACTGAATTACTTTTGTGCTGTAAGTTTTCTGTTTAAAGTTACCCGCATACCCTATAAGGACTATAAACTTAATAAAAACCCATACCAGTATAATAATTACGAAAGTAATTAATTGATTTATCTATACATTAATAGGCAAGCATGTTTCTTTTCATCCTTTTTTTTTCAAGGCTTGTGAGCATAGTGAGATAAATCCGCGCATACCTTTAGATATGTATGCTTCTGTAGACGAGCAGAATCCCATTAAAATTCATATAGGAATACATGGCTACGCCCCACAGGCTTTTGAAGTTTCAATGTTAATCTTATGGAAGAAGGGTAATTGATTGAATCGTGATACAGCTGTTGTAATAACAAAAATGCTATTTAAAAGTTAAAAAATATGTGTGGACATTATTGAAAAAAGATGTTCCAGTTAAACTGAATTTTGGTCGAGTTTGGACCAACAGGCAATCACTAGTTCATATTATTATCTGTCAGTACGAGGATACAAATTATAAGTAAAAAATATTCAAATATACTTATCATTTGACTTTAATACTTCATATTGTTTTTGGATAAAAGTTTTTTTACAAGCTTATAGATGACATTAAGCTTCAAACAACGCATTAAAAATAAATTTGTGTAATTGAGTTATACACTGCTGTAGATCAAAGGTGAGGGCGGCACCAAAACGACCCACGACATTTCTTGGCTAATATCGGAATCTTTAAATTATATTAGAATATTACTATTTATCCCGTGTTGCACTTTTTGATTATACCGACTAACAAGGTATTGGACATAACAATCTTTTTTGTAACCACCCTTTTATTGTATCATGGGTATCCCCTTTTCTTTCTTGTCATGATTAATTATCTAGATGTAAACATATGTCTTCTGAGCAGGCCTGGGGAATTCTGCTGTAATTTCTCCGCAGTCCTCCCTTCTGAGGCAGCTTTATTTGCAGATGATGTAACTTTTTCATAGTGATTTTTCTGAATATGATTTGAATCTGTTAATGAGTTTTTTAATGCAGCAAACTGAAACCTGGTATAATTCCAACAAGCTTTTACTTGATTTTAATGAAACTCAGGTAAATTTTTTTCTTTTAGAAATGATAGAATAGTGTTGAAATTGTCAAACTCCTGTTACTGTAGATGTGTTACTGTAGATGCAAAACTTTCACCGTGTGTTCACATCGACGAACTTTTTTTTTTTTTAACTTTCATGGTTAATATATGTTTTAAGACATCTAAGAGACCGCTTGCCTATTGCGTTCCTCAGAAACTTGTATTTTGAATTGCTTCATATTATTATGGCTTATAACATTAACTGAGGAAACGTTGCCTATGTTATTAGAGTTTTATTATTCCAAAAGAGGTTCACTAGAGTCATTCGTTTTTCACATTATCTAGATCACCGTAGGACTTTATTTAAAAAAGAGATTATATTGACCGTGGTTAATCATCACATATTTCAATGTCTTGTTAGAACAAAGGAGAGTCTTTCAAATTTAACTTAAAGTTCATTGTCATAAAAAAAGAAATCGATTTATTAATCAACAGGGAATTTAACAAGTTTTATAAAAAATCTTATAAGGAGGTTGGAATTAGTCTTTTTAAATAAACTTTGTCACATTGCCTTCAATGTATCAGTTAATAGTATAAAGAAATTTGTCAAGTCATATGGTTATTGGATAATCCCCTGTATAACATTGCTGAAATATTACATTGTGATCCGAGTATTAGTGGATTTAGTTCTACTGTGATATGCTGACTGTGATATGTAACCCATATCTGTTCGTCATTATTAGCTATAATGACGTGGTTTTATCATATACAGCTTAACGATCAATATGTCTATGGCTATTTTAACACATCAAATGTGATTACCCTCGGCCAATTTGGAAAACCTCGGACACAGATAATAGAAAAAACTTAATGTGTAAAAAAATACAACTAACCTTTTTAGAATACGTTTACACTAATTAGAAGTGTTTCACCAATAATGGGCGCAAGATATTGTGTTTGTGCTGGCAGGGTAGGGTGTACAATGAAACATGATACTGTGTTGATGGTGGATCCATAATGGACTAATTGCAGCACAGTTTTTTCAATGCACTGCAGTTATGTCAACAACATTTTGACGATGGTAAAATATATCGACGTGTAAAAAAATCAGCATTAATCGATAATCTAAAGCAGTTTTGTAAGTTTTTATTGAGTATAATAATATTAAAATAGATCTAAATTTAGGGATTCATTTATTATGCTAGTTATATCTCAAAGTTTATAGCACTTTAAAAAATAATGTGCAAATGTAAGTCGTGGAGGAGCCACAACTTAAAGTCTCCTGAAAAGGAGCAGCGAGCTCAAGTGGGATATACTTTAATCCTCCACTCACGCAAGGGATCAACTTAAATCCTCATTCGAATACGAGCGATTTAAACTGGTTTTGTTTATATTGAACTCGGAACACTAACTCTAAATTTTCAATCTCCACAGTTCAATCTGCTGATTTAACGAATTAATTAAATTCTTCTCATCCTACAGTGATTTGTTTTCTACCGATACAACGATACACGATATTAAATTAGGGTTTTTTAATATTCTAGACTGAAATATCAAATAAAATTATGTACGAAATTTTTTAATATCCAAGAGATTTTAAGTTTGGTTAGTAATTAAAATTGCCTTTTAATTTTCGATTGTAAGAAGTATCAGTTTTTACATTGTCAATGTAACCAAGCAGTTTTTAATAAAAGAAACAAAGAGAAAATATGACTCACCGGACTATTAAGGGTTTTACCTGTATTTAAAGATAATAGGAACATAAAATGAATAAAACCTCACCACACTACTGTTAAGCATTATTTTTTTAACATTTCAGTAAGCAAACTACCAATGTTGTTAACGTTCAATATTGTAAGCACGTTTCCAACCAGAGTGTACGAATGCTCACCTGACAGTTACGTGGGAATCCTGTAGGCGTAGGCTACACACGGACACGGGTGGCCACGGGTCGGGACTGTCGCCGGTGGATGGGCGAACACCCGAGCCGACCACCCGACCGCCCGATCTCGCCTCGGCCACCCTCGGTCACCATCGGCTACACTCGGCATATCCGACCCCACCCCACCCCAACAAAGTGCACATCCAGATCAGAACAAAAATTAACCTATTTTCTATTCATTTGAAATTAAATAATTTTCCTACATAAAACCATTTTTATACTTAGTCTAGTGTTGTGCGAGAAAAAGTTTTGCCGCCCTCACAGCTTATTTAATTTTTTCTGAAACATATTTGTTATATATGGTATATATGTGCATTTTATTGAATGATTTACATTTATTTAAGTTATGTACTTTATATTTATATACATAACATCGTTAATTATAAGATTTTGCAGAATTTAGTAAAATTTGATAATTATTTTTCTTTTGGTTAACTGTTAGACGAGTTTAAAGGTATAAAAATTAATAAAATGTGTTAGTTTGGTAAAATTTATAAATTTCATTAAATTTATGATCAACGGAAAACTACTAATACAACAGTATATATGAAGAATTATTTAGAAAATCTACATTGAAAATCAACTTTCAACACTAAAGAAAATAACTGCATTATCAAAATGTGGAGGGTTTTTGAAGCTCAATTAATTGCAAACAAACAAATTTTGGTATTTTACACAAGAAGAAAAACCTATATCAATTTGTATTATATACCGAATTTCACATCCATCATCTCTAAATATTTTACCTTAAACAGAACTGTCCAAGTCTTAGAAGCTCATTTTAAACAATATTCCATCATAAAACATTAATTATCACTTAATTAGTTTTACGTTTCCATAAATTTCCAGTAATCACCGCCATATATTTTTATTTTATGAAGAAATAATATAATCTATATAGAATAGTGATAATTTTTAATGAAAAAATACTTCAACTGAGAGTCTAAGAAATTTGTGTGCCAGGACTTGTTTAATTAACCGGAAATGTTCAGGGACAATTAATTTGAAAATTTGCTCCATGTTATTCTTACAGGGAAAATCTAAATATCAACCCCCATTATCTTATAAAGAGTTAGGGTTATGAGTACAAATTAATTTATAAAGTGGTTTTTAAACTACGTGTAAAATCTAAAAATGTCATAAAAATTGGGGGGTTTGTTTCAAAATTCTACTTCCGGTTTAGTAAAGTGACTTCTGGAACACCCTGTACAATACAATTACTGTCAATCGACAGAGCGTAGCCCGGTTTGACTATAGCGGCAAAACTTTTCTCTTTAAGTTTTAAAATGGGTTTACGGGTGGTCTGGGACACCCGGTATACCGTTACAAATGTTTCTACACATGTAAAAGTTATTACTTGGATATCGTAAAATACGTCCATTTCAATTTGTATTCCAATATAATATTAACCTACAACATCAACTAGTATTTCTCATTAAAGTGATTCTCTGAATAACAAAAATCGCTTTGTAAGAAGTATTCCGGACATTATCTAATTCTTTAATTTGAATCTTAATACAACACATCGTGATCATTTGAATATTAAAATTTTCATTAATCAAATAACCCGATACAATCTTGATTCACTGACTAAAAACCCATTAAAAAGGAATCTAATTTATCTAAATGGTAATTTCAAGTATAAACAAAGATATAAACTTAACTATGAAATGGTGAACATAAACTTTATCAATATGTTATCAGTTAATATTTTCCAGTCAGAACATAATTTCTCTGCCTGCTATTTAAACGGAGATTGTAATGGTTTGTTAGATATTGTTCTTAGCGCAGAAACTTCAAAGTTGTAAATCAAATTATATTTAAAAGAGAACAAAAATTTCCATTTGCCTTTTGTTTAACTTCCCCTGCCTTCCTTCCACTACTAACAGATGCCACTGAAAGGCTCTTAATACTTAGATATTATTTATTTTAACTTCCCGGCTTTTACCTTCCATGTAAAAGAAGTTTGTTTTCGAAATAAAGTAAGTGGTTTTCTCAAAGATGGTATCAAGTGTAATTATTTTATTACTGCTGTAAACAATGGCAGTTTAAGGCCCGGTGCACACGAGCGTTTTGCGTTTGCGTTGATGCAGCTTTATTTTGCAGCGGCGTTTGCATGTACTCAAATGGAACAGTACACACGTAAACGCTCGTGTGCACCGGGGACGCCGCGTCGACGCAGCGTGCACGCAGTGTATTTTGACGCTCGTGTGAACCGGGCCTAAGAATTATACATCTATACTTATTCAATACGCTATAAAGGTCTTTTTTGTGTTGAGAACTCCTCCTACAATTTACAACCGATTTTCAAGTTTTTGGTGTCATTGGATAAGGGCTAGGTTTGTAGTTGTTTCCGTCAAAAACTGGAAATCGGACTGAAAATAAAGGGACTATCCACCATTGAAATCTAAAAATTTCCCATTTAAAGAACATTGGGATTTAATAAAGCATTTTAAACATCTGTTAATAACCTGCAGTAAATACTTGTAGTTCTGGTGATTAAAGATATTCACAATATTGGATTGGTCGAATGTCATTTATTTAGAGCTAAAAGTAACATTTATTTGTATTGTATTATAAATACTAGGAATACGCTCCGATGTCCGTCCCGTACAAGAATTTTTTACTCACTTTTTGAGTTATTAAGTGACGCTTTTTATGGGTTTTTTAGGGAGAGTTAAGAAAAATGCATTACGCGCACAGGTGGCAAGTCTGTAGTGTGGGGCTCCCCTAAAATGGGTTTACCCACTAAAAAACCTCCTCTACTCTTTAGGATTCTAACCTGGAATTGTTTATCACATTACGTCAGGCTAGGCCTAAATTTGGCTAACGCCGGTGGGGCTTACTCCTTATCCAGCCACTCGATCAAGGGATCTGGGCCACTTCGCGGTCCAGATCGGTTTCTTTTCCAGGAGGATGCCCCGGACGAACTGTGATAAACAATCCCAGTTTTCCTCATCCTCCAAGATCTTTTGGCAGACCGAGTCCACCGAAAATGCACAAAAAAATTTGTGTGGCCTTCAGGCGGGGCCCTTCCCAACGGGGGCAGCGGAAGAATGTGTGTTCCGCATTGTCGGGAACGCCAAAGCAATAAATGCAGTCCGGTGAACCGGTCTTGCCCATCCGGTTCAGGTACGACCGAGATAGCCGTGAATTGTCAAGAATTGGCTGCCGTTCCACCCATGGTTGGACGTGCTTGATAAGTCGCGCAGTCCATCGTCCTCGGGTGTCGTGCTCCCAGCTGTGTTGCCACTGCTGGAAGGTTCTGGAGAGCTCTTCTGTTCTTTCCGTGTCCTTTTAATCTCGCCTTGTCTCTGATAAATTGCCTTCCTCTCTCCTGCCAAGAGCTTGACAGGGATAACTCCGGCGACAACCAGGACGGCAGGCTCGGACACTGTCCGGTAGGCGGAACACACCCCGAGCGCCGCTCGACGTTGAACCCGGGCGAGTCGCAACCTGTACTACTCTTTATCGAGAGCGTCTGCTCACACCTCTGCTCCATAAAAAAGCACGGACTGAACCGCGCACATCAACAGACGTCTTCTGCTGGATCGTGGAACCCCGACATTGGCCATCAGCCTACTAAGGTAAGTGACTACCTTAGCGGACTCGTCCGCCGTTCGGAATATCTGATCCCTCCAGCTTAACTTGGTGTCCACCATAATCCCGAAGTACTTAGCAGCACGAGTTGATTGGACCACCTTCCTTCCCACTCGGAACGGAACGACGGTCTCCATCCTCTTCTTCGTAAGGATCACAATCTCCGTATTACGGAGAGTACGCGAGAGAGCGTGATCGAACATCCATGTGTTGACCACACGCATGACTCGGTTCAACTTTAGTTGGGCCAGCTCAACGTTGCGTGCGATAATGAGAGCTGCAACATCATCGGCGTACCCAACCAAAGTGGTTTCCTCAGACATCTCCAACCTCAGGAGGCTGTCATAGGCAACGTTCCAGAGATCCTGGCCGAGTATTGAATCTTGCACGGCACCAGAAGTGACTTCCATCGTCCACGTTCCGTCCCTTGTGTCGTAAATCAGGCTTCGAGAGCGGAGATAATCCGCAACAAGATGAGTCGCAACAGATATGCAGGAACGCGAAAGGTGTTGCGAAGCGCATCCAGCATATCGACCCACCTCGCCGAGTTAAAGGCATTCTTGACATAAGCGTAACAAAGAAGCACTACTTAGCGAGAGAAATGGTCGTGGCTCTCGGCTCTCTTCACAGCTCTCTGGACTTCGGTGATAGCGTCAATCGTTGACCGTCCCTTTCTGAAGCCGTACTGACGGGGGCATAAGTACCCAGCAGCTTCCACGGCAGACGTCAGGCGGGAACGGATCAGCTTCTCGGACAGCTTCCCAGCCGTGTCCAACATGCAAAAAGGCCTGTGGGACGACGGCAGCTCGGGATCACCTTTGCCCTTGCTGATGAGTATAAGTCTGGCAGTTTTCCAGGGAGCCGGAAACACCCTTTCTACCAAACAGGCGTTGTACATTCTCAACAACAAATCAGCATTAATTGAAAATACTTTCTTTAAAACCTCGCTGGGAATCCGTCCGGGTCAGGAGCCTTGTTGCTCTTTAGGGAGAGAACGGAGGTTTCCATCTCCTCGAATGTGAAGAGTGGAACGTCATCTAACCGTCCAAAGTCAACCGGCGTACATCCTAGGCCTAGCCTACAAATACAAACAATGATTTTAGCTAAGACCTCAAAACCAGCAAGTAACTTAATAATAATTATGCTTATAATATTAAAGGTAAATAGATTGTAGAGCGAAAAAACAATACAATTTAAAATCCATGATTGCAAATTAATAAAAATCAAGTAATGCAAGTATTGTAGAATTACGCTTACTTAACACTTAATGCATATTTTGTTACCTGAGACATAGGCTACAATGGCACAACACATTCTAATTAGTTGTTCAATTCAAATCTTTCTCCCAAATAGATATTTGTTGTATCCCATAAATTAGTTAATCGCATAATTCCGTACGACAGCAATTCATTCCACACCAACATGCCTATCTTTTTGTATAATTTATAACTTCAACAAGTAAACATAAGTGTTGATCTATTTAATTTAACAAATAGGTCTGTCAAAATATCAATTAAATTTTATTTAAAAAACGTAACATAACGGCGAGCAGATATAAACAAGAAAAGGTTATGTTAATATGTTGAATATTGTTTTCAGCAAACACAGCAACAACTCAGCTGCGATGGGAGAATATAAACTGATCATAGCAACTACATTAGTCAAATCATGTAGCCTAAACAACTAAAGTTCTGTCAAAAATTCCGGAAAATAAGCTTTTTTAATACTTGAAAATAATTGCTCGATTATAGTTTATTACCCAGTTTAAAATACTTAAACTCTAACCTGTGAATTTCATTGAAATCAAATTAGTAATAAAAAAGCCTTTTGGGGGTCTAAAATTCGCCTAAGAGAAATTTAAAGTCGCTCTAAAAGAATTTTATACTCTATGTTCCATATAGTAAAAAATTCAATAAATTGCTCGATTTCGAGCAACACGTATACTAGTAGTGATTACTGAAGGTTTTTTTTTTTTTTTTTTTTTTTTGAGGGAGAGGCGGAAAAATGCATTACGCACACAGGTGGCCAGCCTGTAGTGTGGGGCTCCCCTAAAAACGAGTTTACCCACTAAAAAACCTCCTCTACTCTTTAGGAATCTAACCTGGAATTGTTTGTCACATTACGTCAGGCTAGGCCTAAATTTGGCTTACGCCCGTGGGGCTCGCTCCTTATCCAGCCACTCGATCAAGGGATCTGGGCCACTTCACGGTCCAGATCGGTTTTCTTTTCCAGGAGGATGCCCCGGACGAACTGTGACAAACAATCCCAGTTGCCCTCATCCTCCAAAATCGTTTGGCAGACCGAGTCCACCGAAAATGCACCAAAGATTTGTGTGGCCTCCAGGCGGGGCCCTTCCCAACGGGGACAGCGGAAGAATGTGTGTTCCGCATCGTCGGGAACACCCGGGCAATAAATGCAGTCCGGTGAACCGGTCTTTCCCATACGGTTCAGGTACGACCGAAAATAGCCGTGACCTGTCAAAAATTGGGTCAGGTAGTAGTCCACCTCCCCATGCCGCCGTTCCACCCATGGTTGGACCTGCTTGATAAGTCGCGCAGTCCATCGTCCTCGGGTGTCGTGCTCCCAGCTGTGTTGCCACTGCTGGTAGGTTCGGGAGCGCTCTTCTGTTCTTGCCGTGTCCTTGCCGATCTCGCCTTGTCTCTGATAAATCGCTTTCCTCTCCCCTGCCAAGAGCTTGACAGGGATGACTCCGGCGACCACCAGGACGGCAGGCTCGGACACTGTCCGGTAGGCGGAACACACCCGGAGCGCAGCTTGACGCTGAACCCGGGCGAGTCGCAACCTGTAGCACTCCTTATCTAGAGCGCCTGCCCACACCTCTGCCCCGTAAAGAAGCACGGACTGGACCGCGGACATCAACAGACGTCTTCTGCTGGATCGGGGACCCCCGACATTGGCCATCAGCCTACTAAGGTAAGTCACTACCTTAGCGGCCTTGTCCGCCGTACGGAAGATCTGATCCCTCCAGCTTAACTTGGTGTCCACCATAACCCCGAGGTATTTGGCGGCACGAGTTGATGTGACCACCTCCCTTCCCACTCGAAACGGGACGACGGTGTCGATCCTCTTCTTCGTAAGAATCACGATCTCCGTCTTACTGAGAGCAAGTGAGAGACCGTGATCGGACATCCAGTTGTTGACCACCCGCATAACTCGGTTCAACTTCAGTTGGGCCAGCTCAACGTTGCGTGCAGCAATGAGAGCTGCGACGTCATCGGCGTACCCAACCAAAGTGGTTTCCTCAGGCATCTCGGACCTCAGGAGGCTGAGTGATTACTGAAGGTAAAAAATAACACTGTAATACCAATAGGTAAGACAACTGGAATGGATAAAAACATTGTTTACAAAATCTGTTATTATTATCTTTGGTTTAAAAATTCCTTAGCTTATTTTGAAACCATATCAAAGAATGAACTATTATTTATGCACTGTAACACTATTCACACTGCTACATTAAAAAAATCCCAAAATTTTAGGTTTTAATAATATGTTGTCGGAGATTTTTAAATTTTTGTCTCCATTGCAACTTATAAATAATCACGTTCCAAATTTCACGACTGAATGATGACATTTTTGGCCAGTGTTTAATTACGTCATATAAAGGTTTGCTTTATTTTAATTAACTTTTTTAGCATTAAGATTAGATTTCCTCTCAATATTAACCCCAGTGAATGTGTTATTGAAGGGAGTATTTTTTACTAACCTCAACACTAAATCAATTCTGATATTAGTAGTATAATTTCATAATAGTAAGCAGAGTTTTAATTTAAATTCTGTTTACTTTCCATTTGCGCGCTACATTTTCATTGTATTGGTTCAAATAATTTGGTCAAATTTAGTGGTTAACATGGACAGTGGGGAGTTGTTCAGTTTAGATAACTAGATCGTAATTAATTTAGTCCTTTAACTGGTGTAAACAAGTGTGGAAGGGCGAGCACACAATTCATAGTCATTAAACGACACAAACAGGGGGCAACATATAATCAGTTGTCCCTATTCTCTCTCGCAGTTAACGAAACAAGAAAATTAATTGATTGGTTAAAAGATTAAATACTCCCCGTCGCAGCAGACCTGCGTACTCAGTGAATTTCCAATGAATTATTGTTTCAGCATAAAAGAACTTTTGTGGCTATCTTATATAATTAATAATCTTACAAGGAAATATATTTTCATCACTCCGTATACGAAAGTGACAACTTGCCGTACAGCTGAGACCTTGGAAAGTAGTCCTTTCCCAAACTGACACCGTCAGCTGATTTTACTGACCTGTACGGAAAGTAATGTTTGTAAACATTACTTTCCGTCCAAGGTAAACAAACTTTTCCGTACAGCAACAATCAGCTGGGTTTAAAACAAATTAAATTTTGAATTCCAGCTTTGTTTACTTTGTCCAATGGCGAAGAATTTACAAAAATAATCCTCCTTTAAAACTTCCACATTTATTAATAATTGCGTTGTGATGAAAAGTATCGTTCACAACTCGTCCGGAAAGCCCATTTCCAGGCTCGATAGTGTTTTCCACGCTCGGCTTCGCCTCGCGTGTAAAACACTATCTCTCCCAGAAATGGGTCACTTTCCGGACTAGTGGTGAAATATACTATTACAAAGATAAAAATATTGTCATATGGTTACGTCATCCTTTAAATGTATTATTTCACTAACAGCTGATATATTTGAATCTTCAACACCAACAGCTAATTACAGTTAATTAATAAAATCTCTGAAGTCGTGTGGGGCGGAGCGCTGAAGGAATTTCGCAAAACCAATTCTTAGTGAGCACCTATAGGCAAAGAGGAACTTCCATCCCAAATTTCAACCCTGTAGGTCATATAGTTTTGGAGATTCATTGTTTCCTAGATTCGTATTTTAAGTGCTCCATAAGAATAACATTGTAACGAAATTTCAAACTCGTGTGGGGTGGAGCCCTGCAGGAATTTCGCAAAACCGTTTCTTAGTGAGCACCTATAGGCAAAGAGAAATTTTCATCCCAAATTTCAACCCTGTATGTCCTATTGTTTTGGAGATTCGTTGTTGCTTTGGTTTGTATTAAAAATCCCCCATAAGAATAACATTGTAACGAAATTTTCAAGTCGTCCGGGGCGGAGCCCTGGCGTAATTTTGCAAAACCATTTCTTAGTGAGCATTTTTTAGCAAAGATGAACATACATGCCAAGTTTTAACCCTCTATTCCTTATAGTTTTGGAGATACTTTGATACGTGAGTGAGTGTTATTTGACAAATATATAGTATATATATATACATATATATGAAATGAACGAACGGTTCTTTTGGCTTCTGGGGACCTCAAAATGAAAAAGTAAAGTGGTCCCGGGCTTAGGCCATGGCTACTACCGTAATAGCGTATTCCCTATAGGGAAATTCGCTAAAAAATCATCGAAATCTCTCAATACCCAAGTCTTTATTGTTTTATTTAAAGTTAAGTATTCATTTTTTAAGCAATTATTTGAAATAACCGTATGGAAAGTAATATAACCAAAAGTCACAAACATATTTATAATATACAATATTTATCATAGCATGAAATCAATCTGGGATATTATTTTATGTATTAAGTATTTTTACCGAAATGTAGCGATTACAGATTTTTTTCCATTTGATTTCATAAGATTTTTTTTTTATTGTTTGGCTTGTTCTCTTGGCAAAACATATAATTAAAGTCCATAAAGTTTTGCATTTAAATGTCAACCTAACATAAAATAAAAATTTTTCTAGGTTAGCGTGGCCCACACTTCTTAACTGTTATAGATTACTATACTGCTGCGAAGTGGTCTTTTGTGTTCATGTACAGATATACATTATACACAGTTTTTTTTTGTTACAACTTTTATATAACTTAATTGTATATAACATTTATAAATGGGTAGAAAATATAAAAAAACTATTATTTAAATCTAGTTTTAATGTGTTTCAAATTGTATGCATCTCACTCAACCTCTTCCCTAATTATGCTCCATTTAAAAAAATTTACTTTAAAAATTTTTTGTTGGTATAAAAAGAGAATGTAGTAAAGCATTAAAAGTGTTTCTTCTTTTGGTGTATACAACGGAGCTTGCATAAATTTTCTAAAAATACCTAACCAGAAGTCGAGTAAGAATTACATCTTGCATATAATTTTGTTCATCTGTAATATATAAAATAATCGGATTTAAGTTTAAAATATTGAAATTTGTACTACATCCCCGATAATCTAATGCATTTTATACTTAAAATATAATAATCCGGTAAAAGGGGGCTAAACGGTCAGTCCTAGAGGACGTTGCTTAAACTACCTAAATACTTTTCGCATTGTTTAAAAGCATGGAGACGAGAAAGAATTTCTAGTATTCAATGTAAACCCTGTGGATAAAGAAACACTGCTGTACTTCAGCATGTGCGAGACCCAAGACTCAGATAGATGATGGCGAGGACGGAGATTTGGCGGCGCAAAGTAGACTTTTAATTAACACATGCTATTTATTGGATACGTTCAAGTTTTTTACATTATAAATATAGTCAATTTCACCAAAAATTGACTTAGCTTCACTTAGAAAAGAGCACTTCAATTTTTATGAGTGAAATGTTCATAAAACATCATTTTAAGGTATTTTTTATTCTCGAGTATTGTCATTCTACTGGACGGTTTTGGAGATATAGACAGTTAAAATTTGCTTAGTTTTATTCTTATGGGATAAAAAAGTATTTTCAATTCCCTCTAGGTCTTCAATTATTTGAGAAAAATGTTAAATAATAAAAAGGTCTTTAAAATATGTACACCATCTACAAAATTCTTTAAATCATATCAAATGCAGAACCAAAAATGAACTGAGTTACCATGAACTTTTTTCTTGATACTTACGGTTTTCATAAGTAAACCAGTTGACACACTTATATCAATCGCTCTGTCTCATGTAAAAGATGTATTAACAAAACAGAAATCAAAATTTTGAAAAGTAAAAGACCCTCGTTAAGGGATGACATGGGAGCCGAAGTGGCCTCTCGCCGTGACGAAGTAGAGAAATTGAGTTGGACAACTAAACAAGAGCTTTCCACTCTCGACGCTCTGGACCTCTGAAAGCAATTACTTCCATTTATCAATGTGAAATACAGATGTCTGTCAATCGACAAGTTCTTTTGTTTTTCGTTACGAATTTCAGATGGCTTTTTGTCTATGGCTTATGGATTGTCTCACATATGGGTTTTGGCTCCTGGGTGTATTATGGTAATTATTTATATTTTTCCTTGTTTGTTAAACTATATTAATTATTTAAAACCTTTTAATCTAATTTTGTATGCCCATTATTTGTTGTAAATCCTAAATTTGAAATTTATATAAATGTTTCAAACCACGTTAGTGAGAAGCTAATGTTAAGAGAGCAACATTTGTTATTTCCTCTCGCTAACAACTTTTACCAAGAATGATTTCAGTTCTCCTTGTATTTTTAAGTCATTATTATGTTTAATCGATTGGCTTTGAAGAGTAAGTTGCATTAAATAGGGAAAGGTTCAATCGCTTCAATAATCTGTTGCCGTACCTCAGAGGTAGAGCTCAAAGGTATCAGGCGGCGGGCACGGGTTCGACTACCGGCTCGGGGACGAAAAGATCATTCGGCCGCTCCCATGGTACGTCACCAAGCCGCTGGTCCACTCTAGCTCACAGTGAACAAAAAATGCAGGCATTCCAGGCGAGGATAAGTGTCAGTTAATTGCGATCTACCTCCGCTTTACGAGATACGATAAATTATCATTACGTACTTAAATAACACCACATTACTGAAAAACTAAAATAAAGGCTTTTATTTGAAGTCATAATAATTAAGTAGCATGAATACTTTTTATACTTACACGAACCATCGGACCCCGAAAATCTCATAAACTCAAGTCTTTATAACTTCCGACCAAGGACTGCTCTGGGGTAATCAAGTAGTTTGTGCTGTGCTGTGAACTACAATAATCGTCCTGAAGATGGAAGACTCCAAAACTTCGGCGAACCTCATTGACTCCGAGATACTGTACAATCGAGAAGCCATCACAACAGGTACAGTGATATCGTCCGTGGAAGCCTCAACTCTCTAATATAAAGTATTTTTTGAAGAAACGTACAAATTCTCGTTTCTCAAATATAACCACTTATATTTGGATTATATTATTTACTTGATAAAAATTAAGTAAGAAAATGCAAGTTTGTAGCTCTAACAACTGAATGTGTAAACTAAATCAATAGAGTAAGTAATAAACTTACGAGTATTCTTTGATCGATAGAGGTAAATATTGAATAAATGTCCTATCTGGTTACAATAATTCCGGCAGTTGATCTTCCAAGGTCCCAGCAGATCTGATTTTCTGACATTCACAAAAAGCAATCATTCATTTTCTGGAACTTGAATAGTATGGTGTACTTTGAAGCATGTTAATAATAAGAAAGGATTAGTAACTAGTAATGATGAAGTTAAAACATTGTACAATATTATTTAAAATAAATTAAACACATTAATGTCCTGAGCTTTGTGTGATATTTCATTTTCTCATACCACATGAACGCATTATTATTTTCTTATTTATAAAAAAGTAAACTGTTTCAACAGGAGATCAAATATCAAACTCAAATATCAACTATCAAATAAATAAAAGAAAAATATTTAAACTGATAGCTAATAATATGACTATGTTAACATTGCATTCATATTACATACATTAGGGTTATACATTATTAAACACATTTTAAAATGTAAAAAATAAATACATCAGTAACGTATACACATGGTTATTATTTTATTAAATATTAAGTATACGAGTGGTTTCATATACTAACTTCAATTGATTCCACATAACTACATGTTTCCCAGACATTAGACTCCTTGACTTTTTTTTTTTTTTGATTATGTCAAATACAGAGTGTTTAAAGAAGGTTCAAGACTCTGAGAAAAGTTAGCTAGGTCATTGGAGGAAGGACTCCAGGATTCCTGAGAAAACGTGGTCTGATGTTGAATTCAGACTACATACTTTGAGACCAAACCATAGGGAGCGCATAAAACGGTTTAGTCTACTCATAAAAAGAATAATGTGACACTAATATTTTTCTAGTACTATGATACAAACTGTTTAAATGCTATTTAATAAAGTAATACCCATGTTTCTAAGTTGTTCGACTATTTATTTACTTACTCTTAAAATGTGTCCAATAATTTATAACCAACCTGTACTATTACCTATTTTCTCACGTCGAATTTCGCTTCCCACCTTGGCGCGTCAGGTTGGTTTGGCTGTTGGCCAACTTATTCATTACCCGACTTGACATCTGATAGGGCTGGATACTCATAGTTTATTAGCTTTTGGATGCATTTGAAGTAGGAGAATGCTCACGTTAAACTTAAAACACACCTTAAATGAAGCTTGAAAATTACAGCATTATAATGTCTGAACTTGAAAGAAACTTAAAATTTGAAAATAGTAGGTTAGTTAATACTTATTATACATAAACTAGTGGAGTGTAGGGGCAAAGGCGACTAAAAATCAAAATGGTTATGACTCTAAAATTAAGTTTCAATTTATCACCTACTTGCAGTATTAGGCCAACTGTATTTTTCTCAAGCTTAGTGTGAATTTACACGTTTGGGTTTTCTAATAAAATATTTCCCATTCTTTACGAAACTTTTTGGCGGTATTAAATCAGTAATATACTAATAATTTCCCCTGTATTAAAATACAGTAGTCTATTTTGTGGAAAAAAGAAAAAAAATATTACACTATTTTACTACCAAACGATGTTTGATAGTTTGAACCTTAAACATGTTCATGATGAATTTGTAACTCAAACAATAAAATAGTTCAATACAACATAAGCCCATTAGTACTGTACACTCCTTCACCCTGGACCCCTCTGCCCCCCATTCCCCCACACTCGCCTGACCCCTGCCTCCCCGTGCTCCCGTTCACCTCTCCTGAATCGTGTTTCCTGTACCCCCCACGCCTCCGGGGCCCAAGTACCCCCCAAACCCCTGTACCCTCTTGCCCCCTCATAACCCTGTTGTTGCCACCTCATAAACCTCATGCTCCGCATTCTCTCTTGCCAAATGCCCTCAGTTCTTCCCCGTGGCCCCCGTGCTCTCTATGTTCCTTATTCCTCCTCAATGCCCCCCCATGCCCAACCAACTTCCGTTCCACCGACGTCTCTAGTAGGCCGCACCCCTTGTGCCCCTATTCCCATGCCCCCATACCCCCGTGCCGCGTGCTCACCATTCCTTCTAATGCCAACTATATCCCCATGCCCCCCTAACCCCAGTGCCCCAGACAACCCTAGTGCCCCCCGTGGTCCCCATACCCTCTATGTCCCTCAAGCCTCCCCTGAGTCCCCATGTCCATCTGCCCCCGTGTCTCGTGCAACCGACACCCCTAGTGCCCATTGTGTCTTCCAACTCCCGCTCCGCCACGTGCTCTTGTCCACCTTATGTTTCCGCACTCCCATGCCCGACGTTGCTCCCCGTGGAAACAGTGTCATACATGCCCATCTACCCTTTTTTCCACCGACGCCCCTAATGCTCCATGTGCCCCATCACCCCCGCCGCCACGTGCCAAAGTGCATCTTCATGCCTCCCCAGAGTGCCCCCTATGCCCCCGCACCCCTTGCTTTTGTACCCGTATGCTTGCCATTCCTCCCTGTGCCCCTATGTTGCCCATGCCTCCACCGAGCCCCACATACCCCCTGTCTCTAGTGTCACCAACAGCCCTCGGGCCCTTCATGCCCCCATATCCCGGAACTCCCCTGTACTCCCCATGGTCCCGTGCTGCCATCCCCGCCGTCCCTCCCCGTACCTCAGTGCCCTCCTGTGCCCCCCGCCATTTCCCCTATTTCTACGATGTCTTTACCCCGTGCAACCATGTCTATACCCTCGTACATTGGTTGTAGTCTATTGTCTGTTCGTCCATGAAGGATAACACTGCCTGATATATTGTTAGTTTGTTTTCTCACACTATCATTTACATAAAAAGCTCCCCATCTTTATGGATTAACGGGCGTTTATTGTTTCCCGACGACCTACGTAAAGAAAATAGCAGAAAATGGATAAAACCAAAACAATATATTCCTCATACGGAGGTTATCCAATGTTAGTAGTTTACATATAGTGATTCAGTCGAAAATAAATAAACGCTCATCAAAACTATTCAACTATCTATTAATAGCCAATATAAAGCAGTAACGTATTAACTAAACGACATTCTCTGAGTAAAGACAATTAATCATTACCCATGCCACGTCTACGATAATTTTAACTTACTTTTTTTATTTCTTATGCTGATATACCAATCATTCTACTCCTATGTCCTTAATGCAGCGGTTCCCAAACTGTGCGCCGCGGCGCCCCGGTGCGCCGCGAGCTGGTGCCAGGTGCGCCGCCGTCATCTACCAAAAAGGCCTACTACAAAACTTTGCGATGGCCGTCGATTTTTTCCGCGCAAACCTACTTGTCCGTTGCCGGCCCGGTAAGCTCCGTCAGAAACGATGCTAAATACAGCAGTTTCAATGGAGAGTTCGTCGGACGATGTGTTGTTTGTGATAGCCATTTGTGATAGTTGTTTGTGGTCATGAAGGGGAAAGATTAAAGAGAAGGAAGTATAAGTTCTGGATTCATGAAATTTTCAAGAGAAGAAAAGAATATGGCAAATTTCACAATTTGTTTGAAGATTTGAAGAAATAAGACGACGTGAAATTCTTTTCGTACTTTCTTATGTCACAGAAGAAGTTTGATGAGTTGCTTCAGCTACTGGAGTTCCCCGAGAAACACAAATTCCACATTTTATCCGTACTCATTGTACGCAGCTTTTACGGCACGGTCGATGTAACCACAATGAAGGTTGGAAGTCGACTGCAAAATTTGACGGGTCCGCCGGCCGGCGAAAATGCCCCCAAGAGCAATGGTCGCCGCCGGTGACGGATGGTGACGGTACGGAGCCGTGCCGAACGGGTATAGTGGGTTACCGCCCATTTAAATCAATGCAAAGCAATGTTGCCAGGACTCGCCGGTGCCGGACGGTGACGGAGGTCGCCGGGCTAGAGTGGGTTTCCTGCATAAACTAACTGACCAATCTGTGAGAAATGTTTAAGATCCTGAATTCTGTTTTATAGTAACAATCGTATTCAAAGTGCTATGTAAGAATATATTAACCGCTAACTGTTTAAAAGGTAAATTTAATATGTAATTGTAATGTAATACAATGCAAAATGGGTAAATTATTTTAAGTGCGCCGCCAAGCCATGTTTGTACTGAAAGAGAGCCATGGATTAAAAAAGTTTGGGAACCACTGCCTTAATGACATAGATGGGGTCACGAAGATGAAATCTCCTGTGGATCTATAATCCGTTCATGACTATTAGTGTTCTTCTTTTTTTATAGTGCATTTCCAATTTTAAAACGTTATAACTATGCGGTTACCTCAACTCAAAATATCTGCTCATTAACCAGCTGATTTTATGATAAAACACTGGAATATCTGCTTAAACACACGTGAGATCTAAAAATCTTCTTCCCATTAGATTAACATTGGAACTTCAAGGTCCAATGGGGCAAAGCCCAGGTAACTTTTGATAATTCTGGTATTTTTCCTTGCGTTCTTGGCCCTCAAGCTTTAAAATGAGCCATCATACGTTACCCTACCTTTCTTCTAACTCGAGATATTTCGTGGGGACCGATTCGCTTACGGAATTATATATATAGATAGATAGTGTACTAATTAATAAACTCTAGAAATCTTTTATTGGGAGAAAATTAACCATTATCTCAGTTAATCTGGACCCAGTTAGTTTATAGTAGTTTTCATTACCTACTAGTCTCGAAAGCGACTTATTGCGGGGTGAGACTGCATTTACGCGCGAGGCGAAGCCGAGCGTGGAGAAGGCTATCGAGCCTCGCAATGGTTTTTTGAGACGAGTATGAAACATTTTTTTTTCATTACAATATCGGAAAACTTGTATACAACCGGAATATTTTTGTTTATTCAACTTAGTATAAAAAAACCGAACTCATAACGCTGAGTTTCCGTGTTTATATCGAGGTACATACGCACGGAAACTCAGCGTTATGCAACAGCTGATCGGCCTAAAGCAACCAACAGCTGATCGGTCTGCACACCCAAAACCCATCAGTGAGACAACCCATAAGCCACAGACAAAAAGCCAACTGAAATTCGTAACTAAAAACAAAAGAACGCGTCGATTGACAGACATCTGTACTTCACATTGATAAATGGAAGTAATTGCTTTCAGAGGTCTGCAGCGTCGAGAGTGGAAAACTCTTGTTTAGTTGTCCAACTCAATTTCTCTACTTCGTCACGGCGAGAGGCCACTTCGGCTCCCATGTCATCCCTTGACGAGTGTCTTTTACTTTTCAAAATTTTTTATTTATCTTCTGTTGATACCTCTTTTACATGAGACAGGGTGATTGATATAAATGTGCCAGCTGGTAAATGAAAACCGTAAGTGATACCTATCAAGAAAAGTTAAAGGTAATTCCAGGAGACTTTTGTTTCTGCATTTTGTGATGATTAGATTTTTTTGTGGATAGTGTACATATTTTAAAGATCTTTTTATTATTTGACACTTTTCTCTTAATAATTCGATACCTAGAGGCAATTGAAGATACTTTTTTATCCCATGAGAATAAAATTTTGCAAACTTTAACTGTCTATATCTCCGAAACCGTCTAGTAGAATAATACTCAAAAATAAAAAATCGTCTTAAAATGATGATTTATGAACATTTCGCTCATAAAAATTGAAGAGCTTTTTCCAAGTAAAGCTAAGTCAACTTTTGGCGAAATTGAGTTAAATATTGATTTGCATAGATTTTGATGGACTCAATCTTTAAACAAAAAGTTTATTCAATAAAGGGTTAGAATCCATGTAATATTAAATGAGAATAATCAAGTTTTTTTCCAAAGCGCTGTAAGTCAGGTACTTAGTTTCCAAAGCGATCTAGGTCAGCATGCGCATGCGCAGACCGCGTCTCCGGCCCCCTGTTCAGTGTTCACTCGTTCAATCTGCTCTCAGCTTTGTTGTGTTTACGTGGGCTCGTTCATTTTAATTCTGTTAAGAGCTAAAATGGATGAGATGGAACAATTTAATTGTTCAGTGACATATTGTAGTAAATGACTACGCAAACGAAAAGGTTTATTAAACCTATCAATTTATTACCCTCTTACATACCTACGTACCTTCCTGCTTACTTAGCTACTTACGTACTTATCTACCTATTTGCAAACCTAAATACCTATTCAACTAACTACTTAGCTTCCTCCTTACATACCTATTTTCTTAACTAATTACCTACCTGCTTACCTGCACACTTACCTACCTGCTTACCTACCCACTTACCCACAGGTTACCTATACCTACTTATCTACTTACCGATCTTATACTGTACCTACCTACTCTTTCAACCACCATATTCTACATATACAATATGTTTGTGCTTTATTTCACGTCCGAGCCAAGTTGTTCATGGTGGTTTCATTATTATCAACAATTCAATAGATAAAAAAAAATTCGCCAAAAAAAGAAAGAGCTATCTGTTCCGAAAACAATATTTATCGTAAGGTCATGATGACAAATATATTTTTATCTTATATGGATAGTGTAATCGTGTTTTTATTAAATTTTTAATAGTAGTGAACTTGGACAAAAAAGTTGGTTGTGTATCTTTAACAATAGAATCAAATTTTGAGAAAGATAGACTATAATCAGACAAGTTTGAAGATTGTGCTGGAGAAAGAAATAGGATTTGTAAACTTATAAAAAAAAATAAAAGTAATACATTATTTGACATTACAAAACAATGTTTAAGTTTCTCAAGTCAATAAATATTAGTATAATATAATGTTTAAACTTACGTGGTAAAGAAAATTGTACATTATAAAATTTTAGTTTTCCAAAAGTGAGGTTTACATGCAGGTAAGGGAGCTAACTTGTCTCATTAGGAAAGTTGAATTGGCAGCTTAGGATGTTGACAACCTAGCTTTGCCCTTTCTAGCCACTAAATTTATGTGAACTTGAAGAGGAAAATAGCTTGTTGTGTCCTAGTAAGTTCCTCGTTCTTGTTTTCTATTGACTTGTAACATAATAAAGTAGGTTTTTTTATTAGACCGCCTGCTTTCGATTGAGCATATATAAATCCATGATAAATAAATTTAAGTAGATCAATAATTATTTTATTAAGAAGATTGATTAAAATGTATTTTTTTACATCTATATTAATACAACTAAAATATACTAGTATAAGTGTTGCTCGAAATCGAGCAATTTATTTTGATATAAAACAAATGTTACTTTTAGCTCTAAATCAATGACATCCGACCAATCCAATAATGTGAATCTCTTCAATCACCAAAACTACACGTATTTACAGCTGATTATCAACAGATGTTGCTTTATTCAATCCCAGTGTTATTTAAATGGGAAATTTTGGGATTTCAATGGTGGATAGCGCCTTTATTTTCGGTCCGATTCACACCAGTTTTTGGCGGAAACAACTACAGACCAAGGCCTATCCAACGACACCAAAAACTTGAAAATCGGTTGAAAATTGTAGGAGGAGTTCTCAAGACAAAAAAACCCTTAGCGTATTAAATAAGTACGAGGTGGTCCGTGCGCAAATTGCGCATTTTATGATTCTGTATGAGTAAAACCCACATACAGTACGTTAATGTTGATTATGAAGTGACAGAAATCTATTTTTGTTTACTATCCGGCTTTTAAAATTCATCTGAAGGTAATCAGCTGTTAAATTACAATTCACATTAAAGAACATGCAATAAAAGTTGGTCAACATTTTAAAGCGCCCTCTAGAAATAAATCAAAGGTCAGGGGGGCGAAGCCCGAAACAATGTGACCTTTTTAAATACGATTCGTCACTGCGGTGTAACCTAAGCTTTAAAATGACACCTCAATCTTAAAAATCGGTTCAGTAGGTCGAGAGAAAAAGGGACGTAACAGACGAAACCCTTATAGAAATAAGAAGATAGATAGATAAGTCAGGAAATTTTGACTTTTAAAATAAATAATAATATCTTTCTTGATGTACGTGCAAAAACATTTTAACCGTGGTTTCTTTAAAACAGCCATATACTGTTGTAAAAAGTTAACAAAAAACTGATTATCCAATAATACTCGGTTTGAGGTACTGAGCTAATTAAATCGACCTATAAGTTCATGTACATATCAAGCCTCTCACATATATTTTGAATAACAAGTCTACTAGTCTGTAGACTTTTTTTATCCAGTCGTGTTATTAATTTTAATTGTTGTTTGGGCATGGTTCAGGATTGCGTTGGGCATTGTTTTGTTTTATCCAACGTAAAAACATCGCACTCTAAATTGTATTTTGCTATTTTTATGTATTTTGTTCTGCTGTAGACTAAGTGGGAACATTTTCCTGCGCTGAAGCATTGTCTTTTAAATCAATAAAATTAGAACGGGTTTTTATACATTGATTAGAATTATTTGGTTTTGTTTTACACAACACAGAATCCATACTTTACTTTACTTTATTTTGAAACACCGACGCACTCTGTGGTGCGTATTTTAAGGTGAGTATGACTGAAGGGGTGAGTGTGATGATTGTGATGGATCAGATGAGGTGTAGCTTTGTTACTGACAAATATCAGCTGTTTTATTTGTCAGGATCATTAATTAATAGCCCAATGACCAAAGATAAACGGTGTCATTGAAATTTCTGTCTGTCTTTTTGTCTTTGGCTCTTTATGTCTGTCTCTCTCTTTTTGTCTGACGTTCATGAGTCATATTTTATCCACTTTTTCACATATAACTGTTTAAAAAGATGTTCCCTAATTATTTTCTATTACAGACTAAAGTGGTTTGAAGGATTCTAGCAACTATAATCGCCAGTTTGACCTAAGGGCTTTGCCTCATTGTACGTCAAATTAGCTAAGATGTGCTAAAATATCTTTCTTTGTGTGCTTTCCACAAAACTGGCAGTAGTAAATCTATATACAGTGTGTATATATATATATATATATATATATATATATATATATATATATATATATATATATATATATATATATATATATATATATATATATATAAAATATGCGAAGCCGTTTTTTGTGAACATTACTCCTCCCTTATTTCTGGATGAAATTCAATGTTTGAGATGTCATAAGATTCGTCTCAGTTCGTAGTTTTGCAATAAGGTTTTAGATTTTTGGTATTTGTACTTTGAAGGGCATGGGAAGCCCTTAAAGTTAGTTTTTTGTCTATAAGATTAACATGGGGAACAATTTTTATTTTTCAAATAAAACAACTGTTCATATTTAAATCATAATAACACATGTTACAAACTAAATAGAACTTTTAATTTTTTTATGCAAGGAGGCAAGGTTTTATTACATGGTACTCGGGTAAATGCAGCGCATTGCTCTGCACAGGTACCCCTACTACGTATAATATATATATATAATAGTTGAAGTCGTTTTTGTAAACAGTACCCTCCCTTATTTGTGGACCAAGTTTTACGTTTCAGGTGTCAAAAGAATGGCCTCAGTTAGTAGTTTTGCAATAAGGTTTTAGATGTTTTATATTTGAATTATGAAGCCCACGAGAAGCCCTTAAAGTTCATTTTGTGTCCATAAGATTAACATGGGGAACAATATTTAATTTATTGGATTGCAAAATGAAACAGCTGTTGATAGTAAACAAACAAACACATGTTAAAATTTGGGTGAATAAAAGCAAGTACCAGGTTAACGGAGCCTTGCTCGTTGGTTTTAATTACCTTTTGTTATAGTGTCATGGTAATCAAGCTATTAAATCTACACCAGACTCTTCACAGATAACAACTGTTAAAAAATGCTTAAAATTAAATGTTCCTTTGTTTTTTTTTTGTTTTTTTTTTGTTTGTTTTTTTAGTTGTTATTTCGTTACTAAAATAGCAACGTTAAAATAGCAATGTTAAAAATTACGATTGAAAAAAATTACGATTTTTCATGAGATTGAGGCTGTTTCTAAGCTTATTTTTGGGCCAAAACACTCTTAAATGCAAAGTTTAAGCAAAATCTACCCGCTAGATTTCGAGATCGTGGAACACACATCCCTTCAGACATTGCTCGTGTTATCGGGTAGGATTGAATAAATAGTACTGAAATATCAACACAATTACAGACTTTAATACTAGGAATACGCTCCGATGTCCGTCCCGTACGAGAATTTTTACTCACTTTTTAAGTTATTAGGTGACGCTTATTATGATTCTTTTCTTTTAGGGAGAGGTGAGAAAAATGCATTACGCACACAGGTGGCAAGCCTGTAGTGTGGGGCTCCCCTAAAAAACGGGTTTACCTACTAAAAAAACTCCTCTACTATTTAGGATTCGAACCTGGAATTGTTTATCACATTACGTCAGGCTAGGCCTAAATTTGGCTAACGCCCGTGGGGCTCACTCCTTATCCAGCCACTCGATCAAGGAATCTGGGCCACTTCGCGGTCCAGATTGGGTTTCTTTTCCAGGAGGGTGCCCCGGACGAACTGTGATAAACAATCCCAGCTGTCCTCATCCTCCAAGGTCTTTTGGCAGCTCGAGTCAACCGAAAATGCACCAAAAATTTGTGTGGCCTTCAGGCGGGGCCCTTTCCAACGGGGGCAGCGGAAGAAGTATGTTCCGCATCGTTCGGAACGCCCGGGCAATAATGCAGTCCGGTGAACTGGTCTTGCCCATCCGGTTCAGGTACGACCGCAAATACCCGTGAATTGTCAAGAATTGGCCGCCGTTCCACCCATGGTTGAACGTGCTTAATAAGTCGCGCAGTCCATCGTCCTCGGGTGTCGTGCTCCCAGCTGTGTTGCCACTGCTGGATGGTTCGGGAGCGCTCTTCTGTTCTTGCCGTGTCCTTGCCAATCTCGCCTTGTCTCTGATAAATTGCCTTCCTCTCTCCTGCCAAAAGCTTGACAGGGATAACTCCGGCGACCACCAGGACGGCAGGCTCGGACACTGTCCGGTAGGCGGAACACACCCCGAGCGCCGCTCGACGTTGAACTCGGGCGAGTCGCAACCTGTACTACTCTTTATCGAGAGCGTCTGCCCACACCTCTGCTCCATAAAGAAGCACGAACTGAACCGCGGACATTAACAGACGTCTTCTGCTGGATCGTGGAACCCCGACATTGGCAATCAGCCTACTAAGGTAAGTGACTACCTTAGCGGCCTTGCTCGCCATACGGAAGATCTGATCCCTCCAGCTTAACTTGGTGTCCACCATAATCCCGAAGTACTTAGCAGCACGAGTTGATTGGACCACCTCCCTTCCCACTCAGAACAGAACGACGGTGTCCAGCCTCTTCTTCGTAAGGATCACAATCCCCGTCTTACAGAGAGCAAGCGAGAGACCGTGATTGGACATCCATGTGTTGACAACACGCATGACTCGGTTCAACTTTAGTTGGGCCAGCTCAACGTTGCGTGCGACAATAACAGCTGCGACATCATCGGCGTACCCAACCAAAGTGGTTTCCTCAGGCATCTCCGACCACTGGAGGCTGTCATAACGTTTCCAGAGATCCTGGCCGAGTATTGAATCTTGCGCGGCACCAGAAGTGACTTCCATTGTCCACTTTCTGTCCCTTGTGCCGTAAATAAGGCTTTGAGAGCGGAGATAATCCTCGATGAGTCGCAATAGATATGCAGGAACGCGAAAGGTGTTGCGAAGCGCATCCAACATATCGACCCACCTCGCCGAGTTTAAGGCATTTTTGACATAAGCGTAACAAGAAGCACTACTCAGCGAGGGAAATGGTTGTGGCTCTCGGCTCTCTCCACAGCTCTCCATGGACTTCGGTGATAGCGTCAATCGTTGACCGTCCCTTTCTGAAGCCATACTGACGGGGGCATGAGTCCCCGGCAGCTTCCACGGCAGAGGTCAGGCGGGAACGGATCAGCTTCTCGAACAGCTTCCCAGCCGTGTCCAACGTGTAGAAAGGCCTGTGGGACGACGACAGCTCGGGATCACCTTTGCCCTTGCTGATCAGTACAAGTCTTGCAGTTTTCCATAGGGAGCCGGAAACACCCCTTCTACCAAACAGGCGTTGTACATTCTCAACAACAAGTCAGCATTAATTGAAAATACTTTCTTTAAAGCCTCGCTGGGAATCCCGTCCGGGTCAGGAGCCTTGTTGCTCTTTAGGGAGAGAACGGAGGTTTCCATCTCCTCGAATGTGAAGAGTGGAACGTCATCTAACCGTCCAAAGTCAACCGGCGTACATCCTAGGCCTAACCTACAAATAAATACATACAAAGAATGATTTTAGCTAAGACCTCAAAACAAGCAAGTAACTTAATAATAATTATGCTTACAATATTAAAGGTAAATAGATTGTAGAGCGAAAAAACAATACAATTTAAAATCCATGATTGCAAATTAATAAAAATCAAGTAATGTAAGTATTGTAGAATTACGCTTACTTAACACTTAATGCATATTTTGTTACCTGAGACATAGGCTACAATGGCACAACACATTCTAATTCGTTGTTCAATTTAAATCTTTCTCCCAAATAGATATTAGTTGTATCCCATAAATTAGTTAATCGCATAATTCCGTACGACAGCAATTCATTCTACATCAACATGCCTATCTTTTGGTATAATTTACAACTTCAACAAGTAAACATCAGTGTTGATCTATTTTATTTAACAAATAGGTCTGTCAAAATATCAATTAAATTTTATTTAAAAACGTAACATAACGGCGAGTAGATATAAACAAGAAAAGGTTATGTTATTTTCAGCATACACATCGTCAACTCAGCTGCGATGGGGAAATATAAACTGATCATAGCAACTACATTAGTCAAATCATGTAGCCTAAACAACTAAAGTTCTGTCAAAAATTCCGGAAAATAAGCTTTTTTAATACTTGAAAATAATTGCTCCATTATAGTTTATTACCTAGTTTAAAATACTTAAAATCTAACCTGAGAATTTCATTGAAATCAAATTAGTAATAAAAAAGCCTTTTGGAGGTCTAAAATTCGCCTAAGTGAAATTTAAAGTCGATCGTATAGAATTTTATACTCTATGTTCCATATAGTAAAAATTCAACAAGGAGTGTTACTGTGTGTGTGTCAAATTGTGTGTTTTAATTTTTTCCAAAATATAGCAGATAGATTTTGCTTGAACTGTGTAGTTATGTGTATTTCGGCACAAAAGTTTAGTAACCTAATCCCGGAAAACTTCATTTTCCTGTAAAAAAACAAGTTTGGAAATTGAAATTTTGACATGGTTCTTATTGGTTATCATATTAGTTGTAAAACAACAATGAAAGTTAACAAAGATTAAAATAGAACACCTAATGTTTGCGCATGAGTTTTCAAACTACTGTGAACAAGGAAAAGCGATAGTTGGTTGTTGGTGTAAATTTAATGACCTATTTAATGTGAAACTATAACAAATTTAATGCAAAATGTTACACATATTAAAACACCTGTTTAAAAGAGACAATATTTTAAAGTCTTTTACCTCCAGTATAGATAACAAGCTTATTGCAAAGAATGGTGGATATAAAGAGAAATTTTAACCAAAATATAAATGCCACATATAAAGTAAAATGTGCCACACAAACAAATATGTAGATTTTCTTAATTTTTTTTATTTCTTTATTTAAATTCGGCAATGCCATGTTAGGTTAAGTTAAAGAGGATTTAGTCCACTATAAATAGTAATAGTGTTGGCTTATTCACTATATGACACCTACTAACTCATACATTACTAGACAAACATCCGCAGTGAGTGCTGCATAGCTCATACAGGACCGGAGAGTTGTATTTAAATATTGATTTTTCCTCTGTTGTCATATACGTTTTTTGTGCGAAGAACTATCTAGATCAAATATATGTGAATTTATTCAAACATTTATAGGAGTTTTTGGCAGAGACTCGAGGAAAAATCGGCATAAGAACCATCACGTTATCATAGATAATTTGGACGTAAAAGAACAACCACCAAAGCTCAACACTATCACATTAGGAAGTTGGGGAATTATTGATAAAAATCTATTGATGAAATATAAATATGGTGTAATCTTATTTTCACTACAATTTAATTT
This sequence comes from Neoaliturus tenellus, assembly GCA_030545055.2. NCBI lineage: Eukaryota > Metazoa > Arthropoda > Insecta > Hemiptera > Cicadellidae > Neoaliturus > Neoaliturus tenellus. The sequence continues at coordinate 66,948,858 of CM061533.1, read as the reverse complement.
TCATTCAAAGTAACTCGGTAAATTACCATGGAGCAAGGTTTCATCAACAAGAACTCTTAATATATGCAGCGCATTGCGCTGCACGGGCCCCCTAGTTATATACAAATGTTTGCTCTTTAAAAAGGACCAAACATTCCGTACTTTCTGTTTATTTAAACCATTTGCAAAATATCTTTATGGGGAATGAGATGCATCTGAGCAACTCCGAGCTCTTATGACATAATAGTCTTATGACAATAAGGCTATAAGCAAAAGAGCATTTTATCAGCGAACTTCCCTATAGTGAAAACGCTTTTACGGTAATAACCATGGTAAGACCTAAGCCCGGGACCATGTTACTTTTTCATTTTGTGTCCCCAGAAGCCAAAAACGCCATTCGTTCATTTTCGGTTCATTTGGTTTTTGACATATTTGGACCTCAATTTTCAAAATTCAAAAACTATACCTAAAACCATTTAAAAAAGCTTAAAAAATGAACAATTTATCATTTTCAATTTCTGACTTGGATAAATTAACAGATCAAGGAGAAAAGCCAAAAATATTTTTACTATTTTAAACTTATGGAAATCATCAAAACAATATAACTCGCTTATTTATTGATAAAAATAACTTAGTAAAATTTTGTATGTACATACACTCGTTAGGGTTTAACTGACTTGTTTTCAAAATCCACTTATATCTACTTATATTGTGATATTTTGTATAACTCACATTGATTTAAAAAGAAAACATTTAAAAAATTTTAAGTTAAAAAGTACGTATGCGCAAAACACCAAGGATTTCTCCATCACCGATTGAATACATTTTTTACTGCCAGCGAAAAGTACAGTTATTATACACTTTGAAAAATTAAATTTATGTTAGATGTTTGCTATATTTTACACATGAAATCCAAGATTAAAATTCTAATACTAATTGCTACATCTGCTCCGTTGAAATACTGCACCAATAACATAATAAAATACATTTAATACAGTTTGTGAATGAGTTTATATTAATTCATTATTCTAGTTATTTTTCTAAATATAGTATAACTATTTCTAAATGACGAACGTGTATGAAGAAATATTTGTATAACAGAAGGGATATTACGTCACGTATAGTGGGAGACGGATGTTGGCCATAACGAGGACGGGCGTGGGTCCAGCCAATTTGTTCTCAACATTGTAATTGTTACCGTGTCATCTCTCTGCAGCTTCCCACTTAAAGTTTCCTTAAACTATTTTATACGACATGTGACGGACATGTAGTAGCCATATGACGTGGTGTGGTGGCAGACGGATGTTGGCCATAACGAGGACGGGCGTTGGTCCAGCCAATTTGTTCTCAACATTGTAATTGTTACCGTGTCATCTCTCTGCAGCTTCCCACTTAAAGTTTCCTTAAACTATTTTATACGACATGTGACGGACATGTAGTAGCCATATGACGTGGTGTGGTGGGAGACGGATGTTGGCCATAACGAGGACGGGCGTTGGTCCAGCCAATTTGTTCTCAACATTGTAATTGTTACCGTGTCATCTCTCTGCAGCTTCCCACTTAAAGTTTCCTTAAACTATTTTATACGACGTGTGACGGACATGTAGTAGCCATATGACGTGGTGTGGTGGGAGACGGATGTTGGCCATAACGAGGACGGGCGTTGGTCCAGCCAATTTGTTCTCAACATTGTAACTGTTACCGTGTCATCTCTCTGCAGCTTCCCACTTAAAGTTTCCTTAAACTATTTTATACGACGTGTGACGGACATGTAGTAGCCATATGACGTGGTGTGGTGGGAGACGGATGTTGGCCATAACGAGGACGGGCGTTGGTCCAGCCAATTTGTTCTCAACATTGTAATTGTTACCGTGTCATCTCTCTGCAGCTTCCCACTTAAAGTTTCCTTAAACTATTTTATACGACGTGTGACGGACATGTAGTAGCCATATGACGTGGTGTGGTGGGAGACGGATGTTGGCCATAACGAGGACGGGCGTTGGTCCAGCCAATTTGTTCTCAACATTGTAACTGTTACCGTGTCATCTCTCTGCAGCTTCCCACTTAAAGTTTCCTTAAACTATTTTATACGACGTGTGACGGACATGTAGTAGCCATATGACGTGGTGTGGTGGGAGACGGATGTTGGCCATAACGAGGACGGGCGTTGGTCCAGCCAATTTGTTCTCAACATTGTAATTGTTACCGTGTCATCTCTCTGCAGCTTCCCACTTAAAGTTTCCTTAAACTATTTTATACGACGTGTGACAGTCATGTAGTAGCCATATGACGTAACGTAATATAGTGGGAGACGGATGTTGGCCATAACGAGGACGGGCGTTGGTCCAGCCAATTTGTGCTCAACATTGTAACTGTTACCGTGTCATCTCTCTGCAGCTTCCCACTTAAAGTTTCCTTAACCTATTTTATACGACGTGTGACAGTCATGTAGTAACCATATGACGTAACGTGGTATAGTGGGAGACGGATGTTGGCCATAACGAGGACGGTCGTTGGTCCAGCCAATTTGTTCTCAACATTGTAACTGTTACCGTGTCATCTCTCTGCAGCTTCCCACTCAAAGTTTCCTTAACCTGTTTTATACGACGTGTGACAGTCATGTAGTAGCCATATGACGTGGTGTGGTGGGAGTCGGATGTTGGCCATAACGAGGACGGGCGTTGGTCCAGCCAATTTGTTCTCAACATTGTAACTGTTACCGTGTCATCTCTCTGCAGCTTCCCACTCAAAGTTTCCTTAACCTGTTTTATACGACGTGTGACAGTCATGTAGTAGCCATATGACGTGGTGTGGTGGGAGACGGATGTTGGCCATAACGAGGACGGGCGTTGGTCCAGCCAATTTGTTCTCAACATTGTAATTGTTACCGTGTCATCTCTCTGCAGCTTCCCACTTAAAGTTTCCTTAAACTATTTTATACGACATGTGACGGACATGTAGTAGCCATATGACGTGGTGTGGTGGGAGACGGATGTTGGCCATAACGAGGACGGGCATTGGTCCAGCCAATTTGTTCTCAACATTGTAACTGTTACCGTGTCATCTCTCTGCAGCTTCCCACTTAAAGTTTCCTTAACCTATTTTATACGACGTGTGACAGTCATGTAGTAGCCATATGACGTAACGTGGTATAGTGGGAGACGGATGTTGGCCATAACGAGGACGGGCGTTGGTCCAGCCAATTTGTGCTCAACATTGTAACTGTTACCGTGTCATCTCTCTGCAGCTTCCCACTTAAAGTTTCCTTAACCTATTTAATACGACGTGTGACAGTCATGTAGTAACCATATGACGTAACGTGGTATAGTGGGAGACGGATGTTGGCCATAACGAGGACGGGCGTTGGTCCAGCCAATTTGTTCTCAACATTGTAATTGTTACCGTGTCATCTCTCTGCAGCTTCCCACTTAAAGTTTCCTTAAACTATTTTATACGACATGTGACGGACATGTAGTAGCCATATGACGTGGTGTGGTGGGAGACGGATGTTGGCCATAACGAGGACGGGCGTTGGTCCAGCCAATTTGTTCTCAACATTGTAATTGTTACCGTGTCATCTCTCTGCAGCTTCCCACTTAAAGTTTCCTTAAACTATTTTATACGACATGTGACGGACATGTAGTAGCCATATGACGTGGTGTGGTGGGAGACGGATGTTGGCCATAACGAGGACGGGCGTTGGTCCAGCCAATTTGTTATCAACATTGTAACTGTTACCGTGTCATCTCTCTGCAGCTTCCCACTTAAAGTTTCCTTAACTTATTTTATACGACGTGTGACAGTCATGTAGTAACCATATGAAGTAACGTGGTATAGTGGGAGACGGATGTTGGCCATAACGAGGACGGGCGTTGGTCCAACCAATTTGTTCTCCACATTGTAACTGTTAACGTGTCATCTCTCTGCAGCTTCCCACTTAAAGTTTCCTTAACCTATTTTATACGACGTGTGACAGTCATGTAGTAGCCATATGACGTAACGTGGTATAGTGGGAGACGGATGTTGGCCATAACGAGGACGGGCGTTGGTCCAGCCAATTTGTTCTCAACATTGTAACTGTTACCGTGTCATCTCTCTGCAGCTTCCCACTTAAAGTTTCCTTAACCTATTTTATACGACGTGTGACAGTCATGTAGTAGCCATATGACGTAACGTGGTATAGTGAGAGACGGATGTTGGCCATAACGAGGACGGGCGTTGGTCCAGCCAATTTGTTCTCAACATTGTAACTGTTACCGTGTCATCTCTCTGCAGCTTCCCACTTAAAGTTTCCTTAACCTATTTTATACGACGTGTGACAGTCATGTAGTAGCCATATGACGTAACGTGGTATAGTGGGAGACGGATGTTGGCCATAACGAGGACGGGCGTTGGTCCAACCAATTTGTTCTCCACATTGTAACTGTTACCGTGTAATCTCTCTGCAGCTTCCCACTTAAAGTTTCCTTAACCTATTTTATACGACGTGTGACAGTCATGTAGTAGCCATATGACGTAACGTGGTATAGTGGGAGACGGATGTTGGCCATAACGAGGACGGGCGTTGGTCCAGCCAATTTGTTCTCAACATTGTAACTGTTACCGTGTCATCTCTCTGCAGCTTCCCACTTAAAGTTTCCTTAAACTATTTTTTACGACATGTGACGGACATGTATTAGCCATATGACGTAACGTGGTATAGTGCAGAGGTGCCCACCCCCCCCCCCCTTGGGACCAAGACTCAACCCCCCCCCCAACCGGACCAGGACCCCCCCACGGCTATAAAATTTGTAACCACCCCCCCCTCCGGAAAAAATATCCTGTTCTAAATATATGTTCTTGTGTAACTTTCTGTAATTCATTTATCAAGAAATTTATTTAAATGTAGACTTGGCTATTTTATGTTATTAGTTGAGCAATCTGTAAAAAATAATAAATAAAAAACTGCAAAAGTGGTTAGGATGTAGGCCTTGGAGTAAATTTTAAAACTTTATAGGCCTATGTCTTAATAAGTTATACAATTGAAACGCTATTTCTTAGTAACTACTAAACCAATTTTCATTATTTACGTGTCAATTATTAAGGAGCATGATGAGTATATTTTTGCAGCATTTCCTTTAAATACACGACTATCCTCAGGGTTAGCCTACATCCTATATCTCTTTAAAATATCGCTCCAATGTAATTATTATGGAAGATTAGGATTAGGCCTAAAACTGGTAATTATTAACATTATACACATTAACCTACATTTTTACTGGTTTAGCCTAATACAAGTGTTCTTTTGTTTTGAAAGTGAAATCTGCGGGGGTCACCGTTTGTCTTAGACAACGTGAATAGGAAGGCACGGCGTCTAGACAGTCTAGACGGTCTAGACTAAACTTGGTAATTGATTGTTCCGTTTGTATTGGTGTGTTCCATCAATCATCAAGGACACATGAATCTTTATAATTTTCTTTTTGTGGATGGTTTTAATACGATCTTATTTAATACATTGTCAGCTTTTAGAACAATATTCAATAATTGTCTGATTTTGAATCTGGTCCTTGAACAACAACCCAGAAACCTTGAATACGCCTAACTTACAAAGTAAACGTTTTGAGGTTATCGCACACGCACAACAGTTAGATTTCTGATTTCTGTATTGTGAAATTTCATTGTCCAAGGCTATGAAAAAATTACTTTCCGGACAAAATTACAAACAGCTTAATGTGTCTGTTTCTGTGTTGTTTCATTGAGGTTATCGCACACGCACAAAAGTTAAATTTCTGTATCGTGAAATTGCATTGTCCAAGGCTATGAAAAAATCACTTTCCGGACAAAATTACAAACAGCTTAATGTGTCTGTTTTGTGTTGTGTCATAAAATAAATATAGATATGGGCAAGTGAGACAACACTTTGACACGACTTACTTCCGCCGCTTCCGCGAACGACATAGCGCGCGTCATTTACAGCTCGCCCGTTTCCATAGCAACCAGATTTTCTAGATTTCGCCAACCTTAGAGAAATGAATACAGATACAGTAGTCACTGTGTTCGTTGACCAACAGTTTGGGGAAATTGATGGTAAATCCTATTCTATACAGTTTCTGACGGTCATAAATGATTTGTGTATTTAAACAACTTTAGTTTTAATACTCATTATAATAGTATACTTTAAAAAATCGCCCCCCTCCATCTCGGACAAAATACCTCTTTTTCGACCCACCCCAAAAATTTCAACGACGCAGTCTGCGTCGTAACCCCCCCCCCTGTGGGCACCCCTGGTATAGAGGGAGACTGATGTTAGCCATAACGAGGACGGGCGTTGTCCCAACCAATTTGTGCTCAACATTGTAACTGTTACCGTGTCATCTCTCTGCAGCTTCCCACTTAAAGTTTCCTTAACCTATTTTATACGACGTGTGACAGTCATGTAGTAGCCATATGACGTAACGTGGTATAGTGGGAGACGGATGTTGGCCATAACGAGGACGGGCGTTGGTCCAACCAATTTGTTCTCAACATTGTAACTGTTACCGTGTCATCTCTCTGCAGCTTCCCACTTAAAGTTTCCTTAACCTATTTTATACGACGTGTGACGGACATGTAGTAGCCATATGACGTAACGTGGTATAGTGGGAGACGGATGTTGGCCATAACGAGGACGGGCGTTGGTCCAACCAATTTGTTCTCAACATTGTAACTGTTACCGTGTCATCTCTCTGCAGCTTCCCACTTAAAGTTTCCTTAACCTATTTTATACGACGTGTGACAGTCATGTAGTAGCCATATGACGTAACGTGGTATAGTGGGAGACGGATGTTGGCCATAACGAGGACGGGCGTTGGTCCAGCCAATTTGTGCTCAACATTGTAACTGTTACCGTGTCACATCTCTGCAGCTTCCTACTTAAAGTTTCCTTAACCTATTTTATACGACGTGTGACAGTCATGTAGTAGCCATATGACGTAACGTGGTATAGTGGGAGACGGATGTTGGCCATAACGAGGACGGGCGTTGGTCCAGCCAATTTGTGCTCAACATTGTAACTGTTACCGTGTCACCTCTCTGCAGCTTCCTACTTAAAGTTTCCTTAACCTATTTTATACGACGTGTGACAGTCATGTAGTAGCCATATGACGTAACGTGTAATAGTGGGAGACGGATGTTGGCCATAACGAGGACGGGCGTTGGTCCAGCCAATTTGTGCTCAACATTGTAACTGTTACCGTGTCACCTCTCTGCAGCTTCCTAATTAAAGTTTCCTTAACCTATTTTATACGACGTGTGACAGTCATGTAGTAGCCATATGACGTAACGTGGTATAGTGGGAGACGGATGTTGGCCATAACGACGACGGGCGTTGGTCCAGCCAATTTGTTCTCAACATTGTAACTGTTACCGTGTCATCTCTCTGCAGCTTCCCACTTAAAGTTTCCTTAACCTATTTTATACGACGTGTGACAGTCATGTAGTAGCCATATGACGTGGTGTGGTGGGAGACGGATGTTGGCCATAACGAGGACGGGCGTTGGTCCAACCAATTTGTTCTCCACATTGTAACTGTTACCGTGTCATCTCTCTGCAGCTTCCCACTTAAAGTTTCCTTAACCTATTTTATACGACGTGTGACAGTCATGTAGTAGCCATATGACGTGGTGTGGTGGGAGACGGATGTTGGCCATAACGAGGACGGGCGTTGGTCCAGCCAATTTGTGCTCAACATTGTAACTGTTACCGTGTCATCTCTCTGCAGCTTCCCACTTAAAGTTTCCTTAACCTATTTTATACGACGTGTGACAGTCATGTAGTAGAAATATGACGTAACGTGGTATAGTGGGAGACGGATGTTGGCCATAACGAGGACGGGCGTTGGTCCAGCCAATTTGTGCTCAACATTGTAACTGTTACCGTGTCATCTCTCTGCAGCTTCCCACTTAAAGTTTCCTTAACCTATTTTATACGACGTGTGACAGTCATGTAGTAGCCATATGACGTAACGTGGTATAGTGGGAGACGGATGTTGGCCATAACGAGGACGGGCGTTGGTCCAACCAATTTGTGCTCAACATTGTAACTGTTACCGTGTCACCTCTCTGCAGTTTCCTGCTTAAAGTTTCCTTAGGACTCTGGTCTACCTGAGCCCGAATGCCGTAGCATTAGCATTAGGCGGCCGTAACATTAGGCGAGCTTGATGACTGCAGAGGTTTACGGGAATCGTGTTTAAAAATTAACTAATTATGATAGAGATTGACTCTTAACTTTTTCTAAAAGTAGAAAGAAGGGTCTCGTCTTCTCTGGTTTTAGAATTTTTAAATAAAATTTCTGATTTTACTATAATGGTCTAAATGTGAATTATAATGTGATTTTGCTCATCTTGGACACTACCTTTAACCGTATGCGCGGATGTTTCTACGATGAGCACATGATGAGAAAAAAGGAGGAATAGAAACTTGCTTTTCTATTAATACAAAAGATTTTTCGCACTTCCAATTCAAAACCCACTATTGTAGGCAGACTTCTCAAGGTCGTTAAAAAAATAGTGAATCTAACAAACCAACCATGGATATTTAATACTCGAAAATTGTTTGTAAGGGATTCCAGTTTCTTGTCAATTTTAATTTTTTTTGTGTCACTATATCAAGACTAGCTTCCCTACATGATTTGCAACGCCAACTTGAGAAACTTTTTGCCCTTCATTTGTGCTCGTTCGCTACGCTCACTCGCCGTCAGGTTTAGCTAGTTCACTGCGCTCAATCCCCGTCAGGTTTAACTTTTCTCTACCCTTATTCACCGCTACTCTATAATATCGTCTGGTTTTTATTGCCAATCTCCCCTCAATAATTTAAATAAGAACAGCTGTTTATAAAATTAATGATCCTTTAGGTATAAGTACCAGGTTAACCGAGCCTTGCTCGTTGGTTTTAAATCACTTTTGTTATAGTGCCATGGTATTAAAGCTATTAAATTTCCACCAAAAACAACTATGCCTCTTTACAGTTAACAACTGTTTCAAAGAGATTGCTTAACATTAATGTTCCTTTGTTTTTGATTCCCCTTCGTTGTTATTTCGTTAACAAAACAGCAACCCATAAGACCAATGTAAAAAATTACGATTTTTAAAGTTAAATTTAGACCAAATTCGATTTTCCTGGGGTTGAGACTGTTTCTAAACTTATTTTTGGGAAAAACACTCTTAAATGCAAAGTTTAAGCAAAATCTCTCTTCTAGATTTGAAGATCGTGGAACACACATCCCTTCAGTCATTGCTCATATTATAGTATAGGATACAAATATGTTAGAATACAAAAATGTTGTTTCCATGAGAATAACATGGTAACTTGTAGGACGTCTAGGGCATATCCCTTTGTGAATATTAATATGAAAATAATCAAACTTTCTTATTTTAAGCTTAAAGAATGAGTGTACCAAATTGCATCACTCTAGCTAGTCGGGAAGTTAGGGAATTCATCACTCATTCATCTACTAAATATGATGGGAATTACTCATATTTAAAAAATCAGAAAGGAAGTGTAGAATGAGTTAAATTAAAATTAGATACAAAAATTTTTTTCTTCTTTAAATATAAATTTTAACTTGTTTGAAAAGTGTTTAGAAAGAGAAAACAAGACTAAATGACGCTTGTAATTTATAATGGAAGGCTTGGCGCCTGGGCGGCGGGCGGCGCGCGCTTCTTATCTGGATGTCTTTGTTGGAAACGCTGTTCTACATTTAATACCCTCATTGAGCATGCACATAAAGATAAATAATGTATTGTTTATTTCGGGCCTATTTTTTGCTATTGCTAGTATTTATAATTTTAACAGGGGTAGTGTTCGAAAATGATAAATTAGATATATGTATATCTCTTATTCCGCTCATAATCTCAGTGTGACTTAAAAAATAAATCATTGCAAGCCGAAATTAAAACCCTTAACTTAAGTTACATTGGCAATTTTGAATCCCAATTTTACAAATTTTGAAATAATAATTACAGATCAAGCAATACTCAGAATTAAAGTTTGTTTTTAAAATATATAATTAATCTTTATTCGTACACAATTATTATTTATCATCCACAGACGCATTTATCATTGTGTAGACTGTTGAATTAATTAAAATACAATTTCTTATTCATGCTTGTTTTTGTAAATTTAGGGACTAAACTTATATCTTCATTTACAAAAGTTGAAAAGTTCATTTTAAAGATGCTTGATCTTAATTCCTTTTTAGCGAATTTCCCATAGGAAATAAGCTATTACCGTAGGTCTCATTGTAAGACCTAAGCCCGGGACCATGTTACTTTTTTGTTTTGAGGTGCCCAGAGACCAAAAATAATAGTCATTAAAATTTATATATATATGTATATATGTATATATGTGTCCCTAGACACGATAACTCTCGTAAAAATGGTCCGATCGACATACATTTATTGGGATGAGTTCGTAAACCAGACATATCGACCTACCGGAAGGGGTAGTTTTGGGGGGTTTTGTACCCCAAAAATGGGTTTTTTGCATTTTTCATATGTAATTTTTTTAAATTTTAAATTTATATTTTGACCATTGGATTTAGCTAAAAAAAAACACACAATTTAGTATCTTGAAGCTTTGCTCTATCTCAATTGGTTACTGAGATATTCAAAAGTCTAAAGACAGTACATTGTATTTTGGGGCTCCAATGTTAATCTTATGTAGAATAAGGATGTGTTAATATTTCACTTGTTAACCAATATTTTTTGATGAAACTTGGTATTCACCTTTATTTAGTTGAGATAAATCAATTTATGATAAAGAAATCCTAGTGTTTATGCTTATCATGGCAGCAAACCTGCATACTCTTTTCCCATGTTAATCATATGGAGAATAGGCAAACTCCTTTAGCAATGAACAGATATTGAAGAAACGAAGTATTAGACTTCACATGGTCGAAATATATTTATAATTTTAAGCTATAAACCTACTTTTAGTGTTCCCCATGGCAGCATACCTGCATACTCTTTCCCTATATTTTTATCATTAGGAGAATAGAAATTTATTTCCCTATTTATGGGCATGTGATGATATTTGGTTTACAGGTTTATCTGGCCAAAATTAATATTACTAATTTGGAAATTCGCTGAGTACGCAGGTCTGCTGCGACGGGGGGTATTTCATCTTAAAGTTACACCTTAAAGATATGATACACAGACCGTTAAGGTAAATGTCTTGATTCATTTATATGGTGTTTAGTTTTAACCATAAAACATTTATCAACAAATGCTAAAGTTGACTATTTACCTTTTAGTTTATATACAAATACAAATTCTTTATTGCATAAGACAAGCTGTTGTCACTAAGCAATGTACTGAGAACAATTATTTATTAACTGTATGTACCTAACAAGCTTTAACAAATTGAGGCATTGAAATATTTTCCTCTTTTAATTTATGAAGTTATTATTTCTCTAACATTCTACAGTAAAAAATAAAAAAAAACCTAAATCGATAGGCCTACTCTTTCTTATTTTTAATGTTAATTTTTAATAACTGAAAATCATTTACTTGATAAAACCATACTTTCAAAAGAAAATTATAATTTCTTGTGTATCCTTTTTTGAACTTTTTATTTTTTTCTTAATAAACAATTTGTATGATCATCTAAGATGGAAATGTTTTTGAGACTAGTAGACTTGGATGAGCTGGGAATGATCGTAATTTAAATTTGTAGTATCAATGTTACCAACGAAGATATTCATGAGCCTTTTGAAAATTAATAAAGAAGTACTTAGCATTATATTTAACTTTTGATCAACGGTTTACAATGGCATATCTCATCAAAAATATTTTATGTTTGCGAACTTGGTAAAAAATAAATAAATAAATAAACTAACAAAAAGTCAAGGACCAGTAGTTTGAGTACGTTTTACCATATTGCTGCTGTGTTCAAAGAAAATAACATAAAATATTCTATTGATCACTAATGGCCACTTAGGGGCATTGTAAACCCTAACAGAAAGAAAACCTTTCATTGTAACAATCTCAGGCCAAAATGGTTCGATGTGTCCTGGCCATAAGAATTTAAAAACTGTTGAAACTTTAGGAGATCAACACAAGTTCTTCATGTGTTAAGTTAATATTTTTTTTTTATGCTAGTATTCCTTTTGTTTTAAACATGTAGCACTGTGTTTCTTTATATTTTGAGTTTTTTAATATTTTTCCATTTTTTATTAAAACGAAATGGTTGTTAAAAACTATTTTAGGTTAAAATACTCAGACATTATAATAAAAAATAAAAACGGGGTTTTATGTAAATATAATCAAACAACGAATTGAAGAAAAATAGTTTTGCAGAGCATCTTTAACATCGTACCTCCGGGCTGAGTATTTAATCTGCCACAATGGTCGACCTATCAAGTAGTTGACGAGGGTACGACAGTCTTGGTTTTGTGATACTGCCACTAATATTAATGTAAAATAAGTTTATGATACATCAAATTATTCTTCATAATTCGAGATTAAAATATGACACAGTCTACATTTCACAAGCAGATTCCAACACTATTAGATTCTTTCATAGAGAAAAAATAGCAAAGAATGCTATATATTTTTACGAGTAATATGAATAATGGAAAACCACATCGGTTAATCACACCCCACTTAGCGAAAAATATTTATCTTACACTAAATAAATAAAAAATGTTGATTGTTGAATATCAATTGGTATTGCAAACGTAAATTAATTTGGCTTAAAACTAACGCTCTATTTAGGATCAAATGCCACAGAATGTTAGTGAAATGAATAAGTACCCAGCAGTTGAGTAAACCAAGGATAACTTGTCACTATGTCCTTGGTTTACTCAAATGCTGAGAAGTGTACCCCAAGTGTGCTTGTGTGAGGGATCGGCGTTCAATTAAATAGGGAAATGAGAACCATTAGTGTAAATTCTCTATCCTGGCTCGCTGTTCTGTGTAATATTGCTCTAACTGAAATAAGACGAAGGGGTGCACTGGTTAGGAAAATATGCTACCACCTTATTTGCTCCACAGTTGCCCATGGTCCGGAAAAACACTTCTGCGTACAGCATCCCACTTGATGGACACCAACTTCTCCACCCATACCCACTGGGACTCTTTCCAATTTCATAACTACTTTTTGATAGCTCAGGTTACTGTAGAAGTAAGTGGACTTCTTCGTCCATACTAATTGGACACACAATCGGACTCTTTCCAAGATCAGAACTACTTTTTGATTGGACCTTATCAGTTAAATTAAAAGCCTCCTGTATTACAACAAATATTTGAAAAATTGCAAATTAATTTCTTTATAAACATTTTAATCTGAACTCATTCAAAAATCTGATCTGTTGTAATCAAGAGATAAAAATTTAAATCAAAATTAGCAAAAAGAAAGTGGCTATTATATGATTTAATTCCTAAATATCTCACTCGATTTCCTGACATACCAACTCATTGAGTCTCTTGGCAGTTTCATCATACTAAATGAACCAAGTCATAATTTAAATGTCCTGATACTTTGTCTATTTAATTTATATTTAACCTTAATCAATAACATTACATATAGGATTAATTCGATGCTTCAAAATCTATTCATAAAACTAATATTCGTGAAAAAGGATACATTAGTAAAAGACCATGGTTAACGGTGAAATATTCGAATTGAGCTTTCCACATAATTGTAACTGTTTGTAATATGGTGTCTCAAATCTCCAGTACCTCAAGGTAGAGCATTGCAATTCAACTGAATCACTCTAATTGGAAACTCAATCAACCACACCCAACTTCTGAGTACCATTAGCTAATCAGAAATTTCAATTATATGTTACATTAATATTTGTATGATTTTTGTACAGTTCTTTTTAATTATTTCTTTGAACGAGGGAGTAAAAACGGAAGTATTATACACGATACTATTTATACTATGCACATTCAAGAAAAATACAATTGGAATTAAATTGGTTTATAATCCATTCCTTAAAATCACCTAAAACACAATGTAAAACAAAAATTTGTATGATATTTTATATTTTGCCACGAAAGAACCGAAGTTGTAAACTTACTTTTAGGTCACACATCTGTGTCTGCCAGAGGATTAGTGCGGCAGGAGCGTGATGATATTTGTTGTGATGAGGGGAACGATGAGTGATTGTGGGACGTTGCCACAGGGTGCCACATGGGAGCAGTCGGCGGAGCGTCGTAAACTCGCGGCACACTTTATGACGTCACCTCTCTCCGTCCTAAACAAAATATTTTACACTAAGCTGAGGAATACGGTGTTTCAAACCTTTATGATAAAAGGTTCCAATATCTGGTATTCCTTTCTTGTTATCGAGAGAAACAAACTAGTTTAAATCAATCTCTATTTGATTTTATTTACTAAACGTGGTTATGTATAACCATTAACCATACGTGAGATAATGATATGCAGTTTTCAGGTTATACTTTAAGTCATGTTACGTACAAGAAATATCAATAAAATTAATAAAAATATTGTCCACTTTTATACAGAATAAGTTAAGAATTTAATCCATAATTGTTTATTGCCTTCAGTTTTAAAATAGTTTGATACACAAACATCTGATCATAACATTTCAAGCATTTATGTTTTCTGAGGAGTGTTATGCAAGTATTTATAATTTAAGTATTTAAATTGAATTTTTTACCTCTATGGAACATAGAGTATAAAATTCTTTTAGACCGACTTTAAATTTCTCTTAGGCAAATTCTCTAGCCAAAAGGCTTTTTTATTCCTAATTTGATTTCAATGAAATTCTCAGGTTAGATTTTAAGTATTTTAAACTAGGTAATAAACTATAATCGAGCAATTATTTTCAAGTATTTAAAAAGCTTATTTTCCGGAATTTTTGACAGAACTTTAGTTGTTTAGGCTACATGATTTGACTAATGTAGTTGCTATGATCAGTTTATTTTCCCCCATTGCAGCTGAGTTGTCGATGTGTATGCTGAAAACAATATAACCTCTTGATTTGTTTACATCGGCTCGCAGTTATGTTACGTTTTTAAATAAAATTTAATTGATATTTTGACAGAAATATCTGTTAAATTAAATAGATCAACACCGATGTATACTTGTCGAAGTTATAAATTGTGCAAAAAGATAGGCATGTTGTGGAATGAATTGCTATCGAACGGAATTATGCGAGTAACTAATTTATGGGATACATCTAATATATGTAAAAAGATTTAAATGGAACAAGTAATAATTAGAAAGTGTTGTGCCATTGTAGCCTATGTCTCAGGTAAGAAAATATGCATTAAGTGTTAAGTAAGCGTAATTCTACAATACTTACATAACTTGATTTTTATTAATTTGCAATCATGGATTTTAAATTGCATTGTTTTTTCGCTCTACAATCTATTTTTCTTTAATTTATAAGCATAATTATTATTAAGTTACTTGCTTATTTTGAGGTCTTAGCTAAAATCATAGTTTGTATGTATTTATTTGTAGGCTAGGCCTAGGATGTACGCCGGTTGACTTCGGACGGTTAGATGACGTTCCACTCTTCACATTCGAGGAGATGGAAACCTCCGTTCTCTCCCTAAAGAGCAACAAGGCTCCTGACCCGGACGGATTCCCAGCGAGGCTTTAAAGAAAGTATTTTCAATTAATGCTGACTTGTTGAGAATATGTACAACGCCTGTTTGGTAGAAGGGGTGTTTCCGGCTCCCTGGAAAACCACCAGACTTGTACTCATCAGCAAGGGCAAAGGTGATCCCGAGCTGCCGTCGTCCCACAGGCCTTTTTGCATGTTGGACACGGCTGGGAAGCTGTCCAAGAAGCTGATCCGTTCCCGCCTGACGTCTGCCGTGGAAGCTGCCTGGTACTTATGCCTCCGTCAGTACGGCTTCAGAAAGGGACGGTCAACGATTGACGCTATCACCGAAGTCCAGAGAGCTGTGAAGAGAGCCGAGAGCCACAACCATTTCTCTCGCTGAGTAGTGCTTCTTGTTACGCTTATGTCAAGAATGCCTTTAACTCGGCGAGGTGGGTCGATATGCTGGATGCGCTTCGCAACACCTTTCGCGTTCCTGCATATCTGTTGCGACTCATCTTGTTGCGGATTATTTCCGCTCCCGAAGCCTGATTTACGACACAAGGGACGGAACGTGGACGATGGAAGTCACTTCTGGTGCCGCGCAAGATTCAATACTCGGCCAGGATCTCTGGAACGTTGCCTATGACAGCCTCCTGAGGTCGGAGATGCCTGAGGAAACCACTTTGGTTGGGTACGCCGATGATGTCGCAGCTCTCATTGTTGCACGCAACGTTGAGCTGACCCAACTAAAGTTGAACCGAGTCATGCGTGTGGTCAACACATGGATGTCCGATCACGGTATCTCGCTTGCTATCCGTAAGACGGAGATTGTGATCCTTACGAAGAAGAGGATGGTCACCGTCGTTCCGTTCCAAGTTGGAAGGGAGGTGGTCCAATCAACTCGTGCTGCTAAGTACTTCGGGATTATGGTGGACACCAAGTTAAGCTGGAGGGATCAGATATTCCGTACGGCGGACAAGGCCGCTAAGGTAGTCACGTACCTTAGTAGGCTGATGGCCAATGTCGGGGTTCCACGATTCGACAGAAGACGTCTGTTGATGTCCGCGGTTCAGTCCGTGCTTTTTTATGGAGCAGAGGTGTAGGCAGACGCTCTCGATAAAGAGTAGTACAGGTTGCGACTCGCCCGGGTTCAACGTCGAGCGGCGCTCGGGATGTGTTCTGCCTACCGGACAGTGTCCGAGCCTGCCGTCCTGGTGGTCGCCGGAGTTATCCCTGTCAAGCTCTTGGCAGGAGAGAGGAAGGCAATTTATCAGAGACAAGGCTAGATTAAAAGAACACGGCAAGAACAGAAGAGCGCTCCAGAACCTTCCAGCAGTGGGAACACAGCTGGGAGCACGACACCCGAGGACGATGGACTGCGCGACTTATCAAGCACGTCCAACCATGGGTGGAACGGCGGCCAATTCTTGACAATTCACGGCTATCTCGGTCGTACCTGAACCGGATGGGCAAGACCGGTTCACCAGACTGCATTTATTGCTCGGGCGTTCCCGACGATGCGGAACACACATTCTTCCGCTGCCCCCGTTGGGAAGGGCCCCGCCTGAAGGCCACACAAATTTTTTGGTGCATTTTTGGTGGATTTCGGTCTGCCAAAAGATCTTGGAGGATGAGGGCAACTGGGATTGTTTATCACAGTTCGTCCGGGGCATCCTCCTGGAAAAGAAACATGATCTGGACCGCGAAGTGGCCCAGATCCCTTGATCGAGTGGCTGGATAAGGAGTGAGCCCCACGGGCATAAGCCAAATTTAGGCCTAGCCTGACGTAATGTAATAAACAACTCCAGGTTAGAATCCTAAAGAGTAGAGGCGAGGTTTTTTAGTGGGTAAACCCGTTTTTAGGGGAGCCCCACACTACAGGCTTGCCACCTGTGTGCGTAATGAATTTTTCTCACCTCTCCCTCAAAAACAAAGCGTCACCTAATAACTCAAAAAGTGAGTAAAAAATTCTTGTACGGGACGGACATCAGAGCGTATTCGGTAAATCCTATTCTATACAGTTTCTGACGGTCATAAATGATTTGTGTATTTAAACAACTTTAGTTTTAATACTCATTATAATAGTATACTTTAAAAAATCGCCCCCCTCCATCTCGGACAAAATACCTCTTTTTCGACCCCCCCAAAAATTTCAACGACGCAGTCTGCGTCGTAACCCCCCCCCCCTGTGGGCACCCCTGGTATAGAGGGAGACTGATGTTAGCCATAACGAGGACGGGCGTTGTCCCAACCAATTTGTGCTCAACATTGTAACTGTTACCGTGTCATCTCTCTGCAGCTTCCCACTTAAAGTTTCCTTAACCTATTTTATACGACGTGTGACAGTCATGTAGTAGCCATATGACGTAACGTGGTATAGTGGGAGACGGATGTTGGCCATAACGAGGACGGGCGTTGGTCCAACCAATTTGTTCTCAACATTGTAACTGTTACCGTGTCATCTCTCTGCAGCTTCCCACTTAAAGTTTCCTTAACCTATTTTATACGACGTGTGACAGTCATGTAGTAGCCATATGACGTAACGTGGTATAGTGAGAGACGGATGTTGGCCATAACAAGGACGGGCGTTGGTCCAACCAATTTGTTCTCCACATTGTAACTGTTACCGTGTCATCTCTCTGCAGCTTCCCACTTAAAGTTTCCTTAACCTATTTTATACGACGTGTGACAGTCATGTAGTAGCCATATGACGTAACGTGGTATAGTCGGAGACGGATGTTGGCCATAACGAGGACGGGCGTTGGTCCAACCAATTTGTTCTCCACATTGTAACTGTTACCGTGTCATCTCTCTGCAGCTTCCCACTTAAAGTTTCCTTAACCTATTTTATACGACGTGTGACAGTCATGTAGTAACCATATGACGTAACGTGGTATAGTTGGAGACGGATGTTGGCCATAACGAGGACGGGCGTTGGTCCAACCAATTTGTTCTCCACATTGTAACTGTTACCGTGTCATCTCTCTGCAGCTTCCCACTTAAAGTTTCCTTAACCTATTTTATACGACGTGTGACAGTCATGTAGTAGCCATATGACGTAACGTGGTATAGTGGGAGACGGATGTTGGCCATAACGAGGACGGGCGTTGGTCCAGCCAATTTGTGCTCAACATTGTAACTGTTACCGTGTCATCTCTCTGCAGCTTCCCACTTAAAGTTTCCTTAACCTATTTTATACGACGTGTGACAGTCATGTAGTAGCCATATGACGTAACGTGGTATAGTGGGAGACGGATGTTGGCCATAACGAGGACGGGCGTTGGTCCAACCAATTTGTGCTCAACATTGTAACTGTTACCGTGTCATCTCTCTGCAGCTTCCCACTTAAAGTTTCCTTAACCTATTTTATACGACGTGTGACAGTCATGTAGTAGCCATATGACGTAACGTGGTATAGTGGGAGACGGATGTTGGCCATAACGAGGACGGGCGTTGGTCCAGCCAATTTGTGCTCAACATTGTAACTGTTACCGTGTCATCTCTCTGCAGCTTCCCACTTAAAGTTTCCTTAACCTATTTTATACGACGTGTGACAGTCATGTAGTAACCATATGACGTAACGTGGTATAGTGGGAGACGGATGTTGGCCATAACGAGGACGGGCGTTGGTCCAGCCAATTTGTTCTCAACATTGTAATTGTTACCGTGTCATCTCTCTGCAGCTTCCCACTTAAAGTTTCCTTAAACTATTTTATACGACATGTGACGGACATGTAGTAGCCATATGACGTGGTGTGGTGGGAGACGGATGTTGGCCATAACGAGGACGGGCGTTGGTCCAGCCAATTTGTTCTCAACATTGTAATTGTTACCGTGTCATCTCTCTGCAGCTTCCCACTTAAAGTTTCCTTAAACTATTTTATACGACATGTGACGGACATGTAGTAGCCATATGACGTGGTGTGGTGGGAGACGGATGTTGGCCATAACGAGGACGGGCGTTGGTCCAACCAATTTGTTCTCAACATTGTAACTGTTACCGTGTCATCTCTCTGCAGCTTCCCACTTAAAGTTTCCTTAAACTATTTTATACGACATGTGACGGACATGTAGTAGCCATATGACGTGGTGTGGTGGGAGACGGATGTTGGCCATAACGAGGACGGGCGTTGGTCCAGCCAATTTGTTCTCAACATTGTAACTGTTACCGTGTCATCTCTCTGCAGCTTCCCACTTAAAGTTTCCTTAACCTATTTTATACGACGTGTGACAGTCATGTAGTAACCATATGACGTAACGTGGTATAGTGGGAGACGGATGTTGGCCATAACGAGGACGGGCGTTGGTCCAGCCAATTTGTGCTCAACATTGTAACTGTTACCGTGTCATCTCTCTGCAGCTTCCCACTTAAAGTTTCCTTAACCTATTTTATACGACGTGTGACAGTCATGTAGTAACCATATGACGTAACGTGGTATAGTGGGAGACGGATGTTGGCCATAACGAGGACGGGCGTTGGTCCAGCCAATTTGTGCTCAACATTGTAACTGTTACCGTGTCACCTCTCTGCAGTTTCCTGCTTTAAGTTTCCTTAGGACTCTGGTCTACCTGAGCCCGAATGCCGTAGCATTAGCATTAGGCGGCCGTAACATTAGGCGAGCTTGATGACTGCAGAGGTTTACGGGAATCGTGTTTAAAAATTAACTAATTATGATAGAGATTGACTCTTAACTTTTTCTAAAAGTAGAAAGAAGGGTCTCGTCTTCTCTGGTTTTAGAATTTTTAAATAAAATTTCTGATTTTACTATAATGGTCTAAATGTGAATTATAATGTGATTTTGCTCATCTTGGACACTACCTTTAACCGTATGCGCGGATGTTTCTACGATGAGCACATGATGAGAAAAAAGGAGGAATAGAAACTTGCTTTTCTATTAATACAAAAGATTTTTCGCACTTCCAATTCAAAACCCA
This sequence comes from Neoaliturus tenellus, assembly GCA_030545055.2. Taxonomy (NCBI): domain Eukaryota; kingdom Metazoa; phylum Arthropoda; class Insecta; order Hemiptera; family Cicadellidae; genus Neoaliturus; species Neoaliturus tenellus. The sequence goes on along the minus strand of CM061533.1, from coordinate 66,928,404 downwards.
CTATTGTAGGCAGACTTCTCAAGGTCGTTAAAAAAATAGTGAATCTAACAAACCAACCATGGATATTTAATACTCGAAAATTGTTTGTAAGGGATTCCAGTTTCTTGTCAATTTTAATTTTTTTTTGTGTCACTATATCAAGACTAGCTTCCCTACATGATTTGCAACGCCAACTTGAGAAACTTTTTGCCCTTCATTTGTGCTCGTTCGCTACGCTCACTCGCCGTCAGGTTTAGCTAGTTCACTCCGCTCACTCCCCGTCAGGTTTAACTCGTTCTCTCCCCTTATTCACCGCTACTCTATAATATCGTCTGGTTTTTATTGCCAATCTCCCCTCAATAATTTAAATAAGAACAGCTGTTTATAAAATTAATGATCCTTTAGGTATAAGTACCAGGTTAACCGAGCCTTGCTCGTTGGTTTTAAATCACTTTTGTTATAGTGCCATGGTATTAAAGCTATTAAATTTCCACCAAAAACAACTATGCCTCTTTACAGTTAACAACTGTTTCAAAGAGATTGCTTAACATTAATGTTCCTTTGTTTTTGATTCCCCTTCGTTGTTATTTCGTTACCAAAACAGCAACCCATAAGACCAATGTAAAAAATTACGATTTTTAAAGTTAAATTTAGACCAAATTCGATTTTCCTGGGGTTGAGACTGTTTCTAAACTTATTTTTGGGAAAAACACTCTTAAATGCAAAGTTTAAGCAAAATCTCTCTTCTAGATTTGAAGATCGTGGAACACACATCCCTTCAGTCATTGCTCATATTATAGTATAGGATACAAATATGTTAGAATACAAAAATGTTGTTTCCATGAGAATAACATGGTAACTTGTAGGACGTCTAGGGCATATCCCTTTGTGAATATTAATATGAAAATAATCAAACTTTCTTATTTTAAGCTTAAAGAATGAGTGTACCAAATTGCATCACTCTAGCTAGTCGGGAAGTTGGGGAATTCATCACTCATTCATCTACTAAATATGATGGGAATTACTCATATTTAAAAAATCAGAAAGGAAGTGTAGAATGAGTTAAATTAAAATTAGATACAAAAATTTTTTTCTTCTTTAAATATAAATTTTAACTTGTTTGAAAAGTGTTTAGAAAGAGAAAACAAGACTAAATGACGCTTGTAATTTATAATGGAAGGCTTGGCGCCTGGGCGGCGGGCGGCGCGCGCTTCTTATCTGGATGTCTTTGTTGGAAACGCTGTTCTACATTTAATACCCTCATTGAGCATGCACATAAAGATAAATAATGTATTGTTTATTTCGGGCCTATTTTTTGCTATTGCTAGTATTTATAATTTTAACAGGGGTAGTGTTCGAAAATGATAAATTAGATATATGTATATCTCTTATTCCGCTCATAATCTCAGTGTGACTTAAAAAATAAATCATTGCAAGCCGAAATTAAAACCCTTAACTTAAGTTACATTGGCAATTTTGAATCCCAATTTTACAAATTTTGAAATAATAATTACAGATCAAGCAATACTCAGAATTAAAGTTTGTTTTTAAAATATATAATTAATCTTTATTCGTACACAATTATTATTTATCATCCACAGACGCATTTATCATTGTGTAGACTGTTGAATTAATTAAAATACAATTTCTTATTCATGCTTGTTTTTGTAAATTTAGGGACTAAACTTATATCTTCATTTACAAAAGTTGAAAAGTTCATTTTAAAGATGCTTGATCTTAATTCCTTTTTAGCGAATTTCCCATAGGAAATAAGCTATTACCGTAGGTCTCATTGTAAGACCTAAGCCCGGGACCATGTTACTTTTTTGTTTTGAGGTGCCCAGAGACCAAAAATAATAGTCATTAAAATTTATATATATATATATATATATATATATATATATATATATATATATATATATATATATATATGTATATATTTATATATATATATATGTATATATTTATATATGTATATATGTATATATGTGTCCCTAGACACGATAACTCTCGTAAAAATGGTCCGATCGACACCAAATTTGATAGACATGTGTAATCCTACATTTATTCGGATGATTTCGTAAACCAGACATATCGACCTACCGGAAGGGGTAGTTTTGGGGGGTTTTGTACCCCAAAAATGGGTTTTTTGCATTTTTCATATGTAATTTTTTTAAATTTTAAATTTATATTTTGACCATTGGATTTAGCTCAAAAAACACACAATTTAGTATCTTGAAGCTTTGCTCTATCTCAATTGGTTACTGAGATATTCAAAAGTCTAAAGACAGTACATTGTATTTTGGGGCTCCAATGTTAATCTTATGTAGAATAAGGATGTGTTAATATTTCACTTGTTAACCAATATTTTTTGATGAAACTTGGTATTCACCTTTATTTAGTTGAGATAAATCAATTTATGATAAAGAAATCCTAGTGTTTATGCTTATCATGGCAGCAAACCTGCATACTCTTTTCCCATGTTAATCATATGGAGAATAGGCAAACTCCTTTAGCAATGAACAGATATTGAAGAAACGAAGTATTAGGCTTCACATGGTCGAAATGTATTTATAATTTTAAGCTATAAACCTACTTTTAGTGTTCCCCATGGCAGCATACCTGCATACTCTTTCCCTATATTTTTATCATTAGGAGAATAGAAATTTATTTCCCTATTTATGGGCATGTGATGATATTTGGTTTACAGGTTTATCTGGCCAAAATTAATATTACTAATTTGGAAATTCGCTGAGTACGCAGGTCTGCTGCGACTAGGGGTATTTCATCTTAAAGTTACATCTTAAAGATATGATACACAGACCGTTAAGGTAAATGTCTTGATTCATTTATATGGTGTTTAGTTTTAACCATAAAACATTTATCAACAAATGCTAAAGTTGACTATTTACCTTTTAGTTTATATACAAATACAAATTCTTTATTGCATAAGACAAGCTGTTGTCACTAAGCAATGTACTGAGAACAATTATTTATTAACTGTATGTACCTAACAAGCTTTAACAAATTGAGGCATTGAAATATTTTCCTCTTTTAATTTATGAAGTTATTATTTCTCTAACATTCTACAGTAAAAAATAAAAAAAAAACCTAAATCGATAGGCCTACTCTTTCTTACTTTTAATGTTAATTTTTAATAACTGAAAATCATTTACTTGATAAAACCATACTTTCAAAAGAAAATTATAATTTCTTGTGTATCCTTTTTTGAACTTTTTATTTTTTTCTTAATAAACAATTTGTATGATCATCTAAGATGGAAATGTTTTTGAGACTAGTAGACTTGGATGAGCTGGGAATGATCGTAATTTAAATTTGTAGTATCAATGTTACCAACGAAGATATTCATGAGCCTTTTGAAAATTAATAAAGAAGTACTTAGCATTATATTTAACTTTTGATCAACGGTTTACAATGGCATATCTCATCAAAAATATTTTATGTTTGCGAACTTGGTAAAAAATAAATAAATAAATAAACTAACAAAAAGTCAAGGACCAGTAGTTTGAGTACGTTTTACCATATTGCTGCTGTGTTCAAAGAAAATAACATAAAATATTCTATTGATCACTAATGGCCACTTAGGGGCATTGTAAACCCTAACAGAAAGAAAACCTTTCATTGTAACAATCTCAGGCCAAAATGGTTCGATGTGTCCTGGCCATAAGAATTTAAAAACTGTTGAAACTTTAGGAGATCAACACAAGTTCTTCATGTGTTAAGTTAATATTTTTTTTATTTTTATGCTAGTATTCCTTTTGTTTTAACCCTTTTAAAGATACATGTAGCACTGTGTTTCTTTATATTTTGAGTTTTTTAATATTTTTCCATTTTTTATTAAAACGAGATGGTTGTTAAAAACTATTTTAGGTTAAAATACTCAGACATTATAATAAAAAATAAAAACGGGGTTTTATGTAAATATAATCAAACAACGAATTGAAGAAAAATAGTTTTGCAGAGCATCTTTAACATCGTACCTCCGGGCTGAGTATTTAATCTGCCACAATGGTCGACCTATCAAGTAGTTGACGAGGGTACGACAGTATTGGTTTTGTGATACTGCCACTAATATTAATGTAAAATAAGTTTATGATACATCAAATTATTCTTCATAATTCGAGATTAAAATATGACACAGTCTACATTTCACAAGCAGATTCCAACACTATTAGATTCTTTCATAGAGAAAAAATAGCAAAGAATGCTATATATTTTTACGAGTAATATGAATAATGGAAAACCACATCGGTTAATCACACCCCACTTAGCGAAAAATATTTATCTTACACTAAATAAATAAAAAATGTTGATTGTTGAATATCAAATTGGTATTGCAAACGTAAATTAATTTGGCTTAAAACTAACGCTCTATTTAGGATCAAATGCCACAGAATGTTAGTGAAATGAATAAGTACCCAGCAGTTGAGTAAACCAAGGATAACTTGTCACTATGTCCTTGGTTTACTCAAATGCTGAGAAGTGTACCCCAAGTGTGCTTGTGTGAGGGATCGGCGTTCAATTAAATAGGGAAATGAGAACCATTAGTGTAAATTCTCTATCCTGGCTCGCTGTTCTGTGTAATATTGCTCTAACTGAAATAAGACGAAGGGGTGCACTGGTTAGGAAAATATGCTACCACCTTATTTGCTCCACAGTTGCCCATGGTCCGGAAAAACACTTCTGCGTACAGCATCCCACTTGATGGACACCAACTTCTCCACCCATACCCACTGGGACTCTTTCCAATTTCATAACTACTTTTTGATAGCTCAGGTTACTGTAGAAGTAAGTGGACTTCTTCGTCCATACTAATTGGACACACAATCGGACTCTTTCCAAGATCAGAACTACTTTTTGATTGGACCTTATCAGTTAAATTAAAAGCCTCCTGTATTACAACAAATATTTGAAAAATTGCAAATTAATTTCTTTATAAACATTTTAATCTGAACTCATTCAAAAATCTGATCTGTTGTAATCAAGAGATAAAAATTTAAATCAAAATTAGCAAAAAGAAAGTGGCTATTATATGATTTAATTCCTAAATATCTCACTCGATTTCCTGACATACCAACTCATTGAGTCTCTTGGCAGTTTCATCATACTAAATGAACCAAGTCATAATTTAAATGTCCTGATACTTTGTCTATTTAATTTATATTTAACCTTAATCAATAACATTACATATAGGATTAATTCGATGCTTCAAAATCTATTCATAAAACTAATATTCGTTAAAAAGGATACATTAGTAAAAGACCATGGTTAACGGTGAAATATTCGAATTGAGCTTTCCACATAATTGTAACTGTTTGTAATATGGTGTCTCAAATCTCCAGTACCTCAAGGTAGAGCATTGCAATTCAACTGAATCACTCTAATTGGAAACTCAATCAACCACACCCAACTTCTGAGTACCATTAGCTAATCAGAAATTTCAATTATATGTTACATTAATATTTGTATGATTTTTGTACAGTTCTTTTTAATTATTTCTTTGAACGAGGGAGTAAAAACGGAAGTATTATACACGATACTATTTATACTATGCACATTCAAGAAAAATACAATTGGAATTAAATTGGTTTATAATCCATTCCTTAAAATCACCTAAAACACAATGTAAAACAAAAATTTGTATGATATTTTATATTTTGCCACGAAAGAACCGAAGTTGTAAACTTTCTTTTAGGTCACACATCTGTGTCTGCCAGAGGATTAGTGCGGCAGGAGCGTGATGATATTTGTTGTGATGAGGGGAACGATGAGTGATTGTGGGACGTTGCCACAGGGTGCCACATGGGAGCAGTCGGCGGAGCGTCGTAAACTCGCGGCACACTTTATGACGTCACCTCTCTCCGTCCTAAACAAAATATTTTACACTAAGCTGAGGAATACGGTGTTTCAAACCTTTATGATAAAAGGTTCCAATATCTGGTATTCCTTTCTTGTTATCGAGAGAAACAAACTAGTTTAAATCAATCTCTATTTGATTTTATTTACTAAACGTGGTTATGTATAACCATTAACCATACGTGAGATAATGATATGCAGTTTTCAGGTTATACTTTAAGTCATGTTACGTACAAGAAATATCAATAAAATTAATAAAAATATTGTCCACTTTTATACAGAATAAGTTAAGAAATTAAATCCATAATTGTTTATTGCCTTCAGTTTTAAAATAGTTTGATATAAAAACATCTGATCATAACATTTCAAGCATTTATGTTTTCTGAGGAGTGTTATGCAAGTATTTATAATTTATTAGAAAAATCTCATCAGGTCATTATTTGGATTTGTGGTGGATCCCTCGTTAGGTCTGTTTTAATTACAGTAGTATAATTGGTCATTACATCATATAATAAACGTTCGAACTAATTACATTCGTATTACTGTGCAATGTAATGGCCAATATTCTAGATCATTAAAAAATATATATTTTTCTACAGCAGTGGTAATAAGCACCAATAATAATTTATACCTATCCAAGACTTAGCCACACCAGATAAAAAAATACACGACTGTTTTAAGGTTAGGCACATAAAGAAAGTTAAACATGAATCGTAATGGAACAATCAGTTGATGAGCAAATTGCGTAATCCTTTACTCAAATAAGAGAAAGGCATATTTGTATGTGTATGTACACAAATCTCGTCAACGGCTCTTACGATTTTCCACAAACTCTGCAAATAACTTAATAATGGAATAAAAATAATATATCCAGGTCTCTTTACTAGGAAAAAATCTTATTTCATTATAATCTTTAACTAAAATTTCAAAAACTTTAACATTAGTCTTCTGAAGATTTTTTTAAATATATTTATTATTCAATAGATAAAACAACTCAGTACCTCTTGGTGCTTTCTTTTGGTGCTTTGTCAATGCACCATGAAAACCCACTTCAGAAATACAAAAGTGAAGTACATAAAACTATAAAACTAAGAACATAAGAATCAGAGTTAAATAATAAATTGGAGGTTCAAATAGCTTAAAGTAACGCATGTTTACATTAGAGTAAGTAATTTTCCTCGACTACAAATTTTGCTAATAAAAACTAAAGGAATGTCTTTTCTTAATTATATTTTAACGCTTAGATCTTGAGGATTTCGAAAACCAAGATTTAGAAGAGTTGCCAATAAATTTGCTCTTGATTTGATTAAGATTGGGCAATAAAATATGATAGGATCTACACTTCCTTCTGGAGCACAAAATTCTCATGAAGGGTCTGATTTTGAACAAATGAGTGGGGAAATTTCCGTGGCCAATTCTTAACCTATTGATAATACTGATTTATTTTCCTCTGACTGATTTAAATGGCTGGAACTAAGGTCTTTCTCTGGTGGAAGGTGAAGACTTGAACCCTTCATAATAGCTTTTTTTTTTTTTTTTTTTTTTTTGAGGGAGAGGCGGAAAAATGCATTACGCACACAGGTGGCCAGCCTGTAGTGTGGGGCTCCCCTAAAAACGAGTTTACCCACTAAAAAACCTCCTCTACTCTTGAGGAATCTAACCTGGAATTGTTTGTCACATTACGTCAGGCTAGGCCTAAATTTGGCTTACGCCCGTGGGGCTCGCTCCTTATCCAGCCGCTCGATCAAGGGATCTGGGCCACTTCACGGTCCAGATCGGTTTTCTTTTCCAGGAGGATGCCCCGGACGAACTGTGACAAACAATCCCAGTTGCCCTCATCCTCCAAAATCTTTTGGCAGACCGAGTCCACCGAAAATGCACCAAAGATTTGTGTGGCCTCCAGGCGGGGCCCTTCCCAACGGGGACAGCGGAAGAATGTGTGTTCCGCATCGTCGGGAACACCCGGGCAATAAATGCAGTCCGGTGAACCGGTCTTTCCCATACGGTTCAGGTACGACCGAAAATAGCCGTGACCTGTCAAAAATTGGGTCAGGTAGTAGTCCACCTCCCCATGCCGCCGTTCCACCCATGGTTGGACCTGCTTGATAAGTCGCGCAGTCCATCGTCCTCGGGTGTCGTGCTCCCAGCTGTGTTGCCACTGCTGGTAGGTTCGGGAGCGCTCTTCTGTTCTTGCCGTGTCCTTGCCGATCTCGCCTTGTCTCTGATAAATCGCTTTCCTCTCCCCTGCCAAGAGCTTGACAGGGATGACTCCGGCGACCACCAGGACGGCAGGCTCGGACACTGTCCGGTAGGCGGAACACACCCGGAGCGCAGCTTGACGCTGAACCCGGGCGAGTCGCAACCTGTAGCACTCCTTATCTAGAGCGCCTGCCCACACCTCTGCCCCGTAAAGAAGCACGGACTGGACCGCGGACATCAACAGACGTCTTCTGCTGGATCGGGGACCCCCGACATTGGCCATCAGCCTACTAAGGTAAGTCACTACCTTAGCGGCCTTGTCCGCCGTACGGAAGATCTGATCCCTCCAGCTTAACTTGGTGTCCACCATAACCCCGAGGTATTTGGCGGCACGAGTTGATGTGACCACCTCCCTTCCCACTCGAAACGGGACGACGGTGTCGATCCTCTTCTTCGTAAGAATCACGATCTCCGTCTTACTGAGAGCAAGTGAGAGACCGTGATCGGACATCCAGTTGTTGACCACCCGCATAACTCGGTTCAACTTCAGTTGGGCCAGCTCAACGTTGCGTGCAGCAATGAGAGCTGCGACGTCATCGGCGTACCCAACCAAAGTGGTTTCCTCAGGCATCTCGGACCTCAGGAGGCTGTCATAGGCAACGTTCCAGAGATCCGGGCCGAGTATTGAACCTTGTGCGGCACCAGAAGTGACTTCCATCGTCCGCGTTCCGTCCCTCGTGTCATAAATCAGGCTTCGAGAGCGTAGATAATCCTCGACGAGCCGCAACAGATATGCAGGAATACGAAAGGTGTTGCGAAGCGCATCCAACATATCGACCCACCTCGCCGAGTTGAAGGCATTCTTGACATCAAGCGTAACAAGAAGCACTACTCGGCGGGAGAAATGGTTGTGGCTCGCGGCTCTCTCCACAGCTCTCTGAACTTCGGTGACAGCGTCGATCGTTGACCGTCCCTTTCTGAAGCCGTACTGACGGGGGCATAAGTCCCCGGCAGCTTCCACGGCAGAAGTCAGGCGGGAACGGATCAGCTTCTCGAACAGCTTCCCAGCCGTGTCCAACATGCAGAGAGGCCTGTGGGACGACGGCAGCTCGGGATCACCTTTGCCCTTGCTGATCAGTACAAGCCTGGCTGTTTTCCAGGGAGCCGGAAACACCCCTTCTACCAAACAGGCATTGTACATTCTCAACAACAAGTCAGCGTTGATTAAAAATACTTTCTTTAAAGCCTCACTGGGAATCCCATCCGGGCCAGGAGCCTTGTTGCTCTTCAGGGAGAGAACGGAGGTTTCCAGCTCCTCGAAAGTGAAAAGTGGAACGTCCTCTACCCGTCCGAAGTCAACCGGCGGTCGCTGTGGATGTTCAGGAAACAACGCAGCGACGATCCTCCCCATGGTGGCGCCCTCCATGATGGAAGGTGGAGAGCGGGCGCCGAGTTTCTGTGTTACAAGTTTGTAACCCAGGCCCCACGGGTCGGAATCAACGTCGTCACGAAGTCTCCTCCAGCTATTCGCCTTGCTCCTGTTGATCGCCTGGCGGAGAGATTTTCTCGCAGCTTTATAGGCCTCCGACTTACGAACTCTGTCTGCGGGAATTCTCGCTCTAGTGGCGGCTCGTCTAGTTCTTAAACATGTTCTTCTGAGTTCCGCAATCTCTTCAGTCCACCAGTAAACGGGTTGTTTGTCGCGTCGGGGTTTCCTTCGCGGCATAGACTGGTCGCAGGCCGAGACGATAAGTTCCATCGTGGATGTTACTAGTGCCTCGGCTCCAGCCTCACCAGGATTCCCCTGCGCTCCCCGAGAGATGACTTCGGTGAACTTGACCACGTCCAGTTTGTTGGTGTTCCACCGGCGTGGCCCTTCCCGAGATGCGGAAACTCGACGATTTGCCTGATCATGCAGGTCAAACACGATGTATTGGTGGTCGCTACCCGTGTAGTCCTCGACAACCCTCCAGCCAGAGATCCTCGGAAGGAGCGACTCAGACGCAAAGGTGACGTCAGGGATCGTGCCTCTCTGCCCGGGGCGCCGAAAAGTAGGTGTGTCGCCCTGGTTGAGGACGACAAGACCGGCCCTGGCGATGAAATCCAGGATGTATTTCCCCCGGGAGCTGGTAGAGGGCATTCCCCACTCGACGGCCCTGGCGTTGAAATCGCCACCAACGACGACATGCCCGGTGGTGCCGAGAACGCACTCCTCTAGGCTATCTATCTTGTCGCGAAAGTCCTGGACGGCCTCGTTGGGTGTGAGGTAGCAACTGAAGATAGTCACGTCCCTACACCGAACCCAGACGAATCCTCGGCCGCGCCCGTGACTCCGCACCAAGACATCCTGTGTATTACGCGCCCAAAATGCAGCAGTACCGAGGCTGTCGGAGATCCAAATGTTTGGGTCTCTGTCCCGATACTGTTCGCTGATAAGGAGCGCGTCAGCACCAAGTTCTCGGGCGAGCTGATCTAGAAGGTTATCAGCTCCCCAGGATCTATGAAGATTGGCCTGGAGGATGCGAATTACCGGCCGCTGCCTTTTGCCTGTTCAAGTGCGGCTCTGAAGGCACCGCACTGACCAGACCCGGGTAAGTGACCGAGGGCACTGGAGCCTGAATCCTTGCAGAGGAAGCAGGATGGGCTCGAGGAACATTCCTTGCGTTTGTGGCCCTGGCCTCCACACTGGAAGCAGTTGGCACTCCTTTCGGGCCCGTTACAGTTTCGGGAGGAGTGGCCGAAACCGAGACAGCGGAAGCATCTCGAAACTACCACCCTCCGTTTGAGCCTGCAACTGACCCAACCGACTCTGAGGTGCTGAAGGCTAAGCAGCTTATTGGCGTGCTTTTCGCCCATCTCAGCAACAGCCATCCTGAGTTGACTTCGGTTAGGCTTTGTCAGCCATACCCTCACTCCATCAGCCGGTATCTCCGGGAGTGCCACCTGGATCGCACGGGTCACCTCATCTTCGGTGGAGAGGGCATCAAGGTCCCGAATCTCGACCGAACATTTCGGTTCTAGGGCCTTGATGGAGCCTTTGTCCCCAAGTGCAGTCTTGAGGGAAGCGGCAAAACCGATCTTGTCACTCGACTTCCCCAGTTCGAGGAGGACATCCCCGTTCTGGGTTCGCCGAATAGACTTGATAACGGTGTCGGTCTCTTCCGGTTTGGCCTGCGATCTAATCTGACCCAGAACATCAGCAAAAGATCGCCCCCCTAAGGGCTTGATCAAGATTGCCTCCGTCCTGGGCTTCTTAGGCCTGGGTTGTTTAGGCTTTCTGACAGACTTGCCAGAGGCCTCCCCCACCGGGTTTGAGACTTGCGTCCGCTCCACCCTCGACGCACTTTTCGAAGCTGCCTCCACTTGCTTCTGCCTCCTCCTTTCTTTCTTAGACAGGCGCGTCTTCCAGCCCCCCAAAGGTGTTGAGGCAGAGTTTGCTGCCAAGGCAGGATTAGCCGCCGGAGCAGGAACCTCTGCAGGAGTAGCCGCTGGAATCGCGACAGCGCCCGGGGCGGATTGAGTAGCCTGGACAGGAGATGTCTGCGATGCCGCAGTGACAAAAACCGGTCTCGGCACTGAGTCCACCTCAACAAGCTCAGGGCTTTCCGGCGAAGAACCGCTCTGCCTCTTCTTTCGCTTTCTGGCTTGAGTCTGGGACTCAGCCAGATGAGCTTGAGGCGAAGCAGACATAACTCGGTTCATAACGTCGCGCTCCTGCTTCACTGCCTTCAGCCTGATCTTCCGGCATTCCTCGATTTCGCCAAGGAAATCCTCGAGTTTTGGAATTCCGTCCTTAATCGCCTTGTTGACGTTCTTCTGAATAAGGAGAGCCTTGGCCATCTCCTTCAAAAGATCGTTCATTTTCTTCAGACATGAGTCTTCCTCCTCGTTGGCATCGTCCTGCTGCTGCCGAAGCATTTGCATCTCGAATGCCGGACGAAGAGGACTCTTCCTGGGAGGAATTCCTTGCATCCCGGCTAGAGGTGTTACCGGCTCAGTCACCCCCATACCCAGCTTAACCTCATCCTTCTCCTTTCCGGTTACGGCCGACGATCCGGCGACACCAGCAGCCTTGAACGGGATCGGCGGAGGGGAGGCTTTAATTCCCCCCGTCGGCGTCCCAGTCTTCGAGGTCGGAGACCTCTGCAGTTTTGAGCTGCGCTTAAAGGCGGCCTGCTCATTCTCCTTTAATTTCGTGTTTTGGTTTTGAAAATCCATACTTTTGTTTCACCAGCGCATCGTGCGGCAAGAGGCGGCCCTTCATTGGCCGGGAGCGGGTACACCCTCGGAGGTCTACCCCCCGTAGGAGATAAGACACCCCTACCCCAGGACTCTGGGGCCCGAAACCTCCGTTTGCCCAGCACCGATACACAAAATGTGCCGGACGTGCTGGGGGTCGCACCGTGGCAATGCAGAGTCCGATCTCTGCATCCATGCCGCACTTCCTGACTAAGGTCCGAAGCGGCTGGCTTCTGACGACACACTGGAGGAGACCATCGGCAGTGCGAGGCACACATCAGTCCCTGCAACACAACAGGGACACTCCCAGGACCCCCCAGCGTGCGCCGGTCGAAAGAAGGTGGAAAGACACCCTTGATTCGGGGTCGAAAACAAGAAGGTGAGCAAGGTTAGCTCAGGAAAGAATAAAGACGGTGAGCTAAGACCTGAAAGATGAGAAGAAAGGCCCTAGCTCGGGAAGAACTGTGAGGAGGGTCTCACAGCTTGGCTCAGGTACCCCGGGGTCGCCAAGAAACACCCGTACAGTGGAAAGCCCACTGCCCCTGAGGGATTCATAATAGCTTGCGAACTCCTGTACTTTTGCCAATATCCATATACAGTATTTTCAATTTGACTTGAGTTTGTAAATCACTATTTTAGGGCAATTTGTTATAATTTAGTATGACCCCATTAGCAATAGCTTTCTTGGGCTTGTAATCCACAATTTCGTTTTCAATTATTCCGCTGTAGCCATGCACTTGTAGACCTACATTACTCCACTCTGAAAGATTAATTATATGTACGAACGATCTCTTTTTGAATAAAAACAATCCTTTTTTCCCTTGATATTTTAACACATCGTCTTTTATTGATATTACTACGAAGAATTAATTAATAAAAGTAACCAAGCCAATGCTCAGCACCCAGGTAGGCCTCTGCTTTATATTACATCACATACTTTCGTGAAATTCCGAGCACTCATTGATCAAGAACCTATATTTTACTTTGACTCACGTGCGTTTTAATATTAAGCAACAGATTTGAATTTGGTTTAGTTATGTCCCTTATTTGACACAGCAAAATATGTGAAATATGTTAATATGTTACATGTGACAAAGCAAAACTTAAGTATTTTGACAAAAAATTGGAATACATATTTTTGCAACAAAGGGTTTTTATGGTTTTAGATTAACTACATGGTTATGTTAATTTCCTAAACATATTTTTATGTTATCAATAGTACTTACTCTAGTAATTACCAAATTTGAAATAAGTAGTCAGTATTCAGTTTTTCTTGTACATCAAAGGAGGTAGTATTAAGTAAACAATAACTGTCCTATTATTAGAACCAAAACTCTATTATTGTTACAAGATGAAATCTGTCAAACACATAACAGTAATGGCTTTCACTTTTAACAAATATCTCTAATGGGATCTTCTTGCTCCCTTGTTGCTTCTACGAGAGTCCTTAAGTAAATAAATTGATTTTCCAACGTCTTCTAGATTCCTTACTTTACCTACTTTACGTACTTAATATTTTACGAACAATTTTATTTTGACAACATAATTTTACAGAATTGAGTTATATATTGTTCTTTTCAAGCTGAAGGTTTTACACTATTAAGATGACTTAAAATGTGTCATATTTTATCCATCCCATTATTGTAAGATAAAGGTTTCTGGTTTACATTACGTCCTAATAAAATTTTGGATCAGAGATCCACAATACTTACCAGCATGTTCAAGTAAACTAAGAAAACCTCAGGTTATTAATCGGTTACTAATTTACTGTATAATTTATAAAATTTAGACGAATGTGAAGAAGGATTGGGTTTAAATGTAACTCTCCACATATGTTTAGTATTTTTGGGGTTTTCTCTAAAAAAACATTCTTTGCACAAAAGATACAATAATGTTTGCAATACGCAAACAGCATACAGCAGGATAATTATACGCCAGGCACTGTCTGTCACTGTTTACGAAGAGCATTGTGTTTGAGATGTAGATGCGACATGTTGCCGGCACGATATGGGTTCCCAACATGTGTGCAGATTGTGCCGCCAACATGGGCCTGCCAAATATCTCACTCACGACAAATTAAACTAATAGATTTTATAGTTTCACGATCAATATTATACTGTACGCTTACATAAATTAACATATAACAAACATATACTGTACATTCATTAATGTATTAGTCTTTGTAGTTAAACAAATAAAACTAATAATAGAGGTTAAGTAACTGCTGTCTGTCGTGTGATCCAAGTTCTGTAATCCTGGCTACTACGCGTTTTGACGACCTAGGCTGTCATACTCAAGTCGGCACAAAAACTTAAAAATCTTGACTTATCACTTGTTGGTCATGTCGGAGTTTTAAAAACACGCACACAAAAACATTAATTACAAATAAATCAACGTGTAGGCCTACAACGAACAAAGATGCGTGCATGTCGTGTGCCGAATTTTGACTCAAGATATTAACTAAGTTTATATTACTATACATTAATAGATATTAATTTCTGTTCTAGATTAACTATATTTCAAACCTCCACTGCCCGTCACCTTGGGCCAATTACCAATGCGATGATCTAAAGACGCAAGGTACGATCACGGCATGTCACATGCGCCAGGTAGAGATTACCGCCCATATTTATTTGTCGTCACCCGGGATCAAACCGGGGACCGCTGGATTGTGAGGACCGAGCTCTACGACTGAACTAACGCTCCAAATGTAATGGGTTAAAACTCCGTCATAGGGGGGCAGCTTTACCAAATAAAAAAACTGTTATAAATCAATGTTTAATTTTCCAATTAAATAAATTAGCTAGTATTTACCTGTTTTCAAATATTTTTAATTTATGTAGACTAATTAATGCGCTGTAAATAAATATGGGAATATTGTAGCACTTGTCTATGTAAACATTCATATTCAGTACTATTCATTTCAGTTACTACTCAAATTTTTTTCCGGAAATATGGGAGAGTATTTTTGTTTGTTTTTCTTTCTGAATAAAGAGTCATGCTACTCTTGTTCCAAAAGGAATGACTTATTTTATGAATAATGAATATATTTATTGTCATCGGCAAACACATGCATGGACAAGAGTCGATGGCAGTAAAACATTGTCTGGTTAAGTTCAACAACACTTATCAGTATCCGGATGGTACAGAAGAGGCTGAAAATACATTGATGTGGTGAGGTAACTAGCCAGAAGAATGCAATATAAATGTGAAATGTTGAAAACAATAATACAAAAAGAAATAATTGGCCTCCTTAGCAAAATTACAATATTATTTATTTATGTTTGAACTGTTTAAGTTTATTTTAAATGTTGTATTCCTTTAGATCACTTGGGTAAATATACACTTTCAGACAGGATCTAATGAAGATGAAGATGGGGTTGATGAAGAATCAGGAGACTTTGAAGTTTATTGCTTTTTCCACTTGGCCTCTCAAAACAACCTTAGAAGCTTAGAAGCCTGAGATTTTTTATCTTTTGATACAAAATGCTAGGTTTTTCTTAAATCTTCTCACTAACAACGTCAAAAATTACAGGTATCCTCATTGCGTAATTTTCACTTTTATTAATTTTTTATTATAAATTTAAAATGTAAATATTGTTTATTTTTGGCTTAATTTCCAAAATAACTGTTACAAACAGTCACAAAAATGCTAACAAAAGTGGCTAAAGCCAATATATACCCTAAATGTTAAATCGTTCCTGTACCCCAAACAAGATGATATCCTCTTTCTTCCGCCTAACATTTAATAGTGTTTGAAGAGGAGCTAACCGCTTTTTTGCCGGTGAAGCAAGTACTTTTAATGTTAAAATCATTAATATTGTTAATATTTTTTAGAATATTCCAAATTTACTTTGTGAGTTGGTTTTAAATTGGCAAAAACTAAAGTGCATTTATTTACATTCAAAAGCATCGATAATTCATAACTAAAATTTGATAACATTATTGATCTTACTCACAAACATATTTTGTAATGAAAAGTTCCCTGATTTTCTAATCAATTCATGGCAAATTTTCATTATATCAGGTGAATACTGGCTAAGTAGCTGAGTGGTTTTAGTGCTAAGTTCCTACGTAGCTCCGTCGGCTTTCCCTCTACGGGTTAGAACGATTTTTGAGTTTACAAGTATATCTACTTTGTTATTAACTTAAAAGTTTTAAAATAACTGTCTAAATTATGTTAAAAATCAATTCAGTTTCAAAGATGAGTAAGTCATTTTTTCAAGTCGTAAATCCTTACTTAATATTATAAATGTGAAAGCGTGGATGTTTGTTACCCTTTCACGCAAAAACTACTCGACATGATACTTTGTAGACATATTCTGGGCGGTATCAGAAGTAACATAGGATATATGAGATCATAATACCTATATAATAAGAAGTAGTAGTGAGTGTGAAAAACATATTTGTATAACTAATTATGTTGAAAAACCACCCAGTGTCATCGGCAGAGGTTTCTTGTGATTGATTGTCAGGTAAGGGTGCGCCAGGCTTGTAGGAATTAATCATCTTTTACATTGTGTTTGTTCGTATTTTGGTTTATAAACGTCTACAGTCCACCATTGTTATCCAGACCTGTGTTGCCTACACCGGTGCATCACTGTTGTTTACAGTCCCAGTGAGGTCATTAATTTCTTACCGCTGCTGTAAGCATCTGAAAGCAAACTTATGATGAACCTTGTGGTTTAATAATGTTTTGTTAGGTAGGCTATTTCATTTTTTTATTTTTATTTTTTTTTTTATTCTACTTATAGGCTATCAACTAAACTTCAATCACCGAATATGTCTTTTTATGTTCCATATCCACAATAATAAAATACGGGGACATCTAAAATGTTTTAAAGTTCTCGCTTTGTAAAAGAAGAAGAGTAGAATCAACCACTCGCCTGAAGATGGGTACAACCTCTTGGTCTTTATCACATTTCATAAAAAATTGCTAATGGTTTGACGTTAAAAAACATCATTGAGAGTTCAAATTCATCTTCCTAGCTGTTAAACAGGTTATCCTTTTGACAACAAATCACAGTATTAAGGATTGAAATAAACATACCTATTAACAAAAATATTTACTCTGTATAAGTTACCATGTAAGTATTTGCTTGATCTTGTGTGATCTGGTGTGAGTTGATCTTACTCCGATGGCCCTTTAAAATTCTAAGAGTATATTTCACCAATTTACTTACAGATCAGAAACTCTTATTATTCATGCAAAGTACCAATATTAGGCTACTCATTAAAGTAGCGAGCCGTATGTTTATGTAGAAATGGTTAGCGCGTTGCGGGCGCTATAGAATGTATAGGGGCCTATGTCTGCTTATAACTTAACCTTTGCAAACCACCATAGCTCACTATAGGAAACTAAAACTCTCGCTGTGTAAAATAGTAAAAATGAAAGTAGGTTAAAGTATGAAACACTTTTTAATGAAGCTGTGAGGTAGCAGCAAGCAAGTATAAGACACGCAGAATCTTGCATAAATAAAGCTAAAAGAATTCAAAGAACTTGGCAAAGATTCTTTATCGAGCAATGTATTCTTATTTTCTCGTTTCATACCAACAAAGAAGGAAGACAAAAGAGTAATTTACCGCTGCATTTTCTCTTAAACTTGTACCTCTATCAGCCAACAATATTCGTGACGGGAAGATTTTAACCTAAGAAACAGTCTTTTTTTATTGATAAGGTGATACAAAATACTTTTTATTCTGCGGTTTCTGGCATAGTATTTAAATTACTAATAGACTACAAACGCGTGATTGATGAGGGGTAGGGTGGATCCGAACATACCAAGCATAGTAATGTACATATAATAAGCTTTTAGAAAGTACAACGCTCTTCTTATAATTTATTTGAACTCACAACTAGTCTTGCTTCATTTTCACAACTGTTGAAACCATAACTCAATCAGCCTCCCGAACAAGTGTTTAAAGTAAAATATAACATGAGGAAATTTTCTTTTACGTCGTTTATTTTCACCAACAAAGACCTCATTAATAAGTAATGTTGATCATTACGTTTAAAAGTGAAGCGTAACTCTTACATCTGTAAATCAAAATTGGTCTACATATTTTAAAAAATGTTCTTTCAAATTATCATATATTTGAATGTTTTATAGTTAATTATATATACATAGGCCTACTACTTCTATTGAAACTACACTTAAACCCATAACACCATTTTTAACAACTCTGTCTGCAAGTGAAGTCTACACACATGCTACCCACCCATGTAAAGTATTTCCTATGCATTCTTAAAAGTACACTAAAATAATATTTTATTTACAACCTCGTTTTTTGGTTTGGTATTTTTCAGAAAGATGAATTAGGCCTAAACAAAATAAGATTGATTTTTGTTGTATTTACACATTGCGTTTTTTTATTTGTACTGTTGTTTGGGAATAAAGATTTTCATCTCCTTTTTACGAATTTCCCTGGGAATACGGTACTACGATAGTAGCCATGGTAAAACCTAAGCCCAGGACCGTTACTTTTTCATTTTGAGGTCCCCAGAAGCCAAAAACGCCATTCGTTCATTTTCATGTCCATGGTACTGATAACTTTTGAAGGGGACATCAGATTTTTATAAAATTTGGTATGAAGGTGTAACACCAGGTCTATTTTCATGAGCTCGCCAACCAGCATGATCGGGCTATGGGAACAGGGTTTTATAGGGTTTCGAAGCGGTCAAAAATGGGTTCTTGGCATTTTTGGAAATTAATTTTTAAAATTCAAAAATTTTAACTGAAATCATTAATAATAACTTTTAAAAAAGTCGTATGTTGAATTTTTTATTCTGCTTAACAGGTTACGGAGAAAAGCTAAAAACAGGTTTCCCATGTTAATCTTATGGGAACTTAACAAAACCATGTATCTCGCTTATTTATTGGAATAACTTGATAAAATTTGGGATGTACATTCACTAGGTAGGGTTTAACTAATATTTGCTCACAACACCCATGTGTCGGCAAACCTACATACTCACCCCCCTAGGGCAAAATTAAAAAGTAACGAATTTATGATAGAATTTTATATTTAGGCCTACCTTGCCTAACTATGACATTTTCTAACAAAACTAACTTTTTCTAACTACATCCCATGCCAGCAAACCAACATACTCATTTTTATGGTGCTATGGGGAAAATACAAATCTCAAGTTCATTTGGAAATTTGCTGAGTACTCAGGTCTGCTGCGACGGGGATATGATCCTTTTCATTCATTTTATCCATTTCATTCAATTAATTCATTTCGTTCATTTCATTCATTTAATTTTAATGAATTCATTCACTAGAAATGTAAGGTTTTTTAAACTTTTTGTTTACTATGTGTCTCGTTAAAAAGCCTTTAAGTCAGCCATATAAGTTAATTCTCAAAAAGGTAGTAGTTATCCAAAGAAATAAAGATGGCAGTGTTTTTTTTTTTT
The DNA here is from genome assembly GCA_030545055.2 of Neoaliturus tenellus. NCBI lineage: Eukaryota > Metazoa > Arthropoda > Insecta > Hemiptera > Cicadellidae > Neoaliturus > Neoaliturus tenellus. The sequence goes on along the minus strand of CM061533.1, from coordinate 66,908,695 downwards.
TTTTTTTTTTTTTTTTTTTTAGCGAATTTCCCATAGGGAATAAGCTATTACCGTAGGTCTCATGGTAAGACCTAAGCCCGGGACCATGTTACTTTTTCGTTTTTAGGTGCCCAGAGACCAAAAATAATAGTCATTAAAAATTTTATATATATATATATATATATATATATATATATATATATATATATATATATATATATATATGTATATATATATGTATATATGTATGTGTCCCTAGACACGATAACTCTCGTAAAAATCGTCCAATCGACACCAAATTTGGTAGAGATGTGTAATCCTACGTTTATTCGGATGAGTTCGAAAACCAGACCGATCGACCTACCGGAAGGGGTAGTTTTGGGGGGTTTTGTACCCCAAAAATGGGTTTTTTGCATTTTTCATATGTAAATTTTAAATATTTTAAATTTTTATTTTGACCATTGGATTTAGCTCAAAAAAACACACAATTTAGTATTTTAAAGCTTTGCTCTATCTCCATTGGTTACCGAGATATTACAAAGTCTAAAGACAGTACATTGTCTTTTAGGGCTCCAATGTTAATCTTATGGAGAATAAGGATGTGTTAATATTTCACTTATTAACCAATATTTTTGGATGAAACTTGGTATTTAGCTTCATTTGGTTGAGATTCATCCATTTAAGGTAAAAAATCTTGGTTATTGTACTTATCATGGCAGCAAACCTGCATACTCTTTTCCCATGTTAATCATATGGAGAATAGGCAAACTCTTTTATTTATGGACAGATATTGATGAAACTTACTATATGTCTTTATATGGTCGAAATAAATTTTTTCTATGCTAAAAACCTACTTTTAGTGTCCCCCATGGCAGCACACCTGCATACTCTTTCCCTATATTTATCTTAAGGAGAATAGACATTTACTTCCCTATTTATGAGCACGTGATGAAATTTTGTTTACAAGTTTAGCTGGTCGAAATTAATATTACTAATTTGGAAATTCGCTGAGTACGCAGGTCTGCTGCGACGGGGGTATTTTTTTTTTTTTTTTTTTTTTTTTTTTTTACTAAAAAAACTTATAAAGGAATTAATTTATTTTAATGTTTTTAATGGCACCAAAATTAATTTATGATTACAACATACAGCCTATAATTTCATTAGGATCATGCCAATATTCAATTACAATATAAGATGTGTAACACATTAAATATTCATTAACGGTGGCCCGGCCACACTGATCGGTCTTAAACACCTAAGTCTACAGGACTGGTGCAGGATTGATGCAGGACTGCTAGAACAAATCAAGAAGCCACTGGCTTAATAACTCTAACCAGGATCGAGTCTTTTGAGACATGGTTGACATTATCAATTTCTGGCAGAGCTTGTGACAAACCTGAGTTACTTTGTCACATTCCTCATACGAATGCAGATGAAATATTTATGTCGTAAAATATATTGGTATGAGTTTAAGCAAAATTTAAAATAAATTTTGTTTATGAATGCATAACACAGTTCATTATTTTGTTTAAACTCCTTAGTTTGGTTTATTGCTTATTAAAAACACTATTGGAAATATGAAATATACACATCAACTTATAAAAGCTAAGTATATATTTAACTAGCATTTATTTAATGTTTGCCATAAATTACATGAATTATGGTATCTCTGTTACAATTGTTCAAATACTTTATACCATTGTTTATATTGAAACTTTATGGATATTTACAATGTTGGAGATATAGGTACAATTAAACCGTGCTATAAAGTACTGCGATGTTAAATAATAGTACACATTTTGGATTGTAACAAAGATAAGAAGGAACATTTAAGTAAGATGTTGCATCTGGTAAGCCGATCTGCTTAAGGCAAACTAAAATCTGGAACTGCAACTGTTGGATAAAGTCGGCTTGTGTTTGCTAAACGTATTTACACAACAATAAAACGTGAACATGCTTTAGCTAAAGTAAATAATAATACCTACGTCAGAATCGTAATTTGTTATGATCTCACGGTAATAAAAAAACTTATGATATCATGTATATATTGATTAAAATTGCTACAAACCAGCAGTAAACACGAAGCAAACGTTATTTTAGCGAATTTCCCTATAGAGAATACGCTATTACGGTAGTAGCCATGGTAAGACCTAAGCCCGGGACCATGTTAATTTTTCATTTTGAAGTCCCCATAGAAGGCAAAATACCATTCGTTTATTATCATATATTGCATGATGTATATATATATCTGTATATGGATTTGTGTGTGTGAGTGTGCCCGTGGTACTGATAACATTTGAAGGGGACCTCCGATTTTGATGAAATTTGGTATAAAGGTTTAGGACCAGGTCTATTTCCAATTTTAAGTAAAACCATTTAAAAGAGCTTAAAAAAATTATTATTTTGAATTTTTAATTTGACTTAATGGGTTAATGAGAAAAGCCAAAAATAGGATTCCCATGTTAATCTTATGGGAAATCAACAAAACTCTGTATCTCGCTTATTTATGGGCCTAACTTGATAACATTTGGTATATACATTCACTAGGTAGGGTTTAACTGATGTTTGCTTACAACACCCATATGACGGCAAACCTACATACTCACCCCCAGGGGTTTATGGGGATATTCGCTGAGTACGCAGGTCTGCTGCGATAGGGGTGTTTTTGTTATGAATATCAAAGAAATAAAAATACTCGACAATCCAAAAAAACTCGCCAAAATGAGCAATTTAGGCAAGAGAGTATGTGATATTTTAATTTATGGCAGGTTGGTAAAATTCTTGTACTGTTTGTAAAGTAAACTATAATTTAAAATACACTCGTGTTATTTTATTCAAAGATTAACGAGATTATTATTGATCGATCATCCCATATTCTTACACATGTTATAAACTTGTGAAAAGTAATATAATGAAACATATGTACCCGTTCATTTGTTCTACAAGTCATTTTAAATGACAGAATAAGAATACAAAATATGTGTTATTGTGGCGTTTACTTTATAAATTTTACGCCGCCGATTTTTATGTTCTCTTAAAGACATTTAGGTGTAATTTGTTGTTTTATTATTTTTTTATTTTTATTTTATAATATAAAATATTAAAAACCTTATATTATAAGGTTTTTAAATAATTTTTCGTCTAATAGTCATTTTTTTATGAAAATATGGTTTATGTATAGGCATATGTTGATATGTACATAGAATTAAGAGTCCCCATTAATACAACATTATGTGGCAAACTCATAACTGTAATAGCACTGTGTTGGATATGGTAGACGATCAAACTTAGCCTGAAATGGATATCAAAACAAATTTTAAAATAAGAAAATTACTTGTTTTTGATTATTTTAGATTATTGCGAAGAAAAAAGAGAACTAATTGTAATATAATGGTGTTGGTTAATATTACAATGAACAATTTGGAAAAGTTTTAAAAGGCACATAAAATCAATAAAATGACAAAACTAACGTTTTTTTATATAGGCTATTTCCGCCAAAAAAGTTATGAAGTTAAAAACCTTTTAACAGTCATTGAAATTCAAAGTTTCAAGAAAAAGAAATGAATGTGGGGGTGAGCCATTAGTGTTGGATCAGGTAAACAATAGCCGTAACGGCCCCAGCGAACAAAACCTCCCACTGACTCCTAACGTGAACTGCATTTCAATACTGGGGGGAGGGGGGTGCAAATTCATCTTTCAGATTGAAATATTGTATGCTATGGAGAAGGAGAAACAATGATTGACAAAATGAGAATGAGTGGATATTGAAGAATTTGTATTACGGTTTTATTCTATATAACTTTCAAAATAGCGTGTATCCATTTTTTTTTATTTTGTGAGTCTCGGAATTATTTTTAATATTTTTTCCGTTCTTTTTGGATAAGCGCTAACGCAATGATGGCGCTGCTCAATTACGCTGATACATTCGCTTTACATTCTCTCCAAACACCCAAGGGATTTTCGAATTTCTAGAAAAGCAAAAATACATTTGACGTGACTGAAAAACAACATGTGCAACACAACCCATGTTGTTTTATAATTTATAATTTTAAAATCTTCTCAAAAAACTACTTGGACAATTAATTAAAATAATAATAAAATGGTCCTAAAAATCTGCATACAAATACAAACATTGTATATATAAATGTCTTATAATTTACTTTTATGCACAATCTTAAATAAAAAGAATACATTATGCCTAGATAAACGCTCAAGACCTATTATTACATACTGATTGCTATTGATAAAAAAGTTAGTATGAGGGTAAAGAAACACAGTAATTAAAATGTTGGATAAAATGTGAAACTCGTGATGATCTCCAATCCAGTGAGTCGAAACTGACCTATTTATCTTAGGGTGAAGGCACGCCAAACCTTTTAGCTTGAGCGACGAAAGGTGGAAGGTCAAATGCTCTTTGTCCTTCGACTCATGCAAAGATCCATATGTAAATCTCAATCCTAATATATGTGGGGCTAAATATTATAAGTTTTTGTCTCTATCAACGCCAGTGGCTTTATTGTTATGTTTGTTGGGAAGTCAGTCCAAGCCCCTCATTGTTTTTGTATTTTATACATGTTAAAATGTTTTATTACAATAAAAGAATTATTACTTAATATGAAAAATAAACACGTGAAGATTCCTCATTGTTGTATGAAACATTCTATAGTCAAAGAGATCCTCAAGTTTGCGAATTGGCAAGGAGCCAAGTGCTTGAATACTGTATATCGATTGGTCGCAAAACACAATCTTTAGAAAGCAGTAGTTTTTAACTGGCTATATTCTATGTGTGGTATGTGTGGTAAATTATGTTAAAGAAATATTCTTGCAGTTTTTTTACGTTAACCCTCACAACTAATTTTTTTTTAATTTCTTTGAGATCGCCTCCAGATCTAAATTCGATCAAAATTTCAGTTGATCTTTGCCCAAGAAGTTTAAAATATTTTATAACTTAAACATCTGTTCTTCCTGTTATTCTAGCAGTTGTTTTTACAACAGCTGTCTAATGATTCAATCAATTATTCTCCTTCCTACATAAGACTAACATTGGAAATTTGAAAGCCTGTGGGGCGTTGCCCTGGTGTACGATGTGAATTGGAATGTGATTCTGCTCATCTACAGGACTATCTTTCTAATGGTATGCATTGATTTCTCCTACGATGCACACGAGCTGAGAAAAAAGGAGGAAATGAAACATGCTTGCGTATTAATATTAATCGGCAGTACAATAACATGCTTAGTTGGTAATTTTCTTAAACTGTTATGCCAACTCCAAACATAATAAACTACATTATCTGCAGGTTAATAGAATTCATTACTGACTATTTCTGCTTAATCTACTTCAGAGAAAGTAAGAGTGACAATAGGTGTCGGAGCCCCCATTGAGTCGTAGGTGAGTATATGTACACATAAGACCATCTCATTTTATAAGGTAATCATGTATAGTTTGTTATCGATAAGTAAGTTTAGTATAAAAATGTAAACCTAACTAAAGCAGCTATTTTTGTGTATGTAGTCGTACATAGTCGTGTGGTGAACATGACTTTATTATAAAGGCAACTATCTAGAGCTATGTATATATTCCACATTTAGCTCTGTTAGGTACACATTTTGGAGCAGTCTCGACCCAGGTACCATGAGGTTGTGTATGAATCAGAATTGCAGATTCCTGTTGTTGTTAATGAAACCTGCTCGTCAGCGTGCAGCTGCCTCCAGACAGAAACAACAAACCACAACACTGCTCTCTCACACCACTTCTCCGGTGTGTGCTACGCTGATGCTAGTTGTACCAATTACTACATCAATAACAATCAATGTAGAGATAAAAATACTTATCATAACTTTTCTCCTTATTTTAGTGATTTATTTATTTACATTTTGTAATGCCATGGAAAATTAAGTTATAAGAGATTTAGTTCTTTTTTAATAGTAATGTGGACTCATTTATTATGTCGACGACTACCTCATAACAGCCGCAGTGAATGTTGCATAACTCATACAGGACCGGGGAGTTAAAATGAAATGTTGATTTTTATTCTGTTGCCATTTAAGTTTTATGTTTGATGAACTACACTATGTAGATCCAACATCTTTGAATTTATTCTAGATTTTATAGGAGTGTTTAGACAGAGGCCATAAGACAAATCGGCAAAAGAACAACTACGTAATGTTAGCTAATTTTGAACTAAAAGAACAACCACCAAATCTTAAACAGTGTCACATTGGCAAGTTGCAGAATTAGTAATGAAGATCAATTGATGAAACACCATTATGTTTTATCTGATTTTCACTATGGTTTAATTTTTATTCAAAGTAACTCTGTCCATTACCACTCAGAAAGGTTTAATACTCTATAATAAATGAAGCGCATTGCGCTGCACGGGCCCCCTCCCCTTGTAAAAGTTATTAAGTGTAAAAAACAAAATGGTGGCTAGTGTGTTAACGAAGCATTTTAAGCCATATGTTTATATATATTTTATTTTACTTACTGAACAACATGGATAAGTTTGATAGTATTTGAACTATAAGTGGGAACTACACTATACTTTTCACAGGATTTTTTATTCGCTGTGTAAGCTATATCTATAATTAAAAATATATATATTATACACCATGTATTGTGTACCACGGTAGTTGGTGTCACCATTAAAGAGTTATTAACTGCCTAATTTTTTTTATATTTTACATGGACTCGTATTATAACCACTTTAACAATGACTACCAAACAGCTTTTATATTTTTCTTGAAACTGATAACAATTCATAAACATTTTTAAATATTTAATATTTATTAGTTATTTAAATATTTAATTTAAATGTTATTTTTAATTTCAATTTGATTAAAACCACAAATAAAACGAAAATTCAGCATTGCCTAAGGGGTGTTCTTGGATCAATGAAACCCGTATTCACTGTGTGATGCAAGAACGCCCTCCGACAGCAAAATTAATTAGTTTTCATCCGACCCCATTAGCAGGCGGAGTTGTATAATCACACATGGGTCCGAGACAATTAGTGCTACAACTCCGCAACTCTGGTCGGCTGCTTCTTACTCTCGGACAAAAACCTTTCTACACTAGGCTCTAAATAAATAATTCTCATGCCAACCGTTTGTTAGTTTTCTAAAACTTGTTTAACTTCATACTCTTAAAATTTCTTTTACAAAATCCTAATTCAATAAAATGAAAGAGATTCTCTCAGTTTGAGATAAAGAACCTATCAATTGAGAACTCTAACTTGAATACTATTTAATTAGCATGTCATGTGTTGATTACTCTCATCCTACAGTGTACATAAGTAACTGATATAATCTGAATTAGAAACTCATCTTTATCCATTGTAAAAAATTTCTTCTTGAAACATTTTCATTGATTTTCTTCATGCAAATGTTCCTTAATTTAACGATAAATTATTCAAGTAATAGAACAATCCCAACTTCAAGTATTTGTCATATTTAAAAGCTTTAAATTATATTTCATGGATACATCGTAAAAACGTGTCGTTTTTTTCGAAAAACATTAACAAGATCCCCATATGAAAATTATTTAAATCTGAGAACTAAAGCTGGCGAATTCAATTGCATGTGTTTAGTAATACGTAAACGTTTGGAATCACTAGTTTGGATTTTTAGAGCCTTTAATTTAATACAAGCCCCCGTCAGCATAAAGAGCAAACGAGTTACGAGAATTGGGTTGATGAGTTACGAGAATGCGAGTAAACTGGACGTTCCAAGATAACACGGAATATCTTGGCCTGTGACAACCGTTTACAGTTCGAATAGTTGGAGTAGAGCGAAGAAGTTGCACATTGTTGCAGACTGTTTTTAGTACCATATGTTTATCAATTTGAATCCAGAAGTGGAGTATGTCAGAGGCCAAGATATTCTGCGATATCTATATCTGATGTTAACGCTCTGTAGCGTTTTTTAACGTTTTGATGGGGAGACCCGGTCCTGTTACTATCTACCGTCAAGTAACCCTGAAAGTGTTTTCTTAGTTAAGTGTAAACTACAAATTATTTTTTAACTGAATAATTATTAGTTTTAAATGTTAATTCAAACTAAAGAAATTCAAAAGGCTGGTTATTAAAGCCATTACAAAAACAGTAAATAATAGGTCGATAATTTGCATTTCAAGCCAAATTACAACTCACAACTCGGAGTTGTGAGTTACAGTCGCAGATATTTCGACATTCTTGATTCTTGATTCGTACACACCACGACTACTGGAGGGTTAAAACATTGCAAGCGATTCAGATTATACGTCAATGACATGCTAAGCCATCGTTTTCAACCATCGTCTCATGTAGCATAATCCAGTTTAGCTCAGGATTGTTGCGTTTGTCACCTCTAAACTCGGCTTAGTGAAAACATTATTTAAAACCAGGGAGGACTAGATTTATAATCTTCAGCTTCAGCTTCAGCACAGAATCTCACATGTTTTTGAGTGTTACATAAATTAATTACATTTATTTTTGTTTTAGATAATCTTGTGATAGAAAGAAAAGTTATAAAAATAAGTCCAAAGTGCTGTTTGCAAATTACTGTGACTATATTTTAATATAGTTTTTAAATGATTTAAGAGGATTGCTGGAGTTAGCACGATAACATGCTATTTAGGTGATCATGAATTATAGGCTAATTACGGAAACATATTCTCCAAATGTCTTTAGTTAAACGTATTTTTACGTAATTTTAATGTACATATTTGGAATTTCAGCAAACAAAACTATTTAGTTAATCAAATTTAATTTTTTTAGTTAGCTTCAAATTTCAAAATTTTCAATTTTACCATAGTTAGCCTATTATGGATACCACGGAATCGTGACATTTCGCATCAGCAAAAAATCAAATAGAAACAAACTGTTGCATTAAATGAATAAAGAAGATTGTCACTTGAAATACCAAAAGTTTCCTTATTATTGATTAAACATTATTATTTAAGTTCGTGTTTTGCAGGAATTTCACGTTTGATTGAAAAGTCCATAATATATATTAACGAATAGTTCAAATAAAAACTTTTTTCTTCTCCTTTTAGTGTTTTTGCCTATAGAATAACATTTATTAATAAAGATTCATCCAAAAGAAACTATAAGTACTGCATTTCGTAAAGTAATACTGGTCATTTTGTGGATTAAATGCTCGAATTAAGCTGCCAAGTACAAGAGGAATTGTTTTATTATACTTGTTAACCTAACTCAATACGGGCAGACGAAGAATAAATCAGAAATAAGATTTACATGAGCTGGAATTTAAGCCAGGAAACTTTCTGCATCATAAAACAATCATTTAACAAACATTGGTTCTGATCTCAATTTACAAAATACAATGCTTCCCCACTATAAGTATTTAATTAGAATATTGTATTTAGTTAGCAATATGAATTTACTCCAAAGTGTATTTTGACTTTCATCCTGAGAGAGTGGAGGGAACTTGGATTGTGTGTGCCCCCCAGTCTTCAAAGCCATGAGTGGTTTCAAGTAAGCTGCTTGCCCTACGCATCTATAGTGCACTCATTGCGTGGAAAGTTTAATACACATCAAGATTTTTTTACTCACTTCTGTTAATATATGTTTGTATTTGTCTAATATAATATATGTGCATGTTTTATAGTTTATCTGCACATAAAGATATAGGCATTATTTTATTGTATTTTACATGCATATTTTTTATAATTACCGTACTCGTGAAAACTACAACATTACTTACATTAAAAGTTACATTAAAACTGGCTGGGTAGCTGAGGGGTTATAGTGCTCGCCTTTGAATCCAAAGATTGTCCATTCGATCCTGAGAAAAGGTATAGTAGCTTTTCAAAGGTTCTATTACGTACCCAGCTGCCATTTGTCATTAGGCTAATAATTAATTATGCTTTCCAACAACTGGTCGATGTTAGGTAGTAACCAGACCGGGGTTTGGGTCGTTGCCCGTCAAAACGTTAAACAATATCATTGGCTTAGGTACACAAAAAAAGCTCTAGCGGTGTGATAATGTAACAGTAGACACAAAATGATGATTTATTTATCACAATTTGTGATTTTGGTGGATTCTTCCTAAACTTGTGAATTAGCGGAATTAGCGAAATGGAAATTGGATTTAATGTGATTGAATTGAAAATTAGATGCAAACTTAATGAAATTTTAAATGTTTGTCTTAATATTTTTAATTTATGTAGGTTTAGATTGAGATCGAAAGTAATTGTACCACTTAAAAACCCCCTTCGATCCCATAATTGATTTTTAAACGTGATTATGTAATTGTTATCAACCTAAAGAGATGCACCATAAACAAATAATACAGTGTGAACTCACTTGTGTGAGTAGGTTATGTGGCTAAATGTGTTGAGATACAAATATTTAATTCCTGGTAAATTGGTTGTAACTGACCATTTTAATCGTGCACAGCTTATGCAATGCACGATAAATAAAAAAGAAAAAGCGAAAATATTAAGTATAACCACAAAGCGTAGTATATCAATCTTGGAACTTTGTATCTTGGTACTCAAGAAAAAAACTTGCACATACACAATTTCACAGAGACTTGATGAAGATGAAGGTTGAGTTGATGAGGAATCAGGAAGCTTTGAAGTTTATTGCCTCTTCCACTCAGCAGCTCAAAACAACCTTTTCAGTTTTCCCTTTAATACAAAAATGCTTGATTAGATTTAAAAAGCTTCCTGAGATATTTCTATTACTTATGAGATTATGATAAGAAATTGGCATTATTATCAAATAAATAATGTAACTAAATTTAACTCATAAATGAATATTATTTAGTAGGCCTGTTCAATAAGTTTTGGAAAGGGTTAATTTTACATTTTAATCCTTTAAATTACTGTAGAAATTCGTGCTTATTATTACATTTAATATTTTGTATGTAATCTTTTTACGAAAAAAATAGCAACTATTATACATATACATATTACGTATATTAAAGGTGCTTGAGTATGTAAACAATTACCTTAACCTAAGAAAAACCAACAACACCCGTCTCCAGCGACCTGCTGTAATTGATTATTGATTGATTTGTCGGGTAAAACCAATCAACAATTTATCATCTTTTATAATATTGTGTTTGTTCATATCTTGTATTATAAACGTCTACAGTCCACCATTGTTATCCAGACCGGTGTTGCCTCTATACGGTACATCACGCTGAGATGTAGACCTTCCCACTGTCGTTTACAGTACTCGTGGGGTCATTAATTTCTTCCCACTTCTTAAATCACTTCCATTTTCCTGTTCAACCCGCTACTTCTGAACTGAAATATACCCTAAACATATATAGTAAATTTGGTTATGTACCGTTATTTATTTTTCTTTTGCCACATTCGTTTTTTTTTTTTTTTTTAGTTTTAAGCAATTTATATGTTTGGGGGAAAACTGTGGTGTAACATAAATATATATTAAGAATATCGCTATTGGTGTTAATTTTGCGAGTACAAGACGAAAATGTGTGAATATGTGTTAAAATAAAACCCTCAAAAATTGAAGAAAATCTTATTTATATGTCAAAAATTATACCGCTTTCGAATCAATAATAATACATCATCAGTCCATTAAGACTAATTTTACCTCTTTAAAGCAAACATTTTTGGTCTTTTGGTGCAGCACTTCGGTATAATTTTCTTAAACTGCAGGTTAAAGATGTAACACATTGTTTTATATCTACAGTTATCAGCTGATTTTTGTTCAAATAAAATCTCCATAAGGATAACATGGAAACTTTGAAGGCCTGTAGAACGAAAACCGGATTTTTTCCAGACATGGGACCAGCTCCAATTGATTTCTGTCGGCCAAAACCCCCTGTGTATGGTACCAAGTTTTGTAAGGATATGACAACAAATAACGGAGTTATTGCGATTTTTCTCCATGGAAACATTGATTTTGCTGTTAAAATGGAGTTAATTTGCATTGATTTAAATGCAAAAGGAATGTTTTTATGAAAAGAAATAACTCTGTTATTTGTTGTCGGATCCTTACAAACTTGAAACCATTGGTTAGATAATTTAATTTGTCAACTTTTTTGCGTCTAGTAAAAGCTTTATAAAATTTACCAATTTTGAGATATTTGAGTTTGGACATTTAAAATAGCCGCCATTTTGAAAATATACAGTGGAAAAAATTAATGTTTTTCCTGGAAATATACATGGGTATGATAAAGATTCATACCAAATAAGGACTGGATACAGCCATCTGTTATGGAAATAAAATTTACTATGTGAAAAAATGGTGGCTGTGTGAGTAACTAGAGACTTTCGGACAATTTAAATATGATATTTAGATATGTTTCTAACCCAGGAACAATGCCCTAAAATATTGGTAGGAAATTCTGAAACACCCTGTATATGTATGGACTAAATTATTGTAATTTTGATTCTGGTTATTTATGGAAATTGCTAAAATGTGCGAACGCACTCACAACATTTTTTAAGACAGAATTTGCAATCAATCCTATAAGGGTGTAAATATGACTCACTATAAACAGCCTTTGTAATAAAAAATATGCTCACCCATTATAATATTTTATTAATCTGCTTTTCTTTATTTAGTATAATGAAAAGAACTTTTAAACGTCTTAATAAATAGAAACATGTTTATTCCTTGATAAATAGAATTATATACCGACAAAATTTTACATTATTGATAGTCTACTTAAGGTTTTTAACGCTCATTAAATACAATATGTTTCATAACTATGGATATCTCTTATAAAGTAAAACCTAAAATGTGGTGTTATTTATACTTTTCAAGACCCTTTAGCTATCTAGTAATTAGTTAAGTTCACTTAAATGAACAAAAAAAGACGATGTCTTCGAGATGGCACCATCGGCTAAAAGATACTCCAAAGTGATAAAGTGACAACTGCTAAGTGGTGCTCCAGAGGCGATTCGTCCGCTTGCAGTAAATTGGCGAGCTTGTACAAACTCCAACAATTTTTAGTTCACGTTACATGCTCAAACTGGTGTAATGAATGACATTCGTTCAAAATTGTTCTGGAACATTTCTGCCTGTTTAAAGGGTTACCGTTCTGCATTGTTAATTTGCATGTTTAACTTCAATCTAAGAAATCCATGTTTTTACAAATTAATTTTTAGTTAGTTTTTGTACGTTGTCGACGAAAATAACGGTCCAGCCATTGACTATATATAAGTAGTCAATGGTTTTACAATCGTTGGGCTCAGAACTGCACTTCATTACAGTAGCTTAATAATTAATTTTTATATTTAAGTAATCGCGGCATTATGGTTCCAAATCTATTTTTTTAACATGAGTTTTATAAACTGTATACGTTTATACATTTCTTCAGGAAGCTTATAAGAAACAAAACTTTACAGAAAATACACAAGATGGTATTACGAGAGCATGTGAAATATTTCTCATCGAGCAATATATTCTTGTTTTCTCGTTTCATTGCAGCACAGACGGGATACAAAAGAGTAATTTAGAAGTACCGCCCGTTCTCCGAACCATACCTTGTACCTCCACCAGCCGCATGATAAAAACTCGCAAGCAATCAAAACCATTTTTTATCACTTTTTTTCGTAAACTACTTTGTATTAATATTTTACTGTATTTATAGCTCTAGCTGATACTTACATTCACTTGGCAACCATTTATACCTGTACCACACTTTGCCCTTTTTCATGGTCATCTCTTAAACGCCAAAGTGTCAATAAAGTAATGTTCCAACATTTTACCAAACAATTTACGATTATTGTTTAGTAAAAATAGTGAACCATCCCGAATTTTCGTACACGATAAAACAGTTCGATGTGAGTCCCGTGCTTGGCTGCTTAGCTCAGTGTTCATAAGTATAATAATATTATATTTATTACGCTCTTGTGGTAACAATGCTGGAGAACATACATAACAAACTGTACTCTCTGCCGAAATTAATGTATACTAACATGTCTATTCTTGGAGTACATAAGGGAATGTTTCACAATTTCATCCTCATTTGGAAGAAGCAGTTCTGTTATCCATTCAGCAATATAGATCTCTTACTCATTACAAGGTACAAAAGCATAAAGTTCTAAATAACATGTTTGTAAGTAGATGGATTGCTAGGGGTGCGCTTTTGGCCATTACGAAACCCGGAAAATATCCCCTTTTTATACTTTCCGCTAAATATATAAAGAAAGTAGGCCTATTGGTTTCGTAAAAAAATTCGAATTTGAGTTGTTGGTTGATTTATCCTTTTTAATGACCCCTTAATTAAAATACCCCCGTCGCAGCAGACCTGCGTACTCAGCGAATTTCCAATGGAATTTAAGATTATTTACTTTCCCCATAAAAACACCATAGGATCGAGTATGTAGGTTTGTTGCCATTGGGTGTTGTTAGAAAATCTAAGGTAATCAATAATTGGTGAATGTAAACACAAAATTGTATCAAACTCTGGCAGTTTTTTATTTTCCCCCATAAACCCCATGGGGGTGAGTATGTAGGTTTGCCGCCATATGGGTTTTGTAAGCAAGTATAAGTTAAACCTTATATAGATAATGTACATACCAAATTTGATTAGGTTATGTTAATAAATAAGCAAGATATAGGGTTTTCTTGATTTCCCATAAGAATAACATGGAAAACACATTTTTTGATTTGCCCCGTAACCAGTTATGCTATGATAAAAATTCAAAATACCAAATTGTTTGTTTTTTTAAGCTCTTTTAAATGGTTTCAGTTAAAATTAATGAATTTTAAAAATTAAGGTCCAAAAATGCCAAAAACCCATTTTTGACCCCTTTGAAACCCCATAAACCCCCGTTCCCATAACCCGAGAATGCTGGTTCGCGAACTCATGAAAATAGATCTGGTCTTACACCTCCATACCAAATTTCATCAAAATCGGAGGTCACCTTCAAAAGTTATCAGTACCACGGACACATAGATAGATAGATAGATAGATATATAGATATATATATATATACATATATATGAAAATGAACGAATGGTGTTTTTAGCTTCTGGGGACCTCAAAATGAAAAAGTAAAGTGGTCCCGGGCTTAGGTCTTACCATGGCTACTACCGTAATAGCGTATTCCCTATAGGGAAATTCGCTAAAAGTGGTTTTCTGATTGATGTATGTCTCTTCTCTATCATCCCCAATGAACCGATTTTGATTAAATTCGGCATTTAGATTCCAGTCCAATGTAATTCCGTGCTTTTTCATGTTTTTGAAATTTTCATTTTTGAGGGAAGTTCACCCCCATAATCCCCTAAAAAAAGTGAGAACCAAAGTTTCTCGAAAAAGGTTCTAACGATTTTGATTAAAGTTTTGTGGTTCAAATGCTGAGTAAAGTGACACCACCCGCTTCTCTCAGAAAACTTTTATTCAAAAGATATGGAGTATTTTTTAACGGAGTTGTATTATAATTTTTAGGTATCACCATTATAAATCAAGCTTGAAAAATAAATAATTCAGTATTTTTAATTATTGCTCTTCGTCATGTGGTTGCCGATAAACTTCAATATATCGTTTAGCGGTAAACGCAGTACGTTGTTAAAAGTCACAGACTCGCGTAGAGTTAAACTCATGCTGCTCAACTGGTGGTAATTCGACTGAGCCTCTGTTCTTTGGAGGCTTTTTGGAGGCTGATAAAAAATTGTTTGGTTTATATTGTGAGAAATTCTAATGCAGTTCGTTAACCATTGTGTATCCTCCATGATTTAAAATAACTCTCTGACAGATATTCTAGCGAGTGTAACGTGTTCAGTCTTTCCAGCTGTTAAATTTGAACTTGAAAATCTTTAATTTCCTTACCGATTATAATTGAATGGGGAAACGAATAACTTTAAGGGTTTATAAGGAATTTTCATTTCAATGGATAGTTACTTTAAGTATGGATAGTATACTTTAAAAATAACTTTCAAAGACAGTTAAGCTCTATCCAATGACAGCAAAATAATTAAAATTGATTTAAAACTGTAGGAGGGGTTCCTTGTAAAGAACAAACGTAGTGCAATAAATATGAAATTAAATACCTAAAATTGTATACAATATAGTTACAACTGCTATAGTGAACTGCATGAAGACAGACCGTTGAAAATTTTAACAGCTGTGATCCCCTCACTTCCTTGACCCTGCATTGTGGTAGTTTGTGGTTATGTTTATACCATGTGTTGTATGGTATGAAAATATGTTTCTATGTCAAACTGTCAAAAATCTATCGACACTCGTGCAACTTACTATGATACAAATATTTTCTTTAAAACCGGGACATTACCGCTATTTCGTGGACAGGACATCCAGTATATCAATTAAATAGGAAGAGAAATTGGCACAGCAGTTATTTTAAAGACTCTGTATAATATATTGATATACATATTACATACATAAATATTTCCAAATATTTTTTCCTAAACGAATAAAGGATAATTTCATTTACCTTTAAAAAAGAAAGGTATTTCGTTAAAGATATTATACCTTTTCGGTTGCACTACTTTGAATGTAGGCCTATAACTTATTTTTCCTTTTGTTTTCCTCAAAACCATTTGTTGGATAAATAGCATATAAAAAAACTTCATCCTAATAAACATTGGTTAATTCTGCTGAGTTAATTCGGTTTCAGAAAATTTCTTGTTTAATCACAAAAATGTACGCGGAACCATGTTAAAAGGCAAAAGATAACTTTAGATAAAATTTAATAAATTTGTATTTGCTTCCTGATAAACCATTCTGCTCAATATATATGTCATTTATATTCCTCAAACAGTTTTGTTTTTTTTACATAAGTCGGTATTCTGATTTTATGCAAATATTGACATTCCAACTGTTGACTTGTCTGGCATCAATATGTATCAATATCTGTGTGACAATTGGACGACAACGACTAGCCTTATCTGCTGATCGCGCGTCACTGCTGATGCCAGCTGATGCTGCTTGTTACCGCACCGTCGATATGTCACAACACTGCCACGAGCACGGTACAAGTCATGAAGCTACGTACTATTATTTACTCTACACTACAATTTGTCATTTAGAGAGAAAATAGAATACAAAATCCCGGTAGGTAGTGAAGTTGGGCTCCTGGGCCAGTTCAATAACCTCCGAGAAATTACGTCACCGATGACGTCATCAATGACATCACCAGTATCACGACCCCGTGACGTCTCACCAATGGCGTGTTGATGACGTCGTTGTCGGCTACGTCACCGTGATCATGTCTATGGCGTCATTTAGGTCAAGCTCACGCCAAAAGTTGAACTTTTTTGCACTTTTGCTGTTTTTTATACACTGCTTCGAGTTTTTGTTCGAGCCCGCATGAGCTTGGGGACTTGGAGCGAAATTGTATGAGAAAACACAAAAGTGTTAAGAAGATTTCAATTCGCATCGTAGCCTCGTGACATTTCTCAGAGGTTATTGGACCGGCCTGAATGTGACAATTATACTAAGTTTTCAGTGTAGTTTTTGTGCCAAAACACTTAAAGTCCAACTAAAATCCGAACAAGAGAGAACAGAGTGCATCACACCGATGCTCAATGGCACTCCACCACAGCCTCCGCTAGACCAGCACAGCGACGCCGGACATACGAGGTACTCGATGGTGGTGGGGGCAAAGTGGTGAGGCAATTGAAACGGACTTGGGGACATTGAAAAATCTCTCAAGGTCATCCAAATGAACTTTTAAAAAACTTAAGACGTTAGATGGCCTTGGGGACTTTGAATAATTTTGCTTGATATTTTAGCGTACAGTTGACCTTGGGGACTTTTTTCAAGGTCATCCAAATGAAGTCTTAAAAAACCTCAAAACGTAGAAAGCCTATTCTTGTAGAGGAGTTTCTTAAATTTCAACGGAGTCTGAAATCCAATCCAGTCTGTACTTGCATGCGACCCACAATTTTGTTTTGGGAATTGGATATTCATAACAGTATTGCCATCTCAAGAAGTACAAAAAATATCACTAACAAAGCTCTGAAGGTGTTTCCTAAGAGATTCATTAGTGAAACTGCTGAAATATCACAATATCATAAAAAGAATGATTAATGTACCGGTTGTCTACAAAAGAAGTAAATAACTTTTTTTTTAATACCTTACCTTACCTTTACCTTTATTGAAATGGCGACCTAACTCAATAGGTAGTTTAAAGCCAAGTATGAATGAGAGATGAGTGTAGGATGATTGTGGCGCGATCTTGTAGTCTTGTTACTGACTAAGGCCGACATTCTCCTTAGACAGGACTGTTAATTCATAGCCCAACAGCCAATGGTGTCTAGGGACCTACAGTTTAACGTGGGATCCGAACCACAATTTCCACCTCCTATATACGAATTGGTCTAACTATGAGGATGGTTTTTATGGATGAACTAGTATTCACTAGTGCGGACGTTAATCCCCACTAGGGAATATCGCATCCACAAGCCATCGCTTATAACTATCCACAATTCGTGACCTCCAAGTAGCTGGATTACAGGACGTCGCCACCGTCCCAGTCTATTAAGTGGAGTTTGAATAACATATAAAAAGTAAAATACACCATTACATAGATAAAAAACCTCAAGTTTTTCCTGTATATTACAAGTGAGCCACGGCTTGCTCTTTTTATGGCTTGTGAAACTTTAAAATTTGTTTCTATGGAAACTTAAAGATAATTAAAATTACTCATAATGTATATAAATTTAACGCATGGCTTTCTCTTATTTCTTATTGATCAATGTTTCAACATTAAAAACCCACTAACAATATGAAGAAATAATTTTGTTGGTATACAGGGTGGTTAAAAGTAACTTGTACCCCCCCCCCCCCCATTAACTTTTTAACTATTTGAGATATTTTAAATCGGTTATCGTCAACCTTCTTGGATATGAAGGGCTACAATAATGATGGTTGGGTTTAAAATTTTTACCCTTAGGGGTAGTAAGGGTAGTGGGTAGCTCAAAAGTTTCAAAAGGATAGTATGGTCGACTTTCATATCATTTTATAGGTTTCGATGAAACTAAAGAATTGACATAAATACAATAAAAATTGGACCACTAATAACAAAATGGCAACTTCTCATTTGAAGATTTGTAGGAACCCTCTACCCCACTACCCTTAAAGTGTAGTAGTGATGCACTAGGCTTTGATGTACTAAGGGTAAAAATTTTAAAGCTAATTTTCATTAATGTAGCCCCTCATATAAAAGGAGGTTGCCGCAAACCAATTTCAAATATCTCAAATATTAAAAAAAAAAAAAAAAAAAAAAAAGTTAAGAGGGGGTGCAAGTTACTTTTCAACAACCCTGTATAACACCTTGAAATGTTTGCACAATATTTCTTTTAATTCTTTCTCTCTATCATGAGAAACTTATCTTTAACTTATATTTTTTGGCTCATGATTTTTATATTTTTAACCACAAAATTATTTGTGTAGATATTTTTTATTCTTCAACGTTGACCATTTGCAGCTCTTTATATCACAGCAATATGCCACAAAACCTCGTTTCGTATGCTGGGCGAAACTGCAATGAACCGTTTAAACTTTTGCAATCCAATCTTGTGCAATTTTCTTCATATTGCCGACACGTCCCGGGTATTAATTAAAACACTTGGCCCCACTTCTCACGGCCATTCCACTGAAATCCAATTTCTTCTGTGTATCCGCTGTGGTTGTGGTGTAACAGTTTATCAAAAGCTAAAAAACTTCCGTGGTCCTTTCTTTTATATGGACTTTGTTTGGTGTGTTAGTAATAATAGTTTAGTATAATGATAGGTAATCGCAGTGTTGGGGAAGCTACTTTTTAAAAGTAGCTAGCTACAGCTACAGCTACTTTTTCATAAAAGTAGCTTAGCTACAGCTACAGCTACATTTTCAAAAAAGTAGCTCGCTACAATTAAAGCTACTTTGCTACTTTTGCAATTTGGTCCTGTTTTTCTCTTGTGATGTATAACCACCCAATTTTCCCACTTAAAAGTAAAATTAAGTTTGTTTTTTTTTAAATATAGGCCTATACCTTTTTTTGGTATTTTAGACACATTTTCATTTTAATACAATAATTTGTGACTGTTATGGAGCCTAGATAATGTAACCAGAATAGTGGTATGAAAATATAAATTGCCGAATAAAAAGACTTAATCAAAGACGTAAACAACAATATTTATTAAGTTATCTTCAGTTTATAACATTTTTCTTATACCGGAAACGGTAGGGTTAATGTTGGTGTATGCACACAAGAAGGACCAGCTTCTTCAGTTTTGTCTCCAATCTCACTTTTCGGCCTACTAATTGCCATGATGTCGATTGTTAGATTAGACACTACAGAAACAGAATATAAGTGTAAAGCACAATGGAAAGTATTAAGTACAAATTTACAGAGTTCGGAAAGTACGGTAAACGTTCACATTAACATCTAACATCAATCAAGGGGGTTGAGGTTATGTTGTTGAGTCGTTATTCCAGTAGTCTTACGGTAACAATTGACTATTTATTTCTTATTTGAATTCGTTGACGTCGCGTCGTTTCTCATTAGGCCTATTGTCATAGGCGTAATTTCAGCATTCTGATTGGGGGGGGCAAGATTTGCATAAGATCATACCCCCTCCCCCTTCCTACAAATACGCCAAACATCTTAAATTTCGCTAAAAACTGTCGATAAAAACTAATTAAGTTTACATTGTGACACTAAGCTGTCCATAAACTGTGAACTTACAATATTATCTCACAAACCCATGAAAACAATAACCTAATGCATGCAAAATTTGATTATATTACATGTTTCTATATGTAGAAGGTCATTATTCTCCGGAAACTGCCAGTGGTTACTGTGATGTAAAACACCTTAAGAGATTCAAGGAATTTAATTGGTTAATTGTCTATTCGAAGAATAGACCTAGAGTGACTAAAGCCGCGTTTACACCGGAGTTGGAGACCGGAGTTGCAGACTTTTATCGGCAATCTCGATTGCAGACGCACTAAAACAACTGCAACTCGCGTTGCCGACCGGAGTTGCAAACCGAATTTTCGAGTCGGAGACCGAATTTTGGTTTTCCGACCGGAGTCGGTAAAGATCAAAGGCGGTTGCCAACCCCGGTCGGCAACCCGAGTTGCAGCGCCTATTTGATCTGCAACTTGAGTCTGCAACTAACCCCGCCACCCCTCCCGCCCATCGGCTACGTTGCTACGTCACTTCCTTTCCCACCAATCGGCATTATACACACTGACTGATGGCTCGGTTGCAGGGGTCTACCTAAAATGTTGACCAGCACCTGTTTTTTTTTTTTTTTTTTTTTTTTTTTTTTTTTTTTGTATACAAACACCTTTGATAAAAATTTATTTCCATGAAAATTATACTGGTTGTTTATGACCCTTAATAGAATTTTTATACCACATTTGGTCCAAATACGACTCTTTGTAGTACCCGGTCAACATGTTTTTGAACTGGTCAACAAGGTTTTTTTTTTTATACAAACACCCTCATAAAAATTTTTTTTATGAAATTTTTATAGGTTGTGTAGGAACATTATTAGAATGTTCATACCGAATTTGAAGCAGATCAGACTTTTTAAAGTACCCGGTCAACATGTTTTTATGCTGGTCAACAAGTTTTTTTGTATACAAACACCGTTAATAACAATTTATTTCTATGAAATTTATACAGGTTGTTTATGACCATTAATAAAACTTTCAAACCAAATTTGGTGCAAATACGACTCTTTGAAGTACCCGGTCAACATGTTTTTCTTCTGGTCAACATTTTAGAAGTTCCCCGGTTGCAGGTTGCGGTTGCAGAAGCAAACTGTGTACAGTTGCAAGCACAAGTTGCAAACTTCTGTCTGCAACTAGCGTCTGCAATCGAGATTGCCGATAAAAGTCTGCAACTCCGGTCTCCAACTCCGGTGTAAACGCGGCTTAAGAGTCTCATATAGCTATTCTTTGCTCCACGATTACGCTCGATAGAAGTAACAGATTGGCCTCAAATTTCAGTTGAAGATTCTTTATGCAACTGTTAAGTGCTGATGCGTTTTTGAAAGTAGTTGGTTGGATATTAATAAAATAATCTTAAAATGTGACTTTTTCATTTTTCCCATAAGAAATGCATTGGAGACATTTTTAGTGGTCGGTGCTGTGTTTACTTTTTTAGCAACGTCTTTGCGAGCCTTAACAATCAAGACTGAGACGTTCTGATTGGTCCAGTCCGGGTCCGGGAGCGGGGTGATGGGGTGAAGTAGTCAGTCGCATAAACATAAACAAAGTTGGATGTAGAGAGGTTATGACAAATATGAAATTGACGGCTCTAATTAAATTTAATTTGAGTAACGAAAACCAACTACATTGTATACACAGCTAATTAATGTCCTTTCTTAAAAAAAGTGTATTCTGAAGTAAAATTTGAACAGTAAGTACTAGATTGTTTTATTTATTGACGTTAACAACTTTTGGTACCGGTAGGCTAAGCCTTTTAGGGTCAATTTCAGTTTCATTAAGTGCATGTTGTGTATCAATGTGTATTCATTACATTTTGGATTTTAGTGAGTACACCTTAAAAAGCAGATAAATCATGAATTACAGAAGAATACCGTAAGGGCTATGTTTGTATCATTCCTGTAATTTTCATACTGTCAGGCTAATTAGGCCTAATTCACTTTTTTAAGTAACTCAGAAGCGCTAGGCCTAATTGTGAATCTGCTAATAGTTAACCAAACCAATTATCTGCAACAATTAATTTAATGTAACATATTTTGCTTTTCAAATTAACCAAAAGTCCCGGTTCAAGGGTCAAGTACAGTAACTTAATAGGCTACGGAAGACAACTTGTTTTGGGTGTTATTTGAAGGACTTGAGGCCTAAGAAGATAGTATGTTTTGAGTGGATAAATAGAGACAGGCCTAGATAGATCGGTAATAGTTCGTTATCCTACTCCATAGTTTTTATCAATGGTTAAAATTTCAAAATTTGCGATAATATTGCTATTTTATGGATAGGTAATGCAATCACTGATACAGTTACGATTTCATTAGGTACACTGATTCAGTTTTCTAATAATGTCTTGCGACAATAAAACTAATATACTGTGCACAAGTAACCGAAAATAACCAAATCAAGTAGCCTATTAATTTTAAGTAATGTAGCCTAATTACATTAAAGGAAAACAGAAAACAAACCATGTTACCTTAGTTTTTATTTGTAGGCCTTAATTGTCAAGAGATGCAGACTTCATAATATAGCGTCGTCACACAAATATGCTGCTAAATACCAATCAGTAAAGTATTTTTTACCAAATTGTATTGAGGGAATATGCCTTTTAAATGTTTCCAAAAACAATTGATTTGTTTTATTTATTTTTTTATTTTTGGTGTAACTACGCCAGAGGCATTTCTTAGCGTTTTGACTGGGAACTGTCCAAACCCCAGTCTTGTTAAGTTACTATCTAACCTTGACCAGTTGTTAGAAAGCATCATTATTTGATGGCCCGATGACAAATGGCAACTGGGTCCGGAATCAAACCTTAAAAAAGCTACTAACTTTTCCCAGGATCGAACCGGCAACCTTTAGATTCAATGGCGAGCACTATAACCACTCAGCTACCCAGCCAGTTTGTTTGTTAAAAATATTGCTCTCCATAAAAGTGAAGGAGGCTTACGGTTAGATTTTTAGGTTTGATTGTTCGTAGGCCTATTTCTTACCTTAATACCGGTATTGTTGTTGTGGGTACAGTTTCATACAGTGCCTACACTACTATTGAATGAAAATATACATCGCTATATCAATTGAATAGGATTGAAAATGACTGTGAAAAATACAAAATTTCACGTAGCATGACAAAATTTATTCTAACAAACTAACATTAACCTCAACTAAAATCCATTAACATGAGGAACCATCGTAAGCCCAGGAAAGTCCACATTTAAGTAAGATACATAGGTAGGTCTAATTGTTCTTATATTCTACATTTGTTATTTTGTCATTATGATTAAGTTGTGTTTTGGTTTTGTTAATGTTGATTATGTTAGGTTAAATGGTTTGTTTTTTATTGATGTGGTAATAACTAGGTATACAATGCAGTTGTCTGCTTGCAATATTGAGGGGAGCGACTATTTTTTAAATCAATAACAGCAAATGTTTTATAGGTAATTCAAGTGAGCTCGTTCGCTACGCTTACTCGTCGTCAGATTTAGGTTGTTCGCTGCGCTTACTCGCCACAAGTCTGCAATACTCTAATAATTTTTTACTACGCAGGTTTGCTGCAACGGGCTATTATATGTTTAAATGGTGCGTCGTCCAAGATTTGCACCTCCTCTCTGTAAACGTGGCATTTCATTCACGTAAAAACACATTATAATAAACAAAACAACAATTTCACATAAAACTACTGTACAGTAGACTCCCTCTTAACCGGTTACCTTTAAACCGGTCGCCACTTTAATGGGCCTACTCTGGCACAAACACATCGTCTTTTTAACTGGCCATTTTTTATCTCAACATTGCTTTAACCGGCCATGTTTTGTGGGAATCTTTGCTTTCTTATCTAATGTATCATTCAATTCCACATTATATCATGATGTTCTCAAACCACCTAAAATGTACTGTCCTGGACTTAAGTGTATGCCACTGGAAGTGGATGTGTTTGGACCTGCTATCCAATAGATAATATAGGAAACGACTTATTATTAGTTTTTTTGGTCACTGATTTCATCGGTGTCGGATGTTAGCTATAAATTATATAGAGTAATATATTTATAGTTGGTTTTTCAAGCCATAATTGCATTTAGGCCATATGAAATTGTAGGTTGGAATTTTTAAATGTACTTTGGTTTAACTGGCCTAATCATTAACCGGCCGAGGCCTGGTCCCGAGATGGACGGTTAAGAGGGAGTCTACTGTATTCACAAACAGCTAATAGTAACAGTCTGCAGTTAAATTTGATCCTTATATTTAACAGCTGTATTTAATCATCACACAGTAAAGAAACCAAATAAAATATTTCTCCTATTAAAATAACATGGTAAATTTAAAGGGCCGTAGGGCAGAACCCTTATGTCCGATTTGGACCATTTCAGATTTATACCTTCCCATAGATGGTTACTATGACCGAGCAAAATTTCGTGAGGATCACTCCAGCTGTTCAGGAGGAGTACGTGTAAATAAAAAGCCAGAGTGTAGTATAGGAGCTTCGCTCGCTCCCCTCAGAAATGTAAACAAAATAGGGGTACGGTAATTACAAATTGTGATCGTATAAGATTATTATTTAGGCTATCTATTGATTGATTTGGTAAATTTGTTGATATGATAGATATAGCCATCTGATCTATAGATATTTTCATTCAATATTAGTGTAGGCGCTTTATGAAACTTGTTGATTTGATTGTTTAGTTATATTAAAGAATTAAGAATAAGAATAAAGAATAAAGAATAAGAATAAGAATGATCAATTAAAGAATTGATCATTAGTTATATTAAAGAAAACAACCTTGTTACAGCTCACCAGCATTCTCACAACACTAGAAATAGAAATATCAACCCGTCTGTGCCTCACAATTTAAAGCTTTTTGAAAATAAACCAGATTACATTGGCCTAAAATTTTTCAGTCAACTTCCACCACAAATTGCCCAGATTAGTAACTTAAAAAGATTTAAATATGAGCTCAAAAAGTACCTCATAGATAAATGCTTTTACCAACTTCCATCTTACCTGACCTGACCCAAACCGTTGATATGACCTTCTCACACCCCCCCCCCCCCCCCCACATATGCCTCTGCCTACCTTGACAGCATCGGGAAGATGTGCCTCAAAAACTCAAGACTGGTCCTATGCCGAATATGGTCAATCAGGACGACGTGGGATATGTATATGTATGTATATGTATGTATGTATGTATTGTTTTCATCGCACAATTTTCATCGCAAAATCAAAATTTCATCCAGTGATAAAAACAATGGAGTACGATAACGAACTTATACCGGTATTCCTTGTCAGTAGGCCTATCCATTCTAATCCTCAAGTAATTTTTAGGCCTAACTTAAATAATTTGTAGCAAATTTCAATAACATATTGACCTAGGGAAAATACTATCATTATAGTAGTCAGGGTAAAACCTAAGACAGGAGCCAAGATAGCCTACTTTTCATTTTGAAGTCACTAAAAGCAAAAAAACAGCGTTTGTTCTAATTTTAGCGAATTTTCCTTTTACAAGGAATTATGCTTAGGCCTACGTTGAGACATAAGCCCATGGTACTTTTCGTTTTGAGAATAATAGAAGAAAAAAAAGACTTGTAGATTTGTAAGCTTATGTAGGCTCTAGGCCTTTGTGTTTCCCTTAACACAATAACTCTTGAACTTAACCTCCACTTTGTTTTTTTAATTTGGTACACCAGTGTAAGATAGCATTTATCAGGTGAAATTCTAAAACCAGCATGATTGGACCATGCAAAAATGTTTTTTATGGGTTTACAAAAGGGTATAAAATGGGTTTTTGGCATTAATTTATTGCTCTATACTTTACAAATTTGACATTTTAAACTCAATTTATATGCAGTAGAGAGCAAATCTAAATCCATACTAACCAGGACAGGGGGTGGTTCGGACAATCAAACACAAATATGATTTACCTTCTATTTAGGGTATAACTATTAAACAATTCATCATAAAATTCCAATTCTTATTGTTTATATTCCATATAATTTAAAATAATTAATGGACATTATTCCATCAATATTAAGGCTGCTTTTCTGTAGTTGGATCGGTTTTTACAAACTCACTAACCATGTAACATCCATGCAACTCTTGCAGCTCTATCCGTACTCGTTTGATAAGTATTTGAACGCCGAGTAAACATAAGAATCTTATTTATTTTCTTCCTTCTTTATTTAAAAAATTCTATTACAGTATTAGTAAGTTTAATTGCAGTTGTAAAATTCAGTAGGCTATCAACTTTTTTGCTACAACGCTATGCAATGTACTTGTTACATCATTATGAATAAAGGATCTTTGATAGTAAATATTTGTTTAGCAAATTTCCCATAGGAGAGAAGCTATTACCGTAGGTCTCATGGTAAAATCTAATCACGGAACCATGTTACTTTTTTGTGGTGCCCCGAGACCAAAAATAATGGTCATTAAAATTTATACATATATATATGTATATTTGTCCCTAGACACAATAACTCTCGTAAAAACAGTCCGATCTGGACCAAATTAGGTAGAGATGTGCAATCCTACTATTATTAAAATGAGTTCATCGCACCTACCGGAAAGAGTAATTTTGGATGGTTTTGTTTCTCAAAAATAGGTTTTTTTGTTTTTCATTTTTAATTTTGCAAAATTTTAAATTTTGATTTTTACCACACAGGAATTAGCTTGAAAAACACACAATATAGGACATTGAAACTTTGCTCCATATCCATTGGTTACCGAGATATTAATAAGTTTTAGTATTTAGTTTGGTAGGGCCTACCTTCATTTGGTTGAGATCCATCTATTTATGGTAAAAAATCTAGGTTTTTAGCGAATTTCCCTGTAGGGAAAACGCTATTACGGTAGTAGTTACGGTCAGACCTACCCCTTGGACCATGATACTTTTTTTTGTTTTGAGGTATTTTGTAAAATATAAATCTTACAGTAAACTTTAAATGGGGAACAATCCATTGTTTTTAAAGAAGTTTAAAATTAAGTAAATAAATTTTTTGTAAATGGCTGCCATTTTTCAATATAGCAGTCAACTAAAAAATTTCAAATAGCCTATGAACCCCCAATTACAATGTCATTTTTGGATTTATCACGCAATTTGAAGATTTTTTCATTCGTTGACATTTTTCTCTAAACTTAACAGTTAGGACGCTACAGGCAATTGAAGTTAATTTTTAGTCCCACAAGAATATAACATGGGGCTAACTTTAATTGATTATTTCTCCTAATCCATTCAGTTAAATAAAATATACTCATGAATAAAAATGTCTTAAAGTAATGCTTTAAGATCATATTTTTCATAATAACATAAAATTTTTACAAATTTTATTATTTGTCTACTTTACTTGTAAAAAATTATTTATGCGTAACTGACCATTTTAGTGAGTGGAATGGAGATATATGTTCGTGATTGAATTGATTTTATTGGTAATTAAGCTTGTTCGCTACGTTCACTCGCCGTCAGGTTTAGCTCATCCGCTAATCTCACTCGCGGTTACTCTAACCTTATATATAAGAAATCACTGGAATACCTGAAATTAGAATTTTTCATTGAATTTGTTTCTTAGCAACCAATAAAAATAGATAAAATATAGATTTTCAGATTTTTTCAAACTATTGTATGCCCTCTTGGTCAGAGCCCTTTGGACAGATTTGCACCTTAACTACACACAAATATCCTTGAATAATGCTTAATAATGCCTGAAAGTTTCATTACAATCTGTCGAGCGGTTTCGGAGTCCATAGGCACATATATACATACGGATATTCTCTCTTTTATGAATATAGATAAGTGTCGGTGAATGTGATAACTTTTGAACAAAATCTAAGATTTTGATCAAATTTGATAAAGGAAGTATAAGGCAGCATTTACTTTATCGAGTTCGCAAACCAGAATGATGGGACAGTGTTAACAGGGTTTTAAGGGTTTTCAAAAGGGTCTAAAATAGGTTTTTGGCTTTTTTGCCTTAATTTATCAAATTCCAAAAAATTAACCAGAACCATTTAAAAAATCTAAAAATCAAACAATTTAGTATTTTTAATTTTTGATCTGGTTAATAGCTCAAATGGTTATGGAGAAAATCCAAAAATAAGTTTTCATTCTTAGGGAAATAAACAAAACCCTCTATCTTTCTTATTTATTGGCATAGCTTGATAAAATTTGGTATGTAAATTCGCTAGGAAAGGTACAACTTAAATACATGCTTCCAAAACCCATATGGCAGCAAACCAACATACTCACCACAATGGAATTTGTGGAAAAAATAAAATATCAAAATTCGGTAGGAAATTCTCTGAGTATGCAGGTCTGCTGCGACGGAAGTATTTGTAATTATTATGGCAGCAAACCCTGAATAGGCTACTCTTTTTCCATGTTAATGATAATGTTTATGCAGAATAGGCAAACTCCTTTATTTATGAACAGATATTGATGAAACTTAGTATATGGCTCCATATGGCCGAATTTTTTTTATTTTCAACGACATCCCATGACAGTAAACATATACATTACTCATTTGTATGGTGTTTATGGGAAAAATACAAAATATCAAATTCCTTTCCAAATTCACTGAGTTTAGCAGATCTGCTGCGATGAGGGTATTTTACTTTTTAGCAAGTTTCCCTATATGAACTGTAGCTCTTTTGAAGATCTTCCCAAAAAACCTCACAGATTGTTCTATTGGACCAACCACATAGTCACTGGACCTTAACTTAAAAAATAATAAAAACGAAATATTTATGATACCATTAAATTTGGTTTTGAGGTTTAACAAGCGAACATAAGGCAGAGTCATACGACCAAAACTGTAGTTTGTATAAATATTTTTCAAAAATATTATTTAGATTTTTATAAGATCTATTGTTTTGACACTAACACTCGAAATCAGGAAAATGCATAGTTAAAAATGCTTTAAAATATCACAAAAATATATATCGAGAGTTAGAGGTGAGAAATATGTAGGCGGAAAGGAAAAAGGGACCTGTTCGTGGTAATTTTTGATATTTAGTTATTCATATTTTTTAATTCCTCATTTAATTCCTAACAATTTTGCGCAAGTCCTGCAAGTCTACGATTTTTTTGTTAAAGATATAATCTGTTTGAAAACTCAAATTAGCATAAAACATATATTTTTCATATTTAAAAAACGATTTTGGTACCAAAAGTAGCTGTAAATGTCCTCTTTAATGGGAACACCTATTTTTGTCTTAACTCACAGTAGTTTTCAAGAAAAAATGTTTTTATTGAAGCATGTAGTGAAAATTTGATATTTCAGAAAAGGGACCTCTTCGCGGTCCTATGTTATTTCTCCATAACGAACTGCCATATGCGACCTCTGGGCAGCATTTTCTGGTTTTTATTTATAGAAAGATGTTCTATATTTACAATTATCTCGTAGTAGTTCACCTCGTCGCTGATAGAATTCGTCAGAGTGCAGTTTTAAGAGTGTAGCATAGCTTTTAGATTGGTTTTTAAAAGGGACCTGTTCGCGGCGCGGCAATGTTATTTATCCCTAAGCGCGAAGAGGTACCTTTTCACAAGCTAGACATCGACCGTTATTTTGAATGTTTTATGCCATTACAAGTGTTTTCTAATATATTTCAACCGGTAAAGGACGAAATGGAGCATATTAAAATGCAAACAACCAAAAATCGATATTTTTTACCTCAATCGATAAAACTGCCCATACTGTAATTTTTAATTTGCCGCGAAGAGGTCCCTTTTTCCTTTCTCCCTCACTTATAGCAATTAGTCTGCATTAACATTGTTTGTAACCTGCATTGGGGTTAGTCTCGGTGTTTATTCTGTGTACATCGATTTCTTTGGTGTTACTGTAATTTTTAACTGCTTGTTATTAATGAAGTGGTCAAATGAAATCTTGTAGAGTTCCTTGAGTATTATCATACATAGTTGAGTCGACACATTGAAGATAAATTCAAAGTGGTAGGTACGTGATGTCATAAAAGTAAAACACTTAATCGTCCTTTAATTTTAATTTAATTCCTGCAATACACCATCCCTTAATCAAGGCGGGCAAGGTCAAGCAGATAGTGTTCTAAGTGAGCTTGACTCTGGTTGACTTAGTTCACCATGGCTCGCTTCTCCAGGGTTCGTGCTTGCCTGTGCTCCATCTGCAGTCGGTTTTTGCACAAATCAAAGGACGCGAGCAGACCCAAGCATTCAGCACGAATCCACCCAGTGACCCAGTACATACTACCATGAGGTTCTTCTGTTCTGGTCAAAAGTTGGCGCATGTTGGTTTGTATTGATTTCTTTGGTGTTATTTTATAACTGCTTGTTATAAGTGGTGAAATGAAATCTAGAGTTTCTTGAGTATTATCATACGGAGTTTGTGTTGTGGGCCCAGCACACAAGCACATCAAAGATATACGCAATCTGGCAGATGTGAGGGGTTGTATAAGGGGTAAACTTAATCATCCTGTTACTGAAATTAAACTGAAAAAGGATTTGGTAATGCCTAACTACACTGCTTCACTGTTCGTCTAAGAGTTCCGAGATCAGCTCAAACAGTAACAGCGATAGTGTATTTCATGAGTTCGCTGAGCGAGTTAAACCCAACTTTTGCTCCAGCATTTGCCCAAACAATTTGGCGATAGTATACTAAAGGCATCACTAAACCATCAATTTTAACAAGTGACCATTAAATTATTTAAAGGAGCTTGAAAAAAAAAAATTATTTTTAATTTTTAAAACTTGGCATAGTTGATTACAGAGAAACCCCTAAATACATTTACCATGTTATTCTTAAGGAAACTCAACTCAAAACTGTAACTCACTTTCTTATTGGTAACATAACCTCTTAAATTTTGTACCGGAAGTACATTTACTAGGAAGGGTTTAACCACAGATAACCCATAGATATCTGTAGGTTATCTGGGGGTAAACCTATATTTGCTTACAACACCCATATGTTGTCAAATTTTATACATAAGATTTAATCATGTATAAAATTATTTATTCATCCATTGTAGGCATCCATCTTAGTGTAATTCATATATAGTAGTTTGATTTTCCTGTTTGATGTGTCACCTACCTGCTCGCTGTTTAGGGGAAAATAAAATAAATACCAATACTTGATCAAATTTGGTATGTACAAAAATTACACTATTTGTAATCTTAAAGATGACAATATAAGAGATTCTGATACCTGTAATGGGGGGGGGGGGGGGCAGGGCCGCCCCGAGGGTAGTAGGCGCCCGGGGCGAGATTTTGATCCGCGCCCCCTAAATTATAAATTAATTAATGGCCTGGCCTATCAGTGAGCTGTAATGTTAAATTACAGTCAAAAACATTAAATTAGGTGCATGGCTAAATTTTCCATGCTGTTAGTTTGAATAAACTAATTAAACAAATTCACTTGTACTATAAAGCGTTGTTGACAACACATGATCTGTTTCTGTTGCCTGCATACATTTTTGTTTAAGTGACCAGATGTGGCTGAATTTCAGCTAATCATCTAATAATTCTATAATTCGAATCCTCAGGTGGAAGTATACAGGCCCGTTGTTTCGTAGACCCCTCTAGAGAACTCGAGCGATTTTTTAGTTCGTAAGATCAGCTGACTAGTAGGCCTACATGCAGCCACAATACTACTACACTACCATAGTTCACTTCAGCTCTTCCACTTGCATTGAAAAAAGGTTTATAGTTACAACAAATTAGTCACTACTCATTTCCGACTGATAGCCTAAATGTTTTAAATTTTAAATTGAACTAATAAAAAAATTATTATTGAATCATTATTTTCTAAAATATTTATTGATGAAGTTTTTGCAATTTTTGTAAAGTGTTTGAGGCTTTATATAAAACGGGGATTTCGCGTCGGCCGCGGCGCCCCCTTGGCTGTGGCGCCCGGGGCAGTTGCCCCGGTCGCCCCGCCCTCGGGGCGGCCCTGGGGGGGGGGGGTTATCCTATACTATCTGTGGCCCGTTACGGCTTCGCCCTTTATTTTCACGGCTTCGCAAATTTTATTTTATAGATAACAAAATATCTTTAAAGGGTAACAAAGTCTTCTTCTCAAGAATCCTATTGAAACATTGACGTTGTGTTAGCGAAGCCCTGAAGGGATTTTGCAAAACCTTTTCTTAGTGAGCACCTATTATTAAAGAGCAATGTCCACTTTAAATTTCAACCCGCTAGGATCTATGGCAATCTTGACGTTCCGTGGCGCGGAGCCGTTTACAAAATTTGCAAAACCGTTTCATAATGAGCACCAATGAGAAAAATGAAAGTTCTTTACTAATTAATTGTAACCCTGCAGGGCTGCAGGCCCTACAATCTTTGAGATCCATTGTTTCTTTGATTCGCATTTAAAAATTGGCCACAAGGCTTCATATTTTTCAAGCCTTTTGGGGTGGAATCATAAGGAACTTTAAAAAATATATTTGAAAAATCTTTTCTTAGTGAACACCTATTATAGTAGGATTCACGAAAATAGTCCAATGAGAGTCGATGCATTTTTGCCAGATTTATTCTAAAATACATTTTTATACTATATTACACATGGTAAACATAAACACAAAATGACAACATTGCAGGGCGAGAGGGGGTGAGGGGGGAAACAGCTGTTAAAATTTCCATCGGACTATTTTCGTGCGTCTTACTAGCAAAGAGTGACTATTACCAAAGAGAACTCTTTGGCCCATGCCAAATTCCATCTGCGTACACTCTATAGTAATTTTGACATAAATTTTAAAGGCCTGTGGGGCGGAGCCCTGAAGGAATTTTGCAAAAGTGTTTCTTGGTGAGGACCTATGAACAAAGGAGAGTGTCATTTCAAATTTCAACCCCAATTAATTTTGAAGTCCTGCGGGGCGGAGCCCTTAAGAAGCTTTTTAAAAGCGTTTCTTAGTTACCTATGGGCAAAGCGGATCTCACATTACAAATGTCAACCCGTTACATCATAAAGTTTTTCAGATTCGTTGTTTCCTAAATTCACATATATATATATATCGTATATAACATATTAAAAACTGGCTTTACAAATAACATTAGATCAAAATCAAAATCCTGTGCTGCGGAGACCTGATGGAATATTGCAAAACCGTTTCTTGGTGAGCACCTAAAGATGTTCATGAAAAATTTCATCCCTCTATACCCTATGGTTCTTGAGATTCTCTGTCGCATGAGTGGGTAATATTTGACAAATATATGGTATATTTATGTACAACACGCCCATGGCAGCAAACCTACATCCTTTTGCCTATGGTGTATATTGGGAAAAAACTGAACTCCGATCGAAATTCACTGAGTTTGAAAATCTATTGCGACAGATGTAATATCATCACTGCACCAACCGTACGTACAACAATCGTGCAAGTGGGCGTAAATATTCATAAATTATAATACTGTATAAAAGATAGGGTTTGGTGACTAAAGATGGGTTATGAATGACCTGAAACCAGTCACAAGTAGTTAAAATTTACATCTGTAGGATAAACAAAACGATATTTGGTAGGTTTAAGTGTGTAAATATTCTTGAATGTTCTCTGGGGTGATAGGCCTAATTATAATCAAGATGATTTTTTATTTTTTTTAAATAGGCTTTCCTTACCATATTTTTGTGTTTAAAAATATATATAAAAAATATATAAAGTTTGAGAAGTTTAAAACTTTTACAGTGATGCGAGTAAGGCAGCCAGTTGTTGTACTGTAGGCCTAATTATTAAAATAAATAAATTATTTTGTTTTGTGTACATGGGGCAACCTAACTTATTTGTACTATAATAAATAATTAAAATACTGTAAAAATGTTTAAGACTAATTGTAGTAAATGCTTGTAAAAAATGTGTATGACACAAATCCATTAAATTAAAAGTAACTACGAACTAAGTATTGCCTAAATATAAGAAAATTGAGTTTTTATTTAGGTTTTCTTTTATTACAAGTAATTTTAGTTGTTTTTAATACCATTACAAAGTGGGATCAAATTTTTCTTTATGTGACAATCCCTAATGCAAATTTTTAAATTTCTTCTTCGAATAGACACTTACGGGAGGTACGAGCGTACTCCTAGTGGATAATAAATCGTTAAAATAAAAAATTAAAAAAAAACTTCATTTTTATAACAAACTAGTTATTTTTATTGTATATTACTTACAACTCAAAAATTTTACAGTCGGATACATAGACTAAAACTCCATAGGCATAAAACTCCATATGGTAAAACAGATTGTAATATCTTTATAAAAAAAATATTTTTTGACAAAGCACCTTTGCAGTCTGCCGTCTAATGGAAAAAAATATAATTTAACTGGTTAGTATCAGTACAGCCACGGTATACAATGCCGTACATTACTGTACCTAAATTGCTATTGAGGACAAGAAGAGTATAAAAAATAACGAAGTAATAAAAAAAGATAAGTAATGATTTATAAAAACATCTATTCATATTTAATGCGTGATACGGGGTTTTTACAAGAAACTCCTCCCGCAGTTTTCAAGAGATTTTAATGATTTTAGTGCCATTGGATAGAGCTCGGCATGAAGTTGTTTCTAAAGTAAATTGGTAAATCATCCATTTAAAAAGAGGGGACCTACAAGTAAAGTTCGGTTCGTAATTTTCCCATTTCATTGCCTATCAGTAAGAAAACTGATTGATTTTCAAGTAAACAAGTGTAAAGTATAAACATCGCACTTCAGCGAAAGTACTATATATAATTTTTCACACAAAAGAGGTTATGTTAAACCAAGGCAAGGCCGCTCTACCTGAGCCCGAACAACGTTACTGAATCGCCTTGCGGTCGAATCGCCTAGCGCAAGGCGAGTTTGATGGCTGCAGAGGTTTACGGGAATCGTGTTTTAAAATTAACTAATTAAGATGAATATTTGCTCCTAATTTTTTCTAAAAGTAGAAAGACATATCTCGTCTTCTCTGGTTTTAGAATTTTTAAATAAAATTTATAAATTCAGCTATAACCGTAAAAAATCATCAGTTTTTCTCGATTTTTAACTAGTTTTGATGAAATAATTTCCAAAGTGTAACAGAGGAAATTTAGCACCGTCGTTCTTCTTTAATATGACACCCTAGTTATAGCTCTAGATTTCATTTAGTCAATAATAATAGTCAACAATAGTCGTTTATTAAGCCATTAAGTACAACAATATACAATAGGCCAAGTCACAATAATCTTATTTAACTAAAAAAATACCAAAAAAATCTGAGCTTACACACAAAATAATAAAAGCAAAAGATAACACAAAAAACCCATACATTTGCATCGAGAAAAACAGATAATTTTAGACAGTTGTAGCTGAAATTAGAAATTTTATTGAAAGATTCTAAAACCAGAGAAGACGAGATCCGTTTTTTAACTTTTAGAAAAAGTTAAGAGACAATCTCTTACCATAATTGGTTAATTTTAAAACACGGTTCCCGTAAACCTCTGCAGCCAAATCTCGCCTAGCGCTACGGCCGTGACCGCGAGGCGGCATTCGGGCTCAGATAGACCCCATGCGGAAGATATTTAGAACAAAGTTGTGCTCGTTTCACAAATTGTAGAATTAACACTGAGTGGTCTCAAATGAAAAGTTTTGGCCGGGGGACTATAGAAAAACAACGGAATGTCCAAAAAGCTATGAGGAAATTATAAATAATGTATAAAACGTCCTTTAGAAGAAAATCATGGAGAACATCAACTTAACATCACATTGTTTGTTTCACTTTGTTTTTAAAACGATAACCATGACGCCAATGATTGAAGACTATCTTTGAATTAATTATAGCATTCTAATTGATTGTTTAAATAGATGACACAACCTTTCTTGACCGATGGTGTTTCTACAATACATTAAGAAAAAAAATTAAACTTTGTTGTCCAGCTTCCAGACTCGCGCATGCGCCTTTTGAATTAAACTGATACTGCTCGGCTGTCTGCCGCCAAGCTGCGCTACCTCACACATTGTCGCTCTTTCTGTAGCGGGAACTCTCATGAACTATGGTTATAATGCTAGATGGGACTTCCTGCCAAAGATGACGATTGCAGAATGAGTCAGTGTAAGAGATTTACATAAATAATTCAAAGTAGCCATTTTGTTAAAGTCTGATTCAGAAGTTTATAATTGTTATATCAAAATATTTCACCATATTACATAACCTAACATTTTAATTTCAAATTAAAATAAAAATCACCGAAATTATTGGGGGGCAACTGCCCCCCCCCTTTCCCCCCCCCCCCCAAATGACGCCTATGCCTATTGTAAATATTCCTTTCCTTAATTCCTGACCTGAGCGGTCCTGGCGGTGCGCAAGCATAAACGTAGTTCAGCAGTTTAGTTTCTATTCTATAATATAGGCACATAGGTCTAGTAATAGATACTAAGCGCATCTAGTGGCCAGCAAACACAAAAGAGGAAAAGACTGATGATTGTCATTTTGTGGTTATGGTACTCAATTGGAGCGAATATGGTGGTGGCAATGGATTGAAAGTAATCTTCAATTCCAGAGATTCCAACGAGCGAAAAACATACCCAGATAGCAAAATTAATTCGCTGCAACTTTTTTTTTTTAATTTGCCATGACAAATAAAAAAGTTTGCAACAAAGTTGTCATGGCAAACCTGAAAAGTTGCCGCAAAGGTTTGGCTACTTTCCTAGTTTCATGAGGGCAAAGTTGATGGCAAAGTTGTCATGGCAAAGTTGCGACAAATTGATGTGACAAATTGTCAATAAAGTTGTTTGGATAATTATCGGCAACTTTTCTCATCCTAGCTCAGCAATTTTGCAAATAAAATCTTTAGTTAATTTTTGCATATAAATATTTGTAAATAAGTGCATTTCTGCTAACCAATATATTTCAAAAATTGAAATGAAATAGAGCAAAAACTTGATGTCCATACCTGGATTTGAACCCACAACCTTTCACTTACTGTCCTAGCGCTCTACCTTCTGAGCTATTTGAGCTATGGGAAATGAAGACTTTTGCTACTTATACTTTTAAAACTCTGCCTTCGCTGGTACACTTGAAAAGTTTGTCAGTCAAAGTCAAGAAGTTGACCCAAACTTAAAGTAACTATAACCAAATTGAAAATTTCCGGGTGTTGTTAAAATTTTTTTTTATTTTTTATGTTTATTATTTGCTTTTTATATTTTTATTATTAAATGATTATGAAATAAGGTACGGTACCTAAGTTAATATTTATAACAGATGAAACCAGAATTTCTTCAAATTTATAAGTGTTTATAATTGAGGAGCTAACATGCAAACCGTGTTTTGTCACAGTTTGCGTACTTTTCAGGAAACACAAAAAACTGATTAAAAACTTTTGAATGGAAGGATTTTATTGATTTTTTTTAATTTTTCAAGTGCACTGCTAGATAAACACCCAATAAGGTATTTTTTGCGGTTTATAGATTTAGATATTTTAAAAAATCAATAAAGTTTGGACAAAACACGTTTTGCACGGACCTTTAGGATAAAACACGTTTTGAATGGAAATCACTTGGACAAAACACTGTTTGAATTAAAAATGTGTTTAATTCTAATTTTTAAAAATTAACATTATTAGAGCAAGAGTGGTGCTGTTCGATGCTCTAAACATGTAAATCACATCGTCACCATTTTTCATTTCAACAATTTGTGGATTAATATTTTTAGTTTTTTTTCTTACATTTGTGACAATGAATTGGTTCATTCATTTCTATATAAAAAATATTTATATATAAATGAATATATGTTATAGATGTCATAATCAAACAAATTTTACTATTATTGGAAATTGTGTAGGATGTAATATATGTAAAAGAATTATTTATGAAAAAAAGATTAAGAGAAAAAGTAATAAGAATAAACATCTTAAACATATTTTAAGAGAATTTACCCATTTTCAACCATATAAAACACAACAATTAATTAATGAATTATATATTTTATGTATTTCCAATCATTTTGAAATAACACCAAAGAATATAAAATTATTTTGAAAACAAAGGAATTATACAAATTGGATATTTTACTATCAATTTTTAAACGTAATATACAATATTGATTTTGAATTGAATAATGAGGATAAAGAAAAAAATTACACTATTTTTTATAAATATTTATGTGTTAAGAAAACTAATATATCATACAAAAAATTATTACCTATGATTTTTAAATACCTAAATATGGATTTTTGTATAAAAAATAATTATGATGATGAATTTTTAACATATCTATCACAAACAAGTTTGTGATATTTTTTCCTATATGAATGGATCTGTTAGAAGAAATTAATAATATTGGAGAATTAAGATTTAAAGCATATAAACCATTAAAAAGTTTAAATTTAAATGAAAAATATAAAATTGAAAAGTTTGAAAGAATTAAAGATAAATATGGATATACAATTATTGTTGAGTTAGAAAAATGTAAAGTACATTTACCAAAAAGATTTACTAGTATAATTAATTGATGATAAATCTATTAAGGAATTAAATAAAAAAGATTTACATTAAATTGTCACTGATATTCAGACTTTTGATGATAAAGAAACTGCTTTAGTTAAATTTGATTAATAATTAAGATTTTATTGATATCTTATAATTTTACTTGTTTAAAAAAATTCAAATTTTATTGAAAAAATACTCTAGAAAACTTAAATTGACTTATGAAAAGTCAAATATTGATTTTATTAAAAAGATACTCTAGAAAGGCACACTTTCATCAACATCAAAGAGGTTAGGAAACAATAACAACAGACAAGGAGTCACGTGACCAAAAGGGCTGCCTCCATTGGTCAGCTGGACAAAGCACGTATTGCATTACAACCAGCTGAGGACAAAACACATTCTGCATGAACACCCAGTTTTCAATATTAATTTTAAATAGGAAAAAGCTTCTTTTGACTGAAAAGCAATATTGCATCGGGTGGGATTCAAAAAGATGAATCAGAATCAATCGTTAACTCAATTTCGAAAAAAAATTGGACAAAACACGGTTTGCATGTTAGCTCCTCAATTAAATGTGAAAAATTTATCAAAATGAAATGTGAAAATTACATTATTAGTTTTACCAGTTTTCTACTTTTACGGTTTTTAATAATTTTTATGTAAGAAAAACATTATTTTTTATTTTTATTTATTATTTTAAAACTTTATTTTTTGAAAAATTAAATACTTTGATTTTGAAGTTCTATAGAGAACTCCCAAAATCCAACTCCCTTATTATTGTAGAAAATTAAAAAAAAATTCCTTAAAGAAGACAAATGTAAAATTATCGTAAAATTAAAACATGAAAATAACGTTATGAATTTCCCCATTGTATTAATTTTATATTTTTTGATCTTTTTCACGTGAAAAAATTGTTTTCGATTTCACTCTTATGTTTTATGGCGTTTTTACATGAAAATACCATTATTTTTACATTGTGTGTTGACTGGGAAGTTACTTAGAAAATATGCCATTGCAGCCTTAGAGCAAATTCAGATACACAAATTTAATGCAAATTATTAGCAAAGTTGCATGACAAAGTTGTTGTGGCATACATAAACACAGTTGTTGTAAATTTGTCAAGGCAGCTTTGCAGCGAATGTTGACACGCAAATATAATGTAAATTATAGCAAAGTTGTCATGACAGAGTTGCTGTGGCATACATAAACACAGTTGCTGCAAATTTGTCATGGCAGTTTTAGAGCAAATGTATAATGCAAATTTAATGCAAATTATTATCAAAGTTGTTATGACAAAGTTGCTTTGACAAGCTCATGGCAACTTTGCCGAAAAATACTCTGCTATGTGGGTAACAGCTGACCATAACCTTCTCTCGTGTTTATTTGGAAGCCATGAATGATGAAATGTGAACACAATTATTATGTTTTTATTGAAACCAAAGTAGCGAGAAAAGTAGCTAAATAATCCGCTACAACTACTCTAAAAATGTAGCTCGCTACAGCTAGGCCTACAAGCTAATTATTTTCAAAAGTAGCGGAGCTACACTGACGCTATACTAAAAAAGTAGCGGCGCTACAAGTAGCGCGCTACTCCTCAACACTGGGTAATCGCTCATTTACTTATCAAAAAGAGCGGTTTTTATAAATTTATAAATTGTAATAGTAAGATACGTGAAAAACCAATAGGGTATTGCCATTATTTGGAAGGCATATTGGAGGATTTAAAGGAGAATTTGTGTCGCAGTATTTATTCTGTTTGTATGCATCATATCGCAGAGCTATTAGCAATTTTGTTATGATTTTCATATTTACTGAATACATTGAAAACATTATTCAGGTTAAGTTTATAAATTAAAAAGCTGTATTTTTTCCTAGCTTTTAAACTAATTCAGGGAAACTTAGAAAAAATTAATTAATTAATTTCTTTTTTAGTTAGCACACACATAAGACAAGTGTAACTTTTATACTCTAACATGCTTCATATAGTCTCAGGGCTTTATAAGCTACAAGACAATAATGAAAAT
The DNA here is from genome assembly GCA_030545055.2 of Neoaliturus tenellus. NCBI lineage: Eukaryota > Metazoa > Arthropoda > Insecta > Hemiptera > Cicadellidae > Neoaliturus > Neoaliturus tenellus. The sequence continues at coordinate 66,867,705 of CM061533.1, read as the reverse complement.
AGCTCTAAAGTATTAATAATGAAAATAAATCAAACTAAAAAACGCATCAATGAAAAATATAATTAAATACCTTATGCTAAGACCTGATTTGTTTAAAAAATAGAGTAAGTGTATATGTTATGCAAACTTTCTGCTGAATAAGAGTATGTTTAAAAATATCGAGATATAACATTTTTGTATGCTCTAGCAAAATTTAGAATGTAGAATTTTAACTCACAAATTTCATTACTTTTTTAGTCAAAAGCAGGGTGTCTACTGGTCACTGAAGTCACAGAAAGTCGCGGATTTTAGTTAGTGGTCATGGAAGCCACCAAAGTCACTTATTTTTCCTTTAAAAGCAAGAAAAGTCATGGATTTTTTGTATAAATTGAGAAAATAATGCGATTTCGAGCAAACGTTTTGCGAGTTTAGAAATTTCACCTCAAAATTTTCTAAATATACCACGTAAAAGTCACTGATTTTTGTATCTACTTGGCAGTAGACATCCTGAAAAGGTAAAGAGATTATAGAGTTATATCACTACCACCAGATTCGAAATTCACTTTACCCTAGTAAAATAAACGGTATCAGATAACTGACACATACTTTCTCCCAACAATATAAAAAAGATGTGTTAAAAGCTTTAAACATTAATGTCTTGATGGCTCAGTCGGATAGCTACCAGGTGAGCAGCACGAGATTGACCCTACGCGCTTCTGTGACTTTTAACAACGTACTGCATTTACCGCTAAACGAAAAATTGAATTTTCTCCGCAACCACTTGACATAGAGGAATCGTTTAAAATACTGGATTATTTAGTTTTTTGAGCTTGAATTATTGGTCATAAGTAAAATTTATTTCAAAATAACAGCCTTTTTGTAAATCCAAAAAAATTAATTTTTAAACACTTTTTACTCTATAACTTTTGAACGCGCATTTTCTCGGAAATGCGGGTGGTGTCTTTTTATTCAACATTTTAATCTTAATAAACCACAAAATTTTAATCAAAATCGTTAGAGCCGTTTTTGAGAAATTTGGATTTTTTGCGTTTTTTGAGGGTCATAAATTCAAAAAAAAAATGAAAAACACCTTGAATTATCGTGGATTTGGACCTATGTACTAAATTTCATTAAAATTGGACCATTAGGGCATTCTCTAGCTCTGTTTACACACACACACACACACATACACACACACACACACACACACACACACACACACACACACACACACGCACGCATATAAGTCGCAACGAGATCCATGTAAAAATCCAGCTGTATGAGATCCACTAGAAGGAGTGGTTTTTTTTAATAAAATAAGTGACACTTTTCTTCCCTGTAGTTAGTACAATGCACCAGTCTCGTCAGATTTGGGATAGCTTCAAATTTAACCATACGTTTTTTGCGGTCAAAGTGAGATCCGGTATGTAAGGTCACTGTGAGATCCATTTTGACCTTGGCTATACACACTTGAACTACCACGGTCGCAATGAGATCCGTCTGCAACTTCCCGATTATTGTTCGACCACCTCGCTGGTGTTTACACACACTCTATCTAGTTGCGGTCGAAGTGAGATCCTTTACGGTTTGCATGCGTAATTTAATATACTTTAAGAACAAATTAATACATTATGGTATTTTGGTGTTGCAGATTAATAGTCTAATGATTACGAGGCTCTGTTAAGAAATGTAAGTCATATTGTTTGGTGTACCGTATTGTTAAACGTTTAATCTATATCTATAAAGTCAAAGCCGTAGCCAGAAAAAAATTTGGGGGGGATTTGAGCTCCGCAGTTACAGAAAGTAACTTCAAAACTTTCATTTTAACACAAATCTTAATGTAATGTTAGTATGTTAAAGTAATTTAAAAGTTTTATATATTTATAAATTTTTTTATATTTTTTTAATTTTTTATAAAATTGTCAATATGACGGAGACTTTAAATGTATAGAATATTAAAATTAATTACGTGATAATCGGTATAATTATGATGGAATGTTATTTAAAATGTGGTTATTATATATTTTTATGCTTAGAAAGTTATGTTAAAGGTAAGAGTTTCAGTGTTAATGGATATGAAAATTTGCTTTATGTTATATATTCTTATGGGAAAAAACCCAACTTACACAGCCATTATCTCCCAAACCGTTAGAATTACGAATATACATTAATTTGTAAAGTAGTCTTAAAATTATGTCTAGAATCCAAAAATACCACAAAAGTTTGGGTTCGTATTTAAAATCAATGACTTCCGGTTTGAATAGGTTACTTCTGGTACAACCAGTACATTGAAATTGTCATCAATTGATAGAGTGCAACCAAGTTACCTATAAATGGCAAAATTTGTTTTAATTAACAATTAATTTTGTATATTTTAAAAGGGGTGTACGGGTGGTCTGGAACACCCGGTCCCGGTAGATGTAAGTTTTTTTAATAATGGGGGTTTTAATTCAATGTGATAGCTAAGATATTTAGAGCTACATCGCTATAATAGTAAATATTTTGCTTTAAAACCATGACATATTTAAATTAATTTGGATATTTATCAACCGGTAGAGAAGCGTGTAAGTGAGCGCACGCACAAAACCTTAGTTGTTAATTTTTCGTTTTTTCCTGACCGTCAGAATAATACGGGTTGCGGTCTTTGGTTTGAATAATGCCTTGCGTGAGCGTTCCAGGTGCATAGAATTCTATGATTAAAAGTGTAAAGTATACATAGTATGTGTACAAAAATAAATGAACAACTTATTTTAAAAGGAACGCAAAATACTTTTAAAATTAGTCTTTAAGTGATTTATATACCGGTATCTACTCTATATTACTTTTAAATCTATAGTAAATCCTATAGTATTATAATTATATAGTATTGACTGGATGATAGCCGACGAGATAATTTTTCTACTTTTAGAAAATTTTGAGAGCCAATCTCTATCTTAATTGGTCAGTTTTAAAACAAGATCCCCGTAAACCTCTGCATCTATAAAACTTGCCACTAGAGAAAAACAGATGATTTTAGACAGTTATAACTGAATTTAGAAATTTTATTTAGAAATTCTAAAAACACAGAAGACAAGATCCGTCTTGGTACTTTTAGAAAAAATTAAGAGCCAATATCTATCTTAATTAGTTATTTTTAAAACACGACTCCCGTAAACCTCTGCATCCATAAAACTCACCTAGCACATTCGGGCTCGGGTAGACCGGAGCCTTAAAACATATCCTTTCAGTTACAAAAACAATGTAGTGTTTATACTCATTTTTCTCAGAATTTTCTGCTAAAGACAAAAATGAAAATTTGTTTGTTTGGAAGTCATACATAAAAAAGTTAGCAGTTATGTATTGGCTGCAGTACTGTCATACCTGCGCGTGGGCATTGGGGTGTCGGACCCGGGCGCTTGTGAGTGCGCGTCCGAGAGTCACCCTTCTTCTAATCCGTCAGGTGCCATGGCTGGGTGGACGGACTATAATAGTGTAATAGTCCGTCAGATATGTGGCAATCGAAATAGGATTGCGCGTTAGATAATAGAGATCTACGATTTGGAACGCAAATTAATACTACATGTAAAATGGTATAGATTTGGATAGGAGGTCGTCGTCTTGAATTTTCCATGTGTGAGGTTTTATGAGGTTTCAAAGGGGGGTCTCCCATATTTTACCATATTTATTGTTTAGTTAAAATCATTTTGAGTTAGGTACAAATCTTGCAAGAACTAAAAATAAATAATGACTATGATAGACTATGATAAGGTGTGCATTTTTCCAAAAGTCCCAAAAAATCTCCCTTGAACTTTCCGCCCAAGACTTCCTTAAAGTTAATGTTGCAGTATGTTAGAAAATGAACTAGAGTTTCCTAAGAATAAAAACAATCAAATAGGCGTTGCTTTTATTTTGTCCCCAATAAAATTTGCTACAATTGTTATTACCACTTATTACCAAAACCTTAAAGTTTTGTGACAAAATCGACACAAACATAAAATACCCCCTGTTGCAGCAGACCTGCGTACTCAGCGAATTTCCAACAGGATTCATTGATATTGTCTTTTACTGGATTAAAAAAGAATTACCCTTGAACAAAGTAATTGAAAAAATGGACAATTATACGAGTGACACGGAATTCCCCACATGGTCCATTGTCCTCCTATCTTTAGCCTTTTCAGGAGAGGCTTTCATTAAAAAATGGCGAAGAACACTTGAGGCGAGCACGGCTCGAGACTCTTGTGACCCTCCCCCCCCCCCACACTCCGGCCACTCACCCTATGATTTACACCCCTACACCACCCTCACCCCTCTAACGTACTGCAAAGTGCGCCACAATGAGCATTGTTTGTCATTTGGTAACATCTGCAATTACACACACACACACATATATCGGTTTACTATAGCGGAAGTTTTGCAGTGTGGTGTAGGGTTACAAATTGTATATTTTGAGTAACATAAAACACGCAGTTTGAGTTTATTTATAGTTAGTAAACAAATCAAATTTGTATGGATATTCGAGTAACCTTTAAATCTACATCTTCCCTAGTTAAACGTATAAATTTGATTTAAGATACCCTGTAAGGGGGGGGGGGGGGCATGTATACCCCTTCTTCTCAGTTTCACCCTATCTGAAGTCATTTTTTACGTATGAAGGAGGTTATCTTTCTATAACTAGAAAAATTTTTGATTTCTGAGTTGGTATGCTTCAAGAATGGTTTTAGGATCATTTTAAATCATTGTTAAAGTATAAAAAAGGTTTAATTGTATTATTTAAAGTTCATTCATTTTTCTCATTTACGGTTAATCTACGTACCTTTGTCTTTCCCAAATGTACCCAACACCCATCCTATAAATGAATTTCCACTATTAAACCATTATTGTAATACTCTTTTGCATTTTAGAATCTGTGGGAGGTTTTATTGGCTGAGTAAGTTACTTCTATTGTTTACCCAAACCAACACTAATGGTTCACCCCCACATTCATTCCTCTCCCCTTAAAACTATAGGCCTACATTTCTTCATGGTTGAGAGGTCTTTAGCTTAAAAGATGTGTAGACTATTCCATTTCTGTTCTTAATCCTATTCCAAATAACTTTTTTAATACTGCTCTAGAAATTATTAGTACGAATTTTGACTCTATAGAGGCGTTTTTACCTAGCAGTAATGTTTAATATTTACTGTTCCTTTTTTCTAACTCCCAGGAGAATAAAATTTTTTCTTTTAATTTATATATAAATTGATTAAACTATTTATTTTAAAAAGGGCTTTTTATTTGAATCAATAGATATTTTGCAGCATATGGTACATCTTACGGTAAACGTTAAACGCTATTTTTAAGTTAAAAAATTTACTCATATTTCGTTTCACAGGATAGTTCAACTGTATGAATGGTGTCTAATGGTTACTATTGATCACTTTTCAACGAGCTTTCGTTTTTACCTTCAAGCAGCAAAAGTACCTTAATCCACCATTATTTAAATAGCGTAGTGTTTACCGTATTCATTTACCGTACGTGTAAAAACTCACTGTTTTTTTTTTTTTTGTTTTTTTTTTTAATCATAGGCAAACTTAAATTTTGATATGGGGGTCAAAGATTTTTATTTTGGGTTCAGTATATGGGATCAAAAATAATTTTGAAATAAAACCTTGGTTTAGAGTTATTTAACATTTAATCAAGTATGCTGAAGCTACATGTGGTGTTTTTGTAAAAACAAAATCAAAACAAAACGAGACAAAAACAAAAAACACCCTGTGTACTTTATATATATATATATATATATATATATATATATATATATATATATATTAGAGTAGTGAATTACTGATATAAAATAACACTAGAAGCAATTTATGCATATTTAATTCAATAAAATCTGCTTAGTCTTACATTTATTTATGAACTTTAGTAACATTTTAGCTATTGTTTAGTAAATCTACATTTATTTCACATTGAGTTTGTTAATATCGTTGTAGATATTAGTGATTAAAACATTAGACTTATAGTTTTGATTGATCACTTAATTTTGTATTCTGATTAAATCTTGTACAACTTACCAGTTCATTGAAAAGGTCAAAACAATCAAATACCCCCCGTCGCAGCAGACCTACGTACTCAGCGAATTTCCAAATTAGTAATATTAATTTTGACCAGCTAAACTTGTAAACAAAATTTCATCACGTGCTCATAAATAGGGAAATAAATGTATATTCTCCTTAAGATAAATATAGGGAAAGAGTATGCAGGTATGCTGCCATGGGGGACACTAAAAGTAGGTTTTTAGCATAGAAAAAATTTATTTCGAACATATAAAGCCATATAGTAAGTTTCATCAATATCTGTCCATAAATAAAAGAGTTTGCCTATTCTCCATATGATTAACATGGGAAAAGAGTATGCAGGTTTGCTGCCATGATAAGTACAAAAACCAACATTTTTTACCTTAAATGGATGAATCTCAACCAAATGAAGCTAAATACCAAGTTTCATCCAAAAATATTGGTTAATAAGTGAAATATTAACACATCCTTATTCTCCATAAGATTAACATTGGAGCCCCAAAAGACAATGTACTGTCTTTAGACTTTGTAATATCTCGGTAACCAATGGAGATAGAGCAATGCTTCACAATACTAAATTGTGTGTTTTTTTAAGCTAAATCCAATGGTCAAAATAAAAATTTAAAATTTTTGAAATTTACATATGAAAAATGCAAAAAACCCCATTTTTGGGGTACAAAACCCCCCAAAACTACCCCTTCCGGTAGGTCGATATGTCTGGTTTTCAAACTCATCTGAATAAACGTAGGATTACACATCTCTACCAAATTTGGTGTCGATCGGACCATTTTTACGAGAGTTATCGTGTCTAGGGACACATATACAGGGTGTTCGGAAAAAACGTTTCAGGAATTCAGGAGGTTATTGCCCACATCAAAATAAGCAAAAAAATTTGTATAAACATATGTCCTAAAATGCTTCGTTAACCCGCTAGCCGCCATTTTGTTTTTTACACTAAATAATTTTTATTTCCGTAGTGGATAATTGTATCAAGTTAATATTTGGCATGAACCTTCATCATAGCAATACCCATTTTTAAGAAAAAAGTTATTTTTTCAAATGTGTATTTTCAAAATGGCGGCCATTTTAAAATTTTAAACTAAAATATCTCGAAACCGGTAAATTTTATAAAAATTTTACTAGACACAAAAGAGTTGACAAATTTAATTATCTAACCATTGGTTCCAAGTTTGTAAGGATCTGACAACAAATAACGGAGTTATTGAGATTTTTCAATTAAAATTACCTTAATTTGCATTAATTACAATGCAAAATCAATGTTTTTATGCATAAAAATCTCAATAACTCCGTTATTTCTTGTCAGATCCTTACAAACTTGGTACCAGTGGTTAGATAATTAAATTTGTCAACTTTTTTGTGTTTAGTAAAATTTTTATAAAATTTACCGGTTTTGAGATATTTTAGTTTAAAATTTTAAAATGGCCGCCATTTTGAAAATACATATTGGAAAAAAATAACTTTTTTCTTGAAAACGGGTATTGCTATGATAAAGGTTCATGCCAAATATTAACTTGATACAATTATCCTTTACGGAAATAAAAATTATTTAGTGTAAAAAACAAAATGGCGGCTAGCGGGTTAACGAAGCATTTTAGGACATATGTTTATAGGAATTTTTTTGCTTATTTTGATGTGGGCAATAACCTCCTGAATTCCTGAAACGTTTTTTCCGAACACCCTGTATATATACATATATATATACATATACATATATATATATATATATATATATATATATATATAAATTTTAATGACTATTATTTTTGGTCTCTGGGCACCTCAAAACGAAAAAGTAACATGGTCCCGGGCTTAGGTCTTACCATGAGACCTACGGTAATAGCTTATTCCCTATGGGAATTTCGCTAAAATTGGAATATTAATTAAGTTTTAATACTTTTTTTCTGCCTTTCTTTCTGTATTTTTTATTAATCCATGATGTCTCAGAAGTTTTTAAAAAAATGGAATTCAAAGTTGGCACAGCTAGTAAGTGTATAATTAATTAAGTGGCACAAATGAAAATTGACATTTCTAACATTTATAGTTTCAAAATGTCAGCAATTTAAAATGTTCAATAATTAATATCTCAAAAACTTGAAATTTTATAACCGAATAAAGTTTTTCATAGACACAAAAAAATAGAAAATTTAACTTTCAAAATAAAATACTAAGATTATAAGATCAAACGAAAGACAACGGAGAAATTAGAACCTTATAATAGACTAATGCAAATTTTTTTTATGATTTTGATCATAACCTCATAAATTTTGTAGAGGTTGAAACTATACATCCTGAAAATAAATTAATAAAAACTATCATTAGGAGTGTATATGAAAAGTAAATAACCTGATGGAAGTATAAAATTATTACAACAATATTTACAGTTAATCTAACTAAGAGAAACATGTTACAGAATCAGCCCTAGAGAATTACTGTTATTGTGAAACGTTATTAATAGCTTTTCACGCTTTCACCTGTGATTCAGGTGCAAAGAGTCAGTAATTGTTGAATGTACCTTTATAATATGTATTATATATTTTTATCAATAGTTTGGATGATTTTACACTTGAACTACAGTAGACAAATTAATAAATTAATTGTTCAACAGATTAATATCAATATGACGTTACAGTAATGTACTCGCTCAACTCTTCCAATACATTATAGTTACATGATTTTGTGCAACAACAATATAAACATCAATTCCAAATAAAATCTAAACATAGGAACTCTAACACTAATTCATAATTATTATTAGCATAGAGTAAGAGCAGTACAACAAGTATTACAAAAAATATTAGATACTGTTCTCAATGATCATCAAAAAGACTATTCACCACAAAAATTTAAAAGCTATTAAACAAATAAAGGTTCCGGTTTTCAGCATATGACAGTCCTGAAAAAGTCTCTAGAGTAAAAAAATGTTTAACGACTATTTTGGTTCTTATTTGAGTTTGATTCTTTAGTCCATCAGCTGTCATTTAATTGGTTACTTTTAACAGACATCAAAAATTTTTTTTTTCTTCGCCTGTACGAGAAAGCAGTTAACGCACTCAATACACGCGTCGCAAAACAGGTGAAAGATTGCCATGTTCATTTTACTTTGAGCTAATAATATGTCTTAATAAAATCTTTGAATCTTTGAGCACACCAGATTTACTTTGCGCACACTAAATCTACTTTGCGCACTCCAGTGTTTAAACATTATAACAAGAAAAAATATACATTAGCCAGCAAGAAAACTTTGTTTAGTCAGGAATTAGGATAGCAACACTGAATATAAACATCTGACCTATTGTCCATGTTGTCGTTTTCGATGGAGTCAACATAAACATAAGCTACAAACCATATTAATGTAAGACTGTGTATAAGTGCACAAAATGATCAACTACGGCAGTGACTTTAGTGACTTATTAACCCTGACAATCTTTCATAGACTGCTAAAACATTGTAAAATCTCTTACCTGGGAATCTAATGAATTGTTAACTAATTGTAGGAAATCCATCATATAGGCTATCATAAATATGTAATATTTATACTCAAACTTATATAATTATATAATAAATATTTGGCAGTCGTAGAAAAAATATAATATGCAACTCGTGTGAAAATGCCTTCACTGCACTCGAGAGAAATGTTTAAGCACGAGCCGCAGGTGAGTGCGGAATAATTTCTCTCAAGTGCAGAGAAATAGGATCTTGCTCACTTTTTGCATAAATAACTATTAAAATAGATTATATACTTTTGTAAAACATGACGTTATTTTAAGATAGTTAAGTTTTTCTTTTGTTTAGCAGTCAGAGAACCAACCTTAATTTTAGATAATAATATAATTAATCTTTGTCAATGTAGACCACACTCAATTACAAATAAACATTTATTTTTTTAATACTCTTGAAGAGTGAGAATTTTACAAACTGTATAAGCAACAAACTGTAGCTACTTATATTCCACATTTGGCTCTGTTACATATTGTAGCGAAGTTTCCACCCAGGTACCGTGAGATTGTGTATGAATCAGCATTGCAGATGTTTCCCTGTTGTTGTAAATGAAACCTGCTCGTCAGCATGCGAACAACTCTCCAGACAAAATCAACAAACCACAACGCTCCTTGCTACATACAGCGGCGAGGGCTACTTTGGTCATATGTAATATTATAAGTCTGTTTGAAACAAAACCTGTATTCTGGCACAAAGTATTTCTCTTAACTTCCTCCAAATCTTAGAAGTATACAAAATTTCATTAGCATTAAGAATAAATTAAGACATCTCATCGAAAAATTTGCCGCTACACCCTTGACCAGCAACAACAATCCATTAAACACTTTTCAACATTTTTTATAACCATAACCCTTGACTCTCTCATTTTTATAAGACGGTGGATGCCATGCCAGCCCATGGTCTACGGGATTACGAATAATGTAACAGGTAACCAGTTGTATAGAGGTTGTTTCACAACAAATTTATCAAATTAAAAGACAACTAGTGGCATGTAGGGGCAAAGGCCCCTAAAATCAAAATGGTGATGTCTCCCAAAAAGTTTCAATTTATCACATCCCTGCAGTATTACTCTATTTTTCTCAAGCAGTAGTGTGAATTTACACATTTGGGATTTCTAATAAAATGTTAACTAATCTTTATGGCACTTTTTGATGGTATCAAATCAGTTTTTTAACAATAATTTCCCCTGTATTAAAAGACAGTAGTCTATTTTGTGGAAAAAGAGAAAAATTATTGCATTATTATACTACCGAACGTGGTAAACATAGTTTTAACATTACATGTTGACGATGAGTTTGTAACTCAAATAATTAAAATATTTCAAGACGACATAAGCCCATTAATACTGTATACTCCTTCAACCTGAACCCCTGTGCCCCACATTCCCTCACACTCGCCGTGACCCCATGTCTATACGTGCTCTAGTTCACCTCTCCAAAACCATGTTTCCTGTACCCCCACGCCCCCATACCCTCTTGCCCCTTCATGCCCCTGTGCCCCCCATTCTCCTGCTCCATGCTTGCAGTTCTTCCCGGTAATCCCCGTGCCCTCTATGTTCCTCATTCCTCCCCAATGCCCCCCATGCCCAACTAAAATCCGTGGCACCGACATCTCTAATAGACCCTACCCCTCGTGCCCCCTATTACATATCCCCATTCTCCTGTGTCCCATGTCCACTATTGTTCCACGTGCACCCTATATCCAAATGCCCCCTACAACCCTCGTGCCTCCATGCCCCCCGCACTCACAGATCTTCCGTGCCCACATTCCCACCGTTCTTCCCCATGATCCCCATGCCCTCTATGTCCCCTGAGCCTCCCCCGTGCCCCCATGTCCTTCTGCCGCCTGTGCTTCGTGCCACCAACGCCCCTAGTGCCCATTGTAGTGGCAACCTATATTTTCCCCGTGGCAACTGTGCCCCCCATGCCCATCCACTCCTTTTGCCACCGACGCCCCTAGTGCTCCTTGTGCCCCCGCAACACCGCCGCCACGTGCCAGAGTGCATCCCCATGCATGCCTCCCCAGAGTAACCCCGCTCCCTATGCCCCCACACCCCTGTACCCTCCATGTTTTCGTGCTCTCATGTGCCGTTCCTCCCCTGTGCTATGTTGCCCATGCCTCCACCGTGTGCCTTATGCTTCCCTGTCTCCAGTGCCCCCACATCCCCAAACCCCCTTTACTCCCCATGGTCCCATGCTACCATCCCCACCGTCCCTTCCTGCACTTCCGTGCCCTGGTGTGCCCCCGCCGTTTCCCCTATTTCCCCCATGTCTCCCCCGTGCCCCCATGCCCCCTTACCCTCCGTGCCACCGACATCCCCCGTACTTTGATTGTAGTCTATTTATGTCTGTTCGTCAATGAAGTAGAACACTGATTCATATATTGTTAGTTTTAGCACACTATCATTTACACGAAAAGCTCCTCGTCTTTATGGATTAAAGGGCGTTTATTGTTTCCCTACGACCTACGTAAAGGAAAAAAGTAGAGAATGGATAAAACCAAAACAAAATATTCCTCATACAGAGGTTTTCCAATGTTATTAGTTTACATATAATGATTCAATCGAAAATAAACAAACACTCTTAACACTTAACAAAACGATTCAACTCTTCAACTCTATCTACTAAATAGCCAATATATAAAGCAGTAACATAATAACTAAACGACATTCAGTGAGTAAAGACAATTAACCATTATATCAACCATGCCACGTCTAAACCACTTAAATATTAATTTTTTAATATTTAATTTTTATGGTGAATATACCAATCATTCTACTCATGTTTCCTTAATGACATAGATGAGGTCACAAAGATGAATCTCCTGAGAATCCGTAATCCGTTCATGACTATTCGTGTTCTCCTTTTTTATAGTACATTGCCAATTTTAAAATGTTATAACTTTGCGGTTATCTTAACTCAAAATATCTGCTCAATAACCAGCTGAGTTTAAAATAAAACACTGGAACATCTGCTTAATCACACGTGTAGATGTAAAAATCTTCTTCCCATTAGATTAACATCGGAACTTCAAGGTCCATTGGGGCGAAGCCCAGGTAACTTTAAGGAATTCTGGTATTTTTCCTTGCGTCCTTGGACCTCAAGCTTTAAAATGAGCCATCACACGTTACCCTATCTTTATTCAAACTCGAGATATTTCGTGGGGACCGATTCGCTTACGGAATTATATATATAGATAACTTTCAAAATAGCGTGTATCCATTTTTTTTATTTTGTGAGTCTCGGAATTATTTTTAATATTTTTTCCGTTCTTTTTGGATAAGCGCTAACGTAATGATGGCGCTGCTCAATTACGCTGATACATTCGCTTTACATTCTCTCCAAACACCCAAGGGATTTTCGAATTTCTAGAAAAGCAAAAATACATTTGACGTGACTGAAGAACAACATGTGCAACTCAACCCATGCTGTTTTATAATTTATAATTTTAAAATCTTCTCAAAAAACTACTTGGACAATTAATTAAAATAATAATAAAATGGTCCTAAAAATCTGCATACAAATACAAACATTGTATATATAAATGTCTTATAATTTACTTTTATGCACAATCTTAAATAAAAAGAATACATTATGCCTAGATAAACGCTCAAGACTTATTATTACATACTGATTGCTATTAAAAAAGTTAGTATGAGGGTAAAGAAACACAGTAATTAAAATGTTGGATAAAATGTGAAACTCGTGATGATCTCCAATCCAGTGAGTCGAAACTGACCTCTTTATCTTAGGGTGAAGGCACGCCAAACCTTTTAGCTTGAGCGACGAAAGGTGGTAGGTCAAATGCTCTTTGTCCTTCGACTCATGCAAAGATCCATATGTAAATCTCAATCCTAATATATGTGGGGCTAAATATTATAAGTTTTTTTCTCTATCAACGCCAGTGGCTTTATTGTTATGTTTGTTGGGAAGTCAGTCCAAGCCCCTCAATGTTTTTGTATTTTATACATGTTAAAATGTTTTATTACAATAACAGAATTATTACTTAATATGAAAAATAAACACCTGAAGATTCCTCATTGTTGTATGAAACATTATATAGTCAAAGAGATCCTCAAGTTTGCGAATTGGCAAGGAGCCAAGTGCTTGAATACTGTATATCGATTGGTCGCAAAACACAATCTTTAGAAAGCAGTAGTTTTTAACTGGCTATATTCTATGTGTGGTATGTGTGGTAAATTATGTTAAAGAAATATTCTTGCAGTTTTTTTACGTTAACCCTCAAAACTAATTTTTTTAAATTTCTTTGAGAATTTCTTTTCCAGATCGAAATTCGATCAAAATTTCAGTTGATCTTTGCCCAAGAAGTTTAAAAACATTTTATAACTTAAACATCTGTTCTTCCTGTTATTCTAGCAGTTGTTTTTACAACAGCTGTCTAATGATTCAATCAATCATTCTCCTTCCTACATAAGACTAACATTGGAAATTTGAAAGCCTGTGGGGCGTTGCCCTGGTGTCCGATGTGAATTGGAATGTGATTCTGCTCATCTACAGGACTATCTTTCTAATGGTATGCACGGATTTCTCCTACGATGCACACGAGCTGAGAAAAAAAGGAGGAAATGAAACATGCTTGCGTATTAATATTAATCGGCAGTACAATAACATGCTTAGTTGGTAATTTTCTTAAACTGTTATGCCAACTCCAAACATAATAAACTACATTATCTGCAGGTTAATAGAATTCATTACTGACTATTTCTGCTTAATCTACTTCAGAGAAAGTTAATTAATTAATTAATTAATTAATTAAAGGCTTATATATAAATAATACATATATAATAAAATAAAGGCAAATACACTATCATGTTAAGGCAAGGAAGCCCGGGACCATGTTACTTTTTCATATGAGGTCCCCAGAAGCCAAAAACTGCTTTTCGTTAATTATATAAATAATTTGTGAGTGTTCTTTTGTCTTTTGGTGCTATTTATTTATTTATTTATTTCAACGGTACAACCATTTTCATGAAACAACACTAAGACATTTTCATGAAATAACCAAGCTATGATAACAGTTGCCTTGGTGACAGTTGCTATGGTGACCGTTGCTATGGTAACCGTTGCCATGATAGTGGCTATGGTAACTGTTGCTATTGTGACTGTTGCTGTAGTCACCATTGCGGTTTTTTATATAATTTAACTATAAAAAATAGTAAAAAAGCAAAAAAACAAACAATTCTATATTTTTAGTTTCTTAATTAGCTAAAATGGTTAAGGAGGAAAACCAAAATACGTTTCCCATTATTCTTACAGGAAATCAACAAAATCCCCTATCTTGCTCATTGATTGAAATAGATTGATAAAAGTTGGTACCGTATGTGAATTCACTATTAAGAGCTAAATTCATATTTGTTTACAAGCCCATATGGCGGCAAACCTACAAACTCACCACATGATGTAAATGGGAAAAATGGAAAAATACCAGAACTTGATAAAACTTAGTATGTAGGCCTACATTCACTATAGGTAGGGATTAACATACATTTGCGTACCAAACCCATATTTTATTGGTAAAATAAAATTGGCTTAATTAGGTTATGGGGGCAAACATACCCATGGTGTTCGAGGAAATAGTCAATCACGTTAATTCGGAGTAATAGAAATTCGCTAAGTATACAGGTCTGCTGCAACGGGGGTATTTATTTTCATCTTTTTATTATTAAAAATATTCATACAAATGTTATTCAAACTTTTGTGAAACATGCTATGTGGCTGTGTGGCTGATGGCCCTTTTAAATTTTACGGAGTTTATTTTTTATAAAAATTAATCAAAGTAATTTTTTTTATAGATTATTGTTTTAACATCATCAGTGCATGAAGAAGTAAAATTCTGTGTAAAATAAACTATACGAGTAAGTGATGGAGTAATAAACACTGGGTCAGGCTTGATGAAAAGAAGACCGGCTTTGAAGTTTATTACTTCTTGCAGTTTGAAGCTAAGCACAATTTTCTTTGCTTTTCTTCTTTTATGCTTCTACCATACGTATACATTTCTACTAAGGAATCTTTTTAGACATTAAGTAATTCATTCTATTGTTAGATATTTAATATACGCTGTTCACGCACTCTACAACACATTAACAGGAATTAATTAAATTTGAATAGAATAACATTAATTTCATTTTATTGATCAACCTTTACCTGCATTATGCTTCAAAGCTGCTTTAAGTAAAAACATTGACTCAAAAAATCAATAAAATATGAGTAGTGCAAAATTGAGGATGCTGGCCTAGTTCAAGGTCACCTGAGGGATGACGTCATCAAGGTCAATGACCTCACCGATGACGTCATCGATGACGTCATCGATGACGCAATCGATGACGTCATCACTAATGACGTCATTTCGATGACGTCACACCCATGACGTCACAGAAATGACGTGCTGATGACGTCATCACCCCTTACGTCATCAAAACGACGTCACCGACGCCACTAAGGTCAAGGTCACGCAGAAACTTAAAATTTTTTAGCACTTTTGCCGTTTCTCGCACTACGCTCCGAGTTTCAGTCCGAGTCCCCGTGACCTTGACCACTTGGAGCGAATATTGGACGAGAAACGGCAAAAGTGCCAAGTTAAACCCGAGTTTCTGACATGACTCTGCCTAAATGGGCAATCGGTAATCCCTCAGGTGACCTTGAACTAGCACAACACCCCCAATTTCATATTACTGTGACCTTGAAAACGTAACAACGGAGCGCCGACACCGATGCGCACCCCACGACAGCCACCGAGTGACTGACTGTCAGGCTCTGTGTACTCTAGGTATATCGGCTTGAGAGACTAAGACTCTAAACTGTCAGGAATGGGAGTAACTAACTGAATTTTGCAAGGAAAAGTCATTTCATCTAATATTCTAAACAAATCTTCATCAGTAAAACTGACATTAGTCTGTTTGGTATAAAACCTAGGGTGTCCACGCAACAGTTTGCGCCACTTAGCTAAAGTCGAAACCTTCTTAACTTTGAGTGGTGGATAGTGAGCAACTAACAAAGTCTTAACACGGCTAAGTTTCTTACCTAAAGCGTCCCGCGACATGGCTTCCCCTCACAAAAGTCCGCACAATACTGAGAGACTGCTTGTAGCGTATGAGTCAAGGGAAAAGAGGTGGGGGAAACAGCAGGAGTGGGGGAAGGTCACAGTGGTGGGGGAAGGTGAGGTGGTACGCTGGAGTATCGCATCACTTCACCATGAGCTGTCCTACAGTCAACACACTGTTCTCTTGGCCCGAGTTGGCACTAGAAGAAACATTTCTGTATAGCTTAGGCTGTGAGAGCCGAGGAAGCAAAGTCAAAGTGGAAATTGTGTTAAACTCCAAGATGAAGAGTCTCCTAAATAAACTAATTGTATCCCTGCAATCTCCTATAACTTTAGAGAAATACAACTTTATTAAGCGACACCTCATACTTTGGCAAAACGAAGCGGAAATGGAAAAGATTACAGTAAAATTAATGTAACTTAAAACTTGGACTGGACACTCATGGCGATACCACGTGGCGTGCAAACGCCACCCTAAACATTACAAGTTAGGTTATTGAGCACCTCTGGTACGATAACCGATGTGCTAGAGTTAAAGTGTGATGACCTTGAGTCAAAACACTGAAATACCACAAGTCGATATCGTCCCAAAGTTAAAGTGTAGTGACCTACATTCAGAACTTGTAAAATTACTTACATATAGAGAGCTAGAGAACAGCGAGACGCACCGCATGGAAGCCGGAGACATACTGGCGAAGCGGTGTTGTGCAGCCTAGGGACCCAGTTGTGGTGGGGGTATAGCCAACACTTAGAGTACAAGTGTTGTGGGTGACCTTGACCCACTTAACTTACCTGACCCCCCCCCCCCCCGACAAAAATGCGAACCCCCCCCCCCCCGACAAAAATGCGAACCCCCCCCCCCGACAAAAATGCGAACCCCCCCCCCCGACAAAAATGCGAACCCCCCCCCCACCCCCACCCCCTCCCCCACCCCTGATATCCTGGGCGTGGCAGCCCCGGCGGGGATATAAGGGGGTCCAGCCAGAGCCGGCTCGCAGTCCGCTCCCGCGCGTTGAACGTGAACGACCGGGACGGACCGCCATAGGCATCACTAAACATTGAATGGCGCCTTCAGTGTTTAGCGAAGTCTACTCTAACTTTAAGACTTGTATTAGTTGTAAGATATTGCGCTTGCGTTTGGGTATTGCGAATTGTTTTATATGAGAGTGTTTTACTTGTACCCTATGTCTCCTGTGTCTTTTATCCTTTGTGTCTTGTTTGTTATATGTGTTTAATGTGTATGTGCTTGTTCCAGCATTGACTACGTTGAGCTCAATTGTGTGTTGTAAGTGTGTTATATGTTTCTAAAGTGTATACGCTTGTTTTAGCAATCCCCCCTTGAGCTTTTTCAATGCTCAAAGTAAATTGTAAAGTCAGGGAACGGGAGTAGGCCCCCGTGTAAAGCCACTTTTAATAATTGGTAGGCTCCTGCCAGGCATGCAAAAGGTTGCGGATGGCATTTGGGGAGCATGTCCGTTTGTACGCTGGCAAGCAAAAGGTTGTGGCGGCCTCTGCACTCGGACCGAGGACGTAAGCCATTAGGGTGTCCTCAGTATGTTTCCCTTCTGGAAACTCAAAATTATGTAAATGAATCTTTGTTAGCTATTTGTGTTTTTAGTCCCCAAGGCCCCCGAACATTCGTGGTTCGCCATGGATGTACGGGGGCCGAAATTTTTTAATGTCCGTGTGGCCTTGACCCACAAAGACTTGTAAAAATTCAATGCATTGTAAATTAAAAATATTAAAGATAGGTTACGGGAGTAGGCCCCCGTGTAAAGCCTATTTTAATTATCGGTAGGCTCCTGCCAGGCATGCAAAAGGTTGCGGATGGCATTTGGGAGCATGTCCGTTTGTACGCTGGCATGCAAAAGGTTGCGGCGGCCTCTGCACTCGGACGAGGACGTAAGCCACTAGGGTGTCCTCAGTTTGTTTCCTTCTGGAAACACAAAATTATGTAAATGAATCTTTGTTAGCTACTGAAAAGACAATGCAGTAAATGTTTACAAGTCCTGCGTGGCGAAGGGTACACGACATTGGATGTTGCCTTGTTGTCATAGTTGGGTCTCTTCGGAGGCTACAGCGATGACAACCCAAGTGCCTCACACCCCCAAAGGGGGGTGTGGGGCTTAATTTTTTTAAAGTTTTTTTGTGACCTTGACCTAAATATGTAAAATCTTTCAAAGTGTTTAACAGTCAGGTCTTATTAACACAGTTAATACATTAATGTCTGTTAAAAAATATAACAGTTAGGTATTTGTAACCCACAAGTTTGGAGTTGTTTATAGTTGGGTCCCTTGGGAGGCTTCAGCTATGGTAACATAAATGCCTCAAGTGGGGCTTATTTTTTAAAAAAGTGCGAACCCCCCCCCCCCCGGCAAAAAGTGCGAAACCCCCCCCGGCAAAAAGTGCGAACCCCCCCCCCCCCGGCAAAAAGTGCGAACCCCCCCCCCCCGACAAAAAGTGCGAACCCCCCCCCACCCCCACCCCCACCCCCACCCCTGATATCCTGGGCGTGGCAGCCCCGGTGGGGATATAAGGCGGCCGGGCTGCACGCACTTCTCATTCCGGTCCAAGCTCCCATACGGACAGGTACTCTCTCTCGCTCTTGAGACTTTTGTTTTACAAGTTCACTTCTTTCTTTACATCTATTCTTTTCATTCATTACAATGGGTAAAATGGGTCTGAAGCTGAAAAACTACCCATCAACTTCAACCTCGACCGACACGTCTCGACCCTCATCATCCTCGACTTCGATCCTGGAATACCTGATGACTGCGAACATCCTGAGCTGCCTGACGATGCCGCCACCGCCGCCGCCGCCGCCACAGCCCGCCTCAATGCCCAGCCTGTCGCCATTGCCGGCGACAGTGGAAGAGGCTGGTGCACAGCCATCGTCAGGAGAACTCGTCAAGTCGTCAGGTCGAGTCCCGGTAGCCTCTCCAGCACTCTCGCTGCTATCGGACTCAGGATCGGAGTCTGCGGCTTTTGAAGAGACGTCTAGGTCGAGGATCACCCCATACAGCAGAACCCGGAAAATCCTCTCATACACTACATCCCAATGTCCCTCACCTATATCCCCCATGCCACCTACACCAACCAAACCACCCCGTAAATCCATCTTCTCCCCTGATCTTCCCACCATAGACCTAACACGCTCTCCTACCCCGCCCAAAATTGTTTGCTCCATCCCGCTTGAACAATCTTTGCCCCTTCTACCTCCTTCCAGCCCCATCCCTTCTAGCCAGCCTAATTCAGAGAAGCTCCAAGACACTCCGCTAAAGAGTCCAACACAGAAACGTAAACGCGTTAAAGCCCCTGCTGGCAAGGGTAAGAAATGCGATTACGCTTGGATGTCTAGTAAGTTTGGGGTTTTGTGTTGCCAGAAACTTGCTTGTGCAGAAGGGGATCGCTGCCAACGACACCTCAAAAGTACAGTCAAATTTCGGCAATTCAAACCCTATACTCTGTACATTAAGCCTAAAACGTTCAAGTTCAGACATCCCCACGGTCCGCAACCGCGGGATATTAGAAGGCTAAAGGTTGATGAAAAATATTATTTCATTGGTCAGACATATGGAGCAGGTAATAAGAAAGTAGAAATCGTTGTAAAAGGTGAAGGCCACCTTTGTACAATGCAAGTACCACCTCGGATGGTACAAAGAGAATTTTTCATCCCTAAAGCCTATCTAATACGAAGGAAAGGATGTGAAACCGTGTGGGAAATGGACTAGGACATGGGCCCACCAAAAAAAACAAAATTGTTAGGCTGTGTTGGACAATATTTAAAAAGTCTTTTTCCAAATTATGTTTCCAAATTTAGTCTTAACCCTCTTAAAGTAAGGGAGAGGGGTATTATACAAGTCAAGTTATAAAAAAAAAACACTTGACTTGTATAATACTTTAACCTGGCGGTGATGTAAAGTCACTGGGACAATCTCAAACCGTGTCCTTGAGGGCGAAGACTAAGTTACAAAAATCTTTAACAAATAAAAACTTACCTCCAAACACTTGTAGCTTGCTACAAGTGTTTGGAGGTAAAAATTTTTCAAAGTTTGAACGACCTTGACCCATATAAAGTACTGTTTAAAGTAAAGTGCTAACCTTACAACTAATGTTGTGTATCACGTGATACCCCCACTCTAACGCTCTTACTAAGCTTGTATGAGCCGTTCATTTGCTTCAGTCTGTTTCTGTGCTCCGTGGTAAACATGTCACGGTACAATTACAAAGGTGGTGACTTCTTGATAGATCAACACAATGCTTGGGAAGTGCTAAACCAGCATAGAATGGAAGTTGAGTATTGTATAAGACGAGACGGGTCTACATTTTATCTATGTATTATAAACAACCAAACTCATAAGTATGAACACTGGACAAAAATTAATTATAACAACATAGATGAGCTGTTTGCTTGGGTGTTTGAGGTGTGTAAAGTTATAGAAGAAACCAAAATAATGGGTGTGCTAAAGGTATGTAAAACTGATGACCGGGAAGACTAAGCAAAATTTCTTTTAACCCCCCCCCCATGTTATCCCCACCACTAAAAATGGGTATATATAGGAGTGGTGATCAACCGTCCTCTCATTCTGCTTTACACCGTTAAGCTGAACACCACCATGTCTGCTATGAACGTCCCAGCCTCTACCTCTGGCCCGGCTGCCTCCAACTCCAGCCCGAGCATTGGACCAATCCGATCGGGGCCTTCGTCAAGGAGTCGTGTCCGATTCTCCGGCTTTGGTCCTGTGAGGAAGGAGTTGCGGAGCAGCGGAGCTTCTCAACCAACCACGATGGACGCATCAACCCAGACTCCACCAAACATCATCGAGTGGTATGACGAAGTCATAGAGCAAAGGGACAGAATGCTAGAGAACACTCGCAGGGAGCTACTTTATATCCGGAGTAAATGGGAAAAACTAATTAAGAAGTGTGAAAGCCTGTTGGACAGTGATGATAGTGAGGATGAGAGTGGATAGGTGTGTGGGTAAAGACTTGGACTGGGACTTGTGTGTATGTATGAATGTGTGCGTGAATGTGAAATACAGAGCGGGGGATAGATCACTCTGTGGCAATGGACTAACATGCCACTTAGTGATCTATCCCCCGTTCTGGTAATGTTTTTGGATGGCCTTGACCCACTTTACCAAGGCTAGCTAGTACCCCCACCACTGATAAGTGTATATATACGGGTATTAACGTGCAGTTTGGTTATTCTGCTTTGTACCGCTTAGCTGAATACAGCACTGTAACATGGCTTTCAACTCCAAAACTTCTCAGGCTTCCTCTTCTTCTTCAAGAAGGCGTGCTGCCAACGTCCTGCCTGCTACTCGTGGACCTGCTCGACCATTCCACAGCATAACTGTTGCTCGGGCAAACGCCTGCAAAGCTCCGATGCTACGGACCTTGCTGGAGGTAAGCCAAGACGGACAAGGCTTGCTCAGTCCTGGTCAACGGCAGGAGCAAGAAAGGCGTATGGCGTACTTCAGGCTGCAGGGTGTAGTTCCCAGCTTGAAGTTAGGCGATCCGAGAGTAGCAAGCATCAACGAGGCAGCGGACTACATATCACACCTTCACAGTGTTTTAGAAGTAAAGGACCAACAAATTGAAAACTTAAAAGAACAATTGAAACAATTTAACTTTAATCCTGTGGAGTTTGTGGAAGCAGTGATGAGTGATAGTGATGATGAAGGAACTGAATATATATTGGGTATGTAATGAAAGACTTGGACAGGGACATGTGTGTGTGTGTGTGTGTGTAGAATACAGAGCGGGGGATAGACTACTTTGCGGCAATGGACTAGCATGCTGCTTAGTGGTCTATCCCCCGCTCAAAGGGTAGCATTGGATGACCTTGACCCA
Source organism: Neoaliturus tenellus (assembly GCA_030545055.2). Classification (NCBI taxonomy): domain Eukaryota; kingdom Metazoa; phylum Arthropoda; class Insecta; order Hemiptera; family Cicadellidae; genus Neoaliturus; species Neoaliturus tenellus. Next base: position 66,845,256 of record CM061533.1, on the reverse strand, counting down.
CTTTACAGCAAGGACAACCGGTTAACTGGTATAAAAGAGGGGGTCTATACATCTCGACTTCATTCTGCTTTGGACCTTCCAGTGGAACGCTAGAAACAATGAGTGGATCGCTGCTTGGTGCTAACTTGGACAGGTATTCTGTGATGGTACACTATGAAGATTGTAGAGACATGTTGACGGCTGTGTATGATTGTTTGGTGAGAAAAATCTTTCAAGAAAACTGCCAATTTATGTTAGCGTGGAAAAGAAACTTGTTTGTTGATGGTCATGCTACAATGCAAAGCATGAACCACCTTCATGTGTTAAAAGTAGGACATCATAATTTGGACGAACTGGACGATATGTTTAGGAAGCTGGAGTTTTTGATACATCAGGAATGTAAACCATGTGAAATTGAAATTTTTAAATTGGATATGGAATTAGAATAAAATGTGTTAAACAGGACTTGGACTTGGACTTGATTGAGGTTTTGTAGAACAGAGCGGGGGATAGATCACTTTGCGGTAATGGACTAGCATGCTGCTTAGTGGTCTATCCCCCGCTCAAAGGGTATCTTTACGTGACCTTGACCCACATAAATTGTATAGTTGGTGGGGGTATAAAAAGGGTAAGCAAATTGGATTGATACAACACTTCCATACCATGGCTCCACTTGACAACACCGTGTTCCATCGCAACAGAATTGTCTCTATTCTGGAGGTAATACCTCTAGAAATTATAGAAGTAGAGGATCAACTACCTGCGGTTGATCAAGAAGAGGAGGAGGAAGAGATAATGGATATTGAAACGGACTCTGACGAAGCTGGTTTAACGGACAATGAAGTGGACTTGCACGCCTACGAAACATTAGAGTCGTCATCTGAGTCGGAAATGGAATTCCAATTGGAAATTGAAGAAGAAGAACAAGAACAAGACACTCCCCATCGTCCAATGGATAGGATGTTAGTTGCCAGAAGAATTATGTATTGTCATCGCTGCCTATTCCGTGATGAGGATGATTCCGACTCTGATGGTGATGTTTCACCCTTGTAAAAAGTTTAAACAAAAAGTTAAAAAAAGAATGTGAGCGGGGGATAGAGCACTTTGTAGTAAATGATGCTGCTTAGTGCTCTATCCCCCGCTCAAAATAATAATTCCAAATGACCTTGACCTACATAAACTTGCTCAAACAGACGTCTTTGAAAAACTTGTACAAATTATTGAATCTAGACCAAATATCATCAATTTATCAAGCCTACTGATAAATGTATTACAAACGGTTGTGTAAAGGCTAAATTTAGCACATGAGTGATAACCTGTTTCCATATGACGTCACTTTCCCCACCTATCTGCCTCGGATATAAAGGGTCCCTGTGGAGTGCGCTGCTCATTATTGCGTGGACATTCACAGAGTGTGCATTCAAAGCCAAACTGTTTGAAATGGCTCTTTGCGACATTTGTGGGGAAATCTTTCAAGACGAAGATCTTTTCACCATACACAGAGAATTACATGAAGATGAAGATAGAAAAGAAGATATTACCATGGATGAAATAGACTTAGACTCAATTGACCGGTTTTTGGAAGAGCACCAGAAGCAGACGGACTACTGGGACAGCTATCTACAGCAAATGCAAAGAAAAAGACCTAGTGTGATCCAATTTGCTGGTGCTGGACCATCTACTGCTAGAAGACCTTTTGAAGAAGAAGACACTGAAGAAGAGGACACTGAAGAAGAACTGGAAGATGTGAAACAACTGCGCACCACGGCCTTGCCAGGACGAGTTGTAACACATTTCAAAATTAATAATGTTCAATTGGAATTGGAAACATTTATAACCCAGGCTAAGGAACTTGTTGGTCAAACCTTGAGGGAAGAACTACAAAGATTAAATTTTATTAAATTTGGAATGGTGTTAGAGGCTATGTTTAACAATACTGATGGTGAAACAGCATTGAGAGCGTTCATTACCAAAAACCGAACCCTTACCTTCACCTCCAACATCGATGATATTATTGAAGAATGCTTGGAAGAACTTATAACAAAACTTCAAGAACATGAAGGAAGAGGATCTGGATGGACTTTGTCATCAATTGAAGGTATGGATGTAAGGGTTCACAAGCATGGATATGGTTTAAGGGGTAGTAGTTTTATCCCTCTACCAAAGAAAATCCAAAACACTAAATCGTGTAGGAATGTGCAAAATGAAGGTAATGAATGTTTCAAGTATGCAATGTTAACCAAGTATGTTAAAGATCATCCTGAAAGAGTTGGTAGAGAATATTACGAAAATGAACACCGCTACAACTTTCAAGGTCTCACCTATCCAGTTACCTTGAAAGACATTGGCAAATTTGAAAAGAAAAATCCTGGCGTTTCAGTCAATGTTTTTGGTCTGGATGATTCGAACAACGTTTATCCTTTGCGGGTAGTAAAAGTTGAACAGAGAAACCACACGGATTTGCTATTGATAACTAAGGGTGAAATTTCCCATTATGTATGGATAAAGGACTTTGTAGCCTTGGTATGGAATCAATTATCAAAACATAAACGTAGGTTAACAGTGTGTAAAAGATGTTTCTGTTTCACATATAAAGAACTAAGACGTGGAGGATCTGAATGGATGACGGAACATAAAAGACTCTGTAACGAGAATTATGAAGTGAAGGTTAGTCTGCCACCACCGTCTCGACCTTGTCTGAGAACCAATTGCAAGACTATGGTTTAACATCCACTCCAATACTCTACCGTGGGGAAGAAGCCGCTAAGTATTTTGTAGACCTGTTGTATGACATTGCTGAAAAGGTGCAACGCTTATACGGCAATGTTGTACCTATGGAACCTTTAAACCAAAAGCAACAAGAAGAATACAACGTAGCGACAAGATGTTATCTATGCAAGAAGACCTTTAGTGAAGAAAACCAAAAAGTAAGAGACCACGATCATCTGACAGGGTTATACAGAGGAGCTGCTTGTAATTCATGCAATATAAATTACAAACTGCCAAACTTTATTCCTGTTGTTTTACACAATCTTAGCGGCTACGACTCCCACTTTATTATACCAGAGTTAGGAAGAGATGACGGTAAAATTGATGTTCTTGCTACAACATTGGAAAAGTACATCAGTTTTTCAAAAACAGTAGGTAAAATTAAACTTCGCTTTGTAGACTCTTACAGATTTATGCCATCAAGTTTAGCCAAATTGTCAGAGAACCTAAGAAGAGAAGACTTAAAAGAAACAAGCAAAATTGTACCTGAAGATAAATTGGACCTAGTATTAAGGAAAGGAGTTTTCCCCTATGATTATATAAATTCTACAGAAAAGTTTGAAGAAACTAGTCTTCCACCGATTGAAGCCTTCAATAGCAAATTAAACGAAAGTGAAATCTCCGTTGAAGACTACAATCATGCATGTAATGTGTGGAATCAACTAAACATTCAAACCTTGGGGGAATATTCTGACTTTTATATAAAATTGGACGTAACTCTGCTGTGCGATGTGATGGAAGAATTCAGAAACACCTGCTTCTCCGCCTATGGACTGGACCCTCTACACTCGTACACATCTCCAGGATTAGCATGGCAAGCTATGCTAAAGTCAACCAACTGTCGACTGGAACTTCTAACGGATATTGATATGGTGCTCATGATGGAATCTGGTGTACGGGGCGGTTTGACACAAGCTGTAACACGTCATGTCAAAGCCAACAACAAGTACATCCCCGGCTTCGACGAGCAACAACCATCGGTCTACCTTGGCTACTTTGACGCAAACAACCTTTATGGTTGGGCAATGTCAAATCCGCTTCCCTACGCTGACTTCAAATGGATCGACCCGGCCACCATCGGAGACATCTCACAGATTCCAAAGGATGGTCCAAAAGGCTATATTTTGGACTGTGATTTTGAATACCCGGAGCACCTTCATGACCATCACTACGACTTGCCTCTCCTAGCCAAGACTGAAGTTTCACCGACAGGAAGATGGCCAAAATTGATGATGACCTTGGAGAATAAAGATCGTTATGTGGCTCACTACTGGGTAGTTCAACAGGCTCTTGAATTGGGTCTACGTATAGTAAGAATTCATAGAGCAATTGAATTCACCCAGTCTTGTTGGTTGAAACCATATATTGATTCCAACACTACAAGAAGAGCTGCAGCGACAACAGCATTTGAAAAGGACTTCTATAAATTAATGAACAATGCCATCTTTGGGAAGACCTTGGAGAACAAAAGAAAACACAAAAATGTAAAATTAGTGAGTGATCCTAGGAAATTGGAAAAATTAGTGCAAAAACCAAATTTCGGAACATCCATGATTATAAACGAAAATCTAGTCGCTGTCAGTATGAAGAAAACAACAATAGTCATGGACCGTCCGTTATACATAGGTATGTCGATTTTGGACATAAGTAAAACCCTGATGTATGATTTCCATTATAACAAAATGGTTAAACACTACGGAAGGGAAAACATTGGAGTCGCATACATGGATACGGACGCGTTTATCTACTGGATAAAGACTTTGGACATGTATGAAGACCTAAGGACTTTTCCATACAAAGAAGATTTCGACTTTTCTGACTATCCGAAGAACCATCCAAATTTTAATGAAAAATATAAAAAAGTAATTGGAAAATTCAAAGATGAAGCAAATGGAATGCCTTTAGAAGAAATAGTGGCGCTGATGGCGAAATTGTATTCATTTAAGATGTACCACGAGAACAACACACCGACAGTCAAGAAAGCAAAAGGAGTGAAGACATCTTATTTGAAAAACACGTAACATTTGACCACTACAAGACTTGTTTGTTTGAAGATACTACGATATCAGCAACATTCAACAATATCCGAAGCTTCAAGCATCAAGTCTACAGTGTCACCGAAATTAAAAAAGCACTGTCAGCTCGGGATGATAAAAGACATATTTTGCCCGACAAAATCCACACTCTTCCTTTCGGCCATTACTCCTTAAACCCTATCAACTAGTAACCTATTCTTCGTCCTTCTACAACTTCGACCTTATTCCTTTCTCCTTCCGTAAAAAAATGGGGAACATGGCAAGTCCAACGCCGTGTTCCCCATTTTTTTACACAAGTTTGGATGACCTTGACCCATATAAATGATGTGAATATTTAAAACAACATTCATTGTGATTATACATGTGATACAACAAACATTGAAACCTGCAATATGAAGGACTTGAAGCAACAAATTGTCAACGAACTTCATAAACCTGCAAGAAGAAAGTTTCCACGAAGAAATACGGTGATAAAAGGAATTAATGATTTATATCAAGCGGATTTAATCAAAATGATTCCTTATAGCAAACAAAATAAAGGATATAAATACATATTGACTGTTATTAACTGTTTTTCAAAAATGGCAGATGCTTTACCACTAAAAGATAAAAGTGGCAAAAGTGTTACAAAAGCAATGGAAACAGCTATACAAAGAGACAAACATACTATTAAACATTTACAAACAGATGATGGAAAAGAATATTTTAATAAGGAATTTGCAAATTTAATGAAAAAACACAATATAAACCATTATTCAACCAATTCAGAAGTAAAAGCCTCAATAATCGAAAGATTCAACAGAACTTTAAAAAGTGCAATGTATAAAATGTTTTCCAACAGAGGATCGCACATATGGATTGATATGTTACCAAAACTTATAAACGATTACAATAACAAATTTCATAGGACTATCGGGATGAAACCAAACCAAGTAACTAGTAAAAATGAAAACCTTGTATTAAAACGTATAAAAACGAATACTAAACCAAAAGTTGAAAAACTAAAGCCTAAAAAATTTAATGTGGGTGATAAAGTGCGAATAAGTAAATATAAAGGTGTATTCAGTAAAAGATACCTGCCAAATTGGACCAATGAGGTTTTTACTGTATTCAAAGTACAACCTACAGTACCTGAGACATATATTTTAAAAGATAATAAAGGACAATTGCTTGAAGGAGGGTTTTATGGACATGAAATGTTAAAATCAACAGTAGGCGATGTATATTTAGTTGAAAAGGTGTTGCAACGGAAAAAAGATAAGGTTAAAGTACGATGGTTAGGATTTAATAAGACGGAAGATTCTTGGATACCTAAAAAGGATTTGATATAACGATAGATAATCATTTTAGGTTGAACCATTACAAAGGATGGAGATAGTACCACAAAAAGAGAGTTTTACTATTAATAATATAGATGAACTCACAGTGGATAATTCAGAATTCAATAGTGGGAAACATGGCAATTTGTTACCAAACACCGTTCGTTGTCTGGTTACCGGACCTTCCAACTGTGGAAAAACTAATGTAGTATTCAATTTGATTACAAACCCTAAAGGATTACGATTTAACAATCTATATGTATTTTCCAAATCACTACAACAACCAAAGTATCAATTATTGGAAAAGATACTGACTAATGTGCCTGAAGTTAAATATTTAAAGTTTAATGCAAGCGAGAGTGTCATGCAGCCACAAGAAGCTAAACCATTCTCCGTGTTTATATTCGACGATGTATCTTGTGAAAACCAAAACACAATAAGGAATTACTTCGCTATGGGTCGACATAACAACATAGATAGCATTTATATTGGCCAAACTTACAGCAAAATACCTAAACAACTCATTAGAGACAATGCAAACATGTTAATTGTATTTAAACAGGACGAAACCAACCTAAAACATATATATTTTGATCATGTAAATGCGGATATGACATTTGAACGATTTAAAGAGTTGTGTGGAAAGGCTTGGGCTGAAAAGTATGGGTTCCTAACAATTATGAAGGAACAACCGCTAAACAATGGTCGATACAGGATAGGATTTGATAAATTTATATTAATACATTAAACGCGGTATAACACATTCATTGTTGTACAACACGTCTTGCTACAAACATGGTTAACCAAGAAAAATTAGTAAAAGAAATAAAATCACTTAGTGATTCTATTCGGGCTAAAAACAGAGCATTGAAACTAGGTATTAGCGAGAGGGAGAAATTCCTTGAATCTACTTTTAAACCTATTACTGAACCCTTGAAACAATTAAACAAAAAATTGCTAAACCTGTATTGGAAGGAGATGCGATTGCACCTATTACGAAGTTTGAAAGAGAAAATGTAAAATCAGAAGAGTTTAGTGATGAAGACCCGGAATCCTCTACGTATAGTGGTTTTACCGGTGGAGAACCTGAAAGAGAGCTAGAATCACCGGACTATAGTGGAATAAGAGAATTATATGAAGTAAAAGCCAAAAGAGGACATGAAGTTGTATCACCTGCTAGTGAAGAGGAAAAAGAAGAAGAGACAAGAGAAGGTCCGTCAAACATAAGCTTGTTGGGTGAAAACATTCATAACAAAGGACCTTTAGGAAGGAAATACATGATAAAAATGTTAGCTGGAACAAATCCTAATAAAAACTACCATAGTTATGGGGTAAGACTAACAGAAGACGGTTTAATGGTTGGTAATAGCCCGGTAAACATTGATGAACATGATAATATTATTGTTGGTAATCAAAGATATAAGGGCACAAGGGGATTATTTGAATTATTATTTGAAAATAAGCCTTTAGAATTGTTAGTTAAAGAAAAAGACATGGAAGCATATAAAAAGATTTTGGAACATACTAATGCATACAGGAGGAAGTATTCAGCTGACCAACCTGTTTTTAGATCAAAGTCTTTAAAATATAGAGAATTTGTATCCAGGTTAATACCAACAACGAGAAGACAACTAATGCCAATAATACCAAGAAAACCTGTAAAACGAAGGTTTGTGTCATCCACTTTGGATATAAGTGCTCCAGAACCAAGAAAAAGAAACAAGTCTGTTACAGGTACAGGTTTAATGAAGAAACTATATAACACAAATGTGATTTATTACAATAATATCAATAAATTGGTGGATAGAATGAAACTAATACATGAAGCTAAAGAAGCGGGTCATACTGGATTGGAAAACGAATGGGTGGCTTTAGTGGATGAACTCCGAAACCGTGGGGTAATCTCATAAAAATGCGTTACCCCCTAAAATGCTATTCAGTTGCACCATGAGTGTTGACAAGTTCGGACGTTACTCCTCGGATGGGTTATATTATGCCAATAGTTTAAAAAGAAGTGCTGGTTTACCACAAACACCTGATGGAGATTATGATATGAGTAATAAAAGGTTAAAAAACATAAAAGATCCTACGGATGAAAACGATGCAATAAATTTAAAAATATTAAAGGAAAAGATATCGCCAACATTAAGACTACAAAATAACACATATGACGCAGAAGATCATAGAATCATCAACGTTGGTAAACCAAATCAAAACGGTGATGCAATAAACAAAGGTTATTTGTCATCTGAATTAAAAAAATACGTTAAAATTCAATGGGAAAACGTATAGTGCTAACAATAAACGTATATCCAACGTAGATGACCCTAAAGATGCAAAAGACAGCGTAAATAGACGCTATTTACATTCTTTGATACCTGAAAAGACAAAAGATGGATTTTCTTTTTATAAATTTGTTATTAATGATATAGGCTATCCAAAAACTGAAAACGATGCTGTAAATCTAAAATATATTAAAGATCATTGCATCATACGTGATGTAGGGGTTATAGATTGTTTTAATAATTGTTTAGCAAATGTTAAAGATGGTTCGGCGCCATCAGATGGTGCAACAGTGGGTCAAATGATGGAAACCTTAAAACAAGAAACAACCTCTTTTGTAAAACAAGATCAAGTAGTATCGAAGCAAGGGGATGAATTTGTTCAAGGTAATGAAAAATTTAATTTATTAACATACAAAAATGATGCTTGGGATTGCATGGATAAAAAGTTATCAAATATGGGATGGGGTTATGAAAAACATGATGCAGCTGCTTTATCACAAACCGTACATCTAGATCCAAATAAATATTTTAGATGGTTTACATGTAATAATAGAGTGATAAGAGACTTGGCACAAGGAAGAGAAGCAAATGATGCTGCAACTGTAGGACAGACCATTACAACATCATTAAAGGATAGTAAAGTGTATGATTGTAATAATAAACGTATAACAAACCTTAAAGACCCTGAACATGTAGATAATGCTGTCACTGTTAATTTTCTTGTAAAAGTTTTAGGTAATGCGATATTTGATTTACACAATCATTTTACACCAGATATTCTTCAAGGAAAATCAGGTCATAATACTTATGCTGAATCCATGAGAGGTGAGTATATTAAACGAGAAATTTATAATAAATACTTTATTAACCCTAAAACGAAACAGTTTAGATCATCAGATTGGGGTGATATTGATATTTAAGTAAATAACTCAATGAATGACTTCATTTATGTGCAACCTGTCATAGAGTTAACACATGAGTTGCACATTGCCATTATAAAAGGACAATAATGACGTTCAAGTACATCAGTCCATATCGAGACACTGCAAGAAAAGGAGGTGGGATCACGTCCACAGCGGTTTCTCTGTTAAGTAAAGCTTTAAAACAAATTCCAGTAGGATCCATAGTAAATAGAGCAATAGACGCATTACCATACGAATTTCATATACCAGGAGGTTATCAGTATTGCGGACCAGGAACTAAATTGAAAAAACGACTGGAAAGAGGCGATCCTGGCATAAACAAGTTAGATCAGGCTTGTAAAGAACACGATATCGCATATTCCACGTTTGCCGATTCAAAAAATAGATCAATAGCTGACAAAAAGCTTGCGGACATAGCTTGGCAACGAGTAAAATCAAGTGACGCTAGCATAGCAGAAAAAGCAGCAGCTTTAGCAGTAACAGCAGGTATGAAGGCTAAAACAGCAGTAGGAGGTGGAAGAAGGAGGAGAAGGAGAGTAAAAAGGAGGTCAACCACAAGAAAACATGGAGGAAATATAAAAAGAAGACGACGATCTACAAGAAAAGGCAGGAAGAAGCCCACCGTGTGGTCAATGGTAAAAAACGGGGCAGGTCTTTATCTAAGACCTTATCGTGCATATTAAATGAAAGAAATCAATTGGTCATACCACATAAAGCATTAACCAATATTGAATTATTTAAATATATTTCCTGTTTAAAAATACCATTTTTTCGCGGTGTATTTATGAAAGACAGTTTACCAAAGAAAATGTGGCAAAATGAGACTGGAATTGTAAATTTGGATAATACTGAAGGGCCTGGCACCCATTGGGTTTGTTATAAGAAACTAAATAACAATGTATATTATTTTGATAGTTTCGGTAATTTGCCACCACCAAAAGAACTTCAAAATTACTTTAAATCTGCTAAAAACATATATTATAACTATAAAAGAGAACAACCTGATAATACTTCAATATGCGGCCATTTATGTTTGGAATTTCTAGCTAAAAGTATCAGTCACTATTGAGATGTCTTCCTATACGGTATCATTAACAGGAAAATCGTCCACTTTACGAAGTATCCTTTTTCCAGCGTTACGCTTGCAAAAAGGAAGGTTTTGGGAGGCGGCACTATTGGATTTTACAACGTACAACTCTATTCCCAATGTTACGGAAGGTAAAAATAACATATTGCATTATTATAAGGGAAAGGATGCCAGTGGAAAATTTACAGACTTACAAGAGTGCAGGTTACCCACAGGTTCTTATGAAATTGATCATATAAATGAATTTTTGCAAACTAAAATGGGAAAAGACAATATAACATTAAAAGGTAATAATAATACGATGAAAGCTGAAATTACTTCCAAATATTATATAGATTTCACTCAACCAAACTCAATTGGTGATTTATTAGGATTTTCCAACGATGGGCCTGTATTAGAACCAGATGTAACACATTCCGGTAAGAAAACAGTAACAATATTAAAAGTCAATAGTATAGACATAACTTGTAACATTATACAAGGTGCTTACAGGGATGGGGCTAACACCCACATCATACATACTTTTTACCCAAGTGTACCACCTGGATTTAAAATTGTTGAAAAGCCACAAAACCTGGTATATCTACCGTTGAACACCACTTTCATTTCAGACATCGTGTTGAGCGTATTGGATCAAGACGGTAACTTGGTAGACTTCAGAGAAGAGCCTATTACGATTAGATTACATTTAAAATCGACACTTTAATACAAAACCATGGGTTTAACATTTAAAAGCGAACAACCTACGGGAAACCGCATTAGTAGCTCTTCAGCTGTGGAGGAGTTAACACGCGAGAACATTCGTTTCTTAGAGAGAATTGGATTAAAATTAACCGAGTATGGATATACTGGATATAGCGCAGGGTCCAACATTCGACGAAACCCTATGGGAAAAAGAATATCACACCCACAACCCTTACACTTCATCGAAATTAAACAATAACGATGAAATTCGTATTCCCATACAAAATCAAGACATTTACTCACTACCATGTGAAAGTTACTTGTATATTGAAGGACAAGTTACTAAAAAGGACGGTACTACTGTTGGTACAACAGTTCCATTTATAAATAATCCTATGGCTTTCCTATTTGATGAAATTAGATATGAAATATCAGGTGTAACAGTTGATTCCACTAAAAAAGTAGGTATTACGACAACTTTAAAAGGATTAACATCTATAACACCCAATGAAACCAATTTACTTAAACCTGCCGGATGGGTATTACCTACGATTGACACGATCACTCCAAATCCAAATGGATATTTTGATTTTCATATTCCATTACGTTTGCTGCTTGGTTTTGCTGAAGATTATAGGAAAATAATATTAAACGTTAAACAAGAATTAGTTTTGTTGAGATCTTCTAACGATAAAGACATTATTAAAGCTGCAGATGCTACTACAGATGCGACTTTAGAATGGAAATTAAAATTAGACAAAATTGTATGGAGAGTTCCACATGTTAAATTGGCTGACGAGCATAGAATGCTACTTTTAAGAAAATTAAAAGCCGATCGTGATATTGTTATTCCATTTAGAAGTTGGGAATTTCATGAGCATCCCAGTTTACCTACTACGGATCGACACACTTGGACTGTTAAAACATCGAATTATGTAGAACGAGCCAGGTATATTATATTTGGTTTACAAATAGGTAGAAGAGACGCCATTACTAAACATGCAGGACAATTTGATCATTGTGACTTGAAAAATATTAAAGTTTATTTAAATTCACAATTCTTTCCATACGACAATTTAAATGTGTCATTCACTAAGAAGAAATACAGTATATTGTACGATATGTACGCGAGATTCCAAAGTTCATATTACGGTAAAACAAATACACCTTTATTATCACCTGACAAATATTTCGATGCCTACCCAATAGTTGTAATCGATTGTTCTAAACAAAATGAATCAGTAAAGTCATCAAGTGTGGATATAAAAATAGAAATGGAATTCAACGATGCTATACCGGCTAATACAACTGCATACTGTTTAATTCTACATGATAAAATCGTAACATACACACCTTTAACTGGAATTGTTAAAAATGTATTGTAAGAACCGGTTTTGTTTCATTCCGCGAGTATAAAAGCAGAGCGTACAGACCGCTCCTCATCAGTTTGTTGCCTACTGTTGTATGGGTAGCATCGTATTCAATATGGCTTCTCCTAGTGGTACACCTGAAAATGTGGTAGATATTGAGAAGGAGATATCTGAGTTTTTAGATCCTCAAGGTCACCAGGAAGGAGGTGAACAAAACGTTTGCGGACAACTTCACGCCAGTAATAATGTTGAAGAAAAAGGTAAAAGAAGAAAGACTATACAAAAGAGAAAAAGGGATATTGAAGATAATATTTCTCCAAACATATTGAGTGAGGTATTTTTGCGAATATTTTACCCAATCTCTTCCAGTTTGGATAAAAGTGTTTTAATCGGTGTTATGAAATCTACAGATTATTCCCCTACTGTAATTTTAACTCATGGACCCAAAATGATTTTGTTTACGGACAGTGCTTGGGAATCGTTTATGAAACATTTGCATCTGCTAGAATGCTATTTAAGTAGTAACATGTTTGGAAGAAAGACAAGAGTAGGACTTTTGGATTCAAATGTGGAAATTGATATTATTAAACAACGTGGTGATCATCAGCTACGGTTTAGAGACACAACAAGACATGATAACAAAATTCAACTTAATCGAGAGGAGTTTTTCATTTTAACTTGTGCTACTGAACCTATAACAAGATACTTGAGACAACTGGTGTTTTCAAGTTCAATTATTAAAGATTATCTGGAAGACACTTTGGACAAACAACCGGACGCACCTATATTATACGGACCTGTAGATACTTCTATATTTAATAGAGTTCCTCATGAAGTACAGATGTGGAGACAATTGGAAAAGTACGCTCAACTACATAAGAAATCAGTAAAACAGGAAGAAGAGGAAGATGGAGGAGAAGAATCAAGTGTTAGTGATGAAAATGAAAACAAGGAAAATATAAAGATGGAAACTTAAATAACAATGGTTAGTTTTTAAAACAATAACCAAAATCTTGTGGGGTTAGGCCTATTGGGGACGGTGCCCACGTTAAATATACACCAACGCGCCAACAACTGTACGGCCGGGTATAAAAGTAGTACCTACCGTGGTGTGGAAATCAGTTGACCTCCTGACTTCGTAATGAGCAGACGTGTGACCTTCAAAATGGACAAGGGAGAAGAACAACAAGTAAAGTCCAAGCCTGGTATTATTGAGTTTCAAGCGTTTCGTGGTAATGATGATAGATTCATTATAAAAGAACTTGTGTTTTTGGACATGAATACAAGTGTTCCTTATTCGTTTTTATTTAAACCACCATGTTCTTATTCGTCTTTAACTAGTAAAGCCGCTACTACCAACAGATGGATTTCAAAACACTTCCATCATATCGATTGGTATGATGGTTTTACAAGTTACACGGACTTGTATCACATTATGCATCACTTTTCAGACAAGTTTACCAATATTTACACAAAGGGGCTGGAAAAGAAAAGATGGATCGAAGGATTTACTCATGTTCCGGTTAATGATGTGGAATTGGATAAGAATTATCAATACATGCTGGAAACCATATGTATTTGTACAAAAAGCCCAGAACATGATAAAGATAGACATTGCGCTTTGAAAAATGCCTATAAACTCGCCTCTTACCTTCAAAATGGGGAAGTGGGGAGTGGTGGGGGTAACGGAGAGTATATAAGTGGGGAGCAGACAGGGACCTGGCATGAGTATTACTCGAGATTCCGAGACGACAACATCTCCGAGCAAGAAGACGATCTGTAACCTGACCATGGCATCTCACCAGTTCCTTCAGACTTTGGTCGAGCAGTTCAATGCTCACTCCAAGTCAACAATATTACCTGTAAAGAAGTGCTCGGAACTAAAAGACGAGAAGCACTACATAATCCATGCTATGAAGAAGATGGAGACTACAGTTGGGGAGGCCATCTGCTGCAGTCTCAGCGAGGCGCCGTTTACTCCGGGGGATGAACCAAAGTTCCAGGTGTACCTGCCCAAGAGATTCGTCCATCTTCTACAAAACGAGGATCTTCGCTCTATTCAACCCGGGTGTCTATACCTGGTGTCGCACGGCTGCACGGGTAGCAATTCTACAGAGTTGACCATCCACATCGCTGACAAGCAGCAGTGTTAGATTTAAGTTTTAATGTTGTACATATGTTGTTGTTGTAATGTTTTATAAATAAACGAATCATAAAAGACAAAAAAAAATAAAAAAAAAAAACAAAAAATGCAACATATCAATATGTGACAAACTTCACGTATTGATATGTTGCATTTTTTTTAAACTTCGCGGGTGACCTTGACCTTTGACCTTTGCATTTCACAACTACCCCCACTACCGTAATTACCCCCACTACCGCACTAGGATTCAAACCTGCTTGGATGCGAAAAACGGTCATTCTGTTGCCAACTAGCAAACGATGAGCACCTTGTACGAGCTTTGCTTACAACGAGTTATAACTGACGCATCTTTATTCCAGACGGCTTTACGAGATAATATCCCTATAACAGTAAAACAGGATATCGAAGAGTACAAGAAAGATAATAGAGGGTATTCGGGATACTCCTGGTATAGGTTCCAAGACGGGGAAAAGTTTTATAGGCCTTGTGGCAATGCTGCCGTCAGAGACCTTCGACGGTTCGTACAGGAAGGTGGTAGAAAACAGTTTGGATTTCTAGCACCAATGTTTAGATTTGAAAACTACAAGGACACCTGTGCTATTTGTTCCATCCCTTTGTATCAATGGAAAAAGTTTAGAAGTGTTTAATTGCATCTTCCATACCCCCACCACCATTACCCCCACCACTTTTCCATGTACCTCCAAACGCTGTGCCTCGGCTTCATTTCTACTCCAGCAGCCAACCTAGCAACATCAGGATGTCTCTCAACGTCAGTTGCGCAAGTTACGAGGAGGTGAGCATCAAGACTCAGCAGGAGCTAAACGACTTATACAAGGAGTTGCAGCTGATGGTGGCACGAGGCTACCGTATAAATGTGCAAGTTTACGCTTGCAATATACGGAACACCCGGCAGTCAAAGGAAGAGCCTGGACACTCCTCAACGGCTTCCTCACCAGCATCCATGAAGACCGAGCCAGACAACTTGGACTACTTCAGCTGACTAGCAGTTGTATTTCTTGTCCTAACCATTGTAGAATATGTATATTTTTTCATTATATTAAAGAAGTAAAAGAGCAAAAACACCTATCTTGTTACTGACATATAAGCTCAGTAACAAGATAGGTTTTTTTAAAACACAATTTGGATGACCTTGAAACTTCCCCCTCCACTGCTTTGTTACCCCCACCACTTGACTATTGGTGTACATGGCACATCGCAATTGGAAACCTCATTCCATCTTCAACAGCCACATCGACAACATCAACAATGGCAAACCTACCAACAGATGAAAGATGTCCTCACGCATGTTGTGACTTCGTCCACGAGTTGGAGAAGAGGATGCAGGAGAGGGCGATAAGAAGAAAGCAGATCCACTCAGAAAATATCATGATAGTCAACGGCTATCTTTTATTGTTCGGCCTTATTATGGTTGTACTTTTCATACTGTATGGCATAGTCACATGTGTCGGCAAGGTTGCAGAAGAAAACGCTCGCCACCATCAATTGGAAAGTTTCAATGTTACTTTGTAGGTTTTCCTTTTTTTTAAAACTTCGTTTGGATGACCTTGAAAATACCCCCACTACTCCACCACACCCCCCACTACTTCACCATGTTCCTGCATGAGCATCACATCAACCGTCATTCCTTGTCCGACAAGCAACCATGGCAGACAACAACACCATCAGCCAAGCTGACTCCACTACTGATGTCGGTACAAGTACGGGTTGGACACTGTCGATCGATAGTGTACACTATTTGGAAACAATTTGCGAACGGATGAAGGAAATACTGCGGGACAACCCTGGAATCATAATACAAATGAATTTAAATTATGATTGGTCCCAAGTCAGAATGCAAGGGGACGATAACAACGGTCAACAATCTCCACAATATTCGCCCATGTCCCCGATCTACCCTTACGGCGAGTCTGACGTCGATGAAGATGAGGCTAATGAGGATGTGGGGGACAACGAGGCTGAAGAGGAGTAACCTTCATTCCTTTTTTTTTAAAACCCAAATTGGATGACCTTGAGAATTCCCCCTCCACTATTTCCTTTTTTTTAAAACTTAAATTAAATGACCTTGAAAATACCCCCTCCACATACTTTTGGTTTACCCCCTCTACTTTTCAATACTGTTACCACAATCTGTAGCTCACATCATTCCTTGCTTAGCTATCATGGCGGACAGCACTCTTTCTCGAGTTGACTCCACTACGGATGAAGAATGGCCATTTTCCTGGAATGTTCATCTGCAAGACTCGGCAGAAGTGGATATGTTGCATGAGAAATTGGTGTATGTATTAAACGAAAACCCCAACATTGAATGTAGAATGACTATGGATTTCGATGCGACAGGGGTCCACACTCAACCTTCTACTTCCAGCCAGCCTGAACCTCAGCTACAGCCGAAGAACTTTACACATCTTTACACTCCAATACGGCCGGAGGATGTGGTTATCAGCGAGGCAGACTCTACTACAAGTTATATTGAACCAACGAATTGGAAGCTTGTTGTTGACACCTTACACAAGGTCGACTTAGTATGTGACAAATTAAAGGAATTGATGATGCAAGATCCTGGTCTTAGTTTTAAAATTGATTTGTTTTTCATCTGGGGAGCACCTGCACGGGGCTCTTCGTCTGACAGCTCTCTAAGTACAACGGATGAGGAGGAGGAGGAGGACGACTAGTTATCTTTTTTAAAACTCCGTTTGGATGGCCTTGACCTTTCCCCCTCCACTGAGTTTATTTAAGGTGCACTCTCAATGACTGCAGCATCATTTCATCGCGCACCTTCACCACAGCAACATGGAGAGTCAACTCAACTACTGTTGCGAACGGAAATGTTTTTCATGGCCGAATGACATTGATGTTGCGGATGGCCTGGCGTGTAGAAAATGTGAAGCTTTTGGTCAATGCATGTGTAAGTGCAAGTCTTGGAAGAAGCCGAAACCGGAGTTGAAGACATTCCATGTGTACCAGATGAGAGGGCATAAGTACACTTGTTGCCCTGAACGTTGCATTGAATTCACATTAAAACAGCTAACTGGTTGCAAATTGTGCAACAATCATTTTGCAGGTTTTTGCAAACATTATTTAGGAGCCTGTCAGTACAGATCAACTTGGCATACAGAAGCACTCACTATCAATGAAATCGCTATAGATACACAAGAGTAGTCTTTCTACTCTTTTCTTTTTTTAAAACTCCATTTGGATGACCTTGACCTTTCCCCCTCCACCCACCTTAGTTTATATAAACCCCATTCCCACTGACCACAGCATCACTTCATCGTGCTCCCTCGTCAAAGCAACATCAGCTATGGAAAGTAAGCGCATCTCATGTTGCGAGCATAGGTGTTTGGAGATACAAGGCGTCACATATTGTGCAAAGAAGCGTTGGGAGGAAGAGACGGGGACAACCTATTGCTGTGAGGATAAGTGTTTCCTCTTACCAAAGTGGCAAGTGGATGGGCTGGCCTGCCGGCAATGTGAATGTTTCGGATGTTGCAGGTGTAGATGCAAGAATCAACAGCTGCCACCACCGGTACTACAAACTTTCAAAATCTACAAATCCAAATACTTTTATACTTGTTGTCCGCAGCGGTGTATTAAATTTCACTTCTCCAATCTTACCAATTGTCGGAAGTGCTACGGACAACCTGATGGGTGGTGCACCTGTTTTCTGGACTCCTGCCGCTACAGATCGGATTGGTTTACAGATCCGTTGGAAATTGATGAGGTCGCCCAGGAAGCACAAGAGTAGTCTTTCTACTCTTCAACTTTTTTAAAACTCCATTTGGATGACCTTGAAATTTCCCCCTCCACTTCCCCATATACCTAGAGTACACAGAGCCTGACAGTCAGTCACTCGGTGGCTGTCGTGGGGTGCGCATCGGTGTCGGCGCTCCGTTGTTAAGTTTTCAAGGTCACAGTAATATGAAATTGGGGGTGTTGTGCTAGTTCAAGGTCACCTGAGGGATTACCGATTGCCCATTTAGGCAGAGTCATGTCAGAAACTCGAGTTTAACTTGGCACTTTTGCCGTTTCTCGTCGAAAGTTCGCTCCAAGTGGTCAAGGTCACGGGGACTCTAACTGAAACTCGGAGCGTAGTGCGAGAAACGGCAAAAGTGCCAAAAAATTTTAAGTTTCTGCGTGACCTTGACCTTAGTGGCGTCGGTGACGTCGTTTTGGTGACGTAAGGGGTGATGACGTCATCAGCACGTCATTTCTGTGACGTCATGGGTGTGACGTCATCGAAATGACGTCATTAGTGATGATGTCATCGATTGCGTCATCGGTGAGGTCATTGACCTCGATTACGTCATCCCTCAGGTGACCTTGAACTGGGCCAGCATCCTCAATTTTGCACTACTAATATGTGTATATTTATTGTGACCAATAGATGTTTAGTAAATGCGTGGTGGTAATCATTAAATTGAAATGCATTTACAGTTTAAACTGGGAGTATTCTCGTGCTCATCATTTTATCATCAAAAACACAAACAGCGGGTTTCCGTCCTGTATTATAGTCCCTGACGTCATCCTTTATTGTGGCATTAAAATAGTGCATGGTAAAATGTTTTACGGCGTGCTATACTCAAAACTTGTGTTTGTCTTCAACCAAAATTCGTACCAATCAAAAAAAAAAAAAAAAAAAAAAAAAAGACAAAAATTGGTTTGCAGACAAAATTTTAAATGCAAGCTCTTTTTGTATGATGATGGAAAAGGACATCACTCGGACCATTTCTGTTTTTTCAGAAAAAGTAATTTTGGACCTTTCAATGTAAGCTTATGAGCTTTTTACAATCAGTTAGAATAGTAAAATTGTCTGTTCTAAGCGGGACGAAACCAAAGATGAACCACTAGTTTTTCTCCACTTGTAAAATTATCATCTCCACAGATAAATGGTGCAACAAGTACATTAGTGTCAACCAGTCGTTGTGTAATATATTTAAGGGCATTAATTTTTTTTTTAAATCCTTAGGTTGAAATTAAGAAAATTTTTATTTTGCCTTATTTTTTACAAAATTTTCTGCAGAGTATTTTTTATATCAATATTATGAGATTGTGTATTCTTGATGTTTGAAAAAGTTGAAAACAACAAAGGACACCTACAAGTTTTAAGGAAATTATCTCAGCTTGTACATTAAATAACTTATAAGTACACTTGAGCAAATTTCACATATACTGGTTTTTTATTAGTTTATAAAATGAAATATTTATTTATTTCAAAAGTCCAATATCGCCAAGAGAAGTTTTAACAGCCTGGTTGGAAATTGGAACAATAAAATTTACTTCAACGTAAAGAAAGAACTTATCAAACGGATTGATGACTTGGAGCTAAATAAGTCCTTTAAGTGAAATTTCCTTCATTCTTCCGGAATATCGATATCTTGATTGATTGCTTCTTACTTTAACTTTTCCTTTAATAAATTCATCATTCGATATTGTAATTATTGAGTCCATTCAATATATAAATTTAAATTTACTTTCTCATTCATTTATTATTCTCAAGTGAATTAATTTATTTTACAAAGATCTCATTATGATTTTCTAGTTTCTACTGGGGAAATATAATAGTTTATTACAGTTCAAAGAGTTATACAGGTTGTTGGTAGTCAGTGTCAAAAAATTTAAGGTGTTTTAATGCATGTAAAATGCAACAAGATAAGTAATTTAGGCATTCACTCCACCTTCAAAACAAATTTTTTCAACTTTTTGAAATTTTCCACATTGTCCATCAAACTCTTGTTTTTCTTACCAGTTACCAAACTTATTTGTGATTTTTTATTTTTATTTTTTAATAGAATGTACACAAAATGTACGCAAATTGAAAACCAAACTTTGGAAAATTAAGAAAAAAGGTACTATAACTGGCTGGGAAAATTTTTTGTATGCGTCCAGCTACAAACTGTCAAATCTATACTTATTTAATACGCTAAGGGTTTTTTTTGTCTTGAGAACTCCTCCTACAATTTTCAACCGATTTTCAAGTTTTTGGTGTCGTTCGATAGGGCTTGGTCTGTAGTTGTTTCCGCCAAAAAATTATGAGAATCGGACTGAAAATAAAGGCGCTATCCAACATTGAAATCTCAAAATTTCCCATTTAAATAACATTGGGGACTGAATAAAGCATTTGAAACATCTGTGAATAATCAGCTGTAAATAAGTGTAGTTATTGGCGATTAAAGATATTCACATTATTGGATTGGTCGGATGTCATTGATTTAGAGCTAAATAATATTTGTACTGTATTTAAATAAATTGCTCGATTTCGAGCAACACTTATACTAGTATCACCAAAACTTTGCCACATTCTTCACTTTAAAATTGTATACAGTACTAGAAGTGACGTTTCCTATTTGCCTAAGGGAACGGAATTGGGCTTAAACATAATTATTGGCCCGTTATACTAATATAACTTAGATAGCTTTTCCAAACTTCAATCAAGGATTGTCCCCAATAAAGTGTTAAATATCCGTTGGTTTTTCTCACATCATCCACATCATATTTTTATGGTGTTTAAAAGCATTAAACACCATAAAATTTAGAGATGTCACAATATAGAATAATCCATTTTATTTTGGTTTTTGTATTCCTTGTTAAACTTCCTATGTTTCTTGTCCATTTTTGATTACCTAAAACCACACCTTAAAAGGTCAAATATATCTCAAGATAATGAATTAAGTTTTTGTCCATTTAAATGTAAAGTTTGATTACCTCTGTCATTTCCGACTCAGTCAACCATTTAAAGTGCGGTTTGCGGCATTAGACATTAGACTCTGCTAAACAAGGCCTTTAATTTGATTTACATATCAACCTATGCTTATATTTAAGATTTTGGACTGACTCCTAGTGGGCTGTCCCCCAAAGGAGCTCTCCTATAGATTGTGGCACAGATAAGTAGGTTATCATCATCAGTGATGATTTGTGGAAGTTACTATTTTTACCTGTTTTGGTGTAAAAGTTATTAAATGAGTTCCAGACCTAATTGTCACCCTGTAACTTATAGTGTGTCATAATTTCCAACAATGATAATTATTTCATGAAAAACCGGTCAATAACTATGTTTAACGCCAATTCTTGCCCTTTAGACAAATATGAAATGTCACTCATAGTACATCATTTTAAAGTTTAGAACATGGAGAAGTTTTTGTGATATTTGACAGTTTGTAGCTTGAAGCATAATAAGTTTCTCTTCAGTAAAGTTATAGAGCTCTTTTTCTTAAGTTTCCAAAATTTTGTTTTCAAGTATGTTTTGCAAGGCTTTAAGAGGGCTTAATTGGGACAAACTGCACTTAATATACAATTTTGTGTAGTTTCTAATAATGTCATAAAAAGTGACTTTGTTAATTGGTGATAAAAATGAGACTTTGTTGGGACATGTCGAGAAATTTCAAAAACTTTTAATGAGTGTTACTAGAAGATGGAGTGAGATATAATTGCCTAGATTTTTTATTCTTGTTGCATTTTACAAGCATAACAACCCCTTAAAATTTTTGACACTACCAAACACCCAGTATATATCAGGGCCGCCGAGAGGGGGGGCAGGGGGGGCAGTTTGCCCCGGGCCCCAAGAGACAGGGGGCCTCATCTTAAGGCGTTTTTTTCCTATATATGGTAACAAAATTTAATTTCTGCATAGTATATGTAGTAACACCATGCATTTTTTAAGACATATAAAAATCTTCAAACCGTAACAAAGTAAGCCTATGTCCTTATATTCAGGCCTATCAGCCTGTATTATGAGTCTCCGTGGTTTTTAAGCTCTGTGTCCGTGAACAGACCGCGGCGCCTTGTGTGGTGCTGTGCCGGTATTTGACAGCTATACCATTTCAAAAATATTATATTTTGCAACAGATCCTTCACGGCTTCGACTAATATTGTTGTGTCTGCGTTTGTTGGTCCAAGAATATAAGATAAAAGTGTCTTTTAATAATGTCATAAATGAATTTGCCATATTGAAGGCAAGAAAGAAACGTTTGCGAGTTGGTTAGTTTTTGTGAACGGTACTTAGTTTTGCTTAAGGACCAACATTGAATTATCTAATGGCTTATTAGTGAAATTGAGGGTTTGTCTCGAGTAAATAGAACCTTGCGTTATTCTTCCAATTTTATAAATTAATTATAAAGCAAAATCAACTAATTATAAGTTCAACAAGTGCTTAGTAAACAACAAATTTAATTAATTAACAATTTTAAAATAAAATGAATTTTTATAATTTTTCCTGTAAGCCTAGCCACATCAAAATACGTAAGTTAGGCCTTAAACCACTTGGTAGCTCTCCAATAAGCACTCTCAAACCCAGCCAAAGTGCAAGTTTGATCAAATTATTTCATGTAGGCCTACTGTAAACCTAATTCATCTATCTTATCTACATCTTAAAATAATACAAATAAAATATTTATGGAAAGAAAGCAAATTGTGTGCATAGATACAAAATAAATATCCAATGAAATACAAATAAAAATGTGTAGCCTATATTGCATCTGGTTCGAACACAAACGGTGAGACGGGAAGGGACGCACCGATCGGCGGGAGGGGGGGGGGGCCTCACACCGGAACTCTGCCCCGGGCCACAAAAATTCTCTCGGCGGCCCTGGTATATATATATACTATTTTGATTTATCTTGACTTTTATTGTATGTAGTTTTTTTACATGTTGATAGTATGCAGTTACTTTCATAATTATTAAAAATACCCCCGTCGCAGCAGACCTGCGTACTCAGCGAATTTCCAATGGAATTTTGGTATATTTTCTATTTCCCCATTAAATCCATGGGGATGAGAGTATGTAGGTTTGCCGCCATATGGGTTTTGTTGGTAAATATAAGTTAAACCCTACCTAGTGATTGTACATACCAAATTTTATAAGGCTATGGGGTTCTTTCTATTTTCCCCATAAACCCTATAGGGGTGAGTTGGTAGGTTTACCGCCATATGGGTTTTGTAAGCAAATATAAGTTAAACGCTTCTTAATGAATGTACATACCAAATTTTATCAAGATACGGTATGTCAATAAATAAGCAAGATAGAAGGTTTTGTTGAATTCCCATAAGAATAACATGGAAAACATACTTTTTGGATTTTCTCCATAACCATTTAAGCTACGTAAAAAATTAAAAATACTAGATTGTTTGTTTTTTAAGCTCTTTTATATGGCTTAAGTTAAAATTGTTCAATTTTCTAAATAAAAGTAAAAAAAGCCAAAAACCCATTTTTAACCCTTTTGAAACCCCATAAAACCCCGTTCCCATGGTCCGATCATTCTGGTTCACGAACTCAACCTAGAAGACGCTGGCTTACACCCCTTTACCAAATTTCATCAAAATCGGAAGTTCCGTTCAAAAGTTATCGTGTTCACGGACACATAGATATATATATATTATATATATACATTTATATATATTATATATATATACATATATATCAATTTGAACGAACGGTGTTTTTGGCTTCTAGGGACCTCAAAACGAAAAAGTATCATGGTCCCGGGCTTAGGTCTTACCGTGACTACTACCGTAATAGCGTATTCCCTATAGGGAAATTCGCTAAAAAGTAAGAAATTGTATTTTCATCACACTACATCGATATCACCTGTTTTCGACCCTCGTTTCTACCGTCGAAACACCTGTTTTGCCGGCAAAATTTTCCGGCCTAGGCCTGCAAAATCAGCTGGCCTAGACCTTACATAAAAACAATACGTTGTATCACAAAAACATGTGACTGCAACAATGAAATGAATTGGTTGCCTAGCAACCGGAAACTCAAGCAGTACATCTCGCTAGGTTAGTTGATGTTATGTTTTGTTTGTTATGAACAAAAAAGTAATGTTTTCACTTGTTTATAATTTATTGAATTGTGTAGTGTGATGAAAAATATCGTTCGTAACTCGGGCCGAAAGTGTTTTGCCAACCCTCGATCGTTTCAAGTTCTCGACTTCGTCTCGAACTTGAAACACGATCTCGGGGCCGGCAAAACACCACTTTCGGCCCTCGTGACGAAATATAAACCTACTATTTTTAACCGAAAATAGTGTGAATTAATTGTTAGCCTAAACATAATCAATCACTACAATGTATTACAATGTAACTTTGTGGTTCAATCATATCATCGTATTATGTAATTGTACTATGCATAATAATCATAATTTAAGTAGTTTAAGTTACATATTCTGTCAAGTTATTAATCAAAAGTGCATTTATTTACAATTTCTTCAGTTTACAATTGACTATTTACATATTGCACACTAAAAACAATGGTCTAGGACCGTCTGTTTTGGTTGACACTCTGTAAACTAATTATTTAAATATAAACATAACTTTAAATAATAAATAATTAATACATACTAGTACACGTGTTGCTCGAACCCGAGCAATTTATTTTAATACAATACAAATGTTACATTTAGCTCTAAATCAATGACATCCGACCAATCCAATATTGTGAATACCCCCTCAGGGGCAGTGGGCTTTCCACTGTACGGGTGTTTCTTGGCTACCCCGGGGTACCTGAGCCAAGCTGTGAGACCCTCCTCACAGTTCTTCCCGAGCTAGGGCCTTTCTTCTCATCTTTCAGGTCTTAGCTCACCGTCTTTATTCTTTCCTGAGCTAACCTTGCTCACCTTCTTGTTTTCGACCCCGAATCAAGGGTGTCTTTCCACCTTCTTTCGACCGGCGCACGCTGGGTGGTCCTGGGAGTGTCCCTGTTGTGTTGCAGGGACTGATGTGTGCCTCGCACTGCCGATGGTCTCCTCCAGTGTGTCGTCAGAAGCCAGCCGCTTCGGACCTTAGTCAGGAAGTGCGGCATGGATGCAGAGATCGGACTCTGCATTGCCACGGTGCGACCCCCAGCACGTCCGACACATTTCGTGTATCGGTGCTGGGCAAACGGAGGTTTCGGGCCCCAGAGTCCTGGGGTAGGGGTGTCTTATCTCCTACGGGGGGTAGACCTCCGAGGGTGTACCCGCTCCCGGCCAATGAAGGGCCGCCTCTTGCCGCACGATGCGCTGGTGAAACAAAAGTATGGATTTTCAAAACCAAAACACGAAATTAAAGGAGAATGAGCAGGCCGCCTTTAAGCGCAGCTCAAAACTGCAGAGGTCTCCGACCTCGAAGACTGGGACGCCGACGGGGGGAATTAAAGCCTCCCCTCCGCCGATCCCGTTCAAAGCTGCTGGTGTCGCCGGATCGTCGGTCGTAACCGGAAAGGAGAAGGATGAGGTTAAGCTGGGTATGGGGGTGACTGAGCCGGTAACACCTCTAGCCGAGATGCAAGGAATTCCTCCCAGGAAGAGCCCTCTTCGTCCGGCATTCGAGATGCAAATGCTTCGGCAGCAGCAGGACGATGCCAACGAGGAGGAAAACCTGTCCCTGGAGAAAATGAACGATCTTTTGAAGGAGATGGCAAAGGCTCTCCTTATTCAGAAGAACGTCAACAAGGCGATTAAGGACGGAATTCCGAAACTCGAGGATTTCCTTGGCGAAATCGAGGAATGCCGGAAGATCAGGCTGAAGGCAATGAAGCAGGAGCGCGACGTTGTGAACCGAGTTATGTCTGCTTCGCCTCAAGTTCATCTGGCTGAGTCCCAGACTCAAGCCAGAAAGCGAAAGAAGAGGCAGAGCGGCTCTTCGCCGGGAAGCCCTGAGCTTGTTGAGGTGGACTCGGTGCCGAGACCGGTTTTTGTCACTGCGGCATCGCAGACATCTCCTGTCCAGGCTACTGAGTCCGCCCCGGGCGCTGCCGTGATTCCAGCGGCTACTCCTGCAGAGGTTCCTGCTCCGGCGGCTAATCCTGCCTTGGCAGCAAACTCTGCCTCAACACCTTTCGGGGGCTGGAAGACGCGCCTGTCTAAGAAAGAAAGGAGGAGGCAGAAGCAAGCGGAGGTGGCTTCGAAAAGTGCGTCGAGGGTGGAGCGGAGCAAAGTCTCAAACCCGGTTGGGGAGGCCTCTGGCAAGTCTGTCAGAAAGCCTAAACAACCCAGGCCTAAGAAGCCCAAGACGGAGGCAATCTTGATCAAGCCCTTAGGGGGGCGATCTTCTGCCGATGTTCTGGGTCAGATTAGATCGCAGGCCAAACCGGAAGAGACCGACACCGTTATCAAGTCTATTCGGCGAACCCAGAACGGGGATGTCCTCCTCGAACTGGGGAAGTCGAGTGACAAGATTGGTTTTGCCGCTTCCCTCAAGACTGCACTTGGGGACAAAGGCTCAATCAAGGCCCTAGAACCGAAGTGTTCGGTCGAGATCCGGGACCTTGATGCCCTCTCCACCGAAGAGGAGGTGACCCGTGCGATCCAGGTGGCACTCCCGGAGATACCGGCTGATGGAGTGAGGGTATGGCTGACTAAGCCCAACCGAAGTCAACTCCGGATGGCTGTTGCTGAGATGGGCGAAAAGCACGCCAATAAGCTGCTTAGCCTTCAGCACCTCAGAGTCGGTTGGGTCAGTTGCAGGCTCAAACGGAGGGTGGTAGTTTCGAGATGCTTCCGCTGTCTCGGTTTCGGCCACTCCTCCCGAAACTGTAAAGGGCCCGACAGGAGTGCCAACTGCTTCCAGTGTGGAAGCCAGGGCCACAAACGTAAGGAATGTTCCTCGAGCCCCTCCTGCTTCCTCTGCAAGGATTCAGGCTCCAGTGCCCTCGGTCACTTACCCGGGTCTGGTCAGTGCGGTGCCTTCAGAGCCGCACTTGAACAGGCAAAAGGCAGCGGCCGGTAATTCGCATCCTCCAGGCCAACCTTCATAGATCCTGGGGAGCTGATAACCTTCTAGATCAGCTCGCCCGAGAACTTGGTGCTGACGCGCTCCTTATCAGCGAACAGTATCGGGATAGAGACCCAAACATTTGGATCTCGGACAGCCTCGGTACTGCTGCATTTTGGGCACGTAATACACGAGATGTCTTGGTGCGGAGTCACGGGCGCGGCCGAGGATTCGTCTGGGTTCGGTGTAGGGACGTGACTATCTTCAGTTGCTACCTCACACCCAACGAGGCCGTCCAGGACTTCCGCGACAAGATAGATAGCCTAGAGGAGTGCGTTCTCGGCACCACCGGGCATGTCGTCGTTGGTGGCGATTTCAACGCCAGGGCCGTAGAGTGGGGAATGCCCTCTACCAGCTCCCGGGGGAAATACATCCTGGATTTCATCGCCAGGGCCGGTCTTGTCGTCCTCAACCAGGGCGACACACCTACTTTTCGGCGCCCCGGGCAGAGAGGCACGATCCCCGACGTCACCTTTGCGTCTGAGTCGCTCCTTCCGAGGATCTCTGGCTGGAGGGTTGTGGAGGACTACACGGGTAGCGACCACCAATACATCGTGTTTGACCTGCATGATCAGGCAAATCGTCGAGTTTCCGCATCTCGGGAAGGGCCACGCCGGTGGAACACCAACAAACTGGACGTGGTCAAGTTCACCGAAGTCATCTCTCGGGGAGCGCAGGGGAATCCTGGTGAGGCTGGAGCCGAGGCACTAGTAACATCCACGATGGAACTTATCGTCTCGGCCTGCGACCAGTCTATGCCGCGAAGGAAACCCCGACGCGACAAACAACCCGTTTACTGGTGGACTGAAGAGATTGCGGAACTCAGAAGAACATGTTTAAGAACTAGACGAGCCGCCACTAGAGCGAGAATTCCCGCAGACAGAGTTCGTAAGTCGGAGGCCTATAAAGCTGCGAGAAAATCTCTCCGCCAGGCGATCAACAGGAGCAAGGCGAATAGCTGGAGGAGACTTCGTGACGACGTTGATTCCGACCCGTGGGGCCTGGGTTACAAACTTGTAACACAGAAACTCGGCGCCCGCTCTCCACCTTCCATCATGGAGGGCGCCACCATGGGGAGGATCGTCGCTGCGTTGTTTCCTGAACATCCACAGCGACCGCTGGTTGACTTCGGACGGGTAGAGGACGTTCCACTTTTCACTTTCGAGGAGCTGGAAACCTCCGTTCTCTCCCTGAAGAGCAACAAGGCTCCTGGCCCGGATGGGATTCCCAGTGAGGCTTTAAGGAAAGTATTTTCAATCAACGCTGACTTGTTGTTGAGAATGTACAATGCCTGTTTGGTAGAAGGGGTGTTTCCGGCTCCCTGGAAAACAGCCAGGCTTGTACTGATCAGCAAGGGCAAAGGTGATCCCGAGCTGCCGTCGTCCCACAGGCCTCTCTGCATGTTGGACACGGCTGGGAAGCTGTTCGAGAAGCTGATCCGTTCCCGGATGACTTCTGCCGTGGAAGCTGCCGGGGACTTATGCCCCCGTCAGTACGGCTTCAGAAAGGGACGGTCAACGATCGACGCTGTCACCGAAGTTCAGAGAGCCGTGGAGAGAGCCGAGATCCACAACCATTTCTCCCGCCGAGTAGTGCTTCTTGTTACGCTTGATGTCAAGAATGCCTTCAACTCGGCGAGGTGGGTCGATATGCTGGATGCGCTTCGCAACACCTTTCGTATACCTGCATATCTGTTGCGGCTCATCGAGGATTATCTACGCTCTCGAAGCCTGATTTATGACACGAGGGACGGAACGCGGACGATGGAAGTCACTTCTGGTGCCGCACAAGGTTCAATACTCGGCCCGGATCTCTGGAACGTTGCCTATGACAGCCTCCTGAGGTCCGAGATGCCTGAGGAAACCACTTTGGTTGGGTACGCCGATGACGTCGCAGCTCTCATTGCTGCACGCAACGTTGAGCTGGCCCAACTGAAGTTGAACCGAGTTATGCGGGTGGTCAACAACTGGATGTCCGATCACGGTCTCTCACTTGCTCTCAGTAAGACGGAGATCGTGATTCTTACGAAGAAGAGGATCGACACCGTCGTCCCGTTTCGAGTGGGAAGGGAGGTGGTCACATCAACTCGTGCCGCCAAATACCTCGGGGTTATGGTGGACACCAAGTTAAGCTGGAGGGATCAGATCTTCCGTACGGCGGACAAGGCCGCCAAGGTAGTGACTTACCTTAGTAGGCTGATGGCCAATGTCGGGGGTCCCCGATCCAGCAGAAGACGTCTGTTGATGTCCGCGGTCCAGTCCGTGCTTCTTTACGGGGCAGAGGTGTGGGCAGGCGCTCTAGATAAGGAGTGCTACAGGTTGCGACTCGCCCGGGTTCAGCGTCAAGCTGCGCTCAGGGTGTGTTCCGCCTACCGGACAGTGTCCGAGCCTGCCGTCCTGGTGGTCGCCGGAGTCATCCCTGTCAAGCTCTTGGCAGGGGAGAGGAAAGCGATTTATCAGAGACAAGGCGGGATCGGCAAGGACACGGCAAGAACAGAAGAGCGCTCCCGAACCTTCCAGCAGTGGCAACACAGCTGGGAGCACGACACCCGAGGACGATGGACTGCGCGACTTATCAAGCAGGTCCAACCATGGGTGGAACGGCGCCATGGGGAGGTGGACTACTACCTGACCCAATTTTTGACAGGTCACGGCTATTTTCGGTCGTACCTGAACCGGATGGGAAAGACCGGTTCACCGGACTGCATTTATTGCCCGGGTGTTCCCGACGATGCGAAACACACATTCTTCCGCTGTCCCCGTTGGGAAGGGCCCCGCCTGGAGACCACACAAATCTTTGGTGCATTTTCGGTGGACTCGGTCTGCCAAAAGATTTTGGAGGATGAGGGCAACTGGGATTGTTTGTCACAGTTCGTCCGGGGCATCCTCCTGGAAAAGAAAACCGATCTGGACCGCGAAGTGGCCCAGATCCCTTGATCGAGCGGCTGGATAAGGAGCGAGCCCCACGGGTGTAAGCCAAATTTAGGCCTAGCCTGACGTAATGTGATAAACAATTCCAGGTTAGATTCCTAAAGAGTAGAGGAGGTTTTTTAGTGGGTAAACCCGTTTTTTAGGGGAGCCCCACACTACAGGCTGGCCACCTGTGTGCGTAATGCATTTTTCCGCCTCTCCCTCAAAAAAAAAAAAAAAAATAATAAAAAAAAAAAAAATAAATTGTGAATACAGTATCTTTTATCACCACGTACTTACAGCTGATTATTAACAGATGTTTAAAAATGCTTTATTCAATCCCAATGTTAATTAAATGGGAAATTTTGAGATTTCAATGGTGGATAACGCCTTTATTTTCCGTCAGATTCTCATCAGTTTTTGGCGGAAACAACTACAGACCAAGCCCTATCCAACGATACCAAAAACTTAATAATCGGTTGAAAATTGTAGGAGGAGTTCTCAAGACAAAAAAAAACCCTTAGCGTATTAAATAAGTATAGATATACCAAATAAAAATTTATTTAAAAAATTAGTAAAATTCTTGACCGAAAGTACATAAAATAACGTTTGCTACTTCACAAATGTAAAAAATTTAAATAAATAGGCCTAAACCAACTGTGGTATAACACTAGGTGAAACTTTTTTTTTAATAACAGCTAAACATTGTGAGGTTTGACAGCACACAAACGAAAAACACAATCAGTAGAAACAGAATTTACCTAATCATACTATTACTAAGTGGTTTTATACTGGCTAAAAATTAAATTGCTCAATTAAATCAAGGCCAACTACACACCAGGCCGGAATGCCCCCCACCACTTTTGTTAAAACGTCACACTACTATAGTAAGATGCACGAAAATAGTCCGATGGAAATTTTAACAGCTGTGTCCCCCCTCACCCCCTCTCGCCCTGCAATGTTGTCATTTTTTGTTATGTTTACCATGTGTAGTACTGTACAAAAATGTGCTTCAGAATAAATTTGGCAACAATGTTTTGACTCTCATCGGACTATTTTCGTGAATCCTTAGTGCGCCAGCTGATCTGGAAGGATGCAATTATGATGCAATTCCTTGAATAATTACCTGGAAATCCCCTAAAATAAACAAATATTTACCCACCTTCCGCTTAAATCCCCGAAAATTGGGATAAATTACCTGCTTTTGGCAACACCGATCAGCTGGTACACCACTACTGTAACGACATCTCTCTGAGCACTCCGGCCAGGTGTGTAGTTGGCCTTGATTAAATCCCATCTTTTTTTCCAAGCTTCTTTCAGATAATTTCCCAGAGCAAGCCAATCCTTGCCATTTAAAAATTCAAAAAATTCAGTTTCATTTAAAACATATTTTTTTAACCAAAAGTATCTAATTTGTTTTAAAATTGGGCATTCTGCTACAAAATGGTATACTGACTCATTTTTCTTGTAATTACAAAGTGAACATAAATAAATTATGTCATGATTCCATGGTTTGTAATTTAAATGAATAAGTTCTGCTCGAGCTCTGATAATCCATGAAATCAAGGTAATGTCCAGATTATCAGTTAGGAAAGTTCTGTTGCCAAGTTCAAGGACGAGGGACAAGTATTGTGTGTGGTACAAGGACGTGATAGCCCTCCCCCTTCCACTCGAGCCGCTCTGTCTCCAACATACCGAACAGCTGATTTCGTAGCCCCTCCAATCTATTTAAATTAAACTCTATCGTCATTCCTCTTTTTTCACCAATCATTTTTAATTCCTTACACCAATAAATATTTTTTTCGATATTCTGATTTGCCAAAATGTGAGGTAGGCGATTTTCTGGAAGTGTAATAACTTTTAATATATACTTAATATGTAAACCCAAAGTGAATAGTTGAATTTTCTCAAAGCATGTTTCTAAATACAGAACATAATTAGGAGTATTTTGAGGCAAACTAAATAGCTTTTTTATAAAGAAATTTTGAGCATTTTCAATGATACTACAATTAACATAGCCCCAAACCTGTGCCGCGTAACATAAAAGTGATCTAACAATTGAGTTGTAACACGTTAGTTTTGAGCTCAAGGGAATCTTGTTATTCCTAAACAAATCCCCCCATACTGTATTGATAGCCACCTTGGACACTCTATTTTTCTCTCTAAAAAAATTATTCCATGAAAGAGATGAAGTAAATTCGACACCTAAATACTTGAAACTATTTACTACTTCAATCTGTTCGCCCTTATACCACCACTTGTCTTTACTTCCTAACTTCCCTCCCTTTCTGAAAACCATTATTTTGGATTTATTTAAATTGAGGTGTAAATTCCACATGTCACAATATGTTTCAAGCCTTTTAATCATATGTTGAAGTCCAGCTGTGGTCGGGGAAATAATTACAATATCGTCTGCATACATTAATAAATTTATTTTATGACCTCCAAAGTTGCAGCCCCCTTCCAGCGCTTCTGGGAGATCATTCACGAACAGAGCAAAATTGGTCGGGTTCACCAAACATCCCTGTCTAAGGCCCATAGAAGTCGAAAAACTGTCTGTGACCCCCCCTGGGACCCACACTGATGCAGAAGTCCCATCGTAATAGTCTCTTAAAACATTTATAATTTTTGACGAAAATCCTAAGCATGACAGTTTAAACATAAGTGCATTTCTATCAATTGTATCAAAAGCAGAAGAGAAATCGATAAAAAAACAAAACAATTTACCCCTTTTTTCAGCTAGCTTTAAATGTCCCATACAAGTTAAATTGAAAATGTTATCTATTGTTGAATATCCCTTTCTAAAACCCGCCTCGAATTCTGTCAGTATATTTCGTTCATTAATCCAGTTTGTGATTCTATTGAGAAGTAAACTCATTAAGATTTTAGCCATGCAATCAATAAAAGACAAGCCCCTGTAGTTACCCACACGATTTAAATCTCCTTTCTTATGCAAAGGAAAAACTATTGATTTTTTGAATGACTGGGGAATTTTTCCTTTTTTGTAAATGCTGTTATAAATTTCTAAAGCCCCCCACACACGGTCGAGCATGTTGGGCGAGCAGCTCGATGGCGAGCGGCTCACCCAACATGCTCGACCGTGTGTGGGCTCCGTCCCAACATGCTCGGCGGATTTGTTGGGTTGGAAGCTCGGCTCGACAGGACGGTCCAACTCGAGCCGCTCGCCTGACATGTTGGGACGTGTGTGGTAAACCGTCGAGCGGCTCGCCTGACATTACCTCAGTCTGACTGAATTTGTAACTACTACAGGCGTATTTTTTGTTGTGATTGTAGTGTTCCTTGATTTTCAGCTACTATAGACGGATTTTTAAAATTGTGTAGTATTTTAGGGCTGACCGGGGATGGTTGGCACACTTTTTAGATTTTTAATTTTTACTAAAATATTCGTAGCCCTAAAGTTTATTAAAAATGAGCTTATAATATGAAACAAACTTTCCTCTTTATTATATATTTTCCCAAATAAAAATCTGTAAGTAAACATTAATAAAAATGTTTTAAAAAACATTACAAGTGTGGTAACCAGCCCCTACGGCGGGGCTTGTCACAACGGCCGGGGTCGGTTGTCCCTTGTATTTCTTATGAAAAATATAACAAATATGTATAACTTATTGAGGTGAGTAAAATCAAACAAAAATTCTAATGCGACAATAGTCAAGCACAAAAATAATACTTAAAATAAACTACAATAAATTGAAGTGGTTTTGAAAACGGAAAAATAAATTTCAAATCAACTAGGTCCTATTTGATTAGTTAGTAGTTCGATTAACAATATTTACACACGTTAGGTCTATATAAATAAACAACTTATATTTACAGGTTTAATTAAATATTTTGAAATAACGTACATGTAGTCCTTGGAAATGTTTTATATAATATTATGTTTGAGTAAATTATCATAACAAGCAAAAATTTAATGAAAATCGTGTAAGTTAAACAAGCCTATTTTTGTATCTTAGAAAGGTTTTCAAAGTTCAAAAGTCATCGTTACTTGAAATATCACTTTCACAGTTTTTACAAATGAATTGCGGCATTCCGGGAATATTCTGTACTTTATTCTTAACATTACAAACCTTGTTTCCAAACCTGAAAATAACACAAAATGTGTAAATGCTTCAACGGGGTTAGATGTCACACGTGACAACTAACCTCTTACTGTTTGTGACAACTTGCCTCGTGTCACCATTTTGGACGAAAATCGACATCAACCGTTTGTATTGTTAAGAAATCAGGTTTAGTACATTTAAGTATGTCTAATGTTATAAGATGTGTTATGTCTATGTCTAAGATGTCTAAGATGTTATGTCTATGTCATAAGATGGTATGTCTAATGTTTTATGAGATTTATGTTCATATTTCATAAGATAGGATGGTAAAAAAATGACCAAAAAATTTACTTAGGCCTACTAAGAGTAAAATTAAAAAAAAGGCCATAATAAATATAGCCATCCACGTCATATCTATTTGCAATCGATGCAATAATTTTTATGGATGTAAAAATAAATGTATAATATGTACACTTTACACAAGTTTACACATTTTACAACTGACAAAGTACCATAATGCTTGGCCGTAGGCTCGACCGTGTGTGGACGCCTCCCAACTCCAACCAGACACCCAACCTGACTTCCAACCCAACGGCTCGTCCAACATGCTCAACCGTGTGTGAAGGGCTTAAGAGTTTAATTAAAAACGGCCGCGGAGCGTTTTTATAGAATTCATATGGGATTCTATCTATTCCTGGCGCTTTGTTTTGTTTTACTTTGGACAAAACCGTTATCAGCTCCGATAAGTTAAAATCACTGTCCAGGAATGCGTCAGCGACAAAAGGTTCGGCATAAAGAATCTTATCTCCCAGAAGCGGCGGGTTGAGTAATGCGTGAAAATGCCTCACCCAACCCGAAGGTGAGATTTTCCCTATTTTTTATCTCCTCTCTTTTTAAAATTATTGACCGCCTCCCAGAACCGCTTTGAGTCTGAGCTTTGACTTAAATTCTCAACTAATTTACTGTAATAAGCAGACTTTTTTATGTTACATAATGCTTTAAATTGAAATTGTTCGTAAGAATACATAGCCTTTATATCTGCTCTATTGGTTTTACGATAACGATTCAATAATTTAAAAACTAGTTTTCTTTGAGACAAACAGTCGAAGTCAAACCACGGTTGTTTTCTAGTTAAAGTTGTTTTGCTGAATGAATTTAACTTGAAGTCCGCTGACTTGAGAATACAGTTAGTTATTTCATTTATGTTTTCCTGATCATCATTTGATAATGAAAGTTGAAGTAAATTCACAATGATTTTATTACTGTAAAATAAGTCATCATTCTTCGTCCATTTTAATTTAGGCAGCAGAGGTAGAATATCCCCCTCCTTCTCACTATTTTCCACTCCCTCAGCAACAGCTTTCAAACTAACTTCAATTGGCATGTGGTCAGAGCCTGGGTAACTAACGACTTTAAAATCATCAACTAAAGATAAGCAGCTCATTGAAGCCGCAGCAAAGTCAATCACAGAGCTTCCCCTTCCACCCAAAAAAGTAAACTCCCCATTTTTATCACCCTTTGATCTACCGTTTAGAATAATCAAACCCAAACTATCAAATAAATCTAATATTTTTCTACCTCTTAAATTACATGTACTATCTTTTGACTTCCTGTCATCACTTAAATTTTTGTTTACATTTTCAACTATTCTATCTGTGAAACTCTGGTCAACGCCTATGCGACCATTTAGGTCTCCTACTAACAAAAGGTTCTCTTCATTTTAATATTATTAACTAAATAATCAAACTCTATGTCCCAATCACTATAATTTAAATACAAAGGTAATATACGTAAAGTTTTATCAGCAACAGATTTTAACTCAACAAATACCAATAAATTGTTATCTTCTACAAATCTTTAACAGCTTGCTAAAGGTAACTGTAAATTTATTAAAAACATAAGGCCTCCTTTATTTTTGCCAAAATTTGATTTTCTACTGGCAAATACATAAAAAACAGAAAAGTTGCTTAATTTACTCGTAACTAAATCTTTTTGTGCTTCTGAAATAAACGATTCTAGTAATATTACTACATCATATTCTGCTATCATAGCCTATCTAAGAACTCGGAATCATTTAATTTACTTTTAATGCCACAAACATTATAACATAAAAGCTTAAATAGTCTTTGTTTTACCATGTTATTGTCCGAACTGCTGAACCGTTGCCCACTGCCGTCGTCACTCGCAGGATTGGCGTCATCTCCTCACCCTGACTCGTTGTTCTGGGACTCCCGGCTGTGTACCGGAGCTGGTGTCGGTGTCGGTGTCGATGGCTGTCCAGTCCCATGGTCCTTGTGTTGGTTGCCTCCTCGGTCCGCTGTGACATCCGAATATGTCGTCGACCTCCCACGGCGCTGTGGCCCCCGATCCTTAAGAGTCGTCAGGAAGTCTTGAAAGTCGTGTCTGAATAGCTGAT
Source organism: Neoaliturus tenellus (assembly GCA_030545055.2). Taxonomy (NCBI): domain Eukaryota; kingdom Metazoa; phylum Arthropoda; class Insecta; order Hemiptera; family Cicadellidae; genus Neoaliturus; species Neoaliturus tenellus. Next base: position 66,808,507 of record CM061533.1, on the reverse strand, counting down.
GTAGTTTCGACGCCCCGTCGACATCACCTGCCATGAGTGTATCACCTTCCCACGTGAACCTGATGTTATTAATGTACATGTGGGCATCTTCCTCCTGCCCGCTACACGCTCCACCTCTGTACGCACCGCAGTTAGCCACGCCCTCTTCTCACGAATCTCACGAGGAAAATCCCGATGAATCGAGATTCCCGTACCTTTAAGGCTTTTGACATTTGCCATGATTATGTCTATTACAGCATCCTCCGGAAAATGAGCAATAATTGCACGCTTATCTTGGTCAAGAGGGTGGGCTCTGTTAATCCACACCGTGCTGTCCATTTTCAAAAAATTTTGACAAAACTTTGATACTAGGCTTTTGAAATCTCTAGTCTGAGGTGTAACGTTTAGGCCACAAAATATAAGGTTATTTCGTCTTGATCTTGACTCTAAATCAACTAGCCTACCCAACACAGTCGCCTGTTGACTCTTTAGGCTCTTAACCTCTAATCTTAATGCCTCTTTCTCTTGCCTCAATTCATTTAGCCTATCTCGCCAATAAGATTGGTTATGTCTTGTTTTGTTACTAAATTAGATAGCTTTTGATCGAGTAGTTTACCTAGGTCTACAAGAAGCTGTTCTCGTGATTCCTGAAGTCCCAACATTTCTGGTCCCAAGCTGTCGTGCAGGTTAATCTCGTCTGGCGAACTTGAGGGTTTTGGACGTTTCGGCCTTGTAGAAGGTGTGAAAAATCTCTGAATTGACTGGTCCATATACACACTTAACACCGAGTCACTATAACACACAGTCCTAACCGCAGGAATCACAAACTCACTTCACCATACAACTGCAGCAACGTGGTCTGGCTTTACGACTGCTGATAACTAGCCAAGCTGTTATCGCCGCTCACTAAACATTAGCTTAACTGCTCACCGGACCGGTTTCAGGCAGATAATTAATGTTCTAATGGTAAATTAACTGTTCTTAAATCATAAAGATATGAATAATTGTCGATCTAGCGAGTTAAAACTATAAAATATTTAATAAATATGCGGAACGACGTTAGCTTAGACCTGTACTAAAGCACACTCAGGGTGAATATTTTTAGAATGACCATTTTCATGTAACTAAGTTGAATCACAAATTATTAATTTTAATTTTTGTTTAAGAAATAGTGGTTAATATACTAAATCTATTAAGTATTTACATCAAATGCAAACATTTGAAAAATAAAATAAATTTTTTAAAGAATCTACTGCACAGTGTGTGACATGTCAACTCCGTGTGTTGTAACCGCTCTGACTTTTACGTTATGTATTAATTTTTAATGAATTTAGAAATAATGAAAAATAATAATAATATTGGTTTTAAAAACTGAATAGTACAAAAACCAAGAAACAATTACTTCTAGTCTTCAAATGCACAAGGATGTGTAAGAAAAATTAGCAAAGTTTGTAACTGTGAAATTGGTCAACTCCGTGCATTTGAGTAAAAACATTTGAAAATCCCGCCTTTTTATCTTCTTCTCACAAGTAGAGGTTGCATGTTAAAAAGGAGGGAAACTTCCCACTGAGCACAAGATTTCCCCAGGATATCCCAAACGAGTCCCAAATATCCTATTCAGATCCCGGGATATGGAGGATATTCTAGGACATTCTAAGCATATCCCAAAAGGACTTAATAGAAATACAAACTTTTTACGTAAATAGGACTAAAATTAAACAATTTCAAACAAAACAAGTTTAAAATGGATTTGTTTTACTTTTTTGGCTGTAAGACACCCGTCAAACAAAATTTCAAAGGATATCCTAGAGATATCCCAAGGATGTGTCAGAGCTGCGTAAACGGCCATATTCCAAGGATATCCCTAGGATATGTGCGTTTTTACAATTTAGTTCAAACATTCAAAATAGGGGTTTTGCTAAAAGTCTAAAATCATCAAGTCATTCAAAACATACCATTTTCTTTGAGGCCTCTTTTCGAAAACTTCTGAAAAGAGCTCCTGGGGAAGTCCCTGGAATATGTCCATAAGCATAGTTTCAATTAAATTCTATAAAATCGTTCACATCCTTAGGATATTCTCAGGATTTCCCAAGTAAATATCTGTTGACACAGTGTAAATTATTGAAATACCAAATAAACTTTTATCATATAGGTCCAGAAAAATTAAATAAAAACAAGCTAATAACATTGGATAATAACATTGTTTACAAGCCAAATAGCCTAGATTTGTTTGAATTCAAACATTATATTTGAAAGGATCTACAAATCACGTCCATAGGACATGTCAGTGGTTAAAGCTATAATGCAAAATAGTGTATAGTCACTATAAACTAAAGTTTTAATAAGTAATTTTATTTAATAAAAACCTCTGAAAATAACTCTTAGTAAAAAGTATGGGAAATTTTCATAAGCAATGCCATGGCTGCCTCTCTTCATGACAGGAGTTCCAGATGGGTCTCGAAGGATAGCTCTTAAAATATTCAATGTCCTGGGGATATTGTGAAAGGATATCCCAAAATGCATGATTTGCAATATCCCTAGGATATCCTTGGAATGACTTCGAAAATATTGGGGATATTTGGGTTTACGCTGGGATATCTCGATTTACCATTACACACCATAACGTACACAGGATATCTATTTTACATCAAAAATACACTTTCAAAATGTCAAACTACATCAAATAAAATGTAGTGATTTTATTCAAATTAAAATGTATCAATCATAATTAATAATCTTTTTGTGTTAAAATATACAATCCAAATTACATATAACAGTTCACATTCAAAAGGTTTTGCTATTTTATTTCAATTTTTAAAAATGTGAAAATAGTCAATTTGTAAAGTTACTTCAAATTTAGGCTAACTTTTTTACTTTGACTTGCAAAACTTCCAAGTGCCCCAATGAAGGTCAAGTTTCAATACTCAATAGTAAATGAGAGCACCTCTAAGCACAGGTCAGGTGGCTCAGTAGGTTAGAGCGTCAGGTCATTGAGTATGAGGTCACAGGTTCAAATCCTGGCAAGGGCTTATACTTTTTGCTCCGATTTATTTTCATTTTTGTAATTTGTTCGTTAGCAGAAATGCATTTATTTATAAACTTTGATGAAAAAAGATCCAATTTACAAGTTTTAGACAAGTTTCTAACGACATCCCTTAGGGATATTTGAATATCCTAAGGATATCCCGAACGGATATCCCAAAACGCGGGATATGCGCGGACATTCAATATCCCCAGGAGGTCCCTGGGATGACTTTTTGAGAATATTGGGAATATTAAGGATTTCCCCGGGATATTCCAATATCCCATAAGGATATGTTTAGGAACTCCTGGGGATGTACTTGTGCTGTGTGGGTTACATCTGGTCACCATCTTTGGATCACTGGGACAGTTGGTTAATTGTGAGTTTGGCTTAGTTACAAGTGAGAAAAAGTATTGTGTCATGCATCACGTGTAAACTCCGTGTGTTGAATACTGAAGTAAGTATAACCATTTTTTGTTTAACTTCATAAAGTATAGTTATTATTTGGGTTTCAGCACTCACTTAAGTGTTGGTGGAAACATAACCTCAAAATTCCAGCTTTGAAATAAGTTTATAGCCATTTTGTCAACTCCGTGCATGATTTCATTTGTCAACTCCGAGCACATAATAAAAACACGGAGTTGACAAATTTGCACGGAGTTGACTGTTAAGGATAAACTTATAGGATTAAATATGGTATATTAATGGTTAATTTGCATTTATTTCAGAATATGCAGTTACATTTATAGTAGGCTTCAATACTTTTTAAGATTTATGTGTAGGCCTACTTGGAACCTTCAGATAATAGCCTATAAACAAATATACGTAAATTAAAACTGTCCATATGATTGAATTTGATGCTATATTTGACAAAATAATTTAAATTATTTTAGCATTATTAATAAGCCTATATGATAATTAACTCTTGTTAAATTTCAAGCGAGGACTAAGAGATAAATAATGTAGAAATAACCTTTTTGGAACATATTGATTTGAGAAATGCCTCTGAAAGCATTTGTAATTTCATTAGATACGTAATACAAATCCTACGGAGGCAAAATGTTTTTAAAATTAAATGGAGGGGAGGCCTAAGTAGTTGATCTGTTTTATTAATTAGGTTAGTTAAGCTCTAAGAAAGTGTTCATATTGCAGGACTGAAATGGCCAAAGAAAAAGAAAAAACACAGCCTAGTCAAAGTAAGGGAAAGAAAAAATTAAGTGATACTGAGAAGAAAAAGAAAAACAAAGAAAGAATTAAGAATGAGAAACCCAAATAATAACTATACTTTATGAACTTAAACAAAAAATGGTTATATTTACTTCAGTATTCAACACACAGAGTTTACACATGATGCATGACACAATACTTTTTCTCACTTGTAACTAAGCCAAACTCAAAATTAACTAACTGTCCCAGTGATGTAAAGATGGTGACCAGATGTAAGTTTCCCTCCTTTTTAACATGCAACCCCTACTTGTGAGAAGAAAATAAAAAGGCGGGATTTCCAAATGTTTTTACTCAAATGCACGGAGTTGACCAATTTCACAGTTACAAACTTTGCTAATTTTTCTTACACATCCTTGTGAATTTGAAGACTAGAAGTAATTGTTTCTTGGTTTTTTGTACTATTCAGTTTTTAAAACCAATATTATTATTATTTTTCATTATTTCTAAATTCATTAAAAATTAATACATAACGTAAAAGTCAGAGCGGTTACAGCACACGGAGTTGACATGTCACACACTGTGCAGTAGATTCTTTAAAAATTTATTTTATTTTTCAAATGTTTGCATTTGATTTAAATACTTAATAGGTTTAGTATATTAATCACTACTTCTTAAACAAAAATTAAAATTAATAATTTGTGATTTAACTTAGTTACATGAAAATGGTCATTCTAAAAATATTCACCCGTATAATCTCTATCCATACATATTGAATTATAAAAATAGCATAACCCTACTGTTTCTAAACTATCCAAAGTATTAAAATTGTTGTCAACTGACAGCTAAGGCTGCAAACTCCCTTCATATCTGTCAACTCCGTGCGCGCAGCTTAAAATAATTAATAATGGAATGTTTTTTCTGTGTAACCATTATCTACTTAGGAATTCAAAGCATATAACAAACACAAGACAAAAATTGCAAAACAAATTAAGACAGTTGAATTTATTTTTTTCACCAATTCAGAAATGGTCATTCTAAAAATATTCACCCACCAGTAGTGCCAACCTTCTGTCAAGTTATTATTCAGTTTAACTTTAAAAATTACTTTAAAAAAATATTCTCTAAAAACATTGAAAATATAGGTATTTTGTAACCCATAAGTGTTTCTTGTGTTTACTCATGTTATGTAACTAATGTTCAAAATTATGTCCTAAATTTCTTAAATAATATCAAAATTATCAATTTTCAATTAAAATTCTAACTTGCTTATTTATTTACATATCTTTATACAATTTGTTATGTACATTAATTAGGAAGCGTTTAAGCTTACAAAATCCATATGGCGGCAAACCTACGTACTCACCCCTATGGGGTTTGTGGGGAAAATAAAAAGAACCAAATAACTTGATAAAATTTAGTAGGTACATTCACTAGGTAGGGTTTAAATTATATTTACCAACAAAACTCATATGGTGGAAAACTTCATACTCTCATCCCCATGTGTTTTAAGGGGAAATAGAAGATATACCAAAATTTCATTGGAAATTCCTTGAGTACGCAGGTCTTGCTGCGACAGGGGTAGGCTATTTTACTTTTATTTGGCTATAATGCAGTGAATACCTTTAATATACCTTTATTGAAATGGTGACCTAACACAATAGGTAGCTTAAAGCCAAGAATACCCACTAAGTGAGGTCCCTGATTAAAGTATTATGTGTTTTGCATTATTATTTCATGAAAATGTCACCTATTTGCCAATACAGGTGGAACCTTGTAATATGTTATGTGACAATAAAAATATATTTCATTTCATTAAATTGTTAAAGTATTTCCTTAAAATAGATCACCTTGAGGCCCCCTTTCTTTTGACACGCTAACCATAAAAAGAGCACCATGAAATATTTATCACTCAGAACATAGAAGCCAAGGACAATTAGCATTGTGTAGCGTTGGTGTTAATAACTAATCCCTTGCCTCCATTAATCACCGTCCTCCAGACGTGGAGTGCTACCTGAACCGAATATCCACTACTGGGACTGATTAACTCTCAACGAGCGTCTGTATAATCATCAACACTGATTGTTATCGGAAGTTCAGTGTAACAATGTAATTAAAAAACCAGCAATTACAAAATTATATTTTGCAAAAAATTACCAAGTCAATGATTTTATTTCAGCCTGATGTGGATAATTTTTTAAAAGGTGAATTTGAAGTAGCCAAATTTTCATCCAAGCAATAATATCAGTTGCAATCTGAACAAAAGTAGGCTATATAGATTAAAAATGTGTAGATTACTTAGAATGCAATTTTACAATTACTGTAACTTACATGCACAATAATGCTTTAACTTTGTCTTAGTATTTTTTTTTTTCTTGTAAAAGACAAGGTTAATAAAAAGAGCTCTACCACCACCTGTACCATTGGTTGACACTGGTTTATTGACGGGAAACAGTGATAAGTGATGACTATCGTATGATAGTTGGGGGGCCAAAAATAATTTTACAGGGTCCCCCCCTCCCAAAAAAAAAAAAAAAAAAAAAAAAAAAAGTTACTGAAAACAAATAATTACAGTTAAAAATTTACAGTACAGAGTATTTACAATACAGAGTTTAAACATTCTCTTTTTCTATTTCAAAATTACTTGTAGAACAAAATTAGAAGATCTTAAAGATGTTTTATTTGAAAGCGAAATCAGTTTTTTTTTACATTATACTACCTCGTTATAGTATAACACTAATGCATTTATTTATTTTGGCCTATATGAAAAATAATATAAAAAGTTGGACAATCAGGGTCCAAAAAGCTATGCCGATACTGTGCAAAAGTTTCCATAGAAACTGATCAAAATCTTTAAACATCAAAATTCCTCGTATTTGAACAATAGTACAATGACAATTTAAATGAGAAAATTTAAAGATTAGAGATTTGTATTATACAGATCAATATATCAAGACAATCCATGTTCCAATAAAAGTTACTTATCTACATCAAGGCTGCTAGTCACAATAACTGTACTAAGAAACTGAAGCAGAGGAAAATAGAAAGGCATGTAAGTGGCATGTTACTTTCATAATCAGTAAGTTTATAATAATTAAATAATCACTGTTTTAAGACCATTAATGAATCATTAAATGTACTGAAAATACAGAACATTCATTTATCTAGAGCTATCATGGTGTACTACTGAAACAAATAGCAAACTAAATTGTATCTAGAACTGCATGACTTTGTTGATTGTAAAAATTGTTGTATATAAGATTAATGTTCAGAGTGGGGTATAATTTTTTTCACTTCAGAAATATATACATTTCTCTCACACTACCTTACATATAAATTACGTTTTTACTCTCAATGCATTAACAATTGAAACAATAATCTCATAACTTTTTATGAATATTTTTTGGGGTGTAATGAAAATAATTAGGAATAAGTGGAAACAATGCCTCAATTATGTTGAGTATAAGAACTAACAATGTATTGTACATAACTTGAGTATACTTTGTTTGAAAATTATTTTGGGCACTAGCCGTGTGACTTTTAAAAGCCTTTGCACACGATTGTTTAGCGACCCTTGGGTCCTCCTACAGAACAATGCCCTATCTTATGTGTGATGAGTATATGTATCATTTTTCAAAAGTATCAGGCAATGAAAGTTTTTGAATTTTGAAATTGTAATAAAAGATTTTTATGAAAAGTTAAATTGCTTGGCATTTCCGGCTCAGTTGTCCGATTGAGGTCAGTTTTGCGGCATTGTTAAGATTTTCTTGTGACTCCTAGGGGGCCGTCCTCCATTGGGGCTAAAACATCACATTGTACCTAAAAATGAAGTAATGATGTCCAAATATGCATATTTGAAGTGTCATTCATTTAAGTCATCCCTTATAGATAAAATAAAAGGGGAGGACATTAAAATTTAATAATGTGTGTACTGAAATAGGGCCAAGAACACGGCAGTTTTCATTGTCACCATTTAATAAAATAAAATATTACTTGTTATATTCAAATCGACATAGTGATATTATACATAATTGTAAAACTACAATAATTCTCTACAAAATTCAATCTTACGGTTTTGCATTAAACTTCAAACAAAAGAGCTGTATGGGAATGTTTTTATATGATGTAGAGAAAAAAACCAAATTTTTTATGTTTGTGTCGATTTTGCCACAATACCCTAAGGTTTTTGTAATAAGTGGTAAAGACAATTATTGTAACAAATTTTATCAGGAACAAAATAAAAGCAATGCCACTTTGATTGCTTTTCACCTTACGAAACTGTAGTTGATTTACTAATATACTGCAACTTTAAAGAGGCGTAGAGTGGAAAGCTCAAAAGGGATTTTTTGGGACTTTTGGGAAAATGCACACCGTATTATAGTCTATCAGTCTGACACAAACCTATTTTGACTGGGCTATAATGTCACCGTAGTTTTTTTTAACATTGTGAGAATCTTTTTTTTGGTATCAAACATTTTACAACAGTGATATTTAAATGAAATTTAAATTGTATGATAATAATTTTCAGAAAAAAACCTAATCATTATTGTTTTACATGTTATGTAATATCAGATTATTAAGACTTAATTATACTGTAACGTTATAATCGTAAAAAACCTTTGTTATACTGTCCAATAGAAAATACCTGTCATTTGAATATAAGATAGCACCACTGAAACACTGCTTCCAATTAGCCAGAATTACGTGTTTTTTAAGGCCGGTTTCGCCAAACACGTTTAACTTAGTTTAACTCAATGTTAAACATATGGATAATTTTGGTTTAAACTCGAATTTAAGTTTAAACTTGCTTCGAGAAACCGACCCTTAATAACTCAGCACTACCAATCACAACACAGTTATTGTATAAATTTTATGTGGATGTTGACAGTTTTTTCTGTGCCACATTTTGTTGAATATACATTTGTAGAGTTTGTGTAGGCCTACTAACCATAATGGACTTAAATATTAGCCTATTAAACAGAACTGAAATGCATACTTCCAGAAAACAAATAATAAATTTAAAGCCTTCTGAGTATAAAGTGTTTAAATTAAAATTGCATTCAATTGTTTAAAAATTTTCCATTTTTTTGCATCGGAATGAGGTTTTAAAGCCCGCCCACCATTAAAACTCATCCAAAAAGGATCCAAAGGTAGGTTGACTCCTACCTATCGCAGATCTGGTTGACTGTGAGCGCATTGAATTGAAACGGTAAGTAAAGAAGGTTTGAAAGTTGTGATTTCAATTCGTGACTAATTTCACCCCTGTGTTTCACCTAAAATCGAAGATAGAAATTTCAACAGTTTGCAATAACATATAATAACATATAAGTTGTTCCTTAAACCTCTATGTGTTGTTGAAAAATAACAACAGCGGTAACAACAGTTTAACAGATGATAAACAATTGTCAAGGAAACTGTAGAGGAGTTTGGAATTGGAGAGGTGAAATGCCTGATACAGTAAACTACATAAAACATGTTTTGCAAGTCTTTCACATCTGGAAGGAAGCATATGTTTAACTGGGATCTCAAAACTGAGAATCGGAACCGAGATTGCTATTTTAAATTTAACTACAAATACTAACATAAATATAGTGGGTTTAGTTGACAACCAATTATTGTATATGTTAAAAGACTTTACCTACACTCTACGAGTAGGGGCCGAATAACTTTGTTGGGATGGCATAGTTGGGATGGAAGAAAAGAAGGAAAATTTAAGACGAGGTTATATAAATTGGCCTTTGCATCACATGTTTTCCAGAAAAGCATGTAAGAATTACAGTACTGTAAATATTTTGCTGTCCAGGATTGTCACATCCCATGGAGGATACTGGGATATCGCTAGGAAGGGCAATCAGAAGGCCGCAAAAGTAGAGGGGCAAGTACCGGCGTTGCGCAACGGAGATACCTCTCCTACCGTGCATCTGCAATACTGTATCTCTTTCCTACCTTTATAATTTTATTATTAGAAGTATTTTCATAAATAAAAGTACCTCATGATTACCAAAATAGACCTTTCCATTATACCACCAAAATTTTTTCATGTTGATAATTATTTAATAGTTTCTCTTACATATATTTAGAACCAAAACTAATATAAAATAAAAATAGACTTTAAATTAAAATAACAAGGTTAAAAATGTATAACCAACTACAAAACAAAGTTGTATGACAAATGGTTTAAAATACCTGTTACTGAAATGTGATCCTTAGATTAGGTGTAGATGACCTGTGGTTTCGAACACCAATGTGTTCATTTTCAAGTCTTCATCATCACATTAAAAGCATTATTCTTCTTCAAAGTTGGAATTTTGAAGAGGTCGTCAAATGGTCGTCTACACCTAATCTAAAGATCACTTGGCAGTAACAGGTATTTTAAACCATTTTGTTAAATATTAAGTGATCCAGAGGCCATACCATATGTAAGTTGTATGATTAAAACGAACACTTACAGTATCTCAAAACAATTTTTATAGCAAAAAGGAAACCAACCTTGACATAAACTTTTGCCTTAGTTACTCTGAAGACATTAATTTGAAATTTTGTTTGAGCATATTCTTGAACCTAGGCTGAATCGCTGCTCCTTTAGTTTTTCAGATGCGATGTTTCAGCAGTAAAATATATAAGTTTTTTAATTTATGCTCACCTAGGGCGACCAGCATAAATATTATATTAGTTCAGAGGTATAACTATTTGACATTTGCTTCCTGGAACATGGATGTGTTTAATTTTCTTCTTCTACATGTCTCATTAATCATTCATTTCATATAGATTAATGCACAATTTGAGTTTATATACTGCAATAAGTAAAAATATGTAGTATTTTTTTATATGAATCAACACTAGATGATAAAAAAAATTAAGAGAATCTGGTATACATTTTTATTTCTCATACAAATATCACAGCCTTATTGTTAAACATGTTCTGTAAAAAACTTTTAATATATGTATCAATTACTGCAAAAATATCTAAACAAAAAATCAACCTCATCATAGATAAATTTTCTGCTCAACCACAAGACTTAAATTGATTAAAATCCTATGTTGCATCAGCTCACATTGAATCTTTGTTTCCATTACTTTTAAAATGTTTGTGCAGACATGAATACTTTTAAATCCCAATTTAATAGGGTTTGAATACAAAAATGGCAGTATTGTGTAATGTTTTTATTTCTAAAAAAGAAAACCCCCTTATTAAGAGAACCTTCACACTCATGTTAACAACATATATTACTCGTAAGCTTTGTATTCAAGGGGAAAAAACTCCTATCATTAGGAGCTTTACACTTTTTATTTTGTTATATCAGAGGACAAATTTTCACATTTTTTCAAAAAATATTTATAATAATAATTCAACTAAAACGTTTCCTATTGAAGAATATCCCGAGATCAGGTGGTGCAGAACCGATCCCCAAATGACTTTGCTCACATTGGGTTCAAATCATTTTTAAAACAGCAGTATTTCGTATAAAAGTTAAGTATGGGGAAAAACTAGGTGGCATGGAAATTAAGAATAGTATTATAGATCACATTAATCTATAGTTAAATCAACAATGACTGAGCTGTTCCATATCAATGACAGCTCCCAGGTGCGCGCTTTTGTGATCATTCCAGAACACGAGCAGCAGCAGAGCAAAATTGTTAAAACATTAAAATATTTTTAAACAATACATTTTTCTTGATTTGGTTGATTCTTTGCTGGCTCTATATTTTTAGTTTTATATTCCTTCGAAAAGTAAACTGTTCACTCTGGTTTTTTCTTCTCGTAGTTCCTGTAGTCGTTGGGGCTGACCTCGACCGCCCGGAAGAAGAGGAAGTAGATGAGGTAGGCGAGGGGCAGCAGAGGCAGCAGCAGGACGGCGGCGACATCCACCAGCAGGTATTGGTACCAGGGGAGGTGCACGGACGCGGGCCGCAGGTGTGGCGCCCCCTGGTGTCTGATGACGTACTCCGTCCAGTACACAGCTGTCTGCAGCGGCGTCAGCGGCCGGTCGCGGTACTGCTGTGACAGTCTCCGCGCGCTCTCACCATACCTGCCACACAAGGCCAGTGCTATAGGTAATGAAATAGTTTTTCGTTTTTTATTTTAAAAATAACATTGATAATGAAAATTGAATAAGTACATTGTATTTTCTTTTACACTATTTGCCGCAAAGAATCATAGTGTGCCAGTTACAATTACTAGCAAAGTAAAAATTTTTAATAAGTGATGTATGAGACAGGGCCATGAATTTAATTTATATTAATTTATACAATTGATTATCCTCAATAATGACTGAAGTATTCTATCTTGCTCTATGATTTGTTACTGTACAGTTACTCGTAGAAAGAGAAAGACGAATTGCAAGTTTTAGTAGAAAAGTATAGGTTGTTCACTCTCTACTCCCTCATTATATTTTTTATCAAATAGGTGTATTACTCGTTTTGTGAGATCCACACAGTTATGTGTAACAAAAAATTAAAGAAAATTTTCACTGTCAAAAAATCAAACCCCTTTGAATGAACATTTTTATACAAAGATAAGTACATGCAATTCCTGATACGTTCACATTCAACAAATAAAAAATAAAAACTTAATTACACTTACTCAGGATTACTGAGAACAGTTTTCAGGGCTGCTTCAATCTTTCCTGTCGTCAGATCCTCCAGGTCTAGTATTATTCCAGCTCCTTTCCTGACCACTGATCTCACGTTTAGATATTGGTCAGCAAAGAACGGGATGCCTATTAGCGGTTTACCAAAGTACACACTCTCTATGGTGCTGGCCAGACCTCCATGAGCCATGACTGCTTTCACGTTACTGTGTTCTGAAGACAAAAAATACACCATATGGAGATAACCACACTGGAAATAAAATGTATAGAATGTAATATGATTCTATAAATGACGATATGTGGATAAAAATTCAGAGTTTTTCTCAAACCACAAGATGATGGAAGGGTTCTCAAATTAAGGGCCTTGGTCCCAGGAAATAAAAAAAAATAGTGTTATGACCCAAAAGTTATAAAAAAAAGAAAAAGAATGTAAAAAATGTCCTCTATAGGAATAGCATTGAGATTCAAAAAACTTATTTTGCTTCGTTTTACATATTCATAATCAGAACATTATTCATTCAGTACACTTCTATACATGAATAGTGTCGATTAATCTAACTAAAATTATACAGTATAAACTAGAAAAACTTGAATAAACTATTTAAAGAAATTATCAATAAATATTACTTATTTTACTTTATAAATTTATTTTTATTATTTTTAATTGTTGTTGCAACCTTTATTGACGAATATGTCAGCCTGTGCGTGTCGTCTAGGAAAGTAAGGTTATACTGGCCGGTTTGGAACCAATGTTTCATTTAAGTGTTTTGTCATTATGTTCGTGTTACACTCTTGGTATATGTATCTACGTGTTAAGCTCGACAAGAACTTTTAGTTCGCAAATTTTTTAGTCTCAAGACCGTGCTAAAGATGTCCCTATAATAAAGGGGCGAAACAATTGTCCACAAGGATAAAACTTTTGGATTTGCATTGACGGTGAGTTTATTCATTTATGATATCTGCAATTCCAGGTCACCAAAAATGTTATCATGGATAGATTACTTTCTGGTACCCCCTCTACATTTAAATTAGCATGAATCAATAGAGTGTAACCAGTTTAACTATAATGTAATTTGTTGTTATGAAAAATTAATTTTTAAATTTTAAAAGAGGTCTACGTGTCACATCTTAAGTTTGAGTTCATACCTATAATTTCCCGCTGAGGCAGCCACTTCCGAACAACAACATTTGGTGGAGCTTGTGGTAAATCATCTTCATATTTGAAGATAATGGTTTGTGGAATCTTGGAGAACGCTTCTAAAAACATGTTGATGATATGTGCTGGTATGGATGACACCCGCACCAAGGAGCCAAAACTGACGACCACAACTCCCTGGGTCGATCGGTCTAGAAGGGTTTGGAGGTCCTATAAAATGTCATAATGGGTAACAAGGAAGATATTTTGATGCCAAAACTAATTAAGAGTTATAAACTCTTTATGTATATGTGTGTATATACAAATACAGCTTGTTTGGTAGTCAGTGTCAAAAAAAATGAAGGGATTAAAATGTAAAATCCAACAAGAATACACAATTAAGGCTATTATATTTCATTCCACCTTCCAGTAACAGTCATTTTTATTTATTTATTTTTATTTCTCCACATGGTCCATCAAAGTCTCATTTTTCTCACCAATTACCAAACATATTGGCACTTTTATGGCATTTTTAGAATGTACACAAAACTCCTTATTATAAGTGCAAAGTGTCCCAATTAAACCCTCTTAAAGCCTTGTAAAATTTATTTGAAAACAAAATTTTGGAAAATTTATAAAAAAGGGCACTATAACTTGTTGACAAAAACTTTTTATGCTTCATGCTACAATCTGTCAAATTCCGGCAAAACTTCTCCACATTCTACTCTTTAAAATAATATACTAGAAGTGACCTTTCCTATTAAATTTGTCTGAGGGGAAAAATTGGCATTGACCATAATTTGACCTGTTTTTTCATGAAATACCTATACCAACACAACCTATATAGATATCTTCAACAAATTTCATTTAAGAGTCGTATCCAATTTTAAGATAACTTCATTGGTTTTTTCACACATCATACAAAACTTAAAAACCCCTTAAAATTTAGAGATGTCACAAATCACACCTTAAAAGGTCAAACATATCTGAAGATATTGCATTTTTTTTTTCATATGATTTCAATGAAAAGTTTGATTGCCTGCCGTTTCTGACTCAGTCAACCATTTTAAGTGATGTTTGCAGCATTAGACTCTGCTAAACAAGGCCTTTAATGTGATTTACATATCAACCTATGCTTATATTTAAGATTTTGGACTGACTCATAGCGGGCCGTCCCCCGAGGGGCCATCCTGTAGATAAGTAGGTTATTATAATCAGTAATGATTTGTTGAAGTTGGCATTTTTATCTGTTGTGGTGTAATGAGTTTCAATCTTAACTAGGGGCTTGTAGGGGGAAAGGCCCCTAAAAATCCAAATGATGATGCTATTTCCAAAATTAAGTTTCAATTCATCACCTAGTTGGACAATTACTACATTTCTTCTCAAGCTGTAGTGTGCATTTACACGGTTGGATTTTCTTATAAATTGATAAAATATATAAGAAATCTTATAAATTGATCTTAATATTGATCAATCTTTTTTGGTGGTATCAAATCAGTAATTTACCAATGATCTCCCCTGAATTAAAGTACAATAAGTCTATTTTATAGAAAAAATAAAATTTTTGCTCTATTAGTCTGCCGGTCGTAATCAAATTAGTTTTTACCTTAAACATGTACACATAATGAGTTCGTAACTCAAGTAAATACAATAGTTCAATACAACATGAAGAAATTGTTATTATCCCATTAATACTGTACACTATTGCATCTACGTCCCCTGTGACCCCTCCCCCCCACACACTCGCCGTGTACCCCGTCCCCTTTGTATTTGTTTGTATTTTGTGTATATCTACGCCTGTGGATTTTTTTCGTGATCGGTGCTTCCCGTACCCCATATGACCCATGGCCCGAGTACCCCCCATGCCCCCGAACCCCTGTGCCCCCCATGCCTCTGTACCCCCCATTCTCCCAAGCTCACTTGCCCGCCGTTCTTCCTCGAGGCCCCCGTGTCCTCTATGTCACCCATTCTTCCCCCGTGCATCCCATGCCCGACTAACCATTGTGTCACCGGCGTCTCTAGTGCCATTTGTGCAATATGCCAATGCCCCCATGCCTCCCATTCCCATACTTACGTGCTCCCATGCCGTACTTTCTGTACCCAATATATTCCCCCGTGGCCCTAGTACTCCCAGCCCCCTACTCCAGTTCCCCCATGCCTCTGTGCCCCCATGGCTCTATGTCCCCCATTTCTCCCCCACACATACACAGCTACCTCCCCGTGCCACTGACGTCTCTACTGCGCCTTGTGCTAACATGCCCATACCCCCATGTCTAAAATTTCATCGTGCCTCCATGCCCTCCATTCCTCCCCGTGCATCCCATATTCCCGTTCCCCGATGCCTGCCGTTCCTCCCCGTGCTCTCTATGTACCCCCAAGCCTCCCATGTGCCCCCCTCTCGTGACCCGTGTCTCTTGTACCCCTATGCCTCGCGACCCGAGCAAACCCCCCATGCCCCCCTACCACCTATGCCTCTGTGACCCCCAGTCTCCTATGCTCACATGTCCGCCATTCTTCCTCAATGCCCCCGTGCTCTCTATAGCCCCAATTCCTCACACGTGCCCCCTATGTCTCCTCAAGTCTCCCCATGCCCTCCTCTTGTGACACGGACTTACTGTACCCCCTATGATAACCACCAATACTCCCCGAGCCTCTCATATCCCCGTTCTCCGATACCTGCCGTTCTCTCCTGCCCCATATGTCCCCCAAGCCTCCCCTATGCCCCCCTCGTGACCCGTGTCTCCTGTACCTCTATGCCTCGCAACCCGAGTACCCCCCCCCATGCTCCCGTACCCCCTATACCTCTCTGACCCCCATTCTCCTGTGCTCACATGTCCGCCGTTATTCCCCGATGCCCCCGTACTTTCTATGTCCCCCATTCCCACTATTTACCCTTAAGTCTTCACCATGGCCCCCTCTCGTGACCCGTGCTTTATGTACCCCCTATGATACCCTATTCCTCCCCATGCCTTATGTATCCCCGTTCCCCGATGTCTGCTGTTCCTCCCCCGTGCCACCTATGTGCCCCCCGTGGTCCCCATACCGCCTTGCCCACTTGCCTGCCATTCCTCCCCATGTCCAGTATTTACCCCCATGTCTCCACCGAGGCCCCCATGCCCCCCTGCCCCTTGTGTCACTGACACCCTTAGTGCCCCCCAAGAACCCACACACACCGTTCTCCCGTGAACCCATGCTCCCCACCCATCCATTGAGTCTAACGACGTTCCTTGTGCTATGATTGTAGTCTATTTTGTCTATTCGTTTGATAAAATATTAATTTTTTTCATATTTTATTTTATTTTTTTTATTTTATTTTATTTATTTATTTTATTTTATTTATTTTATTTATTTATATTATTAGTTTTTGCACATTTCATACATGAAAAGCTCCCCGTATTTATGTGTTAATGGGCATTTATTGTTTCCGGACGACCTATGCAAGGAAAGAAGCAGAGAATGAATAGAACAAAATATTCCTCATGCAAAGGTTATCCAATGTTATTGGTTTACATAAAATGATTTAGTCAAAAATACACAATTACTTTAAAAAAAACTATTCAGCTCTAACCACTAAATAGCCAATATATAAAGCAGTAACGTAATAACTAAAGAACATACACTGAGTAAAGACAATTTATTAACTATCACACCAACCATATCACAGCTAAATCACTTTTAACTGCGGTACATTCAGCACACAAAATCATATGACATAGATGGGACCTCAAAGAAGAAATCTACTGTGGATCCGTAATTTTTCCATCACTATTGACTATGTACACTAACGTGAATAGACCTCTCATCCAATGCATTTAGTTTGAGGCAAAAATTTGGAAGTTCGGTGGACGCCGCACCAGAGTCGCTGCCATCGATGTTGTTGATTCAGCGGGATTTGGACCGCTCTCCAACAAAACGTTATAAAATGCCTTAGGCGTGTACAAAAAAAAAAAAATAAAAATAATAATAATAATGTTTGTATATTACCATTGACTATGTACACTAACGTGAATAGACCTCTCATCCAATGCATTTAGTTTGAGGCAAAAAATTGAAAGTTCGGTGGACGTCGCACCAGAGTCACTGCCATCGATGTTGTTGTTATTCAGCTGAATTTACAGTGCTGCCAAAACATTTTACCAAAACATAAACATAACTTTCAGTTATAAAATGTTTAGAAGAGTGGTAATACTGATTTATCTATCATATGTTACGTGTACTTCGATAGACGCGGCACGAGATCGCACCACCGTCAATATGCTTCACACACGCCTATGCTATGAGAAGTCTACTCACGTAGTGTACAAAGTCAATGCTATTAGTGTTTTCTTTTTTTATAGTGATTGCAAATTTAAAAAAAAATTATAATGGTTATCTTAACTCAAAATATTTTTTCAATAATCAGCTGAGTTTATGATAAAAGTTATTCACTGGAACATCTGCTTATCAAACGTGTAGATCTAAAAATCGTCTTCCCATTAGATTAACATTGGAACTTCAAGGTCCAATGGGGCAAAGCCCATGTAACTTTTTATAATTCTGTTATTTTTCCTTGCGTCCTTGGCCCTCAAGCTTTAAAATGAGCCATCATACATTACCCTATCTTTCTTCTAACTCGAGATATTTTGTGGGGACCGATTCGCTTACGGAATTATATATATAGATTGTCACCCTGTATAGTGTGTGATAATTTCCAACAATGATAATATTAATGAAAATCCTGTCAATAATTATGTTTAACACCCCTTAGGCAAATAGGAAAGTCACTTATAGTACATCATTTTAAAGCTTAGAATGTAAGGATGTTTTGCTGAAATTTGACAGTTTGTAGTATGAAGCATAAAAAATATTTGTTTAAATAGTACCCTTTTTATAATTTTTCCAAAATTTTTGTTTGAAAGTAGATTTTACAAGACTTCAAGAGGACTTATTTAATACAAACTACACTTATTCTAATAGAAAATTTTGTATACATTATAAGTGTTAAAAAAAAAGTCATAAAAAGTGCCAATAAGTTTGGTAATTGGTGAGAAAAACAAAACTTTGATGAATCATATCAAGAAAAATAAAAAAAAATACTGTTTTTGGGAGGTGAAATGAGATATAATTACCTAATTTGTGTATTCTTGTTGCATTTTACATGCATAATAACCCTTTAAATTTTTTGTCACTGACTATCAAACACCCTGAAGCATAATAATACGAACCACTAATACAAACCAAAATTAAAGATCCAGTACTCAAGTTAATTTGTAGGAAACTCAAATTGTACATGTGTCTTAAAATACTTCAATACAATAATTGTTTCTTCATACAGTGATCCTTGTATATGTGACATGTGAAGTCAATGTTTGTGAATGCAACTTATTCGTTTCTTCTGGACCAATTTTAATGTTTGAGCTGTCAACAAATTTGCATCAATTTTTCACTTTGCAATAAGGTTTTTTTTTCATTTCAGATAATTTTAATCTAAAAAGCATGGGCAGCCTTAAAGTTTGTTTATATCCTTTACATGGGGAAATAACTCTTATTGAATTACAAATAAAAAGCAGCTAAAACTTATTGATAAAACAATATAACAAAAGAATACACGTTAAAAGCAGAATGGAAGCAATTGAACAATAATTGAAATGTGAACTAAATCTGATGAAAGCTAGCTACTCAATCCTGGTGCTGTGTATTTACGACTAGTAGTAACTTGAAATGCCCATATAAATTGTTCATTAAAACAGGCCATATAATCTTGGTTTTTATTTTGAATACAGTACATAGCACTAAACATATTGAAAACACACAAATATAGAAAAATACTTTTTTATTAATTTACCTTTGGTAGTTTCTTTGCAGAATTTCTTATATGAATGCCACCAACTTCAACTACATTAGGAGGAAACGGGCGGCTTTCAGACAGTGCAAAATAGCTGTTCACTAAAACTAAGGACGTTTCTTTTGTTATTTCATTTATTGGTGGGACTGAATTGCCAATGTAATGCTTAACCAACCTCTGACTTCTGGGTATAGAATAGAAATAGTAGATAAATTTGTTATAAAGTAGAACAATAGTATTATAAATCCTTTCAGAGAAAGACATTGGACTAGAAAAATCAACAAAATAATTGGGTATGTAAGACGGGTTGTCAGGAAGCCCCGTCCTGTCCGCTACCCATGGTAAGGCATTGCTTGTCACAAATGAAACAAGAGGAGCTTTAAATTTGTGGGCAATTGATACAAAACAATCGGTGGTAAATATTTCAGTAATAACAAGATCATAAGTTTCAGTTTCATTAGATTCAAGGAGACTCTTCATTTTATCATCAGGCAAAACAGCCTCGCAAATACCAAGCTCGATATCAGACATGAAAATTGGTGTTTGAAAAGGGTTTGGCATAGTTTCCTTGATCATGCTGAAGTTAAAGCTGCTGACATATGGAGGAAATAGATGTGAAATGTCAACTTCCTTCAGATTCGGCAAGGGAGGTTTGTGGGGGAAGTAAGTGATGAGGGTGACTTGATGTCCTCTTGAGGCGAGTTCTTCGACGAATGGCTCCATTGCGATGACATGCCCTCTGGCTGAAGTCGGTTGGATCACCAGGATACGAGCAGAATCACACTGTTGCATGACGTAGAAAAAAGCCACAAACCATAGTGCTTTCATCTAGACAAAAAAGCATAATCTAAGGTTACTGAAATCACTATTTAAAGACAGGGACCTCACATAGTGGGTATTTTAACCTGAATATGAATGAGAGATGACTGCAGAATGATCTTGTAGTCTTGTTACTAAGGCCGACATTCTCCTTTGATGGGACTGTTAATTAATAGCCCAACAGCCAATGGTATCTAGGGACCTACAGTTTAATGTGGGGTCCAAACCACAATTTCAACCTCATATATACGAATTGGTTTAATTATTTATGAGGATGGTCTTTATGAACTAGTATTCACTAGTGCGGACGTTAATCCCCACTAGGGAATATCGCATCCACAAGCCATCGAAAAGTAATCTACTATATCAATGGAATTGATTTAAATTATTTCAAAGTACAGGTGCTCAAGTTACAATAATATTCATAATCATGTAAAAAAAAAGAATCAATAATATTGCAATTTTTAGGCTACCAACAAGTTATGAATGATGTGATTTAGGCTAGAAAACTATTAATACTGTATTTACTCAAAAATTGAACAAATTCTTAAAATAAATAAAGGAATTACCTTTAATTGAACTGTCCCATATTTAACACTAATGGGGTAAAGATTTACTTAATAAATTCTTCATTAAAATTATACGTGTTGCTCTTAGGCAGAACTAATAATGATGACCTGTAATTGCACCATCTTACGTCATGGGTATATATTTATCATATTATTAATACTATCTTACCTTCTCTACCATTCAAGACAGCCACACAACAATGAAGAAGGCCTTCTGTTCAGTGAATAAATGATTGGTTCAAATTGTCTAGGGTCAATGTCAAGTCAGTGTCCTGATAACAGAGCCTGGGATTATCTCTCAGTGAAAATCAAATTGGGGCTAATCATTGATGCAAACTTGAAAATCATCATCAAAAACTGCTCAAATTTTATGTTCAATATCAAGAACCGATCCAATTTAAAATTTTTTTAGAAAAGATGATTACCAAAATTTTTATTATATCAATATTAAACTGACAGTCTCCTATGAATTGAACTTTACAAAATTTGTACTTACCTAATTACTTAATTTAAACTACTTGTGCATAATACAGTAATTGGACAATCATATACCGTGATTCAAACTAAAAGTTTACATGGATTACATACCAATGATAATACCATATTTATAGTTTTAGATTTGAAGTGTAAATATTATTATTTATTTATTCTATTTTTAATATTTGTTAAATTTTTATCACAATAAATTTATGCCATTTTTACAAAGAATATTACAAAAAGTTATTATTTTTATGGTTTGAATGGTTAAATCATTTACTGAGGCTTGGGACACGCCTAAAAATCACATATTCTCATTATTTTTAAATCACTGATATTACATTAACTCAACATTAATGTTAAATTGAATGAATAGCTGTCTACAAGGTCAACTGTCAACAGTTTTAGCAAGAGTTTTAAGAGTCACTACCTGTTTAACAATCGTTTGTTAACTGTACTGAAGTCAGTTGGGCTATTTATGTGAGGGAATATCAATGACCGTCATCACTAGGTTTAAATAGGTCGGCAATTGTCCAAGCTTGTAATTGGTTTAACTTTCTGTTTATTTATTACCACTACTTCTTTGATGAACAACTTCAGCTTGGTAAAAAAAGTTTCATATTAATTGTTTGTTGTCATATGTTACAGTTATGATTTTTTTGTTTCCTTTTAATTTTTTTTATTTTTTTTTTAAGTAAATTTATTATAACACAATATTTACTTGTTTAAAATTACAAGAAAAACCAAAAAATAATAAATTCATAACAGAAGTATGAGAGTAAAATATACTCTTTCACAACAACTTGCATACCATAAACATTCTAAGAGTGAATAAACACACACTAATGATTAAATATCTCGTTATTTTCTTATTTCGTTTTTTTTTTTTTTTTTTTTTTTTTTTTGACGTGCGTTGGAAAGATTCTTATCTTATCTTATGGATGTGAGTTGGAACCACATCGTAAATCTTTACGTGGTTTTTTCGTCTTTGTGCTATCTGGGTAATCACCCCAACCATTTCCTTTTTTTATATGAAGGAAAATAATACTACTGGACCCCCCCTCTTGTTGGGGGGTAAACCTTCCCTACCGGGGGGGAGGGGGGGCTAGTACAATTCTTCACAAAGAGCGCCATATACTCTAGCTATGTCCCTGACTGTGGTATCTGTAGAGTATCCAGCAGATATGGTATCCAACGCATATCCATAGAACAGTGGATATCCACGTATAGACATCTTTGGGATATCTGTGGGATATCCACCATATCTATGGATATTTTTAGATTTACAAGATGTCCTGTGGATGTCCATGAGATATTGTGTGCTGTCTGGGGAAATTCACGTGGAAGCTGCTCAATAGCCAGCCAGATCATTGCAGAACATAATAAAAAAGATTGGTCCTAAAGTAGACCGTTTTGGCATTCCTATTTGTTATTGGTAATAGTATGGGAATTTTTATATGTTTCATCTACAATGGATGTTTGTAAAACGCTGTTCCAGGATGTGACTGTGAGACTCCATCTAAAGATTTCTAATGAATCTGGATTTATTTATTTATTTATTTTGTGAAGTTGATGAATTCAATCTCTGATGAATTCCTCAGACAAGGGGTTGCTATGTAGCAAAGTTGTAATCTGAGACTGTTTTATACCTGTTGTTTATTATTCATCCAGATTTATAATAATAATACGGGTAGTTTGTTTTCTGTAAAATTTACATTGCATCGGATACATAATTAAAATAGTTATTACAATTTAACATTATTCCTAATTTAAATTTCTGTTTAAATTGCTTTGTAATTTATAGTCTTCAATTTTATAATAGGTTTTTTTGTGATAGTAAGACTTAAAACCTCCGTTGCTTTCTTAGATCTTACTGTAGCTTATGACACTGTCTGGAGAAAAGGCTTTCTTATTAAATTTTACAACCCTTGCCCTTTCCTCTTGCGTCTCCTCAACTCAATGCTCTCCAACAGGATGATTAAAGTATATTTGAGACGCAAGGAAAGTACTTTTAGGTAACTAAAGGATGGCCTGCCATAGGAGTCAGTGCTCGCCCCACTGCTGTTTAATGTGTATACAGCCGACATTCCTGACACTTGCTCCTCAAAATTCATTTACGCAGATGATATAGCTCTGGCTTATCAGCACCAGGAATTCCAACAAACTGAGGAAACACTAACAAATGACCTCACGACCCTCGGTGAATACTTTGAAGCCTTTAAGCTAAATCCAAACCCAACAAATACCGTGGTTTCTTGGTTCTACTTGAACAATAGAATGGCCCACAATAAGCTTAAAATTGTATTTGACGGTGTTGAGCCAAAGTACAATGAACACCCACAGTACCTGGGGGTCACTTTAGATCGGTCTCTGACATTCAAAAGCCACCTGCAAAAGACAGCAGCCAAGGCGAGAGCTAGGACTAACATTGTCCATCACCTTGCTGGCTCCACATGGGGAGCTAACGCACAAGTTCTGCGAACCACTGCTCTGTCCCTAGTTTACTCAACTGCTCAGTACCGTGCTCCCTTGTGGTTGAACAGTGTACATGTCAGAGATATAATGTAAATTCTTCATAAAATGTAAATTCCCATACAATGTTAATAATTGTCAGCGGAATAAAATTTATTATTATTATTATTATATCGATGTCCAGCTAAACAGGGCTATGAGAGCCATTAGTGGTACACTCATGGCAACCCTCATCCCCTGGCTCCCGGTCCTGTGTAGTATCGCTCCACCTGAAACCAGATGAAGGGATGCACTCATTAGGAAATATACTAAGATCTTATCTGCTCCACATCTGCCCATCCATGATTACCTACCCCAGATGACGGGCCGATTGAGGTCCCGAAAACCACCACTGCGGACAGCATCACAGTTGACAGATTCAAACTTTTCCATCCATACCGACTGGACTTCCTCCTGGGAATCTTTCTAAGGTCGGAATTGCTTTCTGATTGCTGACCCGATCTTGGCAGCAGGTGGTATGGAACTTCCTCAAAATCAGTGGACATAATCTATTCCGCACTAGAGTAAAAAAATGTAATTATTGGAAATACTAATGGTGAATGGCAGAAGGTCAGTCATGCAGCGATTGATGTAAATTGATGGTGATTGCCGGGCTCGCTGGCGCTCGCCTGTGCCGGACAGTGACGGAGGCCAATGGGCTGGTGGGTTTCCTGCTTAAGGATACCTAAGTTCATTTCTCCCAATATAACGAAATCAAAGCAGTCTGATTAACGCATGTTTCTTTCTACTGAATTCTGGTAATAGCACATACTTCACAGAAATCAAAGACTAATGGAATACTGCCCAAGCAGCATGAAAATTGTTGAAATTTGTTTTAAAATAGTTTTGAAACAATTTTGAAATAAGTTTGGTTTTAAAATTGCTTTAAAAGAAGTTTGGAACAAGTTTAAAACCAGTTCAAAATTGTTTTGATATACCGGTAGTTGATGAACTCTTTTTTTCAACAATGTTAATAGAAGTTTGAAACCAAAACTGTTATGATATATTTAGTGAAATTTATTAGAAAAATATTATGTTTTTTAATAATAATATAATTAAGAGATTGAAACAAAAGCTACCAACATCACATACAGACTTATAAAAGTATGTATATTCAACATCATTCTCATTCCTTCCAAAGCATTTGAAATTTTATGTTACATATAATCAAGAACAAGCTCTAAATGTTTTTCTTACCCAATTTTGTGTCGTATTTAATTAATAGAGGTAAATTCCTTTTTTTATTATTTATTTATTTAACTTAAATTGCGGTGTCATCACAGGAAACACTATACACGTAAACTTCTATCAGCTTATCTAATTCAACATCAAAAAATAGTTGACAACTGTCATAGCATAAAAGTGAAATAAAGTGTATCATAGTCAAATTGTGTCAAATTTTTTACATATTTTTTTTAACAATTGGAAATTTTTATTTTAAATAAGTTATTGAAACACCTGAAAATTTAATTTTTAAAGTCAATTTGATTTAGAGTCTACTTGTGACATTCCAAAACTTTGGACTTGTAACTCTATCAAGTGCACCAGTGAAAGTCAAGCTGTAATTATAACTAGTAAATGTGAGCCAGAGTAGCTCAGTTGGTAAGACATCACTACAGTAAGTGAAAGGTCGCTGGTTCAAATCCTGGGTATAGTAAAAATTAGGGTCAATTAGGGGAATGTTTACCACTGCTCGGGGGCTCTCTTTACCGCTGATCACAGGTGTTATTTACGCGTATTGGGGGGGCTCGTTACAGTTGATCGGAGGTGCTGAAGCGCTCTTTATCACCGGTCGGAGGCCATGTTTACCACCGGTCGGAGGCGCGATTTAACACTGATCAAGGGTGGTATTTTACCGTCGATTAGAGGACGATGGTTACCACCAGTAGGGGGTGCTGCTCTTGACCGCTAATCAGGGACACTCTTTATGGCAGATCAGGGGCGCTCGTGCGCGCTGTGAATGACTCCACGGGTTTCAGCACCTTAGGGTGTCACCTAGTTCACCTGAATAAATCTTTCTTCTTCCTCTTTTTTTGAATATTCTATTTACTCTTGTTGTTAAAGAATATAATAAACAATTTGTAAAAAAACCAAAATTAAATTTTATTTGCAGTTAAATACTTTTTGACTGAAACGTATTAAAAAATGGCCTGTTTGACCTCCCCCCCTGGCTGACGCGCTACGCCATGGCCTAGATTGGCCTAGTGGATATCCAGGCCTGCTTGGGGCAAGTGTAGATCATATGATTATATTTAATATATAATTCTTGTTATTGTTTTGGGTTTTATTGTTGTGTTTTTTGTCAACCCAACTAGAAAATAAAATTACAAAAGGATGATGTCCAGTTTAATAAAAGATATCAACTCCCAGACCATTTTTAGTCCAATTCGCAAAGAACACATTATTTCTGTATCTCAAGAAAATGTTTAAAAGGAGAAAAAGTTTCTTCTTGAACAACAAGAAAGGGACAAACAGCTAAAACTTCAAGAGGAACTGAGGAGAAAGCAAGAAATTAGAGACTTGGAAGTACTGAAAGAAGAAAAGAAAAGATTGATGAAAATACATGGAGTAGGCTTACCTCATCGTGTTCTGTCTCATGGGAGGGGAAGCTTGCTGGCAGTTGAAGAGAACCACTTATTGCCTAGCAAGCCTAGAGGCCGTGGGAGACTGTCTCCTCAGGAGAAGGAACAACTCCCATCACTAGAAGAAGAATCAAAAGTTTTAAAGAGCATTATTGGAAAGCATTCTGAGTCCAGTCTTCATAACAACAAAATTCAAAAGTGTGTGTGGGTTGGAAATCAGGAAAAAAGCAACAATAATTACATCCAAGAAAATTTTACTGAATATTCATCCGATTCTCTCTCAGCATCAGATCAGTATGAAGATGCAGATTGCAACACTCCACAATTTTTCATGACCTCAAATGAGAGTCCGATGCCCCCAGACTGGCCAGTTTTGTTAAAGAAGTATTAATCCTTTTGAACATAATTAAATAGTTTATTTAACTCATAATGAATTTTTTTATTATCTTATGTACATCTTCATTTTATAAGATTTTGAAGGTGAACGGTCCAAACCCTGGTCTTGTTGTTATCTAACGTCAACCTCTGTTGTTATTATATTAATGAAGCCCAATGACAAATGGAAACTGGGTCCAATATGTATCGAATCTTAAAAAAGCTAACTTTTCAAACTAACTTAAAAAAAAAAAAAAAAAAAAAAAAAAAAACGGTAGGCCTACCCTTTGGATTCAAAGGAATTCAATAGATCTTTATAAGTCTTCAAGCATCAGGACCACAGCAATAGGCTTTGTAAAACTAATATAAACTTACTGCTAAATCTACAAACAGTCTAAAAACTAACTCAACAAGTGCTTCCTCTAAAATTAAAAAAATCATTCAAATCATAAAATACATTTTATGTTAAAAACTTATTTATTTTACTCTTGAAACACTTCAATTAATTAATGAGGTTTTGATAATTTCTCGTTTCAAAATTTTGAACCTCTAGCCTGTCAGATTTTTTTTTATATGCTCTTTCACAGAAAAAAATTCTGTTGCAGAAATTGCCTGCACAGTCATAATGCCAAAGTTTTTGAAAAGAGGTTTACAGGGTTCTCTGGTTGGAATACCTGCTATTACACGAAGAGCCTTCTTTTCAATTTATTATTTTCAACCATTAAGGTTCAATCTTGAGTGGTTGTGGAGAAAATTAAAAAAAGAAAATCTGATTTAACCTCATATTTGATACGATGCGATACATCAACTAATTTTATATTAGATTGGTGTTTTTTTTTTTTTTTTTTTTTTTTTTTTTTTTTTTTTTTTTGAGGGAGAGGCGGAAAAAAGCATTACACACACAGGTGGCCAGCCTGTAGTGTGGGGCTCCCCTAAAAAACGGGTTTACCCACTAAAAAACCTTCTCTACTCTTTAGGAATCTAACCTGGAATTGTTTATCACATTACGTAAGGCTAGGCCTAAATTTGGCTTACGCCCGTCGGGCTCGCTCCTTATCCAGCCGCTCTATCAAGGGATCTGGGCCACTTCGCGGTCCAGATCGGTTTTCTTTTCCAGGAGGATGCCCCGGACGAACTGTGACAAACAATCCCAGTTGCCCTCATCCTCCAAAATCTTTTGGCAGACCGAGTCCACCGAAAATGCACCAAATATTTGTGTGGCCTCCAGGCGGGGCCCTTCCCAACGGGGACAGCGGAAGAATGTGTGTTCCGCATCATCGGGAACACCCGGGCAATAAATGCAGTCCGGTGAACCGGTCTTTCCCATCTGTTTCAGGTACGACCGAAAATAGCCGTGACCTGTCAAAAATTGGGTCAGGTAGTAGTCCACCTCCCCATGCCGCCGTTCCACCCATGGTTGGACCTGCTTGATAAGTCGCGCAGTCCATCGTCCTCAGGTGTCGTGCTCCCAGCTGTGTTGCCACTGCTGGAAGGTTCGGGAGCGCTCTTCTGTTCTTGCCGTGTCCTTGCCGATCTCGCCACGTCTCTGATAAATCGCTTTCCTCTCCCCTGCCAAGAGCTTGACAGGGATGACTCCGGCGACCACCAGGACGACAGGCTCGGACACTGTCCGGTAGGCGGAACACACCCGGAGCGCAGCTTGACGCTGAACCCGGGCGAGTCGCAACCTGTAGCACTCCTTATCTAGAGCGCCTGCCCACACCTCTGCCCCGTAAAGGAGCACGGACTGGACCGCGGACATCAACAGACATCTTCTGCTGGGTCGGGGACCCCCGACATTGGCCATCAGCCTACTAAGGTGAGTAACTACCTTAGCGGCCTTGTCCGCCGTACGGAAGATCTGATCCCTCCAGCTTAACTTGGTGTCCACCATAACCCCAAGGTATTTGGCGGCACGAGTTGATGTGACCACCTCCCTTCCCACTCGAAACGGGACGACGGTGTCGATCCTCTTCTTCGTGAGAATCACGATCTCCGTCTTACTAAGAGCAAGCGAGAGACCGTGATCGGACATCCAGTTGTTGACAACCCGCATAACTCGGTTCAACTTTAGTTGGGCCAGCTCAACGTTGCGTGCAGCAATGAGAGCTGCGACGTCATCGGCGTACCCAACCAAAGTGGTTTCCTCAGGCATCTCGGACCTCAGGAGGCTGTCATAGGCAACGTTCCAGAGATCCGGGCCGAGTATTGAACCTTGTGCGGCACCAGAAGTGACTTCCATCGTCCGCGTTCCGTCCCTCGTGTCATAGATCAGGCTTCGAGAGCGTAGGTAATCCTCGATGAGCCGCAACAGATATGCAGGAATACGAAAGGTGTTGCGAAGCGCATCCAACATATCGACCCACCTCGCCGAGTTGAAGACATTCTTGACATCAAGCGTTGACATCAAGATTGGTGTTATTCGTATAGGGAATAAAATACTATCGAATGAAAAATAAATCAATATGATCAATATATCACATCGGATCAAATATCAATATATTGGGATCATATTAGATTTTCTTTTTGAATTTTCTCTGCAACAACTCATTATAATTTAACAGTTCAAGAATGTAACTGAAAATTATGTGATTAAAAAAATGTATGGTAAAAAAAGTAAAACCCCCATTTGAAACCCCATACATGGAAAATCTAAGATAGCCTGCTCCTACCTAATTTAAGTCTTTGTGACTTACTTGTAGTATTTGTGTTTCAAACTTTAGATCTTTATCATCAAATGCACAATCTTTCCAATAATTGACACATATATCAGCTGAATTCGAGTGGGATATTTTGTGGCAGATCTTTGAAGAAAAAAATTTATATTAACAGTCATAAAACAGAACTTAACCACTATAACTACTCATAGCTACCCAGCCAGAGTATAGCTGTTGCATAATGAACTATGTTTCAATAGTTGCAATATGAACTATACCCCGTTCAAAATAAATGTGCGGTCGAAAAGCAGATTTCAATTCCCCCATCTTCTCCCGTTCCTCCCACTACTAACAATCCAACCAATCGCAATCACAAAAAAATTGTACAGCTGTTTAATATCTCATGTCACTTTATGCCAATGTTTTGATTTTTTGTAATCAAATATTCTTCTTTTGACGTTTGAGATGTAAAAAGAAGCGCTTGCAACAGCGACGAGGTGAAGTAACATGTTCATCAGCGCTATTTTCTACTGTGAATTTCAAAGGCAAAATTAAAAGAACATATGATTTTGAAGAAAATAGGGGAATTAGGAAAGGTATTGTGGGGATTTCCCTAATAGTGGGAAATAAAATTTTGTCTTTCGACCGCACATTTATTTTGAACGGGGTATAGAAAATGAAACTGTTTACATTATTTATATATTTATTGATATACATACTAATATATTATTAATCTATCTTCTTATTTCTATAAGGGTTTCGTCTGTTACGTCCCTTTTTCTCTCGACCTACTGAACCGATTTTTATGATTGAGGTGTCATTTTAAAGCTTAGGATATACTGCAGTGACGAATCGTAATTAAAAAGGTCATATTGTTTCGGGCTTCGCCCCCCTCGCCTTTGATTTATTTCTAGAGGGTGCTTTAAAATGTTAACCAACTTTTATTGCAAGTTCTTTTAGCGAATTTTCCTATAGGGAATACGCTATTACGGTAGTAGTCACGGTAAGACCTAAGCCCGGGACCATGATACTTTTTCGTTTTGAGGTCCCTAGAAGCCAAAAACCCCGTTCGTTCAAATTGATATATATGTATATATATATATATATATATATATATATATATGTATGTGTCCGTGAACACGATAACTTTTGAACGGAACCTCCGATTTTGATGAAATTTGGTATAGGGGTGTAAGCCAGCATCTACTAGATTGAGTTCGTGAACCAGAATGATCGGACCATGGGAACGGGGTTTTATGGGGTTTCAAAAGGGTAAAAATGGGTTTTTGCCCTTTTTTACTTTTATTTATAATATTCAACAATTTTAACTTAAACCATTTAAAATAGCTTAAAAAAACAAACAATCTAGTATTTTGAATTTTTTACCTAGCTTAAATGGTTATGGAGAAAATCCAAAAAGTATGTTTTCCATGTTATTCTTATGGGAAATCAAGAAAACCTTCTATCTTGCTTATTTATTGACATATCTTGATAAAATTTGGTATGTACATTCATTAGGATGCGTTTAACTTATATTTGCTTAGAAAACCCATATGACGGCAAACCTACGTACCTATGGGGTTTATGGGGAAAATAAAAAGAACACCATAACCTGATAAAATTTTGTATATGTACATTCACCAGGTAGGGTTTAACTTATATTTACCAACAAAACCCATATGGCGGCAATCCTACATACCCTCATCCCCATGGATTTTATGGGGAAATAGAAAATATACCAAAATTGCATTGGAAATTCGCTGAGTTCGCAGGTCTGCTGCGACGGGGGTATAATGTGAATTGTATTTTAACAGCTGATTACCTTCAGATGAATTTTAAAACCAGATAGTAAACAAAAATAGATCTCTGTCACTTCATAATCAACATTCACGTACTGTAGGTGATTTCCACTCATACAGAATCATAAAATGCGTAATTTGCGCACACGCCACCTCGTTTTAATATTAAAGCGTGATTCTTGCTTTAATATTAAAACGGGCTGTATAATGCTGAAGGTCTCTCTAAAATAAGTAAACCAAAGAAACTCTGTAATGTTAAATATGCAATGAAAAAAGAGTAATAGATAAATAGTATGCCATAAAATCATATATATGGATTTAAAATTCATAAATAATTCATTTTCCTAACATTTTATTGGGAAATATGACGCATCCCAAGCATCCGGGCTGTAGTGATGCTGATTGTTTCCCATCAATTGTAATTAAAAATATTATTGAAAAAACATGATGATAAAAAATAAAAATATAATGATAATGATAAAAAATATGATTAATCATGTATATATAGATAATTTACAAACTAATAACATAATAATAAACTTATTCATAAATAACAAATATATACATGATTGCCTTCAATAATAAAATCATAAATATTACACACTCTTTCGTCCTTGTCTGTTTTGTTCTCGGTGAGACGCCCAAATTGAAAAGGAGACCACAGAGAAAGGAGGAAGTTCAAGGAAGGAAGAGTAGAATTAAAAACCAATCAAAATTAAGGAATAGGCAAACAAACCAATGTGAATAAATGTAAAGATGAAGAAAGAAGAAGGAAGAAAGAAGAAAGAAGAAAGAAGAAGAAGTAGAAGGAAGAAAGAAAGAAGAAACAAAAAAAAACAATTAAAAATAATTGAAAGACTAAAAAAGTTTTGAGTATGAAATGAATTAACAATGAATTATCTTGTTGAAAAATCTGGAATTGTGAGTTTTAAATTGTGAAACACATAGAAAGACTTTTGTAAATTCCCATACAATGTAAATTTGTCAGCATAATAAAATTTATTATTATTATTATTATTATTATTCTTTTCCTCATTTTTTGTCAGCTAGTGCGCATCATAGGAGAAATTCATGCATACTGTTGGAAAGGTAAGTGCCCTGTCCTGTAATGAGCAGAATCGTATTATAATCGCCTACCAGGGCTATGCCCTACAGGCTTTCAAAGTTTCAATAATAATATTATGGAAGAAGAGTAATTGGACTCATTCACAATCATCAACCGCAACTTTGGGATTCAGTTCTTTTTTTTGCGGTTAGCAAAAGATGCGTGTGAACATCAATTTTCAAAATCCCAGTAGATTCGTAAGACAGCAGCAAAAGGACGTCACTAGGAACCACCAGGATTTATCACGTAACCACTAAAATTTGTCATGTGAGAGAAAAAAATTTGAATCCCGGTTGCATAGGATGATTGTGAACGAACCCATTGAATAAATCCATAGAAAGTTGTGTCACTGTTGCTATCTAACAAATGCTAGCAAACAGAAAAGAACGGATGTTTCAGTAATAACATTTTTTTAACTTAATGGGTCTAAATAAACTGACATTTTGGTTGAAGCTCAACTAGAGGGCGATGTCTATAGTATTGATAAATATACAACTTATTTAATACGCTAAGGCTTTTTTTGTCTTGAGAACTCCTCCTACAATTTTCAACTGATTTTCAAGTTTTTGGTGTGGTTGGATAGGGCTTGGTGTGTAGTTGTTTCCGCCAAAATTTGATGAGAATCGGACTGAAAATAAAGGCGCTATCCAAAATTGAAATCTCAAAATTTCCCATTTAAATAACATTGGGGACTGAATAAAGCATTTGAAACATCTGTTATTAATCAGCTGTAAATACGTGTAGTTATTGGCGATTATTATTGGATTGGTCGGATGTCGTTGATTTAGAGCTAAAGTAACATTTACTGTATTTAAATAAATTGCTCGATTTCGAGCAACACGTATACTAGTATAAAAAATTAAATTAGTGATCATTAATACCAATTTCTTATATTATCATTTATTAAAGGCTTTCATAAGTTATTTTTTAGGAAATAACTTAAGGTAATGATATTAGT
Source organism: Neoaliturus tenellus (assembly GCA_030545055.2). Taxonomy (NCBI): domain Eukaryota; kingdom Metazoa; phylum Arthropoda; class Insecta; order Hemiptera; family Cicadellidae; genus Neoaliturus; species Neoaliturus tenellus. Next base: position 66,774,940 of record CM061533.1, on the reverse strand, counting down.
TTTAAGAAACAGAATAAAGGTTTATAAAGGATTCTGAGATGAGGGTGAGATGCTCTTGAATGTAAATAGATAACTTATGTTTTCTTGGAGTTTAAAAGCCAGTTTTAAATTCCCATTTCCTGAGGTAAAATTGTTACACCAACTTTATTTTAAATAGAGATTTTGGTTTCATGTTAGGGCAAAACAGTTCAAAGAAAGAGATGATTTAAAACATAAAAAGTATACACACTAATACCTCAGTTTTGTGCATTTATGGGAGGGTTGATATTTTTCAATTTTGATATAAGAAAAAATAAACTCAGAATCATAATTACTGATTGACAGGTAACTATAAACAAAACAGTTTCCACTTTGTGCAAAAGCTCTCAAATTGGATATGGAATAAAAGAAGTAAAGCAGGAAGTGTCGGTAAAAAGTCTGGCAAATTTAGAATTAGAAGTACTGTTGAAATATTTAAATAGTCTACTTATCATTAAAAAAACTCAAGATAAGACATCAACAATTACGCCCTTCCCCTGACACACAAATGTTGTTTAGTCAGGCAAGAAGTTGCGTTACAACTCGACCTCCACAGCTACTACTGACACTAGAGACCTGTCAAGATTTTGGATCTCGAGAGCCTGTCACTGCAAATAATGCCACTCTTCAACTTGAATACTCCTAATCACGGGTTGCCTAATGATTACTCTGTTGGCAGCCTGAGTAGTCGCGTATCTGGGCACTGTTATGGTAAGTCCTACACCAACTCTCTTTAAATTCTATATAGTCTACCAGTTTGTAATGGCATTATTTTCTTTGTGTAAAATTGCTTTAGCAAAAAGCTATTCTTTGTGTAAAAAGCTTATGTAAGTTAAAACTGCTACATGTCAGTTTAAATTCAACTAACTGTGTCCTAGTGTAACTTTGGAGTAATTTAAATAGGTACTCAAATTTTAATGTTAATGTCAAGTTTTTAAGGCTACATTTTAACAAAACAGCACAGGGCACATATTGTCTTGTTCCAGCGTTACATCTTGGACTATGACTTAAAATAAATATTTTTAACCAATTTTTCCTAATTTATGTTTTTTTTATTTTTTATTTTATGTGTATAAATAATATGAACTAGTAAAATGCCACTATATTATTATGCCCCCGTCGCAGCAAACCTGCATACTTAGCGAATTTTCAATGGAATTTTGGTATATTTTCTATTTTTCCATAAAATCCATGGGGATGAGAGTATGTAGGTTTGCCGCCATATGGGTTTTGTTGGTAAATATCTAAGTTTTTAAAACCCTACCTAGTGGTTGTACATACCTCTAGGTAGGGTTTTAAAAACCCTACTTCATATAAAGTATTTAGGATTAGTATGAGTTTTGCTTAAAACAAAAGAACTTTTGAGTTTAGTACAAGGAAAACTTAACTGATGATTTTTCGGGGCAATTTAAAAAGACTACAGAAAGTACCAATTTTGCAGACTAATTGCAGGCCCGGAAATGGCAGTTCTGCATGCAGTATGATTATAAAGCATTTCTTTTCCATTCAGTATATCAGTAGTTACTCGATTAAGTTTAGCTTACAAATAAGATTGGCAGTGAATTTAATTGTGTGACTGACATACTGCCCCCCCCCCCCTTATTGGGTCGGTTGGTTGGCAAGATGGTACTCTATATTCTGTCAAGGCACATTCCATTGACTAATTTGTACTCCTTGAGCTAGACAACTGATTCAGACTGTAGTACTTGGCTTCATTTCAGCACTTCTATCTCTTTTCCATCCATCTAAATTATTACTCCTTAAACCTATCGTCTTTAATATTTAATCTACATTAAGTTTTAAAATGACAATGTATTGTCATTTGCGAAGAACAAAACATAATGGAGTGAGGTGAAATGGATATGAGTAGAGTGCAGTGTTTTAAGTCAGTTTGTGTTTTGGTTTACCATTAATAAGGTAAGGTAATAAACGGTATCAGATAACTGACACATACTTTCTCCCAAGAATATGAAAAGGTGTTAAAAGCCTGAAAACATTAATGTCCTGATGGCTCAGTCGGATAGCCAACAGGTGGGCAGCACGAGTTTTTGCATCCAAAAATTGAGTTTTTTAACACATTTTCCTCTATAACTTTTGAACGCGCATTTTCCCGGAGATGCGGGTGGTGTCATTTTATTCAGCATTTTAATCTCAATAAACCACAAAATGTTAATCAAAATCGTTAGAGCCGTTTTAGAGAAATTTTTATTTTTCACGTTTTTTGGGGGTTTCGGGGGGTAAACTACCCTTAAAATCAAAAATTCAAAAAAATGAAAAAAATGCCTGGAATTATCGTGGGTTTGAACCTACATACCAAGTTTCACCAAAATCGAACCATTGGGGAATTCTCTAGCTCTGTTTACATCCAGACACATAGACACACACACACATACACAGACAGACATCACTCTGAAAACCACTTTTTTGACCCAGGGGGCACCAAAATGGATAAATTTACGAACAAATCAAAGTCTAAAATTTTGGCGAAACTAATACTTTCTCCATATACACATTTATAGGGGGAAAGGGGGCTCTAAAATGAATATATACATCATCAAAGGAATTGGAACATTTTTACGAATACAATACTTTCTCCATATACTATGGTATAGGGGGAGAAAGTAAAAATACAACCTTAAAAATTATAATTATAAAGTTTGTAACTAGACAGCACGTGCTATGATGCTCACGATGATAACTTTAAATATTTTTATGGAAGAACTAATTTATAAACAAAAAAAAAAAAGTAACCATTTATTTTTAAGGCTTAAGTTATGAATAACAAAATTTAGGTCTGTTGTCAAAATATTATATTATTTATACTTTGTTGTAAAATTCTACCAAATATACAGGGCCCAAGCAATTTCAAAACTTTAAGAATACAAATAATTTTATACTTAACTTAATACGGTAGTTTTTTTACATGCATTTCAAGTTTTAGCTAAAGAATATTCACCAATGCTTGGTTTATTCTCATAGTCATGAACACTAAGAGATCATGTTTTCTGTTTCAATGATTAGTTCCAGAACTATTCATTACATGAAAAACTCATAAATGTTAAACAGTTTTTGCATGACTAACAATTGGTTCACATTCTTACCAAGTGAGTGCTTTTTCAAACACTATTATATCTCATATTATACTAAGGAACTGTGCTACTCCTTAGCAATTAGACTATGCAATTTAATAGGATCTTAGACCAACACAAACCAAGTGCTTTAGTTAGATCGACACGAAAAACAATCCCATAAAAATGGCTACAAAAAGAAACTCTCATAAGAAACCCATTGGGAGAAATTTTGTGTCATCTAAATGAGTGACCTTCAATTTAAGACATGAACAAAAACCATGAAAATTGGTCATGAACTCGTTCAAGTTAATGCGCTTGTTTACACCCCTGTACCGAATTTCATCAAAATCGGAAGTTCCGTTGAAAAGTTATCGTGTTCAAGGACACATCTATATTATGAAAAACTCTGTTTTTGGCATCTGGGAACCTCAAAACAAAAAAGTATCATGGTCCCAGGCTTAGGTCTTATTGTGACTACTACCGTAATAGCATATTCTCTATAGAGAAATTCGCTAAAAACAGAAAGACACATGAGATACCAACATTTCCGGATGCAAGCTATAGTTTATACAAGAAAAAACTGGTCACCCAGAGGAAAACTCCATGACGCGCCTCATAAGAGAGAATTTCTTGTGAAGATTCTCGTGAGGATTTCTTGTATGTATTAGCATCAAGCTACACAACACTATCATTCCCAGTTATTGACATTTTCTCCTATATCTATCAAAGAGATCAAACTCCAAGACTCTATAAGCTTTGAAAAAGTGATAGATGAATTTTATTTTAAGACCTCTCAGAAATGTTTTACTTTTTCAACTCAATATGGCTTACTCGCAGTGTTTCAACTGAAAGTTAATGAGCTTTTAAAATGTATCTGTGGTAATGTAAGGATGGGATAAATTTGGTTATTTATTATTATTTGTATGTAAAATAGTAAATGGAAGCAGACACCATCTCATACCAATTTTGTATACATCCCTTAAGAATCAGTGGCTTTGTAAATCTGTAAATAGACTTATCTATCACATAAAAAATAGCATTAGTGTTTGTAGCAGTTAAGCATTGACAGAATTGATTGACTAAATTACTAATTGTGATACTTTAAAAGAGGGTATTTCCAAAGAATTAAGTTTTCAAATGAACTAAATCTATTTGATTAATGTATGGAAATTAAAACCACATAATACCAAGGTATTACAAGGCTTTTATTAACTGACACAAAAACACATCCATAAGCAAGAAAAATTTACACACTGGTTACATTAAATATTGTGTAAATTTTATAAGTACTATTACTTTTCTAGAGTACCATCCACTGTGAATTACCATCCACTTATGCATCAAATTTTTATTGGTAAAACCCGATTTGAAACCATTACCTGAGGTAAACCATTTTTATCACTAGAATCTATCAATACTTTATTTAATACGCTAAGGGTTTTTTTGTGTTGAGAACTCCTCCTACAATTCTCAACCGATTTTCAAGCTTTTGGTGTCGTTGGATAGTTTTTGGTCTGTAGTTTTTTCCGGAATAATTAATGAGAATCGGACTTAAAATAAGGGCACTATCCAGTATCCACAAATTAAATTTGAAATGTCCCCATTAGAATAACATTGAGATTGGTTGGAGTATTTTTAACATCTGTTACAGCTGTAGTTTTAGGTGATCATTCATATTCACAATATTGGATTGGTCGGATTTCATTGATTTAGAACTAAATGTAACTTTTGTATTGTATCAAAATAAATTGCTCGATCTCAAGCAACACGTGCCCTAGTACTTATTTAATATGATAAGGGTTTTTTGTGTTGAGAACTCGTCCTACAATTTTCAAACGATATTCAAGTTTTTGGTGTCATTGGATAGGGCTTGGTCTGTAGTTGTTTCCGCAAAAAATGGATGAAAATCGGACATAAAATAAGAGCGCTACACACAAATTAAATTTGAAATTTTACCATTAGAATAACATTCAGTTTGGGTTGAACATTTTAAACATCTGTTAATGTACAGATGTAAATATGTGTAGTTTTTTTGTGTTTACTGATATTCACAATATTGGATTGGTCAGATGTCGTTGATTTAGAACTAAATGTTAATTTTGTATTGTATCAAAATAAATTGCTCAATTTCAAGCAACAAGTAGACACTCTAGTACTTATTTAATACGCTAGAAGGGTTTTTTTGGGTAGAAAACTCTTCCAAAATTTTCAACCGATTTTCAAGTTTTTGGTGTCATTGGATAGGGTTTGGTATACACAAATTACATTTTTAATTTTCCCATTAGAATAACATTGGGATTGGGTTGAGCATTTAAAACTTCTGTTAATGTACAGCTGTAAATACGTGTAGTTTTTTGGTGACTGATATTCACAATATTGGGTTGGTTGGATGTCGTTGATTTAGAACTGAGTGTAACTTTTGTACTGTATCAAAATTAACCGCTCAATTTCGAGCAACACGTATACTAGTATGTCCCAAATGTGTCTGAAAAAAGTTGAGTGTCCAAAGGCTGATACATTGCTCAATAAAGAAGCCTAATAAACTGATAAATGTACACTGTCCTGATAAAATAAATATACAATAACTAAAATATTTTAAATGTTAAATGTTCCATGCTCATTTTCAGTAACATACTTACGTTATTACAATTGGAGATATTTTTCATAACACCAGCTTGTACTCATCCCTTGTTCGCAGATGTCGGCCCTCCTCACAGCTGTGCTGACCCTCCTCATGGCAGGGAGTGGTCACTCTGCTCGAATCCTGGCGCTGGTGCCGTTCCCTGCCCGCAGCCACTGGATCGTCATGGAGCCTCTGCTGCAGGAATTGGCAGCCAGAGGTCATCAGGTCACCGTCTTCTCCACGTTTCCACAGAAGAAACCGATAGCCAACTACACAGATGTGGATTTTTCCAAGCTGCTTCCTCCCATGATAAGTGAGTTCTCCATCGAAATGATCAGAGAAAAAATGCCTAATCCTTGGGCAGTCACCGCCTTCATACATGAAATCCATGATGGTGCTTGTGAAAAAGTTCTGAAAGAAGAAGCCTTACAGAATCTCCTTAAACAAAAGAATACGTTTGACGTACTCTTCACGGAACTGTTTGGGTCTGATTGCTTTACATATTTTGCACACAAGTTTGACATTCCTATAATTTCAATAACAACCAGCATGGCGATGCCCTGGGCTGCAGAAAGGTATGGACTTCCCGACAACCCAGCCTACATTCCCAACTACCTGGTCAATTTCACCCCTGAAATGAACTTGTGGGAACGAACATACAATACTGCCATTCTTATATATGCAAAGCTCCTTCATCAGTACATATATAGTTGGAGGACGCAGGCGATGGTTGAAAGGATATTTAATGAACCTCTACCTGATTTACAACAAGTGGTGGCAAATCGTTCTTCTCTCCTGTTTCTTAATAGCTACCATACCTTGTCTCAGAGTCGGCCATTTCCCCCAAATGTCATCGAAATTGGAGGTGTTCATATCAAAAAGCATCCCCAACCTCTTACAGAGGTAAGATTAGTAAACATATTTAAGTTCAAGTATTGCTGCAAGAAAATGTAAAGTAATAACTTTTTTATAGTAGTAATAAAATAAAAATGACAAAAATATAAATCTCTAAAAAACATAAAAATTCTAAAAATTCTTTCAACATATTTTTACACAAACTTCTAATTACAAATATTTTCTACTCTGGTAGACTTTGGACTTTCTAGCTGGTCAGGTAGACAGATTATTGTGAAGACCTTTTAAGGCCTTTTGATTTACCAAAGTAATATAAGTATAGTATCTGATACATATATTTATTTGTTACCTTCTCAAGGAGTTCCAGACAATTTTGGACAAAGCTACCAATGGTGCCATAGTGATGAGTTTTGGATCTCTTGTCCGATCAGCAAGTATTCCCAAGAATATCATCATGATGTTCATGAATACATTTGCCAAATATAAGCAAACTTTCATATTCAAATTTGAAGAACCTTTGCCAGAGGCTCCTCCAAACGTCATTGTGAAAAAGTGGCTTCCTCAGAGAGATATAATGGGTAAGTTTGAACTGATAATCTAGGTATTGTAAACTTCTGGACTTCAAATTTCTTCACAAATTAAGATTTAAAAAAGTGCCAAGAATTCTTGAGTTCCAAAGTATTAAATAGCTGCCGACAATTTGGAGACATTGCAGTACAATAGGGTGATTCATATTTTTCACTGTACACGTACAGGTTGAATGCTGGGATAGTTTGAGACAAAGGATATAAAAAATTGCAAATATATCCAACTATGATCCTTCAAATGTTCTTCTGCTGTTTGCTTTTTCCTGATAACAAACATAAATAATTTCTTTCTTTGTTTAAAGTTCATTATTGGTGATGGTAAGTTAATGTTATTGTTTAGTAAATTGTTGCAGACATTTTCCATCACTGATTAGTAAACAAAATTCATGACATTTGGGGATCTGGAATCTGATCCCGTCTTCAGGTGGAAGAAGTACCTAGAACATAACAAAGTTAGTAAAAACACGCCAGGCAAACCTGGAGAAGTCCATAGCCAAACCTGAAAACAGAACAGGCAGTCACAAAAATTAAATAAACAATAATAAATTGAAAAAGCTCAAACAGTAAACTGTGAAAGCAGTCAAAAAACAACACACAAACAAATAAATTGGAAAAATATACAGCACCAATCAGGAGGCAGCGCAAGGGAGCCAACCACACACTTGCACATTACGTGCCCGACATTGTACTATTCATACAATATTGTACTATTTTCATAAATATTTGTATAATTATACAAATATATAAATATTGGTATATTTTGAAATATATTTGGTACGGTACAGAGGTGTAAGACTGCGTTCATCAAGTTAAATTAAAAACGGGGTTTTTAAGGGTAAAAAATAGGGTTTTGGCATTTAAGGACTCCAATTTTCTAAATTCAACAAGTTTTAACAAAAATCATTCAAAAGAACTTGAAAAAACAAACAATTTAGTATTTGGAATTTTTTACCTGGTTTAACAGATTACGGAGAAAATCCACAAATTTGTTTTCCATGTTATTCTTACGGGCAATCAAGTAACCCCTTTATCTCACTTATTTATTGCCATAACTTGATAAAATTTGGTATGTACATTCACTAAGTAGAGTGTAACTTTGCTTACAACACTCATATGGCGGCCAACTTACATACTCACCCCCATGGGGTTTATGGGGAAAATAAAAAATTTCAGAATGTTATAAAATTTAGCATGTACCTGCACTAGGAAGGAACTATAATCTATTTGTTTACTTATTGCCCATGGCAACAAGCCTTCAGCGTTAATCCTCAATCTCATGCTCTATGGAGATTTTAAAAAAATTCCAAATTCTATTTGAAATTCGCTAAGGACACAGAGGTCTGGTGCAACAGGGGTATTTGTTCCCAGACAGCAATGAACGTTTACAAGAAGTTTGCACATCAATTTCAACTGCAAACGAAAATGTTTGCTGTAAATATTCATTGATAACATGAAATTGTTTTAAGCACTTTCCGCAAATATGCAAGTTTACACTTCTCACATTTGCGGAAAGATTTTCACAGATGTTTGCAAAAAGTGATCAACGAATGTTTTCCAAAAGTGATCAACTAATGTTTTCCAAAAGTGATCAACGAATGTTATCCAAAAGTGATCGACGAATGTTTTTGAAAAGTGATTGACAAATGTTTTCCAAAAGTGATCGATGAATGTTTTCCAAAAGTGATTGACGAATGTTTTCCAAAAGTGATCAACGAATGATTACCAAAAGTGATATACGAATGTTTACCAAAAGTGATCGACGAATGTTTTCCAAACGTGATCGACGAATGTTTTCTAAAAGTTATCAACGCATGATTATCAAAAGTGACCAATGCATGTTCGCCAAAAGTGTTAAAAACATGTTTGAAATAGTGTGCAATGAATAGTATATTTCACCACTCGTCTGGAAAGTGATCCATTTCGGGGCGAGATAGTGTTTTATGCGCGAGGTGAAGCCAAGCATGGAAAACACTATCTCGCCCCGAAGTGGGTCACCTTCCGGACGAATTGTGAATGATACTTTTCATCACGGTGCAATTAATAAAATATATGAATGTTTTAAAGGAGAATTATTCGTAATTTTTCGTTATTACACATAGTTAACAAAGACAGAATTCAAAATGTAATTTGTTTTAAATTCAGCTGATTGAGTTGTTGCTGTACAGGAAAAGTTTGTTGATGTAGTAAAAAATTGTTTCCCTTGGACCGAAAGTAATGTTTATTTACGGAAAAACAGCTGATGGTGACTAGTTTTATCTGTTTTGAAATTGACGACTTTCGAAAGCCTCAGCTGCACGGAAAGTTGCTACTTTCAAATACAGAGTGATGATAATAATTTTGTAATAGAATGGGTTGCTGGCCATTTGTTAATAAATGTGGAACATAAATATGGCACATATAAACTGATATGCTGCTTAATTTCAACCAACTTTAGTTATTTGACATGTCATGTGCAGAATGAACCATACAGTTATCCAAAAGTAAAACATTTAAAACTAAAACTTTTGTAATTTAAACACATTATACATAAACTTGAAAATAAATTGTTTTAAGATTGAGGTTTTTTACAGTTATAATCAAACTTCATTTAATATGATTCATAAATTGCATGAACACTATTATAAAATCAATGTTTTCTTTTGTTTCAATGAAATATAAACAATTTTATAAACAAAAAAATTCTCAAGCAGGGAACATAAAAATAAAAATCGTTATTTTGCAAATATTTTAATTTTGAATTATTTACAGAATATAGATTATAAATTTAAAGATAAATAAATAGATTACATACAGAGATATATAGATACATAAACTATGTATACAACAGGTTAGTTAGGTGTTGGTTCAGCTCCTTTGGATTCCCTGAAAAAAATACACTGAATTAAAAAAATTTCTGGCCTATAGCAATAAATGGCCTACTCTATACTTATTTAATACGCTAAGGGTATTTTTGTATTAACTCCTCCTACAATTATCAACCGATTTTCATGTTTTTGGTGTCGTTGGATAGGGCTTGGTGTGTAGTTGTTTCCGACAAAAATTGATTAGAAACAGACTTAAAGTAAGGGCGCTATCCACAAATTAAATTTGGAATTTTCCCATTAGAAAAACATTGCGATTGGTTTGAGAATTTTACACATCTGTTAACGTTCAGCTGTACTTTTTGGTGATCACTGATATTCACAATATTGGATTGGTCGGATTTAATTGATTTAGAACTAAATATAACTTTTGTATTGTATCAAAATAAATTGCTTGATGTCAAGCAACACGTGCACTAGTAAATACTTTAATCATCTATTTTTCACCTATTTCTACTTGAAAATGTTTTAGTGTTGCTTATCTTATTTGTATTCCAAATACTCACAACTTGAAATCTGTAATGCATGTTACAATTAATTTATTTTTAACAATATTACTTGGGGGACCATGCATTTTCTCGATTAATCATGTATAATTTGTAAGACAAGCTTGTTTGCTCTGCTCACTTGCCAGGCCAAGGGATGCTACATTCTGGTTATGTGTAATGAATCTCAAATTTGAAATCCATTTCCTGAATTTTTAGTTATCAACCAAATGAATAGCTACAAAAAGTTTTTCAATAAGGTCTTACTTTAAAGGTATGTGGGATGCAAACCGGATTTTTCCAGTCGGGACCTGCTACACTCACATTTCTCAATTGCTACTGAAAACCTCATACAAAAACAAAATAAAATCTTGTTTTAAGGGATAAGGCTTCTAAATTAATTACTATATTACCCTGGCATGTTAAAAATATGGCAAAACATCAATTTAAAAACCGTTTGCACCATTTTAGTTTAAACCTGATCATAAGTAAATAGCCTATTTATGTATACAGGGTGTTTGGAAAAAATGTTTCAGGAATTCAGGAGGTTATTGCCCACATCAAAATGAGCAAGAAAGTTCCTATAAACATATATGTCTTAAAATGTTTCGTTACCCCGCAAGCTGCCATTTTGTTTTTTACACCAAATAATTTTTATTTCCGTAACAAATAATTGTATTAAGTTCATATTTGGCATGGATCTTTGTCACACCAAGTTTCATTTTCAGGGAAAAAAATGTTTTTTTTCTATGTGTATTTTCAAAATGGTGGCCATTTTAAAATTTCAAACTCAAATAACCCAAAACCTGTTAATTTTATCAAAATTTTACAAGGCACAAAAAAGTTTAAAAATTAAGTGATCTAACCAATGGCACCAAGTTTGTAAGGATCTAACAACAATTATGGAGTTATTGCGATTTTTATGTTGTTTTTATTTTTCATTAGTACTCATGGAAATTGAGGTTATTTTAGTAGAAAAATCCCAATATCTCCATTATTTGTTTGTTAGATCCTTATAAACTTGATATCATTGGTTGGATAATTTAATTTATAATTTTTTTGTTTTTTTCTAAAATTTTGGTATAATTCACCAGTTTTAAGTTATTTGAGTTTGAAAAATTAAAATTGCCGCCATTTGGAAGACAAACATAATTTTTTCCCTCAAAATGAACATTAGTGTGATAAAGATTCATGCCAAATATGAACTTAATACAATGATTCGTTTCGGAAATAAAAATTATTTTGTATAAAAAACAAAATGGTGGCTAGCGGGTTAACAAATCATTTTAGGACATATCTTCACAGGATTTTTTTGCTCATTTTGATGTGGGTAACAACCTCCTGAATTTCTGAAATGTTTTTTCCAAACACCCTGTAATTCTGTGATGGTAAAATTTGTAGTCGGTTAATGAAAAGGTATTGGGTTAATTCTAATGTAAGGGGTTTCCTTTCTTTATTGTATTAACTTATTGTTTTTCGCTAAAAAATTATGTAATATAAACTTGACTCTAAATAAATTGCTACTCAAAAACTTGACTCGACCTTGGAAATCACTACTCGATCATTTTAAACCACAATCATGTTAAACCACTCTTTAAATCACTATATCACTATTTTGAAACAAGGACTTCAAATAGTGGTTAAATTTGTCTATCACTCCTATTATTTTTAAATAATACAATTGGCACAATCAATGAACCTATAAATTCGTCGATTTTGACTTCCTTCCCCTATACCACAACATTATATGGAGAAAGTATTGTTTTTGTAAAAATTTTCTAATTTGAGTTGTTGGTGGATTTATAAATTTTTTTGACACCTTAGTCCAAAAAAGAGGTTTACAGAGTGATTTCTGTGTGAGTGTGTGTTAGAGAATATAGAGAATGTTCCAGTGGTCCAATTTGGATTAAGTTTCTTATGTCAAAATCCATAATAATTTCAGGTGTTTTTCCAATTTGTTTGTTTATAAGGATAATTTATCCCTAAAACCATAAAAAAGAAAAATCAAAATCTCTCAAAAACGGCTCTAAAAATTTTTGATTAAAGTTTTGTGGCCTATAAAGATTAAAATGCTGAATAAAATGACACCCCCTGTATCTCCGAGAAAATACACGTTCAAAAGTTAGATAGCAACAAGTGTTTATAAAATCCAATTTTCCATTTGGCGGTAAATGGAATTGTTAAAAGTCACAGACGCGCGTGGCAGAGTCTGCTTGGCTGGTAGCTATTTGACTGAGCCATCAAGACATGAATGTTTGGAGGCTTATAACTAGGCTTGCCATACCATCGGTTTGACCGGGAAAGTCCCGGTTTTTCGCACTTGTCCCGGCCGGTTTTGCTTTAGTTCCAGTTTTTTTTGTAAATATTTAAAAAAAATAGGGAATTATCAAAAACAAACTCAACCATCTTTTTTGTTTTGCGCCTTAAAATAAATATTCTGATAATATTCTGATAACAACAACAAAAAATTACTAAATTAGGATGAAGATTCAATTTTCTTATGGTTATCGAATTTAAAGTCGAGGTGAAATTTGACTTTGCCTACGTAAGATGAAAAATAAGGGTTGGCTGGACAAGTCTAAGCAATTGTGAAATCAGATGAAACAGACAAATTATTGGAAAAGTTCTAGTCCAATGTGACAATGATTAATTATTACTATAGCAACTTTATTTTTATTCAAGAAATAAAGAATGTGTATTCCATATCGTTTGAGCTCGTGTAATATTAATAAACTAACTAACAAAAAATAAACAACTTATTTGATTAACATTTAGTTTTAAAGAATTAACTAATCCTTAATACTCAACATTAACATTTTAAGTTTACCGGACTAAAATAAAATCTTGGAAGTTATGAGGCACAATTTGCTTAAAAAAATTTAATCTTAATTAAAATGTTGTATTAAGACCAATGACTCATTCTCCATTAGCATTGAGGTGGTGGTGGCGGGGGGGGGGGGGGGGGGGGGGGGCAAGGGGGTGGGTTTACATACTGATCGTCCAGGTTTTGCCCTATAAAATTATGGCAAGCCTACTTATAACACCTTCTTATATTGTTGGGAGAAAGTCAGTGGTGTAGTGGCACATTTTACAGTGTGGGGCTTGCTACATTTGTCTAATTCCCTGCAAAGGAAGACATAACTTCCCGGATTTCCCGGGTTTTCTAAAACCAGTGCGGGAACGCCGTTCCCAGGTGTTCCCGCCCCACTACACCACTGGAGAAAGTATTTGTCATTTACCCTTGATTTTAAATTACTCGTTTATAAGTCAACAATGCTAAAAAATTTTAATTCATCTAACTTTTGTGAATCACAGTGAACGAAATAAAATAGGACTTCCTGATATCCTAAAAAAGTAGACCATTTCTTTTATCTCACAACTCTATAGTAATTTATGTTACAGCTATAAAAAAATAATTATAGCACATGACAATAATAAAATACAATTTATTAAAGTTTTCAAATATTATCATTATTAAAATATGTGGGTACAGCAAACACCCCATTGCGTACCCCATCATTCAAAAAGCCAAGTAATGAGCAAAAAGTGGGTCTTCCAAAATCTTGACTGAACTTTAACATGAGCATTAAAAGCTATGCTACGCTGACCCAAAAAATTACCCATACTCCCATACTCTTCTGAGCAAGGGAAATTTAAGTAGGTAATATGACAAAAATGAAAACCAAAGTGTTAAGCCGCAATAAAGAAAAGAATGGAGCCATCAAATTATTGTTTGAATTAAAAATATTCCTTTGATATGTAGAATAATCCATGCACATATGTAAAAACTGTTTAGTAAAAATCAACTTACTTTCGAATGAAGCGGGTCTTTGCCTGGTTTAAAAAAAAAAACCATCCGAAGATGTTTCTTCACGCATGATTCCGTAGAATTTGGGTTTATCTTCAATACTGCAGCTGCAACAACCAAAAAATATTAGCTAATACTTCATCACAAAATATCTGCTTATATTTGTTTCCAGATATTGAAAACACTGTGATAATTTACTCAGGGAAATTTTTCTAAATATGGCTGAAAAGGCTGGAACCTATAGCGGCTAAATTTTAGGGGCGGCATTTTATCAATTTACTAAAAATTAAAAATAATTTTACTACTTTAATAACAGTAACTTCTTTAGGCCTATCTTACTGATTTAAAGTGTATTAACTTAAGGAAATGGAAATATGTTAATTCTTTTCATATGAATTTACTCCACTTAATCTTACAACACATTTTTCATGTAGGGTAATCGTTGTAACGACACTCAGTTTGTATAAGGCCCAGAAAGAGGGAATTACTAGCGCTAACAGTGTTTAAATTCACAACTAGTTTTTACATTCAAAGTTTTGATTTTACTATAATGAGTTATGATGATAGACGAAATTAACTACAGTTGAGTTCTGCTAATCCGAACTAATTGGGACCAGATCCTGCTCGGATTAGCGAATTTTCGGATTAAGCGCATATCACATATAATTATGTAATTAACGGATTATAAAATACGTAAATTACTAAAATTAAAACATATCTAATCTTATTATTTTTAGTTTAGAGGATATTTTGTTGACTTTTGTAGTTATTAAATGAATGGCTCCGCCGAAAAAACGTTCTATGCGACAAAAACCTACTTTTGAGAAAAAGCGGAAAGAGGATTGATTTCTGAAATTTTACGTAGTTTAGGTTGGAATTATTTTTGCTCATAATCTTTTAAAACTACATATATAACCTCGTATAGTAGTATTATACAACACTTTTACCCACCACAATAAGATTTTTAAATATTTTTATGCATTTTTAGGGGGTAAAACGTTCCAATCGCCTGTCATTTGAAACGTTTATTCCCGGACAGCCTCTGCCGCTAAAAATGACCATGGAATGTAGAAGTGCCAACATGAATTCAATGATGAATTGAATATATAAAACACTTTTATTAGAATAATATTATAAAAAGATAACATTAAAGTCTTGAACAAAACGTTAATACTTCTTAAAACGTTTTCTTATCGTACTATATTATATTGTTCAACATGTTATATAAGAACAGCAATAGTTAAGTCCTAAAAATATTTTTGTTAGAGAAAAAATTAATTTTCAAATTTATTAGAAAACAATATTATGAAAAGATGACAATTTTAAACTTATACATAAGTATAAGAGTAGGAATCAACAGGTATCAGGCCTTAGAACTTAGAACGTTATTCCATTTACCGCTCCCGGTGGCAGTTTTCCTGGTACAGGCTTCATGGTTTTAGATATATATGGCAATACGGCGTTTATCCTTTCTTTTCTTTTCTAATCTTTCCATTTCCCGACATTTAACTCCCTTTTTTCCCAACATTAAGACGATTTATGTCACCGGGTGACAGCGACACAGCCGGCGGAGCATCCATATCGCGGCTCTTAGAACCTTATTCGCCAACAACCCGGCGAACTCCCAAAATTGGCGCCGGAATGGACAGCTAAAATCAGGGGTGCCAATATAAATATTTCCAACGCAAAATATCCCACGATGTTGGGGAGGTCTGTTAGAACCTTTTTCACTAAAAATCTCGAAATTTGTATTTTTGTCACATAGAACGTTTTTCGGCGGAGCCATTCAAATAAAGTTTTTCAAATGTACAAACTATTTTTATTTGTTCTGCCAACGGACACAGCCATTTACAATAATTTAAAGTCACCATTAATACCATTACAAAAGAATGCTTTTTTCCATTTTTCCTGATTGCGGAGGCAATCTTCACTTGCGCTCGATGGAGGGTTAACATTAAGTATCATGGGCAATTCACAGAGGCTAGAAAATGTTACTTGTTATCGAGAACATTATTTTTGGCTGATAAAAACATTTATATGGCACCTTATTTATAGCTGAATGTAGCAGAAGATAACAAAATTTGAATGTAGCAGGAGATAACACGATTCGAATGTAGCAGGAGATAACATGATTCTCAAAACCCCTTGCGTTTGGGTGGCGCGCCAGGGGTAGACCAGAGACTTAACTTGTAAATTATAGATACCAAAAACATTCAAGGAAATAACTTTTGAGAGATGGGATAGTGCTATCACTTACTTTATAGCAAAGCAGATGATTCACCAGCTGTAGGAGGGCCTGTGTGTTGAATGCATCCTCTGTTGACTTGTAATGAATTTCCATCACTGAAGCTGAAATAAAAAATTTCAAAAGATTGTAATATATTATTAAGCGAACAATTTTATTAGGTGTCCAAATTTGTTTTCTAATCAATCTTCAGCAATTAACTTATATTTCTCTGATTTCATCATTTTTTTTTATTATTCTCAAATTGGTATCAGGCCCTGCAGTTAAGTGTCGATTTATCCAAATGTCAATTATCCAAACCCCTGAATGGCTTACCAATTCAGTGTACAGTATAAAAAAAAAAACTATAACAAAAGTGTCTACAAAATAGACTACTAAGAAATGTGTTCAGACTGTAACTACCATTTTTTTGTTTAGAGCTCTTGTTTTTCAAAGCCTCTAGATTCTTAAGAAATATTTAAGTTTAAAAACAGTCAATGAACTGTTAAGTAGTCCCAAGTTGTAAGTAATTTCAGTTTTACTATCCAAAACACCTCCCATCAAAAGTAGTTTGAATAATCAATCCTACACAGAAATTACTTTGTATAGTTTAAAATTTATATTCAATTAATTTTAATTTCTAATTAAAGAAACAGATTATTCTATAGAGAAGTAGGTTAAAGATCAGGAATCATTTTACAAAACAAATAATTAGTCTTGTAGGTTGCTTTCATTGATGTCATTTTATGGTGCACGGGGAGACCAACTTTTACATAGGCCTAGCCTACACTATTACTTTTTTAATGTATACATTGGAATTTTTTTTTAAATTTGCGTACCAATGTTAGAGTTCCGAGGAAGATAAATACATACAGTGTATTTGTAGTGAAAACACATTTTGAAGTGTAAGAAAACAAATTGCATTACTGTAAGTTTTTTAAAAACAACAATTTTTAAAATTGAGCAATTCTTAACCAAATCATAAAACTGCATATTACTGGGCACTTGTTTTTATACAGAAGCCAGCTTCATTTTTTATGTTATCTTGAACCGAGATCTTAAAAACAACACACATAAATTGAAAGAAAATTATTTACTGAGCATAGTGGAAAAATTTCACGTTTCTAAGTTTTGCAATCTTTTAGTTCTGCTTCCTTTAAGTCAAACATGTCAACTAGAGTTAAATAAGAGGGATTTCTAGACTGTTCAATAATTGTATATCAGTAACTCAATAGTGTATCCGTTTGAAATATATAAATAAATTATTTTACTTACATTAAACGCTTTGCAACTAACAAGCACCCTAAGTTGTTGCTCTCCGGAAACTCCTTTGTTCCTTACAGTGTTTGGATATGTAACCTGTGAACATTGAACATGAGAGTTAGGGGCTATTATTTATCTAAAAGCGTACACAATTTTATTTTTAGCGAATTTCCCTACAGGGAATACGCTATTAGTAGTTGTCACGGTAAGACCTAAGCCCGGAACTTTGATACTTTTTTGTTTTGAGGTCTCTAGATGCCATTTATATATATTTATATGTGTGTGCCATGAACACAATAACTTTTGAACGGAACCTTTCAAAAGGGTCAAAAGGGGGGGGGGGGGTTTCAAAAGGTTCAAATTGGGGTTTTTGCACTTTTTTGCTTCAATTTTTAAAACACAACAATTTGAACATAAACCATCTAAAAGAGCTCGAAAAAATAAACAATTTGGTATTTTGAATTTTAATGTTAGGCCTAGCTTAAATGGTTAGGGAGGAATTTAAAAAAATGTTTCCTTGTATTATATGGCAAATCAACTAAATCTTCTAATCTTGCTTGTTTATTGACATATCTTGATACAATTTCATGAGTACATCCATTAGGAAGGAGTTAACTTATTTGCTTACAAACCCCAAATGACAGCATTAATTCCTACTCATATTTATGATTAGGTATAAACTCTATAAAACATATTAATTTATTCCAATAATGTAAATTAAAGGTATTAGTAACACTTTTAATCATTCATAACCTTAAAACGATTGGTAAAATATGCATTTCGTTGTTTACAAAGTTAGCAGATGGTAACAGTTTTTTTAACAGATGTTTCATTGCATATTACGAACAACCAATCACGTTCCGCCAGGGTCATTCCATATCAAGTGATCCAAATAAAAAATAAAATTTTCCCTCATGTTTCTCTTTTTTAATAGTTTTTGGTTTAATGAATCATTAGAACAAACACAATCAAAAGGAAGAAAATAAAATTTTTTATCTCATTCAGTTTTTTCAAAAAAAATTTTCAAAGTTTCAAAAAAATTGTGTTTTTGCGCATTCACTGATTTACATTTCATTTAATATCTCTGGCTAGAATCAAGATAGAAAAGTGAAATAAAAGCCATTCTGTTCAGAATCAAATTAGCTTTAATTTGATATACAACATGAAGGTATTTAAAAAATTTAAATTTTTGATCCCTCAAACTCAAAATTTTGAAAGCGAATTCCAAAAAATTAATATAATTGAAAATTTTCAAAAAAATACCATAAATTCCTAATGTTACTACTAAGTTGTGTACAAAATTTCAGTTTGGGATCTCAATGGGATCATATTGAAATTAATTTTTATACATAAGCGTGTAATGGAAATGGACACCACATAGCCTTTAATACACAAATTAATTTTGTCAAAAATTTTTATTAAGTTTACAATCAACTAAAAGTTAATTAGTTAAAAAATACCTACACATTTTCCATATTAAGAGAAATGTAAATTTTAGATTTGTTCACTAAGAAGGCCTTCTTTTCTAGAGTGATGACTACCGGTAGTATTTTATAAACTGATTACACTGTACTTAATGAAGGTCGATCGAAGTCTTAAAGTTCAGCTTTTTGTTGCTGCTTTGATTTTATTTTGGGACATTACATATGTTCTTCCTGTAGCTGTGGTAGGGTTCACTTTAGTTAATATTTGATTTATATACTTTTAAGATATTATGTTAGGAAAACAAACCAGGACGCAGGTAGGACCAGAAGGATGTAGAAATGTTAACTCTACATCTTCATTTTTATCGTGTTTTAACATGACACACTTGCCAGCCACCATCGCCTTATTGGAGAGCTACCACTCGGTACTAGGCTTTTAAAAGCATTTTGAAATGGCTAGAAGCTTATAAAGAAACTTTTCAATGCGATTTACTTAAAAGTGGTTTATTAATTACCTTGTTTTGTTTACAACTGTATTAAACATCTAATGAAGTCCTAATTTGAAGAAACCACTCTTATTTCAATCAAACTCAGAAATATTCAGGACCTGACAACTTGTTTTTAGATGTACTATTATACTTCATGCACTGATAAGGGCGCACCACAAAATCGTGTCTACAGGTGGACTGGTGGCGAGGGGCGCAGGCGCAGTAGTGTAGCTGTTAAATAAATGGCGGCGTGGCGCCTTGGCGTCTGTTCACCGACACAGAGCTTTAAACCGGAGACTCATACAGGCTAATCACTCAGGTCATAAGCCATATTTTGATATAGTTTGAAGAATTTGATAGGTCTTTAAAAATACATATATGGTGATACTACATAGCCTATGCATCGGCAAAACTTTGCTACCGTATGGACATTTACTTGGACACCGAAGTACAAATAGTCTATAAAATATTACCAACTAATACGGGAGCGGCAGCTCAGTGGTAGAGCTCTGGCATTACAAGCCAGCAGTCCTCGGTTCGATCCTGGGCGACATTACACGCAAAAACATGAGCGGTCACCTCTACCTAGCCTATAATGCCAAGACCGTACCTTGCTGTCTTTAGATCACTGCACAGGCCTATTGGCCCATAATTACGGGCAGTGGAGGTATTAATTTTTTTTAATTCCAACGTTTTGGAAAAACCTTATAAAACGTTTCCCGTCAGCAAGGGTTTTTAACTTTCTTCAAAAGAGCCGAGCGTCTGACCACGACTGACACAAACCTGTCATCTTTAAAGTGATAAGTCAAAATTAACTAAAGTGAACCCTACCACAGCTACT
This sequence comes from Neoaliturus tenellus, assembly GCA_030545055.2. Lineage (NCBI taxonomy): Eukaryota > Metazoa > Arthropoda > Insecta > Hemiptera > Cicadellidae > Neoaliturus > Neoaliturus tenellus. The sequence goes on along the minus strand of CM061533.1, from coordinate 66,754,392 downwards.
GGAAGAACATATTTGATGTCCCAAATGAAATTATAGCAGCAACAAAAAGCTGAACTTATAGACTGTGATCGACCTTTATTATGAAGTAGAGTTTACTGGTCAGTAGCCATCACTCTTAATAATGAAAATGTGAAGG